>CM072995.1:82306239-83773739 GCA_037038555.1 Rhynchonycteris naso | reverse complement strand
ATGGAGGTGCCCAACGTCAAGGACTTCCAGTGGAAGAGCCTGGCGCCACTGCCCAGCCGCCGTGTCTACTGCTCCCTGCTGGAGACTGGGGGGCAGGTCTATGCCATTGGGGGCTGTGACGACAACGGCATCCCCAGGGACTGCTTTGAGGTCTACTCCCCTGAGGCCGACCAGTGGACCGCCCTACCCCCCCTGCCCACAGCCCGGGCTGGGGTGGCTGTCACCGCCCTGGGGAAGAGGATCATGGTGATCGGGGGTGTAGGCACCAATCAGCTGCCCCTGAAGGTTGTGGAGATGTACAACATTGATGAGGGCAAATGGAAGAAGAGGAGTGTGCTGCGCGAGGCGGCTATGGGCATTTCCGTCACAGCCAAAGGCAAGTGGGACAAGGGCCGAGGGTGCGGGGAGAGAACGGAGTGGGGAGACCAGGTGGAAGGGGATGCGAGTCAGCACTGAGTTGGAGCCCACTATTACATTCCTGATCCCATTTGATCCTTGCAATAAATGCAAAACTAGAGACCCAGTGGCCTTGTTTTACAGATGGGAAAACTGAGACTGAGCAAGTGAGTGCCTAGTAATTCCATATGGTGCCAGGTCTCCACTTCACCAGGTTCCTTCCTCCCAACAAAATGGGGAGGCTGGGCCAGAGGGGAGAGCTGGAGGTTAGTTCAATGGCTCTGCAGACCTCTTCACTAAGCAGAATGATGGAGCCTGCCACCCACAACACCGCATCCCCTGAAACGGCCTTGCACCTATCACCACCTCCAGACATATTTGGGTTCCCAGGATGGGTGTTCACACTATCATTGCCCATCACCAGGCCCCCCTGAGGAGGCTTTGAGACCTGATTCCAGGGCCCTCTCCCCACCCTCAAGCTCTCTCTCCCTCTGTCTCCTAGTCTCTGACATACTGACAAGGGTTGTGCTCCTGTAGCATCTTGCACATTTTGAGTTCTCAGAGCCTGTGTGTGCTGACCATGTGCTTTTATGATTCTCATTTCACTTTCTCCGAGCCCCTACTTTTCTTCTCTTCTGGCCTGGAACAACCCAGAGCATAGAGGAGGCTCCAAAAGTTCTTTTGCTCATACACAAACGGTTTTATGGGAAATGGTCCAATAGGAATTATAGGAGACCCTAAATTTAGACAGGTTTCATGAATGGGATATAACCTTCCCTCCCTGTCTTGAAAAATGATCCAGCTTCCTGCTGGGTCTACTATAGAGCAGGAACCAGTATCCCCTGAGCACTTACTCTGTCCCTGCCACAAATCTAGGTCCCAGGGATGGAGGAGGGAAAATACAGAAGATCTGGTCTCTGCCTTCAGGAATGCAGGTCTCATTAAGGTGACCAGAGAGAAACCGTAGCCCAGAATCTTTCAGGGCAGAATGGTCAGTGACACCTTCACAAACTCCCAGTAAGAAGGATGGAAGGCATGAAGCCCAGGGGAAGATAGTCAGGGGAAAGGACTCCCCAGACCTCAATAAATGGTGCTAAAAGATTAAGAACTAATATTTATTTAGTTCTTACCATAAGTGTTTTATATATATATATTAACCTCTTTGTTCCTCACAGCTTGTCTGATGAGGTAAGTGTGATCCTCATTTTAGAGAGAAGTAGTGGGAGGCCCAGAGAGGTTAAAAAGCTTTCCCAGGGTTGCACAGTAAGTGATGATCGAGTCTATGGCATTGAATGAGTTCGTCAATTAATTTAATTAGCATTTATGTGCCTGCATGTCAGGCATTGTACCAGATGCTGGAGTCACAGATTAACAAATCCTCAAGGACCTACAATCTATTGGAAGAAATAGACAAAGATTATTTCAGTAACGTATGGTGACTAGAGTGATGCAGTTATCATGGGGGAAGCATTGAGCCAGTGCCCTCAGCCCAGCCTTGACGTTCAGGGACACCCAGGTGAATCTTAAAGAATGAATGAAGGTGACTAGAGGATTCCTGACGGTTGCAGCTGGGAGAGGTGGAGGTTGAATAAGGTAAATTCATTAGCTGCTTCCATCTCCCAGCCTCAGGCTAGGGTTTGAATTCCCCCCCACCGCACCCCCAGCAATATTGAAAAGTAGAAGGAAATATCCCTGAACTACTCATGAAAAACAAAGGCCTCTTAGAGGCAGAAGTGGTGAGGACTGACTACTGGGAGATGGCAGTGGGCCCCTGGGAAACAGAGAGCCCTGTGGGTACTGGGGAGGTACTGGGGTGAGGCCCAGGGATGCATGGATGCCTTGCCCCATCCTCTCTGGTGCAGTGGCAGGGAAGCGCCTTGGAAGGCCACCTGTCACCGAGAGCAGTAGAGCATGAAGGAGAACTGCTCTTCTCAGAGCGCTCAGCTCGCTGCCTGGCAGGATTTCTTGAAGGGGCTAGTTTTCCCTCCTCCAGTCCTCACCCACGTTCAGCTCTAGCCCTAACCCATTTAGTGCAGGGTGCCCCCTGGAGCCCACTAGCTTCCCAGCATGTGAAGAAGGACGGCATTCTCCCAGGGGGGGAGGGGTGTGGCAGAAAATGAAAGAGCCAACAGCAGTCCAGTGTCCCACAAGGCCAGTGACAGCAGGGCTGACCTCATTTCCAAAGGCTTCTGCTAGGTCTAAAGAGTTCCATTCTCACAATGCCACTACTGGGGGTTTCAGACTCTTTTGCATCCTCCCTGGCTGCTCAGGAAGGAGGAGAATGGAGGGACAAGACCTGCAGAGGATTGTCCAGGTCTAGACTCCACAGCAGTTTGCTCCTGTGTGAGGCTTAGTGTTTTGGGCTTCACCAAGGGCTGGACATCAAGGAAGGCTAAGGCATGCAGGCCTGACATGGCTTCAAGAAGAAGGGACTTTTAAATGTCACCTCAACCTCACTGACATATACATGGCTTACTCCGACAGAGCAGTGATTGGGAACCTGAACTTGCTTCAGTGTTCATGTTCAAGGCTGAACAGAGCCTGGCTCTGATAGGTGATGAGTACCAATGGGCCTATCTCATGATATCTGTGTGCTGAGCCTGGGGTTGCATGTGCCCTTTCTCCTTAGATTACCGAGTGTACGCGGCTGGTGGGATGGGCCTGGACCTCCGTCCACACAACCACCTTCAACACTATGACATGCTCAAGGACATGTGGGTGTCACTAGCACCCATGCCCACCCCAAGATATGCTGCCACCTCCTTCCTTCGAAGTTCCAAGATCTATGTGCTGGGTAAGGACAGGTTGTGTGTCCCACACTGGCCCATCTTCCCTCCCTTGGGTCAGTTCCCATGGGAAGCAATGCCTGTGTGTTGGGCATCTCCTTGTTACTAGGGGGGACGCATGCTGCCCCATCCCTTAGGTTGCTTCTGTATGATCAGGTAACAGTCAGAAAGGGAAATCCAGACCCTGTCCTCAGGGGCTTATCTGCTGACCAACCCCCACCCCGTTCTGGTATCCAGGAGGACGACAGTCCAAGTATGCAGTCAATGCCTTCGAGGTCTTTGACACTGAGACTCGCTCCTGGACCAAGTTCCCCAACATCCCCTGTAAGCGGGCCTTCTCCAGCTTTGTGACCCTGGACGACCGCTTGTACAGCCTGGGAGGCCTACGGCAGGGTCGGCTCTACCGGCAGCCCAAGTTCCTCCGGACCATGGATGTGTTTGACATGGAACAGGGTGAGCTGGGTGCCATCTGCCTTTGACTGGCTCCCCCCACCATACCCCTGTCCTCCTAGGGCCGCTTACCCAGCTGGGCAAGCCTTGCAGAAGTCCAAACACCACTCTCCATACAGAGATACTTATCTTGGTATCAAATTCTTTCATCTGTACAGGGCTCCCTTTGGTGGGTTGTTTTTACCAAAGCCCCTTTCACCTATCGTCTCTCCTTACAATACCTGGCAGGACCAGGAAAGGGAGGACTTTTTCCTGCTCTTACTCACAGGGAAACAGAAGGAACCTGAGCCCTATGCTCACTGCCTCTAGTTAGCTTTTCTCCAGCTTAGAGCCTGTGAGAACAGAGGTAGAACAGGTCATTTGTTGTAGGGGATTATAGTTCCTAGGACTGAGCAAACATGGCAGAGGGTAGAAGCCACAAAGAGTGTCATTCAAACAGCAGGAGGCGCTGTGTATGTCCTGAGCACAAAGGGTAGATGAATGGGGACACTGCCTAGGGCAGTGATGGGCAATCTTTTGAGCTTGGTTTGTCAAAATTCACCAAAAAGCCAAGCATAACTTGGGTGGTGTGTCACTTCAAGAAAAACGTCCTAACCGGAAGTCCCAGAACTAGACGCTCTGTGCTGGAGTTCTGTTGTTTTGGCCTACAGACCTCCGGCACAGAGTATCTGTACTACAGCAAATGTTTTATCCTCGGCTACTGCACCTGGCCGTGCAGGAGCCGAGGATGAAACGTCCTTGTCGGCATGCGGCCCCATACTTCTCTGGTATGCAGCCACGTGTCATCGAAAATGGCTACACGTGTCAGTGCTGACACTCATGTCATAAGTTTGCCATCATGGGCCTAGGGGGAGAGCTGTTTGGGGCTCAGTGTGTATTAGGGGTGCCGGGGTAGCATCTGATGCTCTCTGTGTGTGTCCTGCCATCATCCGTGGACTATAGGAGGATGGCTGAAGATGGAAAGCTCCTTCTTCCTCAAGAAACGGCGGGCAGACTTCGTGGCTGGCTCTCTGAGTGGACGGGTCATAGTGGCTGGAGGACTTGGTAAGGATGGAGCTTCCAGACTGGTACTGTGGTTCTGGTGCTTGGTGGATCGTTGGTACTCTGCACAAGCAGGAGATGGCACTGACTTCTTGTACACTGTCTACCACTTCATTCCAAAGAATTTAAAACACTCCCTTTCTCCCAGACTGGACCCTGGATAGAGTCTTTCTGTGGGCCGCCTTTAGCACAAGGCAGGAGGGAGGTGATAGTGGCTAGAAACTTTTGGTAAAAGCATGGGGTCAAGGAAGGAAAGCTTACTTGTGAAAAGACAGAAAGTAGGAGGGACAGAGTGGCTGTCTGACCAAAGCTACTGGCCCAGGGTGGGGAGGAGCAGCCAGAGAAGGTGAGGTTGCTTGTCTGCTGGTGGGAACGAGGGAGGTGGGGTGACTGCAAGGCATGAATTGGTGGCTGGACTCCTTTGTAAGTTCGGGTTCCCTTTCAGGGAACCAACCCACTGTCCTGGAGACCGCAGAGGCCTTCCACCCAGGGAAGAACAAGTGGGAGGCGCTCCCGGCCATGCCTACCCCCCGCTGTGCCTGCTCCAGCATTGTCATCAAGAACTGCCTCCTGGCTGTGGGAGGCGTCAACCAGGGTCTGAGCAACGCAGTGGAAGCTCTGTGTGTCTCTGATTCCTAGCTGTCCAGGGCCGAGTGTCTTTGCCCTGGACCAGCTCACCCAACTCTTGACAAGAGGAATGGCCTTGTCAAAGCAGTTCGGGCTACTTCTCAGATGCCACCTTCTGTCAGCAGCCAGTGGGGCCAAGTTCTGGGGCTTAGGTGACCTCCCTCCACCTCCTAACCCTACCAATTTTCAGAAACTATTAAGAAGTCCCAATGACCACCAGCCCCTGGTTGGAGCTCAGCGGACCTCTGGGGAGAGTCCTCGCTTACTGCTCAGGCAGAGAAATGTACAGGAGTATCTGCTGCCTGCCCCTCTTTGAGTTCCACCTCTCCCCATCTCCAGGGGGGTCTGACCCAGAGGATGAGCTGCTGCCGCTGTCCTTTCCCCAGCTCTCAACTAGTTTCAGGGTCTCTTAGGTGGACAATGGAGAAGGGTTGGGGGTTCTCAAATGCCTCTCCTCTCCCTTGGTCAACATCCCTCCCCCATGTGGTAGTCAACTGTGAGCCTGCCCTGGACCTCCTCTACTCAGCAAGAATTGACCTTAGAGCCAGAGGCAGCTGAATTGGAGGGGAAGTCGTGGACTGATCCATGTGGCCAGCCTTGGCCGGGAAGGACCCATGCCTCTCCACAGTCCTTGATGGGAATGTGACCGTGCAGAAGGAGCAGACTCCCATCCCAGGCTCTGCTCCCAACCCTCTCCTCACTCCTCACTGTATTGATCCTTCTGTCACCCCTCCCGACCAGAGTCCAGCCCTGGTCAGCTTTAGTCACCAATAGCCCCAGAGCGTTTCTGTGTGAAACTTCATATACACTGTGGCATCAAAATCCACAAAGGATGGATTGATTGCACTCTAGTTAGCAGCAGCAGCACAATGATTAAAATCTATATTCCTATCTTCTCTGGCATCTTGGTGCAGGGATGGGGTGGATGGTTTCTTGATGGTTAGAGAGGACCCCATGAAGTGGTGCCTCTGATATTCTCAGGCCTAATAGGGTCCCTTGGAGGGGGTTCCACTTCCCAAATACCACTCCCCCAACCAGTCACCTCAGTTCTAGTAAAACAGCATCATTTCTTTCATTCTTGAAAGAATTGAAACTCGCTGCGTGTGCTAAGACAAGGTTACATTCAGTAACTGACTTCAGATAACTGCTCACATCTAACCTCAATTCATTCAGCTTAAGCTCATTCTGTCTGGCCCAAAGCAGAAAGGGGATTGCTCACTCATTTAAAAACTTGAACATGCCCCCTTTTAGCTTGTATAGCACCTCTTTCTCCTTCCCAGGGATTTTAAAAAGCTGTGCTAGCACCAGGTATACAAATATATAAAAAAGACCTGCTCCTGTGGGGCGGGGCAGGGGGGGCCAGATAACACCACACGATGGTGTGGTTCTTTCTCATGGGCAGGGACAGAAGAATCCTGCCCCTCTGCCTCTGAGAGGTCAGAGGGAGCCTCCTAGAGGGGTGACTCCGCTGAACTGCACAAGTGCAACCTCGAACAGACATAAAAGCTTGGGCTTTCCTCCTTTTCTCTGGTACCTGGCCTTTGTCCTTACCTGGGCTTTAGAAGGGCACTGCCACCTGCTGGCCCAGCCTTGCCTTCCCACGCAGCTAGAGGCATCCTGTGGCCACGGCTGCCCCCTGGTGAGCCGACTGCAGAGAGACCTTTTCTAGTGATTCTGGACACCCTATTTCAGTTCATCCCTCTCAATAACTGTTAGAAAACGGAGCTGACCTTCAGTCTCCCTGTGGTATCTGCAGATACTGTGAGGGTGGAGCAACATGTTAGGGGAAGCTGTCCCACAATCTAGGCCTGGTCTGCTGTCTACATGCTGCTTCCATTTCAACACTGTCCCCACCACCCTCCCCAGAAAGATGTTTACAAACCTTTCCTAGTGGAAGCCAAGCCTAGCAGATGGGGGGGGGGGCTTTCTATGTGTACAAAATGGTACCAGATTTGTCGATGGGATTGAGGTGTTTTAAAATAGCTAAAACCTTAGAGGTACAGTCATCCCTAAAAGGCTCTTCCTGTCCTGAGAATGGGGGATTAGTCATTCAGGGCCAAAGCTGGTATCTTCTGAGGACTCACCTCTTAGAGGTTCATTCTTGGGAGACTTTGGGGGTCCCAGGGTAATAGGAAATGTCAGTAGCAAATTTCACGGCCATACCTCACGGTGCCTTGGAGGCAGCTCAAAATTTAGATGGTGTATGGCTCCAGACCTTGCTCCTCTCCCCCAAACAGGCTTTCCTGTCACTGGCTGCTCTAGGGAGGTCCACCCCTTTCTTGTCTTTATTTTCCAATCTATAAAATAAGAGCCACTATGATGCCATCTCACAAGGTAGTAGAGCACCTGCTTCATCCTCAGATCAACTCTAGGAGATAGATAGTATTGTCCCATTTGCAGATTAGAAAAGTAAGGCTCAAAGACATTGGTTATATAACTTGTCCAAGGTCACAAATTGGTAAGTGACTGAACCAGGTCTGATTCTAAACCTTCTGAACACCACACTGCGTTGCCTCAGATGAAATAGCACCTAGGAAAGTCAAGAAAACCAGCTGCACAATATGAGGTGAAGGATTCCAAATGTCAAACCTTGAGGGATGGAGACTGTGTCCCAAGGATTTAGTTTGAGGATTAGCAAGGAGAGATGGGGAAGGGCTAACATGACCTGAGCATGGACTATTCCTAAATTTATATCCCAGAAAAGGTCCCTTCTGGCTGTTTCACTCCATTGACTATTTCAAAGCACTGTTTAACCCTGAACACTTATGTGCCTTGCTCAGCACTTGACTCCAGCAGTTCCAGTCTTGAGACAGAGATAGGACTAAATCTGCAGTTACTATTTGATGACAGAGCTGTTGGCCTTTGCTAATACAACCCAGAGATGCCTCACCCACAGTGGCCAGAGAGCCCAGATGAACTGAAGATGTCAGGGCAGGGATCCAGAAAGTGAATCTCAAACTGCACTTTGAAAGAAGAGGAGACCAGCCAGGCAGAGGAGAAAGGTCCCAGGCTTTGAAGTGAGAGAGAGGGGTTGAATCATGATTGTCATGTGCTAATTGATCTTGGGATGTGGTTAACCTCTCTGAATCTGTTTCCCTATTTGTTAACTGGGCAAAACAAGACCTGTTTTGAGGTTAAGAGCTACCTACTTTGCATAAAATGATTTGCATAGGTTAGGTGAGTAACCACATTATTTTTGTTGTTAAAAGAGAAGAAAGGGGGTTCACAAGGCCACTGGGGGGAAGGGCGTGGTTTACTGAGGGATGGCACCACTTGGAGACTGAAGGAGATGGCACTGGCAGCCCCGGAGCACACACTGGCCTCAAGTGCCTGCTAAGGAGTCAAGGTTTCACCCACGTGGACAATTGGGCACAAATTGAGGATTTTAAGTGAAGGAGTATCATGATCAGATTTGTACCACTGGAACATGCAATATTTAGAGTTCCTCTTCTGGGGAAAATGAAGTATTAAGTGAGACCACAAAGGCATCGTCTAAGATTAGAACTAACTCCAGTTGGGCTTGGAATTCTAGGAAAGACAGGCAGGCCAAGGTGTCCAGGCATCTCTGGAGGAGGGTCACCTGCTGGGCGATCCGAGTATGGAATGGGGGTAAGGAGGGAGTCGTGCCACAGAGTGGGCAAGTCCCTTCTCTCCATCACCTCATTTCTTCCAGAGTTTATTTCCTAATAACTGTTGGCACTGGGCTTTCCGTCCCACAGAGATCCTGTGGGAGGTAAGTTATGGTCGGCCTTTTCCAACTTCCATTTTACAGCAGAAGAAACTGAGGCCTCAGAACTCTGACTAACATCAGCTGCATAGCTATTAAGTGATGGGAAGGAAATTCTAACTCAGCTCAAAAGAGTGCAAGACATCCCACTGCTGATCTGAGCTCAGCAGTAAGGGAACAGCAACCAAAGTCAGCCATTCACGCCCCCAGGTCAGTACAGAATAGGACCAAAGCCTGGAGAGAACTGGAAACATGTGTTGGGTGAGATCAAACAGTTGTGTAGGCAGAAGGCCGTATTAGAATGAAACCACAGCAGGAGGCAGCGAGAGCTGCAGAACCCTTTAAGGGACCCGGGCTGGTTTGGCAGGTAATTGTCCAAGTATATGCGCTTCCTAGGGCTGCTGTCACAAAATACAACAAACTGGTCGCTTAACTAACAGCAATTTATTCTCTTACTATTTTGTAAATCTATTGTCCTTCAGTTCTACAAGTCTGAAACCAACAACCCTTGGTATTCCTTGGCTCATGGCGGCATAACTCCAAGCTCTGCCTCTTCTTCATGTGACCTTCTCTCTTGTGTGTCTGTGTCCAAATTTCTCTCATCTTACAGGGGTTAGGTCCATCCTAATCCAGTATGACTGCATCTTAATTACATCTGCAAAGACCCTATTTTCAAAAAAAGACACATTCACAGTTACCAGGGGTTAGGACTTCAATGTACCTTTTGGAGGGACACACCACCATGTACTGGATGGATGAGTGTGACAGGAAGAGTCCTGAGGACTGAGCTAATCTGGGAAGGCTTCCTGGAGGAGCCTGCCGTCATAACTGGGCCTCAGAGAAAGGGAGACTGGTGTACTAAATGCATACAGGAGTGGGAAGTGGTGTGAAAAGAGGCTAGGAAGCAAGCTGGCATCTGTGAACAGTGAGTGGGTTGATGCCTCGGAAGAAGAGTTGGGGGAAGGTCAACATAAGGATGATGTGATCTTGTCATACCTCTCAGATCCCCTCCTCCTTCTCACATCCAGGACCTACTGCACTCCCTCCTCTACCCCCGCACGAGGAGTGGCAGAGGAGAGAGAAATGATTTCTGGGAAAAGGGTTTGCGGGCTAGCTGACTGTAAGGACGAAATGTCTTTAGAGTGCCCCTGGTTAAATTTGTGGAGAGTTTGCATCCTCCCTTATGATATGACCCTTTGTTGTAATGGTTTAAACTCTGGGCTGTTTTCCCAAATATCCCAGTTCATTTGAGTTCCCCACACAGGTTATGTGTCGGGTTCAAATAACCCCCAGAGCCCATGGTCTTGAGGACAGAAGCAGAGCACCTTCAGACCACCACCCACAGCCGAGGCCATAGTGACCCTCTTTCCAAGAGCAAAGGAACTCTTTGCAGATTGAGTGCAGTTGGTGGTACTTCATAGCAGGTGAGCTTCCTGGGGCTCTTCCCAGCATGCTCTGGGCCAGACTGCTCCCCTTCAACATGTTCAAGCTCACAAACAGATAACACACACACACGCCTCTCTCTCTCTGACACCTCACAAACATGCTTATCTCACACACCCACATCCCTCACTCTTACACTGAAACACCTTGCATACATAGCCACATATTTATACTCACATAATCATTCATGATCATATACAACTCACACTCCTCACTCGTATGACTCACACTGGCCTCATACTCTTACAATATACTTCACACACATGCCTTCAACTCATTTAGCCAGAGTGACTCTCCTGGCTCCTGAGACTCCTTTCTCCCTCCCTCCCTCCCTCCCTCCCTCCCTCTTTCCCTCCCTCCCTCTTTTCCTTCCTTCCTCTCCTCCTCCTCTTCCTCCTCCTCCTCTTCTTCTTCTTCTTTTCTTCTCTCTCTATTTCTCTTTCTCTTTCATGCATGCAAAACCTCACAGCCTCTTATCTCCAAAGACACGGAAATAGTTGTGAGAGGACTGAGGGGTGAGGGTGAGGGACTGGAGGCCTGGGAAGTGTTTGGTGACTTGATGCCTTGATGCGGAGATCCGCTTTAGAGTTAATGGTTTTTCTGGGTGGTTCAGGCTCCAGGGGTCAGCCTGGCCCTCCCACCCCTTCCCCATTGCTGCAGCAGAGAGGGGCAGGTGTGGAGCTCCAGGATTGCAGCGGGTGGCCTCTGGCTTGCTTGGGCTCTGACTGGGCTGTCTGGGCTCCCCTCTGGTCAGCCTTGGAAAGAAGGATGTTTTTGAGCCCCCAGGGTTCGGGAACCCTCAGGCCCTATTCACTGTCTCCAAAGGTAGCCTGCCCTGCCCTTAGCAGGGGGTTGAGGAGGAGTTTGGGGCCCCTGCCCTGCCCTTATCAGGGGGCTGAGGAGGAGTTTGAGGCCCCTGCCCTGCCCTTATCAGGGGGCTGAGGAGGACTTTGGGGCACTCAACTTAGCATTCAACAGAAAATAGGCCTTGGTGCTAATCTCAGTTTAACAATTTACATTCTTAAAAGCAAACATTTATAGCCTGACCTGTGGTGGCGCAGTGGATAAAGCGTCAACCTGGGAACACTGAGGTCGCCAGTTCAAAACCCTGCACTGGTCTGGTCAAGGCACATATGGGAGTCGATGCTTCCAGCTCCTCCCCCCTTTCTCTCTTTCTCTATCTCTCTCTCTCACTCTGTGTCTCCTCTCTGAAATGAATAAATAAAAAAAAAAAATTAAAAAAAACAAACACTGTACCAAAAAAAAAAAAAAAAACATTTATAAGGGAATGGTAATTTACCAATCTCCTTCCCAGGCTCCCCACTCCATGCCCAGTGTCCCCATTTGTGAATGGAGGGAACTAGACTGGGGCTGCCCTTCCAACCTGCTTTACTCCACCCCCGACCTCTGCTCCCACCACTTCTGGAGAACCAGCTCAACCCTGGGTCGCCAATGGCCACTTCATCTTTGCTCTTCTCTCCCTCACCTCTCAGATTCCTCTTCTCTCATCCCCTGGTCATGGCCACTTCCTTCCTTCAGCCCCTCATGGTCTGGCTGAAGACAACTTCCTCCCTACTGCAGTTCCCCACCTTCAGTGTCCCCTCCACCCCCCTCCACATCACACTAGCTTCCTCCTCCTACCCTTTCAGAAATCTTTCTCATCTGCAGATCTATCTTGTCACAGAGCTTAAACACATCCCTCAGCTCCCCCAGCTGTCCAGAGCATTCCCAGCCTGTCGTGGCATCCGAGGCCCTCCATGAAGGCCCCACTCTTCCGGGTTCCTTGCCTTACCTCTGCCCAGTGTTCCCAGTGGGAGACCACTGAGAGCAAGCAGTTCCCACACTGCCGGCCTCCCTGTCCAGCACAGCCTGTCCCCTCTGCCCAGAGTGCTCCTCCGCTGTGTACCTGGTGAATGCCAGCCATGGCATTCCCTACCTCACCCCTATACAGACAGAAATTTTTAGGGACTCCCCAGGGTCATGACAACATCACTAACCCTTGTGGGCCCAGAGTGCCAATGTGCTGAGCAAGCAGGTCTAAATGTACAACAATAACTGAATGGAATAAGTGTGTAGCAAAAGACTGAACTGAATGAAAGTCAGAAATTAAAGAGCTTGGAGACAGCACCAGCTTTGAGAGTAAGCTTTACGACGTGCCCTCTCTCTCTGTGCCCACCTCAGGCCTATGGCTGGTGCAAGCATCAGAGCCAAGACATCAGCAGTGTTTCCAATCCCTCTGCTTAGGGACTAGCTTCCCTCCCCTTTTGCCACGGGCTCTGACCAGAGTGATATAGGTCAGGATTGGGCCTTTTGTAAATGGTGTGTGTGTGTGTGTGTGTGTGTCACAGCCAGCCTATTAATCCAGGCTTATGATAACAACCCCTAGCATCAGACTGTGTCATTCAAGGCCAAGAGAAATGTTGGCTCCCTCCTTCCCTGACCAAAGGCCCAAAGCTGGTGACCTGGCTAAGGAATGTGCTTGGCTCGGGGTTTACAGTCCAGGATCAGCTTGGAGGCCAAGGGCTCAGATTGCCAGTGGGAACCAGGCATGGGGCAGGGAGGTGGCACTGGGCAGACCTTTCTCTTTACTCCCTCCTGGGCACACAGCCCGTGCCCTGCCCCGCCTAGTCCTCCTGGACCTCCCTGAGTGCCGGGTGGCAGCCGTGGAGGCAGAGCCAGGAGGAAGAAGACATGCAGCGCCTTTAAATGCATCATTTAAATGGAGCACAAAGTGCTGAGCCCTGAGCCAGAGGACCCACCACCATAAATCCCAGCTGCTGGGGAGCCTGTAGCAGATTCCAGAGAACCGCCCTGTTCAGGGTTTCCTTTGATCATTTAGGAACTAAGGATTAGGGAGACTGAGTCACCCGCCCCTACCCCTGTCACATGGCCAGCAAAGGGAGAACTAGGTATAGAACCGCATCCTCTGACTTCAATTCTGAGACTCATGTACCCCCTGCCTCATCTCTTTCAACAGATCCTTTACTCCGGGTTTTAACCCAAGACCCCCACTTAACAGAGTCAATGCAAGATCAATAAAATAGTGGTGTGATGGTGTTGATCTGTATAAAGATGGGGGGTTGTTTTTATTTATGTTACTTATACCCATCTCAGTGCATCAATGGTCTCAGGGTACTGACAGCAACCACAACCACACAGCACAGTTTGTCAGTGAAAAGTACTTGGCGACTCCGGGTATCCAGTGATGAACCCCGTGAACCCTTTACCCTTAGTTGAAAGCAGAGGTGCCCCCTCCACTCCCACACCCCATTAAAGGAGTTACACAACCTCAGAGACTAAGAAAAGGATACAGGAATGAGGGGCAGAAAAAGAGAAAGATCTTTTGATTTCTGCTATTAACAATGAAATAAGCTGACCCTTTGCAGAAACACTGAGCCGAAGCCCTAGACTAAATCTACAAAATCTCGACCCACCCCAACTCTCAGAATAATCCCCTTGTCTGGCATTTAAAAAAAAAAAAAAAGCTCTGAGGTTGGTTTAAAGGCCCTCTCTCTTTTCCCCCAAGTCGCCCCCCTTCCCTCTGCACAGAGATCCGGCCTTGGGCAGTTTTCATGATCACTTCCTTGCTCTGAGCTTATCTTAACTGTACTCCCTCCCCAGTCAAATCAGCTATAGTTTAGGTAGTCTGATAAGCCCTTGCTGTCATAGCTGTCATAGATACCCCCCCCCCCACACACACACTTGGGTCTCTGCCAGAATTGAGGGAGGGAATTTAGGAGGACAAGAGCCCTGAAAAACCCTCCAGGCAAAATACAGAAAACCAGCTTGACGCTTCACATCTCCTTTCACCCACAACAAGTCCACGAGGCAGTCCTGAGGAATATTGCAGGGTGAGTAAACTATATGCCATTAAGAAGCGTGGTCTACTTGAGACTTGGGCAAATCAAGACTCTTTTCTAAGCCACAGTGTGATGACTAAGAGCACTGTTTCTGGACACATGTTTCCAGGGCTCTGATCTGGCTTCACCGCTTGCCAGCTTCGTGATCCTACACAGGCAGTTTTTTAATTTCTCTGTGTCTCAGTTTCCTCACCTGTGCAATGGGGCTAATACCTACTTTGTAGAGGAGTGATGAGGCCTGAACTCATTCATACAGTGGCTAGTACGCTGTGTTAGCTGTATAAAAGAGAATCAATCTCATCTGTAGAGTTGCTGAGAGAGGAGAGGTAGTCATAGTCAATTAATCATATATATATATTTTCAATTTCTTTTTATTTATTCATTTTAGAGAGGAGATACAGAGTGAGCGAGAGAGAGAGAGAAAGGGGGGAGGAGCTGGAAGCATCAACTCCCATATGTGCCTTGACCAGACCAGTGCAGGGTTTTGAACTGGCAACCTCAGTGTTCCCAGGTCGACGCTTTATCCACTGCGCCACCACAGGTCAGGCTGGTCATAGTCAATTAATGGCAGAGCAGAGCACCCCCCCCCCCCATGCAGGTCTGGCGGTGGGAGAGGGAATGAGGCTCCCGGATCCACTGTAGTGAGTGTATCACTTACCAGGTGAACAAAAGAGCTGGAGTGACTGAGATTTCTAGTTTGTCCCTACTTAGATATTGCAGAGAAGTTACAGCAGGGTGGAAATGGAACTCAGAGCTGATTTATCCAAACACCTTTTTATGGATGAGGAAACTGCCCCCAAGAGAAAAAGTTTTGGCCATGACTGCAGTGTGGGTTGCTAGGGGAGAAAAGGAGCTGGAACCCAGGACTCCTGACTTCTGTCCATCTGCATGTGTTCTTCCTGCCGCTCCAAGTGGGGAGACAGGGCAGGCTCTCTGGCTTGAGGAGAGCTAGCTTCTCCCTGGGTCATATCCCTCCTAGCCTAACCAGTGAATAACATTCAATTCCCATTGTAATCAAGAGTTGGGGACCGTTTTTGTCATTTGGAGCACAAAATTCCCCTAAGTTTCTGGTAAGTCTTATTAGAATTTAGATTGTAAGCAGCTCACTACTTGCATCCCGTATTTCTTGAGCCTAGTTGGGCATCACAAGGCAATGCAGCCCTTAGGAATAAGCTGCAATGGCAGGGTTTCCCTCCCAGCTCTGTAACTCCCAGCTAGGGGCATAGGTAGTGTATATAGGACACAACACTATATCCAAAATGCTCAGACCAGGGCTAGCACAATAAATGTTAGATTTGTTATTATACCTATTATGGTATTGTTCAGTACATACTTTCTGGATGAATGAGTGAGTGAGTGAGTGAATGAATGAATGAATGAATGAAACAATGATTGAATCCTTTAAGGAAGAAACTGCTGAAGCCAACCCAACTTGTGGTTACAGCTTTGGACAGCGCATAAAACTTGCTAGACTTATTTTAGTCAGAAGAGGGCAGCATTGAGTCAGGAATCCAAATTTGCTAGAGAGTTCCAGGATTTACAACCCCTCTTTTGATTCCTATCTCCCAGTCTTGGAGAGAGAACTTCAAATGTGCAGGTTCCTCCCTCCGCAGCCCCACCAAGCCCTGAGAAGGAAAGGCTGTATTGTTCCCCAGCTGGAGTGACTGAGGGTTGTAACTCACCCTCAGAGTTCCAGGGAAAGGGAATTTAATGGTTGGGGTCTCAAGCTGAAAGTGGGTGGTAAACTGAGCTCTCTAGCCTGCAGCAGCCCTTTTTCCATAGAAAAGGGAAGAGGGCTCAGGTATCTATACTAAGGCAAGTTCCAAGGAGGTGTTAGCTCATCAGATACAAGAGCGCTGAGCTGACCCATCTCTACTCTCCAAGCCCCTCCACGCTCAGCACCTCCGCCCCTAGCTCCCACGCAGTAATGGGATTCAAATAACAACAACCAGTTCTCTGCCCTAATGACCGTTTTAAGTATAAAAAAAGATACACTGAAAGGTAGTTTATTATTTCATGCATTTAATACTTAAATAAGAACACTAAAAGAGGTACACAAAACTAGATTATGTTATAAGAGTTTTAAAATATTAATGAAAAATAACTGACAAAAAAACAATAAAATTGTTAATTAAGATATTTCCATATTGCTTCTTGATTAGTGTCCTCCCTTGCAATTTTCTTCACTTTTATCTGAGCATCATCAGCTGTGTGATTTATCCTCAACCATCTTTTCACTGTAGGAGTAGGATCCCGTTCCTTTAGAGGCAGGCCGATTAGACTCAAAAGTCATTGTGTTTGATGTATTGGAAACAGGCGACTTCTCTTCTCTGAACACATTATGTTCATCTTTCAAAAACCCCACGTTAGAGAGAACCCTGATTACAAAAGCCATTTTAATAACCAGTTCGCCAAATTCAACAAAAAATTAGCTATCAGTCCTGCTGAACCGGTGCGAACCGGCTGAATTCCCCCACTGCTCCCACCCCTTCACCCACCACCCCACCCCATCCCTAAGGCCTTTCCTCAGTTTACCAAATCTCACCATCCCGCCAAGACCCAGTTGGCCTATGAGGATTCTCCCTCAAACCCCTTAAAGACCCATCTTTTAAGCACTACATGGCACTTTGTACCTCTCTTGAGAATCTTCCCCCTCTCGGCCTTGGATTATTCAGTAAATTGTGTGTTTGTCTTGTTTCCCTTACAAACTGTAAACTTCCTGAGAGCACGAAGCTAATTCTTAGGCACCTCTCATGACTCATATTAGAAATATTTCTTTTTCAGGAGACCTGTTTCACTCCCCACTCCCCACTTCACCCCCAAAGCCTGGCCTTGGTGTCTCCCACCTACCCACCTGTAAGCACCCTGCACTCCACATATCACCGCAGTCCTTACCCTGAGCTGAATTTTAACATTCCCTTTACTAGTCTGGTCCCACACAGACACACAGATCACTACCTGTGTAAGGACTGAAGCAGACACTTGTTCCTAATTGTTTTCCCAGTGTGGCACCTAGTAGGCCCAATGAATGGTTGTCCCCAGATCTTTCAAACACCATCTAGTGGGCGATTGGGCATGGGTGTGTGGGGTAGGAGTAGGCTCCCTCCTCCTAGGACAGTGGTGCAGGCAGGATGAAGATAGTCAGCCCAGATTCCAGGCACATCTGAGCACATGACCCAGGAATTCCCCACGATCTGCTGGAAGCTGAGTCCTGACGTAATTAGTTTCCCTATCAGGCATTCAGGTCTCCCTTTAAGGAATGTGAGAGTTGAGTTTCATCAGTTAAGATAATTTCTGAGTCTCATGTCTGTTTGTTTGCCTCCCTTTCCTGTTTGCTCTAAGGCAGACATCAGCCAGATCCCTTGCCACTAAAGCTCTATCCTCTAGCCCCACAGGAGCTGCCTGGCTGCACCTTGGTTGGAACAGGGATGTTTGGTCATCCATGGTTTGCCCCTAAATGAGGATTCACATTCTGGTCAAAGGAAGCTGAAATGGGGGTGGGGAAGGTGCAAGAGAGACAGGAGATCTACCCCACCGTCATCACCAGATTAGCTGATAATGGAGGGAAGGAAATCGTTCATCTATAGTGGCTTTCATGTTAACCTTTGAATTCCATTGCACTTGCATTCCTTTGGTTCATAAACTCCTATTGAGTGCCCTTTGTTGTTGGAAACACCTGGAAGCATTCATAGAAGGGAATCTTAAGCTCTCTGTATAATTCCTCCATCTTACTTATGCGGAAATGTTGATTCATCTGGTTCACTGTCTCATGATCCTTCAGGTCTCAACTTAAACGGCCCTGTGTACTGGAGGCTGCCCCTAACCCATCTCCTCCTATCCAGGCTAGGGGTTCCCTTCCCAGAGCATTCTGTCTTCTCCCATTATGGATGCATCTTCCTCTGTCCAAGATTTGCTTGTTCATTTCTCAATAGACTGAGAATTTTCTGGGACAGAGATTGTGTCTCTCTTGTCACCATCATATCCATAGGCCTAGCACCTAGTGGGCACCAGTATCTGTAGAATGAATAAGTGATTGGGAAAAGGCCCAGAACCGGTTGGTATCAGTCAGGACTAGAACTCAGGTCTCCCAGCACTGTGACCTGTGCTTGCTCTTATACGACACATGCTTCATTTTGAGAGCCCTTCTCTATCCGGATGATCCCAGCTAGCTGGGCTCCAAGGAACGGGTGCAAATCTCAAGGGGGAAAGGAAACAGCAGATCAGGGAGGGACACAGCCACCAGGACCTCAGTATATTTTTGCATACAACCCAGAGCAAGAGGAGAGGCCATCAGAGGGAAGAGTATCAAACTGGCTACCACTCCTATGGCCCTCCAGATTTGGGGAAGGGATCGGTTTACTGCATAAGGGGATCCTCTCCAGCCACAGGAGGGCATAGGGCCCCATTCTTCATTCCTAATTCACTAGAAAGGATCAGAACATCAATGGAAGTAGGAAAGTGGGCAGACACTAAATATAAAACTGGAGATCTAGTCCTTCTTGATCCTCAGCATGCGCTGAAGACACAGCTAAAGGCACCATCCTCCTGGGGGTCTGAATCCCAGCTCTGTTCCAAGTTTCTCATCAGTTGTATGGCCTTGGGCATAATAATCTCCATTTCACAGTACTGGTTTATCATGAAGACTCAAAGGGAAACGTTCCTCTCTCCCCATTACACTCTGCATTTAGAGGGAGGAGTTGAGCCTGTGGATATTCTCACTTCACTCTAAATGACACTCAGACTGGGGACTCTGGACTTCTGGCTCAGGCCTTAAAACCCAGCTCTCCTGACTCCAGAATCACAGAAAGGAAAACCTTGGGTGGTCAGCTACTTATGAATTTAGGGATACAAGTTAAATAATAGGAGTGCAATTGCAATTTTACTTTATTTTTTAATGAGTGAATGTTTCCCTTTGGTTCTGTCTACCTCCTTCCAACACTTCATAAATTCTACCACATCTTGAGGGATCCACTCAACCCTAGAGGCTTGCTTTGATGAGGAGGTAAGAACTTTCCAGAACTGCACTTCTAGGATCCAATTAAGAACTCAGAACCCTGGAAGAGCTCTCCCCAGCCCTCCCACTTAGCTGGGGTCTACCTCCCTCTCATCCCATCCCCTATGATCTTAAAAGAAGTGGTCAAGTTATTACTTTATAGATTTTGGCTTGAGAGAAGCAAATTACTCAGGTTGGAGAAATACCTTGGTGACTTTTTTTAGTGTAGTCAGATTGCCCCTTGCTCACTAAGAACACAGTACAATAGGACAACAGGTGGCTCTAACCAGCACCAAGGGCCACTCAGAGGCAAGAGCAGTTCCAGGGCCTCTCAAAGCTTCCAGACAACCCACAAGCTGCCTCTAGTAGTGTCCTTTAGTCCCCCGGCCCGTCCCTGGGGGACGAGGGGTGTGGGGTAAGGGATGGGCGGGAACCATTGACACCTTACGGAGCAGTGCAGAGGAGGGAGGCCTGGGCGAGCCAATGCGGGCGGCCCTAGCCCGCGTAGCCGGTGAGCAGGCCAATGGGCGCGGGGGGTGTGGCTAGGGCCTCCGGCTCCGGGCTTTTATAACAAGTTGGAATGCGGCGCCTGGGCGCGCGCTCCGGGGCGGCTGTGGGTACCCGTGCTGGTTGCGGGACGTGTGGCCTTAGCTTTACCCCCGCAGCCGGTCCCCACTCCGCCCTCTCTCAGCTCCGGTTCGCCATGGAGTCGCTGGCTTTCTCCCGGCGCCCCAGCCCGGCTCCTTCGGCGGCGACCGCCGCCCTGGCCGACGGGCTCAAGTCGCCCAAGCCTCTGATGAAGAAGCAGGCGGTGAAGCGTCACCACCACAAGCACAATCTGCGGCACCGCTATGAGTTCCTGGAGACTCTGGGCAAGGGCACCTACGGCAAAGTTAAGAAGGCGCGGGAGAGCTCGGGGCGCCTGGTGAGTGCGCTTCCCTCTCAAGGCGCCGGCTGGCCGGGCTGCTTGGGGCTGGGCCGAGGGCTAATGCCTTGCTCTGGGAGGTGGTCCCATTCATTCTTTACCTAGCTGAGGTTGCAGGGGTTAGGTGGCGGGCGTGGTGTTTATTGCAAATATGTCTGTCCTCGATCGCAGGGACAATGATTGTGGACCTGAGAACCCCAACAACACCAGACAGCATGTGATGATGACCAATAAGTGAGGCAGACTGTTGGTGCAGAGTGCCTGGAAGACAAATAACGTCCTGTCTTGAGATGAGAGGGCTCTCTGAAGATGAAACTTAAGTTTATTTTGTTTGGAACAGACTTCCAATAGAGCAGAATGTGAAGAGGAAGTAGAAGGCACCTGTTCATAGTAGGGGTTTAGTAAATGTGTGTTTGAATGAATGAGTGAGGCGTCCAATTCTCAACTCAATTCTTTTAGTCTGGTAGCCAGCACACTATGGAAATCGATACAGGGATGGAGCGGGGGTGGGTTGGACACTTAAGTTCTTTCTAGCTCTAAGAGTTAGTGGAAGTTTCAGTATGATGTGTTTTTTATTCTGGGAAATGTGAAGTCAGACTCTAGTAAAAGGTCCAGTATGCCCCCTAATACCTTTGTGTGTGGGGCCTTTTCAGGAACATGTCCTGTTAATTTATTCGATTAAAACAAAACAAAACAATTTTATTTAGAGAGGAATGGAAGAGAGAGAGAGAAACATCAATTTGTTCCACTTATTTATGATTGGTTGATTTTTTTTCTTTTTTAAATTTATTAATTTGAGAGAGAGAAATGGAGAGAACATCAATCTGTTCCTGTATGTGCCCTGACTGGGGATCGAACCAGCAACCTCTGCATATCAGGACAATGCTCTAACCAACCTAGTTATCAGGCCAGGGTTCATTGATTGATTCTTGTATGTGCCCTGACCAAGGATGGAACCCTAACCTTGGTGTCTCTGGACGATGCTCTAACCAAACTATGCTGCCCGGCCAGGGCTTAGTGTCCTGTTAATTTGGTGTGTGTGTGTGTACCTGTAGTAGTAATAGTAGTAATCTGTGGGACCTTGAGGAATTAATTTACTCTGTACCCTCACTTTCCCCTTCTGTAAAAATAGGGAAGCACAGCCTCCCTCACAAGCTGCTAAGAGGATTGAATGAGATGCAAATGTGAATTTAAGTTGTCCCTGAGAGGAAGGACCCACAGTGAAAACTGCCATTTATGTCTGGAAAGGTCAGCCCTGAAAGGATGGCTGGTTTGCTGAAAGTTAGCTAACAGTGGTTCTCAAACTAGAGTTTAATGTGCACAGGAATCACCTTGTGTGCTTGTTTAAAATACTTTTCTCTGGTTCCATACTCAGAGGATTTTATTGTGAAAATCTAGGATGGGGCCAAGTAATCTGTATTATTTTAACAAGCCTTTTAGGACAGGTGGTATAAGGATTGTTTTGCCAAGTTCAGTTGGGTGCTGGTTGTGAGACATGTGCAAGCACGGTGTGTGTGTGTGTGTGTGTGTGTGTGTGTGTGTGTGTGTGTGTCCGTGGTTTGCCCTATTGACTATGACTGCAGTTACTTCCCCAGTTGTTTGCTTTAGCAGCCAGTAGCTGGTTTGAAATTCAAGAAGTCATTTCATTGGTGAAGGAGAGTGGATGCTGGCAAAAGGGGATTGATTTACTGCCCCATCAATAGGACCGAGTATGTTTTTCCTGCTAATGCCTGGCATGGTCCCCTGTTGCCCGCTGCCAGTTACAGTTATTGGGCAATTATGTACTTCCTGGCTTTCCTTTTCTTTCTCTTCCTATAAAGTGTAAGCGCCTAGTGAAGCTGCAGGCTTCAGACTGCTGGGCCCAGGCTTTGTCAGGGGCTTAGCTAGAAAATAGCTGCTCGTGGGGGGCAGATTGTGTTGTGGGGCCTGCAGGGCCCAGAAACTGGGAAACTGAGATTTAAGTTTAGAGATGCAATCAGTCTCTTGACCTAGGTCACTACACGTAGGAGAGAGAGAGAGGGAGAGAGAGAGAGAGAGATCTCATTGATTCTAGAATGAGATAAACCAGCTAGCTTTCAGTTTTCAAACCTCAGTGGCTATAGGCAGGGATTCCAGCTCTTGTTACATCAGAACACAATTCAGAAGGTACTCCCTTGCTTCATGTCTTTTGTTGTATGCAGGGAGCCAAGATCAGCAGAAATGGGACCTGTTCTGAACCTCCCTGATCCATAGACCATCCTGTGCCTTTTCTGGGAACTTGCTCAGGGTCTCCCTTCTTGGAGAGCAGCTGCCTGCTGTGCTAATGGTTTCTCAATTCTAGAGAGCAGTCCTCTTCCCCACCCACCCTCATTCCTGCTTCTTCACTGTCTTCTCGGAAGAGAGACCAGCCTGGTGACTCGAGATCTTCAGTGGGAGAGAGGGATGTGGGAGCTGCCCACGACCTCCCTCATACTGAATGGGGAGTGTTGGTGGGGGCTAGATTCAAAGCAAGGCCTGCTGGGTGATTCCCATACCATCTTCTTTCCACTTTTCCAGAACATTTACCCTTCCCAACCTGCCCAAATGAGATTATCAAGGGACAGATGGGATTGTTCAGAGGAGGGGCGGGTGGGCAGGTCTAATGGCTACTCCAGGAGGGCATCAAAGGAAAAACAAATATTTGCTCTGGATCTTGTAATCTCCAAGTACATTCCTGCTATCCAAATGACATTTCCTCCTGTGACTTGTCCAGCTCCCTGACTATCCCTCTACCTAAAGAGAAAAACACCTGCTGGTAGAGTCCACCAAAGCCTTCAGGATGATCTGCATGGAAGTCTTACCTCCAAGGGGTTCCATGAGGAATATGAGGGCCACCCAAGTGGATAGTGATCTGGGGCAGGAGTGGTTCTGTCTTATACAGTAGGTAGCTTCTTTGGATTTGAAAATGACTGAGATGGTCTTATTCCTTCACTGACAGATGGGGAAACTGAGGCCCGGAGAGAGGACATGGTTTGTCCTATGGCTGGCTAGTGGCATGGCTGCAACATAGGTCCTGAATTTGACCACCCCAGGTCTAGGATGACCAGTACTGAGCCTTGGTCTGGGACTTGGCCTTCAGTTGACCCAGGCTTGCCTCAGTGCTTTGTTATCCCAGAGGTCAGCTCCGGCCACCATTCTCAGCTTCAGGCAGTGCTGAGGGCTGGAGGAGTCACTGAGCGCCAGCTGCCACACATACACTCACTATGTTGAGAGATCCTGAGTGGGTGAACGACACTATGTTCCTGGTTTTTACCTTGTCAGGAAGGCTGCTTAGCTCAGTCAGACTGCAAGAGTTCAAATCCTGCCTCTGTGGCTCACCAGCTATGTGACCTCTCTGTATCTCAGTTCCCTTATCTGTAAAGTAGGGATCATAATAATTCCTACCCCATGGTATTCTCCTAGGATTAAATAAGGTGATGTATGTCAAGTGCTGAGCACACGAGCTGACACACAGTGTTATCCCAGATAGGCTGCTTTGACTAGGCCCTACCCTCTCCTGGAAGCATCCATCCTGGGTCTGTTCCGCCCTGAGCAAAAAAATGGGTTGTGCTCAGCTTTCTTTAGCCTAATCACTTTGGCCTCTGCTTTGTTCAAAGTCCTAGTCTCTCCTTCAGCCCCTGCTCCTGAGAAGGGCTCTCACCTGGCCAGCTGCCAAAGGCCTCTTCTGCTTGAGGCTGCCCTCCCAGCTCCTCCTGCACCTGCCAGCTCCAGGACAGCGAGGGAGGCTCCAGCTGCCGGCGACTCTTGTCCTTGGACTCTGGCCAAACCACACAAGAGGGCTGGGCAGAGAAGTGCCTTGCCCAGGAACCTGGCAGAGTGGCCAGGAGGGTGGCAAGGAGGGGTGAGCACAGCATGGGGTTTAGGGAAGCAGCTCCAACTCCCCTCATTGCTGGAGCCCGTTCCTCTCCCTGCCTGGTCCTCTGGCAAGCTTGGTGGAATGGTGAGCCCCCACACCCTGCGCCCATTCCCACTCTGCCCAGGCTCGCCCAGCCCAGCCCAACCACTCCTCCATTATCTAAATGGGTCATCCTCCATCTCCTTGCCCTACCTCCCAGATGGCAGCTGCTCTGTGAAAGGCCAGAAAGGAGTCAAGGGCTTTGGCTCCAGCTCCCGGCAATAGTTATGACCAGAGATGTCCAGCTTGCACCCTCTTTCCTGCGACCTGGAGGCAGTACTTTTAATCTTGTTTTTCTAAGACCTGTCTGTCATCCTCTCCTGAGTCCAGATCATTCCTGACCTGAGTTGACGGGGGACGTGTGTAGGCACAGTGTTTAACCAGTTGGACCCCAGCACCCATCTCTCCAGTATGTTTGTATAAGTGGGATGCAGGTGGCTGATGGTACTGTAGAGCCTGGCCCAAGGCAGGGTGTGTGGCATTTCCTTCTCCAGGGGTAGGAGGCAGGGGGCTGGAGGCAGTCAGGCCATCTGCAAGGATCTTTTGTCTTCTGAGATGACAGCTTCTCCAGGTAACACCCCTCCGCGTTGATTCTGACTCAGCCTTGATGTATCAGGGAACCTTGGAAGAGTCAGCGCACCTTTCTGCACTTCAGTGTTGGCTATTTGCAGGATGGCATAGGGAGTTAGCCCTGCTGCCTTTCCAACATGAGGGCAAGAAAATCTATGGGCCAGTATCAGTAGGAATTCTGCTCAAGCAGGTTAACATAGATATAGCATGGGGCCTCTGAACAAGCTCATTATAACAATCCTTGGCTAGCACCCTCCTGGCATAGTAGTAGGTGACCCATTTCTGAAGACGCTCAGCAGAGAATGCTAGTGTTTGGAAGGGAGCTTAGAGATCCTGATGTGCAAATTTGTGAATGGTTCCTTTCTTTCTGGATTTTGCTCAGACATTTCTCTGCCTGGAATGCCCCTGTTTGCCCCTCCCTAGTCTACCACCTTGGCTTAGCAAACTCTACTCATCCCTCAAGATCTAAAACAAAGATTTCTCCCAGAGGTGACTTTCCCTGCTCCACCAGACAAGAAAGCTCTCTCCAGTGCTCCTAGAGCTCCTGGCAGGCGGGACCTCAACTGTCACATTCATCACACTACACTGGAGTTGATTTAATTGCCAGTTCTCCCACCAGACTGAGGACCTTGGCTCAGGGACTGTCCAATTTTTGTCTAAACCCCTAAAATAGCACCAGGCACTTAGTAGGTATTCAGCAGATGTTTGGAGAATAAATGACCTTTCATTTCTCAGATGAGGATATTAAAACCAGCCAGACCAGTTCAGCAGATCACTAAGTGACCTACCTGTCTTGAGCTGCATAGTTCTGCAATGGCAAATGCGCATGAGACACCTGGGCTCTTGCCACCCAGTCCACAGCTCTGGTGTTCACATTTACATTAATATAATTGTTGTGCCTGGGTTCCCTGTTCCCTCTGAGTAGGGGGGCCATATAATATATCGTCTAAACCTGGGCACTTTGGAGAGAAAGGGGTCACTATTAGTAATTATATTGGAATGACCCGGGATTGTCTCCGGGTGTACGGTTTACCTACCTCTGGGTGATCCATTCAGCAATTGTTACCCTCCTCCTCGGCTCTAGTCAGTATATTTTTTATTCTAGAAAGTGGTTGCTCAACTATCTTGCAGATGGGATCAAAGTTCCCTCAAAATTAGTGCTCATAACAGAGGCTGACTCTTCACCCATGCCTAGAAAGAAAGGCAGAAAGTCCTGTCTGGGCACTGATCCCATCAGTCAGGGATCAGCCCAATGACTTAACAAATAAATATCTATTCTGTGATTTGTGTTCACCAGTAAACAACTGTTGAGTACTTTTGTGTGCAGAGCTCTGTCTAGGCCTGAGCTTTGGCTATATCTAATTTACTATGATAGGCTAGCCAGCAGGGAGCGAGGAACCTGTCTCAGGGGGCTGGAGCCCCACCAGAGCAGTGGCACATCTCTCTGCTTGTCTGTCACCTGCTTAGAGACTGGTAGAGGCCTGATGACATAATTTCTTTCTTTCCTGGGTGGTGCCAGCCACGCTGTACTCTCCTAGGACCAAATATGGGTAACTGAGGGTCCTTGACCTAGCCCCCTGAGACCAGAGCATAAGCTTACAGGAGGAAGTCCTCGGCTTCCAATCTGAAATAAATGCTTCTCCAAGTTTGACTCGTGTACCCTCTATCCATGCAGACCACTCCTTCTAGCACTTCTCAGACCCCTTTATTTTGGGAGGACCTCTTTTAGGTCTTGTCTTTTTTTCTTTAATTTAGGTTTTATTAATTCATTTTAGAGAGAGGAGAAAGTGTCACAGAGAGAGAGAAGCAGGGCAGGAGCAGAAAGCATCAACTCCCATATGTGCCTTGACCGGGCAAGCCCGGGGTTTCACACTGGCGACCTCAGCCTTCCGGGTCAACGCTTGATCCACTGCACCACCACAGGCCAGGCCAGGGTCTTGCTTTCTTTAGATTTCTGTCTCCTAAGCCTAGGATGATTTATTTATTGTATATATCTTTGTGTACATACAATTATACATCCAAGATGTGCTTTGTTTTTGCATATATGTGTGACTTAAGCTCTCAAATAGTTCTGTTTCACTATCTAGATATATGATTTATATGTGATTTTTTTTACTATCTGTTAATACAGTTTTTATGGCCCTTTATCTGTTGAACTCATAGTACTTTGTCCATTGTCTGATCATTTGAATGAAAAATTTTAGCGGGAAAAGAACTACCCGTAATCCTGACTTCAGGGAGAGAGAGACGTGCAGGACCCAGGCTCCAGGCTGAATCCCCAGCGCTGAAGGAGGCAGCCAGATCCTTCCTCCCCATGCCCACCCCCTGTCCAATTCTGAATCAGGGATTTTCTGCTCAGCTCCTGAGGGTGGTTTGGAGCAGAAGGGGCTGAAGCACAAAGAGAATCCCTGCAGCTGCAGCCCCAACAGCATCTTAGGGGAAAGCTCCATGGTGATAGTCCCTCCAGCTGCCATTGTCCTCCCTGCCCTGCTCAGAGAAGGCGGAGAGCTGGGCCTCCTCTCTTTCACAGGCGCAGCTCCAGGGGAGGAATGGGGTGGAGGGCACGCCATCTCTGGCCCGTTGCCGGGGTGACTGGGCCCTGGGCACGGAGAGCAGCTCCTCTTACGGGATTATGGCAGTTCCGCATTCTTGTCCACTGTCCCTGTGAGCAGGAAGCCATTGTCTGCCTCCAGAGTCCTGTGAAAGTGGGATTCGAGGCCCCTCCCTTCCAGAAGTGGGTTCCTTTGTTCTGTCTCCTTTTGAATGTCTAGGGGAGGCAAACCCTCCTGGGAAATTGAATGAGGGTTTACCTCTGTCTGTGCCTTCAGATTTTTCATAACTTGCCTGTCTCCCATGAAGAGGAAGTCTTGTATTTACCATCGTGTCCCTGGACAAGACTTAACAGGAACTAACCAGCCCTGTGATTCCCACCCCTGCCCAACACCTAACACCAGCATGGCAGCCTCACAGGCCCGGGGCATCTGCGTGGCTTGTGTCACAGCCTCGGAGCAGGAAGTCACCTCAGACATCTTTGTTCAGGCTGTTTGTTTCACTGAAAACTGAGGCTCTAAGAAGGGTGGGACTTGCCCGTGGGGACAGTGACAGAGGAGGACCCAGGTCTCCACACCACACGCATACACATGCACACACACACAGCCTGCACGGTTATACTTCTCCCCTTTCTGCCACCTTGCCCTTGAGTGGGATGGGGCAGAGAAAGGGACGGAGACCCCTCCGTCTCCAAGAGCTTTGCTTAACAGGCATCTTGGCATCTCCTTCTTCATTTCCTCTTCCTCACCCCATTCTTTCTGAACCCAGCACACAAACCAGCTGGGGCCTTTAATCCCTTGATGGTATTTTCACCTTTACAGACAAGACAGCAAAGCCCAGAGGACTCTGTGTGCCTGTCTAGTGGTTTTTTGTTTGTTGCTGGGAGAGGAACATTTTTTTCCCTGAAGAGACTGGTGCTTTTTTTCACACACACACACAAATCTTGTGGTAAAATATGGTTAACATAAAATTCACCATTCTAAGTGCACAAATCGGCAACATTAAGTACAGTTAGAGTGTTGTGCAACCATTACCACTATGCATTTCTCATCATTTCTTCTCCCCAGACAGAAGCTCTCTGTACCCACTAAACAATAGCTAAACAATAGCTGTCCTTGCTACCCCCTCCACTGGTAGCCTTCGCACTGCTTTCTGTCCTGTGCGTTTTTCTATTCTGGTCACCTCATATCAGTAGCCTTGTTCAACATTTGGCCTTATGTGTCTGGCTTATTTCACTTAGTATAATGTTGTCAGAGTTCATCTCTGTGTCTGTGCTAGTGAATGACAGTATGACTCTGAGCAGGTCGTGTAACCTCTCTGGGTACCAGTCTCCTCACCTATAAATGGGGAGGATGATTCTTTCTGTGCCTGCCTCGCAGGGCTGTTGTGAGGGCAAATTAACTTACTAATGCAACAGATGGTTATTTAGTGCCTCCTATGTGCTAGGCTCTGTGCTTGGCATCGGGGATGCAATGGTGAGCAGGTTTTTGTCCTTGTGGTGTAGGATGGTAAACTTGTGTAAATCATAAAACGTCAGCCTTCCGAATAGTTGTTACCTACCTTCCATGTTTAGCTGTGGGCTCTGAATATGGTCATTGGTCTTTACTCCTTCCTGCTGCATGGACTGCACCTAACCCAGATGGGAACCCTTTCTAGAGAAGGTACTCCTCAGCCTCTCTGCTACCTTCCCTGCTGAAAGACAGAGTAGCTTCTCTGGATGCAGCCTGCGACCTTCGCAGCAGCTGCAAGCAGACCAAAGTCAGGACTTTGGAGAGTGTCCTCTGGGACACCTTTACCTGCCAGATCTTTCTCCTCACTCTCCAGCATTCTCTTGTTCCCAGGTGGCCATCAAGTCAATCCGGAAAGACAAAATTAAAGATGAGCAAGATCTGATGCACATCAGGCGAGAGATTGAGATCATGTCATCACTCAACCACCCTCACATCATTGTCATCCATGAAGGTACAGAGGCGGGGTATTTGAATCTGGGAGTGACTGTGTGTGTGCACACGCACACGCGCATGCATATGTGTGCATACATATGTGACTCTGTGTGTGTGTGTGTGTGTGTAGGAGCAATCAGAACAGATGATCCAAAGAAATAAAAGAGACACAGGCTTTGGCGTTAGACAAAAGCTGGATTTAAAATTCAGCTGTATGAATTGGGCAACTATTCAGTTTCAACTATTCAGTTTCATCTCTGAGTGGGCCCCAGTTCCTCATTTGTAAAACGGGGTAATCCCACCTACGTCCCAGGGTAATTAGTTGCAAAGGTCAGATTAAATGTCACTGAGTGCTCATGAGAGGAACTGGGCGCATTATAGGCTTTTTGTTGTTATTGTTAGGCTTTCCATCCTTGAATGCTACCTCTCCGACCCAATGAGATGCTCAGCAATGCAGGGGAAGATGAAACATACAGAGACACACACCTGTCTCAGGTGCACGATGCTAAGAGCCAGCCTCTGAGGGTCCGCCCGGTACTCTGAGTCATTCCTGCCACAGGGCTGGCTCCCACCTCTCCTTATTCTTTCTCAGCCTCTTCCTGCTCTGACATCAGCTTTCCACTCCAGCCGCCCCGTTCCCTGTGACCCAGATAACAAAGTGAGCAAGAGAGGGTACCAAGGGAAACAGAGCATCCTTACTCAACTCCCGTCTGCTTCCAGCCTTTATATAATATCACTTAGATGGGAACCAAAGGATAGCGGTAGAGGGAGGGAAGGGAGCCTATGGCTTTGCCCTCTATCTGAATATTTCTGGTGGGAAGCATGAGAGAAGTCTTCTCTCTTGAGTTCTATTCTTAGGAAGACTAAGGGCAGAGCCACTGACATGGCCCTGTGGCTTGAGCCTTTGCTATGAGGAGCCCAGGCAAGTAGCTGAGAAAGCTAATGGGATCTCTGTGTATACCCCCAGGGAAGAGGGGCCTGGCAGAGTATTGGTTAAACCAGGCTGAACGTGGTGATTGGTGTGTGTGCACGCATGTGCATGTCCCATACCCACCTCTCTAGCCAGGCCTGGGAACTGAGCTTTGAAACTCAGGCTGTGGCTTCCCCTCCCCTTCAGACTCAGCAGATGTAGGGCCGTTGCACTTACTGTGTATATGGCAGGGCTTCCCCTGACCTGTCCCCATCCTGCACAGCCTTCAGGACGTATGAACTGGGGGGAGGGTGCCCTCTAACCTAGTGCTGTCCAGATGTGCTGGCTCTTGACCCTCAATTTCATGGCACAAAGGCTGCAAAGAGATAGAGAACCACAGGGGTAGAGGCTCAGCCAGGCACTCCTGCTCCCCTGCGAGAAAGGTTAGTCCTCCTGGCCTTGTATCCAACTGCCTGGGAGCTGAGACTCCTCCCGGGAGAAGGCGCCTCCCTCAGCTCCTTCTCACAGCCTCAAACCTAGACAGCAGTAGCTGGGGCTGGCCGAGCAAGCCAGACTCCTAGGACCTGTTTGACACAAAGATGCAATGTCAGGGACAAACGTGTTCTGACACACACCCAGCTGAAAGGGCAGCTTGGTGAACGAGTCATTCCCTACCTTTCCGGGGGGCTGGAGCCAGGACAAGGTCTGAGGGGCAAGAGGGTCCCTCCTACACGTGTTGATGAGCTAGATGGGACAGGCTGACTGCCAGAAGCCCAGTCAGTCAATTAATTACCAAATATTTATTGATTGCTTCTGTGGACAAGGCCCCAGTAGTACTCCGGGCAGGAAGTCAAGGGTGTCGGGGGAGATAAGTATCTCAGCTCTCCCTTGTACTTTATAGTATACAAACCACTTAATGTACTTTTATTCTTCTTTTGATCCCAAAGGCAGGCATTTTATGGGCATTACTATATATACAGTGTGTCCGTAAAGTCATGGTGCACTTTTGACTGGTCACACGGTCAAAAGTGCACCATGACTTTACGGACACACTGTATTGTTATATATATGAGGATGCTGGTGATAAATATAACCGTGGATACCATTTGCTGAGTGCCTGCTTGTGTCAGCCCGTCTGCCAGCTTGCTCAGCCACCCCCAGTGCGTTCACTAATTTTATCTAGTTCTCACCCCAGCCCTAAGGGTTTGCCATTGTTCTCATCCACTTCAAATAAGAAAACTGAGGCACCCTAGTTGAATGAGGTGCCAAGGTTACCCAGGTAGTAAGTGATGGGGCCAGGATTCAAACCTACATTCTTCCCGAAGGATCTAGAAGATAGTTGCCCTAGGTCAGGAAATAAAAGAGCACCAAATTTTGAGCCAGCCTTTTTATTCTCATCCACTGATGTCTCTGCTCTCCTGGGAATTCGCAGGGTAGTTTTAAAAATCCTTACAAGCCGGAACTCCAAGGAGAGGGAGGGTGAGACAGTTCCCTTAGCCTTAACTCATCGCTACTGGAAGATATTGAGAGCTTCAGAGTCCCTTCTCCTGCCCTTGCTTGCCACCCGTCTGCCCCATCAGCAGACATCTTCCTGGAGGGAAGTCCTAGGGGGAGAGGTATCTGGTCCGGGGCCCCCAGGGGAAGCAGTATATTCTGGGGCGCCTGATGTCCCACTTGTTCTTCCCCAGTGTTTGAGAACAGCAGCAAGATTGTGATCGTCATGGAGTATGCCAGCCGGGGCGACTTGTATGATTACATCAGTGAGCGGCAGCGGCTCACTGAGCGCGAGGCCCGCCATTTCTTCCGGCAGATCGTCTCCGCTGTGCACTACTGCCACCAGGTGAGCTGCTCCCTGCCCGGCCCTGTTCTGAGAGGTGGTCCTGGGCTCTGGGGCTAGTTTGAGCCAAGGAGATTCCATGACTTGTCCAAGAATCACACAGGGAGACAAAGCAGAGGCAAGGCTCAGTTCTGGCCTCTCAGCCTACAGAATGCCGATATCTCTGACCTTGAGTTCCTTGGCCAGGGGTGGAAGGGCCTGTGATTTGTTATGCTTCATACCAATAAAGAGGGGTATTCCCAGCCTAGTTGTGCTTCCTTACCTGGCCCCTTTTGTGTTTGCCTTGCTTTCCAGACGAGGCCATCATTCCCTTCCTCTCTGGTGGCCTTGCCTGACCTCCTCCCTCCCTCTTTCAGAATGGGGTTGTCCACCGGGACCTCAAACTGGAGAACATCCTTCTAGATGCCAATGGAAACATCAAGGTGAGCTCCACTTCTTGTTTCCAGAGCTCCCCTACTCCTTCCCAGCCTTATTGCACTGTGCCTAGCCAAGTATCTCTAAGCCCTTAGGGGGTTCCAGAGGGAGTCAAGCAAAGTTCCAACTTACATGTTGGTTCCCACTTTCTTTTATGGGTGGAAAACCAAGGCCTCAAAATAAGAGATGACTTTGCATAGTAAGATTCTATGGCTAGTGAGAGGCTGAGCATGGGCTAGAACCAAGGTCTTTTGACTCCCCAACCAGTGCTCTTGAGATCATGAGTCTGACAGGAGTCTAGATCTATGGTCAGCTTTTGCTCAGTCTTGGGACTGGCAGAGAGAGAGGACCACAGCCTGAGTCCTCCCTGCCTGTGTGCACATGCACACATGTACACACGCACACATGTGCACACACACAGTCACACTTTAATCTGCTTCAATTAGGTAGCTTTTTGGCACCTTTCCCCAAAGACCAAGCATTCCAGCGCAGCTTTGCTGCCTCTGATTTCCCATGCCTACACAGTTAAACTTAGGGATAAGAAGTGCACACTGAGTCCTGGCTGGCTGGCTCAGTGGTAGAGCGTCGGCCGACATGTGAAAGTCTCGGGTTCAATTTCCAGCCAGGGCACACAGGAGAAGTGCACATCTGCTTCTCCACCCTTCCCCCTCTCCTTTCTCTCTATCTCTCTCTTCCCTTTCCATAGCCAAGGCTCCATTGGAGCAAAGTTGGCCCGGGCACTGAGGATGGCTCCATGGCCTCTGCCTCAGGCACTAGAATGGCTCCAGTTGTAGCAAAGCAATGCCCCAGATGGGCAGAGCATTGCCCCCTGGTGGGCGTGCCTGTTGGATCCCAGTCGGGCTCATGCAGGAGTGTCTCTGCCTCCCTGCTTCTCACTTTAGAAAAATACAAAAAAAAAAAAAGAAATAAACTCAGATCTCAGAGCTAGAATGGAGTGATGGCCAGGCCGGCCCTTGCATGTACCTGGAAGGGCTCTGACTGCACTCAGAATCCTCAGAATCTTCTTGAACTCAGGACATAGTCCCTTTTTCAGTGGCCCCTGACCCGAGCTTAGAGGCGCCCTGGCACTGAGTTCATTCCCTTTTCCCAGCCAATTCCCAGAGCAGGTGGGGTTCACTTTGATGCTGTGGTATGGGGGATGGGGGTCAGAGCCAATAAACCCGTACAACCTGGACAAGCACGAACTTTCCCATCTGCACCAATCACCCGCTTCATTATGGGCTTCAACTGGTAACTGCTCGATAAGAGGCCAATAAAACCATAAACAAAGGAGTTAGTTTCATAAACAGGCCCTCTCCACCCTAGGCACACATGACTCTGACTCTGCTGGGGGTGAAGAGGTCAGGAGCAGCTGGACACTGGCCTCAGACTCTTTCTGGGGATAGTTGGGGAAAGGGTCTCTCTGAGGGGCAAGAAGATGGGCTTGGGACCTCCCGAGGCCAGGTGTCAGTGATAGATGACTCAGAAAGTCCTGGGAGAAAATTTCCTCTGGGCTATAACTGTGACCTCTCTGCCTTCACCATTGCTTCTCATACATACAGGGCTGACCCCATGCTCATGCCCAGTGTGGGGATAGACAAGCTCCTTGCTAGGAAGGACAGCCCAGCCTTGTGTGGCTGATCAGAGCTGGGGTGGCACGCTTCTGACGGTCATGACACTGGCACGAGATGTTACCTCTCCCCTTCCATCTGGCTGACCTTCCCATTGAGTCCCATCCATGGGCCACATCTCTGCTAGGAGCTGCAGGAGGGACAGGGACAGGTCAGCACAAGGAACATATTTATGTGGCAATAAGAGGAGACAGAACTGATAAACAGAGACTACTGAAAGCCATTGAAAACTTTGTAGAAGAGGGAGACCTCAGGACAATGGAGGGCTTCCATGGGAGGTGGGCTTGCTGGATCAGGAGGCTGCATGGGCAGGGAGCACATGTCTGGAGTGGAGTACATGAGCAGAGGAGCCTGGGGAACAGGGAACCTGGAACCCACACACACCTCTGCCTAAGAGCTCCCTGACACCACTTCAGTAGGGCTTTTTCTTCCAGCAACTGAGCTATGTTGATAGTGCCCAAGATGGGGTGGGGGTCACGGGTCCCCTTTCCTCCTGCTGTGCCCTGGGTTTCCTCAGGGTCTTGTAGGGGCAGTCTGAAAGCTGCAGAACAGCCCAGACTGTGGCGTGACCCCTGCAATGTTTGACCTACTCCTGCAGATTGCTGACTTCGGCCTCTCCAACCTCTACCACCAAGGCAAGTTCCTGCAGACGTTCTGCGGGAGCCCCCTGTACGCCTCACCCGAGATCGTCAACGGGAAGCCCTACACAGGCCCAGAGGTGAGTGCCAACCCTCCACCACTAGCCTGCCTCAGCCTTTTCCTGTGACTTTAGCTCCCGTGAGATAGGTGAGCCGGTTTTCTAGTTGTTCCCTTTCTCAGAGCACAAAATTTAGCCCCACACCTCTAGCCAGGAGTGGCAGAACTGGAACGAGAACTTCTATCTCCTGACTAGAATCGTTCTATGCCTCTCACCTTCCTGGTTCTCATACTTTTCCCGGCCCCTAGCAGCCACCTCTCCAGTTGGGGTGACTTCACCACTGCTCTTGTGTTTATAGCTTCCCCTGCCAAGGAGAGTGGTTGACAACAACTCTCACCGTGAACCTCAGTCCCCCCTGCCTCACTCCTTTGCGCCCGAATGCTAGAAGGCGGTGGCCCTTGGGTGCGTTGGCGTCTGAGTTCCCCTTTCTTCTCTGGTGTGGAAGTGGGGCTGGAAGCTCCCCAACATCCTTACTGATCGCCTCCCCTCAGGTGGACAGCTGGTCCCTGGGTGTTCTCCTGTACATCCTGGTGCATGGCACCATGCCCTTCGACGGGCAAGACCATAAGACGCTGGTGAGACAGATCAGTGACGGGGCCTACCGGGCGCCACCTAAACCTTCAGGTAAGTGAGAGGTACGGGTGTGCTTGTCCAGGTTCTGGGTGTCCTGAGCTAATTCCTAAGGCAGGAGTTAAACAGTAGCGTAGACTGAAGAGGACAACCTAGTGCAGATGAGAGTGCCCTCCATCACCTTCTGCTGTCATCTCTGCCTCCAGTGTCTGTGACCTCCATAAAAGGAGGGAATATCTCCTCGTTCCCTTATGGGCATGCTTTATTATATTTGGGAAGTGCTTCCTAAGATCTAACTTAGATTCTCTTTGCTACAGTTGTCTCACTTTCTACTGTTTTTGCCCATATCCTTAGAAATTCTTTTGTTTTTTCAAAAGGTGGGCAAGAAGAAGGATGTGAGGACCTTGCTTTACCCTTGAGCACAGTCCACACCCTCGGAGGGTTGCATTTCTGGAGAGAACGAGGAAACACACTCATAGACAATGAGGCTAGTGGAGGGTCCAGAGTCCTGAGGGGTATGGGACGGAGGAGGAAGTTGGCAGAGTCCACCCAGGAAAGCTGGAGGCTGGGAGCTGGCCGGGCAAGGGCATGTGCGGAGCTAGCTGTAGGTGGGAGTGGACGGACCTGACAGAGAGGAATGAGTGGTATCTTAGCACAAATAGGGGCAGGCCAGTGAGAGGGACTGCAGGTGCCCGTTCTCATGACTGCCAATCTGAACTTCTTGTTTTTGTCTTCCAGACGCCTGTGGCCTGATCCGGTGGCTCTTAATGGTGAACCCCACCCGCCGGGCCACCCTGGAGGATGTGGCCAGTCACTGGTGGGTCAACTGGGGCTATGCCACCCGTGTGGGGCAGCAGGAGGCCCTGCATGAGGGCGGGCACCCTGGCAGTGACTCTGGCCGGGCCTCCATGGCTGACTGGCTCCGGCGGTCCTCCCGCCCCCTCCTGGAGAACGGGGCCAAGGTATGCAGCTTCTTCAAGCAGCATGCGCCTGGAGGTGGGGGCATGGCCCCCAGCCTGGAGCGCCAGCATTCACTCAAGAAGTCCCGCAAGGAGAATGCCATGGCCCAGTCTCTCCAGGGGGACCCGGCTGATGACACCTCCCCTCGCCCTGGCAAGGGTAACCTCAAGCTACCAAAGGGCATTCTCAAAAAGAAGGTTTCTACCTTCTCGGAGTGGGCAGGGGAGGACTCTGAGCTCAGCTCGGCCCCTGAGAGACCAGGGCAGGCTGCCCCTCTGCTCCCCAAAAAGGGCATCCTCAAGAAGTCTCGGCAGCGGGAGTCTGGCTACTACTCCTCCCCTGAGCCCAGCGAGTCTGGGGAGCTCTTGGACGCAGGGGACGTGTTTATGAGTGGGGACTCTGTGGAGCAGAAGCCCCCCCAGGCTTCAGGGCTGCTCCACCATCGCAAGGGCATCCTCAAACACAACGGCAAGTTCTCCCGCACAGCCCTGGAACTCACAGCCCCCACTACCTTCGGCTCCTTGAATGAACTGGCCTCACCTCGCCCTCCGGCCCGGGCCAGCTGCCCCTCAGGGGCTGTGAGTGAGGACAGTATCCTGTCCTCGGAGTCCTTTGACCAGCTGGACTTGCCTGAACGGCTTCCTGAGCCCCTGCTGCGGGGCTGTGTATCTGTGGACAACCTCACGGGGCTTGAGGAGCCCCCCTCAGAGAGCCCTGGAAGCAGGGGCCTGAGACGCTGGAGACAGGACTCCCTGGGAGAAAGCTGCTTTTCCCTGACGGACTGCCAGGAGGTGACAGAGGCCTACCGACAGGCACTGGGGATCTGCTCAAAGCTCAGCTGAGGGTGGCGGGCATTGCCCCACTTGATGGGCTCTGAGATACAGCTGCCAACACCCTGAGGGGAGACTCCTCTCCTGCCTCCTAGGACCAGCATCCCAGCCCAGAAGACTGAAATGGTTTGCAGTTTAGCCCTGGGGAGGGCCAGATATGGGAAAATGAAATACATTGAGGATTGAATGTCTTCAGCCCTGTTGAACCAAGAAGATAGTAGAAGGGAAAAGAGTATAGGGGAAGGCCCGTGGCCAAGTCCAGGTTCTCTGTTTCATGTACACATGGTAGGACCACAGACATCTGGAAGGAGCACTCTGATCAGTACCCATCTCCTTTATTGCAATGAGTAACTTCTGTGCATGGTGCCTTCCTGCCAAGGTAGAGATGGAAACTCTACACATACACATTCCTATCCCCACCAGGCACTAAAACTGAAATATGGAAACTCCTAATGTGCCTGGGACCTCCTAGGAGCAGTCTCCAGGGTATGCCCTTCCTTAGTTCTCCCAGCAGTAAGAACACAGCGTCCCTTTCCTCAAAGGTTCTCTCCTGGCCCCCAAACCTGGCCCGAGTCTCCTGGGGTCGCTGCTATGAACCTAAAGACTTGAAAAGGCTCAGGCTGCTATTGGACTTCATCGCCAGGGGCCCAGCTTCCTCTGGACCCCACCTGGAACCGCAAAAGCTCTGTGAACTTCTCCAGCCTCCAAGCTAGTTCTGCTACTGAAAATGGTTGTGTTTATTTCTCTGGGTGTTTATGACCTTAGAATGTCCTATTTATGTTTTGAGCTCTGTATTCTTAAAAAAAAAAGTGAATCTTGCTGTTTTCAATAATGTGAATACTATGTTCAGGAAAGTCTGCTATACATCTAACTTTTGTGTACAGAGAAATATTTTTGCAGAGATTCCCTACTGATCCCAGGGAAGGGGAGGGGACTTATACAAAGCTGCTTGTTCTGTTGCACTGTCTGGGGGAGTCTCTGGCTCCCCCATCCATGCCCTAATTCTGTCTACCTGATGGTCCCTCTTCCCTTCTCTGTGGCCATAAAAAAAAACCACTCCATTAAAAGCCAGAACAGTGATTGAAAATAGCGTCTGTTCCTTTTGAGGAGGCGGGCACGGGCCTTGGAGCCTTCTCTTACCACACACTCCTGCTGGGAAAGAGAGAACATGCTTCGTAAAAATGAAACCAGGAACACCCAGCTCTTAGCTCCATAAAGCTCCCCGACATACCTCCTCAGTCTGCCCTGTTAAACACACAGGTGGGAGGGTCCTGGGCTGAAGGTCCCAATTTGTTCTTCCTGCCTTTGGCACTGAAGGGAGAACTTCGCTTCTCAGATTGTAGGCCCCACCCCCAGCCTCTATACATCCTCCACTCCTCCCCCATCCAGCTTTGTTCCCTGCTGCTTGAAGACACCCCCACTGCCTTTATTCTCTCTCTCCAAAGAAATCCCCTTTGCTCAGTGTTGGGCAGCTGCTCCCCTCCACCACCACCACCTGACCCCTAGTGAAGTAAAGAATGTTTGGAATGCCCCCCCTCGAAGGCTGTCCCTCTCAACCCCCAGCAGAGCATTCCCAGCCCGCTGACCTGCTTCTTTAAGAAATTCCAGAGCTCCAAGGACTGGGATGAAAGGGAGAATAAGGACAAAGTGCAGGCGAGCAGCTGGCTGGCTCCAGCTTCAAGCAGGCTGCCTCGCCATGCCCTACTCCCTTCTAGTGTTCACAGGTCTCCAAGCATCCCCAGTCCTGACCAGTGCCAGCTCCTGCTCCGCAGCTCACCTGCTCTCCTTCTGGGGTGGAGCATCGGGACCTCCCTTCCCCCTCCCTGGGAGAGCCATCGTAGTTGCTGAGTCTAGGGAACAAGGGAGATGTCCAGGCAACTACGGGGTCAAGATGCTAGAGCATACATATTGCTCAGGCTACAACTGGAGTATTTTGGTCTGATATCTTTAAGGTCCTATTGAGGTCTGGAGCTCTGGGCCGGACTCTGGGTGGACACCAGGGAAATACAAGGAAGGATTTTACACTCAAGCAGCATAGAGTTCAGCTGTGGAGTTGGCTGTGCTACATTATTCATTCAACTCAGGAATCCAGCCCTCTTCTATGCTCAGCTCTGTGGAAGACAACGATAACTGCTATGTCTCTGGCGCAACAGAGAGGATATAAGATTTTATCCTCAAGGAGGCTGCAGACTGGGTTGGGCAGCAAAGTAGCATGCATAAAAATAAGTAAAATTTGGACCTCCAGTCAAGAGTGTGGGGCAGGTACACGTGGTACTCACATCCTCCCGCAACCACATCAAAATTACAACTAAACTACAGTGCAACCGTCATTCAGAACCGCCTGAAATCTAGCTGAACAAAGTCCTACAAATGAGGATTTAAAAAAGAAGTCACATCGAGACCTGTAGAAGGGTGGAGATGAAACGGGCTGATCCCACACCCACGCGTGTGCGGCAGATAAAATTCAGGAGGGATATTATTTTTTAAAATTATTTTTATTATTTATTCATTTCAGAGAAGACAAAGAGAGAGAGAGAGAAGGTGGAGAGGAGCAGGAAGCATCAACTCCCATATGTGCCTTGACCAGGCAAGCCCAGGGTTTCAAACCAGCGACCTCAGAATTGTAGGTCGAGGTTTTAATCCACTGCGCCACCACAGGTCAGGCTAGGAGGGATATCTTAGCCGCAGGGGTCCCCACTGAGGAGCAAGGAGTACCAGCCCCACACCAGCTCCCCAGCCCAGGGTTCCAGTGCCAGGATGATAAGTCCCTATTATTGCTGGCTCTAAAAACCAGCAAGGATTGAAGCTGAGGGAGGCAGGGCCGCTGGAATCCCAGGCAGTTCATCTTAAAGGGCCCAGTGCTGGGGCAACAGTTCAAAAGGCACCAGGGACATACAGTATGGGAAGGAGCTGAATTGTCTGGCATCAGGACGAGAGCTGGGGGTGGGGGTTCAGCTTTCTGCCAAACAAAAGTACTGGTGGAAGCCATTGTTCCTTTTCTGAGGGCACCCTACCTGCACAGAGCCAGCAGGTAGGCACCATATCTGAGTCTCCATCAACTTGGCTCACACTGTTTACACTGCCCTGATGATTTCCTGAGACCCCATCACACCCACCTTGTGGGCTCACCCAAGCTGATTTCATTCTAACGACCTATCTTGGCTCATGCTTCAGATTTTCCTAAAATCTCTCAAATAAACAGCATCTGGCCTCAGTGCGCCCTGTGCTTCTCACTAAGTGGCCCCAGGCCTGGCATTAGCAGCAGCTGGTCTTAGTTCACAGCTTGGCCTGGGCACCTCCAAGCCCAGCACAAGTGGCAGCCATCTGCCAATTGCTTTGTAGCTCATGCCAGGTGGCCCCAGGCAGAACACAGATAGTGGCTGACCCAAAGCCAGCACACCTGGTGGACAGATTCAGACCATATCAAAGTACCACCTAACCACCTCCAAAAGTGACACACTCAAGAGGAAGACTCAGAGGGACCCAGAACCCCACTGAAGTAAGTCTTGCTCTGTGGAGTGAGCCCTGCATAGCTGACCCTCCATGCTGGTCACTGGTCCCAGCCAGTCCTTGCAGCTGATATGCCTGGGAGTAAATGCCTCCCACTGACATGCCAACAGCAATCAAGGCTCAACTACAACAGAAGGATGTACAGTCCACAGTGGGGGGTACCCCTGGCACACCTGCAGTACCCAGGTTGGGTGAACAGGGAGGCTAAGCCACCAGACCCTACAGGACACCTATTACATTAGACCACTCTACCAAGCCTGGGAGATGCAGCAGTTTCTACATAGAAACAAACACAGGGAGGCAGCCAAAATGAGGAGATAAAGAAACATGTCCCAAATGGAAGAACAGAACAAAACTCCAAAAAAACCCACCTAAATATCCTGACCAGGTGTTGGCACAATGGATGGAATGTTGACCTGGGATGCTGAAGACCCAGGTTTGAAACCCCAAGGTCACTGGCTTGAGTGTGGCCTCATCTGGCTTGAGCACGGACTCACCAGCTTGAGTGTGGATCATAGACGTGACTCCATGATCACTGGCTTGAGCCAAAATGTCACTGGCTTGAAGCCCAAGGTCACTGGCTTGAGCAAGGGGTCACTGGCTCAGCTGGTACCCCCCCATCAAGGCATATATGAGAAGCAATCAGTGAACAACTAAAGTGCCGCAACTACAAGTTGATGCTTCTTATCTCTCTCCCTTCCTGTCTCTGTCCCTGTCTGTCTTTCTCTCTTGCTAAAAACAAACAAACAAACAAAAAATCTAAATAAAATGGAAACAAGTAAAAAAAAAAAAAGAAATGGAAACAAGTAATCTACTAGGTGCAGAGTTCAAGAGCTAAAAACACTGGTTCCGAGTATGCTCAATAAACATAGTGAGAATTTTGACAACATAAAAAAGGATATGAAAACTATAAAAACAGCCAGTCAGAAATAAAGGATACACTAACTGAAATGAAGAATAATTTATAAGGAATCAACAGTAGACTAGATGAAGCTGAGAATCAAATCAGCAATTTGGAATATAAAGAAGAAAAAATGATACTCAATCATAAAAGTAAAAGGAAACCAGAATATGAGGATAATGTAAGCAGCCTCTGGGACAACTTCAGGCATACCAACATTCGCAGCATAGGGTGCTAGAAGGAGAGTAGAGCAAGAAAATGAAAATCTACTTGAAAGAAAAATAATAGACAAGTTCCCTGACCTGGTGAAGGAAATAGACATACAAGTCCAGGAAGTGCAGAGTCCCAAACAAGATGGACCCAAAGAGGCTCACATCAAGACATGTCATAATTAAAATGCCAAAGGTTAAAGACAAAGAGAGACTCTTAAAGGCAGCAAGAGAAAAGCAGTTATGTAGTTACCTACTAGGAAGCTCCCATAAGACTGTCGGCTGATTTTTCAACATTAACTTTGCAGAAGGGAATGGCAAGAAATATTCACAGGGATGAGCAGCAAGGACTTACAACCAAAAAAAGCTATCATTTAGAAACAAAGGACACACACACAGAGCTTTCCAGACAAGAAAAAGCTCATCACCACTAAAGGAGCTCATCACCATCTAACCAGTATTACAAGAAATATTAAAGGGTCTTCCTTAAGAAGAAGAAGAAAAGATTAAAAATATGAACAACATGCCTGACCTGTGGTGGCGCAGTGGATAAAGCGTCTACCTGGGAACACTGAGGTCGCCAGTTCAAGACCCTGCACTGGTCTGGTCAAGGCACATATGGGAGTTGATGCTTCCAGCTCCTCTCCCCTTTCTCTCTCTCTCTTTCTCTCTCTCTCTCTCACTCTGTGTCTCCTCTCTAAAATGAATAAAATAAAAAGAAATTTTTAAAAAAAGGCACCCAAAAAATATGAACAACAAACTGGCAATAAATACATATCTATCAATGATTGAATCTAAAAAACAAAATAAAGGAACAAGCAGAGCAGAAACAGATTATAGATACAGAGAACATGTTGTCGCTTGCCAGATGGGAAGGATGTTGCGGAGATGGGTGAGAAAGGTGAAGGGATTAAGAAATACAGATTGGTAGTTACAGAACAGTCATGGGATGGAAAGCACAGCGTAGGGAATGTAGTGAATAACATTCTAATAACTAGGTATGATGCCAGATGAGTCTGAGATTTATCAAAAGCATGCAATAAGTTATATAATGTCTAATCACTGGAGTCTACACCTGAAACTAATATAATATTGTATGTCCAACTGTAACTGAAAAATAAAAATCAATTTAAAAAATAAGTAAAATTAAATAGAAAAATCATCAGTTCAGATACTGTGAAAGGGGAGTTTGAAAGATGGAAAAGAAAAATTGCAACTTAGATAAAAATAGGGGACTACCAAAAAAAATAGGGGACTACCATTTATTAAGTGTTTATATGTATTAAGCACTGTATTGTGTTATATCATTAATACAATTTTTTATCATTCTCATATTACAGAAGAAGAAATTGAATCAAAAACATAAAATAACTGCCCTGGCTGATAGCTCAGTATCGTCATCCTGATACACCAAGGTTGGGGGTTCAGTTCTGGTGAGGGCACACTCAAGAATCAACCAATGAGCCTGATTTGTGGTGGCGCAGTGGGTAAAGCATCAGCCTGAAACACTGAGATCACCGGTTCAAAACCCTGGGCTTGCCTGGTCAAGGCACATATGAGAGTAGATGCTTTCTGCTCCTCCCTCACTTCTTTCTCTCTCATTCTTTCTCTCTCTCTCACCTCTCTCAACATGAATAAAATAAAATTTTAAATTAAAAATAAAAGAATCAACCAATGAATGCATAAATAAGTGGACCAACAAATCTGTTTCTTTCTTTTTCTCTCCCTTTGTCTCTCTCTAAAATCAATAAAATTTAAAAGACTTAAATAACTTGCCTAGCAAACAAGTGGAAACACCAGACCTCAAATCCATGCTAGTGTGATGTGAATCTTAGTTGGGTGGGGTGGGGCGGGGTGAGGCATTTTAACTGGACTGAATTGGAGAGCTGAGAGAAAGCATACAAGCAAATGGCCTGGCTGGGTACTCAATTGGTAGAAGTGTTGTCCCGATATACCAAGGTTGTGGGTTTGATCCCTGGTCAAGACACATGCAAGAGTCAGCCAATGAGTGCATGGATGGGTGGAACAACAAATTGATATTTCTTTTTCTTTCTTGTCTCTCTAAAAACCAATCAATTTTTTTTTTTTTTTTTGTGTGTGTGTGTGTGTGTGTGTGTGTAAGAGACAGAGTCAGAGAAAGGAACAGAGAGGGACAGACACACAGGAAGGGAGAGAGATGAGAAGCATCAATTCATTGTTGTGGCACCTTAGTTGTTCATTGATTGCTCTCTCTCATATATGCTTTGATGGGGGAGCTACAGCAGACTGAGTGACCCCTTGCTTGAGCCAGCTACCTTGGGTCCAAGCTAGTGAACTTTGCTCAAACCAGATGAGCCCACGCTCAAGCTGGCGACCTCAGGGTCTCAAACTTGGGTCCTCTGCATTCCAGTCTGATGCTCTATCTATCCACTGCGCCACCACCTGGTCAAGCAAAAAGAAATCAATAAGTTTTTAAAAACATATAAATGGCCTGACCTGCAGTGGCACAGTGGATAAAATGTCGACCTAGAATGCCGATGTTGCCGGTTCAAAACCCTAGGCTTGCCTGGTCAAGGCACATATGAGAGAAGCAACTATTACATGTTGATGCTTCCCACTCCCCCTACACACACTATCTCTCTCTCTCCCTCCCCCCTCAAAATAATAGAAATATAAGTAAATGGAACTACATATATTTGTTGAGTACTTATGATATATATGCCCAGCTCTTTTTTTTTTTAATTTAATTTTATTTATTTTAGAGAGGAGACACACACACACAGAGAGAGAGAGAGAGAGAGAAAGGAGGGAGGAGCTGGAAGCATCAACTCCCATATGTGCCTTGACCAGACCAGTGCAGGGTTTTGAACTGGCAACCTCAGTGTTCCCAGGTAGACACTTTATCCACTGCGCCACCACAGGTCAGGCTGCCCAGCTCTTTTTGAAGCATGAGGAATATAGCAGTTCCTCCTGAAAAAATGTCTTCCCCTTATTTCTACAAGTCCCAGAGGGAGCAGGGAAAGAAGAGGATGAATGAGAGCAAGAAGAAGGGGTGGGGGTCACTGGCCAGGAGAGGAGAAGGGAAACCACACAAAGGAAATGGGGGGAAGGGAGAGGGAAGCCACAGCCCATGCTGTCTTGTCCCATTAGCACTATCTCAGCAGGGGGTGGAGTTGGCATTTCAGTGAAGGAGAAGGAACTCAAAGATCCTGAGGTAGCTGTCCTCCTAGTGACCTGTTTGCTTAACCTCTTCTAAACCAGGGGGCTGGGAGGGGCAAGCAGGCAGAGAGGATGATGTGGGGGAAGTCTGCTGAGGAAGGGGAGTTTGGATGGGTAGAGAATATCTATTATCCCAGCCCTAGAGACCTAGACTCAGCTGTGGATCCCATGCTACATGGCCCTTCCCCTCATCTGCCATGGTGCTTCATACCAAAAACATTTCAGAAGCAAGCTTAGCGAGATGACGCTGGCCCCCGGGGAGAGTGCCAGAGTCCTGGGAGTAGTTGGTGCCACGTGAATGCTTCCGGAATGTGAATAACTCAGACAAAGACCAAGAACAACTTTGGAACATAGAAGAGGACCTTCGGAAACCAAGTTAAGAAATGTATTGGTCAAAATATTCTCCTGTCCTCAGCCCTTTCCTGAGGCAAGTTCATCCAGGCTGTCCTGAGTGGGAGCCCCCTCACAGAACCAAGTCTCCTTTGTGTGGAATGAAGGAAGCCCCCATGGCATTTAGTCTGTTCCCAGGTCAGGATGACCCCTTCACTGAGGGCTGCCTTGGGCACTCCTGGTGGGCTCAAGTGAAGAGGAACTGGTGATTCGGATGTGTGGAGAACAGTGCTGCAAGGCGCAGGGCTCACATCCTGCTAGATGAGCTTCTGGGCCAGCTCTGTGAATCAGAATCTGGAGAGTGGCTGGCAGCTGAAGCCTGTCTTAAGGACTGGAGACCTAGGGGGACCCAGGACAAAGGATTAGCTGAAGAGCCTGGGCATTTTTGAGCAAAAAAGATGACTGGTGAGAAACCACATGAGAGATAACAGGAATGGTCTTCTTTTCATGAAAAATGGGAGTAGGCTCATGGCTCAGAGAGCAGGAGCAAGTGCAATGGTAGGGGCTGCTGAGACCGAGGATTCGGCTGACCAGGCAGTCACCTACATAATGTGTTCATTCATTCCTCCCATAAGTATTTATTTACTGAGAGCCCACAGTGTACACTGTTCTACTCTCCAAGGATACATTCGTAACAAAACTGACAAAAATCTCCACTCTCACCGGGCTTTCATTCTACTGGAGGAAGATAAACAAAGCAATAGGCATAATAATAAGTAAATTTGATAACACTGAGGAACAAATTTTTTGTTGCATCCACAAAAACACTTGTTTTTACCTAATTCAAGTGTGCTGATCTCAAATCTGACATTAGTTTTTCTCTGTAAGCTACAGTTTTTTTTGCAATTCAAGATTTTAGGTTTTCATCTTATTGTAAAATTTTCAACATTTAGTTTAACATACTGAAGTAGAATGTCTTCTTGGGCATCATCTTTGTGAAAATATAATAATTTATATAATGCAGTATATACACTAATACACTAAAAGATATGATTGCATCAGAATTTGTCTAGAACATATATATATATATATATATATATTTTTTTTTTTTTTTTTTTTTTTTACAGGGACAGAGAGAGGGATAGATAGGGACAGACAGACAGAAACAGAGAGAGATGAGAAGCATCAATCATTAGTTTTTCGTTGCCGTTGCGACATTGCTTTCTCACATGTGCCCTGACTGCGGGCCCTCAGCAGACTGAACAAACCCTTGCTGGAGGCAGCGACCTTGGGTCCAAGCTGATGAGCATTTGCTCAAGCCAGATCGGCCCGCGCTGAAGCTGGCGGGCTCAGGATCTTGAACCTGGGTCCTCCACATCCCAGTCCGATGCTCCATTCACTGCGCCACTGCCTGGTCAGGCTCGAAATAGAACATATTAAGACACTTATTTTAATCATAAAATTTGCGCAAAACTTATTTAAATTCTATTCAGTCAAAAATTTGCGTTTGTAGCTCTTGTGTTTGTGTACTTGTTGGGGACAATCTTGTTTGATGCTCCAACAGTAGTCTGCTCATCACTAACAGCTCTAAGATTTTCGGGAAACTTATCAAAGTGACTGTTCAGGAAGTGAATCTTAACACTCATGTTACATCTAATGTTGCGGAAAGCCAACAGCTCCTTTGAACCAAAAGTTCATAGTTTTCTGCTTTTCTGTTGCCAATGAAGTTCTTTGTAACTGCCACAAAAGACTGCCATGCTTCTTTCTCCTCCTTTTTCATCTTCCTGGCAAATTCTTTGTTACGTAGGAGGGTTCAAATTTGAGGCCTGTCAAATGCACCTGCTTTTATCTTCTTGAAAGACAAGGCAGGAAAAGCAGAAAGAATATGTTGAAAGCATTCACTTTCTCTATTCAAAGCCTGAACAAACTGCTTCATTAAGCCAAGTTTGATGTGAAGTGTGGGAAAAATGATCCTGTCTCGATTAACTACAGGTTCATTCACAATATTTTGCATCCCTACTTCCAGAGCATCACGTTTCAGCCACTCCTTCTGTGTCCAGTGTTTCTCTCGAGCTTGGCTGTCCCACAAACACAGAAGGCAAGGATACTTTGTGAAACCTCTCTGTTGTCCTAGCAGGAAATTGACCATTTTAAGATCCACACAAATGATCCAGTTATGCTCCTCATAGTTCAGAAAGTCAAGGACAATTTTTATGTCATTATAATCTTCTCGCAAATGAATTGAAGAACCAATTGTAACCACTTCATAAACATTACCATTGTGTAGGAGAACACATTTCAGACTCTGTTTAGAGCTGTCAAGAAATAGCTGCCATTTTGTTGGACTGTAAGTGGTAACACCTAACTGGCTGAGAAGACTACTGATATCATGACAGTAAACAAAGTGTTTGTCTTAGGAGAAAAAGTCCACAAAAACTTCTTCACGCTTCCTGAAATGGGATACTTTAGCTGACCGGTGAAGTATATTCTTTTCTTGAAGCTTGGAGGCTAATAACTCAGCTGCTTTCTTTGATAGGCCCAAATCTCTTACTAAGTCATTCAATTTGGGTTGGCTATACTGCTGAGGGGTTAATGACTGCTTGGCATCAGAAGAAGACCCTTCAGATTCTACAATCTCATGCATCTTATCAAAATACACTTGATCACCATGTTCACTTTCTTTGTCCTTAAAAGAAATATAACCATTGAAAACTGGAATTGGGAGTGTCTCAGAGTGTGGGATAAGTCGTATTGCTGAAGGAATATTAGGATATGTGATCATATGCCGTTTTTTCTTGCCGATGCCCTTTGTATGGATCAGACAGAAATAACAGTCACTGCTGTGGTCCTTAGATTCACGCCAAACCATGGGAATACCAAAAGGCATTCTTTTGCGTTTTCCTTTTGTCCAGTCACGAAGCATTTCTTCACAATTATGACACACAATATGAGGAGCCCAATTCTTATCTTGATCGCCAAGGGGAACTTGAAAATAGGCAATATATGCACATGTCACAAATGATGAAATATTGCACCTTTGATGTTGAAGTGTGTAACAGCCACATATATAACAGAAGGTGTCAGGACTATTCTTACATTTACACCTACTCAAAGAAGCCATGATTCAATCTTAAAATAAGAGGGTGTTTTTATCAGATAATAATTTTTTACATTTAAAAACAACTACAATTATGTAAAAGTGATGTTTGTAAAACATGAATTGCCTTGTGGTTATGTTCAATCCAAGAGTTGTTGCCCTTTAACTCCAAGTTAAAAACCAATGCATGCCATTAACTGTAACAAAAAGAAATTAAAATTGCATAAAAACTAGAGCATGCACCAAAAAACGGATTTCATATTTGGAATCTGCAATGCAGAAATATATATAAATAGTTCTAAAACCTCATGCAATGGAAAATGAAAAAATTATTCCCCAATGGAATATATCACTTTCTGATGAGGGATACCACTGAGTAAGCATCATTAAAGTCATCTCTCCCATGGTACTTATGTCTACTCTCCCAAAGAGCCCAAACAACTGCGGAAGCTCTTCATTGGAGGTTTGAGCTTTGAAACAACTGAGGAGTCTGAGAAGCCATTTTGAGCAATGGGAATGTTTGCACACTGTGGGGTGATGAGAGATCCCAACACCAAGTGCTCCAGAGGCTTGGGGTTTGTCACTGCACCACTGTGGAGGAGGTGGACGCAACTGTGAGTGCAAGGCCACACATGGAGGATGGAAGAACTGCAGAACCAAAGAGGTTGTCCCAAGAGAAGATTCTCAAATACCTGGTGTCCACTTAACTGTGTCAAAGATTTTTGTCAGTGGTATTGAAGACACTGAAGAACATCTCTTAAGAAAAAATATTTTTTATAAATATTGATTGATTGATTGATTTTAGAGAAAGAGGGACACACACACACACAGAGAGAGAAACATCAATTTGTTGTCCCACTTATTTATGCATTCATTGGTTAATTCTTATATGTGCCCTGACTGAGAATCAAACCTGCAACCTTGGCATATTGGGACAATGTTCTAACATACTGAGCTACCCAGCCAGGACTAAGAAATTACTTTGAACAGTATGGAAAAATCAAAGTGATTGAAATCATGACTGCCTGAGGCAATGGCAAGAAAAAAGGCTTTGATTTGTTTCATTTGATGATCATGGCTTCATAGACGAGATTGTCATTCAGAAATCTCATGTGAATGGCTACAACTATGACGTAAGGAAAGCCCTATCTAAGCAAAAGAGGGCTAGTGCTGCATCCACTTAAAGTGGTTCTGGAAACTTCAGTAGTGGTCCTGGAGGTGGTTGTGGTGAGAATAACAACTTAGGTCATGGAGGAAACTTCAGAGATGGCAGCAGTGGTGGTGGTGGAAATGGTGGCAGAGGGGACAGCTATAATGGATTTGGTAATGATGGAAGCAATTTTGAAGGTGGCAAAAGCTATAATGACTTTTGCGATTATAACACTCAGTCTTCAAGTTTTGGATCCATGAAAGGAGGAGACTGTGGAGACAGAAGCTCTGGTCTCTGTTATGATGGAGGCTAATACTTTGCCAAACCACGAAACCAAGGTGGCTGTGGCAGTTCCTGCAGTGGCTGTGGCAGTGGTGGAGGTTTTAATTATTGCCAGGTAACAACGTGTAGCAAGAGAGGAGAGCCAGAGAAGTGACCAGGAAGCAACAGGTTACAGTGGATTTGTGAATTCAGCCAAGCATAGCGGGGCAAGGCCCAGCTGCTACAAAGAAAACATGTCCTACACAATACTCACATGAATGGGCAAAAAACTTGAGGGCTGTATTTGTGATTAACAATATAGCAGGTTATTTTTGTGTCTGTTCAGTGGAAAGCATGAAGCATTCCAACTAAGAGTTTTAACATAGAGTTTTTTGCACCCATGCTGTTGATTGCTAAGTGGAATAGTCTGATCATGACTCTGATAAGTGTATCTTCTTCTTCCTCTTTCTTTTTTTTTAAAGTGAGAGTAGGAGAGATAATGAGACAACTCCTGCATGTGCCCCTACTGGGATCTACCTGGCAACACGTCTGGAGTTATGCTTGAATCAACTGAGATATTTTTAGCACATGAGGCTGATGCTCAGACCAACTGAGCTATCCTCAGCACCTAGAGCCAACGCTCAAACCAATTTGAGCCACTGGCTATGGGAGGAGAAGAGAGAGAGAAGGGGGAGAGAAGCAGATGGTCACTTCTCTTGTGTGCCCTGACTGGGAATCGAACCTGGGATGTCTATATGCTGGGCTGATGCTCTATCCACTGAACCAGCTGGCCAGGACCAAGTGTATCATCTTAAAAATGTGCTGTGTAAAATTAGTCTACTCTGAAGCCATTAACGTGAAGTTAAAATTCCTTCAGGGTGATAACAGTTTCCATGTGAAATTCATTTACAGTCTGCTTGGGTGCAGAAGCCATTGTCTTCAGAAATCTTGGTATAGTTGAATTGGCAGTTACTATGCTGTGACATTCACCATTAAAAGCTTATTTGTATTAATGGTTGTTGGCACATCCTATGCAATATATCTAAATTGAATAAGGGTACCAGTTATAGATGGGAAAGAAGCTTGTGTAGCATCTATTATCATGAGTAATCAATAAACTATTTAATATCCTCTTTAAAAAATTAGATACTGTATCAACAGCTAATAAGTATTAGGAGAATGGGAATGGAGTATTGGAATAGAGGGGACAAAGAATATAATTTTAAATAGAGATGATCAAAGAAGGACTCACTGCGAATATGGCATTTGTGCAAAGACCTGAAGAAGGGAGGGAGCTGACTATGCGGATATTTGGAAGAATAGTGTTTCAATGGAGGAACAGCCAAACATAGACTTTCAGGTGGGAGCAGATCAGGCAATTTCTAAAACAGCCAGTGAGTCTGGAGCAGAGTGCATTAAGGAGACAGTAATAGAGATAGGGTCAAGAGGGATAAGGGGTGGGGAGTAGATTACAATGGGCCTGGGAGCCATTATGCAGGCTATGGCTTTTATTCTGAAGGAAATGGGGAACCAGTGTTCAACAAGGGAAGTGGCATGATCTGACTTTTGATTTTTTTTTTTTAATACCTCTGGCGTGCCCATTAGCTGAGATGGAGAAGGGTTGCAGGTAGAGTGGTGTTGGGGGAGCTGGGAGCCCTTAGGCCCGCAGTAGCATAAGAGAAATAAGGATATGAAACTTGGGGAAGAGATGGGAGTTGGAGATAGAAATGTAAGAGTTGTTGCTAGAAGGAATTCCAACTAGGGGTGGAAAATTGGGCTTGATCTCAGAAGTTTCTGATTTGCAGAATCTAGAAGTTTATTGAATAAGAAAGCAGTTATTTCCTTAGCTGATCAGTTGCATGTGAAAGCTTGACAGTCAGGGAGATGGGTGTTGCTGAGCTGGTCAGCAGATCTGCCTGGTTGTTTCTCAGAAAGACTGAGGGGCTTTCTCTCAGGTAAGAGGGAGGGTTGGGGGAAGAGGTCCATCATAACCTTGAACCTTCCTGAGACTTGGTTTCCTCATCTATACAATGAGGGGGCAGTACTGAAAGGTTTCTCTAGACCCTCTGGCTCTGAAACTCCATGACTGCACATCTTTAAAGGCTTTCACCGGTATTATAAGAACATTAGAAATGTCAGCTTGGGCTCTGCCTCTGACTTTGGTAGAGGGGTTGGGAGTTATGTTGTATAACTGAGGCCCCCAGAGGATGAGCCAGCTCTCCAATTCCCAGGCTTCTTCCTGTTTTCAGAATTTCCTTCTTCAGATCACTAGTGAGCTTGAGCACAGCCTACCAATGGCCCGGGAATCTGCATTTTAACAAGCCTGGAAAGTAACTCTGATCCCACTGAAGCTTGAGAACTTCCTCCAAGTGAGGGCCCTTAACCACCTCCGTGGAGCTTCTTCCTTTGGAGGGATTTCACTCCGCCAGGCTGGAAACTCCTGTCTGGGACACAGGTCTGCATATCTCTCTCTCTCTCTCTCTCTCTCTCTCCCCCCCCCCCTCTTATTCTACCTCTTTTTGACTTTTCAATCCTCCCCTCGCCAGTTGCATCAAGAATTCCCCATGCTTATCAGTCTTCTTTTTCCTTCTCTCTCCAGTCTCTGGCCCTCCCCAGAGCTAATCCCACTTTCTCAGTCCCATCCAATACCCGCTCCCCAGGCTTTTAGGGCATGCTAGGGGAATGAGTAATCCTCCAGTGGGGGAGGGTCTTCAAGTCCATAAATGGGCAAAAACTCTGATTTCACATTTCCGGCTCCTGGAAAGGGCCAGTCCCTCTCTCCGAACCCTCCCCCAAAGGAATTCCCAGAGGAAAGGAAGGCTGTGGGGCTGATGTTGACTAATGGAATTCTAAAAACAGCAGAGCTTTTCAGGAGGTAGGGTCAGTCTGACTCAGCTTCCGTGATAAACAGACCCGGCCAGCCAGGACTTTCCCAGCCCCAGAGGCCAACTCTCCATTTCCGGGTGGAAGTGTTCAGCTCTGCCTTTGGAGTTGCAGGCCCAGAAGCACAACCTCCTCCCTGCTCTGCATCACTTTCTCCCAGCTCCAGGCTGCATCGACCTGGGCTCTGGACTATGGGACACTCATCAGTGCAGCTGGACTGACCGCATACCCCACCTGGAAGCTGGGGAAAGGCTGTGATGACCTTTTGAAGCTCTCCCGGCTGGACTGTGAATCACCCTCCTGGTCTGGCCTACAGTCTCTCAGTATTTCTGACCTCTGGCCGGTAGCAGCAGGCCAACCACTGGCATGGCTCTCCTTCCAGTAAAGGACTCCTGGCTTGTTCTGCCTTCAAGCCCAATGTCCAATTCTCTGTGAAAACAAAAGCCATTGGAGAAGCCAGGTGCCTTGGAGAGCAGGCTGGCACTTTGACAGAGCTCACATGCTGGCCAGGTTGCCCTTGAGACCTTTTCATAAGTCAGGGTCAGGGCCTCCCTTTGCTGTTTAGAATCCTTGCTTGCCACAGGCTTGGAAGATGCCAGGCCAGACTCACAAATCTCCAGATGAACAGATACAACAAGAATGCCAATTCATCGATTTATTATAAAAAATAGAATGGCCTGACCAGGCAGTGGCGCAGTGGATAGAGCGTCGAACTGTGATGTGGAGGACCCAGGTTCAAGACCCCGAGGTTGCCAGCTTGAGCACAGGCTCATCTGGTTTAAGCAAAAGTTCACCAGCTTGAGTCCAAGGTCACTGCCTCGAGCAAGGGGTTACTCGGTCAGCTGAAGGCCTGCGGTCAAGGCACATATGGGAAAGCAATCGATGAACAACTAAGGTGTTGCAACAAAAAACTGATGATTGATGCTTCTCATCTCTCTCTGTTCCTGTCTGTCTATCCCTATCTATCCCTCTCTCTGACTCTCTCTCTGTCCCTGTAAAAAAAAAAAAAAGAAATAGAATGGCTGTCAAACCAACCAGATACCTGGATCTGCTGATGAGCACTTCACTATCTGTTGACAATTTCATACAAGGGGAAGCTCCAGTTCAGTGGGAAGTTGGCTCAGAGCCTGCAAGTTAGGCATGGAGAGCTAGCTGAATGGCCTTTAGGGCATGCCAGCCTCTGCCAAGATGCACCCAGTAGCTGTGTTCAGGACACCCTCTTCAAGCAGAGCTCCGGAAAGCACCCCATACACATACTTGGTGCCACAGAGACAACTTCCCCGGCTTAGCACATTCCTTCTTTAGGCAGAGCACGTTGCAAGGGTCACTTTCACAGTCCACTCACACCAGTCGTGCTCCTGCAGCAATTAAACTAGATGACGCATGAACATGCTTTGTAAGTGCAAGCTCAACAAAGGAAACCTAAGGAGTGAGAGTAGGTCCCCAATAAATGTTTAATAAAGGGCCTCCACCCACTTTCTTGGCCCCAGCCCCTTATAAAAGGGAATCTGATAGTTAAATCAGTAAAACCCATCCCCTAATAAACTTCCAACATGTATTGAGATCTTACTATTGTACTAGGTGCCATGAAAAATACAGAAACAATGAAGGTATGCTCCCCTCCCTCAAGGAATTTATATATATATATATATATATATATATATATATATATATATATATATATATTCAACTTCATTATATATTATTTATATTTATATATAATAAAGTTGAAGCTGTAAATGAATGCCTACAGGATGACTGTGAACAGCACAGAGGTAAATGTGCTAAGGATGTATGTCTGCTATGGATACTATGTGAGACTCTCAAGTGCCTTGGTCGTAATGGGACCACTGGTATGGATGTGGGATAGACCACTGACTATTTCGGGTCCCCACTTTTTGGTCAATAGATTGGTTAGTAAAAGGATAAGCTTGCCTGACTGGGGGATTTTAGGTGCCTAGGCCCTGAGGCAGGGCCTCACTTGATGCCACTCAGCTGAAATGTGACAGTCCAGCTGTCCTTCCTCACAGCCAATGTTAGACTCCACTCACTTAGCCATTGCGGAAAATGACAGCAAAGGTCAGAATGAGCAGATACACACCAGGTGGGAATGAGGGAAGGAGTCAGGCAGCTCCCCTTCCCTTGCCAGCCATGGCTGGGGTGGGGTGGGGCAGCAAGCAGCTGGCAGCTGGCTCACTGACCTTGTTCCCAAGGAGCCAGAGCTAGCACCAGATTCATCTATTCTTTTCTCCCTGCCTGGTGGTGGGAATGCCTTTATTAGATGCCTTTTAAAGCCTCAAGCTGAGACAGAGTTGCAGTTCTCTCTCTCTTTTTCACCTGTCAGCTTGGTGGACTGTGCAGCCTGTGTCCCTTGCCCAGGTTTCTTGGGTCAGAGTCTTTCTAGACCCACTTTTTAATTTTTATTAAGGCACTAGGCAGGATCCAGCCTTTCACCCCACTACTTGTCTCAGAAATAAGGACCAGTTTGGAATCACATTAAATTCTGTGTGCAGTGTCACACCATCCCCAAGAGGCAAAGGAGCTGGTACTGATCACCACTGAAATCTCTGGCATTGTGCGAGAGCATTGGTTCTCAAAGTGTGGTCCAGGGACCCCTGGGAAGTTCACCAAATCTTTTCAGAGGATATACAAGGTCAAAACTGTTTTTCTAATAATGTGAAAACATCATTTGCCTTTTTCACACTAACTCTTTCATGAGTGTAGTGGAATTTTCCAGGAGCTTTATGGCGTGTGACATAACAACAAATTGAATGCTGAAGGAGATATAAGAATCCAACAATGTGAATATACTTAACACTACTGAATGGTTAAAATGGTAAATCTTATGTAAATGTGTTTTTACCACAATTAAAAAATTTTTTTAAAAGAATCCAGCTCTCAGTCCTGGCCAGTTTGCTCAGTGGTAGAACATCGGCCTGGCATGTGGATGTCCCCCGTTCAATTCCAGTCAGGGCACACAGGAGAGGCAACCATCTGCTTCTCTACTCCTCCTCCCCTTCTCTCTCTCCCTCTCTCTCTGTCTCTCTCCCCCTCTCTCAGACATGACTCGATTGGTTTAATGATTGATTCAATTGATTTCAGCTAGTTGGCCCCTGGGCTGAAGATGGCTCTGTGGAGACTCTGTCTCAGGTGCTGAAAATAACATGGTTGCTGAGCAACAGAGCAACACCCCAGATGGACAGAGCATTGCCCATAGGGGGCTTGCTTGAACACATGCAGGAGGCTGTCTCTCTCCCTCCCCTGCTCTCACTTTATTTAAAAAAAAAGAAATCTAGCTTTTGCCTGGCCTGTGGTAGCACAGTGGATAGAGTGTCAACCTGGAATGCTGAGATTGCCAGTTTGAAACCCTGAGCTTGCCAGATCAAGGCACATACAAGAAGCAACGAACAAATAAAGCGAAGCAACTATGAGCAGATACTTCTCGCTCCTCATTCCTCTCTCCTCATTCTGTAAAATCAATAATTAAAACCTTTTTTAAAAAAAATGTTTATTTTATTGATTTTAGAGAGAGGAAGGGAGAGAGCAGGAAAGAGACAAGAACATCTGTTCCTGTATGTGCCCTCACCGGGATCAAAACGGCAAACTCTGTGTTTGGGGATGACGCTCTAACCACCTGAGCTATCCGGCCAAGGCAAATAAAATCTTTAAAAAAAGAAAAGAGCAAAAAAAAAAAAAAAAAAAAGAGCCTGACCTGTGGTGGCGCAGTGGATGGGGTGTCGACCTGGGAGCACTGAGCTCGCCAGTTCGAAGCCCTGCACTGGTCTGGTCAAGGCACATGTGGGAGTTGATGCTTCCGGCTCCTCCCCCCTTTCTCTCTTTCTCTCTCTCTCTCTCACTCTGTGTCTCCTCTCTAAAATGAATAAAATAAAAAGAAAAAAAAAAACTTTAAAAAAAAAAAAGAAAAGAATCTAGCTCTCTTTCATAAAGACAATGCCACTTTTGTCACTAATTGTTTTTGTTTTGGAAAATATAGCTATTTTCCAAGTAAAGTTTTTATCTATATAAGCATGTAATGAATTAGCAGTTATTTTTAAACTTATTATTATTTTTATTACTATTTGAGGGAAGCAGGGAGAGAGAGACAGGAACATCGAGTTGCTTCTGCATGTACCCCAACCAAGGAATCGAACAAGCAACCTCTACACTCTAGACAATGCTCTAACTGAGCTATCCGGCCAGGGCTTAATTTTTTATTTTTAGAAAGACAGAGAGAGGGGACCATTCATCTGTTCCACTCAGTCATGCATTCATTGGCCGCTTCCTGTGAGTGCCCTGACCCACAACCTTGTTGTTTCAGGACGACGCTCTTAAAAAAATGAGCTAACTAGGCCTGACCTGTGGTGGCGCAGTGGATGGGGCATCGACCTGGGAACACTGAGGTCGCCAGTTCAAAACCCTGCACTGGTTTGGTCAAGGCACATATGGGAGTTGATGCTTCCAGCTCCTCCCCACTTTCTCTCTTTCTCTCTCACTCTCACTCTGTGTCTTCTCTCTAAAAAAAAAAAAAAAAAAATGAATAAAATAAAAATAAAATAAGAAAAAAAAAATGAGCTAACTAACCCAAGCCTAAACTGTTATTTTTTTTTTTTTTAATTTTATTTTATTCAATTTTTTTAGAGAGGAGACATAGAGTGAGAGAGAGAAAGAGAGAAAGGGGGGAGGAGCTGGAAGCATCAACTCCCATATGTGCCTTGACCAGACCAGTGCAGGGTTTTGAACTGGCGACCTCAGTGTTCCCAGGTTAATGCTTTATCCACTGCGCCACCACAGGTCAGGCTCTAAACTGTTATTTTTAAATGAATTAAAAGTATTTTCTTAAATTTCTGTTTTCATTTCTTTTTTTAATATTTTTATTTTTATGTATTTTTATTTATTCATTTTAAAGAAGAGAGACAGAGAGAGGGAGGGAGAGAGAGAGAAAGAGAAGGGGAGAGGAGCAGGAAGCATCAACTCCTATATGTGCCTTGACCGGGCATGCCCAGGGTTTTGAACCAGTGACCTCAGTGTTCCAGGTCGATGCTGATCCACCGCGCCACCACAGGTCAGGCTGTTTTCATTTATAATATGATAAATATCACCTCACGCACACAAAAGCTCTTCTAGTGTCCACAGTAATTTTTAGAGTGTGAAGGCATCCTGAGACCAAAACACTGGAAAACTGCTGCTCTTGTAAGAAGCAATACAGCAGGTAGGGCTGCAGGTAAAACTCCAGATACCTGCCTAAATGTAAATTTCAGATAAACAACAAATACTTTTTTTTAGTATGATATTGCCCAGGACATGCTGAACTAAAAAACTGTTGCTTACCTAAAGGTCACATTTAAATGTGTGTTCTGAATTTTTATTTGCTAAATCTGGCCACCCTAAGAGCAGGAAAGCTTGAGGTGAGATTGACAAACTGAGTCAGATATTGGGATTCTGACCTAAGAAATGATGGAGAATTCTTTATATTGGACAGCTTTAAGAAAAGCAAATGTGTCTAAGGACCTCCAGGTCAGGACTCTAAATGTTTAGGGCTCTAGGCTACAGTCTGGGGGGACAAACCTGGGCCCAAGAGTCATCCACCCTGCAAGAAATCTAGACAGCCCTGACCAGGCGGTGGTGCAGTGGATAGAGTGTCGGACTGGGATGCGGAAGACCCAGGTTCGAGACCCCAAGCTCGCCAACTTGAGCGCGGAGCCCACCTGGCTTGAGCAAAAGCTCACCAGCTTGGACCCAAGGTCGCTGGCTCCAGCAAGGGGTGGCTCGGTCTGCTGAAGGCCCGCAGTCAAGGCACATGTGAGAAAGCAATCAATGAACAACTAAGGTGTTGCGAGGGCAACGAAAAACTGATGATTGATGCTTCTTACCTCTCTCCATTCCTGTCTGTATGTCCCTATCTATCCCTCTCTCTGACTCTCTCTCTGTCTCTGTAAAAAAGAAAGAAAGAAATCTAGACAGCCAGGACGAGCAAAAGAGAAGGCAAGTGAAACCCACTATCCTTGACTTTGTTGCTATAAGAAAAGGGAAGTGACATCAGTGGTTAAGTGGTTAAATGATGGGTGGGGGCAGTGGAGGATGTCAAAAACATGAGATTCTGCTAAAAATAGTTGTGGTTGCAGTGGGGGCGAGGCTGTCAGCAGGCTGGAGCTGGGTGAATAACCTTCTGGGTAGGCTGTTGTTGTGGGTGGGGATCAGCTTCAGGCCAGGTGGCAGGAAAAGGTAAGAAGCAGGTTTGGGGCTGGAAATAAACCACAACAGAAGCTGGTGTCACAGCAGCCAGAGGAGAAGGGCTGCAGCTCCCTGTTTCAGCGAGGGAAGCGCTAAGAAGCTCTTTCCATGAAGAGAAACAGTGGTGCCCCAGAAATAAGACCAACAGGGAGGCTGCAGTGCACGTTGGTTTCAACATGTATTGAGCATCCACCAGGTCTTTCTCGTTGTATCAGGCCCTGAAGATCCTGAATTGAGCCTGACCAGGCGGTGGCGCAGTGAATAGTGTCGGACTGGGATGCGGAGAACTCAGGTTTGAGACCCTGAGGTCGCCAGCTTGAGCACGGGCTCATCTGGTTTAAGCAAAAGCTCACCAGCTTGAGTCCAAGCTTGGCTTTTGTTGAAGGCCCGTGGTCAAGGCACATATGAGAAAGCAATCAATGAACAGCTAAGGTGTCAAAGCGAAAAACTGATGATTGATGCTTCTCATCTCTCTCTCCGTTCCTGTCTGTCTGTCCCTATCTATCGCTCTCTCTGACTCTCTGTCCATGTAAAAAAAAAAAAAAGATCCTGAATTGAGTTAAATGAGGTTCCTGCCTTCCAGACCCTGGCAGTGCAGTGGAGGAGACAGATGCCCAAAATCAATATGAATGCATGCATTTATTGCAGTAAGTGAATAATCGAAGGCCCAAGCAGCAGCCCACCCACGGCAAACCTGAGCCCCTCCCTTGGCGACCCGCCAGCCCTGGGCCAGGCTGTGCAGGAGGAGAACCACTCAGCTGCCTGCAGAGCAACGCTCTAAGCTCTGGACCCCTTTTCTGCCCATTTTTTTTAATTTTATTTTATTTTTATTTTATTCATTTTAGAGAGAAGACACAGAGTGAGAGAGAGAAAGGGGGGAGGAGCTGGAAGCATTAACTCCCATATGTGCCTTGACCAGACCAGTGCAGGGTTTTGAACTGGCGACCTCAGTGTTCCCAGGTCGACACTTTATCCACTGCGCCACCACAGGTCAGGCTTTTCTGCCCATTTTTGCCAATTGTTTGGAGCAAAGGAAAATACTCCAGTCTTGAGAAAGACAGAAATGACAGTGTCCTGAATCTTTCCCATCGCCCTGAGCCTGAAAAAAGCTGTTAGATACTTCTTTAGAGGGTTTTTTAAAGGCCATTGCAGGCTTCCAGTTAAGGGGGAGGGGAGTTGGCTGTCTTCGAGCATGGTTTTAGAGCCAGCTGGAAGTCACAGAACAAGTGGAGGTAAAAGACAATCCTTCATTTCTAGTGTCTAGCACTTACTGAACAAACGTGATTGAGCCTCTCTTCAGGGGTGCAGTGAGATACTAAGTTCAGAGCTGCAGCTGCTAGAGGCACCTAGGGGTCAGGGAGTGACAGACAGACTGGGTAGGGTTCAAACACAGGCTGCGTGGAAGGAGCCCCAGCCTCCTGCAGGGGCGTGCTGCACCTTACAGTCTGAGGCATTTTCTGGTTCAAATAGAGGGGTTTGTAGGGATCATGAGTTTTTTGGAAACTTAAATACTGACCTCAAATTGTCAGTTCTGGTGCCTGTATGCATGCTGTGTACACTCATATATGCTCTGCACCCTGACTTGCAATCCCTCCACGACTCTGTCTCATTCTCCTGGGCGTGTGCTCCTCCTGCCAGGGGAGGTGACTGTGCTCTTGGGAGAGATGGTCCGGGATGCTCTTTCTCTGTCTCCTGGGTTCCTGAGTTTCAGGCTCCAGGCTTGGTTTCCGCCCTTGTCCCTGCCCTTCCACAAGCTATAGCCTGACAAACAGGCCCTTCTCTGCCTTTGCCAAGAAGGAGACCACTAGAATCCCAGCTCACTGCAGTGGCTAGGCTGTCTGTACCTCTGTGGATCAGCAGTAGGAGCCCACTGGGCACAGTCAGGACCAATGGCCCCAGCGGCCAAATGGAGCTGATTCTTCATTGTGTCTTCCCTACTGCGTTGGGCTTCTCTGAGACCCCCTGTGGGTAGAAGAGTCTGCCCAGACTGTCTGTGTGACTGTGAGCAAGTCACTGCACCTCCCTGGACCTAGACATCTTATTTGTTCAATTATAATCTGTATTCTAGGATCTGTCCACAGTGATATATGAGAACATGCTTTGTGAGCTGTCGAGCACAGCACTGGTCTGAGAGGTTATTACTTTGAATTTGCCCTGGGCCCCATAGTTTGAACAGGAGGCTGTCATAGAGTTTATTTTTCAAGCATCAGCTTCCAGATGGGAATTCCTAACCTGGGGTCCAGGGATGAGCTGCAGGAAGTCCTGGTGTCATTTGCAGAGCTTTGAGCACGGGCATTTTTCTGGGAAGAGGATGGTGTTTTCCATCAAACCCTGAAAGTAATCTCCTAGTGAAAACTTGTTAGAAGGAACTGCCTTTCCCTGGGGGGTCCCTCCATGGGGAGTCATCCACCAGGATACCCCCCATAAGGCAAACTGAGGGGCCTCCAAATCCTTGGAGGCAGCAGTGACACAGGCTGGGGTGACCTGTGCATACCGTTCAATATGGACATGTAAGACAGCCACATGGGTCCAAAACCACCAAGGAGGTGCTCACTGACCCCGGGTTCAGCGCTGGCCAGCCAGACATCAGAGCTCAGGCATCTACACTGCATCCAGGTCTAAGACGTGATATTTTGGTGTCACTCTCCAAGGCTGGCCTGGCCTTGGCTGGAATCTGGAGCCCTGTTCTAGACACCATGTTACAAGAAAAACATGAATAAATGAAAATGTTTCCAGAGGACACGGTCAAAATGTCATGAAACCAGTTTCAGGAGGAAGGACAGGAAAAGCTGAGGGTATGTGACTCAGAGCAAAGAATTATAGAACAGATGGGGATCAGGAGTGGGCATTCAGTTCTTTGAAGTGCTGGAAGTGGATTCTACAGCGAGGCAGAGAGTAACTCAGCAACAGAAAATGCTTTCTAAGAGTGAGCTCTGTCCCACACGGAGTGAATAGACTGGGACTCTCCAATACCCACATATTTGGTCTTTCAGAAGGGAATAAATTTGAGGTAGGCTTTTAGCTTCGTCATCGAAAGAGATGAAGAAATTAGAACGGCTACTCCTTTCCGCAGGACTCAGGGATAGTGGGTGTTGCTTGGTGGAGGAGAGAAGGGGCAGGGCAAGGAACAGCAGGCCAGGTCTGGGACCCGGGGCCTCCGTCTGCTTTCTAAAGGCGTCTGCTTTCTCTGGCTTCCTGGATCTGCTGCAAACACCTGCCCCATGGACCCGCATGTGTTGCACGAAGCACAGGAGTAGGGCTGGGTACAGAGAGAAGAAGCTGGGGGTGAGGAGACAAAGAGCTGTCCTGGGCTGGCCAGAGGGGTGGGATGGGAAGATGGCTCATTGGTGAGTCACCTGTGGCCCTTGTCTGCTCCTGCTCCTCTGGGGGAGGGCAGCTGAGAGACACAAGGCTTCTGGCCAGCTGGGCCTGTGCGGACAGGTTCCACACTCCTGTTCTCACAGCTCTGGGGCAGATGAAGTTTGGCTCCCTGGCCCTCCTTGTCCACCACCCAGAAAGGCAGGGCTGGTGAGCTGGCACTGATGGATGGTGAGGGGGTGGGTGTCCAACTCCACTCACTCCTTGCTGAGAGCCCAGAGGCCCGCCCTGTCTGGCACTGCAGAGGACTAGCAGGCGTGCCCCCCTGCAGTGATCACGCCTAGGCCTGAGCGGCACAGCCTCCCCACCACACCCCTCCTAAACCTTCTTGAAGACCTGTTCTCACCTAGCAGGCCTGCTGATCACCCCACCCACCTCAGGGCCCCAGGGAAACTGGGGAGAGAGAGGGTAACTTGGGGTCAGTGCCTGACGGTGCCACTCCTGCCCCTTGCCAGGGTCTGCTCAGGTCTGAGGGACAGAATCACCCTCATGCACCCAGTCAAGGCCAAGTCTGGGTTCCTGATGCTTCCTGGGGTTGCAGCTCACAGAAGCTGGCATGGCAGCCTGCAGGGGTGTTGCACATGTGAGGACACTGAGGTTTGCAGAGAGCAGGCACAGGCAGCAGGGGGGTGCAATCTGCAGCGGGAAGCTGGGGCGGGTGGGCCTATGGCAGGGGACTGTCTCCTCCCAGGTCCTACAGGTCTCCAATTTGGGCAAAGGCTGAGGTTTGGGGCCACCTTACAGTTCTGCTGCCACCGCCCTTGCTCTTCCTTTCCCTGTGGGCCTGAAGGAAGGTGTCCTAGTGCTTTGGGGCAAGGCTGAGAAAGGCGTTGCCCTGTGGGGGCAGCAGCGTAGGCTTTGGAGCCAGACACACACAGGTTAGACCCCTAGCTCCTGCCACCTTCTGCCAGCCGAACCTTGAGAGGTAGATCTCGCTGAGCCTGTTTTCTCATCTGTAAAATGACAATAGTAGCTATCTCGATGTGAGAAAGGGTTTATGTTTATTATCTCATTTAATTCTTACAGCAACACCCGGTGTTAGATATTATCTCTATTTTTCAGATGAGAAAACGGAGACCTAGAGAGGTTAAATACATGTGACTGTCTGACCCAAGACCCCTGCTCTGGACCGCTCTGCTATTGTGCTTCTGTCCCGAGGACTAGGACTGCAGAAGACCACTAGAGGGCAAGAGAACAGCACACAGCCCCTTCCCCGGGGCCTCACTGGAGTAGGGAGCGGGCCTGCGTGCAGAAAAGGGGGAGAGGGGCTTCTAGGGCTAAGCGTGCTAATGAGGGCCCAAAGCAGAGGCCACCAGAGGGCTGCTGAGTCCAGAGACCCACCCAGAGGACCGTCAGCTGCCCTGGGGCACTCTGGGTTAGGGGAAGGAGAGGGACCATGAGGGCGAAACAGTGAAACGGAGATTCTGTGGTTAAAGTAACCCCTTGGCTGAGGGCGACGCAGACTCAGGACAAACGTGTGCCAGACTACTGACAGCGCCCTCCTCTGGGAGGGGCCTTGGACAGCACATTTGCTCTCTATGTCCCTATAGTGTTTGCATTTCTTTCTTACAGTGATGGTGTGTTATTTGAATTTTCTTTTAAAGGAAGAATAAAGACTGTAAGGACCTAGGTCAAATACTAATAGTGGGGGAAGGAACCACCTGTGATTTGAGTTCCCTTTTAAAATTTTCTACAACAAACGTATTCATAACACCCAGAAAAAATATTTTTTAAATGACATTAACCACTTAACATCCAAACAAAACCTTCTGCTGTGATGGAAATGAGCTTTGTCTATGCTGTCCAGCTCAGTCAACATTAGCCACAAGTGGCCACTGGGCCAAGGGGCCACTTTAATCCACAGAATCACAGATAATTCGGCTAAGGAAATAAAATGTTAATTTTATTTAATATTTATTTATTTATTTAAAATGTTCAATTACAGTTTACATTCAATATTATTTTGCATTAGTTTCAGGTGTACAGCATAGTGGTTAGACAATCATATACTTTACAAAGTGGTCCTCCAATATTTTAAGTACCCACCTGACACTATCCAGTTATTACAATATAACTGACAACATTCTCTATGCTGTACTTTTCACCCCCATAACTCTTGTACTTCTTAATCCCTTAACCTTTTTCTTTATTTTTTTTAAGATTTCATTTATTGATTTTAGAGAGAAGAGAGAGAAAAAGAGAGATGAGGTGGAGGAGTGGGAAGCATCAACTCGTAGTTGCTTCTCGTATGTGCCCTGACCGGACAAGCCTGGCGTTTTGACTGGTGACCTCAGTGTTCCAGGTTGATGCTCTATCCACTGTGCCACCATAGGTCAGGCCCTTCACCTTTTTTATCGTTTTCTCAAAATCCCCTTTCCTCTAGCAAGCATCAGCCTGTTCTCTGTATCTATGAGTCTGTTTCTATTTTGTTTATTTTGTTCTTTAGATTCCACATATAAGTGAAATCATATGGTATTTGTCTTTCTCTGACTGACTTACCTCACTTTGCATAATACCCTCTAGGTCCATTCATGCTATTGCAAATGGTATGATTTCATTCTTTTTATGGTTGAGTAATATTCCATTGTATATATGTAACACAACTTCTTTATTCATTAAATTTATTGATGGGCACTTGGGTTGCTTCCATATCTTGGCTGTTGTAAATACCACTGCAATAAACATAGGGGTGCATATGTTCTTTCAAATTTGTGAGTTTGGGTTTCTTCAAATATATGCCCAGAATTAAACTGAGCCACCCAGTTAGGGCCCACTTTTAGTCTTTTGAGGACCCTCCATACTGTTTTCCACAGTGGCCGCGCCAGTCTGCATTCCCACCAGCAGTGCAGAAGGGTTCCCTTTTCTCCATATCCTTGCCAGCACTTGTTGTTTGTTGATTTATTAATGCCAGCCATTGTGACAGGTGTGAGATGATATCTCACTGTGGTTTTAATTTTAATTTCTCTGACAATCCGTGACATTGGTCACCTTTTCATGTCTATTGGCCATCTGTATGTCTTCTTTGGAGAGTGTCCATTCAGGTATTCTGCCCATTTTTAGATTAGCTTTTAGCTTTTTTGGTGTTGAGTGGTATTAGTTCTTTGTAAATTTTGGATATTAATTCCTTATCATATGTATCATTGGCAAATATCTTCTCCCATTCAGTAGGTTGTGGTTTTTGTTTTGTTAATGGTTTTCTTTGTTGTGCAAAACTTTTAGTTTGATATAATCCCATTTGTTTATTTTTGTTTGTTTGTTTCCCTAGCCCAAGGAGATAGATCAGAAAAAATATTGCTAAAAGAAATGACAGAGATGATTTTGACTACTTTAAATTTAATTTTAAGCCCTGGTGAGTAGCTCAGTTTATTGGAGCATGGTCCCAACATGTCGAAGTTGTGGGTTCAATCCCCAGTCATGCAAGAATCAACCAATGAAAGTATGATGGGTGGAACAGCAAATTGATATTGTTCTCTTTCTCTCTGTCTCTGTCTCTCTCCCTCTCTCTCTAAAAATCAATCAATAAAAAATTTTAAATTAATAAATAAATTTCATTTTAAATGGCTCTGGCTTGTAAGAACCCAATAAAACTGACAGTCAGTGATGATGTTGTGTCTTAGGATGAGCTTCCTGCCCTGTCACCATCTGAGCCTGTCCTGACAGGTGCTTCCTCCTGCTTTCTCTCCTCCCTGGCTTCAGAGCTTCTCTCTTCAGAGTTGAGTCAGGACCCCTCTGCCTACCCCTACAGCCCCTTACCTTCCTTCTTCAACCATGTACAGAGCACAAGAGTTCTCAGTCATCCCCTTCCAGATCTGTGTGTCATAGTGGGGACATCTCCTGCAGCACCACCTCACTGTGGTGATCTTGGGAAAGTCACCTCCCCTTTCTGGGCCTCAGTTTCCTTATCTGTATAATGGGAGCATTGACCAGAGGTTCCATAAAGGCTGCATGACCCTTCATTTACCTGCTGAGGTCACAGGGTGGCACCATTAGGCATGGCCACATGTCATGGGCATTGCTGGGCAAGAAGGATGTACATGAAGTAACAAAAAGGACTTATAAGGCACTGGAATGGGGGGAAATGTATAACAAGAGGTGTGTCATTGAGCAAGGAGAACTGTGCCTCTCCAGCTCCCCTCCAGCAGTTAAAGTCGCTCTTCCTTAGATCATAACTCCATTTTGGCAGTTACCAAGCTGCTCTGTCATTTCCCTATTTTTAGCTCTGTCTTTTAGGATAGATTTTGAGGTGCTCAAAGAGAAAGGGTTTTCAGCATCCTTCATGTCTTACACAAATGCGTAGAGCTTTGATGAACAGCTGAATGAGTGGCTCCTCTGGACTCCCCTAGTCTTTCCCCTTTGGGGTTGGTGTTAGGTTCTGTGATTTAAAGTACCCAACCTTGGGAAAAAGAGAAAGTCAGTAAAATTTGTTGAAGTGTTATCTTCCCATTTTGCTTCTTTGAAAGTCTTTTCTCCTCACCCCCACAAACCCTAACCTACTCCTTCTCGGGCAGAGTCGAGAAAGTGTTCAATGGGTTAAAGTAACTCATACTAAGATGTGAATGGCTCAAGGTTTACCCCTCCTAGGGGCACCTGCATTTGTATGTGAAGAAAACTGTTAGCCTAACTGTGGGTGTCGAGCTTCATAATGGGCAGTGGCATCATTGTTAACAAGCCTGGGTAGTCCTGGGTCCTCCATTCACCAGCTGCTTCCATGAGTAAGTTTCCCCTTTCTTTCTTTCTTTTTTTATTTTTACAGGGACAGAGAGAGTCAGAGAGAGGGATAGACAGACAGGAACGGAGAGAGGTGAGAAGCATCAATCATTAGTTTTTCATTGCCGTTGTGACACCATAGTTGTTCATTGATTGCTTTCTCACATGTGCCTTGACCGCAGTCCTTCAGCAGACCCAGCAACCCCTTGCTGGAGCCAGCGACCTTGGGTCCAAGCTGGTGAGCTTTTGCTCAAACCAGATGAGCCCAAGCTCAAGCTGGCGAGCTTGGGGTCTCGAACCTGGGTCCTTCCGCATCCCAGTCCGACGCTCTATCCACTGTGCTACCGCCTAGTCAGGCTCGCTCTTTCTTTCTTTCTTTCTCTCTCTCTCTCTCTCTCTCTCTCTCCCTCCCCCCCTCCCTCCGTCCCTCCCCCCTTTCTTTCTTTCTTTCTTTCTTTCTTTCTTTCTTTCTTTCTTTCTGACAGATACAGAAAGAGGGATCAATAGGGGCAGACAGATAAGACGGGAAAGAGATGAGAAGCATCAATTTTTTGTTGTGGCACCTTAGTTGTTCACTGATTGTTTTCTTGTATGTGCCTTGACCAGGGGGCTACAGCAGACCAAGTGACTTCTTGCTCAAGCCAGCAATCTTGGGCTTCAAGCAAGCAACCTTTGGGCTCAAGCCAGTAACCATGGGGTCATATCTATGATTCCACACTCAAGCCAGTCACCCTGCACTCAAGCTGGTGAGCCCGCGTTCAAGCTGCATGAGCCCGCGCTCAAGCCAGCAACCTCAGGTTTTGAACCTGGGTCCTCCGCATCCCAATCTGACGCTCTATCCACTGTATCACTGCCTGGTCAGGCTCCCTCATCTTTCTGACACTCATTTGCTTGTATGTAAAGTGGGGTCTAATGACATCTCTTTGGCTACCCCCTAGTGTTGTTGTGAAGAGAAAATGAACCAGTGTACATAAGAAGCATTTGTTAGCTGTAAGGTCCTGGACAGGAAAAGGGTTTGATGTTGAGATAACTTTGGCCTGGGATGGGGCCTTCCCACAGCCTCAAATCACACCTGAGTAGCCAATGGCTGTGTGTGAAAGTCACTTCCTTTTTAATCTTCCAGCTGCCAAGCGGAGAAGAGAATCCTTGTATCTCTTTCTTTCTTTCTTTCTTTCTTTTTTTTACAGGAACAGAGAGAGAGTCAGAGAGAGGGATAGATAGGGACAGACAGACAGGGAGGTGAGAAGCATCAATCATTAGTTTTTCATTGCCGTTGAGACACTATAGTTGTTCACTGATTGCTTTCTCACATATGCCTTGACCACGGGCCTTCAGCAGACCTAGTAACCCCTTGCTGGAGCCAGCGACCTTGGGTCCAAGCTGACGAGCTTTTGCTCAAGCCAGATGGGCCTGCGCTCAAGCTGGCGACCTCTGGGTCTCGAACAAAGCTCTTCCGCATCCCAGTCCGACACTCTATCCACTGCGCCACCGCCTGGTCAGTCGGTATCTCTTTCATCTTTAGCCCATCCCTGTGAGAGGGCTGCCAGGAGACTCCAGGGAACAACCTTCCTCTCACTGTCCTGGAGACACCTGTGCCCTGCCCACCCTGGGGCCCAGGAATGGGACCCTCTCGCTGCTCCCCTCACTAAGCATTACTGCTTACAGACCATGTCCAAGCCACACCTTCCCTCCACAACACTAGAAGCTGCATCCAGAGACATCTTCGGGACCTTTCCAGGGACTCACTAACCTTGGCAGTCTTTCTATCCTAAATTCTCCATTTGTGTGGAGATGGGGACACTGAGGCCCAGAGAGGTTACAGGCCCTGCTCAGCATCACACAGCACATCCGAGTGTTAGCCAGTGCCTTTCCTTTCCCTTCTCTCCCAAATCTCCCCTCACCTTCCTTTTTGCTTCCAAGCACAAACAGCTCCTCTAAAATCCCCGAGGCCCAGACAGTCTGGGGTGAGGGTCCCCTTCCCCCTCTGAAAGATGTCCTCACCCCCACTCCTCCTCGTTGCAGTGGACTTGGAAGGCCCTTCCCTTCCAAGGGGATATGAAACAACTGCATATACCCTTACGTCATAGAACAGTGCTTCCTGTGCCACCTGCAAACCCAGGATCTGATAAAAAAAAATATATATATATATATATATCCCTACAAAGGGGCGCTCTCCCTCTTGCCTCTAGCCATCCCCCCCATGCTCTAAGAAACCTCCCCAAAGCTCCCCGTCAGAATGAAGGTCTCCCCCAGATCTCCCCCGCACCCCTGCCGCAGCACTTACATCTGCCTGTATCAGAGGCTAGCGTGCATACACACGACTCCATAAAGGCACGGACCATGTTGTGCTTTTCTTTGTGACCCCAGTGCCTGGCACTGAGCAGGTGATACAAACTGTGTTTCTTGTATTTATTTAAACCTAAGGCTGGGTGGTTTGGGGGTCACACACCTGGACTCCAGCATGCCAACCATGATGAGGGCTCCAAGACCAGCAGAGGAGGAAACGGAAAGAACTGGGACCACTCCTCAGCCTCCGCCCCCTCTGCAGCTGCCTGCCATCTCTGGGTCTTCCCATCCTTGGCCTGGCCCTGCCTGGCTGAGAAGGTGAGGAGGAGGGGAACAAAGACACATAAGAGGTCTGTCTTGGTGACTTGTCTCTGGCATGAGTTCATTTAATGCCCAATTTCATGGGAAATTCTCTCCTCCTTGCCTCCATCCCAATTCTGGGTGCTTGGGGCTGACCTCAACTAGAAAAAGAACAAGGGGACCCAGCTCCGGGTACAAGTGAGTGGTTTATTACCTAGAGCTGGGGACCCAGGAGGCTGGCATGCAGGGGACTCGGCCTTCCTATAGGAGACCAGAGACCCAGCTCTTTCTAAAGTGCTTACTTTAGTCTTATCCCCAGTGAGCTGAACTTGCAAGAACCAAAGTAAGGCAGCAAAAGAACCTTTAGGCAGGAGGCTGGCAGCAACAAAGCTTGTGGAACTTTCTCTGGGTGCCTTTGGAAGTAGAGCCAACTTGGTGGGTGGCTGCCTGGAGGCAGGGGCATGGCAGAGCTGGCCTGTCCAGCCCCATTGGGCCCAGGGTACCTCATCTGGACAGTGAGCCTTGGAAGAGTGGAGACCATAGACTGAGATCAGTTGCTGGAGAGGGAAAGACCCCTGAAAGGGGGGCTCCCGAGTGTGAGAAATGCCGACCTGGACAGACACCGACCCGGACTGCCCTTCTGGCTGGCGGGGTGACTCAGGTCCCGCTGGCACATCTGGGTGTGCTGAGGTGAGTCCCAGTTGTCCCTCCCTCCCCACCGCTGTCCCAGCATGCCTGGCAGGGCTGAGCTACCTCCTTCCCTATCCATCAGAGATTGATAACAGCCCTTCAAGCCACGAGCAGGTCAGAGCCCTCCCAGGGGCCCCATAGGGTCCAGCAACATCCTGACAGGTACCTTTCCGAGGCAGAGAGCTGGGTCAGGCACCCACACCCGAGATCTTTTCTGATCCTTAGGAATGGCCTGCCACGTGGAGCATGGGCATCAATGTTTCAGATGAGGAAACTGAGGCCCAGGACCTCACAGCCAGCAAGTAGCTGAGTCTCAGTCACTCAAACTCAGGCCTCAGGATGCTGGTTGCCAAACCCACACTGGGGCCATGGTCCAGTGGAGGATGGACCTAGCACTGATCTACTCCGGGACCAGTGTGTGAGCAGCTGCTGGGGCCACAGAGGCCCCGGCAGTCCTCGCTCAAGGTGGGGCTGACCCCTTGGGCCTGGATGCCTTGTTTCTGGGACTGAGGGGAAAGGTTCTAGAATAAGCAAGCTCTCAGCTCCCAGGGAAGTTGTCTGAGGCCGAGACTCCTTCCGTCACCCTCAGCCTGTGGGGCTCAACTGTGTCTGCCTTAGGCTTCTGTGAGTGTTCTTCAGCACTCAGCCAGGCCGAGTGCAGGAAGGCGGAATGGTCATTACTGCCCTGGGTTAGTTCCTTATTAGGCTTTGGGGACCAGGCTCAAATCCTGCAGAATGTCCTCTCCTGCCCCCCAAATCCATGAGGCCCATGTCATTTGTTTTCCTATTGACAGATGAGGAGACTGGTGTGAGAGCAATTGAAACCTTGTCTAAGGTGAGGGGCAGTGCTGGGATTGGAGTCCAGGTCTGCCGGCTCCAAAGTCTATGTTCTAAACATTGGGGTCTAAAATTCATGTACAGCCTCGCCACTGCTGCGGAAATTAGGCCTGCCATGAGGATCCCTGCAGGTGCCCCGGTGACAGCTCCTTTCTTCTTCCACCACTGGCCCCAGGTCTTTTCGCCACCCTTCCATCCCTGTCCACCCTGGAATCACCAGGAGTAACCTGGATGGCAGGGTGAAATCATCCCTCTGCCCCTGCTGCGCTGAGGACTGGTGTTTGCTCAGGTTGCACCTGCCGCAGTTCCAGTGTTTCCACAAGGCTGACAGGGAGTCAGGCTCCGGGCCAGCCTCTGCCCAAGAGCTGTGGGAAGGGCGGAGCACCAAATCCAGGCAGAGATTACTTCTAAACTGCCCCACACTGGGCCGGGCAAGGCTGTAGGACCTGCAGGACTGGCTGAGCCTCTGAGCCTCCAGGTGTGGGCCAGGACCAGCCACACAGATGCTCTGTGGAGGGGCCTGCCTGTTGAGTCTGCAGTCTGAAGGATGGTCCTCCACAGAGGAGGCCACCCTGTGAGCCCCTGGCAGGAGAGGGAGGCAGGTCGAGTGGGGGCAACTCACCCCCTTTTTACAGAGGGTGGAGGTTCTGACACAAGCAAGGAAGCATCAGTGACCATCAGAAGAGCAAATCCCAACTCGCAGTTGGGACAGGTCTTTATTAGACGCCCTGTTGTCACGATGAGACAAACAGGGCTGAAGCCCATCTTCCCCTTCTTGAACTGTTTGCTTTGCCACCTCAGGATGGGCTGAGAATGATGCCCGCCCTCCCTCCCACTTCCCACCTCCCCTTCAGTGTGGACTGTGTCTGGCTGTGACATTAAGAGCCAGTGCAGAGAAGGCACCTGACCTTGGGGAGGAATGTGGAAAATGTCTGCAGCTTGGAGCAGCCAGCCCCCACCTAGAGCCCAGGAATGTGGGCTCCTGGCCTGGCAGCCGCCCCCTCCCCACCCCCAGGGAGATGTGCATGTGGTTACAAGAGAAGCGGGGGTGCAGGGCCCAGGAGTGACACTGTTGGAAGGCCACTAAAGTCACCTGGTGGAACTCCTCCATGGTTATAAAAGGTGAACATGACTATCCAGGTTGCCCTCATGGTACCAGCACAGCACCCTTTCTGATCTTGTTACGGCCTAGAGTCCCTTTAAGCCCGTCATAGAGAGAGCTAAACTTTTGACTTCTCAGACCTACTGAACCACAGAATGTTACAGCCCTTTGAAATGAGCAGTTACTGCATCCATCCCATGTTACAGATGTAGAAACTGAGGCCTGGGGGGCGGGGAGTTGGTCATAGGTACACTAATTACGAACCAGGACCCTGGGATAAGTGCTTCCCGCCTCCTTCTGCCACGTGCCAGCTCCTGGCAATCTGTGCTCTGGCTGGACAGTATTGATAAGGCCAAACTAAGTCCAAAAGAGGCCCCTTGGAGACTGAACTCCAAGAAAGAATTAAGGACTCTGCTGCCCTCTTGTGGCTACCTCTGGACATGACTGCTGTCGCCCAGGCCTCCAGTGGCTTATCTTTCTCCAAGCTACAGAAGTCTCCCTTCCTTCCTCTGGAAAGCACTCCAGGGGCGCTGGATGAGGTGGGTGCCATTTCACCTTCCTCTCACCTAAGCCAAAGCTTTGGCTGAGCTAAACAGATGAGAGGGGTAGATGATCCCTTGTTCAATGTCGGATCCTAGAGGAAGATGGCAGGCCAACAAGTAAGGCCCAGTTTGTGTTGCCCAGAATGCTTGAGTTTGGGGAGAGACTCATGGTTTCCATGGAGACAGCTTAATCAATCAACACTGGACAGGACTGTTGAAAATTTAGAGGATATTTATTTCTTGGGAAGGTCCACAACAGCTGGCACCCACTCCCCTCCCTTGTGCTACAGGATTTCTCTCTCCTTCTCCGAGAAATCTCTTGCTTTTTGAAGTGCTCATGGGGAGGTTGGGATGTGGAGAGCCCATACACAACACTCTAGAGCCTTAAAAAAATAAAGCAACAACCTCCTCCACACAAATACACACATACAAAATAAATAGACATATAAAGAGAAGCTTTGCCCCTCCAATCTTGGTTCAAAGGCTGCTTGGGAGGGGGCTGGGTTGCTCTGCCCACTCCTGGCCAGGATTACCCAGAGCTACATGGTGTGGAAATGCGTGACAGCCAAGAATAAGCCCCAGCTTCAGAGAGGATGGGGCGGACCTCTCCCTGGAGCTCAGTAGGGATAAGGTACAAAGGAACAAATAAATAAATAAATAGGACCCAACAGGATCCCAGAGGCCTAAGGGTTGAGGCTGAGGCTGTGGCTGAGGCTGAGGCTCAGGGCCCCCAGGCCTGTTTCCCTGAAAAGAGCAGATCCAGAGACAGGCAGAAAGAGTAACAGGGAAAACCGAGTCCAAAGCCATGCCCATCTTGCCTCCAGAGCCTGCACCCTGCAGCTTCCAAAAGGGCCCAGCCAGAGCCCAGCCTCAGAGCAAACTTGGAGGAAAGAGGGTTGGGCTGAGCCTACTCTATGGCCCAGTAGGTGCCCAAGGCTAGGAAGCCCCTACCCTCTCTAGGCTGGCAGAGACTCCAGACCACCTCCACAGGAGGGAGCCCTGGCTATCGCCAGGGTGGGCTATTTCCTGGGAAAGCTGAGCACGGCCCCCTCTTGTTCCTATTCTCATTGGCCTTCCTGACTGGCAGCATTCAAGTCAGCGGGGAGAAGTCCTTGTGCAACTAAATGATCAAAACAGTCCATCCTGGTGTCCTCCTCTGCTCCATTTGGCCACAGATCCCCACTGCCTCCAGCCGGGGCTGTTCTTGAGGATCCCTTCAGGACAACAGGGAGAAGGCATCAGACGGAAGCAAGAACAGAGAAGGGGCTGGAGCTGCTGGAATGGACAGTTTGGACCGGAGGTCAAATTGGACACATGAAGAAGTCCAAGGGAGTGGGGATGGGAAGGCCCAAGGTCCCTCCTGGAGAGGCATGGCCAGCTGGAGGCCAGAGGAGCACAGGGTAGCCACTCAGCTGGGCAGCAGCACGTGCTCCAAGAGGTAGGTGAGGGAGTCCCAGTGCTTCCATAGGAGGAAGAGCATGAGGACCAGGAGGGCGGTGCTGGTGATGCGCAGGCGCGTCTTCATGAGGGGCGTGATGAAGTTGGCGATGGTGGACACAAACACCAGAAGCACGGCCATGAGCGCCAGGATCACGTTGATGAACTTGCCCAGCAGCGCCCTAGCGTTGGCATTCTCCACGCCCTCCAGCTGCACCACCTGCTGCTGCTGTTGCTGTAGCTCCAGCTTGGTGACTCGGGTCAGGCAGGACTCCACGGCCTCCTGCAGGGGCAGAGGGGTGGGCACGTGGGAGGGTGACAATGCACAGGCCTCCAAAGGCCAGGCAGCTACAGGCTAGAAGCTGTAGCTGGGGGCACAGCCCTTTACTTATGAAGATTTGGGGAGGCTGGTAGAAAAATGGAGTCTTGATTAATGTGGGAAGGAGAGGAGCTGGCCCAATCCCAGCTTCCTCTTGAGGCACTGGAAATTCCAATTATTCATTGGCAAGGCTGCCATCAAAGAGCTGGGGCCTCACAGGACCCTTACCAGTCAGCTTGCCTTTGCACGGTGCACACTCTGCGTCCGGCCTGCGCTGCTCTTCTCTCTACTCCACCCCCCTCCACCTCACGGCACCCCAACCTCCCCCACCGTGTGACGACCCACCCAGCTGACGGAACAGACTGTGCCCACCAGCCCCTGCTCGGTAAGTCCTCGTCCTCTGGCTGCTGCCAGCTCTAACAGCACATCTGGGGCTGCCCCGTAGTGGGTTCCTGATTCTACCTGGATGTCCCGAGCCCTCTCATAGGACTGGTAGGCCACTTTCTCCTCCATGCTGGCAAGCTCCTGCTTCAAGTTGGTCATCTCGTTCTGGTGAAGCTCGGTCAGGTCATTGAGTTGCTCCTCCAGTCGCTCATACCTGCAGAGGGAGGACGTGACACCGGTCCTGGCTCCTCTCTCTCCAGGATCAATTCCATTCATTCTTAACAATGACTCAACCCACCCCACATGCTCAGCCCTATTCCAATTTCTTTTTTTTAATTAAGTTTTTAAACTATTTAAAATTTTTTTTTATTTTATTCATTTTAGAGAGGAGACACAGAGTGAGAGAGAGAGAGAGAGAGAGAGAGAAAGGGGGGAGGAGCTGGAAGCATCAACGCCCATATGTGCCTTGACCAGACCAGTGCAGGGTTTTGAACTGGCGACCTCAGTGTTCCCAGGTCGACGCTTTATCCGCTGCGCCACCACAGGTCAGGCCCTATTCCAATTTTAACAGCGACAACAATGAAAGTTACTACTTACACAGCACTTTTTCAGTGCAGGTGCTGTGCTGAGCACTTCCGCCAGATTATCTCATAGGCTCATCACCACAACCCCACAACGTAAGTATTAGTCACCCCCATTTTACAGATGAGAAGACTGAGACACAGAGAGTGTAGAGAGGGTAAGGAATCTGCCCTGAGCTAAGGTGCTCTAATGGGTACTAGGCATACAGGGACATAGAATCTCAATCTCTGCTCTGAAGGCTCAAATATTAAAAGATGACCCTTAGGCCTGACCTGTGGTGGCGCAGTGGATAAAGCGTCGACCTGGGAACACTGAGGTCGCCAGTTCAAAACCCTGCACTGGTCTGGTCAAGGCACATATGGGAGTTGATGCTTCCAGCTCCTCCCCCCTTTCTCTCTCTCTCTGTCTCTCTCTCTCTCTGTGTCTCCTCTCTAAAATAAATAAAATAAAAAGAAATTTTAAAAAAAGTCTTAAAAAAAAAAAAAGATGACCCTTAGGTGGGGGTGGTCAGTTTTCTAAACTTTCTTCATACATATGAACAGGAAAAAGTGCTAGGGTAAAATCCCCAAGAGGCCCAGGGAGCAAGTGCTAACGCCACAGGAGATGCACAGAGCAGAAGAGCAGGGCAGGCGGAGGGACAGAGGGACCAGAGCCTCCAGCTCGAGCCACACTGACGGTGCCAGGTATTTACACTCTTTAACTTTGTAGCTTTGGCTCATTTAATCCTCAGAGACACTGCAAGTGGGCATTCACGTTACTCCTACCTCCCAGACAAGGAAACCAGGCAGAGTGCAGTAAGGACCTTGCTCAGGTTGAACAATAAATATTAAAATTGGGATTTGAACCCAGGTAACCTGGCTCCAGTGTCGGTGCTCTTAACCAGAGAGGTCATGTAGCTGGTCCCTGCCTCAGTCTCCCCTTCTTTACACTGACCGCATAAGCATCAACTAGGGAGCTCACAGCTCCTAAGATAGGCAGAGGCTTCCTCCCATTGGGCCTGCGCACCTATCCCGCAGCAGCTCTGACCAGCCTGGAGGAAGGCCCCTCAGCACCTCTTCCTGGCCCCGTCCATCAGTCTGGATGCTCTCCGCCTGCCTTCACAACCCCGTGCCTGAAACCTGGTGCCTACCACCTCACGCTGGAGGTGCTGGGCAGCAGCAACGGTCCAGGGGCACCCACCTGTAGCGTTCTTCCTGCAGGCACTGGGTCATGTAGGTGTAGTCCCTTTGCAGCTGACCCTTCAGGTCCTCCATCGAGTCCTCCAGGTGGGACTGTCCCTCCTTGATCTCCCGCAGTTCCTCCAGCAGAGCGTCTAGGTTTCCATGGGCCCCAAACAGCGTGTTCGACTTGGGACTCCCCAGCGCCCCCGCGGGCCCAGCCCCGGAGTTGCTGCCGGCCCCGGCCGAGCTGGCACTGGCGCTGGAGCATTCATCATCGCTGCCATACTTGGGGCTGGACACAAGCGTGGCGCTGCCACTCAGCGCCCGAGCCGCCTCCTCAGGAGGCCCGTCCTCCAGAGGGTCCTTCAGGTGGGCGATGTTGTCGGCGCTGCCAAACTTGTTGCGGATCAGGCTGGCGAACTCCCGGGGCTTGGATACCACGGCGGTGTGAGTGGCCTGCGAGAGGCCAGAGAGGCTGCCCTTGACGCCCTCCACCACGCCGCCCCCGAAGCCACTGATGCCTGCCCGCATGTTGGCGCCCACGTCCTTCAGCCCCTGCTGCATGTCCCGCAGCACGTCCTTGGGCTGCCTGGACGGCCCGTTCTGCTCAATCTCCCGCAGGCGCCGGCGGTAGTGCTCCAGCTTCTTGTGCAGCTGGGCGATGGTCTGCGCAGACTTCTGGTTCTTCTTCTCGAACACCTGCTTGATGCGCGACACCTGCTGCTTGTCCGCGTTGTTGGCCAACTTCAGATACTCCGCCACGTTGTCGTCCCGCGCCTCCTGCTCGATCTTGATCTGCTCCGTGATCTTCAGGATTTTCTGGTGCAGGTGGTCGACGGCGGCCTTGGTCCGCTGAGGGTCAGGTGCTCCCTCTGGCACATCCAGGATGATGGGGCCATCGGTGTCACCATGGCCAGGGCCGCCGGGGAGGCTCAGGGCCACGAGGTCTCCCTTGTCAACCTAGGGAAGAAGTCAAGCAGAGGAAACCTGAGTAAATCATGAAACCATGGGACGGAGCTGGCAGGATTCGCTCGTGAGCCCCTGACACCTCTGGACTTGGTTTCTCTACCTAGAAAACGGATGTGGGTGAACAGGAAACTTCAGTAACAGAGTTCAAAATAACAATGACAACAGTATTCCCTTACAGCTGTCACTTATCTACCTGTCATCTGCTAGCTAACTGATCCCCATAACATCCCTGAAAAGGAGTCTAGGCAGATCTGTTCCTCCCTCGGGCCAGCGAGCCCAAGCACGTTGCTCAGAGATGCACAACTATGAAAAGACAGACGTCCAGCCCAGAACTCACAGGGACCCAGCAGGTCTGAGGTCTCATCAGAGTCACAGGGTTGACAACTCAGGGATGGGACAAACTGTCCCTTTGGACCCACCCTCTACAAAGGCTCCCGCCTTGAGCAGGCCTCTTCCTCAGACTGACCAGAGCCCTCACTTTGGCCCCAGTGCCGGCACAGGAAGCCTCCCCACCCCGGCTTTTCTAATACAGTCTGTCGGGTCACTCCACCTCCCAGCCCTTTACCTTCCAGCTCTCTGGAGTTGTCAGCAACCTCTTCCGCTTCATGATGGTGGGAGCACCCGACCTTGCCCAGTTTCCCAGAACTGGGAGAGGAGCACACCCCCGTCTACCCTGCTGGCCAGGTCCCTGAAGACTCAAGTCCCAGCACAGGCCAAGTAGCACAGGCAGCAGTCTGAGGACCCTGGGGGGACCAGCTAAGCAGTTGGGAAGGGGGTGAATGTGCAGGAAAGAGATGACAGCCCCCTTTTCTAGCTGGCAGGCAAGCAGGCTTCCTGAGCGCATCAGGGAAAACAGACTGATAAAAGGGGTGGGGGGAGGAGAAGGAAGGGAAGGTTGCAGAAGATAGGGAAGATGGGAAACTCAGGTCAGATGAGAGCAGGGGGGCCTGGAGCCCCGTCCTCCCAGGGCCAGTCCCCTTGGCCTGTTGGAGGCTCTCTTTCCACAACCGAGTCCCCAGTGTCTTATCACCATGCAACAGCGGAAGCTGCAGGAAATGGCTCAACCCCATGTATTTTTACACACAGCACACCCCAGTACAGCCGGGTCAGGTCATCGCTCTTTATGTGTATAGGGAGGCAGGGGTGGGGCAAGGTACATGTGGGGGGAGGGGTTAGACACAAAGCAAGTGGCCCGGTCACACGCACCAGAACTGGAAACAGCCCATGCCAATTACAGGCAGGAGTCACCAGACTCCAGGTCCGCTGAAGTACAAAGGTAATGAGAAACACTATTGAAAACAATAGCTCCACCAAATTCAGGAGCCGGGGGAGGGCGGCGCCTCCAGGGGCTTCCTCTAGGGCCTTTTAGCTCCTGGTCCCACTGGGAATGCTGGGGAGACCGCAGTTCCCTCCCCACCCCTCCGAAAGCCAGGCCTTTTCTCCGACATTCGCTTGGGGCCACCCCCTTTTCCCTGGCCCTCCTGCCACATGCTCACACCTTCAGGACCCTGGTCCTCTGACTTTCTGACATGATCTGCCCCCAGGTCTAATGATCATACCAGTCTGACTTCAAACCGGTCCTGCAGTTAAACCCCTTCCTCTTCCACTGTTCCCTGCGGTGACCGCCAACAGCCCACCTCTCAACCCTCCTGCCCCTCGCTGTCTCCACCTGTGACATAGGGACAATCATAGCTACTCTCCGGTCTGTTGTGAGGGTCACATAAGAGCTCTAGCAAACCCTGCACACAGTGCGGGGCATACAGAAGGCACTCATAAATGTTGTCTGGATCTAGGCAGCACAATTCCTTTTTATGGAGGGGGGGGAGTATTTAAGAGCTTATACCAGCAAATGTACTCAGTTTTAACACTGCAATACAGATATTGAACTATACAAAGTTATCTATATGTATCTCATAGCTCTACAATTAAGGAACCTGACCCTTCCAAGACCGCTGTGCTTTCCAAAGAGACCGGACTCTTCCCGCTTCTCCTCCTGGAGGAGAGCACACCCAGAAAACAAGTTTGGGTCTGGCTGCACCACGGCCTGATGCTTGGCACTCAGCCGTGTGCTCATCTTCACAACCAGGTGAGTGTCTGCCTGGTGACTTGGAGGACTGTGGGAGGAACTAGTGACATGTGGATCTGAAAATGCTGTGCAGCCCTGACTGGATAGCTCCAATGGTTAGAGCATCATCCTGAAGCACAGAGGTTGCTGGTTCGATCCCTGGTCAGGGCACATGCAGGAACAGATAGGCATACCTTTCTCTTTCTCCCACTTTCTCTAAAAAATCAATAAAATAAGCATTTAAGAAAATGCTGTGAAAAGTGCTTCAGGACTAGGAGGGAGAAATACGGCTTGCTCTGGCTATCTGGAGTCCTTCCCCGGCGTGGAGTCCGTCTGTCTTCCAAAGCAGAGTTGAAGCTGCTATGAGATTCTCACAAATGAGACGAGAACAGACACTGGCTCATTTATGAGAATGAGCCAGTGTCTGTTGGGCCTGACGGTGGGCAGCAGATGCCCGGGGGTCCTGCAGCAGGACACTAGCCCCTCAGGGCCCCTCCACCACGGTCGGCCATGCTGGTCCAAAAGGTCACCTCCAGTCTCAGACCAACCCCTCCCCTCTAGAGGAGGAAGGGGGAATTCTGCACACCCTCCCCTCCTAGGCACAACCCCACACCAGAGGTGTCCTTCCAGGCCTGCAGGGAGATGGGGTGTCTAGGGGGGAGCCCAGGAGGTGGCTGGACACAGGCAGAGGTACGAGGAGGGATGATGCTTCAACCAAGAAAGGAAGTGAAAGCACAGGAAGAAAGAGAAAGCTGTTAGGAAATATGGAGCAAGCAGAGTATGGGAAAAAGAGAAAGATGGGGGGTGGGGGGGACAATGAGACAAGACATAGTGCCCATGCTGGGAATGGAAGGGCACTCAACTTGCTGTCAGACGCTGATTCAGAATCCTGGCTGTCACTTACCAGCTGTGTGCTCTTGGATACGTCATTAACTTTTCTGGGACTCAGTGTGCTCATCTAGAAAAGGGGTGTAATCCTACCTCCCTCAAAGGGTTATCCGGAGGATGAAACAAGACACTGTGAGTGAAGGCAACACTGACAGCACAATCTCAGAACATACAGAAGGTGCTCAAACACAAGGAAGAAAAAAGTAGGCGACAGTTCACACCCACTAACAGGGCTATAATTTTAAAAAGGAAAATAACAATTGTTGGCATGGATGTGGAGAAATTAGAACCCTCGTACCTTGCTGGTGGGAATGTTAAATGGTAGAGCCACTGTGGAAAACAGTTTGGTAGTTCCTCAAAAAAGTAAACAGAATTACCAAGTGACCCAGCAATTCTACTCCTAGGTATATACCCCCAAAATTGAAAATGGCTATTCAAATAAATACTTGTACACATATGTTCATAGCAGCACTATCACAACAGCCAGAGGATGGACACAACTCAAATGCCCATTAATTAGTAAATGGGTAAACAAAATTGGTCTATCCATACACTGGAATATTATTTGGCCATAATGAAGGAATACAGATTGACACACGCAACAACACTGCAAACCTCCAGAACATTACACTGAGTGAAAGAAGCCAGATACAAAAGGTCCCACACTGAATGATTCCATTTATATGAAACATTCAGAACAGTTAAATCCACAGAGACAGAAGGCAGGTTAGTGGTTGCCAGGGTGGGGAAGGAGAAATGGGGAGTGACTGCTTAATGGGTAAAGGTTTGCCTTGGGGGTGATGACGACCTTCTGGAACTAGAGGTGATGGCTGTAGCCCCTGGGTGCGGAAGGTCCTCCAACCTGCCAGCCTGGGCTGCAGGTTCAAGCCATGTCCTATTGTGGAGGGGGTCTGTGGGAGGGTGTTTGAGTCCTTCATCTTTCAGTCTAATTTTCAAAAGAGTGGAAGTTCTGTCTAACTCACTCCCAACCCCCTCCTGAGTCTGGGTGACTAAAAAGAAGAGCAATATTGATCACTCAACTCTGGTCACTTGCAAGTGACACTCCCAGGGCCCCCACCCCAGAGCACAAAGTGGGTGGTCTACAGAGGCACCATTGCTCTGTGCTCAAAACTGTCACAGCCTCACATGGCCCAGGCCACCCAGCCTTCTGTCCCTTCCCAGCCACCAGCACCACACCGGGAGCTGTGGCCCCAGCACTGTAGTCCCCTCACTCTACTCTCCTGCCTGAGATGGGCTGGACACTCCACAGTAACTGACCCCAGCATTAACCCCTGTGTACAGGCTGGGCCAGTTCCAGAAGAGGAGTTTGTGGAGGGAGAGCCATGCCTCTTCCATGAGCCTGTCCACATCAGGCAATTTGGGAGGCCATGTCATGTTCCCCGTGCAGCGCGCCCACCAGCCAGGGCTGAGGTCAAAGACTCTGTTCTACACACTGAGAGACTGAGCTCCAAGAAGTGCTGATGAATGTTCTAGAAGAGCCAGAACTGGGACACTGTCTTAAGTGTCCAGGGTCCAACTTTTCCTTCTCATCTCCCTTCCCCAGTCTGCAGCCCAGACACCTAGAAGCACCCCTCCACATGGCCTCACAGAGCCTGGGCTCTCCTCCCTGCCCCCTTCCAGCAACTCTAAGCAAAACCAGATTAGGCACGTGGCCAGATTATAGGAGCTCCCCTGCCCTGGTTCCCGGGCCTCCTACCTCCTCCCGGACCTGAGCTCATATCCTCGTGTTAACCTGGCCCAGACACCAGACAGCCGCTCTTCCTCTGCACGCTTGCCCCATAGCCTGGGTCCCCAAGGCAGTGCACACACAGTAGACACCATCAGACAGAAACACCCAGGTTCATGTGAAGCTCATGAATCCTAACTATAGGGTGTGTTCCACACCTGAGGGCTCTGGTTCCCAGAGACTACAGGGGGCTCCTAGACTGACTCCCCTCCCCTAGGGACAGGCAGCGCCCTCACAGAATTACAAAATGCCCGTTAGGGTCCTCAGAGCCAGTGGACAGAGAGATGGGGCCTGCCTACCCATCTGCTCAGGGGTTGGAAAGCCAACACTCACATAGGTCATTCTTCCAAACCAAGAAATAACAGAGCTCTGGGCTCCTATGCTTCCCTTTAGGAGAGGACGGCAGCCCTATCATTAAGAAAGAAGTGGCCCGCCTGACCTGTGGTGGCGCAGTGGATAAAGCGTCAACCTGGGAACACTGAGGTCGCCAGTTCAAAACCCTGCACTGGTCTGGTCAAGGCACATATGGGAGTTGATGCTTCCAGCTCCTCCCCCCTTCTCTCTTTCTCTCTCTCTCTCTCTCTCTCACTCTGTGTCTCCTCTCTAAAATGAATAAAATAAAAATTAAAAAAAAAAAAGAAAAAAGAAAGAAGTGGCCCTCACATCACATCCCAGGGTGGGAAACAAGGGATTCAGCTCTTAGGCCTGCCTGGTCTGTTGGTCTGGCCAAGCAGGTCGAGCTCCATGCAGGATACCGCCCGGAGCAGGGCCTGGGCTTCTAGTGGCTAAAGGCCCAGCAGGCGACTGTGACAGAAGCTGTCAGTCCCTGGAGACTCAGCAAGATGATTCCATCTGCTGACTGGCCCTGTGATCTGATTTGAGGACCCTTCTCAGGATGGGGAACACCTCGATTTCCTTTCTCTAAGAGTCCCCAGAGGGAGAGGCAGGTAAACCAGGCCAGGTGGACAGAAAGTGCACGGCCAGCTACAATCCTTCAGCACAGAGGCAGGTGGGTGGGAGGGAACCCGACATCACCCAGACCCACCTGGCCCTCCGGCCAGAGGAGGCAGGGAAAAGTATCCCAGCTCTCAGTCCTGGAGTTAGGGGTTGCCTCCTTCTACCAAATCAGTGGGCATAGCTGCTGGCTGCTGGCTCTTTCTCTTCCTGGTCCGGACATGTGGGCATCACAGCTTACCAAAGCACAGCTTACCGAAAGGATGTGGGGGAGGGGGAAGGGGAGAGCACCAGTCCACCCAGTGGTCCCACAGGCACCTAGGAGCCTAAGCGGCTTTTCTCCAGAGGGCTAGTGGGCAGATGCTTAGATAATGGGGTACAAGTGGGGCAGTATGCATGTATACTTGGGTCTGTTCACCAGGGTAAAGTGGGGTAAAACACGTCGGCAGTGAGGTCCCAGCCCCTACCAGGGGATTCAGAGGGAAGGTGGCCAAGGTCCCTGGCTCTCCTGTTGTGTCCCAGGCTCTCAGTGGTTGACAAGCGATCTCACGCTGCTATGAGGCCCTTGAGGGGCACAGTGCGTGCAGAGGTGGAAGCACACTCACTCATTCTTTGATGCAGCACCTATGATGTCAAGGCGGTTAGCACTGGCGGCTATAGGCAGCCTCCTCCAGCAGCCAGTGAGCGCTTCCTCCCACCCTGACCCTACGGGCTCTTCTTCCCTCCTCGCACCCAGCCCTCAGCCTCCAGGCCTTTCCATTAGGTCCACCCCTGGGTTCCGGTCAAAACTGTGCCCTCCCCTCAGTCGCCTCATTCCTTGCCCTGCTGAGAACAATGCCCTTTTGTCCACACAAATGTCCTGCAGTCCCCTCGGTCTCCTCACACCCACAGACCCCTGATCAGGCCCCTGGAGCTGCCCTCCCACCCTGGGGCCTCCTCTGAATTCTCCAAAGGCTCCAAGCACCCAAAACTTTGCTTCTCTGGACTTCCCATTGTCCACCTGGGGCCAGTGCTCATTGGACCTTCACGCTCCCCTCTCCCTGTGACTGCTTCTCCGTGGACAGAAACACCAGAACCAGGAACACCTCTCCTACTTAACTTCACGTCAGCTCCTCAGCTGCAGGTGGAGTGACACATGGCTACTGGTTTCTGGAAGCATCTGTGCCAGGGTTCACTGGCCTCCTGCACAAGGCCTCTTACCCAACCCCAGAGGCCTTCCCAGCAATGGTCTAGGCCTGGAGGCTGGGCATTGGCCCCTCCTCCCTTCTCCCATCCACAAAGAGTTCTCTGTAATGGAGCCGAGAGGGGCCACACCCTGACTGGGTGAGAACAGCAGGCTGGACAAATTGCAAAATGGCTTTCTCCCACCACCCTGACCCCGCCCCTGAACTTCTCTCCTTCCACCCACCAAGGGCCTTACCTGCGTAGGTACCGTTTCCCGAGGCTGTGCTGGTGACAGGGAGCCAGGGGCTCTGAGGCCCCAGCTTTCTGCTGGCTGGGGCAAGGCCCCGGGCTCACAGTCCCGGGGCAGCACTGGGCTTGCCAAGGGAAGCCACGATTTGCGAGCAGGGGTGCCTGCGCTCCCAGGCTCTGCAGCCGCCATCTCTAGTCTGAGCCCCAGGCCAGGGATTAGGGGTGGATTGCTCTGGGAGATTTCCCCCTCCCCTGGGGCTTCCATGCTGTTCCTTCCCATCTGGGAGGAGACAAAAGGGTTCACCAAACGGGTAGACCAACCTCTGATGGGGTGGTGGCCAATCCGCCCTGCCTGTCCCCAAGGCCAGCTGTTGCCACTGTGAGTTGTGTGCATGATGACACCCAAGTGTGACAAGAAGCAACTCTAGTAGTACACGTGCACCTGCATCATTCACCCACCCACATGGGTCCCCTCCCCCTGTGCGTGCCTAAAAACACCTCCCACTGTCATAGACCCTCTCACAAACAGAGGCCCAGTCCCAGGGACTCAGGGACTCCCTTCTTCAGCCTCCTAATGAAAGTGGATCTCCTAGCCAGGCTTCCAGGATCAAGAGCTCTCCAAAGCCAAAGGAGCCTGGAGGGGGTTCCTTGCTGGGTCCTTACACAGCCAGCTCAGCCGAGTCCTCTGCTTCTCTCCCTGCTGCCTGACTACTGGCTGAAGGCATCCTCACTTTCAGAGCACCCTCCTTCCTCTAATAACCAGACTGCAGTCAGCCTCACTGGGGAATTCCTCTCCTAGAAATCCACTCTCTGCTCTGGACACCACGGCAGCTGCTTCTCCCTAGCTTCTACTCCCCATTCCCTGCCTGACTCCCCCACCCCTTCCCAGCAGCACTGCCCAGGCAGAAACACCCAAGATAACACTTAACAGTAAACTCACAGCAGCCTCTTCCTCCTTGACCTTCATCTTGACAGTCCCAGCAGGAAATCCTGGGAGTGACCAGCAGAGGGGGCCAGAGGTTCACAGTTGAGGAGAGCAAGCTATGAGGAAGGTGATGAGGAGGCCACAGAATTCAGGGGTCTGCCGAGTCTCTAAAGACAGCTTCCCTTGGAAGAGTCACCAGTCAAAGAAGACATGGATTCTGCACCCACTTGAGCCTGGTAAGGGACTCAGAGCTTAAATACTGAGGGTCAGCATGGATCACGGTAATGGGGCAGTCCCAAGTTCAAGAAGGTACAAGGAGATAAGAAGAGCCCCACGCTATCTCTGCGGCCCAGGGCCAGGGCCAGCAGCCAAAACGCCAGGACCAGGAGTCCTCACACCCTGGGCTTGTGGAAACCTTACAAATATTTACGGTGGCCAATGACTTGGGGTTTGTGAGGACAGGAGCCTAGTAAAAGCAAAACACAGGTTTCTAGCAAAAACACAGTAAGTTCCAAGTTCTGGGGCCAGCTCGGACACGTAGGGCCAGGAACATGTGGGGTCAGCGAACGCTTCCGGCAATTCCCCTGTCTATAAATGATGATCTCTCTTGATTGTTACTTGATGCTTTGGCCCTGGGGACTAGTCCTCTTGCATAATGGTTATGAATAAACAGGTCTTAGGTCTTGCTGTTCCTAGGAAGGCAGGGATCAGATCTCAAATATGTCCAGGCCCTTTCTTTGCTGTATCCAGCATAAGACTGATCCTCCCTCCATCAATATTTATGTCTGTAAAATGACTGCGTGGGCATCTCATTTAGCTATAATGGAAGACAGTCCATCTACTGCAGTAACGATGGACACAGCATGGTTCCCTCACTGAAGACAACCCTTCCCCTGCTCCCTCCTTTCTCGGCTCCACTAAGCTAGGATTTGTAACCTTTCCTAACAAGCGAAAAAGGAGGAGGAGAAAAGGAGAAGGCAGTGTCAGCAGGAGAGCAGAGGTGGGGGGGCTGAGTAAACTGAGCCCTGGGGCTCTCTCATGAGACCTCATAACTCTCACTCTCCAGGCTGTCAAGGATCATGAAGGCTCAGAAGCACCCAAGAGAGCTTTCTACAAAGCCATACTGCACCACCAAGATGACCCTAAGGAAAGTCACCCAAACATGGAACCTGGCATCTCCCTAATGGGAGGGGTCAGCTCCCTCCCAGAGACACCTACCCATCAGCACAAGAACTGCACCTCAGGAAAGTGGCAGGTGGAGCTCAGGGGTGAACCAATAGTCTAAGAGAAAAGGAGCAAACAGGGAAAAGGGGGATACCTGCCGGGCAAACCAGCAGGAGAGAGATCTCTTTCCCTCTAGAGTCTGTCCTTGCCTCTACATGTGAGAGATGTTCCCAAATCTCCTTCCTGCTGGGGGTGCAGCAGGAGCCCAAGGCCTCACGATGGGAAGGTGATGCCAGCCCAGGCTTTGGGTCCCTGTCCCAGACTTAATAAAGGCTCCTAACCCCAGTCAGCACAGGCTCTGATACTCAGTGTCCGCACAGCAGTGGGCGGAGTCTGGGCAGCAGGGGACCTGGAAAGCCCTGGCTGGGGTGGAAGTAGGGCAGGAAGACACGCCATTCCCTGGGTGCTGGCTTGGTGGCACCACGGAGGCCACTGCAAGTCCTCACCCTGCCACTCACTCGCTCTGGGGCCTCACACGGGCTTCTTCATGCCCGCAAGAGGAGGCAGCAGCGCCTGCACAGCGCTGCCTGGAGGAGAGCCGTAGGGAAGGAGGCCGTGGCATCGAGTGAGCTGAGCCCCGGAGACTCTTTCTGAAGCCCAGCCTTGGTTTCCTAGCTGCTCTCAGGCTGCAGTGAAGATAAAACAGGAACACAAGTCATAGTTTTACTGAAATAGATGACTGGTCCTGAGGTTTCCTCACTGCCTGTGCATGTATGTGTACACACACACGCACCCCACAGTCATTCTAGAAGGTACCTGGGAGACTTTGCCTGGGACAGAAAAAGCCAGAGAAGGGCTGCCCTATGGAGCACAGCTGACAGAGAGGCCGGTGAACTCGGGAAGAGCTGCCACAGGCCCTGAAGGACAGGTGCCACAAGCAGCTAGCCTTCTGCAGAGAGGGTACTGCTGGGTAGGCGCCATTACGTGTCCTTCCTGGTAAGTCCTGGCCATCCCTTGGCTTCCCTGCCACCTGCTCTCTGGCCTGGCAGACATGCGGGCCCTATCTCAGCCAAGAGGACAGTCACTGTCGGTGCGCAGCCTCAGTCAGCTGAGCAGTGGCAGGTGTCTCTGGCCTCATTCCATCCACTTTTGCAAGTTAGTCTGAGCTCGGGGTTGACAGGTGGGCTCCTGCAGTCCCGGAAGGGGACCCTGGACACAAGACTGTCCTCTCTGCCCATCCGGAGGTCTCAGCCCTCTTTCACTGTGCCCCTTAATGTCGTTTCCTCTTCCCCTCCCCTCAGTTTCATGCCATCCCCCTTCTTCCTTTAATGCTCTAAATATTAAATTTTTTTCTCTCCCCTTTTGCCTTGTTATCGTTCCTCTTCAGTCTCCCCCTCCCCCTTTCTTTTTAAATCTTCCTACTTACTTTTCTGTCTTGGGGTAAAAAAAAAAAGCATGAACCACACATTCTGAAAGAGGAGAAACCTGAGAAGTCATAGGCTTTAGGAGCAAAGACTCACACTGAAAATTAGCTAAATTTAGTAGCTTAGAATACAAAGGGGGGGCTTAAAAAAAATCTCAGGCTCCAAATGTGCTGTGAATATCTCCGTGTCAGGATGCTGCTGTGAAAGGTTCCGCTTCCCGAATGCTCCCCTCCCGAACTGCGTGGCTGGGGACGTGGTCAAGACTCAGTCTCTCCCTGGACACTCACTATACACCCAGCTGAAAGTGAATTTTCTTAGAAATTCACATTACCAAGGAGCCCTGCTTCCCTCAGGAAATGCAGGAAGAAGGTTCCTAGTCGCCAGGATGAACCAGGGGAACCAAGGTGGGCGTGCTTCCTAGGAGTCCGTGGACAGTCCAGCCGAAGGGGCTGAAGAAGCAGAGAGAAAGGCCCCAGCAGAGGAAGCCATGGGCCAACATCACGTGCACACTCAGTGCCACCTTTCAGTTGCTGCCAGGGAGAGAGAAGGTCATCTAATGCCAGAGACACCTGTGTCCAGGAAGTCCTCCTCAGGCAGTCAGGAGCCAGATGCTGGGCAGTGGAGAGACCCATGTCCTTACATCACTATTTAAAAGATCAAAATTGGTGCCAAGCCTTTCATAGCCACTCTGTTTTCCTGGGGAAGGGACAATGGGGAAGGACAGGCCCAAAAGAACGTGATCCAGAAAGAATACTATCTCCTTTTTGGGCAATTTTTAGGGCACCCTCTACTCTACCCTATATTGCCAAGAATAATTTAGAAAGATTCCTTTCTAAAAGCAGAGGATTGAAACACAGAGCTCTTGGGGCATCCTGCTGCCTCAAGGGCTCGGAGCTGACCGGGAGCTGCCGTGAGGGAGCAAACGAGAAACAGACTGACAGCCCTCTGCACACGGCAGCGTGCTGCTCCGGGGAGGACCAGGGGCACGTGACCAGCCCCTCCTAGGAGCAAGCCCATGGGGCTGCTGACCCAGGGCTCATGGGGCCCAGATAATATTTGGGCAAGAAGCTGCCTTCTCAGGCAGGGAAGAAACCTTATATAATGAAGTTAATATTACAGAGCTCTTGTCTTTCCAGGGCAGGGTTCACCTTTCCAGCCACCCCAAGGAGGCCTCCTGGTCACAGTATCACTGTGGATCTGAGTTAGCTTTTGCTAAGCGTGCTGAATTATTCACTAGCTATGGATACTGGCCCAGCTCTGTGGTCCCAGTGGTGGGGTATCTGGAGAGATGGAAAAGGATGCAGTGAGAATCCCCCAAATCCAGACTTGGGTGAAGGTCAAAAAGGACAAAAGAGCCGGAGCATCTGCAGCAGCCTCTGCAGGAGGTGGGAAATGGCCCAGGATTACTAAGAACAGTCAGACAAGCTGCTTGCAACACCCCAGTGCCTGTTGCTGGAAAGAGAGGGGTCAGAAAGAGCTACTGTTCCCAGAAACTTCACTCATTGCCTCCAGCCCCCCCAGTGCAAAGCCAGGGAGCCCTGGTTCCCTAGGAGCCCAGAAGAAATGTAATAGGTATTCTGTCTTAGAGCCCCCTACCCCAAGGGATATAAACGGAGAAAGCCCAAACTGTGCCTATGAAAAGAAAGAAGAGGCAGAAGCAGGGATCAGGTTCATGATACTGTATTTCCATTGCCTCATCTGGCACCAGAGAGGATGAGGGTCACATTTCGCACCTCAGGGATGTGCTGGATCAGGGAGGAATGTGCCCAGTGGCTAGGAAGACCTGTGCCAGCTCCCATGACCCATGCCCAGCTCACCAGCACCGGCTCCTTGCCGTCTGGAACCAGGTGACAGAGCTCCTCTTGCTGTTGACTGTTATCGGCTCTGGCATGGGGGCTGACACCTGAACCTCCTGTACAGCTCCCCCCAGCAGCTCTGGGACACGTGTCTGAGGGAGCAGAGGCCAAGGCTGACGCTGATGATCTTGAGGGAGAAGGTTGGGGTCCTGACTGGTGTCTCCCACCTGCGTCTACAGAAAGCCACAGGGTCTCCCACAGGGTCTGGGCCTGAGCTTGGAGACAAGTAGGTTGAGAACACATGATACCAGGTCTCGGCCAGGTAATATGGGTGTTATCTAACTTTGCCCCCTGTACACAGGGGAATTCTGTACTATCAGAAGCCAGAGCTAATTTGGAAAACACTGGGAATTTTCTATCTAGAAAGAAAGTCATGGATGTCGGTGGGGAAAAGATGAATAAAGGCTAATTCCAGAGGCCAGTTGTCTGCTGGGGCAACGAACTGAGCCCAGGATCCTGTTCTAGAACTGAAGAGGAAGCTGCTGCTTATGCTTTCTGGTGTGAGAGCTTTAGGTAAGAGGCACAGTCCTCATTTTTGGCCCCTTCCTGATTGACCATGACCCCTATAAGGCAAGAGGCATCACCAAAAACTGTGGAATTCAAATCAGATTAAAGGAAGAACTTTCTAAAAAGTTAAAGTACAACTGACATACAATATTATATTAATTTCAGGTGTATAACATACACGATTTATATAATTTACAAGGTGATCACCATGATAAGTATAGCCATTCACCACCACGCAAAGTTATATCATGTTCCCTGTGCCGTACGTTACTTGCTGGCCCGGCACCATAAGATAGATTGCTCTGGTGGGGCCTAAAGGCCCCCGGGAAACAAGCTTTTTAAAAAATTGGATTTACTGGGATGACACAGTTAATAAAATTATATAGGTTTCAGGTGTACAATTCTATAATACAACATCTGTATCTTACATTGTTTGTTCACCATCCCAAGTCAGGCCCTCCTTCATCAGGAAAACAGGGGCTTTTAATCACTGGGACAGGAAGCAAGAGTTCAGGGCAAATCACAGAGCTGCCCTGCCTTGGCCTTGGCCTTGGAGGCTCTTCTAAGGCCACCAAGCTGGCTGCCTCTAGCCCTGCTCTGCCTAAGGAAACTTTCTGAGCAGGGAGGAAGAGAGAAGGGAAGACAGGGTGAGATGTGGTGGAGGAGAGAAGAGAGAAGGCAGCTGTCCTCCCTAGCAGCTGGGTGTGAGCTCGGGCTAGCACAGACCCAAGCAGTACATGAGTGACTGAACAGGAGCAGCGTCACACGGCTCTAAAGGTGTAAGCACTTGCACGGACAGGTCAAGAGACTGCTTCGGCCTCCCATGTCACTTGGCCTACAAGTTCAGACACATCACTAAGCCTCACAGATGAAGGGCCTGGCCTCCCCCAGCTGCCCAGGGAACTGTTTGGAAACCTCTCTCAGCAGAGCCGACCCCACCCACCTCTGAGCCAGCAGGCTCCCAGACATAAATAAACCAGAGCGCCTGGAGCCTGCCAAAATCTGCCCACTTGGCAAGAGCCTAGGGCAAAGGGCGGCCCCTTACTTGCCAGACCCTCAGAGTACACAGAGGTGCTTATTTACGCCAGGGCTGAGAAATCTTGTTGTTGAATAAATCTGGTGGAAGAGTGCCCCGAAGGATAGGTTGTCCCAAGTCTGCTCTGGTTCAGGTGATGTGCCTGGTTTCTCCATCTGGGGCCTGGAGATAACATGTCTATGAGGTCACAGGGAAGTGTCCAGTGATGATATCATCTCTCTACCTCCTCCCTCTGCACCACCTGGTCCTCTCTCCCACCCTGCCTGCCCTCAAAGCCAAGAGTTAGTAGGCTGGCCTGTCAGTAAAAGCCCTCCTGGCTCTGAGCCCCCCGCTCCCCCATGCTGGTCTTCTAAGGCTGCCCAGATGTTCTGTGAGCTGCTGGCTCCCATCCCATGCTGCTCCTTGTCCTCCGAGGAGACCAACCACACTATACAGAACGGGAAGGGGCGAGCAGGGCAAGGTCAGGGGCTATTCAGCAGAGCTAGCTATAAACCCAGCACTCCTCTCCTATCCTCTCCACAAACCCACCAGCTGGGTACACCAAGCACAGCACAGAAAGGGTGGGAAGAATATGGTGACAGCTGGGGAGAGGTTTTGAATAAGACTGAGAGGGAAGCAATGAACCAGCCAGACATGAAAGAAACGGGAGAAAAGGGGCACAGGCTGCAGGCCCCTGCTAACCCACCCAGGTAATGACGGCAGGACAGAAGAGTTACTCAATTTTCCTGAGTACACATTTTCTAGGAACTGCTGCACAGCAAAGGAAAAAAAGAGGGTGGGAACTCCAGGCAGCCACGTCCACTGTCACAGCACATATAACCAGGTTCCCGCAGCAGCCTCCGGCTTTCCTGGAAGGTAAGGCCACACACTGGAGAAGCCGGAAGTCATGTCACCTGCCTTCCCTAGTCACCTGTCAATGCCCTAGTGTACCAACAAATGATGACAATTTTTTTTCTACTTCCTAGATATAAAATAGTAGTTACCTTGCTCAGTGTCACACAAATAATAGAAAGCAAAATGGTGAGGCTGAGATGATTTTCTTTTGTTATTTGTTTTAAAGGGAGATCATTTAAGGCACAGCCTCAAGGACAGCTAGCTGGGTTTGGAGGGAACAAATGACAACCCCACTAGATCGCCAAGGCTGAAGTGCTGCTGGGACTACGGGCCCCTATCTGTCCCTCTGTCACTCCTCAGCTCTTCTCTAAACAATGGCAAGGGGTGTGTGCAGTGGGGGAGGCTTATGAATTAAAAATAGATGCTAGTAATCACCAGGGAACTTGCAGAGAACATGTGGGGCTGTGTTTACTAGAGAGAGAAGAATACCTTCTATTCATGCCCAGAGACCAGGGTGGAACCACCACAGCTTCGCACACCAACCAATGGCTTCTGGGTCTGGGGAAGTCGGCTGACAGAGTAGGGCCCCTTCTCTGACCCAGAAGTACCCAGTCTCAGGACTTCCAGGGCCACACCCATCCCTGGAGAGACAGCTTCCGATTAGTAAAGCTCTCTAACTGAAGGGAAATGGTAACCAAGGGATCAAGTCACCCTCCCTGGGCTGAGGCCACCCTGCTCCCTCTAGATCATGCAAAAAACGGTTCTTAGTGGTTTTGATTACTTCAGATCTCAGTTTGATCTTGTGGTCACTGCTAGAAACATGGGACCTAGTGTCCCCTCTGCTATGAACTAGCTGGGTGCATTCCCAGTCAACAAACATCTAAAACCCTTCCCAGTTTCCCGTGGTGCCTACTGCCCACCTGCAGAGACTACGAAGTTCACATTCTCTCTCTTTGTAAAGTAGCTGTAGTACCAGAAACCTTCACTTAACAGGACTATTCTAATTTGATTTCTAAAATGTACAGTGTGTCCGTAAAGTCATGGTGCACTTTTGACCGTGTGACCGGTCAAAAGTGTACCATGACTTTACGGACACACTGTATTTGCTGACTCCACAGTGAGAGGTGGGCCTGGCTGCTTTACCTGTACAGTGCTTGCCCATTAAAGGCTGAAGGCTGTGCTGGGCCCCTTGAAGTCTTCACTCCACAAGGCCACGTTACCCTCTGGCAACACATCCAGATCTCACTCTTGGAATAGACTTCTTCACAGTTGAAATTTTGCTCACAAATGGTTCGGTGCCATCATTTTAAATACTATCTATATACTGACAACTCCCAAATGTATGCCTCCAGCCTGGATCTCTCCCTGAGACTCCAAATTCATTCATCTGACTGCTTAGCATTTCCACGTGGGTGTTTAATAGCCATCTCAAACGTAATACATCTAAAACCTGCTCCAATTTCTACACCCAGAGCCCTTGCCAAATATCTGTTCCATTTGCCGGTTTCCCCCAAATCAGTTCATGGCAATTTCTTCTTTCCAGCTGCCAGGCCAAAAACATATATGCCATTCTTAGCCTGTTCCCTCTCATGTCCCACATCTGGCAGAAATGGATGTCGCTCAATCTCTGAAGCAAATCGAGAATCCAGCCCTCTCCATACCTCCAGCAATGCTGCAAGCCACCACCATGCCACCCTGGCAGTCCCACACTTGCTAGCTGGGTTCCATGCTCACTCCCACCCAGCTCACAGCTTATTCTCCACCCAGCAGCCAGAGCGATCTTTTATTATTATTTTTTCTATTCTTCTACAGGGACAGAGAGAGGGATAGATAGGGACAGGCAGACAGGAACGGAGAGAGGTGAGAAGCATCACTCATTAGTTTTTCATTGCTGTTGCGACACCATAGTTGTTCATTGATTGCTTTCTCACATGTACCTTGACCGCGGGCCTTCAGCAGACCCAGCAACCCCTTGCTGGAGCCAGCGACCTTGGGTCCAAGCTGGCGAGCTTTTGCTCAAGCCAGATGGGCCCGCGCTCAAGCTGGCGACCTTGGGGTCTCGAACCTGGGTCCTCCGCATCCCAGTCCGATGCTCCATTAACTGCGCCACCACCTGGTCAAGCCGGAGCGATCTTAAAAGGTGTTACTCATCTGTATAAAACCTTCTAATGACTTCCCATCACACCTCAGAAAAAGACAAAGGCCCTTTTCCTGGCCTAGTACGTCCTATGTGACCTGCAACTTTCCCTGCCCATCTTTTAAAATCCACCATAAACCAAACTGCCTCAACCAGATATCACTAGCCTTTCTCCTCCCCAGACTAGCTACACATGCTACCTCCCTTTCACCATCTCCTCAATGCCCTGAAACTGGTTTCTTCCTGGTTACCAGTGACCCCCACCCCGCTTGATACTACCCATCTACATTTCCAAATCTAGATCTGACCTGTCACCTCTACCACGTTTCCCTCTGTTGACTACCTCCTCCTTTTTCACATTCCTTCCTTCTTTTGCTTCAGTGTCCTCTTTCCGGGTTTAGTCCTACATACGTGGCTGCTCTGTCTCTTACAGGTCAGGTCTGTCCTTGGCCTCCTTCTCACTCAACACATGCCATTTCAGGCTCTAACCCACGGTTTCATGTTCAGTGCTGACTTCTAGGGTACTAACCCCAGGTCAGACCTCGCCCCATGAACCTGACTGCCAATTGGTGCTCTATGGCTGGACAACAGCAAAAGTGACTTCATCGCTTTCCTCACAAACATGCTTCTTCTCCCGTGATTCCTCCACTAGAGATTGCCCTGTCCCTACACCCTGAAATCCTCCTCTGCTTCTTCCCTTCATCTTCCACAGCCACTTCTCAACTCGGTCTATTGATCCTGTCAAATGTATTCTGAATTTATCTCCTCCTTTCCAAGTCTCACTGTCCTCCTCCTACCTGTCAGTCCCCAAAAGTGTTGACACGCCAACCACAATGAACCCCTAGCAGCCCCTGCACCAGCTTACTTGCTTTTGTATATGCTACAACATCCCTCCCCGTCCCCTCTGCCCATTTCTTTCCTGATTATACTCCTTCCAGATTCAGCTCAATGGCTTCTCCCAGATGGTCTCTGCCAATTCTTCCCCCTCCCGCCCTCCCCTGAAGCTCCCACAGCCTCTATCACAGCCTCATCACCCCATTCTGTCCACTTGCCCAGCTGTCTTCCCTCTATTCAATGAGCTCTGTGAGGACAGCGCCTCTCGCTTGTTCATTCTTACAGCTCATAACAAGTATTCGATAAATACTTGTTACATGAATGAAAGAATAAATACAGGAATTCAGCAAGTACCAAACTAGATTGTTTCCTTACTAAACAATACTTCCTGGATTCCTCCTCTGTCTTCTTTGGTTGGTAATAATAATAAAAACAATACTGTACCAGGCTCCATTCCAAGTATTTTACCACTATGAGCCCATTTAATCCGACAGGATCTCTACTAAATGTATTATTATCCCCATTTTCAACTGGGGAAATGAAGGTACAAGGAGGTTAAATGAATAATGCAACTAGTAAGCGGCAGAACCAAGGTTGTGATCTTAACCATTGTAGGGATTGCCTCTCGATAGCATGTTTAAGGAAAACAAAAACAACCAAAATCAACATCAGCCTAAGTAAAACATAATTGTGGAACAAACAGAAATTAGCCCTTTGGGATCTCATCTCTTGCTTTGACTGAACTGACCTCTGACTCTTCTGACCAGGCAGACAGTTGTGCAGGCAGCCGAGTGTCCACACCCCCAAGGCAGGGCCCCCAGCTCAGATTCCCCAGGTCTAGAGCCCCCCAACCCAGAGATGGCCCCCAACCTGAAAGGCTCTCATCTTGCCCTACCTCACCTTGTCCCCGATGCCCTCGGCCTCCTCAGTCAAGAGGTACACGTTGCCGCCATCGGCCAGCAGCAGGGCGGTGTCGGTGGTGGAGGAGGAGCGGGGCCGGCACTGGTGCTGGTGCAGGATGGCAGCCAAGCTGCTGTCCTGGGGGGCCTTGCGCAGCAGGTGGGGGCTGCAGCGCTGGGGCTCCAGGGAGCTGCTCTTGGCACGCCGGCTGCTGCTCCCACTGCTGCCCCCGCTGCTGCTGTGCAAGCTGGCGCCCCGCTTGATGGAGGGCCGGGAGCGGATCTGCTGCAGCACGCGGTTGAAGGCGGTGGGCCGGGCCGGCAGGTCGTGCAGGGACATGGCATAGGAGACCCGGTGCATCTCGGGGGAGCGCTCCTTCTCATCCGGGGAGTCATGGTCAGACACGCCCTGCTGCTGCTGTTGCTGCTGGGAATCCTGAGACGTCTGGTGCTCCCTTTCTCGCGACCGGCGGCGGCTGTGGAACAGGTGCTTCAGGCCGTGGCCAAACATGGAGCCCTCAGAGAGCTGCTGGATTTTCTTAGGAGGGAGAGACAAAGAACCCTGGTGAGTGCGTGGAAAGCTCCCTAATGCCCAACTGGTGGGAACAGAGGTGAGGCAACTGTTCTTGGGAGATCAGTGTAGCTATACAGCTGTCTGAATCTGGAAGACCTTACAAATGGCCCATCACACCTAAAAGATCACGTCTTGCAGAAAGGTGGCAACCCAGACCTGCTCCTTTCATTCTAAAAAAGTGTACCCCCGAGGATAATCCCAATCCACACATGGGTTCAGGGTGACTGGTCATGATATCCTTGTGCCTAGTCTGGGGCTCAGAGACACACACAGGTAGTAAGTACTTGGTTCATGAGGTTGTATCCTTCTAGCCTGATTCTCCCCCCTCCACCTCCAATCCCTCACTCTAAGGTAGGTCGTCCTTAAAGATGCCTGGGTTTCTCTAGACCACCAGGCATCCATTTCCAAAGCATCCTCTCTGTGACACTCTGGGAAAATCAGTCACACAAACCACACTATATAGCAAACACTGTTAACCCTTTGAGTAGTATGAACATTCATGTATGTTGTGCCTACTGACCATTCAGAGTACAATCGTACACGTGTAAGGCAACATTAAAAAAAGGCAAATGTATGTTCTTCTTGTTCCCATAAGTTGGTTATCAAACCAACATGATTTTAAGTTAATAAAATTGTAACTGGAACTAATTTTATTTTTTGAAAAAAAACTCGCTCCCAGGGGTCAGCGAACATAAAAAAGAACTCGCTACTCACAGGGTTAATTAGCCATTCACATATCTTTTCCTCTTTCATTTTAACAATCAAACTGCACAGCCTTCATGTACCTTGCTAAAAGTTCTTTCTTCATCAGCCTCCCTTGCAGCTAGGAGTAGTCGCATGACACAGTTTTGACCAAAGAAAAACAAGGTGAGAGATTCTAGAAATATTTGCTCTCCTAATAAAGGTCCTGGCCCTTCCTACTTCTTCACAACTGGAATGTGGAAGTAATGCCTGGGGGTGCAGCAGCCATCTTGCCACAAGATGACTGATATGATATAAAGGCACGTGCATACGCACACATGATAAAGCCCCAAGGGACAGGCCTGGGAACTTGATGGCCTGGAATTCTTGCTGCGTATAATAAATAAACCAACCTACCTTTGTCTATACAACTCTGGTATGATTTTCTGTTACTTGGAACCGATCTCATTCCTAATATAGTGAGCAATAAAATAAACTTCACTGGAGTTTCGGGGTCAGTAAATACACCCACAGGCCAGGAAAGTGGGAAACATCCCAGTTCCTTCAGGACAAAAGTTCCTGCACTTGGGACCCCTCCAGACCTCATCCTATGTACCTCTTCAGCTGGCTGTTCATCTGTGCCCTTTTCAACAAATTGGTCAATGTGATAAATAAATAAACTCCTATGGGCATACCTTTAGTGCAGTTAATACTGTGACCAATTCTTTAGCATACATATCAAAACCTGCTGTCAAAATGAGTGCCTTTCTGCTCAGATTGGAACAAACCAAAGACGCCCTGGGGCCCAGCGCTGCCCTGGACTCAGCCTGCCCTCTTAGCTCTGCCGCTGAGATTCCCCACCTGCTCCCCAGGAAGGCTGCTCGGAGAGAGGCAGCTGGACCACCCGGCCAGGACGAGACAACGTGTGGTATAATTCCAGACAGCTGCTTCTGTCAGGGGGCTGATTCATCTGGCCAGGCTGGACCCTTGGAAGAGCTTCAGAGCCAGTGGGAGGAGGGCTGGGACTCAAGAGGACCAGGAGAGAACCCAATCTGTAATTCCTAAGCAGGAAACTTATCCAAGCCAAAAGGGGCTCACATCCGTCAGGAATAACCCTAATTGCATGAGGCAGCCTCTATCATTTTAAACAACATCCCAAAGAATTACACTTATAAGAGTTGGTTTTTTTCTAGAAACTAACTTACAGAGCAGAAAGCTTAGACCATATAAAAACCAAGAAAACACCATCTTTAGATCTGAGTTGGCCTAACATGCGGTGGCACAGTGGATAAAGCATAGACCTGGAACACTTAGGTTGCTGGTTCGAAACCCTGGGCTTGCCTGGTCAAGGCACATATGGGAGTTGATGCTTCCTAATCCTCCCCCCCTTCTCTCTCTCTCTCTTTCTCTCTCTCCTCTCTAAAAGAAATTTTTTAAAAAAGCTCTGAGTTGGCTGAACCCACTCTTACTGTTACTTCCTACCCAGCATTGTCTGTGTGGACTGCTGCGCCTTCATGTGGTGTCAATAACTGCACGACCATGGATTGGAGTACAAGTTTAGAATTTTCATTTTTCACCTCACTTGGGTCTCACCACAATTCTACGAGTGGGTGGGGCCCTTGTATCACCCACTTTATAGACCAGATAAATTATATCATTGCCACTCACCATAAACTAACAGTTTACAGTTTTCAATGTGCTTGTTCTCTTGTATTATCTCACTTGACAACAGTAATATTTCCATTTATAGATGAGTAAATTAAGTCTACCGACGTTCCTTCTCAAAAATTTCATTGTGGGGCTGTCCTTGAGACACCAGGCCACACAGCGCCAGGTGTACCCACAGGAGTCACCATCCCCTCAGGGTCAGCCTAAGGCAGGACCACCTGTGTTGGGAAAACAGCTGTTAGGCTTGCTCGCTTGCACTTTGCATGATTAGTGCTTGAGCATGGGGCAGAGCCACATGTACATAAACCTGTGTAAGGCTACGGGTGCTTGCTGTCACGGTGGATGGCTTGCCCGCCACTGCGAGGGGACGTTTGAGGATCGCTTACCCACCACATAATGGGCCATTTTCCTGTTTGCCCACCTGCTGCCACGAGGGGTGATTTTGCTCGTTGCTCACCGCTGCAGTAAGAAGCAGTTGTCTCCTGCCTGTTTGCTCGCCCATCTCTGTGAGCCTCCAATATATGGTAATGACCCTACTCATTCCAGCTCAGCAGTTCCTCGACCGTCTGCCCAAATCCAATGTGAACCTACCTGGCCACGGCCACTGGCATCACAACCTGAATCTACTCTGGATAGAACCAAGACGTCCAAGTTGGACCGTACTGGGCAGCACAGTTCACCAAAGGCTGGCAAGGGCCAGATCCACAGTCTCCAGACCAGGCAGGAGCCAAGCCACCTCACTCCCCCCACCCCTAAGCTGATGATACCAGACCTCCCTCCATCATGTCGTGTGGATGGGGCCAGCTGACTCTGGCATTTGTCCAGCTGCTTCTGCCAAATGGTCACATTACATATTACCAATTGTCTTTGTAGCATTCTATTCCAGACTCTTTCTACTCCCACCGCCACCCCTACCTAGCTTCTCCGACTCTGAGGCCAATCTTCTATGTGCACTCAGGAAAAAGTTTCCTTCCAACACCTCAGGGGATGTGGCAGATATGGTGGCCGTGTCTCCACTTTATAGATGAAGACACTGAGGCCAGCACATTTGAGTTCATCCAAGTCACATAGACAAGCCCCCAGCTTCTAATTGACCGGGCTCATACCCCAGTCCCAACCCTAAAGTGGATACAGTCAGGGCAGTATCAAAGGCAGGTTTAAAACAAAACAGAAATGCCTGGGTCAGGGGAGTTCAGGCCTCTGAACTGTAGTGGTGAATCTGCTCATGTCACATGTCGGACTTGGGCAGGACTGTTCTCTACGTGGCCTTCATGCCCCACCTCCCCACCTGATTGGCAGGTGAAGGAAAGCAGGACCTCTGGTCTACCAGCACAGGAGTCTGCTGACGTCTGTGGTAGGCACAAGAAAAGGAGCCAAGAATTCAAAGGATAATGGCGGGCAGGTGTGCTCCAAACTTAAGAATTTTTCCCCACAAGGTGAAAGGCAAGAAAGCACGGTGACATGGGCTGGCTGGGCCGGGCTGCTTCTGCATGTGGGCGTCAGGGAGGAGATGCTTAAGGAGTTCTGACATAACATGGTAAGTGTTTAAAAAGAAAAAAAGAAACTCAGCATATCCATATAACCAGCCTTAAGTTTTGGAAATGAGGAAAACTATGGTGACTAGCTTGAGGGAACTTAGCCACCAACGCAGCAGAAAGCACCACCTGCTCTGACTAACAGGTTCCAGCTACTAAATGTCATTTGCTTTACCACACTGACTTTTGCTTTCCCCCAGCTGCTAGAAACCATTTTTGGTGGCCAAATGAATCAATGTATTAGAAAAAGAGAGCTGAGATGTTTCAGAGAGGTGGGACACAGAGCTCTCCTGATCCATGAGAACAAGCCTGTCCTGTCCCCAGAAGAGCCCAGAGGTTGGAACTGAGCCAGAAAGAGAGCTTCCCGGGTCAGGTGCCTACATATGGGGAGATAAATGAGGGAAGGTTGCTGTCTCCTCCCCTGCAACTATCTTTTTTTTTTTTTATTTTTTAAGTGAGAGGAGGGGAGATAGACAGACTCTCACATGTGCCTTGACTGGGATCCACCTGGCAACCTACATCTGGGGCTAACGCTTGGACCAACCAAGCTATTCTCGGTACCTAAGTTAAGTTCGACACTGACTAACCAAGCTATCCTCAGCACCTGAGGTTGATGTGCTTAGACTAGTGGTCGGCAAACCGTGGCTCACGAGCCACATGCGGCTCTTTGGCCCCTTGAGTAGCAAAGGCCAGCTTAGGAGTATCCTAAATAAGTTAATAACAATGTACCTACCTATGTAGTTTAAAAGTTTAAAAAATTTGGCTCTCAAAAGAAATTTCAATCGTTGTACTATTGATATTTGGCTCTGTTGACTAATAAGTTTGCCGACCACTGGCTTAGACCACCCAAACTGAACTATACTCAGCACCTGGGGCCAACGCTCAAACCAATCAGGCCACTAGCTGCAGGACAGAGAAGGGGGAGAGGAAGGGGAAGAGAAATAGATAGTTGCTCCTCACGTGTGCCCTAATTGGGGATCAAACCTGGGATGTCCACACACTGGCCCAACACTATCCACTGAGCCAACCAGCCAGGGAAACCTCTGTGGGTAGGAAGAACCCCTATATTTTAGGTGACATCATCCTCCAAAAGAAAGGGTGGATTAGATGGTTTCTGAAAGATCCTTCCTGAGACAGCTGTGGTCTCTGAACAATTAGGCTTCATCTGTTCTCCTCCCTGGGTGTGGGTCCTCCAAAGAGGAAGTTTGCTCCAAAATCTGCAAACACAGCTTCGTGAGGCCAAGAGTAAAATGCTTCGGGATACAGAGTGCTTGCCACCATCTAATTAAAAATAGCCAAGGTGGCTTCTAATTCCTATAGGTCCCTGTTCTCCTGACAACTCCCAAAAAAGGTGAAATTCTGAAAAGGTCACACTAATCTACTGCTAATTTATCCCACCTGGCAGCTTACTGCACATCCCTTCCTCCCACCTGGGTTTTAAATTTCCTCTATTCCCCACCCCAAAGGTTTTGCAGTGGGGGTTCAGTGGGGTGAGTGGGTCACAGTGAGCCTTAGCAAGCCTAAGTCGCCAACGTTTCTCTATTTATAGGGTCTCTATGGAAACAGGGCCAGCATTAGAGAACTAATCGCTGTAAAAACCCACAGAGTCCTACTCTCTCGGGATACAAAGTGAATTGCAGAAGTCTCCAACTGTCTTCAGAAGTTTTGGGTGGGGAGCCTGGGGTTGAAGTGGGACAGAAACTGTCACCCCAGGTTTGGCACCGAGAACAACAAAGAAGAGTGAACAAGCCTGTTTGTGGCTTCTGTTAGAAACACTGTAATGAAAGAATTTTAGAATCACTTCTTCTCCAGCGTCACAGCTGACATTAAAAAAGACCTCAACTCAGAGGCAAATAATTTCCCCCTGCCCAATTCTGTTTTAGTTCCTCATTTCTTTATTGCTTACAGAATTCTGCCTAGAGCCAATGCAAGTCAGGAGAGGTGACCTCGTCCACCGGGTCTTTATTAGGCAGAACAGACTCAACATACACCAGCATAGAAGACTGTGATTCAAGTTACCTGCATGATGCACCCTCTCTCTGCCTCCCCTTCCATAAAGCCCTCTCTGACCACACCGATCTGCAGTGAACTCACCACCCTGCTCTGAACTCTACAGAACGCATATCTGCAATTAATTGTGTACTGCCTCATGACGAGGCTTGTCACGCTCTCTCAAACTGTCACCGACCAACTTTTCACCGACTTACGGATGGAATCCTCAGTGAGTGAATGGAGGACAGGACCTGTATCATCTATAATTCTGTGTCCCTAAAATGACCTGGCAGAGACCTCAACACAAGGAAACTGCTACTTGATTATGTTTATTTTCTAAGTAGGAATTAACCAAGTCTATAAAAGTATCTTTAAAATGTGATATAATCCTTAGACAACGACTTCCCCAAAGATTTAAAATGCTCAGTCAGGCCCCTTCTTCTTGTGTCTAACCCATATCCCTCTTATGCATTTTAAACCCTCATCTCAAGTTTATTGTCTTAGTGACTTCCAAGATGAAGCTGGCTTGGAGGAAGATGAACACAGACACAGGATCCCCAATGTGTTTACTGTCTCCACACATGGCTTAGGTGGGGCTCATGTCCTTACAGCCAGCTTTGTTTTCCAGGGTGGACATCACTCAGATAACTTGGCTGAAACAAGAAAGCCTTTAACCATTTAGTTTGACAAGTCAAATACTGTCTTTCTCATACAATCACAAAACATACCTGCTATGCCTCAACAGCTTTGTTCTAACTTCTTAATATAGAGCAGTGGTTCTTAACCTGGGTTCTATCGAACCCTAGGGGTTCGATGAGTCTGTCTCAGGGGTTCAGAGAAGCCTCTGCTGTGGAGGCCAGAATAAAGTAATACCGTAATTTGTTGTGAGTTCATGCACTTTGTTGGTTTTGTCCTTTGAGCAAGGTGATGTTCATGCACAGCTCATTTGTGCACCAGTAAAAAAACATATACCTATGTCTTGAATTTGGGAAAAAAATATTTTATTTATCACTAAAGAAGGGTTCGGTGAATGCGCATATGAAACTGGTGGGTTCGGTACCTCAAAAAAGGTTAAGAACCACTGATATAGAGAGGGGCTTAAGTGTTTGGTTGATAGAGGTAGACCCTGTCCAGTCAAGCCTTTGTTCTAAGAACGACCCTCTTTGTCTATGAGGACGTCAAAGGGAGATGCCATTTCTTACAGGAGAGATGAAGATGGAGATGACTTTTGAGTTGGCCTTCAAGACCATCCCTGAGAAGCCAGCTGAGCTTTCTCTCTGCCCCTGACACCCATATTTTTTAAAAACTTTAGCTTCAGGCCTGACCTGCGGTGGCGCAGTGGATAAAGCGTCGACCTGGGAACACTGAGGTCACCAGTTCAAAACCCTGCACTGGCCTGGTCAAGGCATATATGGGAGTTGATGCTTCCAGCTCCTCCTCTCTTTCTCTCTCTCTCACTCTGTGTCTCCTCTCTAAAAAAAAAAGAATAATAAAAAAGAAAAGACATTGGTAAAAAACTTTAGCTTCAGCCTGACCTGTGGTGGCGCAGTGTATAAAGCGTCGACCTGGGAACACTGAGGTCGCCAGTTCAAAACCCTGCACTGGTCTGGTCAAGGGACATATGGGAGTTGATGCTTCTAGCTCCTCCCCCCTTTCTCTCTCTCTCTCTCTCTCTCTCTCTCTCTCTCTCTCTCACTCTGTGTCTCCTCTCTAAAATAAATAAAAAGAGGCCTGACCTGTGGTGGCGCAGTGGATAAAGCATCGACCTGGGAACACTGAGGTCGCCAGTTCAAAACCCTGCACTGGTCCGGTCAAGGCACATATGGGAGTTGATGCTTACAGCTCCTCCCCCCTTTCTCTCTCTCTTTCTCTCTCTCTCTCTCTGTCTCCTCTCTAAAATGAATAAAATAAAAAAATAAAATAAATTTAAATAAAAAGAAATAATTAAAAATAAAAAACAAACTTTAGCTTCAGCTTCAGATCCTATCAGCTGTTTTCATTCCTTATTGGGGGAGAGATTTTGTTAACAGGATTGGCAGTTAAGACACAATTATATACGCAAAAGGAAGGACATTCTGTGAATACTGAGCCTGCAAGACAGTTCCCAACAGAACCAGGCAGCTGGGAATTCATCTAGAACCCAGTATGTGGCAGGAGAACAGAGAGCTCCTTTTGCCACATGCTTTCCCTTCAGTCACCAGTTCCTCTCGAGCCCAAGTCCAGGGCTGCTCTGAATATCACCAAAGACAGAAGAGGGGGTGGGAATGGGGTAATCCCGGGCCTCCAGACCCCTGCCCTCCCCACATTAAGTGCAGGTAGGATAAAAACAGGTGACCTCAACATTCTACAGCACCCTCTACTGTCCTGGACTACAGGGCTGGGAAACTAACTGCCATTCCAGACAAAAAGGACGCTGGCCCTACAACGAACCTGGCCCTTGCCATTTCACTCCCTATTTGGAAAGTCCTAATCCTCTTGTTTGGTGATTAATATTCCACACTTACATTAATATCTTGCTCTGTGTCCACCTCCCCAGGACATCTTTCTGATTGACCCCATGTGCTTCTGATTCCATCACCTGATGTTCAAAGTACCTTTAAACTCATGTGTCCCTCGATGAATGACTTTCCTGAAAGCCTTCATCCTGTTTAACTGAGGGCCTCCATAGAGGTGGAGGTGGTGCCTGCTGCCAAAGAACTGATTTTCATTTCCTCGTTCTTAGGTCTACCTCAATCCTGCTAGCCCTGATCAAACCTATCCCGAGGTCAAGCTCCCCCGTGAGACTGCAGGAGTCTTCATGCCTGAACACATCCCTTCTAAAGCAGAACCAGGAGCCTCGTGGTGCCGCCAGGCCGCACAGAGCCACACGGCCACGAGGACCTCTCCTCGAGCCCCAAAGTGCACACACTCCTTCATCCCACATTCCTATGAAAAACCTGTCTTCTCCACTGAAAGAGTAGAAAAACTCAGACCCATTAATTTTATCAAAACATTAGGCCTTATATAAAAAATAAAACAAAAAAGAAGCAGGAGTTTCTTGGGAATGCCAATGTTCTCTCCCTTGACTTGGGTAGTAGGGAGTCGGGGTGTGTTTTGCAATTGTTATTTAAACCATACATAACTTTTCAGACATTTGTATACTCATGTCATATTTAAAACAGTGCCTTTCCCACTGAAGGTGTTCAGTGGACCCATAACCCCTTCTACAGTGGGCTCTCTACAGGAGTGCTGAAGGAACAAGGGCCATTCACGGGGGTGGGGCTGCCGCGCCAGCGCTCGCCAGGAAACGCAGAGGGTTCAGCGGTGGCTTTCCCTCGGCCATTCGGCTCCTAATTGCTTTTCCTGATCTTCCTGTGCAGGCAGGACCAGGGGATGGCGGGAATGAAAGCATAGGAGCTAGAACCCAAATGAGTCTGGTCAAAAGCACTTTGAATCTGGACTGGAAAAATAGAATTTGGAGCCACCCCTTTTTTTCTTGAGGGAAAAGTATGACTACTGTTCAGAACTCCCTGGGGAAATTATTCTCAGGGGCTTTTGTGAGAGGAAAGAGAACCTCAGGGGAAGCCCAGAGGAAGGCCCCTGGCTGGCACACCCAGACCCTTCCTTTCAGGAAAGGCTCAATTCCTCCCACTACATCCAACGGGGGTAGGTGGGAGAGTTAGAGAGAAGGGGAGAGGTGGGGAGGTTGAGGGTTTCCTCCCCTGCCTTCCGGCTTTGGAAGGGCATCAGGAACTAGCCAGCTGACTTATGTTTAGCCACTCATCCAGGCCTCAGCAATATCTACCACTTGCTGTATTTTTAACAGGAATGTGTGCTCCCTGTCCCTTTCTGCAGTTTTTCCCAAGCTCCTCCCCACTCCCATTCTCACTAGAGCTGGGTTTTCTTGCTGTAGAATTCCGGTGTACTTTTGGTCAGCCAACTTTCAGTGAGCAGCAAAGGACTGGATAATGATGACAATGGAATCAAGATATGAGCTCAACCCTGGCTGGGTAGTTCCATTGGTTAGAGCATCATCCCAACAGGTCAAGGTTGGGGGGTCTATCCTCAGTCAGGGAACATACAGGAGTCAACCCATGAATGCATAAATAAGTCGAACAACAAACCAATGTTTCTCTCTCCTTTCCTCTCTCTCTCTAAAAATAAATAAATAAATAATGTTAAAACCTCAATGAAGACATGAGCTCAGTGGTTAAACAGGAATCCAAGCGGCAGTGGGTACAGCTATGACTCTGGATTGTTGGGCTTCTTCTGTTAAAGCAGTGTCTGCAAGACCTCCCACGGAGGCCACAGCCAGTGTGCAGAGAAGCTGAGAAGGCCCCCAACCTAGCTGCATAAGCCTCCTTCCTGTAGGGCAATGTTCTCTTTCAGGTTATTTTTCAGTTTGTTCCTTTAAGGTTGCTACTCAACTGTTTTTCCTTCTTTTCACTGGCCCTCCCCACCCCATAATCACAGATCCCAGGCCACTGTAGCAGAAATTGGAGGTGCAGAGTGAGATGTCCCACAACGCTGAAGGATGGGGAGGGAGACCACAGGAGCCCCTGACACTTCTGGCTGCCACTAGCTAGGGCATCATTCAGATCTCTTTGGCAAAGGCTATAAAATTCTCTCTTCTGCCACCCCTCACCTAAATGGAGGTGCTTCAGACAAAGCCTCTTATTTTCTTGCCCCTTTCTCAAGACAATTTCCTCTAATGTGCTTGATCCATCACAATGCCTACAGCTGGCACAAGGGACCAAAAGTTCCTACCTCTAAAGTTTAAAATGAAAACAAAAGCAAGCCAGAACTGCTGGTCTCCCTGGGTCAAACATAAGTGTGAAGTAGGGGGTGTTAAAAATGAAACTTGCCCCTTTCCAGTATCTCCATCAAATCTAAAACAAGTCAGCTTCTACCCAGTGCTACAGGAAATGATGAAATTTTCCACCGTTGGAAAACAAGTTTGGACATACTTCAATATTTCTAGTCCCTTGCCTCAGGAAAATAAGGCCCAGAAAAGTTGAGATGGCATGACAAATCAAACTGCAACAGCCCCCAAGTTCAAGTCTGGTTCTGAAGTCCCTAGCCTGTAAACATGTGAGAAAGCAGACAGAGAGATAAACAGCCGGCTTGTCTCCCCAAGCTCCCACTGAGCAGGCAGCAGCTATGTTTCCTCCTCCTTGCTGCCAGCCTGGGTCCACCGGGCTATGATCCACCTCAGTGGTATGTTTTCCCAGGGGGTGGGGGTGGGGAGGGTCCAGCATCTTTTGTCACACCTAGTCTTAATTTTGGTTCAGGGAAGTTTATCATCTAATATCAGTGTAGAGTTGTTGCTCTATCTGCCACAACCAAAATGAAGGTGTCCCCAAAGAGAAAGAGAGATGATATAGGGTAAGGTGCACAAGCTTCTCAAAGTAGCTTTATCTACAGAGGCAGACACTACAACCCCCACGCCATAACCAGCCCACCTTGAGGGGCAGAGCGTGGAAGATGAACGGAACCCTCAGTTTACACTGCAGGCCTAAGCTGGAGCGTCGTTTTCAAGGCTGCCCCTCCTACACTCAGGGCGAGGGTCCATCTGTTTAAGGAATCTGAGTTTGCTGGCCAGACTCACCTGGGTCTACCCAGAATGAAGCTGAAGTCTATAGCAGAAGGCTTGCCTCTCCCCATAATAGCATTAAGAGCATCCCTGTCCCTCCACCATCTCATTTAAAATAAGACCCACACCTCCTGAGCACATAGGGTGGACTCAAGGGTGACTGCTGGACCAGGCACTAAGCTTCCTGTGCACAGCCTAGCAGCCAGCAGAGCTCATCCTTAGACATAAGGCTAGCCCTGAACCTCTGAAAAGGGAAGCAGCAGAACGTGAGGTCACATTCAAATAACTGCTACAATTTTTAAAAATTATACACAAGCAGCTAGCTGTCCCCCTTCTCATCCCTCCCCAAGAAACACAGACAGGTAACACACACAGGTAAGAGCACACTCACCTGCGCTCTGACTTCCTGACTCTGAGCAGCTCAGGCCAAACGAGGAATGTCATTGGCTTATACTGGTGAGCTCCTTAGTGTCTGCTGCTATAGGATACAGGTTTTATTTAACATAATGGAGTCTTTTCACTCCCTTAGCCAAGACTTTGCACCCCCTCTGGAGAAAATCTCCCCAAGGCATCAATCTCCAAGGCATCTGAGTTCCTTCCTTCGGCTGACATCTTGCTCAGCCTGGAGGTGAGCTGGCTTGAGAAGCCTGAGCCTGCAGTCCCTGTGGCAGCTCCAGCAAAGGTGCATTATTTATCCCGGCTGCTGTTTTAATTAATATAGAAACATATTCAATACAGCTCGATAACTGTCTCGGCAACCTCAGGCTGGAAAATAAACGATTCCCAGCTGTGTATCATCAGCTCTCTCGGATTCTGGTTCTAACTGCCGGCTCAGCATGTGTGCAACTTGAACTGAGGCCCCAAACCAACCCAAGCACCAATCCGCCACCTGTCAGTTCTCCACCCTGGGGGTTGGTTCAGCAAGCTGGCAGACAGGGATCTCCAAGCACTAGCTTAACCTCTGGCTCCACCTAATGGCAAGAAATCCACCCTCCCCTTTCACAGATGGACAAACTGAGCTGCATCTAGAGAGGTCCCAAAGCAGGAAACTAATTCAGCAAAGAAAACTAATGGTTCTCTGCTTGGCCTTCCACGCTGTTATTTTCCTTCCCTGCCATCTTACAAGCAGGAAAGAGATGTCAACTTTTTGGTTAGCATCTTGAATTTCTCCAGCCCTTTGTCTGAGAATAGCACTTCACACATATCATTCAAACAATCTTGTATATATGAGTCACTAAAACGTCTGCTGAATAATGAGGAACAAACACAGAAGCCTGCAATGGAGCTGAAACACAGAGGCACAAATGGTACCTTAAGTTCAGCCCACAGTTCTGACCCAACATCCTTTCTGACCTTTGCCTGGCTTTCCTATCACTTGTTAATGCACTTCTCCGTGGGGCCGGGAAAGCTAAGTCGCCGGCTGCGCTGGGCTGGGCTGGCCTGGGGAGGGTCCACGCTCACCTTTAAATCAGGAGGCTTGCTTCGGGGACCCGGGTTGGGCGCCGCGGCAGCGCCCACTTCCGAAGTTGGCCCGCCAGCAGAGTTAGTACCCGTGGCTTCCCCAGGCCGGAGGTCCGCGCCCTGCAGGTGGCAAATGGCATCTTCCAGCCCAGCTCCATCCTCCTCTCCCTGCTGTTGCTGCAGCTCGTCCGATTTACACCTCTTCATGGTGTTATGTGGGTCGGCCAGAGGAATCTGTCCTTCCAGTGAGCGGTCTTGGGGGAGCCCGCACCCTCTCTTACACTCAGAAACGAGGCCCGGGGTCTAAATAATTAACGAGGAAAGGAGTTGACGGATGACAATTTCTTGAATTAAGAAATAAATATTTTTAAAGGAGAGGGACGAAGAAACGAGGAGCGGGAGCCTTGGTTACAGCTTGAAATAGTTCATTACGACCTAGGGAGCAAAGGCAGGGCACAGTCAAGACTGGTCAGCAGGAGTCCTTGGGCAGTCATTGGAGCGGGAGGGCGGCCCCCGGGCCCCGAACTTTCTGCTTCAGGGCATGGGCAGGGCGGGGGAGCAGAGCAGCACGGCGCATCCTTCTGGGTTGGCCGGGCTCTGGGCGATGCAGGGCAGGGGGCATTGGGCCGGGCAGGTCCTCGGCGGCAACCCTGCCGCCGGCCCTCGCCCCACATGGACGGGTCGCGGGTCCTGCGGCGCGCCCGGCTCCCTCGCTCCCCGCCTGGCCTGGATCCCCGTGGCTCGCTCCCGCGGGCGCGCTGCCTGCTGCAAAGCCGCGACCGCAGCCGAAGCCAACCGCGAGCGCAACCTACCCCGCCCGGTGCCTCCGCCCGCGAGGGGAAGGCGAGGCAAGGAGGGAGTGACAACGGCAATCGGCCAATGAGAAGCCCGGAGGGCCGAGGGGGGTGTCGCACGGCCACGTTGTAGGGTTGGTTGCACGGTGCGAGCCCCCAGGAGAAATCTGGAGGGCTGTGTGTTGCTGCGTATTAGCATTGCGGCTTGCGCCTACCGAGTAGAGGCTGGGAAGCCACGCGGGACCTGATTTACAGATGCCCGAGGAATCCTCCTAGGAAAGGCTCTTTCGGGATTTCCTCACCCACTAGGCTTGTTTGGTGGGGAAAGGGCGCAGAAGGGATGCTTATCACCACTGCTTTTTTCACTCTACCTTTGCACATTGTATTATGTACATCCTTTCAGTAAGGAAGACCCTGATCCCCTCTAGGAAACTTCGTCTGAACACACAAACCTATAGCTACATTTAGCGCTGCCAATGAAGTGTTCTGCCCCATCATCTTTTTCTTCACTTTAACTCCATGGTTCTTAGTCTTTATGCTCAGGAATGACCAAGTATTTCATATCTGAACACAATAATGAGTGTGATAGTTCCTTGCAAACTGTAAAGCAGCTTTTAAATAAGAAAGGATATTAATGGTAGAAGGTTGGGACTTACAGGAGAGAAAGAAAGGGATGCAATCTCTTTTACTCATCAATCTCAGCCAAACTGCTGAATAATCTGAAGGCAAAAGAGAGCAAATACTGGTGTAACCAAGATACCGAGGCTAATAAGAAGGCCCCTGCATGCTAACTGTATGCTTACTGTGGATCGGATTTTTTTGTCCATCCAGCAGTCTAGACCAATGGTTCTCAAAGTATGATTCTAGGATCAGCAGCATCGCATTACCTGAAAAATTAATAGAAATGCAAATTAGCCTGACCAGGTGGTGGCACAGTGGATAAAGCATAAGACTGGAATGCGGAACACCCAGGTTTGAGACCCCAAGCTTGCCAGCTTGAGCGCAGGCCCATCTGGCTTGAGCAAAAGCTCGCCAGATTGGACCCAAGGTCGCTGGCTCCAGCAAGGGGTTGCTCGGTCTGCTGAAGGCCCACAGTCAAGGCACATGTGAGAAAGCAATCAATGAACAACTAAGGAGTTGCGACAGCAATAAAAAACTAATGATTGATGCTTCTCACCTCTCTCCGTTCCTGTCTGTCTATCCCTCTCTCTGACTCTCTTTCTATCGCTGTAAAAAAAAAAGAGAGAAAGAAAGAAAGAAATGCAAATTATTGGACACCAGCCAAACCTACTGAATCAGAAATAGTGGACCCAGAAATCTGTTTTAACAAGTTCTCCAGGTAATTCTTATGAAAACTAACATTTGAAAACCATCGGCCTAGATTGTTAGGTAAGGGGATAGAGTCTGTGGGTCACAGTAATGATCTCTACTGCATTTTACAGTTTAACAATCTTTTTTACATCCATCATGCTATTCTAGCCTCATGTCAGTTCTACTAGTCTGTCAGTTTCTTGACTCTGTTCTGTCTTCTTCCCATTCTAACCACTCATTTTAATGTTTATCCTAGAAAAGCTTAAGTTGTTAAGAATTTACTTTCTAAATAGGCAACTCAGTTTTTAGAAGATGGGAACTTAGGATGGGCTGAGAATGTAGAACCATTCCCACATCCACCCCCACAGTATCAGGCACAATGTAGAAACACAAGCTACAAGGCTTTTAGCATTTTCAGTGGGGAGGGAGAGGAGGAATGCCATGAAGACTTAAGCAGATCTAGACAGAACTAGTGAGTGTAGATTCGGAGGGTGCATACATCCGGCAGAGGAGTCTACTGCCTGACGCCTGTATGACTGGCCCCAGAGAAGTGCAGGGGCCCCAGATCCTGTGCCAGCTTTGGGTGGCAAACAATGACCAGCAAATGAACACATGTGGATACATGTTTATGACCTGACTTGAAACTGAAGGAAAGTGGAATGTAAAGCTTTAAGGAAGCTGACACCTTTATCATTTTGTCATAGGCCAATTTCCTATTTGTGGCCATATTTAGCAAGGTGTGATGCAGGTTAACAAAACGTCTGTAGTGTTTTTCATGAAATCAACTAATACTTTACATTTCAATCTGGAAAGGCAGGTTAGTATAGTAGTTAAGCACTCAGACTCTGTAATCAGACTGCTTAGGGACAAATCCTGGCTCTGCTCTCCACTAAGCATGCAATTGGAGGCAAGCTTTCTAACTTTTTTATGCCAAGATTCCTTGTACGGAAGAAGAGATACTGACAATACCTGCCGTAGAGAGTGTTGGGTAATGGGGTGGGTAAAAGTAGGTTAACAGTAGTTAAAGTAGAAAAAGACATCAAGTTATAATTATTTATTAACTCAAAAGAATGTCACTCACAACTGTAAACCTACTTCTGCCTACCCATATATATAAAGCACTTAGACATTGCCTGGCACAAAGTGAGGCAATACCTATAGTCAGAGATGTCATCCAGTTTCAAAAGTGTTGCACATTCCACTCCAACAGTTCTATCCTTGGAAGTTCATTTAAATGTGTCTCAACCATTTCTGAATTTCACTGAGTGTCATATTATAGAACAAATATGCTACTGCCAAGGAAGTTTGAGTGGGAAGTCTGTGTAGAGAGCTGTATGACCCACAACTGCCAGTTTGAAGCTGGTGGCAAATTTTCATTAGCCATAGTAAATTCTTGAGTACCTAAAATAAGCAGAATCTGAAGTATTTTGATTAAAATTTTGTTTAAAGGATTGGCTCATTCTATTTTTCTAGGTTTCTTTGAGAAAATATAGGTATGTATTATGTTTTGACGACTAAGATAAGACAAAAATGTGCAGATTTACAGTGCAAGAAATTATATTTGGTATGCAGGGGTAGCACTTCCCCTTTCTACTTTGGCACCACCAGTTAATTACAAATAAACAACATGGTGTAGTGAGAAGAGCATTGGTCTTGGTGTTAGAAAATCCATGTAAGAATTATGGTTCTGTTACTTCTTGTGTGTTCTTGGGCAACCAAATCACTCAACTTATTTTACCCTTATATTTCTCATCTATAAACAGGAGCTAATAATATCTATACTCACATGGTTATTGTAAGGGTTAAAGTAGTTAATGTACATGAAAATGCTTGATATATAGTATAGCATATGCTCAGTAAACCTGAATGAAACAAAAACAATCACATGTCCAAATCCCCTGTCTGCCAAATAAGAGAGGCAGAATTGTCCCACAAAGCTTAATGCTTTTTGTGAAAAGAAATCTTGGTTAGGCTAATGAAAGAGTGCTCTCCTGGTAGTATCAAACTTGTTAAAACAGCCTGACCAGGTGGTGGCGCAGTGGATAGAGCATTGGACTGGGCTGCGGAACACCTAGGTGTGAGACCCCGAGCTCGCCAGCTTGAGCACGGGCCCATCTGGCTTGAGCTAAAGCTCTCCAGCTTGGACCCAAGGTCGCTGGCTCCAGCAACGGGTTGCTTTGTCTGCTGAAGACCCGAAGTCAAGGCACGTGTGAGAAAGCAATCAATGAACAACTAAAGTGTTGCAACGGCAACGAAAAACTAATGATTGATGCTTCTCACCTTTCTCCGTTTCTGTCTGTCTGTCCCTCTCTCTGACTCTCTCTTTGTTCCTGTAAAAAAAAAAAAATTGTTAAACAGTAAGTTGTATAACAAGGAAGATAAAGATCAATCAGGGCTGTGGAATCCTGTTCCCTTGTCAACAGCCAGTTCATTTAGCTTGATAAGCTGATGAAGTTTTAATTACAGGACATAAATTGCTGAGATCAACACGTAAGCGTACAGTAAGGTTGTGGGTTTGTGTGTGTGCGTGCGCATGTGTGTACATGTGTGTTTGTAAAATCAATTAAGTCTGAGAAATAAAAGGTTTCTTTTTGCCAATAGCAAGAGGCTTGTAGATTAACCAAGAAAATTGTTTCCTATTACATAGAAATTATTTTAAAAAACATTTTTATTAAGATGATTTTATTTTTAAAAGTTAAGTTTTAATTAAAAAACATTTTAAACATCACATACGTAGGTAGTTTTCAGAGAGCTATTTCAAACATACTAAGTAGAATGCTTTGCCTACAAGGTCAAAGTATTCTCTAGAGAGACTAGATATAATAATTTTGATCACTGTATTTTGATACAAAATTCATTACAAATATTTCTTTGTTAATGTAATTTTCTTCTCTTTCTTTTCGAGTTATCCACTTCCCCTTAATGCTCTCCTTAAAACATATAGGGTTCTGTTGGATTAGGAGGAGGAAACTATGCAAATAATAGTCAGGAAGATTGGCTAGATTGTTGATTACATCACCATCCCACCACCCCAAAACAGGCTTCCTATTGGCTATTGCAAAAGAGCAGACAAGACCAGGAAGGCTCTACTTCACTCGTGAGTTGGAGAAGGCTCTGTGTCTAAATTTTACCCAGTTTTTTACTTAGAATGTACTCAGAAGCATTTTCCATGTTATTACGTTTTTCCATGTTCTTTCATATGCCTTCAGACATATTTAAAGTAAACATTTTACCTGACTGCTTACCATTCATCAAATGAATAATAGATCGTGGTTTATTTAACCACTATCCACTTTATTCTTAGATAATTATTTCAATTTTTGCCTTCAGAAATAAAACTTTAATTCCTATTTTTACTCAGGAATTGTATATATTATTCCTCCACAACATAAAATCTCTAATACCTGTCAATGTTTAAAGGACTGAACAGACAAAACCAGTTGTCCCTCTTGTGACCATTTTTCCCACAGCATTCCTAGACCTGCATAGGAGACCTCAGCGTCTGGCTGGTTCCTGGATCGCTGATTTTTCTATCTGTAGTACAGAAAACTGGAAGTTTCTGTTTCTCATTTCAGGTAGGATACATATTCCTCGTTCTGGGTGCTTGTTCCTCCTCAGTAATGGGAGAAAAGTCACAATGATCATGGCCATGAACAGAGGAGTTTTGTGAAGCATAAACTTAAACCCTGATTGTACTGCTCTGTGTGAACGCTGGGGACTGGTAAAATGGCTGCTTTGTGTCCTTTTCCATCTCTATAGGGAAACCATACAAACTTCTGGACAATCTGTTACTTAAAGCTGAAAATGCTAAACCTTAAAAAAATAAGAAAGAAAATATCAGCCTTGCTCAGAGAGAATCAGTTGTTTATTGTTTTACTTCTGAAAATAAATATCTATGTCAGTTCTATGTATGATATTATGTGGTACTATTAGATATAATAAGAACAAGCAGCTACCATTTACAGAGAATCACAGGTGGTTAAGCATTTGGCTAGGAACCTTGTGAACTCTCTCTTACTTAATCCCCACAAGAACTCCGCAAAGGCAAGTGTTATTTCCACACTACCGAAGAGGAGGCAGGCTCAGAGAGAGTATAGCACTTTCACAGGTCTGAGATCTGCACTGGGCTCTGCCTGACCTGAACCTTAAAGCCTAATAGCTCACCCTTTCATGACTAATTCTGAGACACTTTTCTGGCAAAAATGTATCAGTCTACAGTTAAATATTCCAACATTTATTCAAATATATTTATGAACACATATGTACAAAAGCTCTACAAGATGCCTATGGAAGGTAGAAAACAAAAAAAGTTATTTTTACCTTTGGACTTAAAAAAGTCCAGTTGGGCCTGCCCTGTGGTAGGGCAATGGATAAAGCATTGACCTGGAATGCTGAGGTCGCCGGTTCAAAACCGTGAGCTTGCCTGGTCAAAGCACATAGGGAAGTTGATGCTTCTTGCTCCTCCTCCCTTCTCTCTCTCTCCTCTCTAAAATGAATAAATAAAGTCTTAAAAATAAAGTCTGGTTGGGGAAATGAGTCACAAATGAAATATAAAATAACAACACGAGATTGAAATAGCAATGTCTGTCAACATTCAGAGGGGGAGATAATTAAGTACCACAGTCCAGAGGAGGAGAGAAAGATCTCTGTGACAGATTAAGAGGACTTCAAGGAAGAAGTGTTTACAAACATCCATATTGTTGGTGTCACAAGAATAGAATGTTGCTTTAGAATTATTCAGAAGCCTTTCGTAGGTAACAACTATATAAATCATTCTTGAATATATATATACTCATTCAGTATTAGGATCTCTTTACCATCTGCATGTTACAAAGTTTTGATGGCATATTAATGATGGGAAAAATATTTTTTCTTAGCCCTGTCTGGTTGGCTCAGTGGTAGAGCATCAGCCCAGCTTGTAGACATCCCAGGTTTGACTCCTGGCCAGGGCACACAGGAGAAGTAACCCTCTGCTTCTCTACTCCTCCCCTTCTCTCTCTATCTCTCTCTTCCCCTCCCACAGCCATGGCTTGCTTGGAGCAAGTTGGCCCTGGGGCACTGAGGATGGCTCCATGGCCTCGCCTCAGGCACTAAAGTAGCTTGGTTGCTGAACAACGAAGCAACGGCTCCAGATGGACTTTCTGGGTGGATCCTGATCGGGGTGCATGTGGGAGTCTTTCTCTCTGCCCTTCCTACTTCTCACTTAAGAAAATAAATAAATAAAAATAAATAAAAAATAAAACACAAATCACCTTGGACTTTACATATACACGCTGATTCCCAGGCCCCACCCCAAACTGATAGAAACAGAATTCCTGGGGGTGGAACCTGACTGCACTTGAAACAAGTATCCTAGGTGATTCTTATGCACAGTGAAGTTTGAGAAACACTGATGTAGCAGAAGACATATATTTGTAGATTTGTGAGTTAATATCTATTTATTAAGCACTTATTGTATGCCTAGCACATGCTTACGTTTAGTATGTAAAATAAACTTAGTAGGTAAGTATTGTAACCTCCATTTTACAGTTGAAGAAACTGAGACTCAAAGAATATTAAAACTTGCCTGAGCTCACCTGGTTGGAAAGAGCCAGCCAAACCAGTTCTGCTTCCCTTCAATGTCTATAATTTTCCCACAAGGCCTACCCACAATGTTGCTGAGGGGTTGAGTGCCTATTATGTGCCATATAATTTCAATCATAACCTTTCAATGCCTTCAAATGGTACTCTTGCCATGTAAGATAACTAAGATTTAGAGATGTTAATATATAATCTCAAGATTACCTCTGACCAGTTAGAACAGAGCTTTCTTATTCCAGTATGGCTTTTCCTCACTTTTACTTCCTGCTGACAATTCCTAAAACCTTTTCCAGCTCTGCTGTCAGGGCATCCTTTCTTTAGTACAGTTCATCCCGACCATTTTGCACCTAGTTTGCAAAGGCAAATCTTGAGCTCAAGTCTAGGTTTCTTTCTAACAGCTACCACACCTTTTCTGAACAGGAATGAAAGCTACAGTCTGAATCGAAAGGGAAATGTCAGTTGCTTGAAAAATCTGCGGATCTCCTGACCTGCGATGGTGCAGTGGATAGAGCATCAACCTGTAATGCTGAGGTTGCTAGTTTGAAATCCTGGCTTGCCCGGTCAAGGCACATATGGGAGTTGATGCTTCCTGCTCCTCCCTCCTTTCTAAAATGAATAAAGTCTTAAAAAAAAAAAAAAAAGCCTGACCTGTGGTGGCTCAGTGGATAAAACGTCGACCCGGTTAAGGCACATATGGGAAGCAACTACTTAGAAGTTGATGCTTCTAGCTTCTCCTCTCTCTCTCTCTCCCTCTCTCTGCACTCTATCTAAAAATCAAAAAATAAAATAATTAAAGAAAAACCTTCTGCTGATCTTGTGACTACAAAGAAAAAGACAACTTAATCAAGGAAGCCTCTTCTGGGAAGGGGAATCACACTATCCCATGTGAGATCTCACTATGAAGTATGCATACTTATAACTCATTTTCAGAGAGTCTTATATGGCTTGGGGCATACCCAAGGGGATAAAGAGACAAAGGGCTATTTTCATTGATGAAGCCACCCAGGCTTGCCTTGTACTTCTCACAGGATGCTGGCGAAAGAAGAGCGGACTCTCTTTAAAGAAGCATGACAGTACGATTCAGTAATATATATAGCTAAAGCCATAAAAATGTCTGTACCCTGTTCACCAAGTAATACCGCCCTAGGCATTATCCTAGGAAATAATATAAAAGAAAACAAGCACTGGGACAACAACAGTAACAAAAATGTTATAACAATGAAAAACCTGAAACAAACTCAATGCTCAAGAATAGGGAGTATATGAGGCCTGACCTGTGGTGGCGCAGTGGATATAGCGTCGACCTGGGAACACTGAGGTCGCCAGTTCAAAACCCTGTACTGGTCTGGTCAAGGCACATATGGGAGTTGAGCTTCCAGCTCCTCCCCCCTTTCTCTCTTTCTCTCTCTCTCTCTCTCTCTGTGTGTGTCTCCTCTCTAAAATGGATAAAAAAAAAAAAAAGAATAGGGAGTATATGAGAAACATGGCATAACAATACAATGGAATGTTATGTTGCCATTCAGAGAGATATATTTGGGGCCCTGACTGGGTAGTTCAGTTGGTTAAAGCGTTGTCCCCAATATGCCAAGGTTGTGGGTTTAATCCCTAGTCAGGACACATACAACTTCCCATCAGAGTCAGATTCATGAGAAAGGGGGTAGGCTGGAGGATGACATGAAAGAAATGTTTTCTTTCAGCAGAAATATACTATACTTTGTTTCAAGCATTATGGTAAACACATACAGATAGATATATACTAAGCCAGCTGGAATATGTTTTAGAATCTTCCAGAAAACCTCTACCAAGATAACTTTGACATAAAAAAGGATATTGGCAGGTTTTCACCAATTCATCTTCCTCTATTTAGAATCAGCCCACGGATATAAAAATAAACACAACCTGTTGCCACGTTTTATGCTGGGCAGGTAAGAAAATTAACTAAAAATGAGTTTCACTAAAGTGTCAGGCAACATAGTAGAGACAGAATCAAAATCACTTTGACTTGGAAAAGCAATATCAATATTACTGATGAGAAATCAATTGTGGCAAAACTAGGTTCAGGACTTCTGGAGAACTTTGGGTCAGTTACTCCAAAATATTTCTAGAGACTTTGTTCTTCTACTTGGCAATGAAACAAAGGTTATCTCTGTTTGGGGTTGCACCAAATTCCTTTCATTTTTTTTCACATTTTTAAAAAATTTATTCATTTTAGGAAGGAGAGAAAGAGAGAGAGAGAGAGAGAGAGAGAAGGGGGAGGAGCAGGAACTTTCAACTTCCATATGTGCCTTGACCAGGCAAGCCCAGGGTTTTGAACCGGCGACCTGAGTGTTCCAGGTCGACACTTTGTCCACTGCGCCACCACAGCTCAGGCCCAAATTCCTTTTAATTGATTGGTTTTCCTTGCCATGCCAGGGATGCCACTGATGAAATATTCAGCATTGGAGATGATACTTGATGTATAATTAAATAGAATGCATTTGGCAGTTCAGTTGTATAGACCTTTAATCTCCAGGGAAGAAAATATTTATTAAGCACTCCTATGTGCCAGGCAAGGTACTAACTGCTTTATACATGATGTCATTAAATCTTCACAATCCCATAAGTTAGGTGTGACTAGCTCTACTATACAGATGCAGTAACTGAGGCTCCAAGAAGCTAAGTCATTTGCTTAATTAAATTCACAAAATAAGTAGCAGTACAACCAGCTCTGGAACTCGGTTCAGATTCTGTCTGACTTGCATATTTTTCCCTAAATTCTACAAAATTTAATTTCCAAAGCACTTTCATTTACTATGCTTCATCCCTACAACAGATTGATACTGATCACAATCACAGGATTCTCCCTTTTTTTTTTTTTTTTACTGGTGAGCCATCAGCTTTAATTCTAGCTTGCACCTGGCGGGCAAGCAAAAACACACACTGGGCTCCAAAACCCACACATTCAGTGCTCACAAAGCTACTGACTTATCCGAGTTTCCTAGAATCAAAGGTTTCTAGCTCACCAGACTTATTCACCTCTGTTTCCCATCTCCTTCTGCACAAACTCTTAACAAACTGGCTTCTTCCTCAGCACTCTGCCATCTTGGCTACTTCTCCTCCACATGGCCTTAATCTGCTCTCCTCTTTAATACTAACCTCAGGAACTCAAGAACTAAGAGCGAGAGCAGGATTCTCCCTTTTAACAGAAGTCCCAGAGCCAGGATTAGAAACTAAATTTACAGCAATCACCATAATCTCGTAGTTACCTTTTATTGAGTGCCTTCTATGTGCTAGGCTCTGTATTGAGCATATTTTTAAAAATACTTTTTCCGCCAGCATGTACAAGTCCTGGGTTTGATTCCCAACCATGGCACACAAGAGAAGTGCCTACCCTTCTCCTTCTCTTTTCTCTCTGTCTCTCTCTTTTCCTCGGGCAGTCATGGCTCCATTGAAGCAAAGTTGGCCCAGGCGTTGAGGATGGCTCCATGGCCTCCGCCTCAGGCACTAAAATGGCTCTGGTTGCAACGAAGCTACAGCCCACATGGTCCCCTAATGGGCATGTTGGGTGGATCCCGGTCGGGCACATGCGGGAGTCTGTCTCTGCCTCCCCGCTTCTCACTTCAGAAAAATACAAAAATAACAACAACAAACTTTTCCCTTCATTTAATCCTCAACAACCTTATAAGGTGGGTACTATTATTATTCCATTTGATGAATGAGAAAACAAAGATTCAGAGGGGCCAAGAATTTTCTAAAGATGATAAAGTAGCAAGTCAGGACTTGAATTTAGGTTTGTCATAATTATAACAGAATTGATTAAAGAAGCAGCCATTTACTGACTGCTTTTTCAAAACTTTGACATAATTTGAGATTTACAGTCAGCATTGCTTTTTTAATACAGTAACGCTATGAAGAAGGTAGTAAGACTTAGAGAAAATAACTAATGTCTCCAACGGCATACAAATGAGAAGGGATAGAGCTAGGATTTGAATGCACATCTCTTTGACTCTAAGACCGTTTTATCAACCCTGAGGCTTTGCTGACTGCAGGCTCCATATGCCCTTGCTTCCCAAATTGTGGTCCACAGACCAGCTGCATTGGCATCACCTGGGAGCTGCTTGTTATAAATGTGGAATCCAAGTGCCACCCCAGACCTACGAAATCAGAAGTGCATTTTAAATGTTTAAATTTTTATTATTTTTTTATTTTTTATTTTATTCATTTTAGAGAGGAGACACAGAGTGAGAGAGAGAAAGAGAGAAACAGGGGAGGAGCTGGAAGCATCAACTCCCATATGTGCCTTGACCAGACCAGTACAGGGTTTTGAATTGGTGACCTCAGTGTTCCCAGGTTGACGCTTTATCCATTGCACCACCACAGGTCAGACCCAGAAGTGCATTTTAACAGGATGCTCATATGATTCTTTGCACATTAAAGTTTGAGAAACACTGAATTGCAATACTGTCAGCAATATACAGACTAAGCAGAGAAGAGAGCAAGATTATCTAGAACAAGGATTCTCAAACATATTTTTCTTTAAATCAGTTTTGAGCTGAAAGAAGGTCTGTTCTGCTACTAAACTTAATAATGGTGAACATTTTTCCCAATTGAGAGAAAGAACTAGTTAAACAATTGTTATTATCATTTTTCCCCCAATATCCTCTCTTTGGAGCTGAGTTTCACATGCCTGTTAGTGATAACTTTAGAAGATGACAACACTTGAACAGTAGTAAAATATCTAAGGAAAACATAGAAGTGTTTAATTGTATTTTTTCTCTTTAAAAATTGTATTTTTTCTCTTGTTTTGTGGGTTTCTTAATTCTTAAATTTGTGATTATGATTTTATTTTTCATAATGGAATAGTTATACTAGTAAACTTGTCTCTGATTCACACAGCAGAATTAAATATTAATGTCTTTTGTTCCACGAAATATTAATGTTCCACGAAAAACACCTGAATCCCACTTACATGAAAATGAGGACCGGCTTGACCTGTGGTGGCGCAGTGGATAAAGCCTCGACCTGGGAACACTGAGGTAGCCAGTTCAAAACCCTGCACTGGTCTGGTCAAGGCACATATGGGAGTTGATGCTTCTAGCTCCTCCCTGCTTTCTCTCTCTCTCTCTCTCCCTCTCTCTCTCTCTGTCTCCTCTCTAAAATAAATAATAAATAAAAAGAAATTTTAAAAAAGTTTAAATTAAAAAAAAAAAAGAAAATGAGGACCAAGGCTTCAGAATCTCTCTAGAAATCATTCTAACCCAAAGAAACCTGTTGTAGAAAAATACAGTCAGAAAGGCTAATATATTTCTCATTTATCCCCTTTCCTCTGATGAGGACCAATATCAATAAATACAGATGTAACCTACTGATTTTTCCTGGAGAGTAGAAACATCAGTGGTCTTTATTTTCTCCCTTGTGCTTTCCTGAATATTTGAAAATGCTACACTGAACATTCATTCATTCAACAAATATATAATGAACAACTACTAAGGGACAGGTACTGTTTAGTTGCTGGAGATACAACAGGGAACAAGCCAGAAAAAAACCTCTTGTTCTGATTGATGTCAGGATCTATCTTTGGGCTTTTTCTCTTGGGCTGGGTAAATCTCTTGCAGAAGATACTTCAAGTTTCCTCTCTGAAGGGGAAGCATCTGGGAGCCAGAGATCTGGGAACTGAGTGGAGGAAGAGGGCTGAGAATCTTAGCATCTAATATCCATAAATTCACTTAATATCCCTATTTATAAAGAGACCTCCTATTTAACTGTCTGGAGAATAAAAACTACAGTTTTCTTTTGGGAGGAGGGGGAACAGTGAAAGAAGAAGTGGGGGACAGTTAAGAAGCAGATCTAACTGCTCTTAAACAGCTTACTGAATCCTTTAATCCCTGCCCAGTGTACACCCTGCATGTGGCAGCCCTGGTGTCCTCTCCTCCACAACAGGCAGTGGGGGGACCTGCTGCCACTGATTACTGAGACTTGAAGGATTCTGCAGTATTAATCAGGTTGGGTCTCAGCTGTTTTTTTTGTTTTGTTTTGTTTTTTTACAGGGACAGAGAGAGACTCAGAGGGAGGGATAGATAGGGACAGACAGATAGGAACGGAGAGAGGTGAGAAGCATCAATCATTAGTTTTTTGTTGCCGTTGCGACACCTTAGTTGTTCGTTGATTCCTTTCTCACATGTGCCTTGACTGCGGGCCTTCAGCAGACCAAGCAACCCCTTGCTGGAGCCAGCGACCTTGGGTCCAAGCTGATGAGCTTTTGCTCAAGCCAGATGGGCCCACACTCAAGCTGGCGAGCTCGGGGTCTCGAACCTGGGTCTTCTGTATCCCAGGCCGACGCTCTATCCACTGCGCCACCGCCTGGTCAGGCTCAGCTGCATTTTTTTTTTTTTTTTTTTTTTTTTTTTTTTTTTTTTAGAGAGGAGACATAGAGCATAGAGTGAGAGAGAGAGAGAGAGAAAGGGGGGAGGAGCTGGAAGCATCAACTCCCATATGTGCCTTGACCAGACCAGGGCAGGGTTTTGAACTGGGGACCTCAGTGTTCCCAGGTCGACACTTTATCCACTGCACTACCACAGGGCAGGCTCAGCTGCATTTTTTAAAAAAATAATTTTCACAAGCAGCTCTCAGTTTTTTGCTTTTATAATTTTTTAAAAAATTATTTTAAAAAGATTTTATTTATTCGTTTTAGAGAGGGGAGAGAGAGAGAGAGAGAAAGAGAAAGTGGAGGAGCAGGAAGCATCAACTCCCATATGTGCCTAACTAAACCAGGCAAGCCCAGGGTTTAAAACTGCCAACATCAGCGTTCCAGGTCCACGCTTTACCCACTGTGCCACCACAGGTCAGGATCCTTTTATAATTTTTTAATTTTTATTTTTTAATTAAAAAATTATTGGGTTTGGCCTGACCTGTGGTGGCGCAGTGGATAAAGCGTCGACCTGGGAACACTGAGGTTGCCAGTTCAAAACCCTACACTGGTCTGGTCAAGGCACATATGGGAGTTGATGCTTCTAGCTCCTCCCCCCTTTCTCTCTTTCTCTCTCTCTCTCACTCTGTCTCCTCTCTAAAATGAATAAATAAAAAAAGAAACTTTAAAAAAATTATTGGGTGCCTGGCCTGTGGTGGCGCAGTGGATAAAGTGTCGACCTGGAAACAGGGAGGTCGCCAGTTCAAAACCCTGCACTGGTCTGGTCAGGGCACATATGGGAGTTGATGCTTCCAGCTCCTCCCCACTTTCTCTCTTTCTCTCTCTCTCACTCTGTGTCTCCTCATCTAAAATGAATAAAATAAAAAGAAATTATTATTTTAAAAAAATGATTGGGTTTAGAAAGAGGAAGGGAGAGAGAGAGAGGCAGGAACATCTGTTTCTGTATGTGCCCTGCCCAGGGATCGAACTGGCAACCTCTGTGCATCTGGACAAATACTCAAAATAACCGAGCTATTGGGCTAGAGCAGCTTTCTCCTTAAAAAATTTTTTTTTAATTTATTGATTTTGAAGAGAGAGAGAAGCATCAACTTGTTTTTTCACTTATCTATGCGCTTATTACTTGATTCTTTTATCCCTGACTGAGGATCGAACCCAAAACCTTAGGGTATCAGGATGACACTCTAAGCAACTAAGCTACCTGGCCAGGGCTTCTCAGCTTTTTTCCACTTTGGGTTTAGGATTTGGGTTTCTCCAGGTTCATAATTTAGTTAATACTTGTCCATTTGCTTTCTAGCTTCTACTTTAAAATTTTTTTTAATTTATTAATTTTAGAGAGAGAGGAAGGGAGAGAGAGAGAAACATCAATCTGTTCTTGTTTATGCCCTGACTGGAGTTCAAACCCACAACCTTTGTGTATCAGGATGATGCTCTAACCAACCAAGCTATTTGGCAAGGGCCCAGCTTCAACTTTTTCTGTTTTTGTTGTAGTACTGGCTCCTCTTGTTGTTATGGGGTTATGCTTTTAAAAATCCACTTGCTGTCTGGTCTGACCTGTGGTGGCGCAGGGGATAACGCGTCGACCTGGGAACACTGAGGTCGCCAGCTCAAAACCCTGCACTGGTCTGGTCAAGGCACATATGGGAGTTGATGCTTCCAGCTCCTCCCCCCTTTCTCTCTTTCTCTCTCTCTCTCACTCTGTGTCTCCTCTCTCTAAAAAAAAAAAAAAAAAAAAATCCACTTGCTGTCATTTTATTGGTGTTCTAGGAGAGAACAAAAGTAGATCATTTTCATTAATTGCTTTATGCTCATCACTTTCTAGAAACACTTTCCTATAATAACTTATTTTTATTTATTTATTTATTCATTTTAGAGAGGAGAGACAGAGAGAGAGAAGAGGGGGAGGAGCAGGAAGTATCAACTCCCATATGTGGCTTGACCAGGCAAGCCCAGAGTTTTGAACTGGTGACTTTAGCGTTCCAGGTCTATGCTTTATCCACCTGCGCCAGCACAGGACAGGCCCCTGTACTAACTTGAATCCTCTCGTTATCATTTAAAGCCCTATTCTCCTCTATTTGCCCTTACAATTGGATATCTGAATACAATGTGTATTTTTACCTGTAGGTGATTTAGAAACTATTCATTGTCCTTCACATCCTCTAAGATTTTAAGCAACAGGAAACAAATGATCACTTTCCTCAGCAGATCAAAAATGGAGATGAGATATAGTCATACATATAAAAAATTATGTATGTAGGTTAGTTACTGCAGCATTATTTGTAACACTAAAAGGCTGCAAAAACACCTAATGGTCTGTCAATAGAGGATTTGTTAAATAAACATCCCAATTCGTATAGTAGTATATTATACAGTTAAAAAGAATAAGGCAGGCCTGACCAGGCGGTGTCGCAGTGGATAGAGCGTCTGACTGGGACGCAGAGGACCCAGGTTCAAAACCTTCAAGGTCACCAGCTTGAGTGCGGGCTCATCTGGTTTGAGCAAGGCTCACCAGCTTGAGCCCAAGGTTGCTGGCTTGAGCAAGGGTTTACTCGGTCTGCTGTAGCACCCTGGTCAAGGCACATATAAGAAAGCAATCAATGAACAACTAAGGTGCTGTAATAAAGAATTGATGCTTCTTATCTCTCTCTCTTCCTGTCTGTCTGTCCCTATCTAACCCTCTCTCTGACTTTCTCTCTGTCTCTGTCAAAAAAATAAAAATAAATAAGAATAAGGCAGATCTTTATGTTCTGGTGTGGAAGAGTCTATAAGGGCAGAAAAGAGTCAGTACAGTATTACATATTTAAAAACACATATCTGTGTAGTATCTGTATCTGTAACAGTGGTTACCTCCTGGGAGGGAATTAGGTGACTGAGAGACAAAGTAGAAGGAAGATTTAGTTTTCCCTTGTGTATCATTTGCACCGTTTGAATTTCATACCACAGTCTTATTTATTTATTTATTTTTTATAGGGACAGAGAGAGAGAGTCAGAGAGAGGGATAGATAGGGACAGACAGATAGGAATGGAGAGAGATGAGAAGCATCAATCATCAGTTTTTCGTTGCGACACCTTAGTTGTTCATTGATTGCTTTCTCACATGTGCCTTGACCGTGGGCCTTCAGCAGACCAAGCAACCCCTTGCTGGAGCCAGCGACCTTTGGTCCAAGCTGGTGAGCTTTTGCTCAAACCAGATAAGCCCGCTCTCAAGCTGGTGACCTCGGGGTCTCGAACCTGGGTCCTCCTCATCCCAGTCTGATGCTCTATCCACTGTGCCAATGCCTGGTCAGGCACAGTCTTATTTATTTTAAAAGTAAATATAAAGGCCTGACCAGGCAGTGACACAGTGGGTAGTGCGTCGGACTGGGACATGGAAGACCCAGGTTCAAAACCCTGAGGTTGCCGGCTTGAGCGCAGGCTCATCTGGTTTGAGTAAAGCTCACCAGCTTGAGTCCAAGGTTGCTGGTTTGAGCAAGGGGTCACTCAGTCTGCTGTAGCCCCCCAGTCAAGACATATATGAGAAAACAATCAACGAACAACTAAAGAGCTACAACGAAGAATTGATGCTTTTCATATCTCTCTTCCTGTCTGTCCCTATCTATCCCTCTCTGACTCTCTGTCTCTGTCAAAAAAAAAAAAGTAAATATAAAGTAAATATTAATCTAATGAATAGTTTTTAAAAGGATGAGCTCTATGACCTTTACCGGACACAATGTCCTCCCTGATTATTCCTGCCAATCCAAATATTCCTGCTTCTTTAAGTTATTTACCTGTTCCTTTTCTGGACAATTCCAGCCCTAGTACTCTCTCATCTGATCTCCTTTGCTAGAAATTACGGTGTGTGGCAAGTCATCACACATTGCTTTGTTACGTGTTTCTTCTTCATTTTAAAAAATTGTATCAAGCCCATATTGTATTAAACTTTCCACTTTGTATTTTCATTTCTGTTTTACTGAGCCTTTTATGGGTTGCATGGCGGTCTTGCAAAGATGAGGAGTGGCCAGTGAAGAACATATGAGCAAGTAAAAGGGAATACATGAGAAGGAACCTGAACATAAAGACTTCAAAAGCTTTTACCAAGTAAAGATTCATGTGAACCAGTGACTCCTTTTTATAACATGCTAAAGGTGAAACCCTTCACATTTTACATTGAATTAATCCAATGATCTTGACAGTACTTACCTAGGAGCACTTGCACTGAAAGGATGAGATGTTGGGAGACAAGAGTGAAGGCTTTGAATCAAGATTCTAAATTGTAGAGCCCAAAGGGCTTAAAGATCAATTATATATATAGTTGAAACCCTTACTTCATAGGTCCCCAAGCAAGACATTGGGGGAGTTCAGACTCAAACTCAACTCTCCCCTTAAGTTCAGTTGAGGAACTAAGTTATTTAACCTGTTAGAGAAATCTGGCTTGGGTGAATTACAGGGTCTTTCAATACCAAGAAAGACAAAGACAGGAGGGCTCTGCCAGGAGAAGAGGAGAGAGAAAGCAGGAGGCGAAAAAGAGGTGGTTATCAGGTTTTATCTCATCTGTCATTGTGTTCAGGGATCCTTGACAGTCTGTGTGAATACAAGTGTTCTACTTATATATTAGAATAAGCCAAGTTAAAATCCTCAGAACCTGTTTGGAAGGCTACAAACCTCAACTTCCCCTTAACCGGTTTGGTCTCTCTAATTCAGGAAAACCAAATGAACTTCAGTTTAAAGCCCTTTAACGACCCGTTCACACCCTCCCCCCCCCCCTTTCCCACACCTGAAGAAGGAAAGTCAGAAAAGGAAGACGCAATACAAACATGAAGGATTTCCCTAGTTCCAGGGTATTTTTAGCCAATTCCACAGTATCTACTGTATCCGGAAATTCAGAGCCATTAGGGTAGCCACGGAGATATTACTGGCCTCCGCCTTGTTTCCTTCCTCTCCTTTGCTATTAAAATCTTTTGCTCTGGTTTCTGTAATGCACCCCACTTCTACTAGCGTCCGGGTCCTTAAGCTCCTCTTTCTGCTCAGAGACACTTATGTAGGGAATAGGAACAAATTTTTAAGCGAGGAGAGAGTGTAAGCACAGGAATCATGAGGTTTATACCAACGGGAGATGAATCCAAGTCACAGTCTCCTGGTTTGGACTACAAATCCCAGGAGACACCGCATCCACGGCGCGTTTCAGCGATCCTTCCCTCACTCTTTTGGATCTTGGAGATAAAGGTTCCGTTCGCGGTGCACTGCAGGATGGTCTGTTTTTAACCGCGGTGACGGAGTTGGGAGCAGGGCCGATAGCAGGCGGAGTCGTTAGGAGGCGGATTCCTCCTCCCTCAAGCACTGGGGGGGGCGGGAGGAGGGAAGCCGGGCCAGTGGGCCGGGGACCGAGCCCCGAAAACCGAGAGGGCTGAGGAGAGATGGAGGGCGACGGGGTGCGATGGGGCAGCGAGCCGGTATCGGGTCCTGGCCCGGGAGGCGGCGGAATGATCCGGGACCTGTGTCGCAGCTTCAGCCGCTACCGCCGCTACCTGGAACGGCTGCGGCAGAACCTGGGCGAAACTCAGAAGTTCTTCCGCGACATCAAGGGCTCCCACGGCCACAGTTGTCCCTCCTCCCCTCCGGGCAGTGGTGGGGCCCAGCGCGCCCCTGCCGGCGATGTCGCCGAGGCCGGGCTGCAGGCGGGTAAGGAGGGCAGGAGAGAGGGCCGGAGAGGAAAGCTGGAGCGTGGGCCGCACCCCTGCCTGCAGAACAAGCCCGGGGAGAGCTGGAAAGGGGAGAAGGGCCGTGTGGTCCGGCCCGTGGGCCTGCGCCAGCCGAATCCGAGATGCCTTGGGAGGGCGTCTCTCGGAGTTGGGGGAGAGGAAACGGGCGGCGGGGGCTCAGTCTGGGGTTCCTGGTGGCAAGGGGCGCCCAGATGCAGGAGTTCCTGGAGCAGGATCCAGGGGATAGGGCTGTGCGCGGGCGGGGGCGCGGAGGCTGGTGTTTGGGGAGGGCGGGGGTTAACCCGAAGAGTGGGGAAAAGTGGGGGCTGCGCGGTTTTGGATCCGAGTTCCAGTTTAGCGATGGAGAGATGGAAGAGGGGCAGGAGGCAGAGTGCCCGAGAAGCCTGAGGAGGACGGGGAACTGTAATGGGTTGAGCGGGTGTGTTGTGTTTGTTTGATTATGTATGTAAAATGCTTTTACACCAATCCTGAGGCGACTCTGAAGAAGTAGAGACTGGAGTCGCGATGGGTATGGGGTCGCTAAAGGAAATAATAGCTGATGTGTGCAGGGAACTGCCAGAGGTGTTGCTTGTGCTTATGGTGAAGAAGTTAGAGAGTGAAGGGATTGACTTCTTGATTAGATTCTCTCTGGGATGTGTTACAGGCCTTTGCAGCACTTAGAACGTTCAGGGTCTTTGATCTTTCCTATTTTCTTGCTTCCTCTTAAACTGTTTGTTATTGGTGAGAACTGGAGGGTTTGGTTTGTTAACTACTGTGTCTAATTAGGTAATAACCTAGGTTGGAAGGGATCCCATATAGACAGATACTTTGGGGACAACGTAGCAAAGAAGTCAGTGAGTTTCATTAGTGATTCTCAGACTTAAGTATGGATTAAAATCAAATTAAAATAAAAAGTGTCGCAGGCTCTATTCCACACATTTATTGAGTAGGTCTAGTGATAATAAAAACATGTCGGGATTCTGATGCAAGTGGTCTGCAAACACACTTTCAGAAACACAAATTAAGAGGCTGACAGCAAATTTGAACAGAGGCTCAGAATGAAACAAATTGTTAAACTCATCATGGTTTATGTTTAGTAGCCTAAATTTGAGAGTCCATAAATATTGATAAAATAAAATAGGATTCTGATAGGGTCCTAAATGATACTCTTAAATTTAGTTGGCCTAGATGTAAATAAAAAAACTCATGGATTTTACCTCATGGGATAAATATGAGGAGAATCTAAGGTGACAGTCCCGATTTTTAACAATTTGTCCCGCGTCCTGTGGCGTTTTTAAAAAGTCCTGATTTAAAATAATATATTACAATACTATTTTTGCATCCTATGAAAAATTTTTTTCTCCATATAGATGAAATTGTTAACCAGGAACCCCCTGTCAATGGTGTCCCGCTTTACCAATTTTAAAATCTGGTCACCTTAGGAGAATCACTAGTGTCAGAGAGAGGGAAGATTCTCCCCTTCTTCTTTAGTTCTTATGGCTGGACTCATAATAAAATTGCCATAAAACTAGATTAATAGGAGAAAAACCAATTTAATAGGTGCACATGGGAGAATGATAATTTAATGGTAGGATCATAAAACGAGGCTCAAAGAAATGATCAAACCAGGCACTTATTTTACTTTTTAGACAAACAAATTTGTGACAAATTAACAGAAGAAAGAAAGTTAATGCTTATTAGAAAGGAATCTATGCAAGGTTTGGGTATTTGTTAGTGAGGAATTTAAGCAAAGTTTGGACTTGAGTAGTAAGTAAGGTGAAGGCATTAGAAGACTTGTTTATACAAGCTTTGACTGGATTCTTTTAACTCTTGGGATAAGGTTGTCTCAGCCCTCTGGAGCTAGGAGGCCACCTATCACATGGGAGATTTAAAAAGGGGCCAGAGATGCCTGGCCTTTGGTGGCTCAGTGGACAGAGCGTCCACCTGGAATGTTGAGGTCGCCATTTCGAAACCCTGGGCTTGCCAGGTCAAGGCATGTATGACAAGCAATCAATGAACAACTAACTAAAGTGAAGCAACTATGAATTGATATTTATAATCCTTCCCTTCTATAAAATTAATACATAAAGTCTTTAAAATAAATGAATAAATAAATAAAGGGGGACAGAGAAGTCAAGGTTTTTTTCCTTACACACGCCATCTTTAAAGTAACTTTAATTTAAAATACTTAACGTGCCATTGTGGAATATCTTGGGGTGACCCGTCCTGGGCCCCTGATACTAGCTATTCTGAAATTGTAGTTTTGACATCTTATGCCCAGAGATTTGCTGTTCTGAAATGGAGCTATAGAGAGGCTGTCAGAAAACAGCCGGTGAGAAGGGCTAGTGTGTTTGGAGATGACCCCCAGAATGTGTACTTGTACCCTCCCCCTTTCACAGTGCTTTCTGCTGGCTTTCCCTGCTCACAGGGTTTTCTAACAGCTTATCTGGATAAAAAACCCAAAAACCTCAATTGCTGCTATTTTATAACAAATGAATTACTATTGAGAAAAAAATCAGGAGAGTTGATTCAGCTCAGAGAGGTGGTGCTTTTCAAGGTTGGACCTTGTGTTTATTCTTTAAAAGCCAGCTTAAGAATACAAGTGCACCTTTGTAGTTTGTCTCATTGGCTTTTCTAGCCGACTGCATTTTAAAAATCTTAGCGTTTTTAAACTCTCTTCATCCTCTGTCCACCAGAAATAAAAACCGAGAGAGGGTCCAGATGACAGTACTGGGAGCAGTTTGATTTTCTTCCATAAAATACTTCCATTCCTTTCAACATGGAGGGTTTTATCTTTGGAGGGGAAAATTAGTGAGATGACACTTATATGTATATTCTGGGAATGCTCTTTTCCCAGGTGTTTAGGTAATTGTTTTAGAAAGTAGAAACCACTCCTTAAAAGACAACTAGCTCTTGTTCTTTCTTATAGGCTATCTTTGCAAGGTCATGTTCATTCAGAGACTCTCTCAACTTTCTTTTGTGAATGTTGGTTTCTAGTTAGTAGGAACTTGGAATGTTAAGAGAAGGGATACTCAGTTTTTAACCTAACAACCTTTGGAAGGTTTTAAGTATATCAGGATGGGCTGTGCTTCTGGTGTGGTTGTAGATTTGAACAACTGAAGATCATGGATTTACTGTTTTTATTATTTTACTTTTAACCACAAATTAGATGGGAAGGACCCCCAAATTATGCTTTCTTCTTACTTTTGACAGTTTTGTGTTCACTGGGGACAGTGTAGAGAGTGCACAGCAGGGCTAACGTAGGTTTGCAGTTGTTCGTGTGGAAAATAATATAAATATAAATAATAATACAAGAATAAACTGATTTACATACAGCTGTAAATCTACTTTTGCCACACCCTGTATATAATGCACAGGATGTTTTACAAGTTAAAAAGTAAATGGAATAGAACTCTAAAATGAGAATAGCTTGCCCTGGTGGGATAAAGTGTCATCCCAATCAGCAAAGATTGCTGGTTTGATTCCCAGTCAGAGCACATACAGGAACAGATCAATGTTTCTATTTCTCTCTCAAGTCAATAAAGAAATATAAAAATAAATGAGAGCAGTTTGGCCTGTAACAAAGAAAACTGGATTATAAGTGAAATTTCCTTGAATGAGTTCCCTTGCTGCCTTCTTTTCAGTTAACTATGGGGCTTGAGAGCCCTCTGTCAATTTTCCTGTCAGAGGGTTCATAAATGTGAGTGCTTCTGAAGAAAGAATGGACTATTGGGTTAGTTGAAATCAGTCTTTCCCTTTTATACTTTCCTCCTAAGAAAGAAAAAAATATATATAATTACCAATATTCTTGTGTATCTATTTGTTTATGTTGGATGAGGGATGAAAAGGACCGAGAAGACCTGAACTTGGTCCTCTAGAAAAGTATAATCTAATCTCAACCATATATATATTTAATACATGAAGCAGAAAATGGCAGAAAGCTGAAATATTGCCAGATTATAGGCATTTTCTGTGAATTATACATCTTAGGTTTTCAGGGCTCTCTGCCTTTGGCTAGCCAACAGCCTGATTTCTCCCACATTTTTCACCCGCTTTATGCCACACTTAGTGTAAACAGGTTGCCGGGATGAAAAAGAAGAGGAAGAACACTAGTACACTAATTTAAAGTAGACATTTTTCTTGGACTCCCTAGAAATTTGTATGGATAATAAAGGTGAAGTGGCTGAGTAACATTGAGGGAAGGGACAGAAAGCTGGGAGAGAGAAGTTCTTTCCAGCCTGATGTCATAGAGCTGCCATCTTCATGAAGCCGGGGATGGGGAGCAGTTGGGGTCGTGGGATGGAACAAAACGAGATGGGGTGGTTGTGTTTTCTAGTAGTTTGCCATGGTCTGTCTAGAGGAGCTGCCTCAGCATTTCTGTATAAGCTCAGCAGATATTTATATTACCTTAGACAAATAAAACCCCGTTTCCCCAAGTACATCAAAATTTTCACTGTCTCTCAATTTTCTTACTGCTTGGAAGCAGCATATAGTGGTTCAAAGCAAGCACAGCATTTGCATCAGACCTGGGTTCCGATTTTGTTCAGCCTGTTATTAACTGTGTGTGTGACTTGTGGCAAGTTACTTAGCCTGTGTGAGTCTTGGTTTCTTCGCATGTAAAATGGGAGTGATACAGAATGCCACATATTTATGATTTCATCTATATGAAATGTCCAGAATAGGCAAATTAGTAAGAGAGAAAAAGTAGATTAGTGATTGCCAGGAGATGGAGAGGGAGGAAAACGAGGAGTGACTGTTAATGGGTGTGGGATTTCTTTGGGGGAAATGAAAGTGTTCTGGAATTAGATAATAGGGATGGTTGCATAATTTAGTGATGCATGAATTATCTAAATAGAAACAATGGAAGTGATAATGTCTGCCTCACAAAGCTGTGTGACCTTTAAAGATAATATACATCATAGCACCTAATACAAGCATGTAATTAGTGCTAAACATACGTGGCTGTCTGAGCATGCGCACACGTCTGTGTGTGTGTGTGTGTGTGTGGTTGGTAAACATTAGCTTAGGAAGTTGAATCATGATGGGTTAGGGGAGGAATAAGAGAAGCAGAAAGGTAGAATGTGGGACAGGACAATTTTTAAAAAATATCGATTTGTTGCTCCACTTACTTATGCATTCATTGGTTGGTTTCAGTTAAGTTGATGAGCAAGAAGATGAAAAGGGACCCGGTAGTCACAAAATAGATGATCAGCTTACATTGACTCTGCACATTATTGAGGAATAAACTTAAAAACCTTAAAGACCAGACTATGTTTTTTTAAATTTCTTAAAATTGATTTTAGAGAAGCGGAAGAGAGAGAGAAAAAGATAAACATTAAATTGCTGTTCCCCGTATCCATGTGTTCATATTGATTGTTATATGTGCCCCAACCGGAGATCAAACCCACAGCCTTGGCATATTGGGACAATGCTTCAACCAGCTGAGCTACCCAGAGCTAGGACAGAACAGTTTTTTGAACAGGAACCGGATTTAAGCCCAGGTCTCTAAGCTCCCAGTCCAGTTCTGTTTCTGTGACTCTTCCTTTGTTCTTTTTTGACCTTACCATGGGAATATAAAATGTACCCTGGCAGCGGAGAGATTTTATTACAAATGCATCATAACCCAGGTCCCATAGCTTGCCATGGAACCATAATTTACTTCAGTGGGAGACACTATCTGATTAAGTATAATGTGACACTACCTACTCAAGCCTTTTATTCTCATATCTGATCTCTGACGTTTAGAGTACCAGGCCCCTCTTTGCTGATCTTTGCTACCTCCATGTCCCCAGGAAGATATGGCCTTCCCAAACGCAAATGCTCTGTGCACCCTTTCCCTTTACCACCTTTCCCTTCCTAATGTTCCTTTCCTTGGATAGTCTGTTTCCCATGGCACAGAGAAGTCCACTATTAAAAAGGTTGGGATGGCCCTGGCTGGAAAGTTCAATTGGTGAGAGCATAGTCTTGATATGCCAAGGTTGTGGGTTTGATCCCGGGTCAAGGCACATACAAGAATCAACCAATGATGCATAAATAAGTAGAACAAATCAATGTTTCTCTTTCTCCCCTTTCCTTTCTCTCTCCCTCTCTCTTTCAAATCAATCAGTAAATAAAAAAGGTTGAGATAATTTTGTCTGCTCCTAAAAGACATTATTACCTTAAGATTATTATCATTTGCAATGTTTAGGTTTTTTTTTTTTTTTCCAGAGATGGACTATGTGCTATCAAAATCAATTGGAGCCTAGTGACTTATTTTATTTTATTTTTTTTACAGAGACAGAGAGAGAGTCAGAGAGAGGGATAGATAGAGACAGACAGACAGGAATGGAGAGAGATGAGAAGCATCAATCATCAGGTTTTTTTTTTTTAATTTCTTTTTATTTTATTCATTTTAGATGAGGAGACACAGAGTGAGAGAGAGAGAGAGAGAGAGAGAGAGAGAGTAAGAGAGAAAGGGGGGAGGAGCTGGAAGCATCAACTCCCATATGTGCCTTGACCAGACCAGTGCAGGGTTTTGAACTGGCCACCTCAGTATTCCCAGGTCGACGCTTTATCCACTGCGCCACCACAGGTCAGGCCCAATCATCAGTTTTTCGTTGCGACACCTTAGTTGTTCATTGATTGCTTTCTCATATGTGCCTTGACCGCGGGCCTTCAGCAGACCGAGTGACCCCTTGCTCGGGCCAGCGACCTTGGACTCAAGCTGGTGAGCTTTTGCTCAAACCAGATGATCCTGCGCTCAAGCTGGCGAGCTCGGGATCTCGAACCTGGGTCTTCAGCACCCTAGTCTGATGCTCTATCTACTGTACCACTGCCTGCTCAGGCTGTTTAGGTTAGTCTTAAAAGTCATTACTGATTTCAGTATAGTTAATTCTTCAGACTTGCAAGTAGTTTTAATGCAACCATGGGTTTAAATAAAAATCTACTCTGGTATTTAAATTTTTTTTTTTAATTTTTTTTTTAAAGTTCTGTCCACTTTCCCAGTATCTTCTTTATTTCTTCATACTTTTGTTGTCTGTCTCACTAGGTTAAGGGAACAGTCTTTCTGCAATTAATGTACTTCACAAAAACACCTTTTGAAAATAAAACCTTGCCCTGGCCAGAGAGCTCAGTTGGTTAGAGCATCATCCTAAAGTGCAGAAGTTGCTGGTTCAATCCCTGCCCCGGGCACATACAGGAACAACTCTATGTTCCTGTCTCCCCCCACACCTCGTTACTTTCTTGCTGAAATAATTTTAAAAAGAAAGAAGGAAAAGAAAACCTCAAAAATATGTTATTGAAGTTAAGGGGAATATGAATTTTACCTTATACCTATTCAATTCCTATAGGCTCTGGACATACAGATTATGCTTTTATTTAGTTACTTATGTGCATGATAGCTATGGGTGTATATATCTTATCCTGTTTACTAGATTTTTAGACATTAACTTTTTTTTTTTAATTTTATTTATTTTATTCATTTTAGAGAGGAGACACAGAGTGAGAGAGAGAGAAAGAGAGAAAGGGGGGAGGAGCTGGAAGCATCAACTCCCATATGTGCCTTGACCAGACCAGTGCAGGGTTTTGAACTGGCCACCTCAGTATTCCCAGGTCGACGCTTTATCCACTGCGCCACCACAGGTCAGGCAAGACATTAACTTTTTAAAAAATTTTTTATTTATTTTAGTGAGGAGAGGGGGGAGGGGGGAGAAGCAGGAAGTGTCAACTCCCATACATGCCTTGACCAGGCAAGCCCAGGGTTTCAAACCGGCGACCTCAACATTCCAGGTCAAGGCTTTATCCATTGTGCCAGCACTGGTCAGGCACCTGTTTACTAGATTTTGAACACGTAAGGATAAAGACTTGTACTCATCTTTGTATCTCCTTGAAATCCTACCAGAGTACTTTGTACGTAACATGCAAGTATCTGTTCAGTTATTTCCATGGCTAGTAGATTTTGGAATGATGTCATGTCATTTCTATTTCAGAACTGTGTTTTCCCCCTGAAATATAAGGCTTTTTGTAAATTTGCCCCATTTTACTCTTTGTGTCCCTAAAAAAAGAATAATGATGTGCATCTGATAGATGATTGATTACACTTGAGTTGCATTCTTTGCCAGTGTCCCAGAGAATGATTTTCATGTCCCAAAGAATGAGTTGTGTGCAGATACCCAGTACACCAGTGTTTCACCATGATATGAGAAGTAAATCCTAAATACTCATTTACCCAGCAAACCTTTATTAATGCCTAACGGTACTGGGCATGGGACACACAATGGTGAACCATTGTCCAAGTAATTGATATTTTTAATTCCAAGTTGCTGTAATGAAAGGAGTCATGTTTCATCATGTTCCTTTTACTGGATTTTCTACAAATTGGTTACCTGCTTAATTAACCATTGGCTGTCTTGGCGGGAGAGGGATAAGGCATATGGGAAGTTGTAAGATTAGATGGCATCGATAAAACAGGAGTTGAGATGCTTTACTAACTTTCTGAAAGCATTCGGAAAGTTAGCCCCAAATCGTCTTTGATGGAGTAGTTATAATTGTCTTGTTTATATGGCTCAAAAGCAGAATGCATTCATGAAGATTATTCGACTGTTTGTCATCTTTATATCTTTCTCAGAGGTTACTCAGAAGGAAACCAGTATGAAGAACATAAGGTGTGTGGGTAAATGTGGTTTGTGGTTTTATCCTAACAGTTTTAAGACCTAAGGCGAAATTTGTTTCTTCTTGTAGAAAAACAGTTCACCTCTAGGAATGATGGGTTTTGTTTCCTACATGGTCCAGGGATCCGAATAGTGTCATTTATAATAAGGATGCGTCTGTGGGGAAGATACAGTTTTTGTCCTTGACCTTCAAAGGTCTGACTAGAGTCCTTGTGGGATTTCCATCTAAGTATAGTCCACCTCATGCTTGAAAATTGATTCTTTGCCAAACAGAGAATCTGGTAATCTTGGGGATCCTGGAACTTGACACCTTAATAGAAGAGATGTAGCAGTGGCTGAGGTGTGTGCCTCTTGGTTAGAGCTGTACCTCAGACACACGTAATATTCTTCCAAAGTCAAAACCAAAATTCTGGAGAAAAGTTGATCAGCGCACAGGGACCCATAAGTGTCCCCTATGGACCCATAATGAAATGCCTATCACATCACGGTGCAGTAGCCTTTTTCTGTCTTTTGTAGCAGGCAGTGTGAGTGGTTTGGAAGCATTCCTCAGCCTTGTGTCCTGTGGCTGTGGGAACCTTTGGACTACAATTCTTTTTGCAGTTGGGCTCTATAATATGCTTCCGTTTCCTAGGGTGGTGTTTTTTGGGCAGGAAGATGAGAAGTAGGATTTGAGGGTTGTTTTTCTTTTCACTTGTCTAGCTAATCATGTATCAAAACTATCTCAAAGAATTATGTTAAGTCATGTAGTCATAAAGGCTTTGATTTTAAAATAAAAGCCTCACACTTAAAAAAAAATACTTTTATCCCTTTGACTCAGATGTAAAATAGGTCTAACTGTAGCTTCATCAGATTGAGCTTCAGTGCCTTCTTTATGCCAGACAGGTTTTAGCTTCGTGTATTTACATTTCACAGGATTTAAAAAAAATTTGAAAAGTGGTTATTTTATTGACTTAAGAGAACAGAAGGGAGAGAGCAAGAACGAGATAGGAATATCTGTTCCTGTGTGTGCCCTGACCGGGATCGAACCTATAACCTCAGAACAACGCTCTAACCAACTTTGCTGTCTGGCCAAAGCAATTTTTTTTTTTTAAATCAAGACAAACTTTTCAAAGCAAAGACTAAGGCCCTGTCATAAATGTAGCTAGATTACAAAAGTTAGTTGAATAAAAGCTCTCTATTTAAATTAGAGAGAAGTGACTGAACTACTATGATGTTTTACTATTTAGTAATACTCTGTACAATTACTCTAGCCTTAACTGTTACTATTGTGGAGATATATAAGGATATGAAAAGAATGTGGAGGAAACAGCTAGTAGGAGTAAAGTCATTCTTACTTTTTTCGCATGGAAGAACCCCACCAGCAAAACCCATTTTGGTTTCTTCTGATGGAGCGATTGCCTGCTTTGCTGGCCCTCATTCCATCTGGTGAAGTGGAGTCATTCTACTGCTCCAGCTTGGCAGAGGGTTTGTTAGTGTAGGCTGGAAGTAATTTGTTAGTACATGATAGACAGGAGGCCTGAGCTCCAGAAGAGGTGGAGGGAGGTCTGTTCCCTACTTCTGAGGAATCGGAATGGGCCACTGTAGGCAGTGCAGGGGCTCACTGCTTCTGGTGATTTCTTGGTTGATGAAAGGTAACTTTATCGAAGTGTCCTAATCTGGAGCATGATGTTTGTCTATACTGCTTAGCTTTCAGGATTTGGGTACTACCTCTTATTCTGAACTACGTACTCAGATGAGTGTCTTGAACTCCCCAGACTCGGAACTGGCAGCCGTAAACTGTCAAAGGAAGAGTGAGGAGGCAGAATGAGACATGCGTGGACAAAGAGCAGACTGTGAAGAAAGTTATCTAAATCTATTACTGTATTTCATGTATTTTTACCTGCTTTTTTAAAATTTGTTTTGTCAAGTAAAATTCTATCTCTTGATCTCTTTCTCCTCTGAGATCCAGAACTGGATTACTTTGCTAGGGATCCATTTGGCTCGTTTCTAAAAGATTATTTTGAAATAAGTTCAAGCTAACGTAAATGTTGCCAGATCAGTACAAAGAACTCCCATACCTACTTCATGCAGATTCCCCAGTTGTTGACATTTTATTGCATTTGCTCCATCACCCAATATCTTTTTTTTTTTTAAAGCTAACACTTTTTACTTATTTATTTATTTTTATTTTTTACAGGGACAGAGAGAGAGAGTCAGAGAGAGGGATAGATAGGGACACACAGACAGGAACAGAGAGAAATGAGAAGCATCAATCATTAGTTTTTCGTTGCTGTTGCAACACCTTAGTTTTTAATTGATTGCTTTCTCACATGTGCCTTGACCGTGGGCCTTCAGCAGACCAAGCCACCCCTTGCTGGGGCCAGCGACCTTGGGTCCAAGCTGGCGAGCTTTTGCTCAAGCCAGATGGGCCTGCGCTCAAGCTGGTTACCTCGGGGTCTCGAACCTGGGTCTTCTGCATCCCAGTCCAGTGTTCTATCCACTGCGCCACCGCCTGGTCAAGTAATCACCCAATATCTTTCTGTTGTGTCTGCTCACTTCTGGATAGGTTGTCTTAACTCCTGTAAACACTCCAGTATACACTTTCCCCAAATACATGTTTCCACATACCAGCATGCAACTCAGAATATTAACATTGAGTCAGCACGATCACCTAGTCCAAAGTTCCCATATATTGCCAACTGTCTCAATAGTATCTCTTTTTCTTTATGATCCTGGGTCCTATCTAGGAACAGTTGCCGCATTTAGTTGTCATGTCTCTTCAGACTCCCTTAATGTACAACAGTTCCTCTGCCTTCCCTGGGCATTTACTACATCTTTAACAGGGTTAAAGAGTAGGCTTTTCTGTAGGATGACCCTCAACCAGGATCTATATGTTGTTTCCTTGTGACCGGACTTGGCTCATAAGCTCTTAGCAGGATTAGGCACAGAAATGATGTGGTGTGCATCACATCAGGGTTATATGATGTCAACCCATCCCACCCCTGGAGATGTTAAGCTAGGTCACTGGTCATGTTTGTGTCCTCTAGGTTTTTCACCTTAAAGTCACCATTTTCCCTTTGCAATTGATTAGTCCTTTGTGGGGAGGTGTTCTAAGATTCCACTGATAATCCTGTTCCTGAAATATCACCAGATGTAGCATCTACTTGGTCTTAGTCTTTTTTTTTTTTTTAATTTTAGTGAGGGAGCCAGAGGGACAGACAGGCAGGAAGGGAGAGAGATGAGAAGCATCAATTCTTCATTGCAGCATCTTAGTTGTTCATTGATTGCTTTCTCATATGTGCCTTGGCCTGGGGGAGGGGGGGCTCCAGTAGAGCGAGTGACCCCTTGCTCTAGCCAGCAACCTTGGGCTCAAGCCAGCAACTTTGGGCTTCAGGCCAACGACCTTTGGGCTCAAGCTGGCACCATGGGGTCATGTCTATGATCCCACCCTCAAGCCAGCGACCCTGTGCTCAAGCTGATAAGCCCGTGTTTAAGCCAGATGAGCCTGTGCTCAAGCCGGCAACCTCAGGGTTTCAAACCTGGGTCCTCTTGCTACTGGGCCGACATTCTATTCACTGCACACTGCCTGGTCAGGCTACGTGATCTTAGTCTTGGTCTACTTGAAAACTCCAACCTGCCTCAGTGGTGGTTTTTATAGCTATCATTCCTTCTGTATTTCTTAGTTGATATTCTGTGTTAAGGAAGAGCTCTTTTTTTCCTTTGTTTGTTGGTCTACTTATATCAGCATGCACTTGAGAAATGGATTATAATCTATTATCATTAAAAAAATTTTTTTTAAGCTTGCATTGTTCTGATTTGGATAGTGAGCCCCCACTTATAGCTGGCTCCTGTGGCCTTTTGACACATCCCCACCACTCACTCGATCATTCTTAATGGTTACTTAGTTGTGAGAAGCTGCTTTCCCAACCACCGAAATGAAGCCCTCGGTGAAGCATGGGGTTGGCTGCCCTCAAGGAACCGCTTCCATCTCTGCATCCCATAAATCACAGCCTCAGCCGCCAGCTGCCTTTCTGTTCTCCCAGCAGCACGGCCAGCATCAAGAGCAGTGTCATCCAGAAAGGAACTTGTCAGCAGGCTGCTGAGTGTGGTCCCTTCATTTCACATGGCGTCCAAAGGGTATAAACCTGGGCAGGGCAGAGGTTATCTCTCTTCCCAGATGCCAGGACGATCTATTTCTTTAAAACTGTTATAGATCTTAGAATGGCTGTCAGGTAGGATAACTTTTAGGGACATTCCTGCCAGCTTGATATTTCAGCCTTTAGTAAGAGTTTTGGCTACTTGAATACATTTCATTTTCCATCTCCAAAAACCATCCCCCTCAACCAAAATACCTTGTACTGCTTAGTCTTGAAATTTCTGAAACCCAGACTACCAGAGCCTGTTTTCCTTAGATGAGGGTGCCTCGTAGAATTCAGAATCCTTTAAATTTAACTGAAGGTCAAAGAGCTTGTTTGGCAATGATTAATGTTTCTTAGCAGAATTATTTTCTCTCAGCTCCTAGGATTTTTGTAGCTCAATACTTTGAAGCGTATAGGAGAATTGATTGTAGTAGAAAGAATGACATTCATTTCTGAACTTGTGGTTTGTTCTTTATTCTAGGCACATGTAGTTAGGAAGAAATAAAACATCACTGCTTATTTGTGGAAATGAATATTTGTGTTACTGATTACTTAAGTGAACTATGAAATCCTTTGTCTTTTCATTCACTTTCAGACAGGACTATAAATTTTATGTTAAAAGTGAGGTAAAAACACTTGACTGAAGGAGGAAATCCTTGGGTACCGGGAACAGGGATTGCAGTGGTAATTCTGTTGGGAACTGAATGAACTCTGAAACCCCATGAGTTCAGTAATATGACAAGGAAAAGAGTCCCATATCATTCATTCCATTTAGTGCCTTCCTACTTTGGTCAAGGACTGCACTTTACCTTGCTTGGAACTTTACTCACCTCTCGAATGTATTACTGATTGGGATGGAAACCTGGCAAGAAGGAAAATGTAGTAATATAACTCCATTGACATTACAACAAACATTTTAAATTGCGTATCTATCCTAATGGGTCAGTAGACATATGAAAAGGTCATCAGCACCCAGGCTGGGTAGTACAGTTGGTTGGAGTGTTGTCCCTATGCGCCAGGGTTGCAGGTTTGATCTCCAGTTGGCACACTTACAGGAATCAACCAGTAAGTACATGGGTAGACGGAACAATAAATTGATTTTTCTCTTTGTCTCTCTCTCAAAATCAATAAATTAAAAAGTCATTAGCATTCCCTCCCCTTTTTATGTAAACATTTTTTTTTATTGATTTTAGAGAGGAGAGAGGGAGAGAGAGAGAGGAGGGAAGGAGCAGGAAGCATCAACTCCCATATGTGCCTTGATCAGGCAAGCCCAGGGTTTTGAACTGGTGACCTTAGCATTCCAGGTTGACTGTATTCACTGTGCCACCACAGGTCAGGTTTTTTGTTTCTTTATTTAACTTTTTTTTTTAATATTTATTTTAGAGAGGACAGAGAGAGAGAGAGAGAGAGAGAGAAGGGGGACAGTTCTTCCTTTTTAGAATAGTCTTAACCTCAAACCCAAAGGGCAATAATACACATTGAACAATAAGAGGAGCTTTAAATATTTTTCTGAAAAGTACCTACAGTTTCTTATAGAAAAGGGACACTAGAGATTTTTGAATAACAACCTGGAGCAGTGGATAGAACGTTGGCCTGGGATGCTGAGGACCCAGGTTTGAAACCCGGAGGTCTCCAGCTTGAGCCCAAAGGTCGCTGGTTTGAAGCCCAAGGTCGTTGGCTTGAGTCCAAGGCCGCTGGGCTGCAATTAAGAATTGATGCTTCTCATCTCTCTCCCTTCCTGTCTGTCTGTCCCTCTCTCTCTGTCTCTCTTGCTAAAAAAATAAATAAATAAAAAATATATAGCAGGCACAGTAAATGTTATTGTGGGGAGGAAAAGTCATTTTTCCTCTACCCTTCCAGGTTCTTGGCTGAGATTCACCCCACCCCCCAATAAAAAGACATTAATAGGAGAAAAACAAACAAATATAATAATACACATACCTCCTGCATACATGGAAGATACACAGGAAAACGGAATATCTCTGAAATGGCCCAAGTTATTACTTTAAATATCTCCAGCTAAAGACAGATGTGGGGAGTGGGGGTGGGAGGTAGCAATGGGAGGTTACCAGGAAAAACACAGTGAGGTTGTTATGCAGATTTGTCTTTCCCTTCTGCACGGATAAGAATTTCTAGAGATTTAGAGTCATCCTTTTCCTGGTATTGAGCGGGAACCTTCTGATTTCTCGTTTCTTACAAAAGGGTAACCTTTGCTCAGATTTCAGAGCTTTACCTGTGTCTATTGTTTCTTAAAAATAACCAGCTTAAAATAATATGCCATAGGCATATGTTGGGGTGGTTTATTTTGCTCCCTTTCATTATCTAAAACAAACAAAATTGGTTGCTACTTTAGTTGCTCTGCTTCTAGTTTGAAACCTTTGTTCAGAAATACAGTTGACCCTTGAATGACGTGGGTTTAAACCTCATGGGTCCACTTATATGTGATATTTTTCAGTTGACTGGTGCAGGTCAATTGACCTGTGTAGATCAAACACACATTGTTCAAAGGTCAACTGGCAGGTGGGAATCTGCACATGCAGAGAAGAGGGCTGACTTAAATTATACGGGGATTTCCTACTGTGCAGGTTGTTGGAGCTCCTAACCCTGATATTGTTCAAGGGTCAGCTCTAATTGCAATCAAGATAATCTGTATTTAAGAACCATTGAGACAGAAAGGAAAAGCTCGGTTTGCACTTCAAACAATCTGAGCTGACTTTTCCTGCAGCCAGAGTTGGCAGGGTTAATGTGTTCCATCTGAGAAGCCCTGCTGTTACCTTCTGGCCGCCCATATGCAGATGCTGTTATATTAATTACAAAGGAAAACCCGATTAACTCAGAAGTCCTTTAACTGTCAGTGGGGCAGCTGCTCCAGCTCAAAGTAGGTTTTCTTCCTTCCTCCTCTTGTCGGTTACAGTTTTTCATCTTTTCTTGAGAACTGCTAAAACCACACTGTAGGTCCTCGAGCCCCTGGCTAGTTCAGTTACCTCTTTGATCTGCAGTTACAGTAGCCCAGGGAGAGCGTGCATAATTAAATTCACATATAACTTAAGATAAAAGCAACCAGACTAGCCACCCATCCCCTCATGGAATCCTGGAATTTAGACCTAGAAAGGATGTTGAAGATGATCTAATTAATCCAAGTCCCTTAGTTCAGAGATGAGAAACCCAAGGCTGCGGAAAATCCAGTGAACTGCCAGTCACAGAGCTGACCAGCGGTGAGGCCTGGGGTCAGGATATCCCTCCCTCTAGTGCTGTCTGCACTCGGATGCAGCGCTCCTCCCTCGCGGTCCATGAACCATTGCTGAGAGAAGCACGGAGTCAAACAGTCTGTTTCACCTTCATCTCTCTTCCTGCCCTTGTTCAAATCTGTAGACATGTTTGAGATCAATAAAAAGGCTGAAGAATTGTGGGAGAAGCAAAGGGCATGAATAGTGAGGTCTGGAAAAACTGATGGTGATATCCATATAGAAAGAAGGGCTTTCTTTAGTGTGACTGGTTGCACATAGACCCTCACAGTGCATGGAAACAAACAGTAAATCTGGACTCGGTGTCGGTCCCCTTTCACATTTCACTGGTCTGTGGTTGGACACTAGTGGCTTTATTTGTAGTGACTGTTTTTGTCTCTACAGAGATGGGGGTGTGCGCGATCATTTGGGTCAGATGAATAATTGGGTGTGTCTGCTGTGGTTTCTGGCTCATGCCGAGCGTGTTTTACTGGCTTCCCTAGAGTTGACATTGTCTCAGAGATGCTGACAGCTCTCCCTCTGGTCCTGAAAAATGGTTAGTTGGTTTTCATTATTTATTATCCACCCTCCTAGCTGCAGCAGTAACACAGCTCGCTTAGGTTTTTTGCTTTTATTATGTACTAACTTTTGTTTTAGGAGTTATGAAGTGTGTCAGAATGAACTAATGCCTATGTAAGGAACTTGGGAGGACTGGGAAAAAAGAAAGGTAGGAAGTGCAGATGAGAGAGAATCGAGTTGCACTGCACACTGCTCCAGCTGAGAGAACAGGGGTTAAGTTCTGCAAGGTGATCGGGGAGGTCCTCTTCTGTTGTCTGCATCTGCTGTCCATGTTGAGATGAGGGAGGCTTTTAGGGTGATGGTTGCTCCTAAACGATTCATCATTGCACTGGCCGCTTACAGCTTTCTATAGACCCTTCTCCACAAATGAATGGATTCTTACACAGAGCAAGCACACGTGTAACATAATTTGCTGTGTTTTAGTCATTGTGGTGGGTGTTTTGATAATTATAAATACATAACTATAATAGACTGTGGTAAGGGTTTAGTTGTGTACAAGATACGAGGGGACTTGGGATAAAACCCATTGCTAAGTGATCGCATGAGAAATTGGCTGTGTCCCGTTGCTTTTGATTAGAGGTCAAAGTTAGACCGGTGGTCTGGTGTTTCACTCTTGTGCTTAGTAAATACCCCACACAGAATTAGGCACTCAGTTAATGCTCCTTGCTTTTTCAAAGGAACTCATCTCTTCCTCAGGAGAGTAGGTGTCCATGTTTCAGTGTCTGATGTGCGTGTGTGGGCCAGTTGATGTGTTTATAGACCGACCTGAAAGGAAGGGCTCCATGAAATGCATAGAGGGGCTGGGTGAAAGCAGACCACTGTAAACCTCTTTCTTGGTGGAGCCGTTTGTGGAAGAGAAGAAGGTTTGAGGAAATAGTAAGTTTGTGGTACAGTAGGTACAGTCTTTTTTTTAATGTCCATTATATTGATTTGAGAGAGAGGAAGGGGGAGAGCAGAAGAGGCACAGGAATAGCTGTTCCTATATATGCCTTACCTGGGAATGAACCAACAACCTCTGCGCTTCAGGACAATGCTCTAACTAACCAAGCTATCTGGCCAGGGCAGGTAGGTACAGTCTAAAGTAGCATAACTTCTCAAATGAGTCTGGGCTCTTGTACTTCATTTCTAGGAACAAAATAAGCAGCGTATGAATGATTTAATGCAGCTCATGGTTAAGGGACTAAAAGCTAATACCATTTGAGTAGGGGCCACCCCAAATTTCAGCTAAGATGTATGTAAGACTGGCCTTCTTACAGGCTAAGAACCGTGTCTGTGCCTTTCTGAACAAACACAAGGGTTTCCTGAATCACAGATATAGGCAGGCACTGGCACTGAACAGGTAGGGGAATGACTGAGTTCAGAATCTGAGTTTCAGTTAACTAATTTCTGGTCCCTTTTCCCAGAGGTTTTCATACTTTAGGAAGCCTTTTGTTTTCTCTTGAATACTATTTGACTTGTCTGTGGAAGCATGGTTGTCCTGAAAGAATGTTTTTGAGCTAGATCACATCTCTTTCTAGATTTGCCTGGAATTTATCCTAACAGGCAGTTCTTTTCCTCTGTCTTACTCAGGATCTTGCCATCCATAAACTGAAAGAAGGAATGTGATTTGGTTAGGAGATATTGATCTTAATTGAGTACCTAGTGCTTTAAGAAAACAGATGACTTGGCAGCTGGGGTGCTGTTGCCTGCTATCAGGGAGATGAACCAGAAAAGATTCTAGAGCTTATATAATCCTGAATAACTTTTTATTTTAGTATGTGTGTATTTAGAGATTAATTTATATATTTATTTATAAAATATGGCATAAAAGAGGAAAATAATAAGCTAAAACTTCATATGGTAGCGGCATTTAAAAAGGCTCAATGGCCCTGGCCATATAGCTCAGTTGGTTAGAGTGTTGTCCTGATTTGCAAAAGATTACCAGTTCAATCCCCAGTCAGGGCGCATACAGAAACAGGTAGATGTTTCTGTCTCTCTCTCTTCTTCCTATCTCTCTAAAATCAATTAATAATTTTTTTTCTAAGAAACTGACACTCAACTCGTTTTAATTGTGGTTTCGCAATAAACAAATAAAGGGAAAAAGGCCGAATGTGGTCCAAGTATTAGGTCTCTGTCACAGGAAGGTTTTCATTTTGACATATTCAGGTATAGTTTCTCCTTGGGCTCATGTCCCAATTAGTGTAATCTTTTCTGGCTTTGTTGATTTAGTGACGTTGTGATTGTGATTGATTCCTTGTAAATTCCTTAGTCTGTCCCTCCACTGGATGAAAAAGGAGGGTGGGGGGGGGTCAGGTCACTTCCAACTTTCTGGGGATGAGCCAGGGAGGGGGATTCTGTTTGCTTTTGAGGAGCCTTTTCTGACTGGGATGTTTTCTTGACGTCTCCTTCAACCAAGAACTTTCTGGAAATTTCTTCCCTAGAACCTTGGCATCTTAATGGGGTCTCTGTATGAGTCTCTCTCTACCCCTCCTCACTCTTCTCTCTGTCCTCCTTTCTCCTTCTCCACCCTCCCCTTCCCAACCAGGCCAGCTGAGCTGCATTTCCTTCCCACCTAAGGAAGAGAAGTACCTGCAGCAGATTGTGGACTGCCTACCCTGCATCTTGATCCTCGGCCAGGATTGTAATGTCAAGTGCCAGCTATTGAACCTGCTATTGGGGGTGCAGGTGCTTCCTACCGCCAAGCTGGGCAGTGAGGAGAGCTGTAAGCTTCGGCGCCTCCGCTTCACCTATGGGACTCAAACTCGGGTCAGCCTGGCGCTTCCCGGCCAGTATGAACTAGTCCACACTCTGGTTGCTCACCAGGGTACGTGGGAGACCATCCCTGAGGAGGACCTGGAGGTCCAAGAGGACAGTGAGGATGCTGCCCATGTTTTAGCCGAACTGGAGGTGACGATGCACCATGCTCTCTTACAGGTACCAATCTCATACTTATACAATTATACACACATATACCAGCTTTACTTGTATTTGCGCTTTATCAGAAAGTAATTTGTCAGTCTGTATTCCAGGCTCTGAGCATCAGCTGGTGGAGTCACGGGAATATAGTGTGGGAAGTTGAAAGCAGACCAGGTTGTAGCAGCGCCCATCGCTGCCTCTGCACCCATGCTGCGAGGCCCGGAGCAATTGGCTTGTCTCCTTGCCTCCTGTCTCCCTTTCTAAGATAGAAGGAATGTGATACTTGCATTTCAACATGCTTTTATAGAATAATTATGATCAGGGTTAGAAATCCTTTTTCTTTCTTAGCAGGAAGGTGTTGCTAGGATTCTTTCTAGCCATCCCTTTCTGAAAGGAATAATAAGATGATGGATAATTAATATTCTTATTAGAGTTGAGATGACTGAAGAATTTTGTATTTTCTTAGGCTTAGTCCATTACTTGCTGGGTGAGACATCATGTTTCTTACTTAAATTTTTTTTTTTAAATTTATGGATTGATTTTAGAGAGAGAGGAAGGGAGAGAAACATGATTTGTTGTTCCACCCAACAATATACAGGTTGATTCCAGTATGTGCCCTGACCGGGGAAGGGACCCGCAATCCTAGAGTATCCAGACAATAATCTTACCATCTGAGCTACCTGGTCAGGGCATCATGTTTCCTACTTTCTAAGGAACTTGGGAATGTGAGGACAGGTCTGTCTCAATGTTACAAGAGCTGAAGATCTCGGCACCTGAAGAATATCAGTTGCTTCTATTTTGAAGTAAACTCCCAAAGAGAGCACCAGTCCTATGGCATATCCTAAGAGATTATATTGCCTGTCTAGTATTCCTGTCTCTACTTAGGAAGGACTCGTCTCTTATGCCAGGCTTCCTTTCCTGCTGTATAGTTGGGACTGGGCTATTTTATTAGACCCATGGTTTTTAACCAGCAGTCTGTAGACCAGCACAAGGTTTCTGGTGGACCGGCAGTGGTCCATGGACCACAGTTGAAAACCACTGGATTAGACTGAATGAGTATCAGCAAAGGATGTGATTATGCCAGGGGTCAGGAGTAGATAGGAATACAAGCATGCAGACACTCAGAATGGAGAGTTTATCACCTTGGTTAGCTGTGCCATGAAGGAAGAGCTAGTTTCACAGAGCTAGGAGAGTGGTTTCTTTTTTCATATAACCTCTTCACTTACTCTTGTTCTAAAAGGCTTGATCTTCCAGTTAATGAACGAATCCTTTGGTTGTGGCCGTGGTTTGTAACCTCCTAGAAGTAGAAACTGTCAATTCCTTCCGGAGTCGAGATTTATATTATCTTGATAGAAGCTAAAGAGGTTCCTATGTATGTAAGGCAGCATTTGCTCTCAGGCCAGTTTCAGCGGAACCGTTCCTATTCTCGGACCTAGAGCTTGCACTTCTTAGCTCAGGGACTCAGTGAGAGTTCTTGGAGGACCCCAAGAGTAACCCTTATATATTGACCGAGGCTTCTCAGGTACCCCGTGAGCTCCTTCACAGTCAGGAGTGTTTGATCCATATATAACGTCTGTAGTGTTTGATCCATACATAGCTGCCCTGGTCTGCTCCTTCCAGTTTCTGGTAGTGCAGTGTTTTCATACTTTTTCAGGTTTTAAATCACTGTAAGAAATAACACTTTATAACCGGACCCAGTACATATCTACACAGATATGTTTGAAATAAAGTTCCATGAAACAATACTTTTACTTCTTGCAAAACACATGTCTGTATTCTTTTCTATTCTGTTTGACTTAGTTTTGAAAAAGTGATGGTAGCAACAACTACATTGACGCTATGACCTAGTACATTGTGACCTGCAGCTTGAAAAACGCTGTTAAATAGGTGAAATGACTGCTCTAGGTTGGGTAGTGATTTTTCCTGTTCTTGTCTTTTACAAACAATCTTAGAAAGTGAGCAAAGCCATTGCAGGAGAGGTAAATTATTTGTTGATTTCTCTATGCCCTTCATTTTTTTGGTTTCAATTTTTTAAAGTTTATTTATTTGTTTATTTTGTTGGTTTCTGTTCCCCCCCCCTCCTACTCCTGGTTTCTGTTTTTAATGCTCACTTTTATGGAAGGTGAGAGCCTCACCTGAGGTGCACATCTGAACACGTATCTTAACCTAGAGAGCACCCGGTCCCTGCTCCTGATGTGTGCTAAACACTCCCACCAACGTGACCATGCACAGTCCCTGCCCCTGATGTGTGCTAAACACTCCAACTGAGGTGACTACTGAGGAGGCTGCCTGTTGGGGAGGCTGAGATACCAAATCAGCTTTCTGTCCACACAGTTGAAATATATATTTTTTCTTGAGAAATATTCTTCTCTTTTTTGAGGACTTCACTAGCCTCTGTTTCCGTTTTATGTGGTTTCTGAGGCTTCCTTAGCCAGCGTTTCCCCAGATCTGCTTTATTCTCTAATGGCTTTGATGTAGAAATACCAACAGACCCAACGGTTCAAAGTTTAGAACCTTTGATGGTGAGCCGCAGAGGGGCCTGAGCAGCTTGCACAGCGCAGGCCCTGCTCTGTCCCCAGTCAGGCTCCTGTCTCCACGCTCGTTCACTGCTGGGAGCATTTCACAGCTACCTTGAAGATTTTTCATGGCAGTGAGAAAGATCTTTTTGTTTAGCACCCTCTGTGTTTAGGACCAGTGAGCTCTAAACAGCCCTTTCATTTGGTGTGTACAAGGGGTGGTAGAGAAAGGAAACATTTAGCTAAAGGAAACCAAGATTGAATAAGGGGAAATGGATATTCATTTTCAACTGTGGAATTATCAAAGCAGAATTTTTCCCTACGCTCTTATACAATGGTCATTCTTCTAATGCATTACTTTGAAGTCCTCATAAATTAGCCATTTTCAGTTTTTCCAAAATAAGCCAACTTACATAAACTCATAATTCTTGGTGTTCCCAGCTTTTTAGTTCTGGGTTCTTTGAAATTCTTTGTTCATAATTCATCAGCAGAGGAACACTGTCAAACTGTTAGTTTCTGAAACCTTGTTTAATGTTCAATTTAAAACATAGTCATTTTCCAATTGGCAATGCATTTCACCATTCACCATATGTGCCAGTTCTGTCTTCGTATACAGACATACCCCCCTCCGCAGCCTCAGCCCTCTCTGCACATACACCTACCCACGTCCTTTTCTCTTTCTTCCCTCTTGTGAGCTGTCTGCCTCAGAGTTGTCTCAGGCTGATGTGTGTGGTGGTGCATGTGTATTTTTTCCCTATGAACACTTGTGAGAAAGGAATAAAAAGAAGCAGAGGTGATAAAATTTCTTCAACTCCTGCAGCCCAGCGATGGCATTTTATTTACTGTGCCAGTCCCGTAGCTCTCGGTTGTTCTGCTTTTATCAACAGCCTGTTTGTCCCCGCTGCATGTTTGCTGGCTCTTAGGACAAATAAATGTACATGCCACCTGGTAGCCAGACTGCCAGTGGCTGACATATTTTTTGGCTCATGGGGATGTCTGGTAGGGCATATATTTCAGGGAACTGTGATAAATTAATGTTTTCAGGAGAAGTGTAATAAATTGCAAACAAACTTATTTTGTAACTATTTTTACTCTAACAAGTTAGAACAGTAAACTTCTCTCTTTATAACCCTCAATCAATAGCTTTCAATTAATAGTAAATGTTATAGATATAGTTTTAATTTCTCAATACTTAACGCTTTCACAAACCGTAATCTTTATTTTATTAATTTACTTATTCATTTTAGAGGAGATAGAGAGAGAGATAGAGAAGGGGGGGAGGAGGAGGAAGCATCAACTCCCATATGTGCCTTGACTGGATAAGCCCAGGGTTTTGAACTGGTGACCTCAGCATTCCAGGTCGACGCTTGGTCCACTGTGTCACCACAGGTCAGGCAAACCATAATCATTATAAAGGATCTTACTTCAAGTGACAAAAGTTTATGCAAAATTTTAACTCCAAAATTTCTGAACATTGTTGCTTGAAGAGCGTCTTTCAATTTTTGTCCAGTTATTGGCATTTAATATGGTTCCTTATAGAACCAAATTTATTGTGTGTTGCTTACTTTAGTTAGATACCATATCTTCTTTGCATGTGTCTAACTTGAAAGGTAATGGTTAATAAAAAAAAAAAAAAGAAAGATTATGGTTGATGGGAATAAAGTAGGGAAGAAAGCTGTATAAAGGGTCCTCAGGGCAAGAAGATATACTGCTTACAAAAATTAGGGTATATTTGCCTGACCATGTGGTGGCGCAGTGGATAGAGCATTGGACTGGGATGTGGAGGACCCAGGTTCGAGACCCCAAGGTTGCCAGCTTGAGCACGAGCCCATCTGGTTTGAGTGAGGCTCACCAGCTTGAGCCCAAGGTCTCTGGCTCGAGCAAGGGGTCACTCGTTCTGCTGTAGCCCCCCGGTCAAGGCACATATGAGAAATCAATCAATGAACGACTAAGGAACCGCAACAAAGAATTGATGTTTCTTATCTTCCTTCCTGTCTGTCTGTCCCTCTCTCTGTCTCTCCCACAAGAAAAAAATAAAATTAGGGTATATTTTATCACTTCATATTCATTTTGAAATACTCCCTAATTTTTGTGAGCAGTATACTTTTGGGAGGAGAGAGTGTATGGGATTAGGCTCAAAATGGCTATTCTAAGACCGAAGAAATGAAGTCCGGTAACATGGAGAAGACAGAGAAATAATGATATTCAAGAGATATTAAAATAAAGAAGCCATCATTTTGTGGGCCATTAAGAAAGGGGAACTAAAGTGATATGTTAAAAAAGGGATATAGGAGGTTCAGGCAAATGCTAAATTATAGACTCCTTGTAGGCAGTAATCCTGTGTTTGAATTTGACATCTCTCTTGCTCTGCCTCTAACAAACACTCATGAAATGTAACCATCCTGCATACAATGCTTTTTGCCAAGAAACCTGGAAATATTTATTATAGGTTAACTTACCTATTAAGGATATGTGCGATTTAGAGGCAAGATTTAAAAACAAAAAATCCTGAGCTCATGAGAGAAGCCTTAGTATGTCTTAACAATAGCTTGAAGCTGAGGCTGTATTTTCTCAGTTCACCATCAGTCATTCATTTTTGGCCCCCAAGGTTAGCTCTTGGGGAGAAAATCTGGCTGAGATCATAGTCTTCCTCTTCCTCTTTTGTCTTCTCTCTTTTCTAGGATCCTGCCTCTTCCCTGCACCAAATGGCTTCCCTCTCTGCTTTTGTGGCCTCGGAGATGTGCTGGTGTTTTCCCTTTGAGTAGAGAGGATGGTGAGGGTAGGGGATCTTCCCCAATTCAGAGACTCAGGGTTTGAAAGTGCTACCAACAGGAGGAAACCGTTGTTGGGACTATGAAAAATACTTTATTTCACTTCTTTTGTGATATCTCACACAGTTCTTGTGGGGCTGTTCCATAGCAGGGCCTTTACTAGGCAACCAGCATATATTGCTCAACACAGAACACAAGGATTGTCAGGACTCCTGAAATGGTCTTTTCCAAACTCTATTCTTCTTTCAGACCTTCCCAAACAGATATTTCCTGACATACAGTGGACATGGTCTTTATGGGCAAGTGGGCCTGGACTTACATCCTGGTTGTGTTACTTAACTGACTGAGTCACTCTGGTGCTCAGTTCCCTCATCGGTAAGATGTGGGTAGTTATATATTTTTTAGGGCTGGGTTGGAGCTTAAATGAGAGAGTATATGTAAAGCACCTAGCACCCTGTTTGGTACATAGTAAGCCAGTTCCCTCCTCCCTTTGTATAAATTAATCAGTGTCCTTAACTGGAGGGTTTCCTGTGCTCTCTGTCACCCATCCCTTCCCTGAGACCATCCACATTGGGACTCCTTCCTTTTATCAAACCTGAGTCCTGGTTCCACTTTATTTACAGTTATTATTCTGCTCTAATTAGAGACAAAGTTCTTCATAATTGATTATGAAGTACTTTTGTAATAAAATGAAGGAAATGTTATATAAAGGTAAGTAATACAACCTGGCTCCAGCAAGGTTAAAACCATAAAGTTAAAAGGTAAAATGTTCCCTTATACCTTCTTTCCTCTTCATTCCACTATTTTCTTTCTCTCCCTCTCTCTCTCAGTGAATCTAGTAAGAGGTAAGAGAATGACGCTTCAGATTCTTACTTTTATCTGTATCTCTGGATGTTTGAATATCCACAGGTAGAATGCATAGCATGTTATTTCAGTACATTCTTTTCAACTTGTCTTTACCTGATTCATCGAAGTATGAAATATAGAGAAGATAGTTCCGATCCTTAAGGGCTTCATGCTTATCAATTGAGATGCAGAGCCCTTGTTTTGGGGTGTTTGGGATTGTAACTACATTCCCACTTTTAGCATGATGCTTTTTGTAGCTAGCTTAAGGCTTTGATTGGGATTGTGGTTTTTTTTTCCTAAGTTTTGTTTCTGACATCTGAGTTACCACATTGATATTTTTACTAGGTAGGTAGATGAGCTTGTATGCATTCCATGCTGACGGCTGGATAAAGCTCTGGGTTGGCTTCATATTAGTCCCAGTTGCTTATGAGGCAGTCATATTATAGCCCAGAAACTTGTTCAATTGCAGCTCTCCTTTGAAAGTATACCAACAAAAGTCAAGGTGTTTTCTACAATGTAATGAGAACAGAGAGGTATTTTTCTTAATATGTAAATAAGATTTAAGAGTCACAGTGAGCCTGACCAAGCAGTGGCGCAGTGGATAGAGTGTCGGACTGGGATGCGGAAGACCCAGGTTCAAGACCCCGAGCTCGCCAGCTTGAGTGCGGGCCCATCTGGCTTGAGCAAAAAGAGCTCTCCAGCTTGGACCCAAAGTCGCTGGCTCCAGCAAGGGGTTGCTCAGTCTGCTGAAGGCCCGCGGTCAAGGCACATGTGAGAGGGCGGTCAATGAACAACTGAGGTGTCACAACAGCAACGAAAAACTAATGATTGATGCTTCTCACCTCTCTCCGTTCCTGTCTCTGTGTCCCTGTCTATCCTTCTCTCTCTCTGTCCCTGTAAAAAAAAAAAAAAAAAAACCTTAAAAAAAAAAAAAGTCACAGTGAGTTCAGAGAGCTACATAAAAAAGAATGAAAAAGAACCCTTCATAAAAACAAACAGGAAAAACCTCTCAAGTGCCCTGTGAGAATGGCATGGGCGGAAAATGGACAGTAAAAGGAAGGAGAATATGGGGGCAAGGATGAGGCTGAGGCTGTGTCAATCACTGAGCAAGGGCAAGACAGTTCTATAGTTGTGTACTTCTCTCCATGTGATGTAAACCTGAGGTTTCAGGACTGTAGAGAAAGCAAACAGCTGTGACGTACTTGAGTATGTGGCTGTCTTCTGTCTGAACCATTCGTTAATATAGTCATCCTTAGCTATAACTGAATTCTGGCAATGTGCTTTGAGAATAGAGTAAGGAGTTCTCCTCAATGGGAGCCAGTATTCTTAGGAAGTGGTCAGGCTTCTTCAGTGACTGAGTGATTTCTTCTTTGCATTTAAGATAATGTCATTTACATCAAAAAACAAAACCAAGGAGGTGAATTCTGCTGTCTGCAAAGTAGCAATCTCTTTTCTGTTACATGCTTTTAATCTTGCCAGGAAAATTGATAGTAACATCAACTTCTCTAGATTCCATAGATTTATGCAGAATGCATTCCACAAAAGAAATCTCTTTAGGAATTTACTGTGACTTAAAATGGAATTATGGGATACTCTCATGCTTCCCTGAGATTCTTGTTCCTTGATTGAGTTAGGAGCAAAATGCTTCCTCACTCTTCATTCTTGGAGTAGAGGCAAATAGCAGTTCCAGATAAATGTGTGGGGCATGTATTGAAAGAAAATTTTACTCATGGTTATTAGAAGTGGTTTTGAGCAAGTAGTAAAGGCATCATTTATTTATCCATTTATTTCATATGTTTATTGAATGCTTACTAAGTGCCAGGCACTGTTCCAGGAGCTGGGAGGAAAGTTAGCCCTCCAAGGAACAGACAGCCTAAGGGTAGACTTCCCTTGCAGGTGGTCATAGAGGGCCCAGAACAGGTCTGGCTTGTCCTCTATCAATTATTATTTTTCCATTACTATTTTTTTACTCCCTGTCTCCAGGAGACAGTGCTAGCTTCCTTTTTGTTTATAACTGTCAGGCATGAGTAATCCCTTTACCGTGAGTACTGCAAAATTACAGATCACATTCCAGTCTAATTTATACTGCTTCCAGGGGCTCAGCCAGCAGCAGCTCTTACTACCTGTCTTCTAGAAGTTATGCTAGTCAGAACAATGAGACCAACTGCACAAGTTAATTAACTGAGGAACGGATAAGAGAGAGCATGGTACTTGCTTTCTACCCATTTTTGTTTAGTACAAGATCCATTTAGGGGTGGGCAACTGCTTTCTGGTGCCAATATATCAGGCAGCACCTACCATTAGAAAACCTTGAATCCATTTTAAAAAATGAATTTGCTCTTCTGAGCAAATAAAGTAGCTGTGTCTTAGAAAAGATATTTGATCTGCAAATGGACCTGGCAGCTTTGGCCAATGGTTCTATTGCACACACAAGATGGTCCTTTGAGGAAAACCTGGAAATATTAGAATTTTAAGAAAACTCATCAAATATAAACAAGCAAACAAAAATTCTTTTTGAAAGTTTTCTTTTTTTCTTTTCTTTTTTTAAGTGAGAGGTAGGGAGGCAGAACTAGACTCCTGCATGCACCCAACCAGGATCCACCCAGCAAGCCCCCTACTGGGTGATGTTCTGCCCATCTGGGGCTGCTACTTCATTGGGTTGGCAACCAAGCTATTTTAGTGCATGAGGTGAGGCCATGGAGCCATCCTCAGCAACCAAGGCCAACTTTGCTCAAATCGTTTGAGCCATGACTACAGGATTGGGATGGGGAAAGGAAAGGAGAGAGAGAGAGAGGGAGAGAGAGAGAAAAAAGGGGTAGGGATGGAGAAGCAGATGGTTACTTTTCCTATGTGCCCTGATCAGGAATCAAACCCAGGACTTCCACATGCCAGGCTGACATTCTGCTGCTGAACTAACTGACCAGGGCAAAAAATTTTCTAAAGAACACTTGAATATTTAGGCTTTCTTCCTAGAATACTTTTGTAATAAGTTTGATTAACCTATATTTTTTTAAATGTATATATTTAAGACAACTATGCAATTTTAAAATCTTTTTGAGAAATTTTTACTTATAATTCTCTAACATATTATAACTTTTCATTTCTTAGGATTTTCTTCTAGTCTTTTTCTAATTATTATATGAAATTATAATGTTGGCATTTAGGTAGTTGTTTTACTCTAAACCTTAGAAGTTCTTACCCACCTTTTGAATATGCCTCATGAAGTAATTCATACTCTAGCAGTGGGACTCAGGGAAGTGAAAGATGGTTTGTTTTGAACAATATGGTGAATGTTAGGCTAATCTTCCAATCAGAGAACATTCCATGCAATTCGAGGCACAGATGAATGAGTCATCTTTTAGGCCATGGGTTGAATGGAAAATAAGTGGATTTATGTGGTATTTGCACAAATACAAATTATGAGATCCTAAAAGCACTTTTAACTTTAGGGAGTTCAGACTGGCCAGCCAAATGACACTTATACGACCTACCTTAGAATAAAACTTAGTCGTGCTTTGTTGGGTAAGTTGAGGCCTTTGTGCTTTGCTTGGAATGGGAGAGCGTGCTCTTGCTCTCGCTCTCTCTCAAAACTCTCTCTCACAGGCCCTGGCCGGTTGACTCAGTGGTAGAGTATTGGCCTGGCATGTGGATGTCCTGGGTTTGATTCCCGGTCAGGGCACACAGGAGAAGCGCCCATCTGCTTCTCTACTCTTCCCCCTCGTTTTTCTCTCTGTCTCTCTCTCCCCTTCCCACAGCCAAGGCTCCATTGGAGCAGAGTTGGCCTGGGTTTTGAGGATGGCTCCATGGCCTCCACCTCAGGCGCTAGAATGGTTCCTGTTGCAACAGAGCAATGGCCCAGATGGGCAGAGTATCACCCCCTAGTGGGTATGCTGGGTGGATCCCGGTCTAGCACACACCAGTCTGTCTCTCTGCCTCCCCACTTCTCACTTCAGAAAGAAAAAACCCCAAAACTTTCTCTCTCTCTCTCGCTCTCTCTCTCTCTCTCTCTCTCTCTCACACACACACACACACACACACACACACACACATACACACGAGTATGAGAAACAATAGACTAGCATTTCTCAGTTCTTTCTTATCTAGAAAAGGAGATAAAAAAGGAAGAGGTCCTTGGTTTTGATTTTTAAAAATCTTCCATCAGAAATACATGTTGCTCAAGTAAGGTAAGGAATGAAAACAATATTAATCTGAAAGAAAATATATTGTGTATCTTTTAGATTTCAAATAAAGTCAAATTTCAACATATTAAGGACACAGCCTTGGGCAGAATTGTGTTGAGTTCTTTTATAACTGTAAAATGTGCTATAGTTCAGTGGAGGTTTGTTTTTTGAGTTGGTAAACCCCTGAAGATGTTGGGAGTTGGTGTGCCTATGAGTCTCCAGGTCAACCATAGGTCTGGAATGCCAAGCACAGTAGACAATTTCAGAGATAGAGAGGAACAGCATATGCAGTGGATGAAATTATATGCTCCAAAGAGCTTCAGGATCCTCAGGAAAGAAGTGAAGCACAAAGCAGAAACTGTTGGTCAGGAAAAGAATCTGTAAAATCTTCTTGAAATTCACTTTAGGAACTTGGGTGCATTAGTTGTGACTGGGTTCAATCATATGTAAAAGACAATCAGAAAGCAGGGGCTTGTTTAAATAAAACAGGTTAATTTTCTTTTTCTTCACATTAAAGAAGAAGTCTGGAGCTAGGCAATTTAGGGCTTACATAGCAGATAGGTGGCCATCAGGTTTCCAGGCTCCCTATTTCTCTTGGTTTTATCATCCTTAACTCTGGCTTCTACACTGAGGTTTGCCTTACAGCTGCAAGACAATGTATGTGTGACCACCGCTGCTTTAGATGTCACATCTCTGCTCCAGGCAAGAAGGGCAAGGCCAAAGGGCGTACTTGGTAAAATCAAATCCACTCTGAAGAGCTTTCCTGGAAGCCCCATTTACTTAATTGGCCACCCCTATCTGTAGAGGATGTTGCCTTCCCAAATAATGCAGAGGCTAAATACTGGATAGTCAAACCTTGGTCTCTGTTATATCATGAGAATAAAGGTATTTCCAAAACTTAAGTGGATAAGACTTTGAGATACCTAAAGCCTCTTAGAGTAGGACATTAATAATATGTGGCAAACCTGGCTTTTAGTTGCTTGATTGATTCAACAATATTGAGGACTTAGAATGTGCTAGACACCAGAGTTGTAATCATGAACATGATAGACAGTTTCTGCCCTCAAAGAGTTTACTGGCTAATGGAGAGAAATGTGTTTTAAATTGATAAACTATAAACGTGTTGAACATTAAGAAAAGGAGAGGCAGAAAGTGCTTGGGATTATGTAATAGGAAAGGCCCAGTAAGGGTAATATGACACACATCAAGATTTAAAGGATGCTTGGGAGTTAGCCAAGTTAGAAATGTGGGGATGGAGGTGTGAGAGGAGTGCACAAGGGGATGAATGTTCCCGACACGCTCTCAGTCTGATCATTTCCACAGTAGTTCTTTCTTCCATCATTTGTCTCATTTCTTTAGCAGAGAATCGGTGAGTTTCCAAGCAACATAGGAAGGCAGGATTAAATAGTATTCTTTTTGTCTGAAATGGCTACAGGGACTGCCATCCTTTTTACTTACTTGTTTTTTCACTCTCTCTAGATGAGTGCCTGCCTGCCTGGGCTGCACCAGGGAGTGTTAGTAACTGAGGAAGGAGGTGGTAGACAGATGATTGGGGCATACCAAAGTCCATTTGCCTCATTATAGATCTGGATTTTGGTCTCAGTGTGGGACTTTTGGGGGGCAAGGATTAGTTGACCCTGAAGTGCTGATATGACCCCATTGCCCTTCCAGGAAGTGGACGTTGTGGTAGCACCGTGCCAAGGCCTCCGGCCCACAGTGGACGTTCTGGGTGACTTAGTGAATGATTTCTTGCCTGTTATAACCTATGCACTCCACAAAGATGAACTCTCCAAGAGGGATGAGCAAGAGCTTCAGGAAATCCGAAAGTATTTCCCTTCTCCCGTCTTCTTTTTCAAAGTACCAAAGCTGGGCTCAGAGATAATTGACTCCTCCTCCAAAAGAATGGAGAATGAAAGATCACCCCTACATCGCCAGCTAATTGACCTGGGCTATCTGAGCATCAGTCACTGTAACTGTGGGGTCCTTGGCCAGGATGCCAAAGCCCAGAGCATGTTGGTGGAACAAAGTGATAAGCTGAGACACTTGAGCACATTTGCTCACCAGGTGCTACAGGCTCGCCTGGTGGATGCAGCCAAGGCCCTAAACCTGGTGCACTGCTGCTGCCTTGACATCTTTATTAACCAGGCCTTTGACATGCAGCGGGACCTGCAGATTACTCCCAAACGTCTGGAATATACACGAAAAATGGAGAATGAGTTGTATGAATCATTGATGAACATTGCCAACCGGAAGCAGGAAGAAATGAAGGACATGATTGTTGAGACACTTAACACCATGAAGGAGGAACTTCTGGATGATGCTGCCAACATGGAGTTTAAAGGTAGGTCCCAGAGAGCTTGGTGGGGTGCCAGGACTACAGGACCTCTACCCTTTCCAGCTGCTGTCATCAGCAGGAGCCCACCGTAAGTCAGTTAGCCAAGGTGGCCTCTTGTTCTCAGAGATCTTCCTGGAAAATACCACTGTCATTCTTTCCCAGGACTTTAGCCCAACTTTTGGTAGATTCATACTAATAGTGCTTTTTCTTATTTTTTGGAGCAAGAGAGATGAGAAGAATCAACTTGTAGTTGCATAACTTTATTTGTTTATTGATTCCTTCTATATGTGCCTTGACTGGGGGGCTCAATTCAGCGAGCTTGGACTCAACCCAGCGACCTTTGGGCTCAAGCCAGCAATCCCACGCTGAATCTGGTGATCCTGCACTCAAGCCAGATGAGCCTACAGTTAAACTAGCAACCTCAGGGTCTCGAACCTGGGACCTCAGAGTCCGAAGTTGACGCTCTATCCACTGTGCCACTACTGGTGCTTTTTAATCTACAGTTTATATTTTGATTCCCTTGACCTTAATGGAGCTGGAGAAGAGCTGCTTGAAGAATGTAACTAATTCATGCTTTAACTTTGGCTCCTTTGTCATAACCCATTCTTTATTGGTCCTTTTTATGTATGAGTCATGATCTCCATTCTCTTTTCAGGCTGTTCTTGAAGCCCAACTTAGGAGGATTTTCCACAGTAGTGTTTTTAGCTTTTCTGGTAGTCCCATTCTTACAAATGGCTATTAACAAAATTAGGCCAAAGTGGTTAGTTGAGTCATTTGGTGTCTGAAGTTTTAGATGCTTCTGACTTTGTATACTGACAGCTGTTTAAACCTCCCTGCATAAAATTAGTGATGTGGTTTGCAAGTTATGCTTTAGGTTCTCAATCATAACCAAATCACCTGGCTGGCTTTTCGAAAATACAGATGTGCTTGAGCTGTGGTGGTGCAGTGGGTAAAGCATCGACCTGGAACACTGAGGTCGCCAGTTCAAAACCCCAGGCTTACCTGGTCAAGACACATATGGGAGTTAATGCTTCCTGCTCGTCCTCCCCTTCTCTCTCTCTCTCTCTCTCTCTCTCTCTCTCTTTGTCTGTCTCTCTTCCCCCTACCTCTCTAAAATGAATAAATAAAATTAAAAAAGAAGATACAGATACTCAAGACTACTAGTTCATCAGAATTTCTGATATGGGACCTAGCCTCATTTCCCCCCGTACCCCAAAAACAACTTCCCTGGGAGAATTCTACTTCTTGCCGTTTTCTAGATGAGGGAACTGAGGCATGGACAGGTTAAGTAATTTGCTCAAAGTCATACAACTCCTAAATAGTAGAGGTAGAATTTGAATCAATATGGTCTGATTCCTGAGCCCATACTGGTTTTTTTTTTTACGCTTTACTGCTTCTTAATCTGTTCCCAGCTACTAAATGCCACCATTTTCCTGGTACCCAGCTTCAAAACCTCAGCATGGTCTTTAACTGTTTAGTTAAAGTATATGTGTCATGATGCTAAGCGGGTATGCATTAATTGGTTGTCAACTCCTGATGAGTATCTTTCCATATATTTATCTACCTTTGCTTTTCTATTCCCTCTTCTTTAGTCTAACTATTGTTACCTGATTGATCTCACTGACACCTTTCTCTCCTTTCTCCAGTTCATCTTTATTGGCTCCCTATTTCTACAGATTAAGTTAGACTAAGACTCCTTCACCTAGCATTAAAGATTTTTCAAAGCCTAGCCCTTACCAGCTTTTCTAGTCTTACTTCCCACTATGCACTGTCTGTAATTTCCGTTCCAGTTGCTCTCAGCTGCTTGCTGTCTTCTATATCCTTCTTTGACTTTTTCTTTACTCGTGCCCTGCTCTAAACCTGAAATGTCTTTTATTTTCTGTGAATGCTACCTACCCTTCAGGGCTTCTTCCAAGTAACATTTCTTATGAAGGTGTCTTTAATTTTATTAGCTAATAACCACTGTGGTCATCTGACCTCCCAAAGCATTTCATTTGTAATTGGAATTGCTGGTATATTTTACTTTCTGTCTTTTATTAGAGTTATTGACAATTATGTTCTTCTGTTTTCTAAAGTCCTAAAGTTGAAGAAGAATAGAATTTGGGTCTTATTATTATGTCCCTCGCAGCAAGTAATGCAGAGTATGTTACAGTACATCTTTGGAGAATGAATATGTGAATAATAATGTATGGCTTTAAACTTACAGATAAAAAGGGAATATGGTTGGCTTTAGTTGAGTTCCTGTAGTAGGGAGGAGCTGTGAGCAGTGCTCACTTGCAGTGGAAAAGTCCTAGGAAGTCTTCTGAGTCATTAAAGACAGTGGAGCAGCAGGGCCAGCGTCAGGGTGCATGAGGGCAGCGAGGTTGGATAGACAGTGAAATACCTGGTTGTCTTTTATGTGCCAGGAATATGGTATTTAGTGTCTGGGACATAGAGGTTAGTCCACAGATGTGGAAGTAACTGGGAACAGACATTTGATCTACTTATCAATAAGCCCTGTCTCTGTTAAGTACATTGTGTGTTTTGTGAATCTCCGTACCTGGTTGGCTGTATATTAGACACAGCTTTCATGTCTGTTTCATATCTTGTTCTTAAGTCCTTTCTGGGTAGTCTTTTTTTTAAGATTTTATTTATTGATTTTAGAGAGAAGAGAGAGAAAAGAGAGAGAGGAGAGACAGGAAGCATCAACTTAGTAATTGCATCTCATATGTGCCTTGACTGGGCAAGCCCAAGGGTTTTTTTTGTTTTGTTTTTTGTTTTATTTATTTATTTATTTATTTTACAGGGACAGAGAGAGGGATAAATAGGGACAGACAGACAGGAATGGAGAGAGGTGAGAAGCATCAATCATTAGTTTTTCATTGCCGTTGCAACACCATAGTTGTTCATTGATTGCTTTCTCACATGTGCTTTGACCGTGGGCCTTGAACAGACCGAGCCACCACTTGTTGGAGCCAGCAATCTTGGGTCCAAGCTGGCAAGCTTTTGCTCAAGCCAGATGGGCCCGCGCTCAAGCTGGCGAGCTCGGGGTCTCGAACCTGGGTCTTCCGCACCCCAATCCGATGCTCTATCCACTGCACCACCACTTGGTTAGGCAAACCCAAGGTTTTGACCTGGCAATCTCAGCATTCCAGGTCAAAGCTTTAACCACTGTGCCACTGTAGGTCAGGCATTTTTGTGAGTAATCTTGAGGGAACAAAAAATAGATTTAGAAGAGATCTACCACGTGTTCTATGGAGCCAGATTTCTATGACTGGTTTTTGTTTGTTTTTAAATAAAGGAAATGCATTCATACTTAGTATCATGACATATATACTTTATAAAAGATAATATGTATATGCATGGTACTTAAAGATATGAAGATACTGTCCCTGGTCATCCAATTTTCCTCATCTTCTGCCCCTTACTTTTTCATTTAATTCATATTGTAGGGATCTTTTCATAAATGTGCATACAACTTTGTCTTCTAATGCATGTACTTTAACTTATATTACTACTCTCCTAATAATTTCTAGAAGGAGAGTAGTTGTTAGGTCAAAGGGCTGATTAATGAATATTAATTTAGTATTCTGATAATTGGGTTTTATTTTTTGTTGGCGGTGGTTGGTTAGTTTAGAATTTTGGTAGATATTGCCAGATTTCCTCCAAAGGGGTGATGTCAACTTTCCATCAGTAGACCAAGAATGCCTTTTTCAGAGTGGAGTTTTTACAGATAATGTATCTTCTCTTACCTTAGTCTGTCCTCTGGTTTGCAAAACAGTTTCTAATCCTGAGTGGTAGTGGCATGTTGGAGACAATCGATGTTCCAGTTTTGCTTTTCATTTATCTAGTAATTGATTAGAGTTGAATTCTTGACCCTGGGATTGTTCTCAATATGCCAGGTAGTGTGAAATATTACAAAGATCAGAGGCTTTTAGAATTCATGAGCTTTGGATTCAGATGCTGGCTGTACCATCCTTTTCCCAGTGCCCTTTGTCCTTTCTTTGAGGCTATTTCTTGACCTATAAAATATAACTAATACTACCCACCTGAGAAAGTAATTGTGAGGAATAAATTAGACTATAGTGCTTTCTACAAGTCTGCACTCAGTAAATGTTCTTCCCTTCTTATAAATATGACCAAAAAACTAACAAAATCAACAGGTTTATCCTAGACCCAGTTCCTTATCAGGATTTTTATCTTCCTTAAGTAGAGGATTACATGACCTCATATCATCCTGGGGGTCAATTCATCAGCTGACCATTTGTTTGCTGCTGTTGTCATGGTATCTCCTTGGCTTTGGAGGTGCCTTTTTTTTTTTTTTTACAGAGAGAGAGAGGGATAGATAGGGACAGACAGACAGGAACAGAGAGAGATGAGAAGCATCAATCATTAGTTTTTCGTTGCGACACCTTAGTTGTTCATTGATTGCTTTCTCACATGTGCCTTGACTGTGGGGCTACAGCAGACTGAGTAACCCCTTGCTGGAGCCAGCGACCTTGGGTCCAAACCAGATGAGCCCTTGCTCAAGCTTGCGACCTCGGTGTCTCAAACCTGGGTCCTCCACATCCCAGTCCGATGCTCTATCCACTGCACCACTGCCTAGTCAGGCTGGAGATGCCTTTATTCAGTGTGCCTGCCCTTCCCCTGACAGCCAAGTAGCTTATTTCCTTTTTTTTTTTTTTTTATGGTTTTGGGTCTTACATTTAAATCCTTAGTGCATTTTGGGTTTATTCTTATATATGGTGTAAGAAGGTGCCTGTCCAGTTTTCTCATCATTTATTTAATAGACTGTCTTTACCCCATTGTACATTCTTGACTCATTTTTCATAGATTAATTGATCATATAGGTATGGGTTTACTTCTGGGCTCTCTGTTCTGTTCCTTTGTTCTTGTGTCTGCTTTTATGTCAGTACCATGCCATTTTGATTACTATCGGCTTGTAGTATAGCATGATATCAGGTAGGATGATGACTTCAACTTTGTTCTTTTTTCCTCAAGATTGCTGTGCCTATTCAGGGCCTTTTATAGTTCCATATAAATTTTAGAATAATTTGTTCCAGTTCTGTGAAAAATGCCATTGGTATTATGATAAGGATTTCACTAAATCTATATATTGCTTTGGGTCCTCTGGACATTGTAACAGTGTTAATTCTTCATATCCCTGAGATTGGTATATGCTTCCATTTATCTATATCTTCTTAAGATACAAATCTTCTGCATCTTTCTTCAGTGTCTTGTAATTTCCCAAATACAAGTTCTTTCCCTTCTTGGTTAAATTTATTCTTAGGGTTTTTGGGGGGGAGGGTTTGGTGCAGTTGTAATTCGGATTTATTTCTAAATGTGGTTTGTTATTAAGCTGATAGTTTGTTATTGGTGTATAAAAATGCAACTGATTAATGAATATTAATTTTGTATTCTGATAATTTACTGAATTCATTTATTAGTTCCAAGTTTCTTTAGTGTTAATTTTTGGAGTTCTCTCTATATAGTGTCATGTCATCTGCAAATAATGTTTCATATCTAGAAGCATTTTATTTCTTTTTCATGTCTGATTGTTGTGACTAGGACTTTCAATACTATGTTGAATAAAAATGGTGAAAGTGAACAACTTTGTCTTGTTCCTGATGTTCAGGATAACACTTTCAGCTTTTCTCTGTTGAGTATGATGTTAGCTTGGGTTTGTCAAATATGGCCTTTATTATGTTGAGGTATGCTTCCTTTATTCCCATTATGCTGGAAGTTTTTATCGTAAATGGAGGCAGGATTTTGTCAAGTTCTTTTTCTGCATATATTGATATGATCATATGATTCTTTTATTTTGTTAATGTGGTGCATTATGTTAATTGATTTGTGGATATTGAACCAACCTTGCATCACAGAACTATATCCCACGTGATCATGGTATATGATCTTTTTTTTGTTGTTTTTTTAAAAAATTTTTACAGGGACAGAGAGAGAGTCAGAGAGAGGGATAGACAGGGACAGACAAGACAGACAGGAACGGAGAGAGGTGAGAAGCATCAATCATTAGTTTTTCGTTGCCGCTGCAACACCATAGTTTTTCATTGATTGCTTTCTCACATGTGCCTTGACCGCGGGCCCTCAGCAGACCAAGCAACCCCTTGCTGGAGCCAGTGACCTTGGGTCCAAGCTGATGAGCTTTTGCTCAAGCCAGATGGGCCCGCGCTCAAGCTGGCGAGCTCAGGGTCCTCCGCATCCCAGTCGGATGCTCTATCCACTGCGCCACCGCCTGGTCAGGCGGTATATGATCTTTTGAATGTACTGCTGAATTCAGTTTACTAGCATTTTGGTGAGGATATTTTACATCCAGGTTCATTGGAAATATTAGCCTATAATTTTTTTTTTTTTTTTTGTAATATTGTTGTCTGGTTTTAGAATCGGGGTAATCCTGACCTCATAAAATGATCTTGAAGCCTTCCTTCCTCTTGAATTTTTTGAAATAGTGTAAGGATAGGTGTTAATTCTTTGAATGTTTCGTAAAATTCACCTGTGATAGCACTTGGTCCAGGACTTTTATTTGTTGGGAGGTTTTGATTACTGATATGATATCCTTAGTAGTCAGTGTGTTCAGATTTTTTGCTTCTTCTTGGTTCAGTTGGAAGTTTGTATGTATGTTTCTAGGAATTTATCTGTTTCTTCCAGATTGTTTAATTTGTTGGCATATTATTGTGTATAGCATTTTCTTATAATCCTCTGTATTTCTGTGGTGTCAGTTGTCCCTTCTCTTTCATTTCTGATTTATTTTGCCCCTTCCCCTTACAGCCAACTAGCTCATTTCTCTGCCTTCACAGATGTCATTGTCCCTGAGAATGGGGAACCAGTGGGCACCAGAGAGATCAAATGCTGCATTCGACAGATCCAGGAACTCATCATTTCTCGGCTGAATCAGGCAGTGGCGAATAAGCTGATCAGCTCAGTGGATTACCTACGTGAGAGCTTTGTTGGAACCCTGGAACGGTGTCTGCAGAGCCTGGAGAAGTCTCAGGATGTCTCAGTTCACATAACCAGTAATAATCTCAAACAGGTACTCAAAGAATGTTTAAGACCCCATGTCACAGATAACACATGAACCAGTATCCACACATAAGCCCAACTTAAGTTAGCCAACAATTTCCCTTTTAACTTTTTACTGATCTAGTTAAAATTTTGTTTTCCTATTGTATGACTGCTGCCTGTGGCAGGTGCTTGTGAACTGTACAATTACCATTAAGTTGATGAGCAAGAAGATGAAAAGGGGCCCAAATTGTTACAAAATGGATGATCGGCTTGCGTTAACTCTGTACATATATTGAGGGATAAATCTGAGAACCTTGAGACCAGACTTTTTATTTTTAAAAATTAATTTTAGAGAGAGAAGAAGGGAGAGAGAAACATCAAATTGCCTTTCCACTTATCCATGCATTTATTATTGATTGTTATATGTGCCCTGATGGGGACCGAACCCACAACCTTGGTATATTAGGATGACACTAACTAACTGAACTGCCTGGCCAACGCCAGACTATGTTCCTGAAATAAATATCACTTATTTCAATTTTTAAAAAGCCATTCAGGCCTGACCAGGCAGTGGCGCAGTGGATAGAGTGTCAGACTGGGACATGGGGGACCCAGATGCAAAACCCCAAGGTTATTGGCTTGAGCTCAGGCTCATCTGGCTTGAGCAGGGGCTCACCACTTAGGCGCGGGGTCACTGACTTGAGCCCAAAGGTCACTGGCTTGAGCAAGGGGTTACTCAGTTTGCTGTAGCCCCCTGCTCAAGGCACATATGAGAAAGCAATCAATAAACAACTAAGGAGACTAAGGAACTGCAACAAAGAATTGATGCTTTCCATCTCTCTCCTTTCCTGCCTGTCTGTCTCTTTCTCTGTCTCTGTCACAAAAAAATAAAGCCACTTAGGCCTGACTGGTGGTGGCATAGTGGATAGTGCATCAACCTGGGACCCTGAGGTCCCAGGTTTGAAGCCTCAAGGTCACTGGCTTGAGGGCAGGCTCATCAGCTTGAATGTGGGGTCACTGGCTTAAGCATGGGATCATAGACATGACCCCATGATCACTGGCTTGAGCCTGAGGTCACTTGCTTGAGCGAGGGGCCACTGGCTTGGCTGGAGCAATCAATGAACAACTAAAATGACACAACAAAGAGCTGGTGCGTCTCATCTCCATCCCTTCCTCTCTCTCTCTCTTTCTAAAAAAAAAAAAAAGCCACCGAGGACATACTGATTTTCTTTTGTGTGTTCTCTTTCAGATCTTAAATGCCGCCTATCATGTCGAAGTCACGTTTCACTCAGGGTCCTCAGTTACAAGGATGCTGTGGGAGCAAATCAAACAGGTAGAAGTTGCTTAGAGAAAGAATTTTCAGCTCTTGGTTGGCTTAAATGAATCTTAGTCAGTCTGATAGAGAATGCATATCTAGGATCTTCTGTTAGTGTTGAGGTGACTATGTGTTCTAGTTTGTCTGCCTGGGAGAATCTGGTTCATGCACACTCTGATGTAATTGTTAAAATTTCCACCTTTAACTCTGAAAAGTGGTATGTTTAAGTGATATTTTATGAAGCCACAAGACTGCTTCAATAGCTTCTTCATATTTCTTTGTCCCAACCTAAGTGTTTTCTTAGAACCAGGCTTTATTGCCCAAGGCCATGAGTGTGGTTCCTTTTCTGGAATTTGATCTGACTCTTATGTAGAGTTATTTACTGACTTCACGAAGGGACTTATCAGTCCATCTCTGGCACTGGAAATAATGTGTTGAAAGTTTGTGAGCACGTAGACTAGACCTAGTGTTCTTTAATGCTTTCCTTTGGACTGAGCCCTGATTTTGAGGTAGATGGAATTGGAGAGGAGTTTTAGACTTCATATGGCTCCTCTCTTAAGAATGCATAACCCAGAGAGGGAAGGGTATTGGTTCTTTCTGGTGGCTCTGTCTCCCATTCCTCAGTGTTCTCACTATTCTTGTCCTGGCAGATCATCCAGCGTATCACGTGGGTGAGCCCACCTACCATCACACTAGAATGGAAGAGGAAGGTGGCCCAGGAAGCCATTGAAAGTCTCAGTGCCTCCAAGCTGGCCAAAAGCATTTGTAGCCAATTCCGGACCCGGCTCAATAGTTCTCATGAGGCTTTTGCAGCCTCCTTGAGGCAGGTGGGTATGTAGGAAAGGAGGTTTAGTTGGATCAAGTAGAAAAGAACCTCATCCATTGGGAAATATTTTACTCTCTGCTCTCAACATGATTTTTTAAAAGTCATCAGTATATTTTCTTTCTATATGTTAAAGGATAAGATGTCACAGGAAGTTTCATCAACAAAATTTTCATGTGGATATTTTTCTATTCTAACTCTAGGAAAAATGCAGGGAGTCAGTTCATTTCTCCCCATTTCATTGAGTAAGGAATGAAGATCCAGGGGTAGGAATCTTATGTAACTTTATAGTATTTTAGGAATGACTGACAGAAACGGATGACTTTCCGACTTTCATGCTATTTTTCAAATTATGTGACATCTGCTTGTCTTTTTGGTGTGTGTGTGTGTGTGTGTGTGTGTGTGCATGTATGCATTGTGAGAGGGTGCATCCAAGAGGAAAAATTACTTGTTGAGAGCCCCGTATGACTAATCTCTGAGCTAAATATGTTACATACATCTTATTTAATTCTCATAGTTATCCTATGAGAAAGATATTTTATTATCCCTCTATAACAGGGTAGGAAGCCAGAACTAGCGACTTAATAGGTCAGGTCTTTTTTCCTCTGTCCTCCCAGCTGGAAGCTGGCCACTCAGGCCGGTTGGAGAAAACTGAGGATCTGTGGCTGAAGGTTCGGAAAGATCATGCCCCCCGCCTGGCCCGCCTTTCTCTGGAGAGCCGTTCTTTACAGGATGTCTTGCTGCATCGTGAGTCCTTGTGGGTTCTCATGTTCAGCGTTGGAGAATCCCAGTGTCCAGCACTCCCTGATGTGTTTTTGAATTCCTAAAGTATGCCTGGTCTGACTCTTTATATAGTTCAAATAACATGCCCAGCCTGACCAGGCGGTGGCGCAGTGGATAGAGCGTCGGACTGGGATGCAGAAGACCCAAGTCCGAGACTCTGAGGTCACTAGCTTGAGCGCAGGCCCATCTGGCTTGAGCAAAAGCTCGCCAGCTTGGACCCAAGGTCGCTGGCTCCAGCAAGGGGTTGCTCGGTCTGCTGAAGGCCCGCGGTCAAGGCACATGTGAGAAAGCAATCAATGAATAACTATGGTGTTGCAACGGCAACGAAAAACTAATGATTGATGCTTCTCACCTCTCTCTGTTCCTGTCTGTCTGTCCCTATCTATCCCTCTCTCTGACTCTCTCTCTCTGTCCCTGTAAAAATAAATAAATAAATAATATGCCCAAAGTTTATTTAAATCAAACCAGTTAGGTTACTTTCTGCTGGTTTAGAATGACATCAACATTTTTTTCCCTGGCCTAGTTATGACTTCTTGCCTCTAGGCAGGTCCACGGCTAAGAATCTTAGGGAGGTTGTCCAGCAGGTTCTCATCCCTCCTGCCTTATCTCTGCCTCTGTACTTTGCAGGTAAACCTAAACTGGGACAGGAACTGGGCCGGGGCCAGTATGGTGTGGTATACCTGTGTGACAGCTGGGGGGGACACTTCCCTTGTGCCCTCAAGTCGGTTGTTCCTCCAGATGAGAAGCACTGGAACGACCTGGCCTTGGAGTTTCACTACATGAGGTAGGTATGGTCTCATTCACTCTATGGGAAAAGCTCCAGAGAAGAAGCTAGAAGCCTGGCATAAATTTTGTACCAAGAGCTACAGCATGCTGTCTCTCCACACCTACATCTCAAAATGTTGTATTTGTGTGTCAGGCCCAGAACTGCTCTCTTCAAGCCCTTTATTGTCTTTGCCTGACCTTTCCCAACATCCTGTTTTCTGACTGATCCTTCCATTTGACTTTATTCCTTCGTTCTTAGTACCTATAAATATTTAGATTCCTTAATTCTTCGTCCTTGTTCGAGAGGCCTTTCTCTTGCCCTGTCTCTGTTGATGGCCATTACCTGGGGCCTGGACTAAGCATGGTCTTGAGGTTATTCCCTCCCATGGATGGCATGCTGTGCATTGTAGCCCAGACCTCTCTCCTTCCTCCAGGTCTCTGCCGAAGCACGAGCGATTGGTGGACCTCCACGGGTCTGTCATCGACTACAGCTACGGGGGCGGCTCCAGCATCGCCGTGCTGCTCATCATGGAGCGGCTGCACCGGGACCTCTACACAGGGCTGAAGGTGAGGCACAGCGGGGTCAGCGAGAGCAGCGAGAGCAGCTGGCCCAGATCCGCAGGTTCCCGTCTGGCCTCTCATCCTTTCTTGTTTGTTCAGAGCTTCTGGCTTTTGTAAGACATTGTTGGAGTAATCAAGCCTTACTACCCTTCTTTCTAAAATAACCTTAAAATATTTTCAGAATCTATTTTTTGGTCCAGATCCTATCACTGGACCTTACCATCTTTACCTCCTGTGATGGTGGGAAAATATCTAGACTCTCAGAGCACAGAAAGTGCCAGTAACTCTGCTGTTCTCTTTGTTGCTGTCAATGTATAAAGCCAGTTTTCATTGTTTAGTCAACACATACATTTGTTAGTGACTGACTACTTTGTACAAGGCCCTGTATTAAGCACTATAGAGGGATGTAAAAAAAGGATAATTGCTAGGAGCCTTTGAATTATACTTAGTGAATATTCCACGAAGATGAGGTGTTTGAATTTGATAAGTACACATTGATGGTGAAAATTTCGGCAATTGGAAATAGGCCGTATCAGAAAGGAAATAGCATAATGACAAAGCTCTGGAAGGCCAATAAGGATGCTTGTCAGTGTTGGGGCAGCTGGTTCATTTTGGGAATTATTGGCAGGTGGATAATGTGCCAAAGAAATGTTGGGAGCAAATTATAGAGGACTGAAAATGTTAAGAGTTTCCATAGAATTCAAATTTGGTTATAGATAACAAGAAGCTATCAAAAGATTTTATTTGAGTGAAAGTGAAATACCTTCAGTTAGATGCTGCATTTCCCTCATCTAAAATAACCACCAAAATCCTGGCCAGATAGCTTGGTTGGTTAGAGCATCATCCGAAGCACAGAGGCTGCCAGTTCTATCCCTGGTCAGGGCACATGCAGGAACAGATTGATGTTCCTGTCTGTCTGTCTCTCTTTCTCCCTTCCTCTCTCACTAAAATCAACAACAAAAAAAATTAAAATAAAATGACCACTAAAAAGGAAGTAGAGAGGTCTCTTTTGTCTACTCACCAGAGCTGAGTAGCACAGGGGGAAAGCTAACCCTGCCGTCTCTGGGTAGGTCCCTTCTCACAGATTTCTCCCGTACCAGTTTATTTGGAAGCTTCCTGAAGTAGGACAAAAGAATCCTTCGAAACGCTCACAGGAGCCATGAGAAATCAGTATGATGAATGGCTCTCCAAGTGGTTTTCCTTCTTCACTGTCGAGGAGTTGAGCTCAGCACTATCTGATGCTCCTCCATAAGTGGTCTAGAGAACCGTATTTGAGGCTTGGGAGAAGTGAGGTGAGTGAATTTGGTATTGGAATAAATAAAACCCAACCTGGCCTAGCTAGCAGGACCTAGGAGTAATTACTGTGAGCCTCAAGGGCAGTTCCAAAGTTTGTTTAGGGCAGTGGTTCTTAACCTTTTCTGAGGTACCGAACCCACCAGTTTCATATGCGCATTCACCAAACCCTTCTTTAGTGATAAATAAAATATATTTTTTTCCAACTTCAAGACATAGGTATATGTTTTTTTACTGGTGCACAAAATGAGCCGTGCATGAACATCACCTTGCTCAAAGAACAAAACCAACAAAGTGCATGAACTCACAACAAATTACGGTATTGCTTTATTCTGGCCTCTGTGGCAGAGGCTTCTCTGAACCCCTGAGACTGACTCATCGAACCCCTAGGGTTCGATAGAACCCAGGTTAAGAATCACTGGTTTAGGGGTTAGAATAAGCTTATACCTTCAGTCATTTGGTTGCACCTCTCCAAATTACTTTTGAGGATTATGCAGCTGGCTTAAGCGCAGCCTCTGAGGGATTGTGTCTGGTCTATGTAGCTTACCCCTCGTTGCTTCTCCTCTACTTCCTTCTCCTAACTGCTTTCCTTTCCACTTTTTCTCATCTTCTCTTCTGTCCTTGTGTACCCAATGTGGTCAGCCTTTCAGACCACACAGAACTCTTAATTGGGTTGATGAGTTGTCTTTTTTTTTTTTTTTTTAATTTTATTGATTTTAGAGAGAGGAAGGGAGAGTGCAGGAGAGACACAGTTTCTGTATGTGCCCTGACCAGGGATCAAACCAGCAACCTCTGTGCTTTGGCACCATGATGCTCTAACCAGCCAAGCTATCCAGCCAGGGCAACGAGTTGTCTTGTTAGTGACAAATAAGTTCTTTTGTTTCCCCAAGGCTGGGCTGACCCTGGAGACACGTTTGCAGATAGCACTAGATGTGGTGGAAGGCATCCGCTTCCTGCACAGCCAGGGACTTGTTCACCGGGATATCAAACTGAAAAATGTGCTGGTAAGAGCTGTTTCTCCAGTGTAACATGCTGCCTCTGGGCTAAGTGATCTTTCTAGAGTACACTGCGATGTAAGTTTCCTTTTCACAGGAAAAGATGGAGGGATAGTAGTCAAGTTAACAGCAGAATAAATAGTATCTTGAACTTAAAGCTTAGGGAGGACTTGCATCATAGACACAGCTCATATTGCTTAAGGGTTTTTTCCCCCAACACTATTGAAAAAATTTAAATTTACAGAAAAGTTAAAAGAGTGGTAAAACAGATTCGTGTTTTCCCGTTTTCCTAATGTTTCTGTCTCTCTATACACACATGTGTGTGCGCGCACACGCACACACACACTTTTTTACTGAACTATATGAAAGTAAATTGCAGATAATACATCATTCCTAAAAATAGGCATACCTTGTTTTATTGTGCTTTGCTTAATGTACTTCACAGATATTGTGTTTTTTATAAATTTAGGAATTGTGGCAAACCTGCCTTGAACAAATCTGCCAGAGCCTTTTTTCCAACAGCATATGCTCACTTCATGTCTCTGTCTCACATTTTGATCAGTCTCGCTTTTAGATCTTTTTGTTATTATGTTTGTCATGGTGATCTGTGATCAGTGACCTTTGATGTTGCTATTATAATTATCTTGGGTACCACCAACCACACCCATATAAGAGGGCAAACTTAAGATAAATGCATGTGACCTGACCGGGTGGTAGTGCAATGGAAAGAGCATCGACCTGGGATGCTGAGGACCCAGGTTGTCAGCTTAAGCACAAGCTCATTAGCTTGAGTACGACGGGGTCGCCGGCTTGAGCATGGGATCATAGACATGACCCCATGGTTGCTGACTGGAGCCCAAAGGTCTCTGGCTTTAGCAAGGGGTCACTGGCTCAGTTGGCTATGCCTCCTCTCCCTGGTCAAGGCATATATGAGAAGCAAAAACAACTAAGGTGCCGCAAGGACGAGTTGATGCTTCTTATCTCCTTTTCTGTTTGTCTCTCTCTCAAAAAATAGATAAATGCATGAGTTCTAACTGTTCCACTGCTTCCCTGAGACACAGCAATATTGAAATTAGGTCAGTTAACCTCACAATAGCCTCAGAATGCTCAAGTGAAAGAAAGACTCATACATCTCACTTTAAATCAAAAGCTAAAAATGATTAAGCTCAGTGAGTAAGGCATGTCAAAAGTCAAGATAGGCCAAAAGCTAGGCCTCTTGTGACAGTTAACTAAGTTATGAATGCAAAGGAGTTCTTGAAAGAAATTCAAAGTGTTACTCCAGCGAACATACGAATGATAAGAAAGCAGAACAGCCTTACTACTGATATGCAGAAAGTTTAAGATCAAACCAACCACAACATTCCCTTATGACATAGCCTAAACAAGAATAGGCCCTAACTCTCTTTAAGTCTGTGAAGGCTGAGAGAAGTTAGGAGGTTGCAGAGGAAAGGTTTGAAACCAGCAGAGGTTGGTTCATGAGATTTAAGGAAAGAAGGCATCTCCATAACATAAAAGTGTAAGTTGAAGCAGCAAGTGCTGGTGTAGAAGCTGCAACAAGCTATCCAGAAGCTCTAGTCAAGATAATTAATGAAGGTGGCTACACTAGGTGACAGATTTTCAATGTAGGTGACAGCCTTGTATTGGAGGAAGATGCCATCTAAGTTTCAAAGCTAGAGAGAAGTCAGTACCTGGTTTCAGAGCTTGAAAGGACAGGCTGTCCTTTGTCATGTAAGACACTAATGCAGCTAGTGACTTAAAGTTGAACTCATTGTTCATTTACCGTTCTGAAAATCCTAGAGCCCCTTATACAGAGTGAAATAAGTAAATCAGAAAAAAAAAACACACTGAGAACAGCATGATTTCATACATCGGTGGGACATAAAAGTAAGACTATGAGACACGGACAAGAGTGTGGTGGTTACGGGGTGGGGGGAGGGAGGGGAGGGTGGGATAGGGAGAACGGGAGGGGCACGGGGAAAACCAGATAGAAGGTGACAGAGGACAATTTGACTTTGGGTGATGGGTATGCAACACAATTGAATGATAAGATAATCTGGAGATGTTTTCATTGTACATATGTACCCTGATTTATTGGTGTCACCCCATTTAGTTAATAAAAAAAAAAAACTAAAAAAAAATCCTAGAGCCCTTAAGAATTACACTAAATCAGCCTGACCTGTGGTGGCACAGTGAATAGAGCATCGACCTGGAATGCTAAGGTCACCAGTTCAAAACCTGGGCTTGCCTGATCAAGGCATTCGCGAGAAGCAACTACTATGAAGCAACTACTCCTCCCCCCCCCTCTAAAAATCAGTGAATAAAGTCTTAAAAAAAGAAAGGCCCTGTCCTGTTAGCTCAGTGAATAGAGCTTCATCCTAGCATGCAGATGTTCTGGGTTTGATCCTTGGTCAGAAAAGAGCAAACATCTGTTTCTTTTCCCCTCCCTCTCCCCCTTCTCTCCTTCTTCCCCTCTCATAGCTCATTTGGTTTGAGCATTGGTACTGGGCTCTGTGGATAGCTTGCCTGGTTTGAGTGTTGGCCTCAGTTGCTGAGGATAGCTTGGTTGATTCGAGCATTGGCCCCAGATGATGGTTGCCAGGTGGATCCCAGTCGGGACACAGGCAGGAATCTGTCTCCCTATCTCCCCTCTTCTCACTAAAAAAAAAAAAGGGGGGGGATTATTACACTAAATCTGTCCTGGCCAGATGGCTTAGTGGATAAAGCATCAACCCAGCACACCAGAGGTGGCAGATTCTACCCCAAGTAAGTGAGGGCACATATGAGAAGCAATTCACTGAGTACACAACTAAATGAAACAACTAAGTGAAACAAGTTGATGCTTCTCTGTCTCCCTCTCCCCTTCCTCCAAATCAATAGGAAAAAAATATTTTTCAAAACATTAAAAGAAAAGCCTGACCAGGCAGTGGCGCAGTAGATAGCACATCAGACTGGGATGCGGAGAACCCTGGTTTGAAACCCTGAGGTCACCGGCTTGAGTGCAGGCTCATCTGGTTTGAGCAAGGGGTCACTGGCTCTGCTGTAGCCTCCCACTCAAGGTACATATGAGAAAGCAGTCACTGAACGACTAAGGAGCTGCAACGAAGAATTGATGCTTCTCATCTCTCTCTCTTCCTGTCTGTCTGTCCCTGTTTCTCCTCTGTCTCTCTCTGTCTCTGTCATACACACACACACAAAAAAAGGAAGAAAAAAAGAATTATGCTAAATCTACTCTGCCTTTGCTGTACAAATGGAACAACAAAGCCTGGATGACAGCACATCTGTTGACAGCATGTTTACTGAATATTTTAAGCCCATTGCTGAAACCTACTGCTCAGAGAAAAAGATTCCTTTCAAAATATGCTGCTCATTGATGATGTTCCTGGTCACCAAAGATCTCTGATGGAGATGTACAGTGAGATTAATGTTGTTTTCATGCCTGCTAACACAAAGTCCATTCTGTAGCCATGGACCAAGGAGGAATCTTGACTTTCAAGTCTTACTAAGAAATACATTTTGTGGCCCTGGCCAGTTTGTTCAGTGCATAGAGCATCAGCCCACCGTGCAGACGTCCCGAGTTCTATCCCTGGTCAGGGCACACATGAGAAGTGAACATCTGATCTTCTGCTCCTCCCTCTCACCCTTTTTTCTCTATTCCCCTTCACAGCCAGTGGCTCGATTGGTTCGAGCATCGGCCCTGAGCACTGAGGATAGCTCAGTTTATTTAAGCATTGGCCCCAGAAGGGGGTTGTCAGGTGGACCCCAGCTGGAGCACATGTGGAAGTCTGTCTATCTTCCGTCTTCTCACTTAAAAAAAATTTTTTGTAAGGCTGTAGCTCTGTAGATAGTGATTCCTCGGATAAATTGGGGCAAAGTAAATTGAAAACCTAGAAAGTATTCACCATTCTAAATGTCATTAAGAGCATTCATGATTCGTGGAAAAAGGTAAAAATATCAGCATTAACGGGTTTTGAAGAAATTGATTCCAACGATCATGGATGACTTTGAGAGGTTCAGAGTTTCAGTGGCAAAATTAGAAGTAGAGCCTGAAGATGTGACTGAATTGCTGCAATGTCATGATAAAACTTTAATGGCTGAGGAGTTGCTTCTTATGTTTGAGCAAAGAAAGTGAATTGTTGAAATGACAACAAAGGATATAGACTATGACATGAACTCAGTTTATAAAGCAGCAGCAGGGGTGGAGAGTTCCACTGTGGGTAAAATGCTATCAAACAGCATCTCATGCTACAGACAGATTATATGTGGAAGAAGAATCAGTTGATGCGGCAAACTTAAGAAATTGCTACTGCCACCCCAACCTTCAGCGATCCCCACCTTGATCAGTCAGCAGCCATCAACCTTGCGGCAAGAGCATCCAACAGCAAGAAGATTACAGCTCATTGAAGGCTCAGATGGTGGTAGCATTTTTGGGGGTTCACATCTCTTTAATGAGATCAGAGGCTCCTGTGTATGTCATTGTGGGTTGAGCTTGCACAGTCCTGCAGACACGGCCACTCTCCTCAGGACTCCAGCCCTTTCAGGCAGATTCTGGGAGGTCAGGGAGAGGCCAAGGATAACTCAAGGAGTTGGGAGCAGGGCTGTTTCTAGTGGGCAAGTAACCCACCCAACCTCCCGATACTGCTTAGGTGATATCTCCTTCATTGGAAGCCAGCCCCAGGGAAGAAACTTAGGGTATGGGAGCTAGGAGCAATGTACAAGGGGAGCAGTCCCCCAAATCTGGCTGGGTGACACTAGCCCTAGGCTCCTTGACTGACTCACCCTCACTGGAGGTAGGATAAGGGCAAAGCTTGATACCCAAGTCACCATTTATGTGGTGATGTGGCAGGCGGCCGCTCACCCTTGCCCCAGGCTTACCCTCCTGATGAGGGGGGAGCACTCTGGTGAGAGGAAACACCTTCCAAATTTGTTCCCTCACAGTGGGCAAGGCAGCTAGAAGTGGAGGAGCAGCAGGTACATTTCCTGGAAGCAGTCAAGGAATAGCTTGGGACCGCAGTGTAAGGAGGCAGTGAGCTACATCCTCAGAGGTTGGGGATTGGAAGGTCTGAGGAGGCAAAGTTCAAGCAGTGATCCGTAAGGAACTGAGCCCACCCCATGGCTTGCCCCCATCTTGAATGGTTAGCATTTTTTAGCAGTAAAGCATTTTAAAATTAATGTATGTACCTTGTATTTTAAGATATAATGCTGTTGAATACTTAATAGACTATAATATAGTATAAATAACTTTTATATACATTGCAAAACCAAAAAAATCATGTAACTTACTTTATTGCTCTATTCTATTGACTTTATAGCAGAGTTCTGGGTCTGGATCTGTATTGTAGTATCTCTGAGGTACACCTGTACTTCAGCTTGTACCTCCTAAAAAAAGGAACATCTTCTATGTAACTGAAATGCCATTATCAGACCCAAGAAATTTAACATTGATACCCTATTATTAGTTAATGTACTGTTTTGTGTTAACATTTTCCATTGTCCCAAATATGTCCAATTATCCTAAATATGTGGTCTCTTTGATCCTAGATCCAGCCTCTGGGTCATACATTGCATCTTGTCATGTTCCTTTAGCCTCCTTTAGTGTAGAATAGTTCTGACTTTTCTTCTTTTGTGACATTGATATTTTTAAGGTTTCCTTAGGGTTTGATCAGAAATACTGGATGAAGGCTGAGATGGGTAAATGCACCTTAAAAGGTCATGAACCCACCCAGCCTGTTATCTGAATTACAAAGATTTTTTTAGATACTCCTCATGAAAATATTTTAGATTATTATTAAGTTGTCTCTGGCATCACTTTAAAATATAAAGATAGAACAATTTGGAGGGAAGGAAAGATCTTTCTAAAATTATAGAGGCTTATTAATGATCGAATGAGACACACATTTATTCTCTTAGACCTTTAAGAAAGGAAACTAGAGGGAATTCCAGAAACTCTAGCTGACCAGAGGACATTAATGTTCTTAACAGCTTTTTTGCCTTGGCATCTGGAGGTCAGAGGAGAATAGTCAGAAACTAAAATACTTTTCTCAGTGTTCTTCACTTATTCATTTTTCCAAGAAGTTTTAAGCTCCTGATAGTGCCAGGCACTGTGCTAAATCCCCACCATTAGGTTGCTTACAGTCTGTCTGGGGAGAAGACAGTAATGGAGGCAGGATTAATTAATACTGCTATGAGGAAGACATCTGCTATTGAGTTTGGGGAGGCAACTGAGCTGAGTGCTGTGTGTAGGATCAGACACAGAGTGACTCCAACCCCGTTTTGTTGGCAGCTGGACAAGCAGAACCGAGCCAAAATCACTGACTTAGGATTCTGCAAACCGGAGGCCATGATGTCAGGCAGCATTGTGGGGACACCGATTCATATGGCCCCTGAACTTTTCACAGGTAAGCTGGAGGGCAGGGAGTGGGTTGGGCGGGGCTTCGCACAGTAACCCCTTGAGCTAAGACAGTGGTTCTTAACCTGGGTTCTATCGAACCCCAGGGGTTTGATGAGTCGGTCTCAGGGGTTCAGAGAAGCCTCTGCCGCGGAGGCCAGAATAAAGTAATACCGTAATTTGTTGTGAGTTCATGCACTTTGTTGGTTTTGTTCTTTGAGCAAGGTGATGTTCATGCACGGCTCATTTTGTGCACCAGTAAAAAAACATATACCTATGTCCTGAATTTGGAAAAGAAATCATATTTTATTTATCAGTAAAGAAGGGTTCGGTGAATGTGCATATGAAACTGGTGGGTTCGGTACCTCAAAAAAGGTTAAGAACCACTGAGCTAAGAGTAGTGTCCACAAGTAGTCCTGGCAGGTCCATCAGGCAAGGGAGAAAACAACAGGAAAAAAACTAAGACAAGCAGAGGGAAATGTAGAGTTATAAAGGGCTCACAAAGAAGGGTGCTAATGGGAGTCACCAACTATTCTTTTGGATGTCTCTCGAGGCCATAATTTCCATAATCAATTATTTTATCATAAAGTATCAATCAAATAACTTCTACAGTATATTAGAAGTTGTCCCCTATCAGTAAAGAACTTATAGATGACAGATATATATTAATAGAGGTAAAATAGTAGGGCAGTATAAGACAGCATAATAAAGTGCTAAATTAAATGCTACGTAGTGTAATTTGATGTTCAAAGGAAAGATAAATGAAGGTTGAAATGTTTGTTGATTTTGTGGTAGACAGAAGATTTTTAGATAGAACTTGAATCAGATCTGGAAAAATTGGTAGGTAAGAAGGGAATTTATATTTATTAAGTATATTCTTTGAGCTAAGCAGTGTGAGTTTTTCATATATTTTATTCCATTTAATCCTCACTAGAACTCTGGTGACGTTAATGCATTTTTATTTCCATGTCATGGATAAAGTTAAGTCAAGGCCAGGTTACTGAAAAAACCCACCCCAGAACACTGAGCTAGATAGAAGTCATGGAGTGAGGAATGGAATCTAGGTCTTTGTCTCTAGTGTCTAACCATGTATGGTAAGAGAAGGAAAATTCTGGAGGCTAGGCAATGGGAAATATGAGGAAAATTGTAGAACAGAAATAAGCATGACAAAAGAAATCTACTTGGGAAATAATAGCAAACCAGGTTGGAGATAAAATGCAATGAGCTTGAAATTCACACAGAGGAGTGGAGGCTTCATGTAGAAGAAGTAAGGTCCTATTACCCTTTTGAGCTGTAAAGAATGAAATATGTTTGTACAAAATTAGCTTAGCTGATTGAGGGAAACTGAGTGGCAAGAAACAAGGTGGGGAAACTGTGGCTGTCTCCTTTATTAGGTTGGTGGTGGTGCTAAAGCAAACAAAACCAGTGACAGATTGAGGATGAATCAGAAGAAGAATGAGCAAGGGTTTGTTTTTGTTTTTGTTGTAAGTTGATATGAGTGATGTACAGCAAAGAATGACTAAACAGTGACTCCAAGGTTTGGAACCTGAGTAGATGAGGAGAGGTTGTGTGATTGTTGAGGAAGATGGGAAGGTAATCACAGGTTGCCCGTTAATATTGGTAAGAATTAAATTAGCAACATATTTTAATTTCTCTCATTAGCCTCATGCACAAGTCAGCCCTTCACTGAGTAATTCACGCTAGAATTAGGATTAGGAGTTAGCCAGGTAACTGTAGTCCTACCCACATTGGAATAAATACATAGTCATCATTTTTCTTTCTATAGATTTACTTTCTTTTTAAATTAAATTTCTATTTCCCCTGCTTGCTTGTTTTTGTGTTTTTTGCTACTTCATATTAAATTCCTTTGGTTGTTTCTACTGCAGTCCATTCTAGTGCTATCAGAATAATCTTTCTAAAATATTTTTCTTTGCTTGACCTGTGGTGGCACAGTAGATAAAGTGGTGACCTGGATTGCTGACGTCACCAGTTTGAAATCCTGGGCTTGCCTGGTCAAGGCACATGTGGGAATTGATGGTTCCGCCCTTCTATCTCTCTCTTTTTTGCTTTCTCTCCCTCTCTAAAATAAATAAAAAATAATAAAAAAATGAAATACTTTCCTTCATGTCGCCTCCTGCTCTAGAACATAAATGACTTCTGTCCACTGAATCCTGACTCTTCTGTCTGACTTTAAAAATCCTTGTATTCTGGTTCCAACTTGCCCAGCCACCTGTATTTCTCAACTTTATTTCCCTAATACAATCTTTCAGATTTAATCATTTTGACTACCCCATTAAAATAAAAGTCCTGCCCTAGCCGGTTGCTCAATGGATAAAACATCAACCCAGCACACCAGAGTTTGTGGGTTTGACCCCTTATGAAGGCATATACGAGAAGCAACCAATAAGTACAAAACTAAGTGGAACTAGGTAAAACATTGAGTTGATTCTTCTCTCTCTCTGTCTCTTCCTTTCTCTGCCTTCCTCTCTCAAATCAATGGAGAAATAAAATTAAAAAGAAAAAGGCCTGGCCTGACCAGGCGGTGGTACAGTGGATAGAGTGTCGGACTGGGATGCGGAAGACCCAGGTTCGAGACCCCGAGCTCGCCAGCTTGAGCGCGGGCCCATCTGGCTTGAGCAAAAGCTCGCCAGCTTGGACCCAAGGTCGCTGGCTCCAGCAAGGGGTGGCTCAGTCTGCTGAAGGCCCGCAGTCAAGGCACATGTGAGAAAGCAATCAGTGAACAACTAAGGTGTCGTAACGGCAATAAAAAACTAATGATTCATGCTTCTCACCTCTCTCCATTCCTGTCTGTCTGTCCCTATCTATCCTCTCTCTGACCCACTCTGTCCCTGTAAAAAAAAAAAAAAAGGCCTGTTTTTCTTCTCCTTTGTCAAGTTCTAGTCTTAGCTCTGTTAATATCTAGTTTTGGCCTGTGGTGCTGCTATAATTCTTTTATTATAAAATGAGCATTATAAATGTGTCCTGCCTAACGGTTGTTATGCAAGATAATGGAGGTTAAAAGCTTTAAGAAAAAAAGTATAACAATCTCTGCAGGTGAAGTTAGTGGTGATGCTATAGATTTCTCTCCCTGGCTCACTGCTTGTCACCCCTCCCCTTCTTGCTGTAGGGAAATATGATAATTCCGTGGATGTCTACGCTTTTGGCATTCTGTTCTGGTATATCTGCTCAGGCTCCGTCAAGCTCCCTGAGGCATTTGAAAGGTGTGCCAGCAAAGACCATCTCTGGAACAATGTGCGGAGAGGTAAGAGTCACAAGCCCTACTTTGTCCAAACTCCCCTGTTGAGAGCAGACCAAAACCAGGTGCAGTAGCAGGGGCCTCTCATCAAACCTTTCATTCCAAGCATCACTGTCCGGAACTGTCTGAAAGAGGCTTTTTTCTTTAAAATTTCCAGTTCAACTTTATATGCCAGTGTGTTCCAGTTTCTCATCACTGTTAATATTAGGTTCTAACCTAGATGTCTGCAGTTGAAGCTAAAGCTTATTGCATTCTTAGCCCAACTGGGTTATCAGCCAGAGAGCTAATCATGCTGATTGGTTGAACCGTTAGCTTTCTCACTGATTCTGGTCTTATTTCCACGCTCCTTTCTCTAGGGGCCCGTCCAGAACGGCTTCCGGTGTTTGATGAGGAGTGCTGGCAGCTGATGGAAGCCTGTTGGGATGGCGACCCCTCGCAGAGACCTCTCTTGGGCATTGTCCAGCCCATGCTCCAGGGCATAATGGACAGGCTATGCAAATTAACTTCTGAGCAGCCAAACAGAGGATTGGATGATTCTACTTGAAAGCAAAGACCTTTTTATCTTTCTCTATTTCTTTCCTTCCCCTCACCTTTTGGCCATGGGAAGGATTTGACAGTTGTTTGTTGCAGACAGCTTCCAGGGTAACTGATGCTTGCTGGGCAGCTTGAGACCCCCTGGCAGAGATATCTCCTGGATAGTGCTGTTGATGGCTGAGCATACTCAGCAGTTCACTGATGCCCCAAGCTGTTTCTTTAGCAAAGGATTGTCTAGGACATGGGTAGGAGGCTGAAGAAAGCAAAGTTCTGGCCTCAGAACTGAAAATGAGGTAAATGTTACCATTGTCTGTTCACTGTATGTTTCTATGACAAGTGAGACACTGCAGTGGCAATAGTATTAAAAACTACAAGTTTCATAGTTTTGGCTCTAGCTATGAATAGTTTGGTTTTACCTAGTCATAAGGACCCTTTGCAAATTAAAGCTTAGTTCTGAAATTGTGAAAACATACTAGCATAACCATAACTTGTGGGTACCTGGTTCCTGCTCTCTGTAACCAGAGATCTCAGGTCGCAGCAGCCACAGGTCCCAGTGGTGATGCCAGAAGCAAAGCTGTCTCTTCCTTATAGTGCCGTGTGTTACCCGTTACAGGCCCACATGGCCTGACGAATGGGAGAGGGTTTCAGTTACATCACCAGAAGCCACTAAAAGAAAAAATGAGTGTGCAAGCGTGGGTGTGTATGTGTGTGTGTTGGATTTTGAGTTACTGCTACTCCTAAAACAGAATTCTTCTATGCTTGGGTCTTTATTCTTTTTTCCCCTCTTTTTGGTCTTAAAATGAGGAAGCTCCAGTTCACATGGTACTTAGGGGTAAGTCTAAGTAAAATTGGCCCAGTGTGAAGTATTTGGTGAACTGAGAAGTGGACAGTGATCTAAAGGCCATGGGCCTCCATACAAACCCACTGAAAGGATACCAGCTTGTTTCTTAAAGCTTAAAAAAATCAGAAACTCTTCTTTTGTGTCTGAATCTAACACACTGTTTTTAAACTTGATCAGTGAGCTGTTTAACCAAGGTTTTCTTCTTCAATTTATCTCTTCTTCGTACCTTATTTTAAATTTAATGTGGAAGAAAAGAACCAGGTGAAAGAGAAGAACACTCTGTAGTTCTGTGTGTGCCCCTTTCCCCTGTATGTTAGTGGCTGGGAAGGGTTCCCCCCAGAGTTTGTTATTTAGTGTACATAAGAGAAATTCTTAGGCCAGTCAAAAGAAAGAGAAACAATTTAAACATTGGCACATCTCAGATCTTGACTTCAAGCCTCCCTCAACCAAAGTGGTCTATTAGATTTAGAAAAGCATGTAGGTGAAGGAATGGACAGTGAAAGGAGTAACTTCCTCCATCTGCGTAGTAATCCTCAAGCACTGTGGTCTGTCCCCTGTGCCTAGTCCCAAACTGTGAAACAGGTCCCTGAGCAGGTGTATAAGATAATGGGCTGGTTTGCTACTAGAATTTTCTAGGATTGCTTGTGAGAAAATGGCCATCTCTTAAAAATTAATGGTATAAATGGAGTCTACAAAAATTTTTTTCATATAACTTTTAAAGTTTAGTTTTTAACCCTAGCTCTCCTGGGCTGTGATTATGCTATGTCTGAGCATAGTGGCCCCCTGAGTACGCGTAGCCCTGCAGAAACTCCATATAGTAGGGCTAAACCCTTTCTGATAAGTTGACTTGACCCATTGTATTTGCGTTCTATAGGCTCCAGCCTTGTTTTGGTGGAATGTTCAATGTATCTCTTAAAATTTTTAACACTTAGCTTTACTTCAAAGCATCGTCAGCATTAACTGGTTGCCCTTCTGGGGACTATGATGGGCCTTCCAGGAAGCCATGTTTCAAGTTAAAAAAATAGAGGCAGGTAATCTCTACTTGATAAAATATTATTTTAAGTCTTGTTCTGTGTGAAATTTCAAGAAAGCTTTTATATATTCCCTTTTCCAGACTGGCCTTTAGCTCTGGCTATAGTCGGGAGTCTGTGCTGCCAGTATGGAGACCACATTCCTAACATTCTTTGGAAGTCTTTGTTCATACCCCATTCACACATGGGAGGTCAGGCTTTTCTCCAGCCAGAGCCCCTTTTCAGTTTACCCCTGTGACTTAGTTTGCTCTCAGACATCAGTTTTATAGCAGATCCCCCACGTTTGTTTGCCTGAGTTGGGAAGGGAGGGGCTAATGGGTGAGTAGTTGTGTAGTTGTGTTACAGCTTATTTTTAAAAAAAGGTATTCTGAGATAAAGTGCCGAATATTCCTGCAAGTCTCCGGGCCAGCCAAGGCCCACATTTAGACATTGAGAGGTATTATTTAAACACTCAGCAGGCTGAGTGCAAAATGCATATGAATAACACGTGTATACTTTGCTTTTGTTTTACAACATTGTCAGCAAATTTTGGATTCTTTGTTCCTTGGCAACCATTATTTTTAAAGTGATGGAATGCCATGAAATGTACTGTATTGTATGTTACTTGGGAAGATAGTAGGTATTAAAGAAATTTGATGGCACTTGGGCTGTCAAGGGCTTGGCAAGACCAAAGTCTGAAGATTTTGCCTCCTAACTTTGGCAGTATTTGCTACCAAGTGGTGAAGTGAGACTGTAGCTGGGGGAGGAAGAAGGATGGGATGAAAGAATTACCCTATGTTCTATCCTTCTAATCATTTTAATTAGAGCAATTTACCCCAGCCCAAAATTGATCACCTGGCCATTTTTCATGCACTTGAAGTCTGATCACTTATGTTGCTTTAGAACTGAGTCGGGGACCTTCCTGCAGAGCAATCAGAAGAAATGGTGGAGTCTGGAGCCAGGAGTGGCTGACTCTGTGCCTGCAGAACCAGCAGCAAGGTCAGCCATGGGTGGAGGAATGCTCGTTTGAGTGGGGTTTCCAAAGGCATGCCCAAATTCCCATGATTCTCTGTGGAAAGTAGCTCATTGATTGAGCAAGCCTTTCACTTGTCTGGAAAGGAGGACTGTGCTGGTTCTTCCTGGACCAGAGAATCACTTGTGACTCATTTAGTTTCAGGGGAATAGAGTCTAGGTGGCAGCTTCTCCTAATTTTTAACACTAAAAGTCAAGGAAACAGTGAAGGAAAGGATACAGTACTTCCACAGATAGAAATAAGGGAATGATAGAACTCTCAACCAGCACCTGTTGGCTCTCCAATGCATTTTGTTTTTTGGGTTTTTTTACACATCTTTCTTGAGCTGCAAAGGTATTAGAAAGTTTTGTTGTTGTTACCGAAGTAGTAGTTTGGGCTGCAACATGGTAACTGCACTGAACGACACTTTATTTCTAAGTTTTTATTCAGGACCGACAAGCAAAGGGGGGTTGGTAGTTACAGCAGCACTTCGGTGAATCGAGTCTCTCCCTGGCCTCGCTTGGCGAGAAGGCATGCTTGGTGTTCCATCTGGCTAATCGGAACCTCCTAACTCCGCAGTCTCTGAGCAGGCAGGCTAAGAGTCCATTGCTAAAAGAGGATTTTCTTTCTTTGAAATTTCAAAGCTTGATTTTGGGATTTTCTGGATCAAATAACCCACTTTGTCTTTAAAAGAAAAAATAAGAGGGTTTATCTTTCTAAATATGGAGGTGGAGTAGGGCCGGTATTAATAGGTAAGGAGGGAGCAACCTTGAGACACTTGTATTGCAAACTCCCTTAGGGGTTTCAAGAAGCATTACTGTTCTTTCAAGGGTTGATTTTTAACTTCACCAGCTTTGGTAACATCCAGTCCAATTGAGATGACCACAGAGACTATGTGAACACCTGGTACTGGGCAGGCCTTCTTCCCCAGAGGGCTGAAAAGAAAATTGGTCTGGGCAGCTTGTTGTCTTTTGTCTTTATGTAATGTTTTTGTTTGTTTTAAAGCACTAATGTTTATTACAGTGTTAAATAAAAATGTAACATACTAAGTGTGTAGAATAAAAGTGCAATAACAAGAGAGAAGTTACTTTGGCACAAACATCAGTCCTTACACTCTCTCCTTTCTTGTGCTGCCTGCCTCTTTCCACATTGTTACAGCACGACCATGTTAATTGTATTTTTAAGAAACACAATTAAGGGATAAGTCTTCTCTTAGTGTAATTTCGAAGGGTTTGGTTTGGTTTTAGAGAGTATTCTGTATACTTGTTGGAATGCACAAATACCAGATGTGCTGTGTAATAAAGATCACATTAACGTTTTAGGTTCACGTGTGTTTGACTTTTGTTTCCTCTGTGTTAATAGGACACACTATTCTGTTCCGTTTCCACTGGGACCTCTGCAGTCAGAGGTCTTACAGTCTGTCTGCCTTAGAGGTAGTTGGAACATGCCACTCCCCCATAGAGTGCTCTCTGTGTCCAGGTACTTGACATTACCACTACCAGAAGGTGGGGCAAGGGAATGGAAGGTGGGACAGTGGAGAAGAGGAGGCAAGGTGTGGTGATAGCAATTTATTTTTTAGAGACTTTCCTGGGTTCACATACTTCTCCAGCTTCTTTTCAGCATGAACATCAACATTCTGAGCTCATGCACAAACCTGTTCCTTATCACACTGTGAGAGAACCTGGCGATGGAATCTATATACTGACCAAGCTATGTTTGGAATATTTGAATTTTCTATTCAGGCTCACCGACCTTCATATTTGCTTGCAAAGCATTGCCTGACAGGCACCATAGGCCCCTGCCAGCAGAGTGGCACTATCCATAGTCACCAGGGAGTGTTAGCAAGCAGCATGCCGCCTTTCCCTGTGCAGCGTATTTGTTTTGTTCTGAGTTACTATATCATGTTTGCATGGCACATCACTTTAGCTATAACTGCTTGTGATTTGCGACACAAGTTTCGCGAGGAGATGGCAGCACAACTTGAACAGTTGATGTATTTGTGATTAAGTCTTAAAGAAATAGCTAACAGTGAATCTCGGTGGTTCTCTGCCTACTCCTACACAAAAGTCATTTAATACAGCTGAGCCTCTTACACTTGTGAAAGACTCCACTAATTCTAGCCGCTCTTCACAGCCAGGTATATCCCATCTTACATGTATAGCCCTGTATTCTAGTATAAAGTTCAATATGAGTTTTATTAACTTCTCTAGGCATTACTACTTTGGAGAAAACAGATTATAGTATGTATATTTTAGATTGGGTATGCTTTCCCAAGGACACAGCCCTCAACAGACTTGTCCCTTCAGTAGGGCAACTGGAGTCACTTTCTGACTTAGTCCTATGATTGGCTGGGGTTCAGTGGGGAGAGTCCACCAAGTTTCTGAACATTGTTAAATTCAACTTAGAAATTTCTACCTTAATAGGATCCCAAGGTGTCCATAAAGTGTTTTTTTTATCTTTGTTATTGCTTTTTAAAAATTTTTTTTAATTTAATTAATTGTGTTTACATAGGTTCTAGGGGGTGTCCATAAAGTGTTAATTGATTATTCTTTCATGTATAGTTTTCATGGGTGGCCATAAACTGGTAAAGGTCTCTTGGGTACCTCCTAGGGATGGCCCATTCTTTGGTATATTCTAAAGATAGCATTTCAAATTACTGGGAAAATAGACTATTAAACTGATTATTCACTGAAGAAAAAATATACTCAATCATGAAAAAAACAGTATACTAAAGATCTAAATATAAAAATAAAACTATATTAAAGAAACATTTTTAAAGACTATGAAGGAACTAGGTAATGGCACACAGTGAGTACTATATACTAGACACTCTTCTAAATGCTTTACATATATTAACTCACTTAACCTTCACCAGAACTCCATTTTACTGATGAGAAAATTAAGTAACAGGATCATGCAACTGATCAATGCCAGAACTGGGATTTGAACTTAAGAAGTCCAGCTCCAGAACCTTTTGTTCTACAACTAACCACTATACCATTCTGCCTCTGGGGGAAAATGCACGTGTGTTCATTTATAGTTTGGGGGAAGGGAGAACATTTTTTAGTGTGATCATGAATCCAGAAGTCATACAGAAAAAATGATAGAAATGGTAAAGAACAGCCTGACTTGTGTGGTGCAGTAGATAGAGTGTTGACCTGGAACACTGAGGTCCCTGGTTCGAAATTCCGAGTTTGCCTGGTCAAGCACATACAAGAAGCAATCAATGAACTACTAAAGTAAAGCAACTACAGTCCCACCCCCCCAACCCCAAAATCAATAAGTAAAATCTTAAAAAAATGAAAAGAACATATATACATCCAAAGACACCAAAAGCAAAATTAAGACATCACTAATTTGGCCTGATCATGGTGACGCAGTTTGTAAACCATTGACCTAGAGTGCTGGGGTCACTGGTTCAAAACCCCGAGGTGGCTGGCCCTGAGCACAGGCTTGTCACTGTGGGGTCATCGGCTAGAGCAGGGGGTGGTCCACACGATCCCAAAGCTCACCAGCTTGAGCATAAGCTGGCATGAAAAGCCCAGGGTCGCTGGCTTGAGCAAGGGGACACTGGCACGGCCCAAGTCAAGGCATGTATGAGGAGCTCAACGTATGACTAAAATGAAAGCAACTATGAGTTGATGCTTCTCACCCTCTCTACCTTCTTGTCTCTCACTCTCAAAAAAAACAAAACAAAAGACCACTATATACTATATACCTGATAAGAGTCATTTCCTAATTTATGAAGAGACCAACAAAAAAATTTTAGAACAAATTGACTTAATACATATTTGAAAAAGATGTCTATTCTCACTAATAAACAGGAAAAATTGCATATAAAAACCAAAAAGATATTTCCATCTGTCAAATTCCCAAAAATAAATATTAAAAACCTATTTATAAGCATGAGTGATGAGCATGTCCCTATGTTGGGAAGTAGACACAGCCACAAAAGGGCAATTTGGTAGTACCTAATGTAAACATTTTAAACCTGTATATTCTTTGTTCCAGAAATGATTTTTAGGCAGTCCCCTATCTACAGAAATATTTGCACAGGTGTGCAAAGCTATATAAATATGAGTGTTTATTTTATTTTATTTTTTTACAGAGACAGAGAGAGAGAGGGATAGATAGGGACAGACAGGAACGGAGAGAGATGAGAAGTATCAATCATCAGTTTTTTGTTGCCGTTGCGACATCTTAGTTGTTCATTGATTGCTTTCTCATATGTGCCTTGACTGTGGACCTTCAGCAGACTGAGTAACCTCTTGCTGGAGCCAGTGACCTTGGGTCCAAGCTGGTGAGCTTTTGCTCAAACCAGATGAGCCCGCGCTCAAGCTGGTAACCTCGGGGTCTCGAACCTGAGTCCTTCCAGATCCCAGTCTGACGCTCTATCCACTGCGCCACCACCTGGTCAGGCAATATGAGTGTTTATTGAATCATTACTTTTCATTTCCTACTAAAAACATGAATGAATACATTTATTTTTCAAATCCTGTCCTAAGGATTTATTAACTACTTCATTTTATAGTACATAGTAAAGTAGCTAATTAAATTATTTGCAAATTAACATTTTTTATTAAATTTATTGGTTGATAAAATTATATAAGTTTCAGATGTACAATTCTATAATATATCATCTGTATATTGTATTGTTTGTTCACCACTCCAAGTCAAGTCTTCATCGATCGCCATTGATCCCACCCATACCTTCTTCTACCTCCCCCAACCCCCTTGCACCATTTTTTTATAATACTAAAAAGATGAAGGTAATGTTAATGTCTGACAAGAGAAGATTAAATTACAGAGCTCATACCATGGAATACTATGTAGTAATAAAAGGAATGACAGATCTCTATGTTCTGACAAGGAAAGATGTTCATAATATATCATTGGGTTAAAAAATAATTTATGTAAAAGTATATTTATTATGACTTTTTTTTTGTAAAAATCCCTTCCATTCCCCATAGTCCCATATTATCTAGAGATCTGGTTCATCTCTCTATTTAAATGCATAGAAGAAAGTTTGTAAGGATATATATACATCAAACTGGTAACAGTTCAATTCCTAGAGAAAGAACTTCAACTTTTAGTGTATTGAATTTCTGTTATTGTATTGTTCATTTGCTATGAACATCTATATTTTTCATTTTTTAAGAAAATGAGGCCCTGGGTGGTTGACTCAGTATTAGAGTGTCGGCCCCGGTGTATAGATGTCCTGGTTTTGATTCCCTGTCAGGGCACACAGGAGAAGTGACAATCTGCTTCTCCACCCCTCCCCCTCTCACTTCTCTCTCTCTCTTCTCCTCCCCTCCTGCAGCCATGGCTTGATTAGAGTGAGTTGACCCTGGGCTCTGGGCATGGATCCATGGCCTCTGCTTCAGGTGCTAAAATATGGCTCTAGTTGCAACAGAGCAAGGGCTTCGGATGGGCAGAGCATCGCCCCCTAGTGGGCTTGCCAGATGGATCCAGTCGGGGTTCATGCAGGATCTGTCTCTGCCTCTCCTCCTTTCACTAAAAAAAAATATTTTGAAAAAAGAAAAATGAGTGAAAACGTTTTGGAAAGATATTAGGGGCCCACAAAAATCAACAGGAGACTAGAAAATCAGGCTCACAGAATCAATGGGTAGGAACCAGGGTATACTGCAAAGGCCTCACTATGGCTATGAAGAACCATCTTCCCTTATAAGTCAGCAGCCAGGGAGAATTTTCTCAATTGGCCCAGCATGGGCCCCAGGCTCATCTCCTAAATGCATTGGTTCAGAACGGAAAGGCTCTATCCAACTCCAGATACCATGGTGAAAGGTAGGTTTTCCTGCTCACTAAAACTATATTCAGTGGACAAGATGTAATTCCTAAAAGGTGATCAAATAAGTGTTAAAAAAAAAAGGGAGTTAGATTCAGGACAGGCCCCAGGTGACAGACGTCCATTACAGTTCGCTGCTTGGGCTGCTTGACATCACATCCACCCTTCTGGCTCGCCTCAGAGGCAAGGTCATGAAGATTTATAGACTGGAGCCAGTGCATGGAGGATTCATAACCTTTAAAATCTCTGGAGTTTGTTTCATTGAAAGAAGACCCCTTGGTTTCTATTTCCTTTCTTCTCCCTTTTTTCCCCAACATGACTTCCCAATGAAATTAATCATAAAAACACTCAAGCTAACAATATGTTAAATCAGAGGCTTTCTATGTGTGGAATTCAGGAGTTGAAAAAGCCAAAGGATGGAGAAATGCCAGGCCCACCGTGAAGCCACAGGCTCTGAAAATAAGGGAAGCCACTCAACGTTCCAAGCTGGGAATGTGGAGAAACAATGCAAAGCCCCTCTGAAACATTTTCCAGAGCAGAATGTGCTTACAATTTTAAAAAGGTATTATTTACTGTTTGATGCTTGTAAAAAAAAAAAAAAAAGCATAGGTGTCATTCTTGTAATTATGAAACTTTGAAAAAATGTGAACTCACTGTGTAATTTGTGGAACAGAACATTACCATAGTTTGGAAGCCCCAGTGTGCTCTTTCCAGATGCCAATCCTCTGCCTTTCCTACCCCAAGATTACTATTGTGCTTGATGTTCTCATGCTTTCAAAGAAAAAGGTTTTCCAAATATACATGAACCCTAAACAATATATAATTTGGTTATGCATGTTCTTGAGCTTTATAAAAATGGTATGACCTGTATATAGTCTTCTCTAACTTTTTCTTTTTAATTGTTGTATCTCTGACTTTTCTCCAAGTAGTTTATAGTCACTGTACGCTTGTTTTCACTGCAGTGTGTTACTTTAATGTGTGAATGTACTGCAATTTAGCCATTCTCTATTTTTCTCCGGAAACCAACTTTTGGTTCACTTTCTCTCATAGGACCTCTGTTTTCTATTTTATTAATTTCTTGTCTTAATTATCTTCATTGTTCACCTTTTTAGAGCTATTCCATTGTTCATTGCTTCCTCCTATCTTAAGTTGGATGCTTAGCTCATGAATTTTCAACTTTTCTTTTCCAACATAAATATTAAAGTTCAGAATTTTTCTTTAAATACTATTGCTGGCCTGACAGGTGGTGGCACAGTGGATAGAGCATCAATCTAAGACACTGAAGTCCGAGGTTCAAAACCCCAGTCACTGGCTTGAGCGCATGGTCACCAGCTTGAGTGTAGGGTTGCCAGCTTGAGTGTGGGATCATAGACATGAACTCATGGTTGCTAGCTTGAGCTCAAAGGTTTCTGGCTTGAAGCCCAAGGTCACTGGCTTGAACAAGGGGTCACTGTCTCAGCTAGAGCCCCCTGGTCAAGGCATGTGTGAGAAGCAATCAATGAACAACTAAAGTGACACAACCACAAGTTGATGCTTCTCATCTCTCTCCCTGTTGTCTCTCTTGCAAAAAAAAAAAAAAAAAAATCTGTTGGGACTTGTCTTAATGGGCTAGCTAATAGTGAATTTCTGTTTTATGTATACATAGAAATAATGGGTATTTTTTATTTTATTTTATTTTTTATTAAGTGAGAGGCCCACATTTGCCTCAACTGGGATCCACTTACCAAGCCCCCTACAGTGGGGATGCTTTGCCCATCTGGGGCCACTGCTCCGTTGCTCAGCAACTGAGCTATTTTATTTTAGCACCTGAGGTGAGGCCATGGAGCCATCCTCAGCTTCTGGGACCAACTTGCTCAAACAGTTCAAGCTATGGCTGCAGGAGGGGTAGAGGGAGAGAGAGAAGAGAGAGGCAGAGAGAGAGGAGGGGGGGAGGGGGGAGAATCAGATGGTTGCTTCTCCTGTGTGCCCTGACCAGGAATCAAACACGGGAATTCCACGCACAGGCTAATGCTCTACTGTTGAGCCAACCAGCCAGGGCCAGGTATTTTTATTACTTTTTATGACTCACTAATGAGAGTCAATTTTCCTCTGCAAGACTAAACAACATGAGGGCAAATGCTATCCTGTTTTGTTCAGTGTCTGGCATATTTTAGGGATTCTGTGAATCTTCTCTTTTGCCCTTCCAAATCTACTTTCACCACACTGCCCAGCTCTGCCCCAACATGCTGGCATCTGTGGACTACCTCTTTGCTCTGGAGCTTCCATTTAGGTTCAGTTGCACTAGTGGGAGTCTGGACAGTGGTCGGAGAGAGAGGTTGGGAAATTCTTTTTCGCTAGCTCACTTCCAGCTTGGCCGTGTTGGCAATGGCTGCCTTCTCCCTCAAAGTCACAACTCCTGTCTGTGGCTCTCTGCTACAGCTACAGCTCACAGCACGTGTTCCACTAACCACTCTTTCCTTTACCCCATCAAAGCTGAGGAGCTCCCCACTGCTACTAGTCCTAGGATGCTTTGCTGGTTTTCCCATAACTTTGTTTACATCTTTTAAGTAGCCCCTTCATTAAACTTTCTACAGTTTTCCCTTTTGAGTATGCCATCTTTATCCTACCAGGACCATGACTGGTACCACAGGATAATGAATATTTGTTTAACAAGTTTTATGAAAACATGCACAAATTTGCATAGAGCAAGAGAAGAACTTGGTTTCTGGGGAACTGCTGAAGAGTAGAGGCAAGGGGCTCCAGAGAGACGTGAGCATAGAAAGATTGGCAGGTGCCAGATCATGAAGGATCCTGTGGGACATGGGTCATGTTCCTACAGCTCGAGCTCTCTGAGAGATATTAATATAGAGAAAGTTTACTGGGGAGACCTCGACCTCAGGACCAACACCTTAGGTAGGTGGAGGAAACATGAATGAGCAGAGGACAATTTGAAGTGCAATGAAGTTGCAAAGTATGCCTCAGCCAGTCCCATGGGGTTCTGTGGGCCTGAGATAATTTCAAAATTGTCCCACTTTGAGGCTGCATGGCAGAAGTCCAAGGTCTCTGTCATTTTAAATGTTACACAACATTCAGGAGATAGCACAGCTCACGTCTTTGGCCCAAGGCTGTAGCCAAAGCTGGCAGATCTTAGAGCCTGTGTTCTTCAGCTCCGGAGTCACACTTTTCCCTCCAACTTTCAGAACCATAACCAACTCAGCATGCTTCATCATCTGGCATCATTAAGACCTAGTAAACAGAACAAGAAGTGAGGACAAAGACACCCACTGTTTTCTCTGCTCTCAGAGACGGGTGATCCCTGGGCAGTAGCTCAGGAGACTGTCAGAGACAGAACTGTGGGGGAAAATACCTTTGAAAGCATTCCATTTAAGTTTGTCTCCCCCAATAGAAGACACTGAGCTCCCGAGAGGAAAGACTTTCTCACAGCTAGCTGGAGGCAAGGACAAGATTAATTCCCATGCCCTCTGATTCCCAGGCCAGTTTTCCTTTCTTAATTATGGCTCCCAATGGCCTTTTGGGTTGAAGAGGAGACTGGCGAATGGGCGGGCTCCTTTGTCTCTCTTCCAGCCATGGGGTCTTGACAGAACCTCGTGTATGGGAACCCCATCCAAACCAGGTCCCATGGAGGAGTCTGTGGCAGCCAATGTCATTAACCAAATGTCCCTGGGATGCAAAACTAGCTTTGGAAGAGCTTGCTGAACCAGAAGCTAGGGTGAGGGCTGCAGGCCAGGGCAGGGGAAGGGGCAAGCAGCCTGAGGATGCTGCCAATTGCTCACAAGAGGTGGAGAAAGAAGACCAGCTGGGCCCAGGTTTTCTCTGAGATGTACTTTGATAATTTGCTGCATTTCAATGACTATATCCAAGGAGGGCTTGGCTCCAGGAAGCAGAAGTCACTGTGATAGTGGGAGAAAATAATTCAATGACCAATGACAGTTTGTTTTATTTAGCAAGATGCAGGGCGAGGGAGAACAAACAGGAATGGAGAGAGATGAGAAGCCTCAACTCATAGTTGTGGCACCTTAGTTCATTGACTGCTTCTCATAAGTGCCTTGACTGGGGGGCTCCAGCAGAGCTAGTGACCAATGCTCAAGCCAGTGACCTTACGCTCAAGCTGGTGACCTTGGAGTTTCAAACCTGGGTCCTCAGCGTCCCAGGCTGATGCTTTATCCACTGCACCACCACCTGGTCAAGCAACGGTTGTTAAAAACGGACCATCGTGATGAGTATTAAGACTGCTGCAATGTGATTTTTACAGCTGGGAGAGAGATGGAGCTCAACTCTAAATACAGTTTGGGCAATTTATAGCCAAGGAGGATGGTGAGGCAGTGGATGGAAAATTACTAAGAAGAAACAAGGGGGTAAGAAAGATTCTGCTAAACCAACTTAACAGGATTCCTGGTGAAGACCAGCCAGGTAATCAGACAACACCCAGGGTGGTGGTGGGGGGATGGAGGAACCTGATCAAATATTGAAGAGTGGGAGGGTTTGACTTAGTGGGGTTCTTGATAAAACTAGATTTTACAAGGAAATGTGCAGATGGGCCTGGGAGAAGTTTCAAGAAACTGACTAAAATTTGGTCAAGCAAAGAATCTTTATCAAGCTCCATTGTGGTGGATTTGAGGACTGTTGTATCTGTTGGGGATGGTAGGTTCCCTAGGGAGGCCTCTGTCCCTCACTCCGTGGGCTAGGGTCACCACTGAGTTCTTGAGGCTGAAGAGAAGTCTCCCATGGAAGGGAAATGGAGCCCCCTCCTCAACTGTCCCACATGAGGTCTGAGTTTATTTAAAGAGAACAGGGACATCCATGAAAAAGGTGAGGCAGAGCTGCCGGAAGCCAGTGAGGGCAGCAGGAAAGTGAGGAGGGGACAGAGGGCAGTATGGAGAGGAAAGGGGTAATGTTGCCCCTCAATCCTGAGTGGAGACCCTGCAGCAAGTCCTCTCACTTCCAGGTAAGTGAAGGGGAGCTGGAACTGCAGAAAGAGGTGGAAAAGTCCTGCGGGCTGGAACAGCTACAGCAGCTCAAAGACAATGTGAGAAGGCCAGGGAGTCTGAAAGCCAGGTGCAGCACTGGACATTGACTGGGACATTGGAAACTAGAAGCTTTGTTCAAAAGTGTGTCTGTGACACCTTTCAACATTTGTACCCACATTGGGCTCATTTATAATTTAGAGTTTTTTTCACTCATTTATTTATGTGTTGTGGTTTAAAATTTTCTTTTGGCTTAACATCATCTTACTAACAGATTTACAGGTTTCTATAGCCTCCTTCTCTCCCTCCCTCCCTCCTTTCCTCGCTTCATCTTTCCTCCAATATTAGTGAGTTACTACTGCATTCCAGGCCTTGTTCTTGATGCTGAGGATCTTATTCTTGGAGAATCAGAAAGTCCTTCTTGGAACTTATCTTTCAATGACAGTTTCTTTAAAATAACATATAAATATATCAGAGAATAAGAATAATTCCAGAAAGAGGTAAATGCATGGAAGACAATAAAACAAGAGAAGACATTTTAAATTAGGTATTAAGGAAATGACTCTATGAAGAGCTGATATTTGAGCTGAAAATGAATAATAAAACTTAAGCTATATAAAGTTGGAGGGCTAGGGGGGGCAGAGGAAATTGGAAATCTACGCAGGAGGAGCAATAAAAACCTTATATGAGAACCAACTTGGCATGTTTATGAAGCAAAAAAGTCAAGGTGACTGAAGCCCTAAGAGCAAGAGAGAGAGTAGTTTGAGGGTGAGATAGGACAGGAAGGTATCAGTTTATAATTGTGACAGGCAGGGTAAAGATTTGAGATTTTACTTTTAGTGCAGTGAAAAAAACACTGGAACAGAGGAATGCTATATCTAATTTATATCTTTAAAAGCTAACTGCAGCCTGACCAGGCGGTGGCGCAGTGGATAGAGTGTCGGACTGGGATGCGGGAGACCCAGGTTCGAGACCCAGAGGTCACCAGCTTGAGCGCGGGCCCATCTGGCTTGAGCAAAAGCTCGCCAGCTTGGACCCAAGGTTGCTGGCTCAAGCAAGGGGTGGCTCGGTCTGCTGAAGGCCCGCAGTCAAGGCACATGTGAGAAAGCAATCAATGAACAACTATGGTGTCACAGTGACAACAAAAAACTGATGATTGATGCTTCTCACCTCTCTCCGTTCCTGTCTGTCTGTCCCTATCTATTCCTCTCTCTGTCCCTGTAAAAAAAAAAAAAAAAAGCAAAGCTCACTGTACACTGGGTAGGGAATGGGTCACAAAGGAGCTATAGAAGAAGCAGAAAAGGGGTGAAGGATGGTGGTGATACTAGCAGAGCTGGAACAGAATGGATGGACCCTGACTCATTTTGGAGCCAATACAATTTACTTTTAATTTGGATATAGGGGTGCTGAGAGAAGAAAGCATTTAGGCCTCTAGAAGTGCTTTTTACTGGGATGAGAAAGACTAGAAAGGAACATGTTTGAAAATGAACTCGGCCTGGCCTGTGGTGGCACAGTGGATAAAGTGTCGTCAACTTGGTAATGCTGAGGTTGCCAGTTAGAAACCCTGGGCTTGCCTGGTCAAGGTACATGCGAGAGTTGATGAGAGTTGATAGTTCTTGCTCTTCTTCCCCTTCTCTCTCTCTAAAATGAATAATAATTTAAAAAATGAACTCAAGACTTCTGGCTCCACTTTGGCATGTAAGAGAGCTTAGAAGTCACCACTTTATCATAACAATAGGTAAAACATAGAACAAACTGAAAAAGCAATACAAGATACAGGAGGTATATACAGTGTGTCTGTAAAGTCATGGTGCACTTTTGGCCGGTCACATGGTCAAAAGTGCACCATGACTTTACGGACACACTGTATTTGATTCAACTTTTGTTTGATTTTCTCCTGCTAATCTGTCTCATGTCTATTAGACCTACAAGGTTAGAGGAAAATTTTTCTTCCTTGACACCTTCATGTTTTTTCATGGCTTGATAGCTTTTATTTTATTTTTTTTAGCACTAAATAATATTCCATAGTCTGGATTTACAAGACTTATTCATTCACTTATGAAAGACATCTTGGATGCTTCTAAATCTTGGCAATTATGAATAAAACTGTTATAAACATCCAAGTGCTAATTTTTGTGTGGACATAGTTTTCAATTCCTTTGGCTAAATACCAAGGAACATGATTACTGGTTTGTATAAGAATACATTTAGTTTTGTAAGAAACCACCAAACTGTCTTCCAAAGTGACTATACCTTTTGCATTCCCACCAGCAATGAATGGGAGTTCCTGTTGCTCTACATTTCATCAGCATTTGGTGGTGACAGTCTTCTGGATTATTTTCTTTTTTTTTTTACAGGGACAGAGAGAGAGTCAGAGGGAGGGATAGATAGGGACAGACAGACAGGAACAGAGAGATGAGAAGCATCAATCATTAGTTTTCGTTGCCTTTGCGACGATTGTTCATTGATTGCTTTCTCACGTGTGCCTTGACCGCGGGCCTTCAGCAGACCGAGCAACCCCTTGCTGGAGCCAGCGACCTTGGGTCCAAGCTGGCGAGCTTTTGCTCAAGCCAGATGGGCCTGCGCTCAAGCTGGTGAGCTCGGGGTCTCAAACCTGGGTCTTCCGCATCCCAGTCCGACGCTCTATCCACTGTGCCACCGCCTGGTCAGGCTCTTCTGAATTTTTACACTAGCTCTTGTTGTTTTGATTTAATTTCCCTGATGACATATGTTGTGGAGCATCTTTCCATATCTTTATCTGCCATTTGTTTAATTTCTTTTGTGAGGTGTCTTCAGATATTTTGCCCATTTTTAAAACAGGTTGTTTGTTTCCTTATTGGTGAATTTTAAGAATTCTTTGTCTATTTTGAATAATAGGCCTTTATCAGGTATCTTTTGCAAATATATCCTCTCAGTCTATGGCTTATTTTTTGTCATTCCCTTGACAGTGTCTCTTACAGAGCAGAAAATTTAAATTTTGATGAAGTCCAGTTTATCAATTCTTTCTTTCAGGGATTATGCCTTTGGTATTTATTATTTATTTATTTTAGGTGAGAGGAGGGGAGATAGTGAGACAGACTCCCATGTGCACCCCGACCAGGATCCACTCAGCAACTCCCATCTGGGTGGATGCTCAAGTACCAAGCTATTTTTAGTGCTTGAGGCTGATGTGCTTGGGCCAACCGAGTCATCCTCAGAGCACAGTCTAATGCTCTCATCAATTGAGCCACTGGCTTCAGGAGAGGAAGATGGAGAGAAGGGGGAGGGCAAGAGAAGAAGATGGTTGCTTCTCCTATGTGTCCTGACCGGGAATCGAACCTAGGATGTCCATATACCAGACCAACATTCTATTCACTGAGCCACTGGCCAGGGTTGTAATTTTTTTCTTGATAGTTGGACATGATGCACTGGGTAAAAGAAACTATAGTAAATGGGCCTTAGTAATCTGGTGGTAAGGTGTCAGGGGAGGGGAAGCATTCTATAGTCCTATGATTAGAACTTAGTCTTTTGTGCCTCCAGACTGTGAACTTCACAAGTCAAGTGCATCTCCTTTTCTTCCCTGCCCTTCCCTTTACACCTTGTGACAAGATGGCTAGAATGGGCTCAAGTTGGATATTTCCCTTCTCCCACATGGAAAGCTAGAATGAATTGGAGTTGAGAATTTCCCTTCTCTCAGGTTGGTTAGGCTCTGAAAAACACCCCAATAGCTTAGGCTCTGGTAAATAATTTCTTTTGAAGGCAAGCTTTGTTAAGAACAGAATGCTCTGGCATATTTAACAGTAGTTCCTTTTCCTCTCTTCCTGGTGGAAGCCCAAAGGAATTTTTCTCCCATCTTCACTGTAAGAATTGGTCTAGCTTCTAGAGGTAAAATTCATAAAAATGTACTTCCCTCCCCCATAACTGGGTTCCCCAGGAGTTTTTAACACTCAGACTTGTCTGCGTTTAGCCTCCAGCAGTTCACCCATTATAGTTCAGGTTTTCATAACCTGACACTGATTCCTGCAGAGGTTTCTTCTCAGGGGCTTCTGCTCTGATAAGTCATGATTCTCTTTACTGACCTGTCTCTTCTCTGATGAATCTACAGTTATGCACTGTATGGTGATGTTTTGCTCAACAACTGACTCCAAATACAATAGTGGTCCCATAAGATTATAATAAATTATAAACAAAATGTTTGTTAGCAATGTTGAAAGAAAAGGGTAGACCCAGCTACCTGATTTTTACTTAGAGAAGAGGTAAGAACAAACTGCCCCAATTTAGGGAGTATTTGTAAAATACTTTAAAGAGACAAAAGTTCAGCTTAACTAAGAAACAAGTTCTTTTTCACATAGAGTCTGAAATAACAGGTACAAGCTACTTCAGACCAAGAAGGAAGAATATTAAATTTCCTTTTCTCTCTTTCAACACACAAATCTTGGTACCTTCCTTTGCAGTTGATATTAACCCTTTGAGTAGTGAGTTTTTTTCATGTTTGCTGACCCCAGGGAGTGAATTATTTTCAAAAAATAAAATTAGTTCCAGTTTTATTAACTTAAAATCATGTTTGTTTGATAACCAAAGTATGGAAACAAGAAGAACATACATTTGCCTTTTTTAAATGTTGTCTTACAACTAAGGAACCTCAACAAAGAATTGATGTTTCTCATCTCTCTCCCTTTCTGTCTGTCTGTCCCTCTCTCTGACTCTCCCTGTCTCTGCCACACACAAAAAAAATTTTGTCTTATACATCTTTAAAATAAATCAATCGTACTCTGGATGGTCAGGAGGCACGAGGACATACGTGAACATTTGTACTACCTAAAGGGTTAATAAGCTCCAACTAACACATGTAAAGCAAAGTCCACCAATTCTACTGTTTTCATCAAATAAAAGATACTACAAGTTATAAGACACAGTTATGTTAAGTAGCACTAAGAAAGAAATGACACCGCTAAATAATTATGGAATATAATCAAATGTAAGATATGTCCCTATTTCAGAGATTTTATTTATTTTTTTAGAGAGAGAGACAGACAGGAAGGGAAATTAGAAGCATCAACTCGTAGTTGCTTCACTTTAGTTGTTTATTGATTGCTTCTTATACCTTCCTTGACTGGGGGAGCTCAAGCTGAGCCAGTAAGTTCTTACTCAAGCCAGCGACCTTTGGGCTCAAGCCAATGACCTTGGGATCGTGTTGATGATCCTACACTCAAGCCGGTGACCCTGGCTCAAACTGGCAAGCCTGTGTTTAAGCTGAGGAGCCCGTGCTCTAGTTGGAAACCTCAGGGTACCCTCAGTGTCTCAATCAATGCTTAATCCACTGTGTCACCACCAGTCAGGCTATTTCAGAGATTATAAAATGTGGGAAATGTGCATGTTGGAACTGATAAAATACAGTAGCTTGTATCTCTTCTCTGAACTCCAAGTCAGAATTTCTCAAAGCTGCTTAAACCTAATGTGTCTTAATCTGGACTCTTGATCTACCTTGCCAAAAAGCTCTTCCTTTTCCTGTATTTCCTGGCCTGCAAATGGAACCCACCCACACTAGAAACATGTTAGTCATGCCAGACTACTGACCCATTCATATCAGTTCTGTCCCACATATCTCTCTTGAAAGCATTGCCTTCTCTCTTTTCCTCTATTGTGGCTTTGAGTCAGGACTTCCTCATCTGTTCACAATATTACATCAGTAATCTCTGAAGTGCTCTCCATTCCGCTAATGAGTCCCTACTCTACACTGTCCTTGTTTTCTTTCTTAAGCATCAATCTGATATTATTCCTTGCTTTAATATCCTACAAGATGAAGACTCTATCCAAAAAAAACCAAGCAAAGGACATTAAGGGGCTATTTTACAGAAGAGAAAAATATTCATTTACACATGGGAAAAGTTGTTCATCTTCATTATAAAATAAATGCAATAATGACAGTTTTCCCCACCTATTCAATTGGCAATTGGTGAGAACTGATAATAACAAATGGTTACAAGAGTCTTAAGAAATACTCCTATATATCATTGTTGTTATACAATATCTTGGATGGCATTTTGGCAATGTTTTGGATATGTGAAGGAACGCAACCTGCCTATTATTTCTGAGCCTCAATCACTGTATTTGGTTAAACTGGGCTGAAATCTACCCTAATGGCCTTTAGGAAGTGAGATAATCTAGGAGAAAGTGATTTGTAAATACGAGTAGGTAACATTCATGGGTACTTGCTGTTTTAAGGACTTCAGATGTGTTTCCTTATTTAACCCTCACAATAATCCTGTAAATACTATTATCACCCCCATTTTACATATAAGAAAACTGAGGCACAGAAAATAAAATATTGCCCAAAGAGTAGAGGTGGGATTACTGGAGTTAAATCTACATAGGGAAATCTAGTATTTTTTGTAGCTACCTATGACACCTTTTTTTGGGGGGGGGGGGGGTTAAGATTTTATTTATTTATTTTAGAGAGGGACAGGGAGGAATGGGAAGGAAGCATCAACTCCCATATGTGCCTTGATCAGGCAAGCCCAGGGTTTGAACCAGAGACCTGAATGTTCCAGGTTGACGCTTTATCCACTGCGCCACCACCGATCAGGTTACAGCCCGTTTTCTGTTTATTTATTTATTTATTTTTGTGTGTGATAGCCTACAGCATTCACAGTTGAAATTTCTTTGCACAGAATTTTCTCCTTGTTTAGTTACCATTAACTGGCCTTCTCTAATTGTTTTGCATATCTCATCACAGTCCTGTTTGAGCTTCTGGGAACTCAGCCCATTTCTCACTCCAATTCATTTTCAGTGCCCTGGTCAACACTGGGTACATGATAAAGCCCTAACAAATGTTATCGTACATTTCTGTGGGATGGATGGCCCATCTTTGCAAATATGAAGTAATTTCCACTTAACTCAGACAGATACATGGTAACTAGGTGAGTACGTTCCTTGACGACGACAGCTCCGCCCCACACCTCAGCAAAGGGGCTGACCTTTCCGGATTTCCAGTGTCAGTAGTATTTGACCGGAACCATGCTGACCTTTCCGGATTTCCAGTGTCAGTGGTATTTGACCGGAACCATTTCTGCGGATTCTGATGCAGCCGGCCGGGACAACGCCGCTGAACACAAAACAGAGCAATTTTAGTAGTCTAACTAAACGCCTGAAATTTCTGGCTCATTTACATGACCCGGGAGAAAACATTCTCAAGTTTTTGCATTTTTAAAAATATTAAGTGGAGAACACATTTTTATCTCTTAATAAATATTATAATCAAATTGTTTCGAGAAAGTTTGTTCTTCTTTTTGGTTAGGCATATGTATGGACAGCATACTTAGAACGTACATGGAAGGCGGGGGAAGAAAGCGGAAGCCGCAGGGTCTTCTAAACCAGAAAGTCTCCCGAGGTAGCGCCAGGCTGTTTGCGGCGCTCTAGTTGTAGACGCCGTCTGAGAAGCAAGTAGGGGAACGGCATAGTCGCTGGAGTTGAGACCAGGCGGCCAGAGTTCTCAGGGATGAACCTCGAGTTGCTGGGTAAGGACGGCTATGTCTGAGTCTTCGAGAACCCTTTGGTTCTGGAGAAAAGGGAACCCAGGAGGGAGGGGATTCAGGCTGCAACCTTAAGTACTTAGTTCTGCTAGGTATCACTGGGCGCTCCTGATATGCAGCAGCAGCAGAAGAGGAAAACCCAACTTCTGGCCAAGCGACATGCATTGATTTTTCTCGAGGCTACTTTCTGACCAATTTTGGAGTGATAGGGACAGTTTGTGACTTAGTCTTGATGACAAGGTTCACAGGTGCTGAAGTAGCTCAGAACAGGCAGGACCAGAGTTACTGGAGAAGGAATCTGAGGAAGTGAGGCTTGAGGTGAAGCTCTGAAGATTTGTCAGGGATTTGGACGTCCAACAGATTAAGTCATTTTGTAGAAATACAGGATGCTTAAGAAGGGGAACTTCTAGTTGAAGCCCCTCATTGGAAAAGATGAAAAAAGGCTCAGAGGGTAGTGACTTGAAGGCACTGAACAAGTAAATGGCATATTTGGCACTGGAATCCAGTTATCTTGACTTCCATTTAAGCTCTGTAACTACCAGGGACGGTGTGGACTACAGAGGCACCTGCTTTTTGTCAACCTCTCCTTGCGTCATTTTCTCCCTACCTCTTACTCTAGTTATTTTAAAACTGTAGGTTCCTTGTATTTAGCTTTTCTAGGTGTTTGGCGTGGTAGCCTAGGGATGTCTGAGGTTTTCCAGGACACCTAAATGACTTGCTGTGTTTAATGGTTATGTTTCCCTTGAAAAAAGAGCCTGAAGGTGTTTTTGGCTGTACAAAGGGCTGCAAAGATATTTAAGAAATGGTCTTTACCTTTAAGGAGCTTTTTGTTACGTAAAAAAAAGTTAAGATGATCCGTAGAAAGTTAAGATGGTTATGTAAATAGCCATAACTGTTGCAGAATAGAGGAAGGCTTTTAAGAGTCATTACAAAGAGCTAAGAACATTTAGATGAAGGAATGACTATCTTTGGGGCAGAAGAAAGGTAATCAGGAACAAAAAGCCTGTGGAGGAGTTGAAGTTTGGAGTGGATGTTTAAGATTGATAAAATATTGATTGATTGTATAGTATGTGGGGAGGAGTGCTTATTAGGAATATGTTGATTTAAGACATCAGTGTGAGAAGACCTAAAAAATTTACCTACTTGGCAAGGTTGTGGGTACTGTGAATAAAGAGGAGATCAAGAGATTGGGCTGGTGCCGTGATTTTTGTGGAGGTTCTTGAATATGCCCAGCCGGAAAGTTTGAGCTTTTTAAGGAAGGTATGGCAGATCTGTTGAAGAATTTTGACCTGGTAAGTAACTGTAATCAGAACTATTAATTTCTTAAAGATTTATTTGACAACTTGGAGGGTGTGAATCAACCAGTTTGCAGGGCTTGAGTAGATGAGTGATATAGAAGGCCTGAGCTAGGAAATAGAAAAGACAAGGAGGTAGAGTTGACAGAATTCGAGAATTGATTGCATGTGCTGGTGGTGGGCCTGGATGAAAGGAAGAGAGAAGTGGAAAATGATGGAGCCCATAGTGGTTTTACTGATAAACATTTAAGGACATTGATAAAAGACAACGTTGGTTATGTTGAGTGTGGATCTGAGGTTCAGGAGATAGGCTTGGATTTATAAAAGAGATTTGTAATCCTATAGGTGGGCTAATTGAAACCTTTTAAGTACACGAGACCAAGGGAGAAAGTGGGAGGGGCAGAAAAGAAAACTGCTGAGGACAGAATTTTGGACAAGTACCTATATTTAGCAGGTAAGGGAAGAATAAATGATGATAATAAGTTAACTAACAGTTATATAGTACTTACTGTGAGCTAGGCATATATATTTGTCCATGTAGAAGAAGAAGGAATACCGTATTTCCCCATGTATAAGGTGCTCCCATGTATAAAATGCACCTTAATTTTGGGCCCCAAATTTGGGAAAAAATGTGTTACCTAAAGTTATTGAACTCAAGTTTTATTCATCATAAAATTCATACAACTCCTCATCACTGTCAAAACTCCTATCCATTAGCTTGTCCTCATCTGTGTCTGATGACGAATCCCTGTCTTCAACAATGAGCACAAAAACAAGCACTAAAAAGTAGGAAATGCAAGTAAAAAAAACCCTGCAACTATTGTATAAGACGCACACAGTTTTTAGACTGCAAATTTTTTTGAAAAAGGGTGCGTCTTTTTATATGGTTAGTGTGGTGTCTTCCATAGAAACCAGTTGTAGAGCATTTGAAGCTGAGAGCTGAGAAAGGGCTGCTCTAGTTAGTTCTTAGGCAGCTTGGGGACCTCTCAGCAACTTTTTGAGCAGATATCAAATTAAATGATATTAGGAAGGTGAGGGAGACAAAATGGAGGGTAAGAGTTGACCCTTATTTTTAAAAACTAAGTATGGAGGAAAGATGATAGGCTAGTTAGTACCTTCAAAGAGATAGCAGTCATAGGAAAGGGTTTTAGAAAAAATTACATGGAAAATAAATGAGGGTAAACTTAGGGAGGAATATTTAACATTGGAAGGTTAGGCAATTTAAAATAAGGCTGAGTCAAAAAGAGATTAATCTCTGTAGGAGTGACTCTGAGTTTAGAAGTGGGAAAGTTAGTGCTTACAGAGAAAAAGGAGAAAGGAGCAGAAGTGATATGATTGTGGGAGCGTACTAAAGGATATCTGGATATCCACATAAAGGAAATGAATGATAATGTGTTCTTAATGTGTAAACTTGAGATACTAAATCTGCAACCACTTTTTGAGTCCTTGCTGTGTATCAGGCAGTATGCACTGTAAATACTGTACAGAGTTAAGTAAGTTTTTAAATTTAGCTTGACCAGGCTCATTGAATAGAGCATTGGCTTGGGATGCTGAGGACCCAGGTTTGAAACCCTGAGGTCGCCAGGTTGAGTGCAGGCTCATCAGCCTTGAGCGTGGAATTATAGATATGACCCCATGCATGGTCGCTGGCTTGAGCAAAGGATCACTGGCTCTGCTGGAGCCCCCCACCTTCCCCATCAAGGCATGTCTGAGAAGTGGTTAACAACTAAGGTACCGCAACTATGAGTCGATGCTTCTTATCTCTCTCTCTTGTTGTCTGTCTCTCTCTCACTAAACAAAAAAAGAGTTTTCAAATTTATTTTTTCCATAACTAAATATATATATAAAATTTTTTTTACCCTTTTTTTTGTATTTTTCTGAAGTGAGAAGCGGGGAGGTGCCCAACTGGGATCCACTAGGCATGCCCACCAGGGGCGATGCTCTGCCCATCTGGGGTGTTGCTCTGTTGCAAATGGAGCCATTCCAGAGCCTGAGGTGGAGGCCATGGAGCCATCCTCAGTGCCCGGGCCAACTTTTGTTCCAGTGTAGCCTTGGCTGTGGGAGGGGGAGATAGAGATAGAGAGAAAGGAGAAGGGGAAGTGTGGAGAAGCAGATGGGCACTTCTCCTGTGTGCCCTGACTAGGAATCAAACCCGGGACTTCCACATGCCAGGCCGACGCTCTACTGCTAAGCCAACTGGCCAGGGCCAAAAACATAGTTTTTATTACAACTCATTACATTTAATTACACACATGTAAGTTTCTCAAAATTACTCTTAATCATTGTTTTGCTAAGTGTCCTCTGGTATCTTCTATTAAAAAACTTGTGGCTCACTAGATTGATTTATCCATTTATGGTGGATTGTATCCTGCTATTTAAAAAATATTGAAATAAGATACAGCCTTGCCTTAGATAAAAACATGGAAGTAGGAGCAAGAAACATAAATAACTGTATCATACGGAACCATATAAATGAATGCATTATGGGAATTCAGAGGAAAGAGCAATTCTGTATTGTTGGGGTTGCTAGTAAAATTTGTAGATGGTTTTATTAAGTGCCATTTAATTGAGACAGTAAAAACAAAGTAGGGTTTTTCCAGAGGAACAAGTTGGAAAGGTAGTTACCAGTGCAGAGATCAGTAGGGCTAGAATGTGTGTGGTGTGTTCAGAAAATGGTTAGTAGTTTATAGCTGGTGCTTAGGGTGGATTATACAAGGTTTTACACCAGATAGGAAGTTTGCCAAAGATAAATTAGGAAATACCAGTTAAAACCAGATTGAAATTGCTTTTTGAATTATGCTTAAATTAGTATATTGTTTAGCAAGGGAGATTTTTTTAAGCAGGTGAGATGATGAGATTTGGGGCTTGGAAAGTTGGCTGTGGCAGCTTGTGAAGTGTTGATGAGGTAGTCAAGACTAGAGCCTCGGAAATGGGGTAATTACAGTAGTGCTGACATTGGATTAGGCAGGGTGGGGAGGGATCAGTTATCTAGACACGTGCAAGGTGCATTTCTCTAAAAGAAAATACTGCCAACTCTGTCATCATTTGCTAGATTGAGGAAGGAGAGTGGACACTGCTACTCTGGACCCAACTGTTATAATAGGGTGGAATTGGTTGGCAAATAGAAAATAATAGGTCTACTTAAAGAAAAGTTCCCTGAAATTTTAGAGGTCATGATAATCAAGTCTTTGAAGAGGGCAATGTTCGGCTATTTAGATATTAGATATTGTTCCATATCACGAGACTGGGAGGAAGAAGACCTACAGGGCCTGGAAAGTTAAAAGGCAGTTTGGAGAAAGGATCCCAATAGGAAAAAAAGGAGGAGGCACCTGAAGAAACTAGTGTGATTACACTGAAAGCAGTCTAAACTCAGATTCTGAAAAGGCACGTACAGTGAGTCCTCAGTGTCATCGATAGGGTCTGTGACTTGAAGCAAAATGATGTAGTTTAACAAAACCAATTTACCACGGGCTAATTGCTGTGATAAGTTAGGTTTCTACAGCATCTCATCAGTGTTACAGTGCAAGCACTTACAAGAAGGGCACATAGCTGAAGGTGAACAACTGAGGGTCGTAGAGGCTTTTAAGAATAGTGTCAGGAAACCTAATGTGATTGAAAGCCAAGACTGTAAGAATTAAGGCAACATGACGTGCGATGTGAAGAGTCAAGTTTTCTGCTTGGTTGAGCTGGATGGTGTAATTCCAGAATTATTTATTCAACACTGCCGTGGGCTCTCTAAGCAAAAGGGAAGTGGAATGCTTAACTTCTTTCTTTTGCCTTCTCTGGGGAAAAAGATTATTTTTTTTTTTTTTTTGAACAAATAAAGTGAACATTGGTTGTTGCCACAAAAGCCCTTAAACGGTAGATTTTAGGTGGGTCAGTCAGCTAGCTTACTTCTCTTGATTGAATTATATTCGTTGTCCCAGAGGGAGCTTGCAGGGTAAGTAACTGTTGATGATCTTTGAGATTTGGGGAGAGAAAAGACATGCTGGAAAAAAAAGATATGGGCAAATTTTGACACTCCGTAGAGGACAGGTGTGTTTTGCAAATCATAGACTGGTAGCCTTGTGGTCAAATTTGGGCAAGGTTGTATGATTTCTGGGTCAGGTCCCAACTTTGCCAGTTTTTAACTGTGAACTTGGGAATTAACCTGAAGCCTAACTTTCTTCATCTATGAAATGGAAGATAATAGTACTACTCACTTAATAGTGAATTGAGAAGAATGAGTGAGATCATATAAAAAACGCCTTGGTACAGAGTCTGACACATGAGCATTCAATTCAGTAAGTGGTAGCTGCTAATGGTCAGTGCAGGCCTGAGCACTTCAAAGAAATGAAGAGCCACTGGGAGTGTAAGTCTAGAAAGCTCATTTAAGTTAATTTCATGCTTTTCAAATAAATAAATATAATACATATTTATCACAACAGTGAAAACAATACAAATATGGGTACAGAGAAAATTATATTTTTCGCCTTCAAATGGTAACTGTCTAGAGTTTGTTTTGTTATTTTTATTAATTGATTTGAGAAAGAGAGAGAGGGGAACATCGAAACACTGATTTGTTTTTCCAGTTAGCTGTCTATTTATTAGTTGCTTTTTAAATGTGCCATGAATGGGGATCAAACCTGCATAGCAGACTGATGCTCTAACCAGCTGAGCCTCCAGGCCAGGGCTATACCCTTTTTCTTACTCATATAAACACATTTAAACAAATGTCTAAGGGCTTTGTTTTTGCTTTTTACAGATATAGAACCTTTTTATCCACATTGTTTGCAACTTACTTTCATCACTTAATACTATAAAGATACTATTCCCGCACATTAGGAAACAATGATCTAATGATTTTTAATGCATTCATATAGATACTCATGATGTATAATTTTAACTGAATGCTTTTTTTAAGTGGTTTTTCCTTGCCTCCTCCCTTCTGTTGATAATCCCATGTGTATCCTTTCGTATTTTTCTCCATGTCTATATTTGAGTGTGTATATTAACAAAAAAATGAATTATATTCACTGTGTTGCTTTTTTATTCACTTAGTAACACTAATGAAAATTTTTCTAAGTGAATTAGTATAATTTATCCATACTTGAATATTATTTTTCTTCTCAAATACAGTGTGTCTATAAAGTCATGGTGCACTTTTGACTTTTGACCGGTCAAAAGTGCACCATGACTTTACGGACACACTGTAGTTTAAATAACATAGTAATTATCTGCTGCTTGAGATTTAAGAGAAATTACTCACGAAATCATTTGAGCCTGGTGCCTTGTTTGTTTTTTTTTGTTGTTGTTGTTTTGAATAGTAGGTCTTTAACAACCTGTCAGTGTGTTGTTTATTCCCTGATCCAGTCAAGGATTTTTCTTCTGTAACCAGTTTTGGAAATGTCTGTTTTGCTATGAAAGTCATTCATGTTTTTATAATTGTCTAGTACATTATGAAGTTAAATCTCTGACCAGGGTTTATATCTCTTTGGCATTCACATCTTTAGGCATCTTTTTTCCCCCTTAATTGTCTTTAAAGCCGAGCCTAAGTAACCTAATTGTAACACAACTGGTAGGTGGGGGAGGGTGGAGAATATAAACGGTTGAGCATTCTGAGGAAATGGCCTTGTACCCCCACAGCCCTGCAGTGTTCTTCTTCAGACCCTTCACCAAAGTGTCCCAGACTCGCTTTGTCTCTCATATGTGTCGCTTTCTCTTTGTGCTCCTTTAAACTCCTTATTGTAACCCTATTATCCAGGATGACCCTCAAAAAATATTCACCCCAAAGCCTAAAATGAAAATACAAAATTAGGGATAATCTGTGTGGAGGGGTATTCATGCATTAAAATGGTCGTAGGATTCTGGATTCTCTCAGAATCCTATGAGTGGCTTTCCCTTCTCCCAACACAGCACAAGTCACATTCTCCTTCCTGAGTATTTTATATTTTTAGGTTGTGTTTTTTTAAATTTGTTTTTAATTTTTAAATAAGTACTCCTTTTTGTTTGTTTCTCAACCATGTAAATATAGATCTGTATTAATGATTTGGAAAGATGTATATATTTTTTTATTTTTGAGATAGAGCACTAGAGGGACAGACAGTCAGGAAGGGAGAGAGATGAGAAGCATCAACTTGTAATTGTGTCGGCGTAGTTGTTCACTGATTGCTTTCTCATACATGCCTTGATGGGGTAGAGGGGGGCTGCAGCCAAGCCAGTGACCCCTTGCTTAAGCCAGTGACCATGGGGTCATGTCTATGATCGTACCCTCAAGTCTGTGACCTCAGGGTTTTGAACCTGGGTCCTCAGCATCCCAGGCTGATGCTCTATCCACTGCACTACCTCCTGATAAGGCATGATGTATTGTTAAAGAAGCAAGTCATATGATATGTGCAGTATGTGAGTCTGGTTTCAGCATTTCATTTTATTTCATTTCATTTCATTCTTTTCTTTTGAATGCAGTCAGCCACCATAAGTCTGGTACACATTAGATAAATTAAGATAATTACCCTTTTTGGCAATTGTATTTAACTTGAGTTTCATCATTCTTAACTATAGGGTCTGTGTGTTTTTGGTGTTTTAATTCTTCAGTTTTCTATTAATTTTTTTTATAGAGAAAGTATAATAAAAGTGGTTTTCAAACTCTTTTTTGAAGCAGATGACTTTTTATTTTATAAATTTTATTTATTGATTTTAGAGAGAGGATAGAGAGAAAGAGGGCATGAGGAGCAGGAAGCATCAACTCTTAGTAGTTCCTTCTCATGTGTGCTTGGACCAGGTAAGCCTGGGATTTTGAACCAGCAGCCTCCGCATTCCAGGTCAGTGCTTTATCCACTGCGCTACCAGGTCAGGCAAATGACTTCTTTTTAAAATGAAATCTTACTTGAATGCCCTGTATGTAAAACAGCTTTCTTGTACCTATAGTTCTCAGAGTATAGTTTAAAAACCATTGTTGCCTGACCTGTGTTGGTGCATGGAATGTCAACCTGGAATGCCTAGGTCGCTAGTTCGAGGTCTGGTCAAGGCACATAGGAGAAACAGCTCTAAGTTGATGCTTCCCACTCCACCCCTTCTCTGTCTCTGTCTCTCTCTCTCTAAAATCAATAAACTTTAAAAAAATATAATAAAAACCATTATAATAAAATCTTTAGGTAATTAGGTAAATACTGAAAAAATTAGTGCTGCTGCTGAAATTAAACTTCTGACAAGCGGGCAATATCATATTTGTAGCTTAAAAGGTTTATTAATACCAGCGTATAAATACCAAGTTTAATATAGGAAAAGCATCCAGGGGTTTTTGTACCAAAATGCTGTTTGCTTAGGAAATAAGAGACCTGTGTGTAACGAACTGCCAGATTGTTACAACCTTAATTCTATTATTAATAAGGGGAGTGATCACTTCTGGCTAGCTAGCTGGCTGGCTGCTGTTTATAAAGGTTTTACAGAATAAGTTGAGACTTAAGATAATTTGGCTGATTTGATTTTTAGAAGTTTCTTATTTAAAAATAGCCATAACATCATTACATGTTTACATAAATAACATTTTTATGAAAAATAACTATTTTCTAAAACAAAAATATGAGTAGATTGACATTGTTATATGTTTTTACAAATCTCTGTAATGTTTGTCTAAATAGAAGTTGGCAGAATTTTTATATCTGCTTCTATATTCACTCTGTTGCAAGATCATAGGTCATAGAACCTCAGGAGAACTCATCTATAAACTTACAAGATAATGAGAGACAAGTCCCCATCCAGCTGCAGATCATTGTTGTACCATTCATGAGCTGTAGGTCCTTGGTATGTTGCTCATGTTCTATTAACCCTCTTCCTTTGCTTTTTTGCAGAGTCCTTTGGGCAGAATTATCCAGAGGTAAGAGTATAGTGTTATGATCTTAGGAACATAATAAATCACTAGTTTTTGTGTTTGAGTGGAAAATGCATTTTGATCCTTTTTTTTTTTTTTTAAAACAGAAGCATTAAAGGTGCTGATATATCTTTTGCAGTAATAAGGAATTAAATGTTCAGTTTTAAGTGGGGCGGCCTGATAGGCAAATCTCTCCATAATGTAATGATTAAAGTATTACAAACAGCACCATCACCTGTATACAGATTTTTCCTAGTTTTTATCAGTGCTTTTATATAGTATTAAATAAATATGTATGCTATAATTATAGTGTGCTTCACTTTTTTTTTTTTTTCTTCGCTTTTATTAATGTAAAAATGTTTTGGCCTGACCAGGCGGTGGCGCAGTGGATAAGAGCAACGGACTGGGATGCGGAAGACCCAGGTTCGAGACCCCAAGGTTGCCAGCTTGAGCGCAGGCTCATCTGGTTTGAGCAAAAGCTCACCAGCTTGGACCCAAGGTCGCTGGCTTGAGCAAGGGGTATTGGGTCTGCTGAAGGCCCGCGGTCAAGGCACATGTGAGAAAGCAATCAATGAACAACTAAGATGTCGCAGTGGCAACAAAAAACTGATGATTGATGCTTCTCACCTCTCTTTGTTCCTGTCTGTCCCTATCTATCCCTCTCTCTCTTTCTCTCTCCCTGTAAAAAAATAAAAAGAGACTTAATCTAAAAATGTTTTGTAATACTTGGACTGTTTCAGTGTTGTAGTCATTATGATTATTTTAAATGGCTTGATATTAATATAAAATAATTTATTTGGCCTGACCTGTGGTGGCACAGTGGATAAAGCATTGACCTGGGAACACTGAGGTCGCCAGTTCAAAACCCTGTACTGGTCTGGTCAAGGCACATATGGGAGTTGATGCTTCCAGCTCCTTCCCCCTTTCTCTCTCTCTCTCTCTCTCTCACTCACTCTGTGTCTCCTCTCTAAAATGAATAAATAAAAAGAAATTAAAAAAAATAATTTATTTGGCTTTTCTAATGTTATATATACATTTAGGCTTTTCTAGGATTTTAAAATTATTTTTCTTGGGATAAATTCCAAAAAATAATGATTACTGCATCAGTAGAATGACTCTCCTCCCGCTTTTTTATTATAATTTATTGACTTTAGAGAGAGGGGGAGGGAGAGAGAGAAAGAGACAAGACCATGACTCTGCTCCTGTGTGTGCCCTGACCAGGTTTCAAACCTCTGCTTCAGGACGATGATCTGACTAGTTGATCTATCTGGCCAGGGCAGTAGGATGACTCTTAATGAATCTTACTATATTTGGACTAATTGCCCTCCACAGAGTATGTGTACAAAATTATAGTGGTAATGTAGGGGATTGATCACATCTGTTTCCAAAATTTTTCTGTTAGCTTTTATAAATATTTCCTCATTATGATTAGTTTAATAGCTATGAGAACATACATAGAGATTATTTTGATGTATATCATGATTTAAATTCAAGAGAAGTGTCATAGAGAACCTTTAAAAAATTATTTGGATACCTGGCTATTGTTGTCTATATTCTTGTGTTTGTTTTAATTTTTAGGAAGCTGATGGAACTTTGGATTGTATCAGCATGGCCCTGACTTGTACCTTTAATAGATGGGGCACGCTGCTTGCAGTAGGCTGTAATGATGGCCGAATTGTCATCTGGGATTTTTTGACAAGAGGCATTGCTAAAATAATTAGTGCACACATCCATCCAGTCTGTTCTTTATGGTAAGGAATTTTAATATTAATATGTTTAATATGAGTTAAAGTAGGGGAATGAATGGTGATTGTGTAGTTGGCAATCTTATTATAGATATTATAATATTTATACTATGAAATATCCAGCTATTAGTAATATAATTGCTCATAGCTTATGTAAACCTGGAATCCATACTGTCCTTGATGCTCCTCTGTTATGAGTCAGTGTAATATATGGATCTACATCAGGCTCTGTCTGAGAACGTTTTAGTACTGAAAAGAGATATTTACTGATTGTAGCTCTAGTAAGATTAGTGATAATGACATTTCATTTAGAATAAATTTTGATTAGGAGAAAAGCTTGGAAGTCCTCTAGGCCGGCCTTGTCTGAGTTCTTAAATTCCAGCAATTTTAGTGATCACAGGCATGTCCATTTCTTCATTGACCTATATAGTTATTAAGACTTTCTATCAAATATTTGAATTGGACTCTGGTTTAATATAAATTCCCACTGATTTCTTCCTTACTCTTTGAGACTACTATTTACTTCATAAAATTTCATTTTGGGGCAGCACATCTTTTAAATGAACTTGGAACCAAAAAAAGCACCTAATCAAATCTAGATTTACTAAACTGTGACATGTTTACTTTTGTCTAAATAGAAGCAGCAGAAGTATATTGTAAAGCACCCACCTGGTCGAGGTTTGGCCACTAATGAGCTGGTGATTTTGGCCAAAACTTTTCTGTAGCCCAGATGATCTCTCAGGTCCCTTCCAGCTCCTTTACATTTCATGTTCTTTTTATTGTTGTGTATTTTTGTTTTTATTTTTATTTTCTTTAACGTTTTATTTGAATTTATTGGGGTGACACTAATTAACATAATTGTACAGGTTTCAGGTACCCAGTTCTACAACACATCTCTGTATACTGTAATGTGTGTTCACCCCCCATTATTGTGTTTTTACAGTAAAGAATCAGATACCTATTTTATTATAAACTAGTATAATTATTTATAAAGTTATGGAAAATATAGCAAAGTAGAAAGAATTCATATTTCCCATAGTTCGATCACACAGATGTTACTATGTTGAAATTTTTTGATTGGTTTCTATATGTAGTTTTAAAAAGTAGAGTTTGTCATTGTGCTTCAGTCTATTTTATATTTGGCTTTTTCCATTTGTAACACTGTCCAGACGTTTTTCAGTTTGAATAGCCTTTAAAAACTTTTCACAGCCATACAGTAGTGGACCTAAAAAGGTTTACAGTTGTCCATATGGAAAATAATATAATTAACACAGGCTATACTGTTTTGTGCACTTACAACTCTAAACCTACTTTCGCCCAACCCTGTATAACTTCTAAAAGAAAAACCATAATTTGCTTAATTATTTTGTGTGTTTCTTTGCTTCATAATGTTTAGTGATTGTCCTTGTGCATAAAGTTTTTCTCTCCTGTATTCATTCATTCAGCAAATATTGAATGTGAATTACGTCTCAGATATTGTAGGTGTTGGGCCCACTACAGAAGAAATTAAACACTGGATGGGCCCATAGGTAGAATTAAATGATCTTTAGGACTGTTAGACTTATTAAAGACCCATCTGTCTTTTAGAAAGAAATAAAAATTGTTAGATGTGAGAAAATGTAATAATCCCTAATTGTTGAGTTAATGGAATTTGGAATTGCAGAATTATTATTAATGGGAGAACCCTTCTTAGTTTTTACCTCCGTTTATAATTTAATTTTCAAAATTGGATTTCTCCCTATTAAAACAAATACAGTTTTCCAGTGAAAGAAAAAGTGCAAAAGCGTTTAAATAAAAAAAATAGAATCATAGCTAACATTCTGTTCTATGTAAAATTATGCTGAAAGGCTTATAAGAACAGCAACAAAAACAGCCCCTTGTTTCTCCCCAGTCCAGTATTGTTTAATTCCCAAAGGATTTCCGTTTTTGCCTATTTCTTCTGATAGTTTCATATTTTTAAGTAACGTGTGTATGTCACTTTCTCTTGGATTGTTAATTTCAGAAATTACCCATGGACTTCCTGTTACAGTGTATGTGAGTTTTAGCTCACCCTCTTAGACCCTCCCGTCACTACTGAATTTGGGAAAGGTGCTTTACTGTCACTGGGCAGTGGTGAAAGTCTAGACTCTAGACTTTGTTTGAGTGGGGTTGCAGTTTTTTCTGAGGTGCTTCCTGGAGTAGAGTGATTATTGTCCAAACACATTCTGTCTCTTGTTTGTCCTTTCCTGGTCCTTTAGCCAGAGGAAGTAGGCTCTTCACCTTTTTTATGTGTGTCCATTGGTATTATTACTGTGTTGACTTCTCTTTCGCCTGGTCCAGGACATAGGAGGCAAAAAGAACATCCAAGAAGCTACTATGTTATTTCTCCTATCCTGCAGTCTCTAGCCAGTTTTCTTCTTTCTGCCTTTCAGACTTTCTTTCTGTTTGTTTAAATAGAATGTCCAGAGTGCTTAGCTGCATTTAGCAGGCAGTAATTTCTTTCTTATTTTAAATAACAAATACATATTTATTTATTTATGTGACAAAGAGAGGGACAGATAGGGATAGACAGACTTCGGAAGGGAGAGAGATGAGAAGCATCAGTTCTTTGTTGAGGCTCCTTAGTTGTTCATTGGTTGCTTTCTCATATGTTTCTTGACCAGGGGAGAGGAGATACAGCAGAGTGAGTGACCCCTTGCTCAAGCCAGTGACCTTGGGCTTCAAGCCAGTGACCACAGGGTCATGTCTATGATCCCACACTCAAGCTAGCAACCTCGGGGTTTCGAACCTGGGTCCTCTGCATCTCAGTCTGATGCTCCGTCCACTGCGCAACCGCCTGGTGAGGCAACAGACACTTATTTATTTATTTATTTATTTTTTACAGGGACAGAGGGAGAGTCAGAGAGAGGGATAGATAGGGACAGACAGACAGGAACGGAGAGAGGTGAGAAGCATCAATCATTAGTTTTATTTTCCTGTTGCGACACCTTAGTTGTTCATTGATTGCTTTCTCACATGTGCCTTGACCGCGGGCCTTCACCAGACCGAGCAACCTCTTGTTAGAGCCATTGACCTTGGGTCCAAGCTGACAAGCTTTTGCTCAAGCCAGGTGGGTCCGTGCTCAAGCTGGTGACCTCAGGGTCTCGAACCTGGGTCTTCCGCATCCCAGTCCAATGCTCTATCCACTGCGCCACCTCCTGGTCAGGCAACAGACACTTATTTTTATTATTTTGTTTATTCTCTGGAGGTGCTACTTTAAGGACAGTCTTAGAAAGCTCAGACACTTCCTGCCCCAAGAAAAATAAAGCCTGTTTTTTGTTATAGCAACACTAAGGGCTCTCTATAGTATTTGCCTATGTTTTTCACAGAGCCACTTGTAGTGTTATCTTGAACTATTAAGAGCTTCTGTTACTAAATAGGAAAATGTGAAAACATTCTAATTTATTGCTCAGTTGTAAGTGCTTGTTGTGGATTTGAGAATATGTTTAAAAAAAGAAAGAATGCTACTGACCCATGCTTCCACTAGGGCAGTATGTGTGACTCATGCATTTTTGTCTGTAAGAGTGGTATGATATACTTTACCTTCAAGTATGTGCTAAAGCTACTCTTTTTTTCTTCTCAGCTGGAGTCGAGATGGTCATAAGCTTGTGAGTGCTTCCACCGATAACATAGTGTCACAGTGGGATGTTCTTTCAGGCGACTGCGACCAGAGGTTTCGATTCCCTTCACCCATCTTGAAAGTCCAGTATCATCCACGAGATCAGTATGTTGAATCTAAGCTGTTCTTTCCTGGGGTGGGGTCTAATTCTGTATGGATTAGCACCAGGCGCTGACAGTTTCAGTTTAAGGCAGTGGTTCTTAACCTGGGTTCTATCGAACCCTAGGGGTTCGATGAGTCGGTCTCAGGGGTTCGGAGAAGCCTCTGCCACGGAGGCCAGAATAAAGTAATACCATAATTTGTTGTGAGTTCATGCACTTTGTTGGTTTTGTTCTTTGAGCAAGGTGATGTTCATGCACGGCTCATTTTGTGCACCAGTAAAAAGACATATACCTATGTCTTGAATTTGGAAAAAAATAAATCATATTTTATTTATCACTAAAGAAGGGTTCGGTGAATGCGCATATGAAACTGGTTGGTTCGGTACCTCAAAAAAGGTTAAGAACCACTGGTTTAAGGTTTTAGGAGGCAAATGCACACATCACTTTAAACCTTGCACATAAAAAGTCTTTCTGTCTAGGTTGGCTCTACTGAATATATCTTAAGGAGAATATTATACTATATAATTAAAAGCCTGCCAAAATTAGGATTTTGGAAACGGGCAAAGGTAGGAATAAGTATAACTACTAGTTCTTGATCTTCTCCCCTGCCCCCATTGTTTAAATTTCTTTAGTTGGGGAGATCGTTCACTATTAAAACTGCATTTAAGAAAGAGTTACACATCATTCCATTACTCAGATATAACTGACTTCATTTCTCTGGATTCTCTTTTCTCTTTACACATAAAGGTTGGTACATAATGCTTTATAGCATTATGTATTTTTTGCATATATGTATTTTTTTGCATGGTTTTAATCAGCACTTTGCTTTTTTACTTTATATATATTTTACTGATTTTTGCCACATTTTTATTTTTAGTGATTACATTTTATTTTGTCAAGGTAGGGTCCCATAACTTGACTCAGTCATTTTTCTATTATTAGACATTTAGATGTCAGTCTTTTTCACTATAATAAATTTGCTTGGGCTGAAAGAGTTGGTCAGGGTAATGTATAGGAATCAAGGAAAACAGCAAGGGAATCAGCATTCTGATACCAAAGCAACGGCCAATGTACTATTCATATTTTTAAACAGGAACAAGGTTCTCGTGTGTCCCATGAAATCTGCTCCTGTCATGTTGACCCTTTCAGATTCCAAACATGTTGTTCTGCCGGTAGACGATGACTCTGACTTGAACGTGGTAGCATCTTTTGATAGGCGAGGGGAATATATTTATACAGGAAACGCAAAAGGCAAGGTAAGCCTAGAAGCCAGTGAAACACGCCTTAGTTGTCCTGTGCTTTGGATCACTTCATGTGTACTTGTCTACTTTCTTTGAAATTTCTTTTATGCTTGCACTAAGCATGCCTCCTGCCTATGGCAATTGTAGCCTATTTTTCTCTCATGCTTAATAATTCCTGTTCCTTGGACTGAGAGTAGCCAAAGGTTATGCAGTCTAGAAAAAGATAGAAGGACCTTTACTGGATGCTACTAATGAAGGGCCATTACTAAATTATAAAATTTAAAAGTCATATTATAAAATGGAATACTCTTGATGAAAATATCTACTTCTGACCTGACCATTTGTGGCTCAGTGGTTAGAATGTGGACCTGGTACACTCGGGTCCCAGGTTTGAAACCACAAAGTCACCAGCTTGAGCATGGCCTCATCTGCCTTGAGCGCAGGCTCACCAGGTTGAGTGCAGGGATGCCGGTTTGAGCATGGGATCATAGACATGACCCCGTGGTTGCTGGTTTGAGCCCAAAGGTCGCTGGCTTGAGCAAGGTGTCACTGGCTCAGCTGGAGCACACAGAAGCACCCATCTACTCCATCCCTCCCTCTTTTCGCTTCTCTCTCTCTTTTCCTCCTTCTCTCTCTCTCTCCCTTTCTTTCTCTCCCTCTCTCTCACACTCTCTCCTCTCCTCCTGCAGCCATGACTCGATTGGACCAAGTTGGCCTGGTTGCTGAGGGTGGCTCCATGGCCTCCGCCTCAGGTGCTAAATAATGGCTCCAGTTGCAACTGAGCAAGGGCCCCCGATTGGGAGAGCATTGCCGCCTAGTGGGCTTGTTGGATGGATCCTGGTCAGGGTGCATGTAGGAGTCTGTCTCTGCCTCCTCATCCTCTCACTAAATTAAAAAAATATATATATATATTTATATATATATATACACACATGTATGTATGTATAAACATAAAATTTACTGTGTATAGTTGTCAGTAAGTACACTCACACTGTTGTGCTTCCATCAACACCATCCCTCACTAGAACTCTTCATCTTGTGAAACATTAAACAACTCCTTATTCCCTGCCTGCCCCCCGCCTCTGGCAACTGTCATTCTACTTTCTATCTTTGAATTTGGCAACTCTAGATACCTCATATAATTGGACTTATACAATATTTGTCTTTTTGTTTCTGGCTTTTTCATTTAGCATAATGTCCTTAAGATTTATTCTTGCTCAGCGTGTGCCAGAATTTCCCTCCTTTTTAAAACTGAATACTATTCCATTGTATGTACAATATATACTGCATTTTGTTTTTCATTCATCTTAATGAATACTCTGGTCACTTCCACTTTTTGATTAATGTAAATAACACTGAACATTATATTTTAGGACATTATCCTTTATTTAAAGAGGTGAAAGGCAATACCAGTTACTAATCAGGCTGAATGCGTGGCAATCAAGATGTTTATATTTTTACTCCAATCTCTGCCCAGTTTTAGAAACAGAAGCCAGACCTAACTACTGGAAGTTAACAGAAGACTTACTTTGTACTTTTTCTTTTAACTTTAGATTTTGGTCCTAAAAACAGATTCTCAGGATCTTGTTGCTTCCTTCAGAGTGACTACTGGAACAAGCAATACCACAGCTATTAAGTCAATAGAGTTTGCCCGGAAGGGGAGGTAAGACCTCATCTTTGTAGGGACAGTGTTAAAGTTGAGGGGAATGCACAAATACATTAAGATTCACAGTGTTTGTGTATATTATACTTAAAATTTTTTTTAAGTTTACTTTGAAAAGTTAATAGTAATTGTCAGTATCTAGTTCTTAAGTTCATAAAATTTACTGCATTGAACCAACGTTCACATCTTCTTTATCTGGAGGTTAGCAGGCCGTTTCTCTATAGTAAGAACATCGAGTGATATGTGCTTAGACCCAAAATGCCTGGCACGTAGTTGGTACTGGGTAAAGATTAGCTATTATTATAATCAGAATTGATTTCAGAGAATTCACATAGTAACTGAACATGTACTTTACTCACGTAAAGCCTATTTACCCCTTTAATTCCAGGTGTTTTTATGGTAAGTTTGGTCACCCAGCTAGGAGTAGGTACACCAACAGAAACAAGGAGAACTAGGTTGTCAGTAAAAGAGGTAACACCCTATTTCATATAGGAGCACCCATACGTCTTTAGGGTACATTCATGTTCAAAATTCTCTTAAATTAAAAAAAGGTTGTTGGGAAGAAGGTGTGAAATAACATATTTTAGACAGATTTCTGATGTCATTACAGTAAAATAAATGGAATATTTTAAATTGAAATAGTTTATTAATTCATTAAGAATAATATAGAGCCTGGCTTAGTTGGTTGGAGTGTCATCCTAATATGCCAAGGTTGTGGGTTCGATTCCTGGTCAGGACACATATGGAATCTACCAGTGAATGTATAAATAAGTGGAACAACAAATCACTGTTGCTCTTTCTCTTGTTCTTGCTAAAATCAATAAATAAAAAGTTTTAAGCCTTAAAGAAAGAATGTATTGTGTATAAAACAGGCCAGAGAAATGCAGTATTTATATACATTTAACTGTATCCTTATGAATTCAAGCTGGTTTAAATTTAGTTTGTTAGTTTGCACATACAGGGTTCAAGGATATATAGGAAGTACATGACAAATTCTCACATCAAATTAAATTTTGGTTTACAAAGTAACAAGTAGACACAGAAGTATTCAGATTCATTATTTAGATTTTGGCTTAGTCTCCCCAGTTTATTAGTTATTTTATGATACTGTTCTAAGTAACAGGTTGTAATAGAAAGTGATAATGGAAACAGATTCCTGACCTCTGGTGTTGACGTTTTTCTCCTTTCTGCAGTTGCTTTTTAATTAACACAGCAGATCGAATAATCAGAGTTTATGATGGCAGAGAAATCTTAACCTGTGGAAGAGATGGAGAGCCTGAACCCATGCAAAAATTACAGGACTTGGTAAATAGGTGTGTATCACAACCTAGAAGAATATGTGATAATTCATGACCTGGGCCTAGGTGCTAGGTCTCTTGGGTACCTTCTTTGTCCTTTAGGACCCCGTGGAAGAAATGTTGTTTCTCTGGGGATGGGGAGTACATAGTGGCAGGCTCAGCCCGGCAGCATGCCCTGTACATCTGGGAGAAGAGCATAGGCAACCTGGTGAAGATTCTCCATGGGACGAGAGGGGAACTCCTGTTGGATGTTGCTGTGAGTAGAATAGAGAGGTTGTTGTTGTTACTTATGTAATACAGAAAAATCTTGGGTTCATTCTTAGAACTGATTTTTCTTTTCTTTCATTAAATTTAGTGGCATCCTGTTCGACCCATCATAGCATCCATTTCTAGTGGAGTAGTATCTATCTGGGCACAAAATCAAGTAGTAAGTATTTTTCTGGTTTAATTACTTTGAAACTAGAAACCCTTTCTTTTAATCAAAGAATTTTACAAACAGTAAGCTAAAAATTACCTTATTTAAATAGTTCTTTGCATGTGATTCTTGTAACCTAATTAAATAGGTTCAGTATGTCTAGCTTTGCTTTATTTTGATGGAAAGGTCTTGGGCCATAGCCGATTTACTAGTTGTTTTCAGTGAGAAAGTCTAGTGGACTTTCTTATACATTTTTCTATTTCTTATCAGAGAGATTTTTCTTTTGCTTTTCTTATTTTCATCTCAGTTTTATTTTGAATACATTTAATTATATTTGTAATCAGTGTACTCCTAGTAAGTCTTAACATTTGAAACATTTGATCATTTTGCCTTTTTGCCCTTTGGGGCAGCACTGAGAAAGTATGGGGTGGAGGTCTGGGTTTTGGATTATTGTTTCAGTGAAGAAGTGGGAGTGGGGGTTGATTTTACCTCAGAATTACATCTTAAAAAGATTAAAGATGGCAGTTTTTTATGAAAGAACTATAGTTAATAACTTGGAATGTTTGAGATAGAAAGTACCTTAATATAGTAAAACCTACAGATGCTTAATTTTTGTTACCCATTAAATTTGATCCCAGAATTCTGAATTGCTTTCTTGGTCAGCTCTTTCATCTATATCAATATCTAGATTATAGACTGTTGCTTTCTCAGTTATGTAGTATATTTTGTTTGTGGCCTAGGAAAATTGGAGTGCCTTTGCACCAGACTTCAAAGAGTTGGATGAAAATGTAGAATATGAGGAAAGAGAATCAGAGTTTGATATTGAAGATGAAGATAAGAGTGAGCCGGAGCAGACAGGTAATATTTCTCAATTACAGGTTATATTTCCCAAGCTTTATTCAGAATTCATTCTTAATTTGTGTTGAAAATGTATTTCATCACTTAGTCTAAGATGTCACTTTTTAAAAATTGACTAAGGGCTTACATGGGCATTGTTACTATGGTTCAACATTTTGCTTTGTATTTCCTGATTAATTACAGATGATTAAATGAGGATTTGCCTGCAGCACTTAGCAAAGCTGCCACCATTTTGGGTGCTCAGCTGTGATGTGTTGTCACCATTTTGTCAGTAAGGTGAAGGTGAAGGTGAAGAGCGCTGGCTCTGGAGTCTTGCAGACTTGAGAAACACACTTATTCTTTAAACCTGAATGTCCTCATTTGTAATAGTGGTAATAATAGAACCTGCCTTTTAGGATTGTGGGGAATAAATGAGATACTTCACCTGAAGTACTCAGTATAATGCCTAAGTGTGATAGGCATTTAGATGTTAATTTCTATTAGGACCATAATCATTGATTTTTTTGAAAGATAGAGACGGACAGACAGGAAAGGAGAGAGATGAGAAGCATCAACTCTTAGTTGTACTTTAGTTGTTCATTGATTGCTTCTCATACACGCCTTGACCAGGGCTCCAGCTGAGCCAGTGACCTCTTGCTCAAGCCAGCGACCTTGGGATCATGTTGGTGATCCCATGCTCAAACTTGTGACCCTGCACTTAATCTGGCAAGCCAGCACTCAAGTTGGCAATTTGGATCTGGAACCTCAGTTTGCCAGGTTGACACTGTCCACTGCACCACCACTGGGCAAGTATGACCATTGACATTTTTATGTCTGTCTTCTGAACTTCTAGGTAGGAAACTCATTGAGAGTAAGGATTTGAATTATTGAGTGATTAATTGATTGATTAATGAAAGAAAGAGAGAAACATTGATTTGTTCCACTTATTTTTGCATTGACTGGTTGACTCTTGTATGTGCCCTGACTGGGAATCGAACCTGCAACCTTGACATGTTGGGGATAGTGCTCTAGCCAACTGAACTACCCAGGGAAGATTTGACTTTTTATCCCCATGGTGTCTAACACAGGGCTTTATATCTAGTAGGGGTTTGAGTGTGAGGATGCTTTGTCTGCCCTGTTGGCATTGTCAGTGAACAACTAATGCCATAGGTAACCGTCACTTGATTTTAGCCGAAAGGCCGAGAAGCGATTGTGCCAGATTACCTTGATGGTGCTGGGAATTAGGTACGCATTTTGTAATACATAACACCTTGTGTTTTAGGAGGACCACCAGGAATATAGCACGTTCTGGACTGTATTGGTATTATTGGCTTATGTTCCGAGAAGCCTTCCCAAACTTTCACACAAGTTGTTCCTCCTTGTGTACTTAGCACATTGAACACAAGTGTAGCACTTTCTGTGTTGAATTGAAATGATCCATTAATATCTGTCTTCCCAATTAGACTATGAAGCTTTTATGGAAGAGCTGTTCCCAACCTTCTTGAGTATCACTGTAGTCCCAGAGCCTAGCACATGGTGGAAATTCAGCACATATTTGTTGAATGATTAAGTAAAATGAATTGTTTGGTTTTCTTCCTTTGTTTCTCCTGAATTTTAGTTTATTAAAATCTTGAGCTATAAGTAGAAAGCAGTTTTGCACTTTTCAAACCTCTGCTGTGTTTCTGACCTGCAGGGGCTGATGCTGCTGAGGATGAGGAAGTGGATGTCACCAGTGTTGACCCTATTGCTGCTTTCTGTAGCAGGTGAGCCACCGTGGGAGCTGGGCCTCGGGCCGTCCCTCCCCCTTCCTTTTCCCCTCCCCCGCCCCTTCCTCTGCCTTGTCTCTGGTGTTGTACTTCTCATTTCCCTCTCGCTGGCCCTTCAGTCCCATTTGCTTATTAGCTTCAAAAGATAGCTGCTTTGGTGTACAAGAAATCCTTTCCTTTTTCCCCTGATAGAAAATCTTAAACTGAAATAATTCATTCATACCATTTAATTTTGTACTGATTTTATTAATCATGTTGTCTGATTTCCTTTCATTCGTGTTGGCTTGCTTGAAGTTCTAGATCGATACCTATTGCTTATGGTTAATAGAGGTGATTCTGTCCTAAAGGAAGGGTGTTTGGTTTAAGCAACTGTCTCCTCTTTTTTCCAATCCCTTGTCTGATCTTGTTCCAAATAGTGATGAAGAGCTGGAGGATTCAAAGGCTCTATTATATTTACCCATTGCCCCTGAGGTAGAAGACCCAGAAGAAAATCCTTATGGACCCCCACCCGATGCAGTCCAAACTTCCTTGATGGACGAAGGGGTTAGTTCAGAGAAGAAGAGGCAGTCTTCAGCAGATGGGTCCCAGCCACCTAAGAAGAAACCCAAAACAACCAATATAGAGCTTCAAGGAGTACCAAATGATGGTAAGAGCCACATCCTCTCTCTTGCCAGTAGACACCACTGTTTACTCTCCAGCACAAGCTGGTAACTTCCTGTTTTGGTGATTCTACCTTTAAGCAATTTTCCCATGAGTCTGTTTTATAGTGCTCTACAACTTTGTGATAATTTCATGTGCTTTCACTTCTCTTTCAAAATGAGGAGATGGCCCTGGCCAGTTGGCTCAGTAGTAGAGCATTGGCTTTGCTTGTGGAAGTCCTGGGTATGATTCCTGGTCAGGGCACACAGGAGAAGTGCCCATCTGCTTCTTCACCCCTCCATCTCCCCCTTCTTTCTCTCACTTTCTCTCTCTCTCTCTCTCTCTCTCTCCCCCTCTCTCTTTCTCTTCCCTTCCTGCAGCCATGACTCGACTGGAATGAGTTGGCCCCAGGCTCTGAGGATGGGTCCATGGCCTTCATCTCAGGCACTAAGAAGAGTTTGGTTACTAAGCATTGGAGTAGTGCCTCAGACAGGCAGGGCTTCCCCCCGCAGCCGGCTTGCTGGGTGGATCCCAGGGCGCATACAGGAGTCTGTCTCTCTGTCTCCCCTTCTCTCACTGAATAAAAAATTTTAAAAGAAAAGAAATGAAACAAAACAAAACAGGGAGGTGACACACTTTTAAGTCTTTTGACATCTGATTCAGAGTTTGTTTTATTATGCCACCATTCCCATCCTCCCCTACTCACCCAAGATTTTATTAGGTGCTAGTCAGGCTTGAACAGTCTTTCCTTCTGCCTACTTTTTTATATATTTTTTTGTATTTTTCTGAAGTGAAAAGTGGGGAAGCAGAGAGACAAGACTCCTGCATGTGCCCAACTGGGATTGACCCTGCAAGCCCACTAGGGGGCGATGCTCTGCCCATCTGGGCTGTTGTAACTGGAGCCATTCTAGAGCCTGAGGTGGAAGCCATAGAGCCATCCTCAGCACCTGTGCCCCAATGGAGCCTTGGCTGCGGAAGAGGAAGAGAGAGTTGGAGAGAAAGGAGAAGGGGAAGGATGTGGAGAAATATAGGCGCTTCTCCTATGTGCCCTGGCCGGGAATTGAACCCAGGACTTCCACACTCGGGGCCGATGCTCTACCACTGAGTCAACCCGCCAGGGCCTCCTGCCTACCTTTTTTTTTTTTTTTTTTTTTTAATTTAAGTGAGAAGATAGACCAGGATTCACCCAGCAACCCCCCATCTGGAGCTGATGCTCAAGTACCGACCTATTTCTAGCGCCTGGGGATGGAGCCATCCTTTGATTGATGCTTTATACCACTAAGCTAACTGGCCAGGGCTGCTCCTGCCTACCTTTTACAGTCTGACTCTGGAAGCCTTTGTAATCATGTGGTTGAGTCAGGATTCTTACCGTGGTCTCTATAGTTCCAAAGCCCATTTCCTTTTTGTTCTCACATGACACTGGGTGTGTGCAGTGCTGTTCTGCCTTGGTGTGTGTAGTATCAGTGTGTTCCTAGCTACTTTTTCAATCTAGAGCTGCTGTGGCTTGGTGCAAATCATGTAGGCTATATGTGCCTAATGGCCGTTCTTTGTATAGTTTTATAAATAATAAAGCAGAATTTTCTCCATGTATTAGTGGATTTAGGACACAAGGGCAACACTCTTTGCTCGTGGAATAGTGGTGTGCCATGTGCTTAGTCGGGGTGACGGGACTGGTGGTGTGTGGATGTCATTCCATGCCTATCTGTCCTTTTACAGAAGTACATCCACTACTGGGTGTGAAGGGGGATGGCAAATCCAAGAAGAAACAAGCAGGCCGGCCTAAAGGATCAAAAGGTAAAGAGAAAGATTCTCCATTTAAACCGAAACTCTACAAAGGGGACAGAGGTTTACCTCTGGAAGGATCAGCGAAGGGTAAAGTGCAGGCGGAACTCAGCCAGCCCTTGACAGGTAAGGACACATTGGGAGCGCTGTCTGGCTTGCTTTGTGGCCTTGCTTTGTACAGCCCTGACTCCGTTTACCTGCAGCATTTTTTCCTTCCTTCCCTCCTTTTTCTAAGTGGAAGATACTCTCCGAGTTTTAAGCTGCCAACAAGGGTAGGCTGAACTAGATTTGGCTTAATTCAGTGGCTTTTAATCTTGGGTTCCTAAATAGGTTGCAGGGAATCTACATCCCCTTGATTCTATATGCAGACTATTGTGTGAATATGTTTGTGGGGAAGATCCATACTTTTAGTGAGGGTCCTGTCAGAATCCATGGCCTGAAAAGGGGCAGCAACCCCTGGTTTAACTCATCCCTTCATCTGTATTTGCTCCTAGATGTTTTGTTTGGCCTCAAATGAAAGAGCAACACAGATAACCAGAACTATAAGCTTGCTTCACACAGCCCCTGACTAACTGTAGCATCTTTTCTCTGCCTCCCTCCCTACCTCTCTCTTTCTTTCCTCAAATTGTTCAAATCCCAGCTTTTTCTCCCAGTATTCCAGAGACAATAATGTTGTTGGTAGTATCATCATGATTAAAAAGAAGAGGAGGTGTCTGGTTTATTCAGATTACCAAAAAAACCCCAGAAACTGCAGTATCTGTATAGCTTCTCAACACCTAAACCTTTCAAAAATTACTGAGTTTTCTTTTATGGGACTTACTATTAGGGGATGGGAGAACAATTTCTATTTTCTCTCACATATTTGTGAATCTAGGCTAAATGGTCCCTTGTTTGGAAACTAGTGATCAAATTAGAGTTCATTTCTATTCAAACATTGTTGGGTTTTGGAAACTTTGTTTATGTACAACCTTAAAATTACAAGCTTAACTACTTTAGTTAATTCAGTACTCTAAATTTTCTGCGGCTAGGTCAGTAGGCTCAGAGGCTGGGGTTTCCCTCCCCCTCCCCTGCTTTACAATGTTAATGTAAATGCATTATTAATGTAAACGCATTAATCCACCTGTGCTGATATGGTGCCCTGGATCGAGAGGCAGAGTTCCTGTTTACACTCTGTCACTTAGTCATTGTGCATACGAGTCCTCTTCTGCAGAGAAGCTGAAGTGCTCAGTTACTCGCTGTTTTGAGTATTCTGCCTCAAATTAGCTAGCCTGTGTTTTTTTCAGCTCGGCATTGTACCACTGAGCACCACCATTTCTTTCTGACAGTATTTATGGTGCTTCACTGTGATCAGTTTCCACCTGCACATTCAGTCCACCTAAGACTCTCTGGATATATTTTAAAATAGTCTGGAAGAGTTATATAAATTTTGTTAGCAAAGATTGCAGATTAATTGACTTATTAAGTAAAGACAATTGTTTTATAACTCAACTTCTTGCACAAGCTGATACCACTATAGAAGAAACAATTTAAAGTTTAAATAGATTTTCCTGGCCCAAAGAGCTTCAGTGCTGTAGGGTAATTTAAAATGTGGCCAAACATATTGATTTAATTGAAATATTATAGGACATAGCCTCCTAGCTTCTTAGAAACCCATCTGTAAATAATTATTTGCTTTGTTGTAAATAAATGGTAAATAAACCATTTAAAGTTTTAAAAGCTCACATTTTTTTTCCTCTATATAATACAGTGATTTCAGCTTTTAATTTAGTTGATGTGGTCACTAACAGAACTAAACATATCTGGCATTTGCTAAAATGTGTTTGTGTCATAGGCCCCATGAAGCGCTGTCAGCGTTCCAGCCGAGTATGACGGCAGTGGTGCTTTTCAGCTGTGCTTCAGCATGTCTAAAAGGGTCCGAATCAGCATGTTGAGAGAAAGTGTTTACTCAGCTTTAAAGGAATGGGTCTTTTTAGTCACTAAAATTCTCAAAATACTGAATATTGTTTTTTAAGCAAGAGAGAGACATAGAGGGACAGACAGGAAAGGAGGGAGATGAGAAGCATCAGTTCTTCATTGCGGCAACTTAGTTGTTCATTGATTGCTTTCTCATATGTGCCTTGACCAGCCGAGCCAGTGACATTGGGGTCATGTCTGTGATCCCATACTCAAGCCAGAGATCCTGTACTCAACTCAAGATAGTGAGCCTGAGCTCAAGCCAGTGACCTTGGGGTTTCAAAACTGGGTTCTCTGCATCCCAGGCCGAAGCTCTACCTGCTTTGCCACTGCCTGGTCAGGCCTAAATATAGTTCTCAGAGAAATTTTGAACTATATGTAGACTACATATTTTAGTATTGGACAAATCAGCATTTCAGAGCTGCTTCTAGGAATAATAGGTTCCTTTAAACAAGGGCCTATTAGAAATTTGTTCTCACTCCCTTTGCTGACAAAGTTAATGAGGCACCCACCTTGTTAAAGGCTAGAATCTATATGTTGTAATAAGAGTTCTTCAAACTGGATTTTTATTTTCTACATTATTTTTATTAGGCACTTAAGTTGGTCAACGTTAAATAGAGGCAACTATTTTAATAGCTTCATTCTTAAAGAGAACTGGAAGAGACTTTCATGCTACAGAGCCAGGTGATGGTACATTTCCTGACAACACACAGACATACAGCTGCAGAGGGTATTGCAAACATTTCACCAGCTTCGCGTGATTGCGTGCATGGGAGCGAGGCGCCTTCTGCCTGTTTGCTCCTTTCTTCTCTCGCCTTGATGCCTTGATCTTTTACTGAATTGAAATCTCAAAACCTAACCCGCCAGGTTAAACTCCAGAGTTTGCTGAGAGGCAGGGTCATTAAAAACACCTCAAAGGGACATTGTGGTTTGTTCCAAGACTTTCTCAGAAGGGCTGTATCCAGCTTTATCAACTGGCTGCAGTGTGGTTTGGATCTCTGTACTGGGTGGAAATCTGGGGGAGAGTGGTGAAACTAGGAATTTCAGACAGCTTCATCAAAAGTCTCAGTTTCAGCCTGACCTGTGGTGGCGCAGTGGATAAAGCGTCGACCTGGGAATACTGAGGTCGCCAGTTCAAAACCCTGCACTGGTTCGGTCAAGGCACATATGGGAGTTGATGCTTCCAGCTCCTCCCTTCTCTCTCTCTGTCTCTCACTCTGTGTCTCCTCTCTAAAATGAATAAAATAAAATAAAATAAAACATTAAAAAAAAAAAAGTTTCAGAACAACTTGTCATATCTTGTGTGGGGTTTTTCAGACGACAGTAAGGCATCATCCAGTACCACGGTCAGCTTGGAGAGTCCAGAGCAAGCACAGGCTGGCTGGCACCTATTGTTGATTTTCACATGGTCCCCTAGTCCACAGAGTTAAAAGCTCTGGCATTTGAGTCCCATGTTTCTCCACACTTTGAAGATTGTCAAATAAAGCAGCGTACTGTCATTGTAGATTTCCACGTGTTCAGAAATGAAATCTGATCTAGAATGCCTGAGGCTAAACCATCTTCAAAAAATCAATCCAGGTACTTGCTTCAGTGGCACATATACTAAAATTGGGATGATGGAGAGATTAGCATGGCCCTTGTGCCAGGATCACAGACCACAGACACACACCCACAGTCAGTTCAGTGTGAGGAATACATTTGTAGATTCAAGGTTTTGTGGATTGCCCCTCCCCAAAATGCCCCAGTTTTGCATTAGAGCTAAATTGTTTGGAGGCAAAATTAATCAGCCGTGTTACTGCTCAGGTTAGATTAAAAACACAACTCTTGCCTGACCAGGCGGTGGCGCAGTGGGTAGAGTGTCAGACTGGGAAGCGGAAGACCCAGGTTCGAAACCCCGAGGTCGCCACCTTGAGCGCGGGCTCTTCTGGCTTGATCAAAAGCTCGCCAACTTGGACCCAAGGTCTCTGGCTCCAGCAAGGGGTGGCTCGGTCTGTTGAAGGCCCACAGTCAAGGCACATGTGAGAAAGCAATCAATGAACAACTAAGGTGTCGCAACAGCAACAAAAAACTAATGATTGATGCTTCTCACCTCTCTCCATTCCTGTCTGTCTGTCCCTATCTATCCCTCTCTTTGATTCTCTCTCTGTCCCTGTAAAAAAAAACCCACAACTGTTGGCTCTGGCTGGTTGGGTCAGTAATAGAGTGTTGGCCCAGTGTATAGAAGTCCTGTGTTCGATTCCCAATCAGGGCACACAGGAGAAGTGACTATCTGCTTCTCTACCCCTCCCCTTTCTCTCTCTCTCTCTCTCTCTCTCTCTCTCTCTCTCTCTTTCTCCCCCATCTCTTGTAGACATGGCTCAATTGGCTTGAGTAAGTTGGCCTCAAGATACTGAAGATAGCTCCATGGCCTCCGCCTCAGGCGATAAAAAAATGACTGTTTGCAATTGAGCAGCATCCCAGATGAGCAGAGCGTCACCCCCAGTGGGCTTGCTGGGTGGATCCTGATCAGGGTGCATGCAGGAGTCTGTCTTCCTGCCTCCCCTCTTCTCAATAAAAAAATACAAAAAAAAAACCCAACTGTTAATATCTGCAATTGAGCAGTTAAAGAAGAAACTTCATTCAGTAAGCCCTGATTAGTCCTGACAAAGCTGCTATAGTGTGTTCTATATTACAGCAGGACATTCTGCATTTCAGGGGAAGATTGGAAGACAGACCACTATAGAAATGATCTGGCTGTCTGGAATCTAGGGCTCAGAAAATTCTTCCCTATCAAACAGCTCATCAGAATTGGATAGCACCAGTGGACCAAGATTCATGAAGATACTTTCTGTGATGAGGGAGGAACCATCAGTGAAGTGTGGTGAGGGTGACCCTGAACTTGGGACTTTTTGGAAATACTAGATCAACATGGCACCCATCAGGTTCCCCACAATTACCTCATTAGACACTCTCCAGAAGACATTCCTCAGGTCAGAAACTTGAAATGTGAGCAGAACCACTCATGTTCCTGTTGCCCTGTGATTGCTCAAGGATTGCCCAAGAACTGGTGCTCCTTGGTAGTAAACATCATCAGTAGCAAGTGTGACAGTGTTGTGGGCTGTCACCATATGTGGTCTAAGGGCCTCCTGAGACGGTGGGCCTGAAGGGATTGGTGTGCACTTGAGTCTAATGGGGGTGGTGGAGACCAAAATCAACAGAGGCACCGCTACTTGGGTGGACAGGCACTGGGAGGAATGCCCTGCGTTTGACCTTCAACCGGCCTGCTGATGCCGGTCCCCCATCTCAGGCCTTCAAACCACTTCCCAGATCTCTGTTTTGAATGCTTGGTAGTGAGTGAAGGTTGTTATTCTCCTCTTCTTCCCTTTTAAATAAAGGATCAAAGACTTAATTTATAAATTTCTGCTAAAATTAGATGACTATTTGGATATTTTTTCTCATTCTTGGTGATTTTATTAGCTGACTCACGTAATGTTTAAAAATCAATATCCAGTATTTTCTTAAGCCACCTGGGCTGCTTTGGAAGGTTTCAGTAGCAGCTGTTCTTCATGAGCTGAATTTGATATTACTGTAGATTGTCTTTATGTTGCAACTAGGTAATATACCCTTGTTCATAGTGTGAGTGTTCTGGGTTTGGTTCATTCTGGTTTTTCTGTCATGATTTAATGGATTTTCTGTCAATGTTGTATTCATTTTAAAACTACATTAGGTTACCTGAGGGGACAGTCAGCAAAACTAACCTTAAAGGCCTGATAGTCCTGTGGCATAGATTCTTCTATATAAAGAATTTTTTAAAAATAAAGAAAGCCTTGGCCAGATTGCTCGGTTGGAGTGTCGTCCCACAGCGCGTAGGCTGCTGGTTGGATTCCGCGGTCAGGGCACATCCAGGAATAGCTCGGTGTTCCTTTCTCTCTCTCCCTGCCTCTCTCAAAATAAATCAGTAAACTCAAGAGATTGTTATGTTTTTTACTGTTGTTGAAAGAGATGTGCATAACTGGTGCTTAATAAACTTTTATCTTACTGAGCTATATAAAGTTTAAATTTTATTTTTGACAATATACCATTCAGGAGAGTTTGTAATTCTATTCTTTTCTCAGACAAATGGGAATGTAGTTTTATTGCCAGTTTTCATTTGTGCTTTAATTTTTACTTTAAAAGTCAGGTTAAAAGCAAAGTTTATAAATGGGTACTTTTCTTTTATAACTTGGGCAATTATTTTTTAACCATTTTCCCTTTAAGTGGCATATGCTTCCCCATTCCCAATGGCTTTTGGGAGGATTTTCTTCACCTTGTTCTCTTTTTACACTCCTAGTTAATAATTCACAGCAGCCCATTTAAGGATGTCCCTCAGAGGTTGAACAGCTTCTATGGAATAATCAGGAAAGTGTTCATTTGATTTTACTCTTGAGGATTTTATTTACTGATCAGTTGTTGGCACACAGGAATGCCAACGTAGCTTTCATTAACATTTCACCATATTTGGAATTCTAAGGTGATGAGAAAGTCACTTAAGGAATGGGGGTGCTTGGAAAAGGGTTTTTTGCTCACTATTAATCACTTAGTGACTAATCAGTCTAATATATGAAAGATTTGAAGATGAATCCTAGAATTTCCTTTACTTTTTGAATTAAAAAGTAATATTTGTTAACACCTTGGATAATGGTTAATTAGCAGCCTAGAAAATGTATAAAGCTCTGATTGTTTTGCTTTTTTTCACCCTTTGGGCCAGTACTGAAAAAGTAGGGGATGGAAGTTTGAGTTTTGGATTATTACTTTAATGTAGAAGAGTTAAGTGGGAGTGGGAGTTAGAGTTGGTTTTAACTTAAAGGGGAAATTTCTTAGCCCATGTGTGCTTGTCATGTATCATCCAGCATCCCTTGGTCTTTCTGTTGTAACTAACTGGTTTAAATGATACTAAAAGCAACCTTTTTGTGTCTAATCTCTTTAGCAGGGGGAGCAATCTCTGAACTGTTATGAAGATCTGTGAAGTACTCCGTTCTTCCCCACTTTTCCATCATGTGGCCTCTGGACACTTCAGTAATTTGAAATTGACTTTTAATTTAAAAAGAATGCCTCTACTTTACCCAGGAGGTGGAAGGAGTGAATTTTATGTTTGAATGAAGACATGAATTATGAAAGAAGAGTATATGCCCCTTCCCTTTCAAGCATAAGTCCAAATAGGCTCTCAGGAATGAGGATTTGTGAAGACATCAAATGGGAGTTTGACTCATTTAAATTTTAATACCAAGTTAACGTTGCTGGAGAAAAGATACGTGTTCTGCTCATCTCAGTTTATTGTACCCAGCATCATTTTGACCTGTCATTTCCTGTCTCCTTCCATCCTCAGTGCATGTCCTTTTTTAAAAATTTTTTTGTTTTGTTTTGTATTTTTCTGAAGTGAGAAGCAGGGAGGCAGTCAGACAGACTCCTGCATGTGCCCAACCGGGATCCACCCGGCATGCGCACCAGGGGGCGATGCTCTGTCAGTCTGGGGTGTTGCTCCATTGTGACTGGAGCCATTCTAGCGCCTGAGGCGGAGGCCATGGAGCCATCCTCAGTGCTCGGGCCAACTTGCTCCAGTGGAGCCTTGGCTGTGGGAGGGGAAGAGAGAAATAGAGAGGAAGGAGAGGGGGAAGGGTGGAGAAGCAGATGGATGCTTCTCCTGTGTGCCCTGACCAAGAAATGAACCCGGGACTTCCACACGCTGGGCTGACGCTGTACCACTGAGCCAACCAGCCAGTGCTCAGTGCATGTCCTTGAGTGACTGGTTTGTATCTGAGCTTCTGCTACAGTATCCTTGTCAAACTTCTGTTGCATATTTCATTTTGAAACTTACCCTCTCATCAGATAGCTCCTATATTTCCATATGTATAGAGTATGGTCAAAAAAGAAAGTGCTTGAAACATTTGAAATTATTAGAAAGGGAAGAAAGATGAGAAAGACCACCTCTTCCTAACATACCCCATTTTGCTCAAGCTGGGCTATAAGAGAGGTTTTTCATTTACTGCATGTTTTCCTCCAATATTGGTTCATGCTCTTTAATCATGGCTTTTTTGAAGATAGCTAGTTTCATTCGTCTCCAGCAAAGAATCATCTGTAGTTGATATTGCTTTACTTACACTGGCTTCCAGAGATGGAAACCAACTGAGGTGTCTCTGAAGCTACTTTTTTATTGGGGTGAGGGGATCTATGCAAGGACTGCAGCAAAGCCGTCCAAATCAAAGCAGCAGCAACAGTTCAGATCACAGATGAAGGAACAAAACAAATTTATTTTACCATTGCTCTTGGATATCTAACCCTTCCATCCGTCGTTGCATTTCCCCCTTCTCGGATCCAAGCTCCTTTTCCTTATGATGCTTCAGTCACTTCCTTTCTGTGAAAGGTTGCTTAGCTTTTAACTTTTTTTAAATTTTGTTTTTGCTGTTCTTTTATATAAAAAGTAGCAGATTGGATGGATGTGTACATTTGGTGTTTGAAATCCTCTGAAAATCCAGAGTGAAGAAGCCAGGTGTGTGGGAGCTCTAGTTCTCTGCGTAGAGCAGGTAGCTGACCAGAAGTGCTTAACCTGGTGCATCATTTTCACAGTATTTTCAAAGGAGAGTTTAAACACTGCTTATTGTGAAATTTCTTGTCAGCTGGTGGGTGCTCCTATAGGTAGCCGAACAAGCTGATTACCTTTTGGATTTTAGGATAGAAATTAAAGTAGAACACATCAGTAAGAGGCTCTTCTATTCCATTTTTTAGAACCAAAATATTCAGTAGTTGAAGAGCTCTCCTTGAGTCAATTTCAACATGTCTGTATTTTTAGATGCCACTGCTTTTTCTTCGCATGCTCGCTCTGTGGACTTCATCTGCTGTTTCATCCCAGGGCAGCAGTTGAGATTAATAGGTGGCTCGCTCACAGCTTTTCGTTTACAGACATCACTTTGTTCCCTGACTCTGCTGTACACTGTGATGGTGTGCAGACCGTGATGCAGAGGTTTCTGGCAGCAGCTCCTAATGATTATTTTTGCTTTGGGGATTTTTTTCAGCTCCTAAAATTTCTCTTTCAGTTTGATTTTCCCAGTTGTACAATTTAAGCATTTCTCTCCATCCCTTTGTCATGTTCCTCTCCCCCTTTTGTTTTTTAATGTTCTGTAGTTTTGTACAAGATGAGACTTAGCCTTGGGTACTTCTTGCTGAAGCTTTAATGCTTTGTAAATAAAATCGGACGTTTATTAAAGAACAGGTGTAGGTGCTTGTTTGTAGGCACTGATCCCTCCTGAAATGCACTGCCGCTGCGCTTTGTATGGCAGAAGGCAGCTCAGTGCGCTGGCATTTGATCTTTCTCTGGAAGTACAGAGCTGGGAGGGTAGGGGACGGCTGGGTAGTCCAGGTGTCTGCCTCTGGACAAGATCAGAAATAAACAATTCATACAAAAGGTGTTAAAAGACTTTCTGGGAATGATCTGTCTCCAAATTTTTTTTTTTTTTTTTTTTTTTTTTTTTTTTTTTTTCTGTCTCCAAATTTTTAAATTCAGTATAAGTGTATGTGACTACTGTGTAGAGGCCCCGGTTCTAGGAGGCATTCTGGAAACTGTAAATTGCATGCCAGGAGCTTCCTGCCTTCCAGGGAGCTTTCTCGTAGTGTGTAAGTACAGTTAAGTTCCTCTCAACTAGACTTTCCCCCCAAGATTAAATAGCTTTAGAACCATTGAACACACAGTGTCCCCTTGACAATAAGATGTTTCATCCCTGACCAGGCAGTGGCGCAGTGGATAGAGCATCAGACTTGGACACAAAGGACCCAGGTTCAAAACCCTGGGGTTGCCAGCTTGAGTGCAAGGTCACTAGCTTGAAGCCCAAGGTTGCTGGCTTGAGCAAAGGGTCACTCGCTCTGCTATAGCCCCTTGGTCAAGGCACATATGAGAGCAATCAATGAACAACTAAGGTGCCACAAACGAAGACCTGATGCTTCTCATCTCCCTTCCTGTCTGTCCCTCTCTTTGTCACACACAAAAGTTTCACAAAGTCTGTTTAAGTCTTTGATTTGATAATCAAATCTGAGTGTTTACTTATTAATCTTTTCTATTATGTGACCGAGAATCCATCTTTGACATCATAGCTGTTTCATAGCAACGCTTGCCCAAGTGAAAGATGAGCTCCTCTGGTCTGTTGAGTGAGGTGAGTAGGCTGAGAGGTGGGGAGAAGTGTGCATCCTCTCCTCTAGATAATATCTTCCATACCCTTGGGAAGGAGAAGTGCCTAGAAGGTGGTGAAGAGCTGTGTTTAAATTGCTTACCTTGCTGATGAACATTTGGTTTCTTAAAGAGCTCTTGGCCTTGTCTTCATAACTCATTTCTGTTTAAAAGTCCTTACACATGGATAGTGTTTTATGCTTCCAAAGTATTTTCTTGTGTACTTTATCATTTAATGCTCAAAATGACCTTCCCTAAGTGGGCAAGAAGGTTTTAGTTTACAAAGGAGGAATTAGAAATTCAGGAAGGATAAGTCACTTGCTCCCCAGCCCAGAGTTATTACTTCTTTCTCTAGAAGGATTAGGAGCATTGAGAGTCAACAACTTAATTCAAATTCCTTTTTCTTTTTTTTAGATTTGTCATTTGATTTCTTATTTGGTCAGATTTAACTGGGGTTTTGAAAACCTTTAAGTTAGATCCCACAGTTTGGCTGGGAGGGGAAAGAGAAGTCTAGCTTCAATGCATGTGAGGTTATTTGGAAACCCACTTCTGAAATCTTCCTATTTGTCTTCCCAAGAGGTGGATTTAAATTCATTAAAAGGATGTGGAGAAAATGAAGACTAAGGTGGTCAGGAAGGAGCAGAGATTATGATGAAGCAACATTGTGACTTTTTTTACCTGCCTTGTGGCCTCGCTTATTAATAAGCCCTGGACTTTGGTTTATTAAGTGGCAGTGTTTTATTGACAGTGCACGCATCATGTCTTTTGACTGAAGGATATCTCATGTTGAAGGAATTGAGTTAGGATATCATAGAGGAGTCAACTGGAGTACCTTGGGGTGCTGGCCGAGGGTGATGAAATGTCTACTGAGACATGAAGGCTTTGCCCACTTGTTTTATCATTGGAAGCCTGGTGTTGGCCTTGTGTCTTCCTCTGGTGGTGACTTTACCTAAAACACTGGCCATCCCTAAGAAGCTGCAAGAAGCTGTGGGGAAAGTTATTGTCAGTGCCACAGCCTGTACTGTCACCTGTGGCCTTGGCTATAAGAAAGAGACCGTCTGTGAGGTGGGCCCTGATGGAGTGAGAAGGAAGTGTACATCTCAGCGTTTGGAATGTCTGACCAACTGGATCTGTGGGATGCTCCACTTCACCATCCTTATAGGGAAGGAATTTGAGCTGGACTGTCTGAGTTCAGACATCCTGGAGATTGGGCAGGAAGCTTTCCGGTTCACCTGGAGACTTGCTCGAGGCATCATCTCAACTGATGATGAAGTCTTCAAGCCCTTCCGAGCCAGTTCCCACTCTGTGAAGTTTGTATCTGCTCAGGAGTATGACTCTGGGACCTACCGATGTGATGTGCAGCTGTTAAAAAACTTAAGATTCGTCAAGAGGCTCTATTTTGGACTGAGGGTCCTTCCTCCTAACTTGGTGAACCTGAATTTTCATCATTCCCTCACCGAGAATCAGAAGTTAGTAGATGCGGGCCTGGAAGTGAATCTGGATAACTATTCCAGGCCTCACCATCCACCATGGAAAAAGAAGGTGGCAATAACCTTGGGAATAGGAATTGCTAGTGGAGTGATTGGCGGCGTGTTGGTGAGCATTGTCTTGTGCTATGGGCTGAGGCTGCTCTTTAACAGTGCCAGCCCTTAAGACCTAACAGGCCTTGCTCCTGAAGGGCTGGCTGCCCAGGAAGGTATACTTGGCAGCTCAGGAAGCCAAGCTAGATTTTTAGTGGAGTGTTCTAGCTGCCTGATTTTTGATTAGCCAAGAGGGAGGGCTTTCCTGGAAAGTGCCAAAAGAGAGGGATGTGGGGAAGGGACAACACTGTGGTAGCAGTGGACAATCATCTCTAACATCTTGTGCCGTGAAGGGATCTCTTTCTGAGCTTCCCTGGCCATTAGGCACCCAGTAACCTGACTGCAGGCATCCCCCTACTGCTGGGAAGAGTTCTGTCTTCCAAACTTGCATTCATTTTCTTATCCTTTACAACTTGTACACCCCCCACTCCTCCACCCCCTCCTTCCCTCTGAGCAGCACAATCACATAGAAGGATATATTATTAATAGCTTTTCTAGTAAAAACATTGTTTTTCCTCTTCAATAAAAATAATTGACTGTAGCTGTATGGAGTCCTAGTCTTTTCTATCTTCAGTTAAGATTTTCTTGCATTTGTTTAAATTGTTCTATGATCGGTTTGGCTTTCGTTTACCTCGAGTTTCTTAGAATAGACATTGAACAAATTGTCTTATAGTCGGGCACAGGCCCATGTGCACCAGAGCCGAGGTTAGTAATGACATCTGATTCTATATGTAACAGACCATCACTAAATGTTAGTAATTTATCTGTCCCTCCCCATACTCCCCGGTGAACCCTCTGTGTTCAGTGTTACATTGATTCCTGGCAAAACACTGGAGTCTTCATCTGATAGGTTTCCCCTGAAAACTTCCTGGACTTGCTCCCTGCTTCTCTCCTGTTAGTATCCTGAAGTTTCTGTTCATGGAAAGGTCAGATGTATTGGTTTCTTATAGCAGCCATGGCCCCTTAAGGAAGGACTAGTACCTTCCTCCATGGGAAATCCAACCTTGATACCCCTGAGGCCATTCAGACTGGATCATAATTGGCTTGTTGAACCAGCAGGGAAAAGGTTCTTGGCCACCAGTCAAGCTAGTTCTCAGAGAATTCCAGCATTTCTTCCTCTCACTGTTCTCTGACTACAGAGGAGGCAGTTGAAATCAAGATTGGACCGGTGATTCTCTTCCCAAGCTGTGTCTGAACCACTTGGATGAGCTTTTGAAATAAAGATTCCTGAGCTTCAATTATGGCCAGTAGATATCTATGGTTTCCGCTACCTTTTTTTTTTTTTTTTATGAGACAGAGAGTCAGAAAGAGGGATAGATAGGGACAGACAGCAACGGAGAGGAATGAGAAGCTTCAATCATTAGTTTTTCGTTACCGTTGCAACACCTTAGTTGTTCATTGATTGCTTTCTCACATGTGCCTTGACCGCGGGCCTTCAGCAGACCGAGCAACCCCTTGCTGGAGCCAGTGACCTTGGGTTCAAGCTGGCAAGCTTTTGCTCAAGCCAGATGGGCCCATGCTTAAGCTGGCGAGCTCAGGGTCTCGAACCTGGGTCTTTCTCATCCCAGTTTGACCCTATTCACTGCGCCACCACCTGGTCAGGCTCCTCTACTTTTAATTTCAAAAAATGATACCTGACCTGTGGTAGCGCAATGGATAAAGCATTGCCCTGGAATGCTGGGGTCTCTGGTTCGAAACCCTGGGCTTGCCTTGTCAAAGCACATACAAGGACCAACTACTACAAGTTGATGCTTCCTGCTCCTCAACCCCCTACTTCTTTCTCTAAAATCTGTAAATAAAATCTGAAAAAATATTAATTTTAAAAAATGTCAAACCTGTCTGAAAGTTGAAAGAAAGGTTTGGTGTCCCTTTACCAAGATTCACCTGAACATTTTGCTATAATTACATTTCTAAATAATACTGACTTCACTGAACCACTTGAAAGCTAGTCACACTGTGACCCTTTAATCTAAAAGCATGCGTGCATCTCCAAATAAGGACATTCCCCTTTATAGCCACGATATCTTCTTCACATCTAAGAAAATGAGCCACTCTAATCTGACATGGATTCTTTCCCCCCTAAAATCTTAGGGCTTTTTAATTTTATATTTGATCCAGGTTCAAATGAAGGTTAATATATTACATTTGGTTTCTCTTACATCTTATTTATTCTACAACAGATCCTCTATTTTTCATGACATTGAATTGCTTGAAGAGTCTGGGCCGGTTGTCTTGGATAGAGCCCCACAATCTGGATTTGTTATTGTTTTGTAATAATGTCCTGAGGAATGAATCTTAAACATTTTGACGAGAACCCCCTGTAAATTACGAGATGTACTTACTGTACCGCCTCAAGAGGCACATGATGCCAGGCTGACCCGCTGTAGGTGACAGATATTTCCAAAGGTATATTCGGGGTGGGCAGGTAAGGTGATAGTTGAGAATAGGCAAAACAGAGTTTTTTCTTATTTATTGTATTTATTTGTATTACAACAGTCAACCTACTTTTGCCCACCCCTGTATATGTCTTCCTTTTGTAATTAATCTTTTTGTAATTAATCTGTGAGATGATACTTTGTAATTACCTGGATTTCCGAAAAATGTTCACAGATGTTTTGGAATTCATTTGTGATCCTTGTCTTATTACTGCATGTTGGGGATTACAAAGTGATGATTCTTTAAATTCATCATTTTCATATTTTTATAAGCCTGCAGTTTTCTGTAAAGAAGAGTTGCTTGTTTTACTCTTTATTTTTGAAGTCTCAGTGCATTCTCTCTCTAATTCAGTGAACTGTACATAACCCACTACTGTTGTCATGTTTTTGTTGTTCAAATTGTCCCGTTTGGTCAGTAGAGGACTCCCAGCCAATTCTTTTGTCTTGTGACGGGATCCTGTTTGACTTCGAGTGTGTCCTTGCTTTCTAGTACAGGATGTCTCAGATGCACATTTGGACTTTCCTTGCTCCCAACCTGAATCTGCCTTTCTCCAGGGAGCTCTGGTTCCTTTTAGTGTGAGGAGTAGTCCTTAGAAACCAAGGTCTGGGCACTGGGTGTGCTTATTGTCACTGAGGAGTCACTGCTTTTAGGCCCTTTCAGTGTCCTAGATATCTGTAAACCATGTGTTCAAGGCATCTCTGTTTTGTAGACGTTTTACAGGTAATTCTGATTTATGGTGAAGATTAAGAACCACTGGCCTAGGCCCATGCACAGGGATTCTTTACTTTTGCTCTTATTTTGAAAAGATTGTACATTTTCCACACACTTCCTCCTTTACCTCAGAGGGGACAGATTTCAGAAGACCCGGGTTCTGCTCCTGTTTCTGCTAGCGACTGATAATGGAGCAAGCTGGCTCACCCTCTGTAGTCCTCATCTTTGAAGTGGGTGATCGTAAGGATCAAATGAGATCCTGTGAGTAAAACTGAAGGACTGGACACAAGTTAGGCAGAGTCATTACTGATGCATATTACTTCAGTACTGGACAATTTGCTGGAGCAGTCAGGAGAGAACTTGCTATATTGAAAAGAACATAAGATAACCTCTTTGTAGGTGACTCAGTATTACTTTGCCCAGGAGGGAGGAGGATGGGGGGATAGCTGCATGTTTTACAGGTCAGTCATCAAGCCAGTGATCAAGCAGAGATGGAATATTGGACAGCTCTAGCTTTATAGCCCTCTGTGCTCTGGACTCTTGAGTTTTGACTCTGACTTTGCAAAGGGATTGAACAGGGCAGAAAACAAAAGACCCTAAGCTGTGTTAGTAAAGACCCAAAGCCAGTTCAGCTTATTGAAATTCTGTGCATGTAATCTGTTTCAGGAGGGTCAAGGAGATGCTGGCTGGATTAACACTTGGGTTCTAAAGCAGTGGTTCTTAACCTTTTTTGAGGTACCGAACCCACCAGTTTCATATGCGCATTCACCGAACCCTTCTTTAGTGATAAATAAAATATGATTTTTTTTTTCCAAATTCAAGACATAGGTATATGTTTTTTTACTGGTGCACAAAATGAGCCATGCATGAACATCACCTTGCTCAAAGAACAAAACCAACAAAGTGCATGAACTCACAACAAATTACGCTATTACTTTATTCTGGCCTCCGCGGCAGAGGCTTCTCCGAACCCCTGAGACCGACTCATTGAACCCCTAGGGTTCAATAGAACCCAGGTTAAGAACCACTGTTCTAGAGTGTACAGTGGTCCCAGCAGCCCCTTTGGGTGCAAAGTGGAAGGGGTGAGCCTGTTGTATCATATCGCTATCCGTGCTGGCCCCTCTGGGCTCGCTGTCAGCCTGGGCTGCTGCTGAGCAGGCCCTGGCACCTGGCTGAGCAGCGAGTAGGGGCCTCTGCCTGCTTTGGTCTCCCTGTTCCCTGAAAAGAGGCTGTGGGCACTGTCAGCATGGAGTCCTGCCTGCTTTGTCCTGAACGGATGTAACACTTAAAAGGGCTGCACAAGTCTCAGATGGAACAGACGTTTGATTGCTATTTGCTGGAAACTGACTAGGAGCTCAAACTGCATTGGCTGCTGTGAACAGACCCTAGAGGCACTTTTCTCCGGGTGGGGTCACTACATCTGCAGGGAGAAGACTTCCCTTGGGTACAGCTGAGTCAGTACCTCCATGAAAGAGTACCATCTGACGAGCACTGTTTCCGGCCCCTTGTGTTGGTAAAAGCCAGCCCAGTCTTGCAGAAGGCCTGAGGTCTGAGGCTTGCGCCTGCCTTAGAGTCTCGGGCTGACTCGCCCCCTCCCGGTACCGAATGGAGCAACATGGACTGTGTGCTGTGAGTTCTTAGAGTTGACTGGTGAAGGGGGAAGGCACTGATAAAGCCTAGGGTTAGGGAACAGGATGAGGAGGTGTGCTTTAGCCTGATAGAAACACCACAGCTGGCGCCAGCTGCCTCCGCAGGTTGAGAAACTTTATTTAAGAACTGCCTGCTACCAGAGTCAATAACTACCATTACAAGAAGTACAAGAGTGACAGACAACAGGCCAGTGGGAGTGGTTCCATTTGAACAAAAACCAAATCAAGTCAGTGATTCGATGAAGCCCATGGCCTTACTGAGCCAGGAGCTTTTCTAAGCTTTGCAGGCCCTGGGGAGAGTGGGTAAGTGGGAGTCTGGGGGCAAAGGCAGGGTACAGCCCAAGTAAGGGTACTAGGCTTCCTGGGGCTCTAGGCACGGCTGCCTGACCCATTTATTCCTCTCTAGCTCCTCTCTATTGACTACCTTCCCAAATCCTACAACCATATGTATACACACTACCAAGCACCTCTTTCCACAGAGTGCTTTGAAGTCCCACAGAGGGCCCCTCTAATCCCTCACACCACTCCAGGAGCCTCTGGCAACCCCATTCATCCCCAGGACAAAGCCCAGGCTAGGCCGGCCCAGGGAAGCAGGGCACCACGCCTGGGCCTCAAGTGCCAGTTTGGGGATGCTATCCCTGTGACAGGAGCCCAGATGGCAGTCCTGTTCTGAGACCAGGAAGAGTCCTAGCTGAGAAGGGATGCAGGGAGTAAAGCATCCACCAGCTTGCACTCTTGTCCAGCGCACAGATGAGGTTGCCAGGATTTCCAGGGGCAGGGCAGTGTGTGCTGGGGACAGACTGCAGGGTGGGGAGTTTTCCTTAGTGGCTGTGCTGCAAGGACCACAGCAGGTCGGAAGGTGCTCTGACACTTCCTGTGCTGAGCTCCTTCTGACTCTCAGAAGCCAAGCACCGAAGAACACCCCACAGCATCTGCCCACCCTCCCGTCCTCGCCTAACCTAGCCTCAAGGGGACTAGCTGTCAAAACTTCTCCCAGCTTTAACAAGGAAGCTTCCTGCCATCCCAGGGTCTCCTTGCAGAAGTTCTCCTCAGTCTCAGTCTCTTTATTTGATCTAAAGAAGAAGCCCTCCTCGCTGGGCCTTGAATTCCCTGGCACCATCTGTATAATCTGATGAAAGTTGACACCTGACCTTGCCCCCTAGACTCCAGAGAGAGCTGTCCTCCCTGGGGGCGAGGTATGCACGGAGGTATGCGTGGAGCCTGTCAGCGCCTCAGGACCAGGTAGCCAAGGCCCTGTGAAGGGCCTTGCAGGCTGAGCCCAGGTGTACACAGAACAGATAAGCTGCTCCCTAGGCCCTAAAATAGTGTCTGCAAGCTGCCTCTGTCCCTCGTCCTCAAGGCACTTACTGGCCACTAAACTGGGGTAAAGTACTTGTTTTTGGCTGGCCCCATGCTGGCTTCCTGGGGCTGGGAATGAGAGAAGACACTCAGAATTGGGTCATGACCATAGCAGGAGGGAGCCCCCTCAACTGCCCCAACCCTTCCAAGCAGAGATGAGGTCCCTTGGGAAGGAAGGGATCTGAGAAACCATTTAATCTGCCTCCACGCAAATTCCTGAACAGAGACACCCCAACAAGGAGCAAGAACATTTCACAGGGGTGCATATCCTCAGGTCACTGTCTGCCTTGTTAAACCTGAGCTCACCCTACCTTAAGTCGCTGGCGGCCAGAACATCACTTCAGTTTAGTTCTGCGTCCCCTGAACAAGTCCAGCCTGCACCGTGGTTAGGTTTTCCTGGGGCTGACTTACCTAGTTAAGAACTCAGCTTCTGGGCAAGCCTGCCTTCCCCCTCTTTTGCTAATGGGCCTCCTTAGAATTAAAGACACTTGGTGTGAGTGTCTTTGGATTCAAGCAAGCATGGGGACTGTGGCTCCCAGCTGCCCTGGTGAAGAACTGTGCCAAACCAGCTCGTCCTCGGCCCAGCATGGAGACCTGGCCCTGCTCCCCCTGCCGCAGCCCAAGGCAGGGAGGACAGAATCGGCTGACCCTGGGAAGAAGGTTTCTTACTTTGAGGATCCCCTTACTGATGGAGCTGGGTGTGGATAAACCACAGCCACAGAGATCAGCATGGAAGTTAGGCCAAGTTTGAGGCCCCTGCAATGGGAGGGTTGTCTCACAGCTGAGCCCACAGCACCTCTCCTGGGGGGTGGATGGGAGCAGGTGAGGAGGGTGTGACCTGAGGTCTCCCGGGAGGCAGTCCTGGGCTGGGGTGGGGTGTTGATGCAGAGGTGGTGTGAAGAGATGCGAGCTTACATTATTTTAAAAGTTGTAGTGGGTAAAAACATCAACATAGACCTGCCCAGGAAAATAGAGCAGGACTTAAAAGTTTTAAAAATTATACCAAAATAGATAGACTCTTAACTGTAAACTACAGAAATCAGGCTTAGGGGGCCTGTCCCCTACAAGACCCCTGTCCTGCTACTGCTCCTGGATGTCAAGGGCCACTTGTCAAGAGCACAGCTTGTGCCCCTACCGCTACCTGGGTTTGGGGAATCCCTGTTCTTGCTTTGGCCTCTTCTAGGAGCAACGGTGAGGGAAACAGGGGCTTCAGGCCAGCACTGCATGTTACGGTCCTAGCACAAGCTAGGCAAAGGAGGATTGATGTCTCATAGAATCTGCACTTTGGGTTGGGACCCAGCCGTGATCACCCACCAGAACCTCTTGAAGTAGAACTTTCATAGCCCACTGTCCTTCTCAACCACCACCTTAACCAGACCATAGCCATTCAGAACTGCCCTCTTCCTCTGGACAGACATTGAGACTGGAGTTCCTATCTGAGCCCCGTCATGCCACGCTGTATGACCTTGGGAAGTCCCTGACCCTTTCAATCTGTTTCCTTATCTGTTAAATGAGGGGCTTGTTCAAGTTGAGCTCTAAAGCCTCTTCCAGCTCCGATGTTCTATGACTGGTAATATACCCAGAGCAGAAGATAGAATGTCCCATTTATTAACCCCTTTTCTTCTGGAGAAATGCAAAAGAGTAGTCCGAGGCAGCCCAGGGTATGGGTCTTGCCAGGTGATCCCAGGAATTTCTGGGAGCAGGCAGGGCCACATTTATCCTCTGTCCTCAGTAGGCTCCCAACTCCAAGATGCCCAGAATGAATGCCATTTACTCTCCCAGCCTCAAGTGGGCCAAGCTGGAAGAGGGGAGACCTGGGGCCTGCAGGCCAAGCTAGAAGAAGAGAGCAGGCACACGACCCGTCTCTGATGTCCCTGGAGGGTCTGGGCAGGATGGGTCTTGGTGGGGTAGGGGACCTCCCCAAGACAAGCCCTTGAGTCACCCAGCCACCTGTAGTGGCTTCTGTCACTCTGGGGTGACAGGTTTGGGTTGGCAGTGTTGGCTAAGAGGGCAAAGTCAGGCCAGTCTGGTGCTCCTCTCCACCAGGTGTGCCAGCCTCTCAGCCCTTGTTAGCCCCCACCCCCAGCAGCCTGGGGCTCAGGCTGCTTGGTCTCAGACTTCAGGGCATGGGTGCTCAGACACCTGGTCAGTTGGCAGGGGCCTCCAGGGCAATGTCAGGGTTCAGCTGTGTGGTTCAGCTGTGTCACCCCTTGGGAAAGTCGGAGAGTCCTTGGTCCCGGAGTTGGCTCTCTCCTTGGACTGAGGGATGTTTATGTTTATGCTTTGTCCCACTTCAGCCGAGTCACATCCAGCGCTCCACCGGGTCCAGGACTCTGCTCTCAGGGGACAGAGTGCCATCTGGAATGGGTGCCATCTCCACAGACATGTGGATAGATGTTTCAGACCCCTTTCTTCCCATAAGCCTGTTCCTTCCGTCTAGGCACCCTAGAGGGCCCAGGCATAATGTCCGGTATCATCGTGGAAATTACTGCCTGGTGCCTCTTAATTTAAAACAAAAATCCTCATGTGGGTTCTATCCTGTGGCAGAATATGAAATATCCTACCTCCTACAAAAAGGGCACTGTCTAAAGTAGGTATTTAAAACCAGCCATTCCCAGGCACAGTGTTGGGCCACGTGTCTTTGGGAAGGAACGGGGCCTCTGGCTGTGTCCATCAGAGACAGGTGTCTGACTGGTGGAGACGGGGTGCTGAGGTCAGAGTTCCAGGTAGCCCACGAGGATCAGCATTGCCAGGGCATGGGAGACGGAGGTGCCGGACTGTGGGGCTGGACGGACTGCTGAGTTCTCCACCATCATGCTCGTGCCTGCAAGGGGCAGGTGGACGTGCGAGGTAGGAGGGCTGTGTCCTGCCCCACCCACCCGCCCCACTCTCGGGATCGGATCCAGATCTTTCTATGGGGAATCAGAGGGCAGGCTTCAGGACTGGGAGGGTTCTCAGCCCTACTCCTATAGCATTTTGTAGGACCTCGGCTTTGCTGGTCCTCGGCCTCCCCCTGAACCCCCTGAAAAGAGCACACTCACCTCTGCAACCCTCAGGGGGTTGGCGTTGGGGGAGAGGGGAGCAAAGGCAGTTGCAGGACTACTTTGCACTTGGCTCCTGCCTGCTTCACCCTTTGCCCTTGGGGTCTTTCTGGATTGGGGTTGGCTTGGGTGGGAGATTCCCTCACCAGGCATTTGAGAGGACCCTGTTACTCCGGGGGAGTGGGCGGGGAGAGGCAGCACCTCCATTCCTCAAGATGTGGACTTCCGCCGGGGTTCCATCCCCTCCAGGCCCTGTGGTCCGTATCTGCACCAGAGCATGGCCGATATCTTCAGAAACTGGAATTTCTATCCAGTTCTTGCTGGTGAGGTGGAGCTTGGGAGTTAGGTGTAAGTCATTCTGGTACAGCATCTGTGGGAGCGTTAGCCAGGTGGAGTTCCTTACACCAGGGCTAATTCTCTTCTCCCCCAGCTCAAGGCCCTGGTAGGAGCCCATGTAGTTCTGGGCCCAGGAGGGCCTGCCTCCTCAGCCCTCCTGTTCCCAGTTGACCCGGACCAGATGCTTAAATAAGTGCCTCATTGGTGGGAGAAAAGCTCGCAAGCAGCTGAACTGTTTTTACAGACCCCTTAGGCTAGAAGGACCTCCCACTTCATCCAGTCCATCACTGCCCCCATGAACCCTGCCTTTCTGCAGCCGTACCACCTGCCCCTTTCTCATGGTCTCTACAACAAGTTACCTGGAAGACATCCATGGATTTCATGCCTGTCACAATCACAAACGCTTCGCTTACATCTAACTCAGATCCTTCCTGTTATAAACTGCAGCCCTCCTGTGTTCCCTGGAAATAGACGAGCGGCTCCTCACCAGCCAGGGCTTGGCTGAGGCCTCCCTTACCTTATAGCCAGTGACTGCAGACTCATTGCGAAGAGCGACCACAGGGTCCCACTTAATGCTCAGAATGGAGCCCGATAAAGTCCAGGAGACGTTGCCAGGCGGTCGCTGCGGAGCTGTCAGAGGAGGGAGGAAGTGGGCGCGTCTTCAGAATGTTCCGTCACCACCCACCCCCTTGCCTTTAGCCAGCCTTTTTCTAAATGTCTGTCATAGCTGCCTAAGAAACAAACCCCATGAAAATTCAGAGGCTGGAGAAGAAGAGAGATGCTTCAGAAGCCATGAACTCTACTCCCTTTTTCCATTAGGCTTGCTGCCTTGTTTCTGTCCAGCCCAGGGCTTGTGGGCAGCATTTGCCTCAAGTCGGGGGGAAAGGGTGATCCTACAGCCACCCCCCACCACATGCCCATACCCACATTCCTCCCCCACTCCAGGGTGACAGACTCACGGGGCTTCATGGTCGTGGCATTGGCAGAAGGGCTGGCAGGCCCGGTGCCTGCCCGGTTGTAGGCCCGAACGGTCACATGGTACTTGGTGTTGGGGTGCAGGTCAGTGACTCGGGCACTAGTGTCCATCCCTGCTGACCTTACTCGGTCAGCAGCTGCTTCTTTGTCCCCAGCTTTCCAGTAACGGATCTGAAGGGGGCCGGGATGTCCTAGGGTCATTAGTCAAGTTCAGGACCTCAGAGCGCCCCTAACCCTGGCCCTGGTCACCTACATTCTGTTCCTCTCCTATTCACTCTGGTCCTTGTGACTCGGTCGTGAGTCTTAGAAGCTGGACACTAGATCATGAACGTCAAGAGAGCAGGAACTAGTCAGGGAGGGTGAGTCCCTGCTCCCTTCTCACTGCCTCACAGGGAGCTGGTGAGCGGCTGGTGACCGTGGGGGACGCACATTGTGGGGGATGGGCACATACTCAACCTGGAACCCAATCCTATTTAATTATGATCAGGAATTCTGTGAGGACTCTTTCTAAAGGTTATAAGAGGCATATTTGTACTTGCAAAGTTGCCACCACATCCCTGCAAACTTATGATGGCTGCCTAACAAATGCAAACCCATGTAAATAGTCATCTTAATATTAAGACCTGCGACCTAGTCTTCCAAATCAAAGGCAGAGCTGGGAGTTATCTCCTCAGTGGGGTTTGCATAACCTTGTGTGCTAAAACCCGGGGCAGACTCTACTGGAATGGTATTAGCAACACCACTAGTAACCAGGCCTGGTGACTTGCCTTAGGCAGTGACATCCTTGCTTTTCCTTCTTCCCTTCTCTCTCCACCAGCTCCATAAGCACCCTAATGTGGACTCATAGGTGGGCCCAGGGTTCAGGCCAGAAACCGCGGGGCCCAGAGCACCCTAGGACAGGGGGATCAGTTGCTACTCAAGGGCATTCTCTGCAGCCCTGAGGATAGCACACTAACTGGGCTCCAGCATGAATGGGGAGGCCACGCCCCTTCCAGAACCAGCTCCTCCTCTCAAGCTCCCATAGCATCTGGTGCTGGTGCCAGCCTAGCATTTATTCAAGGCTGTCTACAGGCCTGTCTGCCCCAGTGGGCACCAGCCACAGGGGTTTAGCTAAGGTTGCACTCACAGTGCTGCATAGACTGGGTGCTGTCTGCTAAGTCAGTGACTGAGTGATCCAGGGAGGACTGACTAGCGGGCTGCGAGGTGCCCTCCAGCCCTGAAACCCCAGCATCCCTTGCTCTCCCAGGTCCCAGGCATGGCTTACCTCATACCCTAGGAGGATCCCATTCATGTCCTGCTGCACCGGCTCCCAGGTCACGTTCATCTCTGATGATGAGACCCCCTTGGCCCAGACCTTGGTAGGGGCCACCCTGGGCTCTGGGGACCAATACAAAATGGGTTTTGGATTCCCTGGGCCCTCCAACTTACAGAGCAGCCCCCTACTGGGGCAGCCCTTGCTTAGGGCGTTAGAGCCTAGGGTCCATGGGAGTGTGGAGTTTCCAGAAGATCCTCTCTCCTCCTTCCCCAGGCCTGAGAGGGAGACTGGGTAGCAAGGGCTAGAAACAAGGCCAGTGGCTCAGAACCCAGGTGTCCTCTCCACCACACTGTGGAACTGAGGGGGCAGAGGGGGTGGCACCCCCTGTGGATAAGTAGGTGGGGTGGTTCATGGGGTGGCCCCGGGGGGACCCACCTTCCTCAGCTGAGTACACGAGGGCAGTGAGGCTCTCAGGCCCATTCCCACGGTGGTTGTAGCTTCGAATCTTGACCTCAAAGGGCGTGTAGGGCCGGATGCTCTCGTTGCTGTAGACGAAGTAGTGAGAGTCGGCGCCAGGCACCTGGGCGGTCCGCCAGCCTGCGCTGCCCTGCCTGCGGAAGGACAGCAGGTAGCCGAAGCCGTCTCCGTTCTGGTACTCCCGTGACATGGGCTGAGGGGCGAGAGCGTGGCGTGGGTGAGGGCCTGTGGGTGCTTCTCCTGCCCATCCTCCAGCCCTAGCCAACCTTCCCCAGGAGGGGCAGCTCCAGGACTCGTGGGCCTACGGTGGTTTTTATCCTGTGTGGATGCTCCTCCTGCGAGAGGCAGCAGGTCAAAGGGGAGGGAGAGGACGCCTGCCCTTGAGCAGGATGGTGCAATGGCTCTGTCTGCGTCCTCTCTGCACGCTGCCCCAGCCCAGAGGTGAGTCAGGACTTGTCCCCCCCGCCCCCCCAAGAACTGGACGTACAGTTCTGCCTCTGTCACTGCAGCTTACCGTCCAGGTGACAATGAGCTCTCCGGGTGCTCCACCACCTCCACTGAGTCCTGAAGGTGCCACTGAGGGGGCTGTCAGGGCCGAGGGACACAGACATGGCTTATTAATGGGCAGTGAGGGAACAAAAGCCCTGAGCCTATGCCTGTAAAGTATCCTAGGATGGGGACACCTCTTCAGATGGGCCCTGGTTTTGTCCTCAAACAGTCCCTCTGGACATGGGCTCTAGAGTCAAGCAGACCTACAATCAAATCCCACCTCTGCCACTTGCTACCTGTATTCCCTTGAGCAAGTCACTTGGCCTCTCTGAGCCCAAGTCCCCCTCCATAAGATGAAGACACTGTTTCTCTGAAAGGGCTGTGAGAGAATACAATTAAACAAGACAGTGGCCTGTGCATGCGTGTGCGTGCGTGCATGTGTGTGTATATATTACAGAAGAGATTGTCTTCTTCCCTCTTGCCGGCTTACACCAAACAACAGAGACCAGCTCCAGTTTGCTTTAAATTAAGCAGAATAAGTAATCTGGAACTGCAGTTAATGCATAAAACATTTCTGTTGGGTTTCAGGGTGTTTTAGTTTTTTCTTTTTGTGTGGCAGATTTAATTTCCTAATTGTTTCTATTATTCAACAAGACCGATATTAAAACAAGAATGTATTTCATCAGCTTATGAAGCTTGACGGGGGCAGGGGGTACCCTGACTGAGGGTCATAATATTTTTGCAGATGGTTTAGCAATTAGAGACATCACAGTTTGATGACTATAGCTCAGGGCCTTGCAATTTGCAAGGAGCACTTAAACGCACTGCCCATCTGATTTTGCGAGCTGTGTGCTTTTGTCACCCTTTTCAGGGTGGAAAGACTAAGGCCCAGTGCAGTTAAGCAACTTGCCAAAGGTCACAACGCTAATAAGTGGCACAGCTAGAATTTGAACTCAGTTCTTCTGATTAGAAAACCCATCTTCTTTCCTCTGCATCATAGCTGTCTTTGTGCTCATCAACTCCTCGGATACTAGAGGATACCACTCCCCACCCCACACTGGACTTTACAAGAAGCCCAGTCAGAGAACATGGCCCTTCTGGAATTCCTTACTCAAGAGAGGTACCAGTTAAAAATGTTGACTGATTCCAGAAAGAGCCCAGAGAGGCAGGCTGGGGCATAAAGGAAACTACGTCCCATGAGCACAGGGAGGCAGACCCTCCCTACACTCCCAGTGGGCAGGCCTGTGTGGGCAGCAGAAGGGGAGCAGGGTCCTGATTCCATGCTGCCTGTCCGGGATCCCAGGCCTCTGTGGAAGAGAGACTGTCCCATGACGTGACTACTGTGTCCTTCAAGCCAGGGAGAAGGTTTCTTTCCAATCCCCTCCACCCCCTTAGAGACTGATCAGTGCTCATCCTGATATGATCAGCGCCCCTCCCCTGCCTCCTGCTTCTTGCTGCTTCCTGGACTAGGCCCTTGTCCTGACCTGGCTAAACATGTAATTTCCCATACCTGGTAGTACCTAGTTAGTACTATGACTATTCCCTGCTTTTACCCTATATAATTCTTTGGCACCTGTCAGGTCGCACAGAGAATACCTACTTCCTCTTGCAGCTTCTCATGACCATCCCCTAAGTCAGTTTCCTAAAAAACTATTAATTGCCAGAGTGGAGTGTCCTGTCTCTTTCCCTGCCCTCCGCTTATGGAGGTAGATTTTCAGTCCTGGGACCTTTCCCTGGGTCTCATGCTGGGCCTTCACCTGTCCAAGGCTCAGAGGGTGGGCAGGAGCCTCTAGGCAGACACTGACCGGAGCCTACCCGTCCCTGGTCGCTTCCCTTCCTTCTGCACCCAGACTCTGGCACTGCCTTTCAGAAGGGTTGTGGGCAGATATCCAGTCCTTCTGCTCCCAAAGAATCCATCCAGGGGACCTGGACACACTGGCTGCTTCCCTGGGCCCCTGCACAACACACACACACACACACACACACATACACACACACACACACACACATTATACACTCTCACAAACATACTCACATACTCACACACAAATACCTTCTTCACTAATGAATTTTGGTAGTTCATGCATTTCTAGGGAAGTCATCGCCCACCACCCCATGGTCCTGGGTTCAAGTTCAGACTCTGCCAGTGTGACCCTTCCCTTCTCCAAACTTTGATTTTCCCATTTTTAAAAAACTTTGTCTTGAGATATTGTAGATTCATATAGAGTTGCAAGGTGGGCCCAGGTTTTAAAGGTGGACTGCACTGGATGATTCTCCCAGTCCCGGCGGGCTGTGGCTCAGGGCATAGAGCAGGGTGCAGTGAGCAGCCCAGCCCTGATGTGGGTTCCTTTCGCTTTTGCTTCGTTAGAGTCGGAAGCCTGGTCAGCAGGGTTGGAAAGCTACGTGATTGCTGTTTGCTTGGGGCTTCCTTTAAGGAGGGCTGGGTCTGTGCCCTGATGTTACTTCTCTTTGGGACGTCCAGGACTCTGACCTGCTTCCTTGGTCCGGATTCTGCTGGAGGGCCCACTGGGCTCCCCAGTGCCCAGGATGTTGCTGGCTGTGACCCGGAACTCATAGTCCATCCAGGGTATGAGACCCAGCACCTGGGCAGTCTCTGCATTGCCCTCGATGTTGGCGGGATCTGCAAGGCACATGTCCCGGCATTTACTGGAATGGTCAGGGACTGAGCCTGAACTACCTCTTTGTAGCCAGCCCTCCTGGTGGGGCCCAACACATGCTAAGCACTAAAATGTCTCTTTCAGGAATGACCAGAAAACTAGTAGCCCTCCCTGCCCTAGAGCATTTTCTGGTGTTTTGTGTACCCTACATCCCCAAGCATGTTGTCACTGCCCCATTAATATTCCGCCAGTGCTTCTAGGGAGCAGACTGAGCGCCTCCTAGCTCTCTCCTTACTCTCCTGCTGTCCATGGGACTCCATCTCCCCACTGGCTGGGAGCTCTCTGCAGGCAGATGGGCCAGCGTGTCCCTTTGTGAAGCTGCAGGCTCAGCGCCAGCCCTCAGACCCCCGCCCCCACTTCCGGGACACTGGCAGGCCCTGTCAGTACTGTCAGTGCAGGAAGGGGCTCACACTTACTGGTCCGAACTTGTTTCCACTTCCCGGTAGGTGGAGTGCGAGCTTGCAGGGTATACTTGGCAATGGGGCTATGGTTGTCAAAGCCACGGCTCCAGCTGAGCTGGACAGTGGTGTCGCTGATGTCCCTTACCACCACGCCTCCTGGGGGACCCGGCGGACCTGCACCAGATCAGAGCTTTGTGGGTCAAAATTTGAGCCAGCCTCTTTCAGGCTGGTTCAGGCTGGTGCAGTACTGAGTAGGGGCAGCAGAGGGTGCCACAAACACACACTGGTTGGGAGAGTGAGAAATGGGGGGTGGGTGGGGGTGTAGGTGGGTTGTGCCAAAGGCTGGAGGGGTCACAGAGGCCCTCATATAGGGATGTGTATAGATTTCCCAGCACTAGGCTCTGAAAACTTCTGTCCTCAGTAAAGTTCTCCACTCTTTGGATATGTTTAGGAATGGATTTAAAAATTTTTGGCTTTGGAGGAAGAATATTCTATTCATCCAGGGTCTGTGAAGAACCACCTGAGAAGTTTGGCTCAGCGCACTTCTGTCAAAACACGTCTCACAGCTTTCAGGGAGAGGAGGAGATTGAGGAAGCAAAGGCCAGAACAGCCCCGCTGGCCTCTGAGAGAGCTGGGGTGGGGGGGAGTGGGAAACCCCATCACCTCGGACCAGGACTGTGGCCTCCTTGGACGCACTATCCACCACGGTCTGAGCCACGCATGTGTACTTCCCGCCGTGGCGCAGCTGGGCGTTCAAGATGGTCAGGTCCCCAACCGTCTCCTTCTGCACACAGGGAACGGGAAGAGGGCAGGTCAGGGAGCACGGCTCTGGCTAGGGCAGTGAACCAGGAGACACGAGGCAGGGCTTGGCGTCTCCTGTCCCATTCCATCCAGCGCCCTCTCTGTTTCTCGGTGTTCCTATCTGTTCAATGGGAGAAATCAGTTGCTCCCCACTTAGCACCACTGGGGACTAAACAACAGCTTTTTACACAAGACAGTCAACAGTGGTCCGAGTTAAATGATGCCATTTGCGTCAGGGGCAGAATAACAAGGACAGCAGTGGGAGTCAGTCTTGCTGAGTGCCTGGGATGCCAGGTTTGTCCTCAACCTCTCCTAAATGCATGCCCTTCCGAGGAAATCCAGTCTAAGGGAGTGTTATCCCCTTAGGAATGGGGAAAGGCTTTGTGGGTGGTGATGGTGAAGGACATCTTGGGTCCCCTGGGTTCTCAGCCTTAGGCCTCACCACACTGGTCCTCCGGTAGTGACCCCCAGGCTTATCGGAGTCTATGGGGAAGTCATCCAAAGTCCAGATAAAGGTGAGGTCCATGGTGGGGTCATGGGAGGCGTGGCATTGGAGGGTCAGATTGTCTCCTAAGTTGATATCAGCGCTCGAGGGGGCCAGAGTGATCTTGGTTGCATCTGCCAAGAAAAACAAGGCCCTTGGTTGGGTGAGGTGAAAGCGTTTGTCCTAACCCCAGGCATGAGAAGAGGCAGCGTGGCCAACAGTATCCTGACCCCCCCAGATGCCCCAGGAGTGGGGGGGAGGGAGGGTGGACTAGATAGATTCTAGATGGTGGCAAGAGAATGAGCCCAAGTGATCTGTATCCTGGAGTGGACTCAAAACTGAACTAGGAGGAATGTGGGAATACGGGGTGGGATGGTGAGGAGGGATGATGCCTCCTGGTGGCAGGGTCCACCAGCCTCAACCAAACCACTCACCTCGCACAGACAGGATGCCAGTGCTGTTGGCTTTGCCCATGAAATTCTCAGCAAAACAGGTATATTTGCCTTCATCTGACCGGCTGATGTTTCTTATAATCAAGGTGCCATCCAGAGTTACAGTCACTCTGCAGCAAGGACAGAGCAGATCTGGCCACCCCACGATACACTAATCCTAGGAGGGGCCTCACTTCCAAGGAAAATGAAGGGGAGCAGGAATTGCTTGGGGGGGTGCAGGTGGTACCTGCTGCTGTTGACCAGAATCTCAGTGCCTTTGCTCCAGAGCACCATGGCCTTCGGAGCTGCCCGGGGCTGACAGGGGATAATGACCTCTCCTCCACGGGCTGCAGGGATCAGGCGCCTGACGGGATTCAGCCGGAAGTCGGGGGCCAGTGCTGGAAGGAAAGGGGGCCGCACAGTCATCCAAGGCATCATCACAGCACCCGTGATGAAGTCACATGGCCATGTGCTAAGCACTTTATGTACCTTTGTAGTCAATCCCTGCGTGACTCTTGGCACCCCTTCCAAATCACGCCCAGAATCCAGCCAGCCCCTTCTTATCACCTCACTGCCACCACGTTGCTCCAAGCCACCAAATTTCCTACTGGATTACTGAAAACCCCCCTAGTTGGTCTTCCTGTTTGTGTATTTTCTTTCTACATTCTCATCTCTACCCAGCAGCCAGGAATATCTTTTTAAAAATGTGAATTAAGTGTTCAGATTGAAGCCTACCTTCCCACAAGGATGCACAACTAAGTTCCCTCCTATCCAATCCTGTCCCATTCCACTCTTCTCACTCAGTGTGAGCCATTTTTGTCCTTTGGAGATACTGCATATTTTCCTGCCTCAGGACCTTTGCACTGGCCTCACATATTACATAGAAATCCCTTTCACATGGCTGGCTCCTTTTTAACACTCAGGTCACATCCCCAAAGTGACCTATTGAGAGAGGTAGGTCAATCCCGTCTCACTGGCCACCTCACACCTACCTCTCTACTGGATCTTTCTATTTTTTTTTTAATGGCAGTCTGAAATCATCTTATTTAATGATTCTATTTTATGTTTATTTCTCTCCTTTTCTTTACTGGGTTGTAAGATACTTGAAGCCAGAGACTTTATCTGAGGAGGTATTAAATAAATATTGGTTGAGTTAATGAATGAATTCATCTTAGTTAAGCCTCACTACAACTTGATGAGGGAGGCATCACAATGTCCATTTTACAGGTGAGAAAACTGAGGTTCCATGAGCTGAAGTCACACCATAAGAATACGAACAGCACCAACACTTACTAGGCGCCTGCTATGCTTCGGGCGGGTCCTTTATGCTTTACCTCTATCATCTCATTGAAGTCCACAACAGCTGCATGAGGGCAGGCCTTCTGCCCACATTTTATAAATTAGTAAACTGAGAGGCAGCTGAAGGAGCTGGGTTAAACACAAATCTAATTGATTTGGTTTGCAGTCACTTTTGCCATATTTTTTTTCACTTCAACAAACAATTTGCCCCAGACACGAAACAAGCCAGAGAGCTTGTCCTATGGGAGCCTTCAATATAGTGTCTCATCTCCTTTTTTAAACCCCTGAGTTCTACTCAGAAGCTGTCAGAAAACCAAGGAAGACTTGCCAGCCTATATTATATGTTTAGAAATGCCGCCAGTCAACTCCTCGAGCTCCACCTGTGCCTCTCGGGGATGTGCCCACCCACCTTGGGCCCATTACCTTGCACGGCCAGCTCGGCGCTGGCGTAGATGGTGCCGTGCTTGTTCTCTGCCACACACTGGTACATGCCCGAGTCTTCCAGGCTCAGCTTGGAGAACCGCAGGTCCCCGGCCTGCACCTCTAACCGCGTCTGTGCAAAAAAGCCGAGCCCAGGGTGGGGCAGGGTTGTTAGGACCACTGGAGGACCAGGGTGGAGGGGCCCACGGGCTGAGTGGGTGCAGGGCAGAATCTAGGCTATCATTCCCTGGGGAAGGGGCTCATATGCCCAGTCCCATCTCAGAGCTGCCTGGAATTCCTCCCTGCACATCAGCACATTGAAGCCAGAGGGGCCAACTGGCCCACTCAAGACCACACAGTGTTCTTGTGGCAGCATTGTGCCTGGACCCAGGTCTCTGGACCCTGCCGTCAAGAAGAGTCTATCTAGCCTGACCAGGCGGTGGCGCAGTGGATAGAGAGTCAGACTGGGATGCGGAAGACCCGGGTTTGAGATTCTGAGCTCGCCAGCTTGAGCGTGGGTCCATCTGGCTTGAGCAAAAGTTCGCCAGTTTGGACTCAAGGTCACTGGCTCCAGCAAGGGGTGGCTCGGTCTGCTGAGGGCCCGTGGTCAGGGCACATGTGAGAAAGCAATCAATGAACAACTATGGTGTCGCAATGGCAACGAAAAACTAATGATTGATGCTTCTCACCTCTCTCTGTTCCTGTCTGTCTGTCCCTATCTATCCGCCTCTCTGACTCTCTCTGTCCCTGTAAAAAAAAAAAAAAAGAGGAGTCTATCTAGTCGCCCAGTCTGTGGCCATGTAATTCTGGGATGGAAAGAAGCAACTAAAAACACCAGTGGCACTCTAATTGGCCAAGAGGGGCCGCCAGTGGTGTGGCGGGGATAGGGATGGGGGTGGAGGAGGGAGGCAGAGAGGTGGTCGGTAAGGATGGGACATCAGGAGTGAGGAAACCAGGTGAGCAGAGGACAGCTGGTATGTGGGAGAAAGCCCCAGGTCGGCTACCTGGGAGGCAAGAGGGTCCCCATTCCGCAGCCAGCGCACTGTGGGCCGGGGCTTGCCGGCGGCCGCACAGCCCCAACGCAGGCTGGAACCGATGTCAGCCTCCATGTCCGAGATCACCTTGAGCCATTCGGGCTGGGCTGTGGGATACAAAGGAGAGAAAGGCTGGGGACCAGCAGGGAGAAGCCTCTAGCTCAGTAAAGTGGGGTAGAGATGCAGGGATGCAGTTCCTGCGCTAGACAGCAGAGGGCGCAATCAGCATTCTAGAACGGAGTGTGGTCAGAAGCAGACTCGAAAACGTTGGCACTTTGAACGCGTGCCACTGTCTGTTTTAGCAACTAAAATCATTCTAAAGCCTTCCATGCATTTTCTGCAACAGCGACTGAAGCTCTGAACTGGCCACAGTTCTCAGCCTCTTCTGTTCCCACACCCAGCGCAATCCTGGAGCCAGAGGCTTAAGCAGGGGCTTCCCAGTGTCCTCCTCCCTGACTTTTAGGTGGACTTCCTCAGCCAGGGACAAGGGTGAAAGGGGGAGAGGGTGTCCTGTCTCCTACCCTGCACGATGATGCGGCCCTGGAAGCTATCTCGGCCCTTGGAGTTCTCCGCCTCACACTCATAGGTGCCCTCATCCTCGAAGCTGACACTGGGAATCTGCAGGGTAGGCTCAGCTGTGGCCCACTGCGGGGACAAGGAGCCGTCCACTTTGCGCCACTTGATCCTGGGGACGGGGCTGGCAGGGGAGACAAAGCCAGAGGGGGTGGGCTGAGCTAGTCAGACTCCCCTGTGTGGGCAGCTCCTCACACCCAGACTCTAGGGTCCTCCTGAGATGCTGGGCAGGTGGAGGTGGGGGAGCACAGCCCATCCTAGGCCTGGGAAGGAACAGGGAGTGAGGGGCCTCAGCCAGATGGGCTTGAAGTACAGGCAGGGAAGGGGCAAGGAATGGGGCTCCCTTCTCCCCTCCCGCACCCTCCCCTGCAAAGATTGTGACCCCAGTGAAGATGATCTTCCGTGTGGTTTGCACCTGAATCTCACGTGCCCTCCCAAGCCTCTCCCTTCCAGAGTCATTGGTCATTAGTTATCTGTGTACTAAAATGAACTGAGGTATCAATGAGTCTTTAAATACGGATTTTCACGAAAGCCCAATGACTTTCCACAAACCAGGGGCAACCTGGGCACTCTCAAATAGCAGGAGATATTTGCAGCCATTAATTCTACAAATATTTGTTGAGCGCCCGCAGTTTGCTTAGCCCCTCTCCAGTGAGTTCTTTTTCTGGGGCAGCATGATTTTCTACTGCAGTTTTAAAAGGGTAACTGTCAGCATCCACAAAATATTTCCTAAATACTAGGCACTGTTCTGAGTGCTCTACATATATTAACTCATTGACTCCTCATTACAATCCTATGAGGTAGATACTATTATTTTCACCGTGTACAAATAAAGAAACTGAGGCTCAGAGAGTTTCAGTAGTTTACCCAGGTTATCCCAGCCAGGAAGTTACAGAGCTGGATTTGAACCAAGCATGCTGGTGGTTAGTTCTCAGTGAGTGGTGGTCACTGCCCGCTGTTGTCCTGGCACACTGCTAGACCCTGCAAGAGGCACCTGCCTGCCCCCCTGTCTCTGGTGCCCTGGCCTGCCCCCTCCCTCCTCCACTACTTACTTCCCAAAGGCAAAGCACTCCAGGGTGACCTGCTGTCCCACCAGCGCGTATGTCTCTGCTGGGAACCGGGCCTTGATGGTGGGTGCAAAGAGCCTGGGATCTGGGGAGAGAGGGGTTTGGCAGACCAGACGCAAGAGGTCCAGATCAGGTGCTCGCATGCTAGGTGCTCGGCGCAGCTCAGAGCTGACTCCATCTTAACTCCCTTTCCTCTTGGGGACCAGGGCACATGTCTGAGGTCTTGTAGCAAGAGGGTCCAGGAGTCTAGTCCCCAAAACCTGTGTCCTGTGAGCTGCTCTTCACAACCTCTAAGGGGAAAACTTTTCTCTATGTCTGCTGACCCTTTCAGCTCTCTCCTCCCAGCCTGCCCACTGACCCTGACCTTCAGCAGCCAAGTTGAGCTGAGCGAACTTGCTGAAGACACTCTTGGTGGAGAAGTCCATGTGGCTGGTGGCCAGGCAGGAGTAGTTGCCCAGGTCTGAGGCATTGGTCCGGGCAATGTACAGATTCCCTGTGGTCTGGGACACGAAGTGACGCCCGTCCGTTGGGATGAAGTTGGGGAACTCATTGAGGAGCCAGCGGTAGGACAGGCCTAGGATGTGGGGAGTTTGAGGACACCAGGGGGTGTTGGGCTAACAGGCAACTCTGGGTGGGACCCCAACATGCTGGTGGGTATCTGTAGAGCCTGTCTTGAAAGCCCAGTCCCTGAGCTGGGGCTGAGGGGAGACCTAGAAGGAAGATTCAATTTTATTTCTGCATTTGGGGAGTGCTGTCTGATGGGGAAACAGCCCTGCAGGGCCCTCCCAGTCTAAAAGGGGAGGCAGGGCACAGAGCTAGGAAATGACAGAGCCATAAAGGAAACACAGAATCTTAAGGTTGGGGACCGAGGCACCAGTGCTTCCAAGAGTCACTCACCTCCTTTCATTTCTTCCCTGCTTTGCTGAGCAGCTGGACCCCCTCCTGCGCCCTCTGTCTAACATGGGCCAGGGTCCTGACTCACCTGGGTAGTGGGCAGGGGGGTTACAGGGCAACATCACTCCCCAGCCTTCATGGGTTTTCACTGGGTCTCGTTCCTCCTTGGAGAATTCCTGCAGAACTGGAGGTGAAGACCAGGCAGCACTCAGACACCGTCCTCTAAGCCTGGGGCCCCCCCAGCTCAGCCTCCATGGGAAGTAGCTACCTGTCTTTTTGGGACACTTTTCCCAGTCCCCCCGCCCAGGATTTCCTGCCACCCCATGTGTCTCACAGCCAAAGCGCAGGACAGCCTCCCTGCTGACGATGGTGCCCACTGGGTTGGAGGCCAGGCACTGGTAGACACCGGCGTCCTGGGCCTTGGTGGGGTTCATGATGACCAGGTTGCCTCCCACCAGCTGGTGGCGGAAACCTGGCTCCAGCTTCATCTCGGTGCCATTCATCTTCCATCTGTGGCAGGGGCAGAAAAGGGGCCCCTGAATCCTGCCCAGCTTCCAGGGCCTCCCGGCAGCCACCGCGGTGGTCTCACCTGTAGGTGGCCGGAGGGCTGGCTCGAGCGTGGCATGCCAGTGTCACCTTCTCCTCTGTGGACTCCTCTGGGAATAGCAGACTGAGGGGCTGGTCTTCAAAGACAGGGCCAAAGGTGGCCGGGGATCCCTGGGCTGAGCTCCAAGCTGCAGATGGGGACACCGCCAGAGGCCTCAGGGCTTGGGGCCCAGCGGAGGCTGGCCTCTGGGGCAGCACTGCCCAATAGAACTCTCCACAGTGACAGAAGGGGTTCATTTTCTGCACTGTCCAGGAGGGTACCAGTAGCCACTAACACTACTATGGAGCCCTCAAAATGTGGCTAGTCCAAGCTGAGGAATCAAATTCTTGATTTGATTTAATTATAATTAATTAAAAACTGAATTTAAATAGGTTGGGCAAGCCCTATGTGGTCAAGTGAGTTCAGTCACTCACCCATCCTACCCTTGGGTATTGAACTCCTGCTGTATACCTGGCACTTGGCTGGGGACTGTGCTATACCCAAAGGAGTAGGACACACAGTCGCCCTCCCTGAGGAGCCTGCAGTCCAGGAAGGGAAACAGGAAACTGCCAGTAGTAAGAGCTGTTGCCACAATTTAGGCTCAAGGTGCAGGGACCCCTCAGAGTGGAAGCAGGCAACACTGCCCGGGGGGTGGTGGGGGGTTCCCCTAAACCTGATCTGCTGGATGGGAGATAGGCCTGGAAGGAGGGTGTGAAGTCACCGGCCAAAAGGGGGAGAAGGAATGTGTCCCTGGGGCAGGTTGTCCCAAGAGAAGGTGCTTTGGTTCTGAGCCTCTTACGAGCTGTTTCAGAACCCCCATGAGCCCCATCGTCTTCACCTGTGAAACAGAAAGGAGAACTCCTTTCCAGGGTCTGGGGCGGGGGGGTCAGCCTGGCACAAGGTGTGTGCTCAGCAAATGTCTGCTGGACCCAAGTAGGGTGTGGGATGGGGCTTGGGGGTGGAAGGAAGGCTCGATGGGTGGATTATGTGCAGGTTGTTCTGTGGCATTTTTATAAAATTTCAGTGTGACAATTTAAGAAAGAGAAAACCAGAAAAAGGATGACACGCCAGTCACAGGGCAAGTCTGTGGCACACACAGGTCTAGACCTCAGTCTCCTGAATTTGCTGAGCAAATAGGCATCTCAGGGCAGGTGCCTCTCTCCTCCCCTACGAGTGTCCACCTTTCCCAGGGCAGGGGCCCCGAAGCACGGAGGTGCGCCACACTTGTCTTGCCGCACAGGTGAGGTATGGGCTCCGTTTGCTGACTTGTGTAGCCAGGAACACTTGGCTTTTGTGGGGCCGGGCAGGGGCCAGGCCATCCCTGATTGGTTCCTACCCTCAATGCAGCTGATTTCAGGCCCTCCTTGGTGGGTCATGGGGGGGCAGGATCCTCATTAACTAATTAGTGCCTCCTCTCCCGATGCATCTGGCTGTCGGCCCTGTTCCAGCGGTGGGGGCTCGGCCCCTATGCCACAGCTGAGGCTCAGCCCTAGACCCCCGGGAGGGAGGGCAGCTGCTAAGCAGCTCTCAGAATGAGGAGGCAGGACTCCCTGAAATGGCATCCCCCATCTCCCTCCCCAACACCCATCACTACCCTTTGCTGACGCCCCAGGCTCTGGAGATGGTGGCTGAAAGCCCAGCTTAATCCCAAGCTAATGATGGTGGTGAAGGGTGGGGACCCCTGCCCCAGCTGGGACTACTGAGAAGAGAGGGATGGGAAGGGCGGGCGGGCGGGCAGAGGCAGCCAGGCTGCTGAGAACCACTTTGCTCAACAGCAGCTTCCAGTAACTCTGTCTGGACAGTGGGGGCTGCTGAGTGGGTCCGGGCACTGATGCTTCCAGACCGACTTCCTTCCTGTCAAAGCTTTCTCCTTTGCATTCAGCCACATACACACTCTCACCCCAGTATCCACATATGCACGTGTGCACACCTCTCACCTACACACACTTCCTTACCTGCACACTTATCACACCTACGTACATGCAGCCTTCTCTAAGCCACTCCAGCAGGCAGATACACACATTTGTACTCATTTCTAACAGACATGCACAAAGGCTCAAATGTTTATGTACACTTATTTATACACCTCCATGGTTCATAATAAAGAGAATAGATGAGATTTACTGAGTGTTTACTCATTATCGGATACCATGCTCCTGTTTTCTGGTCACAACCTCTTCACAAGATAGTGACTACCATTTCCTTATTGACTAGTGTGGAAACCGAGACTCAGGGCAGTTAATTAAATAACTGGATCCAAATCTCACAGCAAGAAGGGACAGAACTAGGGACTTGGACCCTGGCCAGCTACACCCCAGACCAGCATCCTCAACCACAGTGTTCATGGTTCTTGACCTCAGTCCCCACTAGAAGTATTAGAGGTCCTGTTCCGCCCTAGAGGTGAGGAGTCAGGATCTTGGGAGGAAGGTCTGAGGACTCCAGGCTTTATAAGAGCCCCGTGAGCATTCTGCAGTGCAGCAGGGATGAGAGGCGTGGCACTGCACTGTAAGCCTGTTCATAGTCATCACCCCCGAACAGGGCACCCCTTCACACAACTCATATCTCCGCTTGCAAACGTCCACAGACACACCCTCACTCTCTAGACACCCTCCTCTGAGACGCGCGCGCGCGCACACACACACACACACACACACACACACACACACACACACACACACACGTGCTCCCAGGCAAAGCCAATCACCCCTTGCTGTCTTTGCTCTGCATCCTCTCTGATTTTCCCTGATTCTGTGTACTGGCAATTCTGTTCCCCAAACCCAGGCATCAGGAGCCTTGCAGAGGAAGGCTGAGAGAGATGTGAGTGCTGCGGGGGAATCCTCGTGGCCTTTCCCTGCACTAGCTGCAGCCCCCGGGCAGGTCAGCAAGGAGAGTATCACTGAGGCATCTTCCTGGGAGGGGTGGGCACAAGTGGCAGGAAGTTCCACTCCTATCTCTCGAGCTCTGTGACAGGGGACAATGGGTCTCCTCTCCCTTGGCCTCCTTGTTTCTCTGGGTCTAAGAAGCATGGAGGCTGTCCCCAGCCCTAACCTCAGATGATGGGGTCCAGCACTGAGCTGTTCCTGAGGAGGACAATGGTAGGGGCCCAGGCCCCTCTCCTCTGCTCTCTCCAGGGTGGGTGTCTCTGCTCTGTCACCCTGCAGCTCCTCGGGACCTGGTGGGCCCCTGCACAGGCAGTGGGCTTGGAGGTGGGAGCTGAGGGGCTCCTCCCACCCCCTGGGTCCTTCCTATTTCTCAGCAGCCTCACTGACTGTGGTGCAGGATTGAGAGGCAGTTAGGACATAACGAGACACAGGAAGGTATGCCAGTGGAGTGCTCCCCGTGAGACAAGAACCTAGAATGTGCTGGCTGTGGCCTTGGGGGAAGGGGCTGGGATGGAGCCTGAGCCAGCTGGAACCTCAGGAGGATGATGGAGAACAAGTACTCTGTCTCCCATGGAGATCTTTAAGGGGAAAAGAAATGCCTATTGATCTGGGCTGAGGGTCAAGGGAGAGAGGCCAAGTGCTGGTCCCAGTGGACCCCTCAGAGCAGCAGCAGGCGGCCTAAGCGCTCTCCAGCTCCAACGGGCTGGGTCTCCAGCCCCCGGTCCAGAGTCCAGCTGCCCCAGCCTCTGGGCCTGCACTTCCCTCTTCTCCACGCCCTCCTCCTCCTTCCATTAGCCCTTCCTCCCCTTTCCACGTCACAGCATCCCTGGCGTGAGGGCCTTGGCTTGGTCCCCTCTTGCCTTTTGCCTGGGCCACCCCGTGCTCTGCCTCCCATCCCCACATCCTGCTCCACACCTACTGCACCTGCCGCCTGTCAGGCTGCAGCACTGCCCCCAGAACTCTCCGGGTCTGGTGGTACTGAGCCCTGCCTCCTCCTGGCCAGGACCCTGGAGCAGTTCTACCCGATGGGACTTTCTGTGATGATGGACATGTTCTGAAATCTGTGTTGTCTAGAGTGGCTATTAGCCCTTGAAGTGTGGCTAGTATGACAGAGGAACTAATTTTAAATTTTAGTTTCTCTTTATTTTAATTGTCCCTTGGCTATTGGTCAGTACAGCCTTAGGAGCTGCACCTCTGGCCTGGTTTCGTGGTGGTCTTTTTTTTTTTTTTTTTTTTTTTTTTTTTTTTATAGGGACAGAGAGAGAGTCAGAGAGAGGGTTAGACAGGGACAGACAGACAGGAATGAAGAGAGATGAGAAGTATCAACCATCAGTTTTTCATTGCGACATCTTAGTTGTTCATTGATTGCCCTCTCATATGTGCCTTGACCGTGGGCCTTCAGCAGACTGAGTAACCCCTTGCTCAAGCCAGCGACCTTGGGTCCAAGCTGATGAGTTTTTTGCTCAAGCCAGATGGGCCCGCGCTCATGCTGGTGACCTTGGGGTCTCAAACCTGGGCCTTCCGCATCCCAATCAGATGCTCTATCCACTGCGCATCCACCTGGTCAGGCTCATGGTGGTCTTGGTTGTACCATAATCTTGCTGGGTGACCTGGGCAAACCATTCAACCTCTCTGATCATGCTTCTTTCATCTATAATATGTCAAAGACTCATTTCCTCTCCTAAACACAGAGCAAGATAAGACCCACAAACAGGGAATTTTTAGCCAACAAATGGCTTCAAGAGTGTTAAGTGCTGCAGCAAGGCAGAGTCAATCATTTCTGTAGTCATCCCCAAAACAACAGCAATGATATAACCATCCCTGCTGGGCATCAGAGACCAGACAAACATTCTTACCTGGAAAGGAGACAAGGGCCACAGCCACCACCAGCAGCAGGTGTGGCTTCCTCCTGGAGGGTGTCCCCATGGCGGTGTCCGGGCTGAAGTGGAGAGCAGAGGAGAGGGCCTCAGCCCACCACCAGATAAGTCCAGCAGGAGGCTGAGAAGGACCTAGGGAGGCAGGAGGGAAGGGGAGGACCCTGAGCTGAGGAGTGCCCCTCCTAGCTCCAAGCATATCTGGGTCTTGCCTGGAAGAGGCCAGAAATGCTCAAGTACTCATCCTCCCCCAGACCCCAGGGGAAGGGGCTTGCTCATTACCAAGGAGCTCTTCCTTAGACTGAGTGCCTCCTGCTGGTCCCCGGGGAGTCTGGCTCAGCCACGTGCCCCTGCCTCCGCTCTCCCTTCCTCCACCCCACTGCTAGCAGGTTCTGCTCAGGAAGTGAAGCAGTAGTAACTAATTAGGATGGGGAGGTGAGGACCACCTGCCCGCTCCCCTGTAATAATAGCTCTTGGATGGGTACTGAAGAGAACCGGGCCCAGACCTGGATTTGGGGAACTGGTAACATCTTTCTCTGGGAATGGAGGTCCGCTCCCCCAGCCCCTCCCCACAGCTGCCTGGGCAGAGGCAGTAAGCCCCTCTGTGAGCTGTACTAAGTCTCTCGGGCTAAGCCTTGTTCTTCTAGTGAGGAGGGGTTTCAGTGACTCATCCACACCCTCTCACTCCCTCTGGTAAGGCATCCGGTACTGTGCATGATGGAGTCATAACCTTGGCCCCTGAAGCAGTGCCCCCAGTCACAGGGGCTAATGCGTCCAGAGAAGGCTTCTGAGCTGAAAGAGTTAATGCAGCTCCCTGAGGAGCTTCCCTCTTGCACGGAGATGAGCAGAGACTTGGTTAAATCTTGAGAGCTCTAGAGAACATGTCCCCTGGGGGAGGGGGCACTGAGAGCAAGTTAGAGTCCCCGCTCTCCATCAGTCTGAGAGATGGGGCCTCATCCTTAAAAGCGAGGACAGGGCTAGCCTTTCCATATACCCCCCATCCCGGGCCAACCTTCCAAGTTCTGGGGAGGGTGTGGAATCTCAAGGGCATGCTTTTTGGTTATTTCAGTGCAGGGGTGACTGGGCTCCCATGCCTCCCTGTGGGAACCCAGCCGCTGCAGAATCTGAAGCCCGCTTTGCAGACACCTAAACACATGGGGAGGGGAGGGCGGAAAGCCTAGCTTGGGGCTCTTCTACTAACCGGCTGCAAGACCCCTGTCACCTCTGGGTCTCTGTGGAAGGGCTGCTCTCTAAGCTCCCGTGTGGCTCTGAGACTGATGCTCCCAGCGAGCACAGGGCCACTGAGGGGCTGGCAATGCTGTCCTCTGGGTGGGGAAAGGGAGAAAGCAGGGTGCAGCTGACTTAGGACTCTGCCCTAGGGTCAGTGCAGGGTCTGAAGACCAGTGCAAACACAGTGTCTCCCTCTCTCACTCCATGCTCTATTCCCTCAGAAAGAGTCTCAAACCCTTTGAAAACTTCTCCGCCCCAACTCCAGCCTCATTATTTACTTCTCCTTTTCAGGAAGGGGTTAGGGGCCACCTCTCCAGGACTGCCTGCTCCTCCCTGTTCTCGCCACTTTCAGTTCCAGACTTGAACCCAGAAATTCAGCACTCCCAGCACCTGTGACATTCCCCCAACAACCCCATGCCTGTGCCTTGGCTCAGGTACACTCATCCCTCATGGCCCGAGCACGTGTCCGCCACCCAGCCCCTGACGCGCAGCGTGAGCCCACAGTTAGAATTCAGCTCTGGTAGTGGCTGCACCGTGCAGCCTGTGCCGGCTTGTCTGCCTCCATCAGAGGGTTGTGAGCGCCCCGCGGGGAGACCGAGTCTTGTACATGTCAGCATCACCCGTGTCTGGCGCATTTAACTGTTTGAGGACAGCCGTGTTCTGTGTCTCCAGGAGCCAGTGGACGTCACGGTCACACTCGCACGGACACGGTGGAGCTCAGTAGACAACTGCTGGGCTGACCCGTCTTCAGCGCTTCCCAAGTGCAACCCTGGGGCCAACTTGTACACTCACTCAGAAACTTGCACACCCTCACACACTTTCTTCACAAACACATGTAATATCACAGACACACTCATACTCTTTCTCCCACACACTCACATGCACACTTTCACCCTGACACACCCTCCTACTTTTATACACACGCTTTCACATGTATTCTCATACACACTCCTATCCCACACTCACTCTCTAAGACACATTCTAGCACATTCTCTCTCTCTCACACACACACACACACACACACAAGTGCACGCTCGCCCCTCCCACACACTCATGTCTCTTGGGTTGACAGAGTGCTCAGTCATGGAAGAATCTGCTGCTCTGGCCCTGGATGCTACGCAAACACAGGAGGCTTTGGACCTGAAGGGCAGGGTTTGGTGGTAGTGACCATCTCCTGACAGCTTTGTGAGCCTGGACAAGTCACCCTCGCTGGCGGAGGCTGTTTCTCATCTGCAGAGCTGTTCTGGATGTTCAGTGAGGGACTGGGGTACCTGCCGGGGAAGTCCTGGGGGCGCCGCGGGGATGGGGAGACAGACAGATGGGTGGGCGACAGACCCGTCCCCACTTCAGCCGGAGCAGCTTCACTTATCTCTGCTTTGTCTACTGGACTTCCCTTCGAGGTTCTCTTTAAACAAAGGGTTCCACAGCTCCAAAAAATTGAAAACGCCCCCCTGGCGCTGGTGTGCACATCCCAGAGTCAGGCACAGAGAAGGCGCTCAATCATCGTTTGCGCGTTCCCGCCCTTTGTCTGTCTGCCAGTCCCGGGAACTCGGTGAGGGGCAGGGCTCTGGCTCCGGGAGGAGCTCAGCTCCGGGCTCCTGTCCCGAGTGTGCCAGGGCAAAGCAGAGACAGACACCAGGGAGCTGCGGTGGGGCTGGAAGCTGCTGCTCCCCAGCAGTGCTGGTGAGAACGGGTGGGGTGCACATGTGTGCACGTGCGTGTGTACATGCATGTGAGGTTCGTGTGTCTGTGTGTGGATATGTGAGTACTTGTCTTGTGTCACTGTGGATATGCATGTGTCTCAGTGTGTCTGTGTTTGGCTATGTCTGGTCCTTGTATGTGTGCCTATGTGTCTGTGTGGTCTGTGTGTGTCCCTGCCAGCACAGGACGTAAAGACCTGGGCCTGGCCTGAGGCCCGCCCCCTGGGTCACTCACCTCTATCCCTTCCTCCCCCCGGGGTCAGAATTACTGGTTTTCTCCCTGTGGGTAATTATACTTTGTGGACAGTACTATTCTACTGCTCCTCCTAAACTTCAACTTAACCCAAACTTTTATCAGTCACCTCTGGGCTCAAGGACCTTGGGCACCCCTGAAGGATAGCGCTGGGGGGGCTGAGATTGAGGCACACATGGGGTTGCCCTTAGGAAGGACATAGAGACCTGTCAGCCGGGGAAGATGTACACTGAGTGCCACTGTGTGCCAAAGCCTGCATGGACGGACACACACACACACACACACACATACACACACACACACGAAAGTCTGGGTCAAAGGTTGGAGCTTATTGCCTCCCTGAAGGTGAAGCAACTGGCATCCAGTCCGGCCCTGTGTCCACTTACATTCCAGTATTTACCGCCATGGCCACCCTTGCTAAGCACTGGGAGACAGCAACAGAAACTGCCTGTATAGAGTGGAGCTCCTGAGCGAGTGCCACCGAGGATGTGCTCATGAGCTACGTGGACCAGTCATCTCCTCATACCATCTACCTTCTAGCACATTCTAGAATGCTCAGGGTGAAGGAGGCTTTTTTGTCAGGGGCAAGGCAGGAGTGGAGCTATGCCAGGCCTGGAGCTGGCTCTGTGAGCCCTGAGCCAGCCAAGGCTGGCCCCGGCCAACTGCCTTGGTACAGGGGATGGCACCGGCTGGCACAGCCGGTTACAGACTGTCACCATTGGGGCTGGTCCTATGAGGCACCAACACAGAAGGGAGAGGGCTGCTTGGGGGTTCAGAGGCTCGAGGGGGCGCTGGCTGAATCGCTGAGTCCAGGCAGCAGGGGGCCTGGGGTACAACTGGGGAAAGAAAGGCTGAGCTAAACTCTGGCGTACAACAGGGTTTGCTGGGATTGGGGCCCCTGCACAGAGCCAGCCAGAAAATGAAAGACACATTTTCCTAAATGCTACCATTTGGGACACCCATCTCCTGGCACTAGATCTGTCCCCCCTATCCCCCCAGGGGAACCGTGAGCACCAAGCATGAGCACGGGGCGGGGGGGGGGCTGCTTTCGAATGTATGGTGGTAGAAAAAGAAGGAGTTGGAGTCCAGTTGAGGGCAGAGACTAAGTGATTTATTATAAGCCAGCAAGTGCTGCCTGAGCCCTCAGGTCCCTCCCTCCCCCGCATCCTTCGGCACAGCCCAGAGTAGCAGGGTGGACTCTCAACCAAGCCGCCTGGCACTTACAAGCTAGTATAGCCCTAGTTTTCACGTTTATTACTTAATGTCTCTGAGCGTCAATCTCCTGTCTGCAACATGGGGGTGAGAAGGGGTGTCGCCACCCCAAGGGACCCTGTGAGGTCAGCACCATTTCCAGCTCATAGTAAGTGCTTGGGGGACACAGAAGTGTCCACAGATGCTGTGCCTGGGTGTGAGACAGGCCCATGTGTTTAGGATACTGAGATTTACAGTCTCCAGGGGCAGGTGCCTTCTTCCTAATGCCGCGTAGGTGTGGTGGGCCCAGGCAAGCCCCAGCAAGCACACCGCCCCAGATGAGGGCACAGAGACAAAGTCACATCCAGGTACCATGTGATAAGGAGAGCACTTTGCTAGGGCCACATGGGGGCATTCCGCAAAAGGTGCTCCTTCTCAACCACCCCACCTCCTGCCCTGGGGGCTAAGATGAGAGGGCGACTCTGCCTATGGAAGGAGTTGCTACCTGGGGCATGATCACCGTTCCCCAGGAAGGTCTGAAGCACCCTCCACCCTCTGGGAGGACAAGGGTCTATGGTGGCCCGGCGGGGGCCATGTGTTGGGCAGGGTGGACGCTGGCAGGAGCAGGACTTGGTTGAGAGGCCTCTGTGAGGGGGTGGGTGCTCTGAGCTGGAGCAGGTCCCAAGGGCAGATTTGGGTGGATGGGGACCTCTTTGGTCCCCAGTGGGGACAGGGGTGCTGTGCAGCCGAGTCTCTCCTCAGCACCCTTTATGTGCTCTCTTCCTCCCAGCCCCCAGTTTTCTTTGCAGGCCCCAGCCGACCCCCCACCCCGACCCCCTTGCAATGCCCTCTGGGGAAAACTGGGTTTCTGTAAGCTTTCAGCCTTGGGCCTGAGGGAGTTTGGCCTTAATCTTCAGCCTCCAGATCCTCAACGTGGGAAGTGGACAGAGAACAAGTCTTGCATCCACCCTCCTGGAAGGAGCTAGGAGAATCTCAGGCTTCCCCCACGCCTGTCTGCTCCGTGTGTGTGTGTGTGTGTGTGTGTGTGTGTGTGTGTGTGTGTGTGTGTGTGTGTGTGAGAGAGAGAGAGAGAGAGAGAGAGAGAGAGATGGAAGCACGAGTGCGCGCGTTGAAAGAGGGGTCCATTTTTGAGATGTCAGGAGTAAGAGCAGTTGTTTTAATTTGTTTCTGAAGAACCAAATCAGGAAGAAATTAGTGGGAAAATTTTGCATATCCCTTCGTCTCTGCGGATAGGAGACTGCTCCCAATTCCCAGACAGTTTCCTGCGCTGGTTCAGGGCAAAGGCTGGGGGCGAGATTTGAACCTGCTCCTCTCCTCAAGCTAGTTTCTTCCCTGGGGCCCAGATGAACTGCTCCTCTGGGTTGCCCAGCAAGAAAGGCCACCTCTGAGCCAGACATAGGGTGGGACAGCCTCTGGGTCTGTGAGGTTGGCAGGCTTTGAGAGAGGATGGGCTGAGACTGGAGGGGACCAGCAGGTTTCTTCTATGAGTGTCCTGTGGGGGGGGGGGGAGTGAGGCTCATCAGATGAGGACACTGAGGGGTGCTCAGGTCTGCATGCATCCTGGGATGCCAGGTGTTCAGTTTGGGGGAGACTATCACACCCTTTTGCTTCCGTTTGCATCCTCTTTGGATAAACAAGGAAACATGGGCTCATTTTCTAGTAAGAAGACTCCTTCAACTTAAGGAAAGACTTCTTTATTCTAGGATGGTTATCACCAAGACATAGAGCCCGTGGACACTCCCATGATGTTCCAGGTTAGCAAACCCTGGGGGCTGGGAGTTGTATCAAATTAGGGTGGTCTGTCAGGTGAGCTGTGGCCAGCAGGTAGCAGGGAATGGAAATAATGTCTTCCTTCTTAGGGACTCCTAGTAACCCCCTCCTGTTACCCTTTGAAAGAGAATAACCTGAGCCTAGAAAAAATTTACAGGGTCATCCAGCCCAACCTCCATCTCCAGGCAGGACTGTTTCTAACCTTGAACCTGACCCCAGTTTTCCATGGCCTCTTAGAGTCATTGGAAAGATTCCCCCACCTTGGGCTCTTTGTCCTAGGGGAAGTACCTCCTACAAGCTAATTTCAATCCCTCTTGCTTCACTGGAATATTCTTTGCTTTGGATCTTATTTCCCTGAGTATCAACCACCTCCAAAATCCCTCCAAAAATACAAATACCACCCACGCTCAGGCACAGACTGTCTTTGAGATGCACTTTCTCCCATTTAGCTTGAGGATGTCCTGGGGGTGGGGGTGCAGGACATGCACACCCCAAACCACCCCAAATGAATTGCTTCCCTCCTAGAAGAGCCAGAGAGGATGCATTGCGGGCATTCCTCCAAGTGCTTGCTCCTGAGGAGTAAGTTTGGTTTCAAAGACAATCTCTGCAACCATCCTGATGAACGCAGTCCTCGGAGGCCCATCCCACATGTGTCTATTTGAGCAACTTCTGGCAGTGAAGGGGCTGGAATGGAGTTACATAAGACATGAAATCTGGCAGGGGAATGGTGTGGGGGTAGGTTGAGGGCTGAAGGTAGAAGAACACATCTGACCAGGGAAGGGATCTTGGCCAGGTGGAGAGCAGAGCATGCATGAGAATGAGAGAGAGAGAGAGAGAGAGAGAAAGAAAGAGACCCTGTGTTTCCCTCACTGCTCATGCACCAGAAGGACAGATGGACCTTGATGACTTTGATGTCATGAACTCAGGAACCCTCACCCCATCTATCTAACTTTCTGACTCCCGTTTGCTGGCTGGGGACTCTTGATAGATCCCACAAGAAATTAGGAAGAACTTTGACCTGCACAGAACCTTGCTTGAGTGGCTCAGCAGCCTGGCTGGAAAGGGTTAAGGGTGGGGGCACCATGGGGAGGGTGCTGTCTCTAAGGACAAAACTCCCTCTTCCTCCCAAGGCTGGGAGTCTGGGCTCTACCCTCCTGCTCATCCCCAGGTCACAGCAGCCTCTCTCACAGGTTGCCCACCTTTTGCTGCCCTGGGTCCCCGGTGGCTCCTCTGGTCTCTCTAAGTACATTTGAGAGGAGTGGCTAAGTGGACTGAGGGGCTCTCTGGCCAGAGGACATGAAGAGGAGGCAGAGTCTGCTACCCGGAAGGAGAGCAGGAGGGTGCTGATAGCATGGGCTGTTGAGCTTTTTCTGCTCCTGCCACCCTTGCCTGCCCTCGGAGCTGAGAAGAGATGCTGGCTGGGCTCCGCAGGGGCAGTGGGCTGTGGCTCTGAGGAGTCAAGCTGAAAGAAAAGGACCTGACCAGCCTGACCAGGCAGTGGCACAGTGGATAAAGCGTTGGACTGGGATGTGGAAGACCCAGGTTCGAGAACCCGAGGTCGCCAGCTTGAGCGGGGGCCCATCTGGCTTGAGCTAAAGCTCGCCAGCTAGGACCCAGGGTTGCTGGCTCCAGCAAGGGGTTGCTCAGTCTGCTGAAGGCCCACAGTCAAGGCACATGTGAGAAAGCAATCAATGAACAACTAAGGTGTCGCGACGGCAACGAAAAACTAATGATTGATGCTTCTCATCTCTCTCCATTCCTGTCTGTCTGTCCCTATCTATCCCTCTCTCTGACTCTCTCTCTGTCCCTGTAAAAATAATTAATTAATTAATTAATTAAAATAAATAAAAAAAAGAAAAGGGCCTGACCAGTCTCAGTCTGGACATAAGAGAGGAGGGAAGTTAAGGGCAGGTAACTTGGGGGCTGGAAAACCCATCCTTCTTTAGGGCTGGGGCCATAGGCACTCACAGCTCTTCCCATCCTAGTCTGTCTGTATTCCCAAACCTCCAAACAACCTTGACTGACAGCTTTTCCTCCTGGGGCACGGGCTCAGCTCCCAGTGGCTGTGGCTGCAGGGTCCCTGGCTTTGTCCCGTGTAGCTTCAGGACTCCCCTTCCACAGGTACTACCCCCCTTACCCCCCTCACTGTCCCCTCCCACTTCCCGGACCTTGGAACCCCTCCTGGACAAAGTGACAGGACTCACCTCTGGACACTGGCTGGGGCTTCCTCCACCTCCATTATGTAAGCCCCATGGTGCTGGGAAGAAGGATTTCCCTCTTTTTCTAGACCCCCTCCCAAACCGTGTGCCTCTCCTCCCTCCTAGTCCCAGCCCCTTTCCTTACCAAACTTCATGCAACTCTTTCTCTCCCACCACTGAAGATGAGAGGGAAAGATTTGAGAAGACAAGGTTGGCGACGGGGGAAGGGAACAAAAAGAGTATCAGCCCCTGTGATCCCAGCCACTCATCCTTTGGGCTATGACTTGCTCAGTTTCTTCTCCCTGAGTCCCTGCTCCTGGACAGGCCTTTGCCCAAACTTGTGCTCCACTCCTTCCTCTGTAGAACTGAAGCTAGACTTCACAAAGAGGTCACCCTGCAGAGGCAGACCCAGGGAGGCCTCCAGTCTGGGCAGTCAGGTTTACTTTCATTAGGGACATCTGGGGGCAGGCCAGGATCTGGGTGGGGCCTGGCTTCAGGGACTATCTGGTCCTAGACTGGGGACCCAGGGCAAAGTCCATAGCCACTGACCCCCTCAGATGGCAGTTGCTGCTATCAGCTGGTGCCTGGTGGCATGTTGAATTCCTGGACACACTGCTAGGGGCCAGTTTTCCCGCCAGGCTTGTCGTGTTGGGCCCTGTGGGATGCCACCCATGTAGACAGAATGAAGGGGACTTTCAGTCCCAGTGGGGAGAAGTCAGACTGGCCCCAGCCTGTAGCTGGGATTCCTGCCCTGCCCTGTCCCTGCCCCTCCCAAGTTGCAAGGACACTGAGCTCTGAGCCCCTGCCCACAACAGCACCCCAGGAGGCACCTCGGCGGAGGCAATGCAGCAGAGGGAGGAGACAAAATTGGCTGGTACCTACCTGAAGTGAAAGAGGGGTGTTGGCTGGGGCAAGAGGACGCTGCCCGAGGCGGTGGGCCAGAGCTAGCCCTGCCACCAGCTCCCTGGGCTACCCACCTCTCCTCCCCTGCTCCCTTAGCCGCGGGCTGCTGTCCTGGCGTGGTGGCGGCAGCCCGGGTGGCGGTGGCGGCGGCGGCAGCGGGCGAGGACGTTCCTGTGTGTGCGCGCCCCGAGCCACTGCAGCATCTCTGCATCAAGATGTGCTCCTCCCTCTCCCAGGCTCTGCTCACTGGCTGGCTCCTGTCCTCAGCCAACGCTCGGGGCCCTGGAGATGACTTCCTCTGCCTCCCTCCCACCCCTTCCCGTCCCCACCCTCCCGGCTTTACCTCATTTGCTATCATTTAAGGACTGGGGAGTGAGCCAGAGCGCCCGTGTCTTCCATAATGCATGGGCAGCTCAGCTCACAGGCGCTGTCTGCCCCTCACCCCCCATCCTACCCAGCCCAGAGCTGATGGGGCTGCAGAGGGGCAGGGTGCAGAACGAAAAGAAAGTGGCTCTTGCTTTTCAAACCCTGGAGACCCATGGAGTGAAACTCCTTGTTTCCCCCCAAATCCCCTATTACTGGAAGGGATGCAGTTTGTGCGGGGTGAGTGGGATGGAGGGCTCTTCCTTGGCCCGCCCCGCATGCTCATCTTTATTGTTTCCCTGACAAAAGTGACGCGGCTTCTTGTCAAAATATCCAAACATTAGAGGAAATGTAAAAATAAATAGTGAAAGTCCCTTAACAAATTTGAGTTACGTGCCTCCAGGTTTATTATTTTCATATATATAATTACATGGATTAGTAGTATTATTTTATAAAAATGAATCACACAGTACATTATGATTTGGAGAATATTTTTTAACTAAGATCTTGGATACCTTATCATATCTGTACCTATGGACCCAAGCCCATTTTTAATTATCCAGCTGTGAGATACCGTGAAAAGCTCACTAGATTGGGGGTCTGAATGTCTGAGGGTAGGTTGGGCTCTGCTGATTGGCTGTGCGTGCTAGGCTAAGTGCCCTATCCTCTCTGAGCCTCACTTGGAACCTGAAGGGCCAAGTTCACTGCCAGCTCTGAGATGCTGGGTGCTTACCCAGGTCAGTAATGTCTCTTCTGCTCTGCTTCTGTCATGGGAGGAGGGGGGTAGGGTGTGTGCCCAGAAGCAGAGGGACCAGCCATCTGTGGCAGCCGTCAGCCCATCAGGCTGTCACTGTTGTCTCTCACCCCCCTCTGATCCACCTGCTGTCCAGCTCACACCAGCAAGACCAGTGTGCAGTCCAGATGCTGAAACAGCTGGCAGAGCCAGGCCAGCCTCAGAGTTTTAAACGGCTGTACCTGTGAGGCTTGGGGCATGGCAACGTGTCTTCCTGAGTGGAGGGGGTCCCAAGGGCTTGGGACAGACCAGGGCTGAGTGGAAGAGCCTGGAAAGGAGAAGCAGTGGTGTGGGGAAGGTTTGCCTGACCAGCTTCCAAGGCCTGGAGGGCCTGCCCAGGTCCCATGTGCTCTTCTCTCCTGTCCTGCTCCCCTCCGAAGGGCTTTCCCAACTCTGCAGTCTTCTTTGTTTCAGGTGGAGAGGACTTGATTGTGCTAATGATGTGTCTTTGGCTAGGAATGTCTCTGTACCAAACCTTACCAGCCGCCTTCCCTGTCCTGCCTCTACCCACGTTGTCCTTGTCTGTGAGTCTGTCTTCCCGGGGCTGGCATATTGGTCCTGAGCTCCTGAGGTTAGTCTTGCCTTCTGACATCGCCTAGGTCAACCCAGACTCTGAAGAAAGTTCTCTCAAGCAGAAAGTAGTGCCAGGGGAGGGGGCAGCACATCTGTGGTGGGGCTGCTGGCCAGGGCATTGGCTGACTCGAGGGCCAAGGGTCTGGAAGTGCTTGAGAGAACTGCTTTAGATTGAGACAGCTGTTTCTATGACTCTATTTTCAGACAGCAGCTGCTCTTTTGGTGAGGACTAGGTTTCTGGGGAAGGCCACAGTTCCCTCCCCGTTAGTGCAGGTGACTTGGTCTCAAGGTTCTCTCAGGTTCCTCTGCAGCCTGCATGCCCCCAACTCCCGTGGGGGGGGGGCTTGTGATCTCCTGGGAGCTCTAGAAAGTGACAAGTGAAGACCGAGAGCGCTTACTAAGCCTAGGCCTGGATTTGGGGAGATACTTCCCAAAGTTTTCTGTTCTCAGCTGTTTGAAGCTCTCACTTGAGCCTGGTATGATGAATTCTAGGGGTTATTGGGGATCCTCACTGCCAACCTCTAAGGTGCTCCTGTTTCTAACAGGAGAGTGGGGTGGGCATTTGAGGGTCTAGGCTAAGTTTTACTTATAGGGTTCATTAGTTTGATAATGACCAAAATAATTTATAATGTCATTATTAATTTTGTATAAATTATTAATAAGAATTTGAGTGTCTCCAATGTGTCAGGAGCTGTGTTAAGTACTTTACCTGAATTATCCACCCAAGGGTACGTGTTGTTAATATTACTTTTATTTTACAGAAGATGCTCAGAGAGATTAAGGCACTTGCTCCAAGTAAACAGTGAACAGCGAAGGCTGCTAGTCTAATCCCTCATCCATGGTTTACTCATGATGCCATGCGCTGCACTGCCTGCTGCCTGTCCTTCCAAGGTGAGCATGGTAGGGAACATGGTGGTTTCTTCTGTTTTGGTGCCTGCCAGATCCCAGGATCCTCAGTACAATCGACTATAAGCAGCATCTCTGCTCTCTGGGCTAGCCAATGTGTCTCCCTGTTGTACAGAGTGGACCACCCCATCAACACATAGAATCCCCACAGATTCCCAGGCAGGGCAAAGAAGGACCAATGAAGATGATTAGATGGGTAATCAAATGGGCTGCTAATGAACCTGTAAACATGAGGTGGCTCCAGAGTGGGAGCTCCCAGAAGGCATCTTAAGAGTCACCCAAACCTTCTGAGACCATCTGCTCCTACCTCCAGCAGCCACACCAGATCAATAGCAAAGGAGTCCAGGGGGTGCTTTGGGCCCAGCCCCAGGGGACAGTGGGGAGGAGTTAAGACCTGGCAGGGCTCTGGCTCATGCCAGACTCACACCTCCTTGTCTGGCCTCTCTACCACCAGCCTCTTTGTCTCTGGTTTCAGACTTCAGTCTCTTTCTAGAGCTTCCAGGAGATCACAAGCTCTTGGAGCAGCAACTTTGCCTAGAATGTGGGGGATTCAAGAGCCATAGGATGTGGTCTGTTTTCAAAGGGCCCATAATCTTCTTGGAAGCAGCCTGATAGTGGTACCCAGATGGTTCACCTTAAGCTTTGGGGAAAAGTGACAGTGCAGGTTGGGCAAAGCTCTGAACTCAGTACAGCTTAACACGCACTCCTGCTCTTTATGAGCTATGCGCCCACCAGAAAAATCAGGATTAAGACACAAACCTCACTGAGTTGATATGAGCATTGAATTACGCATGAAGTGTTTAGCATGGTGCCAAGCACATAGTAAGTGCTCAATAAATGTCAGTACTTTCTTTTGGGTCTTTTTGGGATTCATCTGCAGCACAGGGTGAATGCCTGCTGCCAGGTCCTCTGCTGAGATGGTTGGGGTGGCGCAGGAGAACTGGACTCCTTCTCAGCTCTGTCACTCCTAACTGGATGACATTGGGCAGGTCACTGAAGCACACTTAATTGATGGGCAACTCCATTTCCTCATCTGTAAAATGGAATTAATCCTATTTCTACTTAAGATGGTCTGAGCAGTTAGCCAAGCGTCATGCAATATGCTGATTGTTATTTCCTATGCAGTTTCCAGTCTCCAAAGGCAGTGAAAACCTCCGTATTGTCTCTGTTTTCCCAGCACTCCCTCCTTAGCACAATGCCTGGCAAATGGTGGTTGACTGAGTGATGAACGGAAGGGAATAGCCACTGTGACAGTTCAGCTGTCAGGGAGAGAGGTTGCTGGGAGCAGGTGAAGGTTTCAGTTAGGGTGGGGGGCACATATGAATTAGGCTTGGACAGACAGGATGGAGCTGGGAGTGCTGTCCAGGCATGGGGAGTGGGGACAAGAAAGCACATGCTTTGTATGGGTCCAGGAGGAGCCAAGTTGAACTGAGTGGTGGGGTTCCGGAAGGGAAATCTCAATACTTTGTCTGCATTTGCCTTTCTAATTTCACTTGAGGGCCTGAAGGGGTCTGTGGCCTGAAGGGCCTAATTATTCTCTTAGCTATATCTACCCGAGGCTCTTAGAATTTCTTTTTCAGGCTTATAATAGACAATGCTAATGTCATTATTAATATTTAATAGTAATGATGCTAATAATGCCTTGCGTTTATGTGGTCTCTCCAAAAAGCTCAAAGAACCCTGAGTTCTTTTTTTTTATGAAATAATTTTGCCCGTGTGAGGGGTGGGAGAGTGGGGGTTAGGGGAAGGAAGAGCCCTAGGGAGACCAGAACTCAGAGTGTCCAGTAACTGGGCAAAGGCCACCAAGCAGTGGAAGTAGAGCTGGGATTAGAGTTGGGTGTTTGGGTTCTCTGACCAGAACACTGCTGTCAACTTCACTGGGACATTTGGGTCTGAGAAGGTTATACCCGGTAGGAAGCAGCTATGACCCTGGTATGGGCTCGATTGCAGAGGGGTGGCCTGTGAGCGTGTTTTAGCAAGCCTGCCCAGGCTGACTAGTGGGCAGCTGTGAGACATGGGTGAAGGAAGGGGCAAATGAAGAGCCTGGGAATCCTTGGCCATATTCTGCAGACCACCCTGAGCCTCTGGCCAGACCCCTGTTTTCCCTCCATGTCTGATGTATAACCTCTTGAAAGCAGCTTCAATCAACCCATATCAGGGCACAGGCCTCTCTGTAATTACTCAGCCTTCTTGTGCCAACTTTGCTATCTTCATATTTCCCTGCTACAATTTCTCAGGGCCAAAATGAACCCAAAATATATAATTACAAAAAAGCTAGCACATTAGAATTTCCTGGCTACTGAGTCACTGCCACGCAGGTAGCTGTATTTACATAAGAACAGTGGGTTGTGCCCCACCCCAAGGAGATAGTGCAGAGCAGAATAGAAAGCTGTGGCTTTAGAGTCAGAGTCCAGTTCTACCCATTCTATTACCTGGCCCTGTGACCTTAGGCTTCTCTGAGCCTCAATTTCCTCATCTGTAGAGTAGAGGTGAGACTGCCTCCAAGGGCTGAGTGGACCAGATAAGGTGATGGACATCAGTCGAAGGGGCAGTGGGAATCTCAAGGTTCTGGCTCCCTTGGAAGGAGTGTCCAGTGTAAGTGCTGTTAACAATGGCATCCTGCTCAGGCCATTCCTGAGGGGTGATTTTAACATGTCTCTGCTGGTTAGTCTCCCACGGTGTCTGCCCATTTCAAAGTTGGCTTCTTTAGTCTTCGCATTGATTCTGCAATTCACTTGATGGATTCTGGTGAAATCTTTTTCCGCTTATGGTGGCCAAAGTCTGCTTCTGTGGCCTGCAACCAAGAAGCTGGGTTAATTCAGGACTTAGAGCTCCTAGGACAGTGCTTGGAGTAAAGAAGTACTAGCCAGAAATGGTTAAAAATTGTTGTACCCATCCACTCATCTCTCCACCCATCTCTCCATCTATCCAACAAACAGATGATAAGTACCTTTTGTACCAAGCACTGGACTAAGTACTGGGGACACTGAGGAGAATAAGACATGGTCTTCTGTTCTTTTGAGGAGATCGCAGTTTAATGATTGGATGACATGTAAAAATAATCAAAATACAATCCAGTAAGATCTATAACCCAAGTTTGCACAAACTATCATGCCTTGGCCTAGTGAGGCTCAGAAACAGAAAAATAAAACAAACAATTTTAACTGAGTCCTGAAGGAAGACTGAGCTCACCAGGTAGACCAGGTGTACATGGCATAGGCTGGGAGGCGGTGAGGGGTGTGTGGTTCCAGGAAGAAGCAGCAGCTTGTGTGAAGGCAGCAGAGTGGCAGCACGTGGCAAGTTTGAGGAAGGAGTCGGTCAGCGTGTCTGGAGTTGAAAGTGCAAGAAGCAATGAGGCCAGGGCAAGGGAGGCAAGCTGGTCCATGAGAGGCTTTCACACCTGCAGGGCCTTTATCCAAGAGCAATGGGAACTGTTGGAGGGGTCTGAGCAAGCAAGAGTAGGCTAAGATGTGGTTTGGAAAGTCTACTTTAGAGTCACAGGGAGGGTGGAATGAACAGGCAGGTAGCTAGTCAGGCATGTTCTGAGGAGGTGAGGCCCTGGAAGGGGCTCAGACCTGCACTAGCCAGCTAAACACCCTCACATAGATGCTCATGGGCCCCTCACATCCTTACATGGGACCCAAACTCCCACTCCCATAGTCAGTATTTTTTGTGTGTGTGACACAGAGACAGAGACAGAGACAGACAGACAGACAGGAAGGGAGAAAGATGAGAAGCATCAGTTCTTCATTGTGGCTCCTTAGTCTCCCTAGTTGTTCATTGATTGTTTTCTCATATGTGCCTTGACCAGGGGGCTACAGCAGAGCCAGTGACCCCTTGCTTAAGCCAGCGACCTTTGGGCTCAAGCCAGTGACCATAGGGTCATGTCTATGATCTCACGCTCAAACCAGTGACCCCACGCTCAAGCCAGATGAGCCCGTGCTCAAGCCAGATTAGCCCGCACTCAAACCAATGACCTCGGGGCTTTGAACATGGGTACTCTGCATCTTAGTCTGATGCTCTATCCACTGCATCACTGCTTGGTCAGGCAATTGTCAGTTTAAAAAAAAAAAATTGTTTATTTTTTGAGAGAGATAGAGAGAGATAGAAAAGTGGGGGAGAAGGAGCAAGAAGCATCAACTCATACTAATTGTTTCTCATATGTGCTTTGATGGGGCAAGCGCAGGGGTTTGAACCAGCAACCTCAGCTTTCCAGGTCAACGCTTTATTCACTGTGCCACCACAGGACAGGCTCCCATGGTTGGTTCTGTGTGTCAGCTTGATGAGGTATCATACGCAGTTAATTAATCAAATACTGAACTAGGTATTGCTGTGCAGGTATTTTGTAGATGTGGCTAACATCTAAATCAGTTGACTTTAGAGATTTCCTTTGTAATGTGTGTGGCCCTCATCCAATCAGTTGAAGGGCCTTAAAAGCATGGCTGAGCCTGACCAGGCAGTGGCGCAGTTGATAGAGCGTCGGACTGGGATGCAGAAGACCCAGGTTCGAGACCCCGAGCTCCCAACTTGAGCGCGGGCCCATCTGGCTTGAGCAAAAGCTCGCCAGCTTGGACCCAAGGTCGCTGGTTCCAGCAAGGGGTTGCTCGGTCTGCTGAAGGCCCGCGGTCAAGGCACATGTGAGAAAGCAATCAATGAACAACTAAGGTGTCGCAACGGCAATGAAAAACTAATAATTGATGCTTCTCACCTCTCTCCATTCCTGTCTGTCTGTCCCTGTCTATCCCTCTCTCTGACTCTCTCTCTGTCCCTGTAAAAAACAACAACAACAACAAAAATAACACGGCTGAGGTTTTCGCTAGGAAGAAGGAATTCTGCCCTGGGACTGCAGCACCAGCTCCTGCCTGAGTTTTCAGTCTGAGGGTTTGACCTACAGAAAACAAATTGCCAGCCCCCCACCCCACCCCGCCCCACCATCCTCCTGGTTCTGTTTCTCAGAAATGTAGCTGAAACACCTCACTATGTCCCTGTCCACCTGCTATTCTGCCCCCATGACTGGCACCCTGCAATGTTTACATTCTCTGTGACTCTTCCCTTCCTTCACCCCCTACCTCCGAGTCCTGCCAACCGCTCCATCCTGCCCCTCTGCCTCCCAAAGTCCTCTCTTAGGCATGCCCCCAGCCTCCCGCCCATGGTGTTACCTTGGGCCCTCACCAGCTTTCACCCGAATTCTGACTAGCTATCCTCACCAGGTTCCTGTATTCCCATATCAACTCCTCTCATCATCCTCTGTGCTTCAGTCAGAGTGAGCTACCTGGAATGCCAATCACACTGCCCCTCTCTCCTGCTAAAAGCTCTTCAGCTTCCTTGCCTCTGGGGTGGCCAGGCTTCTTCCTGTGACACAGGTCTCATTGTCATCTGGCCCCCTCTTTAGCTCTACCCTCTTCTCCTGCCTTTCCTCAGTTTACTCCAGTCATATCGACCTGCCTGCCCTTCTAGAAAGAGCTGGAGGGTCTTGTTGTTGTTGTTGTTTTTAATTTTAAAAAATGTATTGATTTGAGAGACTAAGAGAGAAACATCAATTTGTTATTTCATTACCTATGTAGTCACTGGTCGACTCTTGTACATGCCCTGACTAGGGATTGAACCCACAACCTTGGCATATCAGGGTGATGTGCTAACCAACTGAGCTACCTGGCCAGGGCACAGAGTCTCTTGTTTTGCTCTCTTAGTGCTGTTCCTTGTTTGGAATGGTCATCTTTCTCCCTTAGGTGTATATGGCTAAATCCTCTTCACTCTCAAGAATTGGCCTAGTGACTGCTGGGTTTCAGGAAGCCTAACCTGTTCCAATTCTCTCTTAAGCACATGGTGTCCCTCTTCAGTGTCCTTGTCACTTCATAGGCATCCCTCTTACTGATCTATATGGTGATGGGGTGTCTTCGCCATGCATCTCGTGTATTTATGCTCTCAGCATAGTGTCTGGTGCTCCACATCTACTTATTAAACAAATTGCTGAGCAGGTCATCTATTTCTCTCTGGGTATTCAAATGGGGACAGAGGAGACCATACTGAAGCAGAGTTGGCTACTTCTTTTCCCATCCTGGGTGCCCTAAAGACACCACTAATTGGGGGCACGGGCCCACTTACTGAAAATTCCCGCAAGCAGGTGTGGCACTGCACTGGCCACACAGCTTGGCAAGGGGGGAAGGGCTCATCGCTTCAACCCCCATTCACCCACTCAGCTGATGTCACCCTGAAGAGCACAGTCATACGTGGCAGCCCTGCCCCAGGGTCAGGGAACCAGTTTGGCAAAGGCTCCTAGCAGGGTGCAGGCCTCCCTGGAAGGAGGCTGAGGTTTGGGGCTGGCTTTGTGAGCGTGCAGCCCGTGTAGTCTCACAGGGTCTGTGCTCAGGAGGTCCCTCGCTTGGTTTAATGCTCTCCTGCTGCTTACGGAATTATTAATACTTTTGGAAGAAGGAGCCCAGCATTCTCATTTTACACTGGGCACTGCAAATTATGTGATCGGTCTTGCTGAGGTCAGTGGGGTCACACCAGTACAAATAGTACTGGAGTTATTGGGTCAAAGAGACCTGGACTGACTGTTTCCCCCAACCCTCAGAGGAGCAGGACCTCATTCACAGCCTGAGTTTCTGCCTGTGGCTTTGTTAAGGGACTGTGGTGTTTGAGACCTTTGAGACCATTGAAGCCACGGGTGTGGTCTATGTGTTCAGCAGGCATCTTACATTTTTAAATGATTGGAAAAAAAGAAGAAAAATGTCTCGTGACACAAAAATAATATGAAATTCAAATTTCAATGTTCATAAATAAAGATTTATTGGAGCACGGCCATGCTTGTTCATTTACATGTTGTCTGGCCGCTGCCATGCTACCCTGGCCGTTGAGGATTCTCAACAGAGACTATGGTGTGCAAAGCTGAAGATATTTACCACCTGGCCCTTTACAGAAAATGTTTGCCAAGCTCTGGCTAAGCCACCCCTCTGTCACCAGGAGCCTGGGGATCAGAACTGTGAGAGTTGGGGCATCAATCACTGACACTCAGGTGTCAGCTTTCTTTTCTTTTTTTCTTGGCCTTGGCTCGGTGATTCTCAACCAGGGCACATTTGGCTATGTTTAGAGACATTTTTGGTTCTCGCAATATATGTGTTACCGGCCTCTAGTGGGTAGAGGTCAGGGGAGCAACTAGATGTCTATAAGGCACAGGGCAGCCCGCACATCGAGGAATTACCCGGCCCCCACGTCAGCAGTGTTGAGGCTGAGAATCATATGCAGAAGCTCAGGACAGGGCCAAGTCAGATGCCTGGCAGAGCTTTGAGCTAAGGAACCAGCCATAACTTCCACTGCCTTGGAAGTGAGCAGCCCAAAGACTGTGTTTGGCGAGGGGGGGAGCAACGAGAGGGACCAAGTGTGAGGCTTCCCTTTTCCTTGGCCCCTGAGGCTTCTATACCTATTATGAACTCAGGGCAGGCCACAGAGGGGGAAATAGCCTCTTTCTCTGCAGTCCTCTGAGGCACAGGACAGGTACCTATCTACTTAGGCAGGTGAGCTTGGTCCCAGAAGGGGAGATGGTTATCAAGGCTGTCAGCAGTGGCCATGGGGGGTGGTGTCAGGGGACAGGGTGCAGAGGCACTAGAGGTGCTCTCAGGGACCAGGGGAGCAGGGTACCTGAACTGGTGGCAGGAGTGTGAGGCAGGGGGCCTCGGGGAAGGGCTGGCGCTGCTCCCACCCGGCCTTCTGGAGAGTGAGAGGAGCAGATGCTGTGACTGTCAGATGAGATGCTCCTGGCACTTTGGGAGATTGCAGAATTAACACAAGGATGCTTGCTTTCAGGGAACACAAGCAGGGGCACCATGTGCACAGCTGGGACTGTCTCTGGGGACTCCCTTTCCTTGAAGTGCAGGGAGCAGGGGTCCTCCTGCCTGACCCCTGGGCTGGCTGTGGGCCGGGACTGGGAAAGGGGAAAGGGAGAGCAGAGGCAGAGCTGTGGGACCAGCAGGTGGAAAGGGTCAGGCTGGAGTCAGGGCCAGGGCCAGGCCAGGCTGTGCAAGGCTTGGAGTCTGGGAAGTGGCAGGGCTGTCTGGAGGTCATTTCATCTATCCTCCTGCCTCTGGGTGCAGCCCCAGCAGATGGCATCTTGCCGGCGGACGATCCAAGCAGAGGGCTCCTCAGCAGGAATGAGAATTCGCCAGCTGTTATTTGCAAAGCCCCAGAAGAGGCAGCCAGATCTCTCGAAGAATTATGGACAAAGAGACATGTGTCTAAAGATCTGCAGGGAGCCTATACCTTCTCCTGGTGGAGTGTGGGCAAACGGAGTGGCCAGATCTGGTATGTCCATACCCTGGCCGCCCCCAGCCTGCCTTGCGCAGGGCAGCTCTGTGGGGCCAGCAGTAACTAAAGATGGTTCCTGGTAGAGCAAGCTAGAAGCAGGAGGATTGGACTCCACGCCCCTAAAACCTATTAAAAGAATAGGAAAAGAGGACAATAAGCAATTTCCCGAGGGAGGATGGTTTTAATTGCAATGTAAAACTAATTTATACCCAAAGAAAACTCTAATGCTGAGCTGTGGGGTGTCAGGTGAGTGACAGAGAAGCAGCGGAATCCTCTCCAGGTGTCAGGATGGCCTGCCTGGTCTGGTGGCTGTGGCTGACTGAAGCTGTCCCAGCCAGATGGCACTGGGGCACAGCTTTGTTCTTACTTGGCAGCTTTCTGCCTCCTTGCCCCTGGAGCCGCTGTAGCCTAAGTATAGATGAAAATGGGGAAGTGGAGCCAGGGACACTCTGCAGGGCCCTGGGCATTTGCCAGAGAGTCTCCCAAAGGCAAAGGCTGCCCTGTCCATCTGGGAAGTGCACTGGCCATCCACCGGGGGCCGTCTTCTGATAGTCTTCTGATCAGAAGGGCTAGCAGGGCCAAAGGGGCAGCAGACAAATGTAAGGGGTCACGCACCTCATTTGCTGGAGTGCCATCCCTCTCCCTGTCAAATATCTCTCCTGGGGCCAGCCAGCCAGCAGATGCACATCCGAGGAGGGGGCTGTAGGCCCCCTCCCCCTTGGCCAGCCTCCCTGGCTTCTCCTCCCTTCCAGTTTCCCTGGAGCCCTGCTACATTGTTAGCTGATGCCCCAGGGGACAGACTTCAGATGGAGGGAAGAGGGTGTGCATTTTGTTTTGTATGGGGGGAAGTCTCTGAACCAAGAACCTATTTGGCTAATGAAGTCATAATTACTCCCGGGCTCACTAATAGGATGAAAGCCGGGGCCTCCTTTAAAAGCCACTGATGGACCCAAGAGAATGCGCCTGACAGCTCTGTGAAGGGCCAGGGGATCGGAAATGGAAGGAATGGGATGGACCCAGGCGGAGGAGAGGGTGAAAAGGGGTGCAGAGGCTCCGCCCCGGCTGGAGTCTGCTCCTGGAAACTAAAGTTACACGTACATATTCTTCAATTTAGGATAGGATAGGATTCCTGAGAATCACATATCACCTCTTCCTGTTGCCAATTTCCCCAAACCCAACGCACCTTTCAGCTGTCTGCTTGGATGAGAGGCTAGAGGGCCCCAGAGAGTCCAGGACTGCTGAAAGTCCCAAAGTATTTTTTTTTATTTTTTATTTTATTCACTTTAGAGAGTAGACACAGAGTGAGAGAGAGAGAGAGAGAGAGAGAGAGAGAGAGAGAGAGAGAAAGAGAGCTGGAAGCATCAACTCCCATATGTGCCTTGACCAGACCAGTGCAGGGTTTTGAACTGGCGACCTCAGTGTTCCCAGGTCGACGCTTTATCCACTGCGCCACCACAGGTCAGGCGGGAAGTCCCAAAGTATTTTTATCTGGCTCAGAACAAATATACCTGAAAGTTTGCTTTTTTTTTTGCAATGAAACAAAATCATTGTTTATCTGAAATTAAAATTGAGCTGGGCATCCTGTATTGCACTGGGCAACCCACTATGAAATAACAAAGTAAGTGTTTCTCAGGACCTTCCATCTTCTCTCTGGGTGGTGTCCAGTGGTTGGCAAACTCATTAGTCAACAGAGTCAAATATCAACAGTACAGCGATTGAAATTTCTTTTGAGAGCCAAATTTCTAAAACTTAAACTATATAGGTAGGTACATTCCTTATCCAGGTAGCGCCCACACGTGGTATTTCGTGGAAGAGCCACGCTCAAGGGGCCAAAGAGCCGCATGTGGCTCACTAGCCGCGGTTTGCCGACCAGGGTGCTAGGCAAAGGGGGAAGGGGAGGCCTCAATTACATCGCAATGAGGGTTGGGACAACTTCTCTCCACATTTATTTTCTGCTGGCTCTTGGTGACTTCTGGGCTTATCTTGTGGCCCATGTGTGTGGATTTCTTTTTTGACCACTGATGAGTTTGTGTGGCTGTTAGAACGTGTGATCCACTTTTGGGGGGAGGTCTGGGCTGTGCAGGGACAGCTCTGAGAATCTTACTGTTACCCTCCGATGATGGGCTCTCCTTAACGGTGCTGCTGGGGGCCCAGTAGCATCCTCTTTCCTGCACCAGCCAGAGGACTATGTGGAGTACGTCACTTTGCCTTGTCCCTGTAGCCAGGGGCGAGGGAGGCACTGAGCTGGACAATCAGATTTTTCTGATGAGATCAATAGTAATACTAACAAACGGGACTTTTTGATATCAGACGTACGCACTTTGCACTCCAGCTTGAAAGGTGCCAAGGACATAAGCAGAGGAACTAAATTGCCTAGCTTCAAGGCAAAGACTGGAAGGGCACTTTTCTCCGGTCAGAAACGCTGGCAGAGGCCATTGTTCATTTGCTGAGCCCTTCCCCGCAGAGCGGGCAGGCAGGCAGGCGCCATAGGAGTCTCCATCAACCTCAAGTTTGTGTATTATTTTTCCCTAGAAAAACTCTCAGCCCTTTCAGAGGCAGTCTGGTTGGCCATAATTTGAAATTCTTTCCCAAGGAGGCATTAGCTAGTGTGGAAGGGAGGGAGGTGCACTTGCTGGGGGCAGGGCTGTGAAAGTTCATGGAGGGGACATTGAGTTCTGTCCTGTGATCCTTCTCCCTTGGGACAAACCCAGGCTAGAGCCTTAGTCTCCCCTGCCACGTGGGTAGAGGGCTATGCTGTGTCCTAACAGCCAGACTGGAGCTAGAAGGGGCAGGAGAGAGGAAGGGAAAAGCTGGGACAGTTAGTTGTTCTGATAACTGAGTGGGTTTCTAGGCTTGAAAGAGTTACAAAGCACTCAGGGGACTTTGGGAAAGTTCATTAATGGGGCTGTTGAACAAACTTCTATCTCTCAATCCTCATCACTGATCATTGCATCTGCCTTGAAACTTGGTAAACCTGTCTTTAGGAAGACAAATACTGCCTACCCCGACCCCAAATCAAGGCTAAACCCCTAACTGGGCAGCTTACAGACTGCTTGAGTACAAATGGGGCTTGCTTGCCCTGTGGGGACCACTGGGTCCAAAAGATCAGTAGATTACTCCACTGTGTGAGGAACAGGGTGTCACAAAGGTACAAGAAGATGAGGTACTGGGTCCTGCCCTCCAGAGGTTTTCAGACTGGCCAGGAATAAAAGAGACACATTGAGAGTTTACAGGGAAGGCCAAGGGACAGGGGGAGCAGGAAGGACAGAGGAGTTCAGAGAGACAGTCTGTGTGCCAAGGTAGGTTTGAGAGGTGAGATTTGAGTCTGCCTGGAGGGGTGGGGAGGACTTTCGAAGGAAGAAATAGAGGCCAGGGAGAACATTCTAGTAAGCAGAAGAAGGGGAAAGCATAAGCAATTCATTCATTTAAATGAACAAATTATTATCTAGTGCTTACTATGCATCAGGTAAGATGCATAGTAAGAACTTTTCACATTTCAGTGGATTTGATCCTTACTTACAACAACCTATGCGGTAAGATACAAGTACAATCCTTGTTTTATAGGTGAAGAAACTGAAGCAAAGAGAGGTTAAGGAACTTGACTGAGGTCACACAGCAGTGCCTGACCTATCTGTAGAGTCCTGGCCCTTTCTTGGTACTCAAGGCAGACTTAGAGAAGGGTGAGCACATCTGGCTTTGCTGCCCGCCTCAGGACATGACCATGAGCTGCAAGCACCACAACCCTCTCCTTGGTGTGGGCTGCTTAGGCTCAGTGACTTTAAGGCACAGACCCAGGGCTAGTTCTTCATAGAGAGGCCCATTCACATTTACGTGCAGTGGTGAGAGCTGAGGTTTTAGCATCAGACAGACCTGGCAGCTAGTTCTGGCTTTGTCACATACCTTGGGCAAATCATTTGGGTATTTGGAGCCACAACTTCCTTGTGTGTAGCAGGATGTGAAGCTACCTGCCTCAAAGGGCTGTGTGAGGGTTAAAAGAGTTACTTTGCATAATGTGCACATCACTCTGCCTCACACTGTCAGCAAGCATCAACATTATTAGTTCCCTTTCTCCTCTTAAGTCATTAAATGTATTGTGACCCAAATACCATCTGGTGCCCTCTTGCCTCTTTGACATAAATGAATACCGCCCCTTCGACATCAGTCCCTGCCAATTCCACAGTCTGTGAGAGTTGAGGTCTCTCCTACAATTTTTGCTAATTCCTGGGGGCTTGTTCTTTGACCCGTACATTCTCCTGTGGTATCTGCTTCACCCGCAGCAATTTGGAGGTAGACTTCACCAACTCGTTTGTAATACAGCATCCTCTCACATGAGGCAACGTCATTAATCGGGTAGGTTTGACTGACAACTTGGGGGCTTTGGGAAGGGCTCACATCCCAGAGCCCCCAGCGTTCTCATTGTGTCCCTCAAATAGAGCAGTCCTCAAACTTTAGCTTGCATAATAATTACCTGGAGGGTTTGTTCAAACATGAATTCCAGAATTTCACATAGAGTAGATCGGGGAGGGGCCCTAGAATTTGCATTTCTACAAGTTCCTGGGCGATTCTGTGCTGTGGGTCTAGGGATTGTACTTTGAGAATCTCTAATCTTTCATTGGCTGGTCTCTGCTCCTCATCTACACCCCCACCCCCTCATTGCTCCGGAGTTCCAAAATGTCCCCCTGTGTTATAGAGAACTCTCTCCTTCTATTATCTGCAAACTTCCTGGACCCTCTATTTAACAGGATTCAGCCTTGTTAGAGGACAATGGTGATGTTAAGCATATACTAAGTGACTTTGTTTGTTGTCTCAGAGTACAAGATCCCCCTGCCCTCAGCCACAGCTCATCCACTGTGAGGCTGAGGGGTCTGAGTTCTGCTCTCACCGAGTGTGGGTAAGGTGGGTGCCTACGGAACCCAAGCCAGGCTGAGAGTGTTCGTGGACCCTACCAGACTGTATCTTGGTCTACATACACAAAGCCCTGCTTCTCTGCCGTGAGGTCTGGGGTTGATGAGCAGCAAGTTCTAGGGCAGGGCTGGGGGCGGGGCTGTTGGGCTCAGCTGTGGCTCCAAATTGCTCTGAGGCCCGATGCCGGGTCCATGCTCCAGCAGGAGCCAACATAAAAAAAAAGGGGGCTCTGATGCATTAAGCGGGGAGGGGCAGCTGAAATGAACCTCCCCTGCCTTCCTCCACGAATATAGGGTTGAGCAGTAGAGGCTGCCTCGATGAGAAGGGTTTTAATGAATTCCCTTATTCCCTCCTTTTGTGGGCAGCTGGACAAGAGGGGGGTATAGCCTTCACTCTTAATAAAGATTGGAAGATGACTGTCCCCTCCACTGGGTCGGTTAATCCAGCCCGAAACTGGAGATTAGCATTTCTAATGGGCTGGGAGGTACAGCCTTCAGGAGACAGGGATGAGAGATGACAGATATTCTGGGGGTCCCAGGGGCTCTGGAGAGAGGCAGCGCTTTGTTTGGCCTCAGCTGAATTGAGGTTGACTTTCTTCAAATAAAAGGCTGGCTTTTCTCTTCACTTCTGTTCCCCCGAGTGGGGGCTCCTGCTCTAAAATTGGGCCAGTGGACCACTCCCACTCCTGAAACATCATATTCAAGCCCAGTATCCAAATATCCAATATCCAAAGAGGATGACACAGAAATCTTGAACCCACCCACCTACTTCTTTTAAAGGAACAGCTGTCTCATTCATTCATTCCTTCATTCACTTACTCATTCAGTCATTCATTTTGTCCTTGCTTTGTGCCAGAGACTGGCCTGCAGACAGAGATAAAATAAATGGTCTCTTATACTCAAACGTTCACACAACAGTGAAAGAAATAAACAATAAACGTGCATGCCTACACCCTGGGAGACATAAAATCGGTTATGGGGCTTAGCGAGGGGATCTAAACCAGACCTACCAGATGTCTGTGTGTGTATGTACTTGTGCGAGCTATATCAGGTATCAGGGAAGACTTCCTGAGACAGTGTCACCTGAACTAATTGTTCAAGATGTGTGACTCAGCAGAGGCCAGGCCTGCATTCAAGGAGTCCAGGAGAGGTGATCTGTAAGGAAAAATGGGGTTAAAGGTATCTGGAATGACAAAGAGTAAAGAGCCTGGAGTCATTGTGGGGAGGCCTGGCTGTGAGTATCAGCTCAGTGTCTATAATATATCCAGAGAACAGGGGTATGGGAGGTCAAGAGGAGCTGTTCCAAGTAGATCCACCTTTGGGTCATACCCCATTTGTTGAACCCACATTTACTGAGCCCTTTATACTAGATACTATGACATTGCTTTTGCTTACTTGACTGTCTCCCAGAATAGTCTGAGCTTCCTGAAGACTTGAACTCTAGCCTACTTATCTTATGTCATTAATTGGCACAGAATAGGTTATTAATAGGTGCTTTTGAGCAGAATTAAATTGCCAAAGCTGAGAAGTATAAGAAATCAGTGCATATCAGGGGGAGCTGTAAATAGCTTGGAATGGCTAGAATTTGGGATATATGTGAGAAGTGGTAAAAAATGAGGTTGCAGAGGTAAGGGTCAGATCATAAAAGGTTTAAGATGCCAAACCAAGGAGTTTAGAGTTTATCTTACTGTAGCAAACTGAAGGCACTGTAGCAAACTCTAAGGTTTCAAGTAAAGAAGTGACATATGAAATTTATATTTTAGAAGATCCAGCCTGGCCTGTGGTGGCACTGTGGATAGATCTTTGACTTGGAATGCTGAGGTTGCCCGTTTGAAACCCTAGTCTCTCCTGGTCAAGGCACATACTACAAGCAACCAATGAGCAACTAAATTGAAGCAACTATGAGTTGATATTTCTTGCTCTTCCCCTTCCTTCTCTCTATTCATAAAATTAATAAATGAAATCTTAAAAAAAGAAGATCCTGTTGGCTGCAGTTACAAGGGGGAGTGGGTAACACAGGTGGCGAGGAGACTGCCAATTTAGCATGAGGGCTTGGAGCAATGGTGGGACGGTGTGAGTGAAAATGAGGGACAAATTCAGAGACAGTGTATTTGAGAATGAGGAGAAAGGATCTTTCTCATATTCTTAGAAGTGAATAGGGAGGTTTGGAGGAGTTGTGTGACATACCCAGAGTTATGCAAAGATTCAGAGGAGTCAGACCTGGAAATAAAGTCTTATTTTAATGAAGCAATAAACCCTCATTTCAGTGCTCTGTTCTGAGGACTTTTGAAGGGAATGGAAACACAGGTGGGTGGATAGTTACTTGGGGAGTCTTTTCTTCTTTTTTTAACAGAGACAGAGAGAGTCAGAGAGAGGGACAAACAGATAGAAAGGAAGAGAGATGAGAAGCATCAATTCTTCCTTGTGGCATTTTAGCTGTTCGCGGATTGCTTGTTCATTGATTGCTTTCTCATCTGTGCCTTGACCGGGGGGCTACAGCAGAGCAAGCGACCCCTTGCTCATGCCAGGGAGCTTGGGCTCAAGCCACCGACCTTGGGCTTCAAGCCAGCGACCTCTGGGCTCAAGCCAGAGACCATGGGGTCATGTCTATGATTCCACATTCAAGCCAGTGATCCGCGCTCAAGCTGGTGAGCCCGTGCTCAAGCCGGCGACCCTGGGGTCTCAAACCTGGGTCCTCCGCATCCCAGTCCAACACGCTATTCACTGTGCCACTGCCTGGTCAGGTTACTTGGCGACCCTGGGGTCTCAAACCTGGTCCTCCACATCCCAGTCCAACACTCTAGCCACTGTGCCACTGCCTGGTCAGGCTTGTGGCTAATCTTTCTCTTAACAGTCCCCTCTCTTGGCAATTCTTTATCCAAGACTTGGGTCCGCATCTTTCAGGGAAATCCTTTTGCCCCTTTCGCCCAATACTGCCTATAAACTATTGGTTATCTCTCTCCAAGGGCAGAATCACCTCCCAGACCTGACACTCTAACCCCACACCACCCTGAGGAAAGGGAGGGGGTTACACTGTCTGGGGTCCCTTACCATTCATTCTGCCTGGGAGATGCTCTTTGGCTACTCCTCAGTGAGAATTAGCACTACCACAAGCCCCACAACCTTCAGGACAGAGGTGTGGTGAAACGTGAGCAGTGCTCCTCAACCAACAGCCCTCTCTGTTTTTCCCTTTTCTATTTGTTTGTTGATTGAGATTCCTTTGGGTCTATGTGGGGATTTGACTGTTGTAAATAGTTTTAATTATTCAGCAATATTAAATGCCTTCTGTGCCAGGCACAGGGCAGAGCATGTGCTGGTGTTCTCTCATCTAAGGGCAGAGGGGCAGAAAGAAGAGCGGCTTTGCACGACGTTTCTCTTCAACCTCTCTTACACGACATTTCTCCCACGGCTCACAAATACATGTGCGGTCACACTAAACTGGGGGGTCTCCATGGCTGTGCACATTCCTATACCAGTCATTCTGTATTTAAAACAAACTGCTAACGAGTTTTCTGGGATAAGACCAACTTCACAATGGGGGCTGGTATCACAGAATTCCAAAAGTATATGCTATCTGGTGCCCATGAAAAATGCTTTAATTTGTTCCTATCATTCACCCCCTGACAGCTCTACCATCCATTAAGGAAAATGAACACATGGCCACAGTCCATTTTGAACAACTTTTATTATACGTTTAGTGTTCTCTATACAAAAGAAATCAGTTTTTTTACAGTGATTCAAAAAAAATTCTGAATAATTTGGCCTTTTCATTGCTCATGCAGTCAGTTTATAAGTCCATGTATTAGATGGTCCTCCAGAGCCCAGACATCTTCCCTGCTGAAGGTCGTGCGTGACACCCTCAGAGACGCATCTGTCGCTGACAATGTCGGTTAATGCAAAATAACTCGCACAAAGGAAAGAACACGATGTGAGAGGTGTTAAAACAAGGTATGCCACGGCAAGTTAAATATTTAACCAATGGAAAAAAGATCAGACAGTTTGTGGGTGTGCTTATGTGAGAAGGGATGGAGACGTGGGGAAAACATTTTCCCACCAAAGGAACAAACTGGGATGGTCCAGCATGGTTGGGGTGGGGCCAGAACAGAAGGCAGCCACGTCACACAGGCGACGGACACTCAGCTCAGGAGGGTTGTGAGGAAGTTGGCAAAGAGCTGGGAGCCGAGTGGAGGAACAACACTGACTGAAGAAGTTGCATTCGGGGATCAGAAAAAAGAGAGGAGCAGGGTCATCTGATCTGCATCATGTTTGAAAAAGAAACAGAGCAGTGCACAAAATTCTGGATTTCCTTTCCCAGATTTTTGTGTTTATTGCTTCACTGAAGTCGTTACTTGTGCTGAACTGCAGCCCAGCAAATCCCAGTGGGGGCAGGGCTTCCATGGGCCCTGCTGCCCCTTGGCACCTCATGGCCAAGAGCGGAGTGGACAGAGAGCCCTTCACGCCCTCACTGAGGGGACACAGCGTGCCGGGCGCCTGATGTGTTACAAGTCTGGGCTTCACAGTGACAAACGCCAGTCGCCTTGTCACCCTTCTGGCCAGGGTCTGCCCTTAACACCACAGGCTATCTATCACACACTGACTGATCTTGGACTCAGAGAAAAATCCTTTGTGTCTTTCATTTTGGGAGGATGTGGGAGGAGTGATCAAGGGTACAGAGGGTGAACCTGCAGGAGAGAGGTAAGTTAACACCTCTGTATCCAAGGAGGCGGCTGGGGTGCAATGCAAGAACACTGGACAAGAAGTTAGAGGGCCCGAGCTCACTCCCTAACCTATCACCTTGACTTACTAGCTGTGTGATCTTGGGCAACTCCCTTCACCCCCGATTTTAGTGCGCTTGTCTGTATGATGAATCATTTCAATTAGATCAACTCTGTGATTCCCTCGCATGCTGAAATCTGAATCCGATCCTCTGCTGGATGCCTTTGTATCTATAGTATTTCATTTCCACCCTTGTCATTACGGAACATCCACTTCATACTAATATACTGATAGAGGAGCACTGCTTCTGGGTGTGGCTTGAGACACTGCTGGGTGGGGTCTTGTGGTTCCTGGATGGCTGTCTGCCTTTCCCTTAGATCCTTCTCGGAACCTGTCTCAGGAAGGTCTGTTTTTAGTAGGGAAGGGAAGGAAATCTGCTGCTCTGGCTGGAACTGGGCAGGCTGGGGGCAGCGGTAAGGTTCAACTCCCAGAGCTGGCTCCTGCCTGGTTTAAGGGAGGGGTTACCCAGGAGAACACCGAGTCTGCTGACATTTCAAGCTGTTTCAATTTTTTTGACAGTGATTTACATAAAAAACAAAAACAAACCAGACACTTCCTACAAGCTACTTCTAAGTCACCATGCAAAGCTCCACCAGGACCCACGGCATGATTTCTTTCGGGTGGACTGAACGGTGTGTTTGGCAGAGGCTCCAGCGGTAGTGGCCAAGGTGTCGCGAGGGAGAGTGTGCGGTGCCTGTATTGCAGGCACTTGCCACCTTCCCGAAGAGAAGTTCCCTGGTACCAGCCCCTGCTGACTGGAAGCGAAGGGAGCCTCACCCCTTCAATGTGATGAAGTAGCCTTGCAGAGACAAAGGCAAAAGCTCGCTAACTCCCCACTCCTCCAGGCACAGGGCTGTTTGTGATGCTCTGTGTGGTGGGTCTGATCTTGCAAAGGGCTCCAGGGGCCTGAAAGGGTCGCTGCCCATGCCATTCCTGGGGAAGGTTCACTTTCCTTTGCTTCAGCCTAGTTCTCTCTCGGTTTTGTCCTCCGGAGTTGCCCAAAGGGGGCCCGCCCTGGGCAGCCTGTCTCTTGCCCCACACCACACCGTGCACTGCCCACTACACAGACATTCACACATCATTGTAGGCAGGCCCGGGTATGGACTGAGCCCCTGCAAAACAATGTCCTAATCTGTATTGTTTTTCCTGAGGAGCTACACTGCGGTGTGGCCTCCCACCTGCTGTGTGTGAGCCCACGTGAAGGTGCTGGGTGTGGGCAGGGGAGGGCAGTCCCTTAGCTGGGAAACCCACAATATCCTAGAACCCGTTTCCACACCTTTGCTAAGGTCAGCTGTGTTCAGGGAAACCATGACACTCTCTGGTTCAGTCAGCAGACATCCCTTGCAGAGTGCACAATATTGGCACTGGCTGCCTCTCAGGCAGGTGGACATGTCCCCAGACCTCGGGACTTACAAGGAAGAGGTGGACCTGATACTTCCAACCTCTCAGGGAAAAGGCAGTGGACAAGGGAAGGAGCCAGTCCGGTTTTATCTTTAGCTTAAACTCAACCCTCTCCTCAAAAGCAAGGTAAGAAGGAACAGGTACCATTCTCCACACACCTAGCAAGGTGGGAGGCAGCTGTCCCCTGGCCCTGCCGTGGTATGCTCCCCCAAACACTAGCCTCCTTGCTCCTCAGGTGGGCCCATGCCCCTCTGCAGGGAGAGCTATTTGAGGAGGGACCAAACAGGGGAGCCCGAGCTACCAAAATGCAGACAGGTTAAGCCACTTGTCCTGCGGGGCAGAGCAGAGGCTCAGGACGCAGCCCTGTCCCTCAGCTGTCCCCGTGGGGTTTGATGCCTGGTCTTGCCGAGTCCTGCTGACCAAGTTCTCCCTCTGGAGCTTCTCCCTTAGACCCTGGGGCCATGGGCGGCTTACACGCTCAGAGTGCTCCCAATCAATGCCGCCGTGTCCCAAGATTCGGGTCCAGGACTGGCAGCCCTGAGAGGCCAGGGCCCACCCCCCACTCTTCACCATGGTATCCATGCCTCAGAGCCTGGCTCACACTCAGTGGTCAAGAAGTACTGTATATGCTGAGTGATCATGGGATAAATGGGGACACAGGAAGCTGCAGCTCTCGAGGCTGAGCATGTAGGTGGGGTCCCACTATAGGTAATGGAACTTCGTCACTGCGAGGTAAGCTACACCTCTCTCCCTCCCCCTCCCCCAGGGTCCCCAGCCAGATAGGCCAAAGCACCCAATGGTATCACTCTCCCCTGGCATCATTGTTGGGTGTTTTGGGGTGATTGCTTGAGCTCCAGCTGGCGGAGAGTGTGGGGCAATACTGCTGTCCTGCTGAGCTGGGCGGACTCTGGAGTGACACCATGAAAAGAGACTTTCTTCTCCCTGGAAGGGCTGCTTCCTTAACCCTAAGCCTAAGCCTGTCACCCACATACCTCTCTAAGCACCTGTCATCTTTGCTCTGGGACAACTTGGTTCTTCAGGCCCAGGTGTGCTCCTGCCTGCCAGGAGGGTTGTGATGGCATGGTGCTCTGGCAGGCCACTGATGGGGGTGACGGCACTAACTTCATATGGGATGAAGGGTGGTATAGATGTGGGCAAGACACAAGCGAGGAGCAGACAGGTTGAGGAATCACCTCTCCCCGAGGCTGTACTGTAGCAGAGGCTCTGCCTCGTCATCAGCTGTGCAGCAGACCTTCCGGAGGCGGGGCATGGGTACAAGGGCTTCCCACAGTCCTTCTTACCCTTAGAGGCTGTTTTCGGAACAGTAAATTCACTAGCACATATGGTGCAATATGGACCTGGGGTCTGAGAAACTGACTACCTTGCTCAGACCCACAGTGTTTTCTGAAGAGGCTGATCCTTTCATTCCGCTCACAGGCATAACTCCCTGACATTCCCTTCAGGGACCCTGGGCCTAGGCTCAGAGTACCCAGGTGTGTCCAGGCAGATGTCAGAGGAAATCCAGGGGAGGGGACCCCTGAGCTTACTCCTCAGTCCTTTGCTATTCACCCTGTCCCTGTCACCATGAGAGAACTGCCCTTTGGGCTTCTAGAAAGCAAACCTGGCTATGACTAAGGTCAAAGGATAGTTGCTTGCTCAGGTTCAAACGACATAATTGGCTCAGCTCTGGGCTATGGTTTCTCACCTGCAGACAGAGTATGTATATCTATAAGCTTGACCTTCACCGACTGATTACTAGTGATGCAAGCATTGCTAATACCTTTGTGGCTTAAACTCATGGCGAATGATGCTTTAATAAAGTCTCTGCAGGACAAAGCCCTGCTCCTGCCCAGGTCCCCTGGCAAGCAGCTGGAGGCTCAACTCCAGAGCTGTGCCCGTGGCAGGTGGCCCATCGCTAAGGTCAGCTTCCCCCTCCTGAAACCGATGCTGGCGGCAGCAACAGCTCAAGGATTACTCTGAGGCTCACGATCTTTCTCCTCTGAGACTAGGTACCTTTGGTTTCAAAGTGGATTAGGTGGGGTAGATGAAGGCAGTGCCTTCGGTCTCTGAGGACTGTAGGTCTGTGAGTGTCTTCATCTGGGGCAACGGGTTGCAGGGCATGTCAAGTGGTTGCTCCTGGTTCTGCTGTGATGCTTGCATAGGCCGCCCCATTCTCCTTGAGACAAGAGTTGCTGGAGGCTTCAGGGCTTGCGGGGAGGGCTGGGAACCTGGGGGCTGCAGGGACAGAGCGGAGCTGCATAAGGCATATGAAGAGCTGAGACCTCCAGGCCAGACTTCACCACATTGTTAGGGTGGTGTCCCCACAGGTAAATAACCTAAGGAAAGGGCACCAGCTCAGTCTCAGGGCAGCAGGGCCCATCTACACAGTTCCAACATCATACTTAATTGACCGAAGAGAGGAGACCTGCCAGAGGTGGAGGGGAGCAGTGCCATACACTCCCAAACACACCAGCAAAGCTTCTGCATCCCAGGGTTCCGTCTCCTTGAGGGCAGCAGTGCAGACTCCTGACCAGGTGGGGAGCACCCTCTACTCTGGATGCAATGGGTGGGCCTTCACTCCTGCATCCGGGGTTTCACTGATGGGAACGGAGTTCAAACCCAGCCGTTTTCTCCTCTCTCGAGGTGAGCACAGCTCCTAGGGACCAGACGCCCGATTTTCTGATGCTTGAGGTACCTGGTCACTGGAGTTCAAGTCCTTTCCATCAGGGCCCGCTCCTGTTCCTCAAACCTCTTGGTCTGAGTCAGTGCAGCTCTTGTCTTGGACACTCCAGAGGACGGAGCAAGGTCAGAGCGAGGAACAAGAGGTAAGCCCACCTCACAACTGAGCCAGAGCAAGGCAAGGAGCCCTGTCCACTCTCTCCCTGCCAAAAAATACTGTCATTTTTCCAGAAAGGAGCCAAGCCAGGCTCAGCAACTGACAAGGCCAAGGCGGATGGGTTGTGGGCACAGGCAGGCATATGGCGAGAAAGGCATCCTTTGGAAATACATTGGCCCTGTGCGGTTTGAATACTGCAGCTTTTCTATGTGCTCTTTTATGGATGAAACCTTTTTGCTCATCTTTGCAGTTTGCTGGGGGTGGGAATCCACCTATTCTTTCATTTTCCAGGGACATTTCAAAAGGAAAGTAAATGGAGACATTGGGTCTGCAGGGACAGATGCCTAAAGCAAAACTAGACAAAGAAAAGTACTGGAACCAGCAGAAATTGGTGAGTATGTGCCAAGGTCCAGGGTGGGCAGTGTGGTGGGGGGCTCAGGACTGCTATGAGGCTGGGCAGGGGGCGCAGGCCCCCTCCCGCTGAGCTTGAGCTTGGCCGTGGCTCCAGCTCTCCCACACAGATGGCAGCCGGGTGTGTGGAGTCACTGGGAGGGGGCTTGTGGTTGGCTGGGTGGTCAGTGGTCCTCACAGCTTGGCAGATCCCGACATTGTACCCTTGTTCCTGAAGGTGATGGTGGCTTTGTCTCCCCCTCTCCTCTCTTCCCACTTGCAAAGCAGTGGCTGTGCCCAGAGCGCTCTATTAGGCCAGAGAGTAGATGGCATTGACGGGCGAGGTGGCCTCGGAGCTCTCGTTGCCCTCGGTCTCCTCCTTGTCCTTTTTGACAGTGTACTGGCCGATGAAGGAGCCATCCTCATTGAACTGGCCCTCCCCGCCCTCCCCATAGTCCACCAGGCTGTCGTCACTCTCCTGCTGCTTGATGGTACCATCCAGGGACGTCTGGCTCCCCTGCAGGGGTTTGTTGTCCTCGTCACTGGCCAGAGAGAGAGACACAGGAATCAGGGTCTGGCCCGGCCCAGCGCCACCCAAAGCCTCTCACCAAGCACACACGCTACATGCACCACACAGCTCAGAGAGGAGAGGGCCTTAGGGACCACCCTGTCCCACCAGCTCTACAGAAGGAAAACCATGGCCTGGAGGACAAGAGCAGCTTCTCTGAGGTGGGGTGGCAAGTTGGTGCAGAGCTGGGATATCAGCCCACACTTGTGCACTCCAGGTCAGGGCTTCTCTGCATGCAGCTGGGCCACTCTCTGGGGTGGAAGGAGGGAGAAGACTGCCACCTGGGTAAGACAGGGCCACATGCTGTGAGACCAGGCAGGTGAGAAGTCAGGGGGGAGTTTCAGCAGTGACTGTGTCATTATGTGATTCTGAGGCCTGGGGAAAGCCCTCTCACTGGGCTCTGCCCTGGATGAAAAGGCAGGGTCTGGGCCTTAAAGAAACAAACTTTTGCCTGCCCCTCTCCTTCTCTGTCTGGGTGTTATTTCTCTCTGCTCTCTCTCTGGTTTATCTACAAGCAGATGCTGTTGCTTTGGGCCTAGCAAGCAAACGGGTGTGAAATGCAGGGAATAGGTGAGGCCCACAACAAAGACTAACAAGCTCAGAGAGAATCCTACCCAGCTCCCTCTGAAGCCCTAAGACCTGCCCTTAAGCTCTTCCTGTGTCCTGTGCAGGAGGGCTGGGAGGCTGGTAGTTAGAGTGGCAGCCACTCGCTGGACCCGCTATACACCCAGCAGGGAAGATATCCCAATGGCCCAGGGCGTCTGCTCAGGCACCTCATCCTGCCTCCTGGCTGGAAAACTCTCTGCCCTTTCAGCTCGGAGGGTGGCCTGGGTGCTGCTGGCTGTACTTCAGAGGGGAAACAAACTCCCAGGCAGGAGGCAGTGGGACCAGCAATGAGAATCTGGGTCCCGGTTGGCGGGACCACAGCGGTGCCAGGTGGTCTGAGCAGACACACACTGCCCCGTCCGCTGTCCCCAGGCCATACGAACCCTTTCTAGGAGTGTGGAAAACAACAGGCCCAGTTGCCTGGGCTGTGTTCTGGCTTCTAACAGCAGTGCTGGGTGAAGACAAACCATCTGGGGAGGGCTGTGAGTGAGAGCTGGAGGCGCTGGGCATTACAGAGGGAAAGCTATTAATTAGCCCATGCCCCCCTGTGATGAATGAATGCGGGCCGCTAAGGCTACCTGTCTCTGGGGACAGTGCTATGGGAGAGGCGCCCCGAGTGAGGGAACTGGGTCTTGGGTTGGTGTAGAAAGTGGAACTCACCTTTTGAGAACTAGCATGTATTTTTTAAAATTTGAAGATCTAACGCTAGCCTCCTGTCAGCCCACCTTCTAAGAGACCTTCAAGGACCAGGTAAATAGACATGCTAGGGGGAAGCAGAGGAAACCCCGCCAGGGAGGTGCTGGACAGCTAGGCCGCAGGGTGGAGCAGGGTGCTCCTCCTTACCCCAGGCCTGTCTACCTGGAAACCTGGCAAATTTTCCTCTGTATTGATTTCAGCCCTGTCCCAGTTTTGGGCTCTTAGACTCATCTCTCTAGGATGAATGCTGCAGACCCCCACGTCTCGCAGTCAAAGCCGAGGTGCGTGTGTGTGTGCGTGCCTGCGTGGTGTGGCCTGTAAATGCATATCCAGCTTCAATGTTGGTGGGCGGGGCTGAGCGGGCAGAAGGCATGGGTTTGCCCACTGGCTTTGCAGTGTAGGGGAGGAGAGGTGCTTGTGGAAGCAGCTTCTTTCCCTGATTCTGTATGTGAGGCCCTCATCCACTTCTCTGTGGCTACACTAAGGGTCTGGGGGGTGAGAAGGCTTTACAGCCTTTGGAGCTGATGACCAGGGAACAGTGCTCAGCTTACAGAGGGGTTGGGCCTGCTGAGGTCCTGCTGACAGTCAGGGGAGAGGCTTCTGTGCCTGCCCCTTGGGAGCCTTATGGGGAGGCTGGGACTGGGTGGACGGATGTGGTCCTTAGGCCGCCAGACAGACTCCTGTGTGGGCAGTGGCTCACTGCCTATTGATCCTAATTCCGCTTGTCAGGCTGCTTGCTGATGGGCAGAGTGGCAGAGGCCCAGGATGGAATGAGGTCAAAGGAGGACAGGGGTGACCAGAGAGTGACTGGGTGGAGTGGGGAAGGAGACCTCTAAAGAACATTTTCACACGTGCCCCTGATCGGGAGTGAGATCTTCAGGACCCACCCTGCACTGTTCCTTAAGTCAAAATACACCTGCCATCAAAACAGAGGTCACCACTTTGTTAAGCCAGATACGAAGGCCCGCCCAGATCTGAGAAAGAGCACGGGGTTGGGCCCCGGCCTCTCCAGCTCTGCCACCAGCTCACTGGGTGGCGAGTGTGGGAGTCTCGGGCAGGTGACTTTTCAATTGGTCTCAGTCCCTTCTCTTGGGACAGTCACTGGACCAGATGCCTTTCTAAGACCTATTTCAGGCCAAAGATCAGAGATAATGTTCAAGTTCACGAGGAAAGGGCCTTACACAGCACCCACCACCACCACTGCCCTTCTTCCTCAGTTAGCCCAGACTTTAGGATGGCTTCCCAGGCCCTCACTCTAGGGCATGGTGGGGTGCAGGCAGGGAGGACGCTAGAGCCGAGCTCCTTACACAGCCAAGAGGACCCAAGGCTCGTTTTCAGAATAAAAATGTGGAAACATTTAAGGAGCTCAGTGCATCCACATGATACAGCTGAATGTCCAAATGCCAGCCATGGAGTGAGTGTGTTGGGCAGTGTGGGGCAGTCATGTTCGGCACAACCTGGACGAGCAGGTGCCATCAGAGCAGCAGATGTGACAGAGCAATGCATCATTACAGTGGTGGCCCATCAGCCAAGCTGAGCTGCTCAGAGGGGAGGGCACTGCTCATGGGCAGTGTGGACAGCCCACCTGACCAGGTGCAGGTGAAGAGGAGCCCAGAAGCCCAGGAGCCTACGCACCTGTAGTCAAATGAGCCATCCTCTTCTTTGGGGTCTTCAGGGCCAAGGGGAACATCCTTCTTTTCTCGCACTTGGTTAGTAAGAGAAGCAAAGACAGACAGATGACTGAGTATGTCCCTGCACTGAGGGCCCTGACCACTGACCCAGAAGACACGCCTCTGGCTGACACTCTCCCTTTCCTTAAGGCACCATTGAAGCCTCCCTTGCTCCTGCCTCCCACATTTCCTCAGCTGCCAAGTTGCTTCAGTGTGCTCCTCCCGACCAGGGCTTTCCTTACCTCTCCACCGACAATGAATTCCCCTCCCACCTGGCTCCCCATACCCTTCCCTCAGGTCTCCCCTAACCCCCAGGGGATGTGATCCTTTTCTCAGCACCTTTCTCATTCTGCTCTGTCTTATACATATTTGTCTGTGCTTCTTACACCTGTGACAGAATGCCGATTCTTTCCTGAGGGGGAGGAGCTATGTGTTCTTCAAAGCTCCTAACCAAGTGCTGTGACCTCACTTGTCTGCATGGCTCTGTCCCCCCGACCCCCCCTCTGTGATATGAAGACATCCATCAAAGGCCCTGCCCTGCCCATCAAAGCGTGTGACACTGCTTTGTTACCAACCAACACGTCCCTGAGACTGATCGCTATTTCTTCTAGAATCCTCAGCACCCAGCACAGTGCCTGGCATACAGCAGACATTTACATGAATGACTCTTTATGTACCTTTTTGGGTTGTAAGGAAGGAAAATTGCCCTCATTTTAGGGGAGGAAATCAGGTCTTGAGAGGTGAAGGACATGTCACATAACAAGCTGGAAACAGTCTAGTGAAGACGAGGGCCCGGGCCTCATGGCTCCTGGTTTACTCATCCTGTCAATAGACTAGGGGTTTACCTGTAGCTGGAGGAAGAACTGGATCGGGGCACTTGCCAGTGGGCAAAGGAAGGCTCAGAGTTCACCTGCTGAGTTCTTCAGGTGTTCGTTTCATTTGGAACAAGAAGGTGACCTCATAAGGCCGCCCACCTCCCTGACTCTGGCTTTCTCTTACAGAAGAAAAACCATCCCGACACAGCACAGCACTGTGAAAGTAAACCTCGTTCACCAAAATGAGAACGGTAGTTTCTGGTCTCCTGACACTTCAGGGAAAGGCAGGACTCAAGGGTCCTAGTCTGAGGGTCAGTGGGCAGGGGAAGGGATTAAATAGAATCTCCCCTCTCAGAGTTTTAGGGAGGTCCTGGAGGCTTTATTCACAAAAATGAAGAGAATGGGGTATGCTTGGCCACTGGGCTTGGGGATAGGGGGCAAAGGGCAATTTCATACTGCAGCCCAGCAGGATCTTCACTCTCGGGGTCATACATTTTCCTGTCTCCTGTCACCTTACCCAACCCATTGCAGACAGATGGCTTTCTAGTCCATTTGAAAAACAGTATTTCCAGAAACAAGAATGCCAGAGGTCTTTGTACTTGACCTTGGTTTGTCTGGGCTGGAGAATCTTGAGGCCCACAGAGGAGACATGCCCCTTTGGGACTCTAAGGAAGCCCAAAGCCCTTGAAGGGCCTGAAGGAGTGCAACCTGCCCCCACTTCCCCTGCCGGCTCCTCACGTGGGAGCTTCCGTCCTCTGTAAAGACGTCCTGATCACACTGAGAGCCCAACTTGGCAACTTCTCTCAGGGTGTACTTCTTCTGTCCAGACCCCTCCTCACTACATTCTCTCTCCTCTCCTCTCTCTCTCTTTCTAATGGTTAGAGAAAATGACTCTTTTCCTTCTTCCTTCCCTGGGACACAGGATTCTAATGAGATTCAGCCTGAAAAATAGCCAATTTACTGAGCAGATGGATGGTGAGTCAAGGGGAGGGAAGGTCATTCTTAACAGGGGCCAGGGTTCCATCCATGCCGCCGCCGGAGCTGCAGGGACCTTTGCACCCACCCATCTCAGGGGAACGTCATTAACTCCAGTGTTTTCTGGCAGTTTGAAGATGCAGAGAACGGGCAAGAGGATTTTGTTTTTAAGCTTGACTAGGGTTAGGCTTGCCGACAGAACAGAGCCCCCTGAATCTGGCAGGGGACCTGGGGACTCCCAGGAATGTGTGCTGGCCAGTGCCCCAAGCCCACTCCTCCACCACAGCTTACCTGGATACTTGCCACCACGACTCCTCTTGATGAAGCAGACGATGAGCAGAATCAGCACCAGGAGGGCGATGGCGCACATGAGCCCGATGAACCAGCCCTGGGTGGCAATGTCGGCCTGGTTGTTGGTGTAAGCTGGGGGAGGGCCAGAAGCAAACGTGTGAAGGATTCACATGGGAGCAGGGGAGGGGGGAACAGGAGGGCTTCCGCTACGTCATGCTGCTGTTCCTCCTGGAGCCTAACCTAGCAGCCCTCTGGCCCAAACTATCCGACACAGCGATGAAGAGAAAATAATTAAGGAGCCAAGGTCAAAATGTCAGAGAAGAGGCAGAGGAAGGGAAAACAGGGAGCAGAATAAGCAGCAGGAGGCTGACAGGCCGTTAGGAGGGAAAGTTTCCTATGGACAGGCATGGCACTTTTGCAAACCACTGGTCACAGCCCAGCGGGGATTGACGGAAGGCAGGGGGCTGGCCGTGGAGGTACAGTTCCCCATGAATGAGCCTGGGCCGAGGAAATGGAGCCTGTGTGTACCCATCAGGGAACCGGGCGTGGTCAGGATGCAAACACCCCTTAGAGGAGCACCTTCATGGGCCTGCACAGCCCAGATCAGCAGCCTTTCCCACCAGGCTTCCTGGCAGCGGGTCCGGGCAGGGTGCAGTTCCAGGACACCCTAGCTTTCTCATGTCTCCCCAACTGCACTGCGCTCTCCCTGACAGCAAAGACTGTACCTGTGTCAGTCAGACAGCTGGTGGCGAGGTGAGGGCCATACCTTCAGCACACCCCCTGCCACTTTAGACCACTTCCACACGCCAGGATCCCCACCTCAAGCCAGCGCAGCTGTGACAAGCTGACTTGCCCCCTCCCTCTCTCTGTGACAGTGAGTCACTCTTCGTCCCTGCCTGGAATATGTAGAGACCTGTCTCCAAGTAGGCAGACCCCCGTGTGATTGGAGGGCATGCGGATGAGTATGGAAGACAGGAGTTCAGGCATCATTCGATGGTGTCCTGGATGACGCAGTGCATGGGCTCAGGAGGGGTTTGGGGTTGGGCAGGACCCACTGGCTGTTCTCCTTTCAATGGACCAGAGAACAAAAGCAACACCTCCTGAGATGCAGCCTGCCATGGAAACCGAGATGTGGAGGAGAGGGAGGATCAGAAGACCATAAGAGACACAAAGTAACTGTGAGGCCAGCTGGGTGGCAGAGCCACCTCTGGGAGGGCCACAGTGCAGCAGGAGCGCTGAGAGCCCCGGGGACCCGAGCCCAGGCACGGGCCTCCTCCTGGGGAGGAGTGCAGGGAACAGAGCAGGTGCTCCAGAGCCTGCATCAAGTGCTGTCTGTGCAGCAGGCATCTGGAGGCAATCCCACCCCTTGGTCCCCTTGGGCTGAGAAACTCTTTCTAGCACCTAGCCAAGGGCATTGCACCAAGATGGTCTCAATTAGAGTTGAAGACTGATGGTCAAGTGCTGCCTGCCATGCGCTCTAAGCGCTGGCTGCCCGAGGTGAGAAGCAGTGGAACTCCTAAGACCCTGGCTGATTGCCCCAATCTGTGCATGCTGTGAGGGAGGCTCCCATCCCTGCTTCCACTCCTGTTCCCACAGGCCATCCCCTGTAGTGCTAGATACACCCCTGCACCTGCACGAGATCAAATCCCTTTCTGCTTTAACCTCCAATGCATCCCATTACTACTGGGAAAAATCTCCGCTCCTTATCCTGTCCTGCCAGTCCCATTTGAGCTGGCCCTGCCCACCTCTCTGGTCCTATTTCCCACCACCTTCTCTTCACTCTTTATACTCCAGCCACACTGGCTGCTTTCATTCCTGCCTCAGGGCCTTTGCTCTTCCTCCAGATCTATCTCAGCAGATGTCATCTTCTCGGAAAGGCCTTCCTGCTAAAGCAAAGACCCTCTCCCCTGACCTGGTCACTCTCCAATAACTCTAACTTTTTAATCTCTCTCATAGCCCTTGCAACCATCTGACAGTAACACAGCAGTCTCCCTTATCCACAAGGGATACATTTCAAGGCCCCCAGTGGATGCTTGAAACTGCGTATAGTACCAAACCCATGTTTTTCCCTATATATACCTACCTACGATAAAGTTTAATTTATAAGTGATGCACAAGATTAACAACTAATGATAAAATAGGACAATTATAATGATATACTGTACTAAAAGTTACGTGAATGTGGTCTCTCTCAAAATATCTTACCGTACTGCACTCACCCTTCTTGTGATGATGAGATAATGCTCGCTAGAGATGAAGCGAAGTTACTGATGCAGGCATTGTAACAATGTTAGGCTCTACTGACCTTCTAAAAACATGTCAAGAGGAGGATCATGTAGTTTTGAGTGATCCTGTACCATCAGCCACGATGTTGATGGTTGGATGTTAGGAGCAGATATTGTCAATGGTTGGGGAAATTTAATATTTTTGGACTGTGATGAACTGCAGATAAGGAGGAGTACTGTATTACTACTACTAACAGCTTACACTTATAAGTACCTTCTATGGGCTATGCTCTAAGTACTTTCCCACAGTCTCTAAAACAATCCTCACAACATCCCCATAAAGGGGGTATGCATTATTATCCCTATTTTGTAGACAAGGAAACAGGCACTAAGGTTAAGTGGTATAGTGAAGGTCAGAGACCTAGTAGGTGGTCGAGTTGAGATGTGACCCCAGCTTTGGTGGCGCAATTGGTTAGCACATGGTACTTCCATGACGTGCGCGGCAGAGCTGCGACCCCAGCCTGCGCTTCCCCTCTCTGGCCCTCCCACCCAGAGGGGAAGCTCCTGGAAGGCGGGTTTGTCAGGCTTATTGCTGTCTCCCCAGCACTGGGACAGAGCCTTACACAGGGGAGGCTCTTAAGTCACACCTGCTCAGTGGGGGCCCCTCCACAGCCTCCCCTGTATCAGCCCTTGGCCTGAGGGGCCCTCTGTTAACCTGAAACTCACTCTCCTTCCTTTTGTCACCCGTTCCAGCACCAACACAATTCCCAGCTGTGGGTCTCTTTGCCATTCCTGCATTTTTCTGCTCTCACCATGAACCCTGCTGGAGGAAGACACAGACCTGGGCCCATCACAGGGTCACAGGGTCGCACGTTAACTGGGCCTTCTCTGCCACCAGCAATCCTCTCACTCTTCTCCTGTTCCTCCCGAACCACTCCTCCGGCTCCCCCCATCCATTTCTCCTGGGGAGACCAGAGCAGCCTCACCGCCTCTACACAGACCTGTCTCCCATGTCAGGCTGGGTCTCCCCTTCCTTGTGCAGCTACCCCTCCCTCAGTTGTGGGACCCACCCCTCACTTCCTTGGCTACTCAATCATGAAAGAAGCTCTGAAAATTCCAACATTTTCAATTTCTTCTTTGCTGCCTCCTCCCTTACGCTGTTAAATATATTGAAGCTTCCTGTATCTTAAAATAAAAACCCTTGAACCTGCCCTGTGGTGGCTCAGGGGATAGAGTGTTGACCTGGAGTGCTGAGGTTGCCGGTTCGAAACCCTGGGCTTGTGCAGTCAAGGCACACAAGACAAGCAATCAATGAGCAACTAAAGTGAAGCAACTAGGAGTTGATACTTCTTGTTCCTCCCCCATCTCTGCTCTCTCTGTAAAATCAATAAATAAAATCTTTAAAAAAAAATAAAAATCTTTGAGGCAACTGCCAATCTTTTTAGCCCTAGCTCATGCACTGTCTTTTATAGGTGAATTTAATCTTCCCTTGTCTCCAGTTCCTGCTAATGCCTTTCTCTACCCCCAGCAAGCCAACTTCAAGCTCCTCTATGCTCGGAGCTTTATCTACCACTATGGTGTGGTTCTTTCCCAAACTGACTTCTGCATCCTGACTCTTACTTTCACTGCCCTCCAGTCCTGGCTTTCCAACTGGCAACCCTATTCACCTCTCACCCTCTCTCCAGCCACTTCCACACAGTAAGCCCAGAGCTTCCTCCTAATAGCTCCTTGAACTGGCTCATCTGCTTGAAATTCAGTGTGTATCTTCCTGCCCCCTCCCTCCTCCCTGTTTCTGCCAGTGGCTTCACCATCTTCCCTATCTCAAAGGGCTATAATTTTCTCCTCCCAAAACGCCCCTCATATTCACCTCATTGCTCCATTCCCCTCACCCTTTGCCTGTCAGGTCCCTAGGATACAACGACACATGACGTTGTTATACTCCAAGAACACTCCCCTCATGCCTGGCCTTCCAAGTACTCTGGTCTTCCCCTTCCTGCATCTTTCCATATTTACCAAGAGCACCTGCACGCCATGCCCCTGCTTTCCTTCATTCTACTCTCTTTTCTGAATCTTTCATTCCTCTACATCACGCCAATCTCTAAACTCCATTTACCCTGGGCAACATAGATTGTAATTGCTGTGTTTTCTGGTCCTGATTTCCAATGATACTGTTATAGGACTGAGAACAGGGGAGTCTTTGAGCCCCCTAGTACTTAGCACCATGCTGGTCACATAATGAGTCATCAGTGACTACTTAGTGATTAATGATCAGTGTCATCCTAATATGATATGGTTATCTGTTTTAGTTTCTTTCCTGATGCCAGCTAGGGGTCACAGGGATATTGGCTTGAGCGTGAGCCACAGTGGGGCACTGGATGAAGGAACAACTTCAACTTTTGCTTGAATGGTGGGTCCTACCTTTTGTCTTTTGTTTATTTTTAAAAGAGTTATTTTAAAAAAATTATTTATTTATTCATTTTTTTAGAGAGGGGAGAGAGAGGGGGGGGGGAGAGAAATGGGGGAGGAGCAGGAAGCATCAACTCCCATATGTGCCTTGACCAGACCAGTGCAGGGTTTTGAACTGGCCACCTCAGTATTCCCAGGTCGACGCTTTATCCACTGCGCCACCACAGGTCAGGCGGTTCCTACCTTTTGTAGAGAAGCTAGTTTGTGTGTCTGTGGGGACCTGTCTGCTCTACCATCTTCCTGATGCCTGTTCTGACACACGCTGACAGCCATCTCTACAAGACTCGCTTTCCCAAGAAGAAGTAAAACTGTCATTATTTGCAGATGATATATTGTATATAAAAAACCCTAAAGTCTCAGTCAAAAAACTACTGGACCTTATAAATGAATTCAGCAAGGTGGCAGTATATAAAATTAATACTCAGAAATCAGAGGCATTTCTATATACCAACAATGAACTGTCAGCAAAAGAAATTAAGGAAACAATCCCCTTCACTATTGCAGCCAAATAATAAAGTACCTAGGAGTAAATTTAACCAAGGAGGTTAAGGACTTGTACTCGGAAAATTATAAAACATTGATAAAAGAAATCAAGGAAGATACAAACAAGTGGAAGCATATACCGTGCTCATGGCTAGGAAGAATAAACATCATTAAAATGTCTATATTACCCAAAGCAATTTATAAATTCAATGCAATACCAATTAAAATACCAATGACATACTTCAAAGATATAGAACACATATTCCAAAAACTTATATGGAACCAAAAAAGAACACGAATAGCCTCAGCAATCTTAAAAAGGAAAAATAAAGCAGGAGGTATCACTCTTCCAGATATCAAGGTTTACTACAAGGCCATTATACTCAAGACAGCCTGGTACTGGCATAAGAACAGGCACATAGATCAATGGAACAGAACAGAGGACCCAGAAATAAACCCACACCTTTATGGACAACTGATATTTGACAAAGGAGGAAAGAACATACAATGGAGTAAAGACAGCCTCTTTAACAAATGGTGTTGGGAAAATTGGACATCTACCTGCAAAAAAATGAAACTAGACCATCAACTTACACCATTCACAAAAACAAACTCAAAATGGATAAAAGACTTAAACGTAAGCCGTGAAACCATAAGCATCTTAGAAGAAAACATAGGCAGCAAGCTCTCCGACATCTGTTGCAGCAATATATTTGCCGATTTATCTCCACGGGCAAATGAAATAAAAGGCAAGATAAACAAATGGGACTATATCAAACTAAAAAGTTTTTGCACAGCTAAAGACAATAAGAACAGAATAAAAAGACAAACCACACAATGGGAGAACATATTCGACAATACGTCTGATAAGGGGTTAATAACCAAAATTTATAAAGAACTTATAAAACTCAACACCAGGAAGACAAACAATCCAATCAAAAAATGGGCAAAAGAAATGAATAGAAATTTCTCCAAAGAGGACATCCAGATGGCCAGTAGGCATATGAAAAAATGCTCAACATCACTAATCATTAGAGAAATGCAAATTAAAACCACAATGAGATATCACCTCACACCAGTCAGAATGGCACTCATCAGCAAAACAACACAGAATAAGTGCTGGCGAGGATGTGGAGAAAAGGGAACCCTTCTGCACTGCTGGTGGGAATGCAGAATGGTGCAGCCACTGTGGAAAACAGTTTGGAGATTCCTCAAAAAATTAAAAGTCGAACTGCCTTTTGACCCAGCTATTCCACTTATAGGAATATACCCCAAGAACACCACAGCACTGTTCGAAAAGAAGAAATGCGCCCCCATGTTCGTGGCAGCATTGTTCACAATAGCGAAGATCTGGAAACAGCCCAAGTGTCCGTCAGAAGACGAATAGATTAAAAAGCTTTGGTACATATATACTATGGAATACTACTCAGCCATAAGAAATGATGACATCGGATCATTTACAACAAAATGGATGGACCTTGATAACATTATACGGAGTGAAATAAGTAAATCAGAAAAAAAACCTGAGAACAGCATGATTTCATACATAGGTGGGACATAAAAGTGAGACTATGAGACATGGACAAGAGAGTGGTGGTTACAGACTGGGGGGAGGGAGGGAAGGGTGGGATAGGGAGGAGGGGAGGGGCACAGGGAAAACCAGATAGAAGGTGACAGAGGACAATTTGACTTTGGGTGATGGGTATGCAACACAATTGAATGATAAGATAATCTGGGGATGTTTTTATTGTACATATGTACCCTGATTTATTGGTGTCACCCCATTAAAATTAATAATAATAAATAAATAAACTTAAAAAAAAAACTCCCTTTCCCTTGGGAGAAAAAGTCACCATTGCAGGGAGAATGGCCATATGGGCAATTTAGAAAGCAAATATAGCTTTCCATTTCTGACTTCACTATGCAAAGTTCAAATGTTATCTTCATCTTTACCAAAATGGTCAAAGAATTTCCTATGAAGTTTGGACACAGAAGGCTGTTCAAAACTAAGTGAATTTTGGCCCTGGTTGGTTAGCTCAGTGGTAGAGTGTTGGCCCAGCATATGGATGTCCCAGGTTCGATTCCTGGTCTGGACACGTACCCATATGCTTCTCCCATCCCCCCTCTCCCTCTCTCTTCTCCCCACTTGCAGCCATGGCTCGATAAGAGCAAGTTGGCCCTGGGTGCTGAGGATGGTTCCATGGTCTCTGCCTCAGGCACTAAAAAATGGCTCCAGTTGCAACTGGAGCAAGGACCCTAGGTGGGCAGAGCATCACCCCCTAGTGGGCTTGCCCAGTGGATCCTGGTCAGGGCACATGCAGGAGTCTAGCTCTGCCTCCCCTCCTCTCGCTAAATAAAAACAAACAAACAAAAAAACACTAAGAGGGTTTTGTAACTATGTGTGGTGATGTATGTTAATCAAACTTACTGTTATCATTTTGCAATACACAAATCATTATGTTGTACACCTAAAACTAAGTAATCAATGTCATATGCCAATAATATCTCCATTAAAAAAAAAACCCAAAACCAAATGGGATCTGGGGTAAGGTGGGCTTAACCTAGCAAACACAGGTCCCAATGCCTCTTACTCTGGGCCAGAGCCCTATTCTGTGGGTCTTCACAGCACACCTTACAACCCCGAGCAAGTCATCTGCAAGGTAGACTGTTCCCATGACTCCTAACTAATCGGAGGGAATCTGGTTTGGCTGTGGAAGAGAGGCTAGTCATTCAAGGTCGGCAGGAGATTCTATTTCAGAAATAAGGATAGCTGAACAAATACAATAGGGATGAACTTTCTTCAAATGCAATTTGACTTGGCTGCTCTCACTTAAGCATCAATTTACACCTTTCTATTCCTATCTTGTCCTGTCCCTGGGTCTCTCCCAAACACAGCAGAAAGAGGCTGACTGCATTCAGACCCCAAATGTCCCTTCTTCCTGCTTCCCTGGAATCTGCGGTGGACTACTTACTGTCTGTCCTGCTGACCCACAATCAGCATCCACCATGCCACATCCTCGCCCCAAGCCACACAGCCACCATGGAAGAGTTGACTTGCATCTTGGAGTCCAGGGCTATGTGTTTGTAGCCCCGTGGGCCTCTTTGGCTTCGAGAGCATCACTGAGGTGATTAATGTCCCATGGTTTTCCTCCACTTGCTTCCTGAGCCACTATAGCACGTTTGAGTCTGTGAACTAACTTGATGGCCTGTGGTTGCCTAAACTACCAGTCTTCAGGTCCAGAGATGCTCACAAACTCTTGCTTTGATGAGACACAGGGACCTGGGGGGCTGTGTGGACTTGGTACTGGAGTCCAACCATAGGAAACACTGTGTATTATCGAAGGATCTGGACACACATGCATGGTTACACATGAACTTCAGAAAGCAACAATATTTTCTTTCGCTATGCAATTTCCCCATAGTAATTCCAGCCCGCCAAGGAGGTAAGTGAGTTCTCTGTGCTCAAAACTAGGGTCCTACATCTGCCCACTCCAGCTTGCAGTGGGAGGAACCAGGAAAACTTGTAAGTGCTGAGTGCCTTACTTGCTCTGGAAGCAAGCTATCAGTATTAGTCTCTTCAGGCCAACCACAGAAAAGGAAAAATAAACATTTGAGTCAATGTTCAGAAGTGTATCATCAGTCCTCACTGTATTTTTCCTGTCTTGTGAGTTTAATACCTTGCAGCAGATTGGGTCATCCTTGAAGGCAGGGACTGGTCCTTTCCTCTGTAGTTCTTTCTCCCAACCCTCACCCACAGCACTGGGTGAAGTCTTACTCTGAAGCAGGCTGGGCAGGTTTCCTGCCTCTGTGCTGGACTCGGTTTTATAATGAAGCAACATCAAACACATGTGGTAGTGAGCAATGGCGTGCGACCCCAGTTGGGTCAGACAGAGTCTAGCAATCTGCCCCACTTGGTCCATTGTCCGGTTCACTTAACTGGCTCCCGGGCAGCCTGGCCACTCATAGACACCCTGCCTGAGTTGGCCCGGCTAGCCTCAAGCAGGCAGCTGGACTCTCAGACTCCCTGAGTCTTGACGGCATGGACATATGCAGGACAGGCAGAGAAACAATGAGGAGGACAGACACCCAAATCAGAAGGGACCAGGCTAAAAAGAGTAAGGAAGACATTTATACAGATGGGCAGACACTCACAAGATCCAAGCTACCAGGATCAGCCTCATCAGCCCAGCACAGGAAGAGTAATGAGTGTTTAAGTCCATGTTCAGAAGTTCGTATCAATCATTGTGGTGTTTTTTCCCTCTATCCTTTTGTCTATTAACCTGCATCTGATTAGGACATCCCTGGGGACAAAGACTGGTCCTTTTCTCTGTCTCTGCCCAACACCCCGCCCCTTCCCAATCCCAGTCCCGGGGCTTAGCATACGACCTGCCTGTCTGCTTTTAGAGATATACACAGACAGACAAGCAAGTGCCCTCCCAGCTTCAGACTGCCAGCCAGCTACCTGCCTAGCAGAGTGAGTTCTGAGCCTCATACCCTTTCCTATGCCCCACCGGCCTGTTCACCTGGCACAATGAGGATGCTGCTCCAGCCGCAGCTGACGCCCCTTTAGACCTAAGGCAATTCTAATCCTGCGAAGTTTCTTCCCCTCCCCCAGCAAGGCAGGAAGTCAACTACTTTTAAGCCATAACAAACTTAGGACAAAAATTAAATAAAAACAAATCCAGACAACTCAGGTAACAAACACACCACAGAATATTTTAGACAACAGATGACAGTGGCAAGGCAGTGACGTACATGCTGACTCTTCGTCTGATTCCTGGGGAGATTTCTGGGTCAAGGCCCTTGGATGGTCCTGTCCCCTAATCCCACAAGCCTGCTGTACTGCGCTCCACGGCTCCCACACCCACCTGCAGAGACCAAGTGTGCAGGTACACCTAGCCCTTTTGTTTCAAGCACAGCAAGGAAGCCAAGTGGCCTCCTCGTCCTCATTCTACAACCTGTTTCCTTGACTCCCCACTCATCCCCACAGGTCAGAAGCGCGGTTGCCTCTCCACTGTGCATGCACTTTTGGCTCCTGCCATCTTGCCGGGAGCTGCAAAGTATAAGAGCTCAGACAGGTCATACATGCAAGGTGGGGAACAGGGAGAGGGGTCTTCTTTCGGAGGAGGAGTCAAGCAGGAAGCTGAGAATGAGAATGAAATGACCATGCTTGCAGGGGATGGCCAGGCCAGATCCCCTCTCACCTGTACTGGTCATAAAGGTGATGATGGTACTGCTGATACCCTCGTTGTCCCGGGAATAAACTCGCAATGTGTATGTCATCCCGGGATAGAGGTCTGTCAGCTGTATAGGCTGGGCCTGGGCCTTAACAGGGACAGTTTTTTTCGTATGGTTGCCTGGGGGACAGAAACCTCAGTCAGCCTAGGGCCAGGTACGAGGAGCTGGAGAGACAGTGCATAGGTTCCTGCCACCTGTTGATGCATGAGGGATGGGCCAGGGGTTGGTGGCAAGGCCAGGCCACGCCACTGTGCAGCCCAGGAAGTCACCAGGCAGCTCCAACACCAGCCCTTCCATGCAGTGCTGACTCCCCTACATGGTGGCTCTTCAGCAGAGGACACCGTTCTCTCTCCTGGAGTTTCTTTCCCTACCGCAGTCTTAGCACTAAACATATCTGACTTCCTTAAACTCTCAGGGTGTCAGCCAGTGCTGTGATCCTGAAGAGCATCAGAGGGCCACTGGAGATGCTTCTCATCTCTCAGCAGGTGGAGAAGCCACACCTCAGAACCAAGTGCCTGTTTGGCGTGGTGTGCAGGGTGAATGGTCGTGGAAGGAAGCTGAGAAAGTACGAACCAAACTCGGGGGTCTGGGTTCTGTGGATGTGAACCCCCTCCGGCCACCAAGAACTAGGGCTTATCTTATTCTTTCCTCAGAGATCTTCGGGTGGGTAGCCTGGCTGGGTTAGTTAGCTGGCTTACTTGCTTATAGCACATGCCAAAGAGGCCTCCATGGCAGGCCTGAACCATTGGAAACAGGGGCCTTTACTCAGAAAAGTCAGATATCCTGATCACAACCCACAATGAACAGATCTGTACCTGTGGTCCCAAGATCCAGTAAAGTGAATGGCTCAGCTCAAGCCAACAGCTGAGACAAGTGACCCTGGTCTGTGTCTCTAACCATGGCCAATGGCATCTCTCTGAGCAAAGCACAGCTGTACTCCAAGTCTGAATGGGCCCCACCTGTCTAGTGGTGATATCAGAAAACATGGATTCTGAGTTGAGATCCACGCAGAGGTGAGATCTGGCTGGCTTACTTAGGAGCTATTCAAAATCCTTGTCCTGGGCAGGAAGTGGGCGGAGGCTCCATTCCACGGGGCCTCCCCAGCACATGCAACGCGAGACCTCACTAATGGCCGCAGAAACCCCTTCCTTTCCCTTAAGTCTGCGCCTCCCACCCTGCTGCTGTCTGAGCACATATCGATTTCATTCAGTGATAGTAAGCCAGGCTAACAGGCCTCCCTGAGCCTCGGGGAGCTCACAGGCTCTCTAATGGCATGTCTGCTACCCGCCGCAGCTGCCGCCACCACCACCCCGCACAGCAATGCTTACTGTCGATGTACTCAACCACAAAGTCAGTTCCGGGCCCGAAACTGTGCTTCCAGGTGATGTTGGCCCATTTACTGTTGGGGAGCACCGTGACGTTCCATATGGACTGCTCATCGGGGGCTGGTGGGTAGGTTAGAAGAGGAGTTAGTGGTGAGGAAGGAGGCAGCACTGGAGACAGAGAGACAGACAGACAGACACAAGCGGCCAGGAAAAGGTAGTCAAAAGTGGCTGTGCACAGGGCCCGACAGAGTTCCAAGCTGCAGCCGTAGTGGCCAGGCCAGATGTCACCATCCAGATACGAGCAAGTGTGGTCGGAAGGACCCCCATATGTAAGGGAGGGCTGGACACTGTGCATCCACAGAGGCGGGGTAAGAAGAAAAGAGTGTTTTGGTCCATATTATTGCAGGCTCTAACTGGGGCTTACTCCCTTTTCAGACCACTGTCATCTATGTGAACGGGGTTGTCACAGGGCCAGGAAAAAACCCTGTTGGCTTGAGTGCAGAGGGGAAGAGATGTGTCCACCTCTTTCTCTTCAACAACAAATGTTCTATAGGAAGAGAAGGGGGTATTGGTCAAAGCCACTCGAGTCACGATGAGATTTGCAGGAAGGACAGGACCAAACACGGGAAAACTTTTATGGGCTCCTAAACCTGGAGGAGGAGAATGGTAACTAGACAGGTGATTGGTCTGAGGAGCCCCGGGGTCGTTCTTAGTCACTGAAACCCTGCACTATGTGGAAAATGGTCTCAGGTTGTCTAAGGGACCCCAGGTGCCACGTAGACAGTATGAACCCTATTTCTCTCTCTTATGGGCAAGGTGGGACCAAGAAAAGATAACTCCTTATTGACACCCAGTTCTCAGTGATCCAGACACCAGAAGAATCCTGTTCTGTTGGCTTTTTTTTTTTTTAGAGAGACAGAGAGTCAGAGAGATGGATAGACAGACAGGAACGGAGAGAGATGAGAAGCATCAATCATCAGTTTTTCGTTGTGGCACTTTAGTTGTTCATTGATTGCTTTCTCATATGTGCCTTGACCGTGAGGCTAAAGCAGACCAAGTAACCCCTTGCTCAAGCCAGTGACCTTGGGTCCAAGCTGGTGAGCTTTGCTCAAACCAGATGAGCCCGCGCTCAAGCTGGTGAGCTCGGGGTCTCGAATCTGGGTCCTCCACATCCCAGTCCGAAGCTCTATCCACTGCGCCACCGCCTGGTCAGGCTCTGTTGGCTTCTTAATACCACAGCCTTTGAAGGTTGATCTCCATGCAACACAGAAGACATTAATTATCTAGTTCCTATGAGCTGGGAGCTACTTTATCAAAGCTATCACGCTGTCTGAAACCATAGCCTGTGGATAGAAGAATGGTGCTAATCTTCAAACGTAATCATTTTTCAAGAGCCCCAGCAGTCTGATTTCCCCATTTCCGAGCAAAGATTTCATAGTGGAGTACTAGCATGAGGCCTTGTATTTCAAAGACTTTACAAGTACGGCTCCTGTATATTTTATTAGCATGTAAGGGAGCACTGTCACCAACTCACTTGTCAAAAATAATGAATAGAGTACATTGGTGATGCATTTATTCATTATCTATTTGACATGTGACTGACTGCAGCGCTGGGGAAGTGATAAAAGATCTAGGCTTCACTTCAAAGGAATGCCTTCTCTGCTACAGCCGTGTCAGTGGCGGTTCCCCAGGTGAGATTGACTAATGTAGGTGAGAGACCAAGAAAGAGACTGCACTGATGACGCTATAGGGCATTCTCCATGGGGGGAGGGCAAAAAGTATGCTTCTTTACTTATCTTCCAGATGCTTCCATTTAACTGGCTACTTTAGGCCATCCCAACCCCAGTTTCCTGGAATCTTATGACTCTTGCTAGTGGGAATGAATTACGATTAGGGGACTTGAATTTCCTCTTTCTAAGCTCTGGGTCCTGGAAATAGCCAGAGAATTGGGTTTAAACAGTTTGACCACCAATACAACATTGACTCAAATCTCACTGTCTTAAATGTCAATTAGATAGGGGCACTGTTTGATAAGGTCAAGTGATAGGAACCTAAGTTAGAGGCGGGAGCTGGAGGAAGGCATTGCCATCTGGAGAGACCGAGATGATGACCACTAAAGACCTGAAAAGTTCCACGAGAAAGACCAAGGAGAGCTATCGATTACTAAAAAAACAAGGTAATGAGGGGGAGCTCTGACCATCCTGCTGACTCCTAGAATGTGAGGATCAGGGAGAATCTCCTGAAATTTGAAATACAAATAAAAAGTTCCATTTTACCCTGAAAAAGGTGAATTATTAGTCCTAAGATGAAAGACATGATAAAGATGAAAACTTATTTTAAAAATTTGGAGAGCCATTCTGCCGCATTAAGGGAAGCGGAGATGTTGGAGGGGTGTCCCCAAGCTGTAAGGATCAACTCAGGGGCATGGCCAGGCCCTCCAGTGTCCCTGGCAGTTTGCAGCTGGGATGTGAGAGTCCATGGCCCCAGTTCCGGGTGGCAGCAAGGTCAATCCTTCCAGAGGGTAAGTACGCTGGTGGGCAAGCCCACTCCTCTTCCTCATTCTTTATGTGTCTCTTTTGCGAACTCGAAGCATTCAAGTGGGACATGAAGCCCCACTTTAATGCAAAAGGTATCTTACTCTGGGGTCCGAAAGAACACCCATCACCAAACACTGGGGGCAGCTTCTAATAGCCTAGCAGGTTTCTCCTCAGCCAACTCTTTCCTGAAGTGCGTGTTGTTTAAATTCCGAATACTGCTCCTTTAAAGCAAGTCAGCATTTTCCAGGTCTGAGGAGCATGTCAGCTATGGATCAATTATCTCCCCTTACAACTCACATCACTCCACGCAATTGAGTTAAAGACAACACATGTGGGCTCTGGCCAGTTGGCTCAGTGGTAGAGCGTTGGCCTCATATGTTGAAGTCCTCGGTTTGATTCCTGGTCAGGGCACACAGGAGAAGTGAAAATCAGCTTCTTTACCCCTCCCCCTTCTTTTTCTTCTTCTTCCACAGCCATGGCTCAATTGGTTCAAGCAAGTTGGCCCCGGGCACTGAGGATGGCTCTATGGCTTCACCTCAGGCACTAAAATAGCTTGGCTGCAGAGCAACAGAGCAGCAGCCCAGATGGGCAGAGCATTGCCTGGTAGGGGGATTGCCAGGTCGATCCCAGTCAGGGTACATGCAGGAGTCTGCCTCTCTGTCTCTTACTTAATATAAATAAATAAATAAAAAGGCAGCACACGTGGATTAGGCCTCCATGCTTGCACTAAGAGAAGTGGGTGGGGTGGGAGACCGGCTTCAGAAGATGAAGGAAATTGCCCAGGAAACAGCTGCTGGAGGAAGGTTCTGGGTGCTTCCTGCCAGCCCTTTGGCTGCATCACACTGATTTTACAACTGGCCTGTGGGCTTCACCAGTTAGAGGCCCTCCCCTCCATGGCAATAAAGGTTTGATGCTCCGTTCTTAGATTTATTGCTGGATTGCCAAGGGGTCTCTTCCTGCCGGAGGAACCAAGCCGCTGGGCTGGCTTTGTGATGCAGGAACAGCACAGGTCCAGGCTCACAGGCCAGCCTGGGACCCATTCTCACCAAGGGCCCCAGAAAGACCGTGACTTTCCCTCCGTGTGTGCACGTGGGGGCACAGGGAGTGTGCCCAGAACGAACAACAGAGCACATTTGTGCAGTACTGTTTCATGGAAGCGCTGACTTCTTAAGAGAAAAGTCTGTGCATGTGAGCTGGGGGGAGAGGAACAAGGGAGGAGGAGCAGGGTTCCGGGAGCAGAGCTGCCTGGCATGGCCAGCCACTCCCCACTCCTAGGGCCTCTGTGTTATAAGCTTATGCACACAGCCGGCGTAGGGAGCTGTCTCAGGACAGCTGTCCCCAGAATGCTCAGTCCCTAACTGACTGCTTGGCATGTAGCTGGCAACCCTCCCATGTGGGACCCAGGTGGGGGGAGGGTCCTGCCTGAGGAGTGTGACCCTCTGCAAAAGGACAGGGACCTGTGGCTAGGACAAGGAGGATGAAGTGGTGGAGAGCCACCCGAGTCATGGGGGCAGAAGTACCCTGTGTCACTAGGCCACCAGACTGAGAATCCAGTTGTGGGTTTTTCCAAAGTAGAAACAAAGGGAGGTGTTGGTGACCACTATCCCAGACCCCCTGCTGCCTGGGGAAGCCTGAGGGTGGAGGGACAGGGAGCGTGGACGATGGGCGGTACCGGATTCATGTGTCTTAGTCCTGGTGGTGGGAGGACTCTCCATGGTGGTGGCGGCAGTGGTTGTCGTAGTTGTGGCGACGGAGGTAGGTGCGACAGTTGGGATGATGGGGACTGTTGTGGCTTCGGTGGTGGCAGCAGCGGCAGTAGTATCGGTACTGCCCACAGCGCCCGTGGCACCCACCGTAGTCGGGGGTAACGTGGGAGGAGCTGAGAGGAAAATGTAAAACAGCCAAGTCTGGTCGGTTTGGCTGTCCCCAGCCTGGACTCATGGCCCCCGCGTGCAAGGCAGGCAGCCTGGTGACAAGATGGAGCTTAGTAATCAGCTGTGTCCCCAAGCACGATGTATGAACCGGGTCAGATGAGTCACGGTGAAAGGACACAACCATGTACCAGGAAGAGAATGAAGCCCTGTGTACGTTTCATTTTCTTCTCATGGTCTCTGTGGTTCAAAGCACCCAGCATGCATCCAGCCAAGGGCAGGGATTAGGGTGGGAAGGGACATGTACCAAATTGCTCAGACCTCAGGGACAACAGCAGGAGATCCCAGGCCAAGCGCCACCCAGACACAGGCCAAGCAGCACCACGTCCATCCAGTCCCAGAACCTGGCCCTGGGGGTGGGCCGACGGCTGGGTCCTATCTTAGAGGAGTACCAGGAAGCCTGCCATTCTTAATCATTCACCCCCAAATCACCCTTCTCCCTGCCTGCATGAGTGCCAACGCCACCGGAGAACAATTCCCACTCTGTGGAGCCTGTGGTGTGGTTCGCCTCTCCCCGCCTCCATTGCTGACCCTCCCGGCCGCTCCTCCCTTCTCCTACACCCAGGGACGGTCCTTCCTGCAGTTACCCCACTCTACCTGGACTGCAGTAACTGCCTTTCTCTCTAGAAAGTTTGGGGTTCAGGTACCTCAAGTCCTTTCCCTTTGCAGTTGAATGGGAAAGGGGCACGAATGGAAGCCCCTCTTCCCAGCCCAGAGCATACAGAGATCCCAGGGCACAAGTGAGACACATGCTGTCTCTTTTGTGCGTCAGTTCAGGGGGTTCAAATCTGTACCAACTCTATGCCCTCATCTTCCGTTCAAGCTAGCCTTCCCTAAGGTGAACCCTTAGGGCTAAGTCCATGTATGTGACCACGCTTCCATAAGCCCTCTTTCCTTCTATGAAGGGTTCCGGAAGTTAACAAAGTGCTGTCCTATTACTCTTTAGTTCCAATGCTGCTAAAGTTGAGGGTCTGAGAAGACTACTGTTTGTCTGGGGCAAGTCAGACAGACAGAGCCGCCTCTGTTACTGGCTCCATCTCCTGTGGTCTGATCAGGGTACACGTGCTAGTGTCGATGTCGACGGGGCAGTAGGCAGGAAGTTAAGACATAAGTAGAAAACTCTAACTCCCAAGAAATGGTGACATCCCACCCTACCTCAAATCTCCATAAGTTCAAGAAAATAATATTCCCATCCTAAGAAAGGGGGCCCGGCCAGGGAGGGAGCCAGAGGGAAAACCACTAGAGTGTTTTTCTCAGGGGAGAACAAGAGATCCTGAGCTTTCTCAATAAGAGCCTGATCAACAAAAGCCCTTTCATTTCCCAGGCCTCCAATATTACAGGTCCCCCACAGAGGAGGGACTGTTCCTGGGATCCCCTGTCACTTCCTTATTTGTAAGATCAGAAGCATTATTGGGCCCCGAGGGTGGTGACCACAGAAGTCACACTGGGCAGCTGACTCTGACACATTCCGGAGATTCCTGGGCAAAGTCCAGGCAGTCAGTGCTATATTCCTCAAGCCCGGGTCAACTCAGAGACATCAGGAAGGTGGGGGGAATAGGGGAGGGTGGGTGGGGACAATCTTTCGCTCATAGTCACTATTCAAGGATACATTCAGTCGTAGGTGGCCCCAGGCCCGGAAGGCTCAGTCTTAGAAAAGTTCAGCATAAGGGAATTCATCTATGCCACCCACCAAGACAGACAGACAGACAGACAGATACATGGGAAAGCCTGTGCCTGAGAGACCCCCCTCCCCCACAGGCAAAGGTCGGTTCTCTCCCAGGCCAGGTCCTGGCAGTTCCCATGGCCATGAAAACACATGGGCCGGGCACACAACTGCTCCATGCTGTTGGTAGGAACCTCAAGAGGCTATTTCATTAAGCTGGGCCAGGACTGCTCTAATTTGGTTCCATCAGCAGTGTATTTTCCACTAATTTCTGGCAAATACAATGTTCACAGGACCTCTGTTTTCTATGATTGTTGAAAAGGTGCCATCAAAAAAATACGGGGTCGCTGGCTTGAGCAAGACATCACTGGCTCAGCTGTAGCCCCCTGGTCAAGGCACACATGAGAAAGCGATCAAGGAACAACTAAGAAGCTGCAATGAAGAGTTGATGCTTCTCATCTCTCTCCCCTCCTGTCTGTCTGTTCCAATCTGTTCCTCTCTGTCTCTCTGTCAGAAAGAAAAAGAAATACCTAAGAGACTTCCTTTCAACTTAAATCATCCCAATCTGTGTAGCACAGAGACCTGGGCTTTCCGCCTACACACACTCACACCGGTATTACATTTCCCAAGCTTCCCTAATCTCATGTGCCCCTTGGTCCTCATATGAGCAGAGATACACACGCTCACACTCACGCGGCCAGGCTCACGTGTGCAACCCTGAGGTCCCAATGAGCAGCCTTAGAAACAGAGAGGCTGAGAGGCTGGGTTAGAACAAGTTCTCCCTAGGCCGGCTGGTCAGAGGCAAGAATGACACATGGCTTGAGGATGCTTCTATATAGTATTGTCCCCTGCCTCTGATGGTCCCTTTTGCCAAGTGTGACGAAGAGGAAGTGATTCTCCCCGATGATGGCAACCTAGTTGCTTTTCCTCTGCTCAGCGCCAACAGTCTCAGGGCATCAGTGGGAGGGAACCGAGAGGGGCGTGACAAGCCAGGTGTTGTCTGCTCACAAGGCATCACTGGAGTCACCTCGGAGACAACCTTAACTGTCTGAGGTCACAGCGGGCAAATAAGCGTTCTCTGAGTCTCTTGTCCCCTGGTTGGAGAGATGGGGAGGCAGAGGTGAGAAGACGCCCCGAGGGAAGGGACAGAGAGTCAGGTGAGTGAGTTGTTAGAGATGCGTATAGGTGGGAGGGCAATAAAGGTTTTCCATGGGGAAAGTATCAGTGCTCAGGTCAAAGGGGGTTCCGGTGATTTCATGCCCTGGGATGGGGTTGGGATAGAGGACAGAAAGGGAATAAAGCCGAGAAGTGGGGCTTATCGACAGAGTGGCCCCCAGGCTGGATGAGACATATTGCAAGGATGTCACCACCAGCGATAGCAGGGACCGTGGGTTGGAGAACCCCCCTGGTCAGTGCGCAGGGCAGACTAACAGGCTGCCACCTGAGCGGAAGGGGGAGCCACAGCTGGAAGCACAGGACCTCAACCCAAAGGCAGTGTCTGCCTAATGGGTGGCCGAATGCACATGGGAAGGAACCCCAGCCACTGCCAAAGGTTTCCCACCAGTTTCGGGAACACCACGTAGGAGATGGAGAAAACTGAGAGAAGACGACAACGCGTCTCTTTCTCATCTCGCTGACCCCAGAGCCTGCCATGGAGTGGCTTACCAAACATTTACTTACATATCTGAACTGAGTCAAAGATGAGGACAGCAGTTTCCAGACATTTCCAGGTGGAAGGCTCAGTCCAAAAATGCCCATATGGCACATGGACACCCTAGCCAAATCACAGATGGCCAGGACAGATGGGCAGCAGTTCTAAGAGGCAGCAGGTATGGGTACACGACAGGGACCATCTTCACCGAGTGAGACACAAACATCAGTGTGGGGAAAAACCACCCGGGTTTGGGGAGGGTGAGAGGGAAGAAAGCCGTGGGCTGGATGCCAGGCCCCTGTCAAAAATGCAGGACCTAAGTTGCATTGCCTGCCACCGGCAGGTTGAGCAGAGAGAGTTCTCATGCATTTAAAGCTGAGGACAGTTAAGGGTATCAGCACATCTCCTTACAAAGAAGGGCAATGGGCCTCGTTGACCGTGTCCTACAGGAAACACATTGACTGATGGACAGAGACCCTGCGCTCATTCTGCATTCAATGAGCTTGGATCTTTTCTAGAAGGGAAGTACAAAGTGGGGTGTTTGTCATCACATCCATCCCCATCGCAACTGCCTCTCACGACGGGCAGCCCAGACTGGTTGCATCAGTGAGCCTATGAGCAAGGATGCCTATGAGCAAGGCATCCTGCCACTAGACCCACCTGCCTTGGATGTCCGGGTGCCAGAATGGGGGAGGGGACCAGGAGCTGCTTGACCAGTGAGCATCTAGCTGATATTCCGGGTGCCCTCCCTGTGTCTCATCTTCACTGAGCCTGGCAGGCTGTCCTGCGCACCTGCTGCGACAGGCCCGGAAGAATCTCTTTTGCAAACTTGAATCAGGCAGTCAGAGCAACCCCCAGAGTACAAGACTGGCTTTCTCCCAAGTCCCCAGGGCATCCACCTCTTCAGCAGAGGAGTTCTGACCCTGTGGGGAGGCACTGGGCCCCTGCCAGCCTGGGTTACTGAGGGGTGGGGGATAGAGAGAGCGGGGGGAGGAGGAAGGCAGTGCACCACCCACAGATCTGGCTGACAAAACAAAGGTAAAGGGAAGGAAGCAGGGTGTGCAACTGAAACAGAACCAACCTAAAATGGGGGTGGGAGCAGAAAATCATGTGGCAAGGAGGCGTCCTTTTCATAAGCCAACTCAGATTTCTCACCTGGTTCTCAGTTCTCCCTCACTGCCGAGAACCTCAGGAGGCTCTGGCGAGCCCTGCCCCGTAGCCTCTGCTCTGCCAGGGTGAGCCCTGCCCCATAGCCTCCGTTCTCCCAGGGCGAGCCCTGTCCTCAGCTTCAGAGGGGGGCTGGGAGGGAACCCTTGGGTCCCCTGCCTAGTGTCTCCGGCCCAAGGACAGGCCTTCCATGGTGAAGTACTTTTTGATGCCCAAGCCCACAAATGAGGATTTGAGGAAAAACCTGGTTAGCTGGGACCTGCCTGCCATATTCCTCACTTCTGTGTATCAACCTCCCTAAACCCGAAAATGGAGTGTTCTTAATAACCAAGACTCTAAAAAGGCGGGTTTCTGAAGGGTGAGGGGCCAATCAGCCCATGGTGCCCAGAGACTCCAGACCCTGAAGCACCTGACTCCATCCAAAGATATGCTCCCTGGTTCTCACTGACCAGAACCCACAGTAGATGGCAGAGCTGGTGCTGGGCCCCATGCAGCATGCAAGGCCAGCATGCAGTGTGCTCACCCGCAGGTCACTGTTTCAGGGCACGGCAGCCTGACCAGAGCACAGGAGCCAACTGTGTCTACTTGTGGTCCAGCATTCCTTCTTGGGACATAGCTGACCCGCCAAAGGCTGCTGACTCTGCCTCTGAGCTCTTAAATGTCAGGCAAGAGCCCAGGTGTTTCAAGAAGTAATCACTTGGTTTCAGAGAAAGCTCCAGGTCCAAGAACATGTCTGGAGCCCAGGTGTGTGGGGCCCCTCCTAAGTCAGCCATCCCCATCTCAGTAGGAGGCAAGTCGTAAATGGAGGGAGGAGAATCTGTTGGATTCTGGTCCCTTCCTCTACACACATTCTCCCTGACAGTTGGCTTCGCAACCACTGAAAGGGTGAGCCTGGAGCATGCTTTCAGTCTGAGCCTCTCCCTCCTTCTCCGCCTGGGCTGGGCTCCACCTTTATCATCCCATGCCATGCCCATTACCTCCGCTGCTGGTACGGTACCTGCGGTTGGAGTAGCTTCAGAACACAACGCCCAAGATGGCCAGAGAGAGGGAGAAAGGATAAGAGAGAGAAGAGAAAACAGAACACAGGTGAAACCACAGGACAAGCAGGCAGAGAAGGTTCTGGCTCAAACCTAACCCAGAGAGTGTGGTCAGGTACTGGCCACTGCCCTGAGTGTGCCAACTGGTGTTTGGGGCTCATGACCAATGCCCCTGGGGTGTGGTATGTTTCTACAGAAAACTTTCCACCTGGACGTTGGGGACCTTTCTAATACTTTGATTCTACCTCTACTCAAGGACTAACATCTAGAAGGTGGCAGCAGGCAGTCCGCCTAGGGTGCTATATTCCTAGGTCTTTTCCCAAGAGGATGTCTTGCCCAGGCTAGACTGCCCTTTATGAAGTAGGCTGGGTCACCCTCCATGACGCCATGGATTGAGGGCAAAAGGTGCAGGACAGCCACCCCAGACAAGAAGAATGTTTCCGCTATCTTTGGGGGAAGGTGTGGGATAGTGTTGGGGTGCGTGGGAGAGGGGGAAGCATATTTGGCTGAACCCTCCCCATATTATGTCTGCCTTGGGAGGCCTGGGGACAGTGGCAGACTGGAGTCTTGAGGCCCCTGTCCTGTTCTGCTGCCACAGTCCTTTCCCACCAGTCACACCAACTGTGAACTGAGCCTTAAGAGGAATTCCTGAATTGCTGCAAGTCCCTAAGTTGAAAAGAAAGTCTTTGCCCTCTTTCCACCTGGGACTGCAGAACTTTCCTTGTGGTGCTCACTGGGGCTGGACAATGCTTCTTTCTCTGACGTCCTATACTGGGGTGCAGATGGGGTGGGAAGAGGCTCTCTTTTATGTATCTTCCTAGGGTTAAGTAATCAAGAAAGTGCATCATCCCTGGTCCGGCCACGCCTTTGTTAATAGGCACATATCAGGTACTTTACCCAACGTCCCCCAGCCCTAATAGATGACCCAATGGGGTTGGAAGGCCAAACTAGGAGAGGAGTGTATTGTGTGACCCAATAGGGTTGGAAGGCCAAACTAGGAGAGGAGTGTATTGTGTGACTCACTCCTGGTTTATGAGACCAGACAGCGTCCCCTCCCCGAGTCCCATCCCCTTGCTGCTGGCACTGGCCACTGGGCAGGGACCCCAGGGTAGGCAACAGGGGCAGCAGGGCCTGGCAGCCCCGGGAAGGAAGCACTGCTGCTCTCCTGAGTGGGGTAGGGGTTTTCGGGAGATCTGAAGAAAGCACTAGACATGATCACCTGTGGTCAACATCAAGGATCCCTACACACATCCCTTCTTTCAAGTCTTCTCTTGCAGACCCAACCCCTCGCCCCACACAACAGCACCTTCCTCATCTAAAATAACATTCCTCATGTTAAACTGCACCAGGTATTCTTGTGGATGTCTCCTCTTCTAGACTGTTGGAACTTATTGCCTATGGATCCCCATTTTTGGCACGGTGTCTAGCACCTCCCTTAGTGGGTATTCAAGAAATGGCTTTTGAATAGACCACTGTGCCTCTGGAGAGGTAGTGGGGTCCCCTCTTTCATAGGGAATATGCTGGTATCAAAGTTTTTATAGTCACCAACCCCTAAGACCGTGATGGTGAACCTATGACACATGTGTCAGCACTGACACGGGTAGCCATTTTTGATGACACATGGCTGCATGCGGCCACATACCAGAGAAGTATGGGGCCGCATGCCGAGAAGGACGTTTCATCCTCGGCTCCTGCACGGCCAGGTGCAGTAGCTGAGGATAAAACATTTGCTGTAGTGTAGACACAGTGTGGGAGGTCTGTAGGCCAAAACAACAGAACTCTGGCACAGAGCGTCTAGTTCTGGGACTTCCGGTTAGGCCGTTTTTCTCAAAGTGACACACCACCAGAGTTATGCTCGGTTTTTTGGCAAATTTTGACACACCAAGCTCAAAAGATTGCCCATCACTGACCTAAGAGGTTCCGGGATGCCAGTCAGTGTGTGCAGATGGGCCCAGAGCACCCTCTAGTGGACTTCTCAGGCAGGTGCAGCTCCAATGGGGATTGCTACTCTCCTGGAAGAGGCCAGGACCCAGGAGATGAACCCATTTGCTCTTTGTTAAGTTAGTCTGGCACATGGGTGTCTCCCAAATCCCGTTCCTCTCCACAGCCTGATAATTCAATTCAGGCTGCAAGGAGGGACTACATCTACTTATGATCTGGGCAAGCAGTTTCAATCAAGGTTATTTCTCCTCCCTCCTTGGCCCCATGTGCCCTTGGGAAAAAAAGAGGTGTCCTCAGAGCCCTCATGGGTGCTCTCAAAATTCATGCCTCCCTCAGGAGGTCAGCACTTGCACTATTCCTTGGGGTTCATTTGCATATTTGCTTCCGACACACTTTTCCTCATCTCATCTCTGCTCTAGACTCATGCTCTCTTCTGTATTCCCCACTAGAAGGCAAATGACACGTTAAGTAGCTGAGCAAGTCGAGGCAAAGTGGGGACCCAGGGCTGATGGCAAGTCTAAGGAGGGCCGAGTTCTCCAGGCACATCGCCAGCACCTACCTGTCAGGAGACCAGATGGATTCTCTGCTTTGAGGGCTGAGAACCTGCAGACTCACTTCCTCTCCATGCTGGGGGGCCTGGCAGCCGGAGGCCAGGTCAGAGTGCTGCTCTGGGCATCTGAATTAGCTAGCGCCTGTCATCCCTGAGGCTGCCACAGTGCACCTACCTTCATTCGGCGGTGCTGGTGACTCCTCCGTGACTGCTTCCCCAGAGCCCACCTGCGTCCTGGCACTCAGCGTGAAGCGGTAGCGTGACACAGGGTCTGCTCTTTGCACCGTGAACTTGGTGTCATTGGGCGAGAAGTTCTCCACCATCTGCTTTCCTACTTTGGTTCCATTAACTGAGGAGATACAGGGGAGTGGAAATGAACTTTGGCAACGTTGATCACAATGAGTTATATAATAGCTGGAAGGAGCAAACTTTCCCAACTCTGCCAGCAAGGGATATGGTGAAACCTGCCTCGTGTGTTTGAAGACTTGGGGGATGGGAGACTTGGTTCAAAGGCAGAGTGCAGAAAAGGAGTCCTTTCCAGCTGTTTGATGACATACCAGGGTTAATACTTTTTTCACCGATCTTGTTATCTCTAGCTCACTGCAAAGTTATGTGGCTAATTCTGACTCAGTTTATAATCCCCAAACCTTTCAACAAGGACAGTTTATGAGTTTCTTCCTTTCAAACAGAACTAGGGCAAACCCACTAGAGCTTTTGATGGTTAATGCCTCCTTTGTAAAAAGCCTATTCAATGTACCTTAAAGGGGGAGGTCAGCTCCACAGATCATTCTAAACAGCATACAAGTGCACAGCGGGGCATTCAGATTGTTAACACAACACCCAATGAGGGACAATATCACTTACTTCAAAAGGCTTAATGTTTTTCAGATATAATGATACTCCTGTCCCTTCATGGTGACACTGAACTCCTAAGGTGAGGTTTTCCTGACCCAGGCTCCTGACTGGGTTACCCCCCAGTTCCTGACAGGTCTACATACAGCTGCTTTACATAACTGACACTTTGCTGTGGTGTCCCTGGGTGTCGTGCAAATTCCTGTGCAGGTACCATCCACCTCATCAGATGAGGAACTCTCTCTCCTAGACTTACAGGTGTCGGAGACTGTAAGATCCCTGAGGGCTGGTATGGACTCCTCATTAGACCAGTTCCCTTTGTTTCCTGGGACCAACTAGGAGCTCCCTGCAAGAGGAGCTGCCAGAAAAGCAGGGCTTGGGTTTCACCCACCTGCCCTAACACCACGGGCAATTTTCCCTGGTCCCTCCAACCCTCTGCGATGCCCTTTGCACCACGGACTCCTCAGTTCCTTAGAAGTGGTGAGAATGAGGTTTCTGATTCCCACATTATCTAAGAGAAGCAGAGCAAACCGTACAGGCCGCATATCGGAGAGAATATCCAGTCAGGATCCCATTGGGGTGTTCTGGATGGTCCCATTCCAGGGTGATTGTCTGCAGGTTGGGCTGCCGAACTCGGAAACGCCTGGGGGCACTGGGTACTTGGGGAAGGAGAAGAGAGTGGGGGAGGTAAGGGGAGGGGGGTGGACAGGATGAGGAAAACAAAAACAAAGCACAAATGTGAAGGCACTGATCTCAGGCAATCCCCGCGCTGGACAGCTGCTAAGCCAGGGCCATCGCAGTCCAGGATGGTGCTTCCCAGTTCAGGAAGCATGGCTCAGACTGTAAACAGAAGTTGTAAATCGAGGGTCCCTGTAGCAACTACTCTGGACGCAGCACGTTAGGCTCTGATTCTGCCAAGATACCTCCAAGGAGGGCAGAGCACATCTCAGGCAGGGAAACAACTTCACTGCTTCCTACAGAGGCGGCAGCTCCTGATCTCCAGACAAAGATTGTCACTGTCCAGTCCTAGCAGCAGCCCAAGCCTCTGAGCTGAGGGTGCTGGGTTTGGGGGGTGGGGGGACTAGAAAGAAAGCCAAGATGGAGCACGTGGACAGGTGAGCAGCAGGACTGATGGGAGAGGCTGATGGAAAAACCAAAACAAGAGGGAAAGATAGGAATAAAAAAAACAAGAGAGAAGAACAGTCAAGAGAGGAGGAAGAGAAGAAGAAAATGGGAAAAGAACAGTTAAAAACCGAGGGAAGAGAAATAGAGATGGGTGAGGCAGGCGCCAAGCTGACAAGAGAGGATGGGCGAGAACAGGTGAACTGGGGTCTTTGTAGGCGTCTGCCTCCCAGGACCAGGGCGACCATGAATGAACCTGCAGAAGGCAGGTGCCCCTCTCCAGGGACTCTGCATCCCCCCGGCTGACAATCTCAGAGAAAGCTTCTTGATTTCAGTGGTAAGAGCTCTGTAGGTCCTGAGTGCTGGAAAACAGACCAGATGCCTCTAGGTGGTGAGGGTGACAGTGCTTCAATGTCAGGAGGGGGCAGGCCGCCCCGGCTCCCCCAGTGCCCTGGGTCTCAGTCTGTATAGCCCATCTGGAATTATGTCATCAGACCACACAAGTCTTCTCTTGAGGTACAACCTCGTCAGGGCAGGCCACCTAGATGACAGTGCTGTGTGGGAATGGCGGGAGGTGCTCAGCTCACAGGTCATCAACTCCTTGAGGTCATGCAGAGGTCAGCTTGTGCCGTCCGTGCCAGGCCACAGTGGAGCTGCTTGAGGTCCACCTGGATGCAGTACCCTTGTCCTGCCCCACCCTGAAGAGCTGCGGGTCAGACCTACCTCCTTCTGGGGTGGTGAACTCCTTGGTTTCACTGCGAGGCCCATCACCTCTCCCATTGACCACAACCATCTCCAGCTTGTAGTTACTGTAGGGAAAGAGGCGGGACACCACACCCCGGAGGCGGTCACCAGAGAAGCTGGCTTGCTGTCTCTTCTGAGACACCCACAGGTTCTTCAGTAAGCTGCTCTCCCTCCAGTAGTAGGCCTTCGGGACAGAGGCAGGCCGGTGAGGGGTCGGTCAGGCGGAGATGGGTTAGTTGTTAGTGGTGGTGCTAGAGACCGGTCTTCCCTTTGCTTGCCACAGGCTCCGAATCCCAAATGAACCCGTCAGCCCCACACAGGGCTGAGGTCACAGCCTGAACGTCCCTGTTCATTTGCCACTAGTGAGTATGAACTGATGTCAAAGAAGAAATAGGGTTTTTGGTTTCAATCACCTCCTTGGAGAACAGGCAAGTTCGCCAGCCTTATAGCTGAGTTGCTCCATCACGAGCCTTATTTTCAAGCTGGGGAAGAGGTTGCTCAGGGAGTCAGTGCCAAAACCACAAATGTGAGCCACGGGTCCAAGCATGGAAAGCGCTGTCCTGGCCTGGAGGCCGCTTCCCCTTGAGTCAGATTAGTATGGTTTAAGACTGGCAGCAGAGGAGCTGAGAAGTAGTGGGTTACCCCCAGAAGCCTGAATATGAAAAAGGGCTGATTTAATCCTTCGAAGTCAAATATTTCTTTTACTATTATTACAAGACCTTTAGAATGGGACTGACACATGTCCAAGTCAGTGAGATGTCAGGCTGCCTGGTGGCAAGAGCTTGGATGGAACAGCTCATGGAAGGCGGCAGCATTTCAGGTAAGGTTGAGAGAGTGTGACACAAGGTCTGATGAGCAGCGAGTAAGAAGCTCCAGGTCAGGCTGCACACCAGTGTCACCTAAGTCTCAATGGCAAGATAAGGAGGAAGTCCAGACTTGAGAGGGGGACCCAATGGGACCTTTAGCCAGAAAAACCTCCAGGCAAGTATGTTAAGGGTGCAAGGCCAACTTAGGAAAGAGCTCATTCAAATGTATACAGCATCTTGTCTGCCTTCTCCCACTTACCAAATTCCTTGCCCAGGAAGAGACTGACCCCTTCCATTCCGCCCCTGATTATCTATCAGCCAACACTCAACGACCTCTGAGGTCAAAGAGCCTCTGTTACCCCATGGCTACAGCCTCCTTCACTTCTCAGGCAACTTTTAATAGAGCTAGCTTCTTACAGGAAGAGCCTTGCATACCTTGGGTTTGCTCTTCCTTTCCCTGCCCCTCAGCTCATGTTTTCAAAGAAGAGAGAAGAGGAGCAGACACTGCTCTCTGGCAGGAAGACCAGGAGCAGCCAGAGGCCTGGATGATCCATATGCCGGGTAACCCGGAGCGGGCTAAGACAACAGGGGAGGCCTCTACACCCTTTTAGAGGTTACACCTGTTAGTTGGGGCTTCACAAAATCAGACTGAGTGAGGCAAGCAGCCGTGGGGGCCATTAGGAGCAGGCAGGGTGCAGCTCAGCGGTGCTTCAACGGAGCTTCTGAGAATGTACATGGCTTTCTGCTGAGCAGAATCTCTCAGCATAGCTGCTGTAGGACACATCTGGGTGTGTGTCCAAATATATATATATTTGAGTATAATTTTGAGGAGCTAACCCTAGACATCTTGAATCAACAGCTCCCTCTAGGACCCCTTTCATAGATCTCATGGCCTCCACCTGCTCCCCCCTTGCCTTGGTTACTGAGTTGGGTGGTTAGAAGAGGATGGGAGCTGGCTTCCTCACTCGGTACTCTCTGAGCTGGCCCTGGACCGTGTCGGAGTAGACGCGGTTCCACTGCAGGCTGATGGCTGTGCTGTTCAGGACTCGAACTTTAACATCAGTAGGTGCAGCCCTGGGATCTGCAACGTGTTGGGACAGAGAGCAGGTTATGCTGGTAGGGCTAGCCCCAGGACCCCAGGTTCCCCTCGACTTACTCTCTGCTGCCCACACCTCTACCCCACTCTGGACCCTGGGTACATCATAGATGCAGGGCTATGTCTCCTCTATCAGACTGTACTTGGAGGAGTGGGGAAAGGCTCAAAACAAAATGGCGGCAGTGCTGGTACGAGGGCAATATCTGCTACCCTCCCATGCTGGGTGGTTTCTGTTTGCCTTTGCACCCCATTCTCCACCCTGTTCCATGTCCCAGGAGGCTGCCCTTTCTGGGCCGTGTCATTTGGGCTCCTCATTCCCAGGTTTCTGGAGGGATTTGCCCAGTAGGAAGCACTGTCAAGAGATCCTGAGGCAGAAGGAGAGGCAGCTGTTCCCCTGGCTACCTGTTTGCAGGACTGAGGGTTGACAGCATTGCAGTCTTCTGCCCAAGGCCATGGGTGGGCCTCAATGTCAGGTGTAGACTCATTCTTTCCCCTCCCCTTCAAGGCTCAGAGTCATATAAGGACATCCTGCTGTGGCTAGCCCTCCAGGTGGTTCACCATAGTTGGTGTTTTCCCTCTAAGCCTGTCCTCACATTAGAAATAGCCCCCTTTGAGTGACATTTGTTACCTGCTGGAAACATTACCACCAGACTAACTGTGCCCTATCCGCTACCTGGAAGGGGAGGGCCACTCCTTCCCCCATAACTGATACCCACACTCCTTTCTCCATTTGCTGCGGAAGCAGTTCCAACCCATCCCCTCTTCTTCACCTGAGCAGAGGCCACAGGAATAGACAGTTGCAATGGAAACTGTGGGGCGAGCCAAAAAGTTTATGACCAGATGCTGTCTATTTCATACGTACCATCCAGTAGTCTACTGTACAGAAATGTCTGCCACCATGGAGATGAGGAGGGATGGACAGAGGGCCTGCAGACCTGCTCTGCTTATCTACCAAGTGGGTTCAATCCATAATCATCTCCAGGAAAGTAAGAAACAGGGCCCAGCCCTCATTTCTTCCTATCTCACTGTTATAAATGCTGCTGGCCCGATTCCTGACCCCAGCATTACCCGTGACAGCTCCTCTCCGAGACTCTCCCCACTCCCCCTTCCTTTTGGTAACCCACGATCTCTTCTTAGATCAGATCCAGACCCCCAGGGATATGAATCACCCTGGCCTGGGGGGCCTCCAATGACCCCCCTGCTTTGCTCAGCAGCCTGCTGGATTGAGGTGCTGGGGACAAAGAGGCCACCGCAGTCTGAGAAACCAGGCACGTGCTTCTACACACATGTCCAGAATCCTGTCGACTGACCCACGCAAGCCTCCAAAGAACTCTTTTTATGCTCAATTCCAAGGACCAAGAGCATCAGTGTAAATGCTGGCAGCTAACTGGCTGGGTGCTTCCAGTCTGGGGCTCTGCAGACCTTTGGCATCCCTGAAGGCTTCCCCTGGGGAGCCAGCCAGGAGAGGAGCCTGGCCTTGGCCCCACTTCCTGCGGAGGAGTCTAATTATGGCTCTTTGGGATGCAGAGCCTCTGAAGTCTTTAGACCTGGGCTCTATTTTCATACCTGATGGTTGCTACTGTATCATACTAGCAAGGGTTTTCCTTGCAGGGTCTCAGTTTTCCCGTCCATCAAATGAGAGTATTGGACTAGGTGATGATATTCAGTCATTTTAACCAGTGTTAAGATGATAACATTTCCGTTCTGAACCTTCTCAGGAGCCCATCCGTTATTATGTAGGTCACCGGAAGGGGATTACTCTTTCCTGGGGAGTGGCTGTCCTCCCAGGATACTCTTGGAAGTCCCATGACCCACCCCAAGGTTCCCAGTCTGTGAAGGTAGCCATTATGCAGCCCAGCTGGGAGGGTCCTGGATGGGGGACAGGGGGAAGGTACTCACAATCTTCTCCAGAGTAACCGATGACAGTGTCTGGCTCAGGGCCCTTCCCAAAGTCATTTTCGGCCTGCACTCGGATCTCATAGGGCACATAGACAGGGGTCTGCCCCACCACATAGCGGGAGCCCCACACTGTGACGTTGTTCCAGGTCTCTCGAGTCTCTCTCCGCCGCCACTTGACGATGTAGCGTAGGTTGGGGCCAAAGGCAGAGGTGGCATTCATGGGCTGAGCAGGGAGAGACAGAGGCGGGGGTGGAGGGGGCAGGTGGAGAGCCCAAACCCACTCACAGCTTGCACTCCCATTCTACGCCAGGCATCCCTCCCCAGACTGCCCAACACTGACCAGCCCCCTACCCCCTCTGAGTCCTCCAAGAGCCCAGAGTCCTACGAACCCAGCAGCATGTAGATTTTCTGTGACCTAGTCACTGTGACTCCCACATTTGCAAGTGCAGAGGGAGCAAAAGCTTTATTTATTTATTTTTTTAAAGATTTTATTTATTCATTTTTAGAGAGAGAAAGAGAAGAGGGGAAGGAACAGGAAGCATCAACTCCCATATGTGCCTTGACCAGGCAAGCCCAGGGTCTCGAACCGGCGAGCTCAGCATTCCAGGTCAACGATTTATCTACTGTGCCACCACAGGTCAGGCAAAAATCTTTATTTTTGACAGGACTCTGTCTTATGATGAAGCAACAAGAAAATATATGGATGATAATATTCTCCAAAGTTGGAAAGGCCTGAGTTCTGGTTTAGCCACTGCATGCATCCTGCCAATGAACTCAAAATTACAGAGCCTACTTCAGTTCCACTGAATCCAGGCTGTCTGTTCTGTCCTTTTTAATGGGTCAGAGCCCCTTTTTAAAAAAATTTATTTTATTTTATTCATTTTAGAGAGGAGAGAGAGAGAGAGAGAGAGAGAGAGAGAGAGAGAGAGGAGCTGGAAGCATCAACTCTCATATGTGCCTTGACCAGATCAGTACAGGGTTTTGAACTGGCGACCTCAGTGTTCCCAGGTCGATGCTTTATCCACTGCGCCACCACAGGTCAGGCATGGGTCAGAGCTCTTTAAGAGTGGGCAGAGCTCTGTTCTTTGCTTCCTAAGGGCCTGTTCCAGGAAGCCATCTCTGGAGCCTGCAGGATGGAGTGTAGACCATAAACTGACCCGTACACAGTGCTGAAGATGTGCCGGGCGTCTGGAATCTGGGCTCAGCCCAGGTGCTGAGGCGGCTGGCTGTGAGACCAGGCTCTCAGGAGGATGGGAATGGCCTGGATTCCAAACACCGAGTGTCCTGTGTCCATGATTCATGGCAACAGCAAATTTCAACAGCCAAATTTACGTCACTCAGACTAGGAAGTAGTTTGAAAGAAAGTAATTTTGAGGTGACACATCTAATTTTGATTTGGAAAAGGTAGTGAGCCAAAACGAAGATGGAATTTTTCAGTCCTGGCCTGGAGTTATCCAGTCCACTCCTTGACTAAGAGAAGTTGTACACAGAAAATGTCATAGCCACTGGTCTCTCCTCATTGCTGACAGTCTCCAAAGAAAGGACCCAGAACACACCCACGTGCGGGCTGGTGTTCACGCCAAAACTTCCCCAGAGTCCAACCTCACTCCCTCCTTCTTCTGAAAAAGTCTGTTTGATTTTGCTGGTTCTCTAATTCTGCCAGATTACCAGTCACCTCTGCCCCCTTCCCCATCTTAAATCTTGCTCTAGTCTAGAGGTCCCTAAACTTTTTACACAGGGGGCCAGTTCACTGTCCCTCAGACCGCTGGAGGGCCGGACTATAAAAAAAACTATGAATAAATCCCTATGCACACTGTACCTATCTTATTTTAAAGCAGTGGTTCTTAACCATTTTTGAGGTACCAAACCCACCAGTTTCATATGCGCATTCACCGAACCCTTCTTTTTTTTTTTTTCACCGAACCCTTCTTTAGTGATAAATAAAATATGATTTTTTTTTCCAAATTCAAGACATAGGTATATGTCTTTTTACTGGTGCACAAAATGAGCTGTGCATGAACATCACCTTGCTCAAAGAACAAAACCAACAAAGTGCATGAACTCACAACAAATTACGGTATTACTTTATTCTGGCCTCCGTGGCAGAGGCTTCTCCGAACCCCTGAGATTGACTCATTGAACCCTTAGGGTTCGATAGAACCCAGGTTAAGAACCACTGTTTTAAAGTAAAAAACCAAAACGGGAACAAATACAATATTTAAAATAAAGAACAAGTAAATTTAAATCAACAAACTGACCAGTATTTCAATGGGAACTATGGGTGCGGATGCATCCTGTGCTCCTCTCACTGACCACCAATGAAAGAGGTGCCCCTTCTGGAAGTGCGGCAGGGGCCGGATAAATGGCCTCAGGGGGCCGCATGTGGCCCTCGAGTCGTAGTTTGGGGACCCCTGCTCTAGACACACTCCGGCTTGGTTCCTGAATGTCCAATGCAAAGGGGAGTGGCCACCAACCAGCCAGGTAGTCTGGGCCACCCCACGACCTTGGGACGTCAAGGGTAAAAAGGCTGAGCAATTTCAGGTGCACACTGCCGAAATCAATGGTCGGGTAGGCAGGAACACTTACCGTCCACGTGATCTCCATGTTGTTCTTTCTGGTCCCCTCTCCTTTCACATCACCGGGATTGAACTCAGGGGCTGGAACCCAAAATGACAAAGTTCAAGTCCAGTTTGTGCCTTCCCAGAGCACGGTGAGCCACTGCTGTCCCTCCCACCTGACTGGTCTCTCCTATGCCTTCCTTAGCACCCCTCTGCACCGTCCCATGTGCACCTGAACTTGCTTTGCTCTTCTCGTGTGTGTGACATGCCTTCCTAGCGAAGGTTTACCCTCCTCACCAACAGGGCTAATTTTTTTTCAGTTTTAATCCCTTTCAAGAAAGGATTTATCAAGAAGCTTTTCATACGTTAGATTGTCATATAGCCAATTTAATGTGGATTATACCACTTTGTGGATTATCCACTAAATATATTTAATACCAGGCTGGTTTATTCCCAGCATTTAATACTTTTGGGGATGTCACCAAACTGGTGCGATTTCAGAAATTGAAATATTACCCAGGAAAAGAAATCTGATAGAATACCAGACACCTTTCTACTGCAAATCTTTGTATAGCTCTTTCCTTTAAAGCAGATCATCAAGAATTATTAGTAACATTAGTAATAATAAAAATGACTGTAACATTGACTGAGTGCTTACTATATGCCAGGTATCATGATAAGTACCCGAATCCTACTTCAAATGTAACCCTCACGACAGCCCCATGCTGGCAGGTGTCATTATTATTCTGCGTGGAGAGGTTAAGTAACTTGCCCAAATTCGTGTGGCTAAGGGCTGGGGGAACTCAGTTTGAACTCAGGGTGCCTGGTTCCAGCGCCTTCTCTGTCAGCCCTGAAGTACTCACGTGCCCCGCTGGTTCTGTAGCGTTCCGAGGGGAGGCTGGGGTGGCTGCTGCCAACCTCATTGACGGCAATGACCCGGAACTGGTAGTTGACGTATGGGGACAACGGGAGGACGGCCGAGTTCACGCTGCCTGGGAACTTAGAATGGTCGTGCCAGATCCCTGGCTGGAACTGGTCCTCTTCAAACTGGACGACATACTCTGAGTGGGCAAGGAAGACAGGCTGGTTCAGGAGCTGGGCTAGCAGACTTCTTTCTTCCTTAAGACTCCCTCATGGCTTTCGTTAGTCTTCATAACCTCCCGCGGGTAGACAAAGGCACTGTGAGAATTCCTAGCATGACTCTCAAAGGGAAACCAAGGCTTCCACGTGTTCTGTAAATAGCCCAGGGCACAGGCCAGGTGAGGCCGACGTGGGACCAGAGACCAGGGCGAGGCCTCTGACCTCCAGGCTGCTTCGACCCCTCTTCTCTGGACTGGAGTGCAGGGTCCCGGGCTGACCTGTGATCGGGCTGTTGTTATCGTCCCCCGGGATCCATGTCAGCCTCACGCTCCTCTCGGCCAGGTCGGTGAGCTCCAGGTCCCGGGGTCGGTCAGGGCGTCCTGGCAGCAGAGGGAGAAGATCACGCGAGACTCCCGAGTTAGAGTCAGCCCGTCCTTGTGCCAGCCCCAGCCCTGGACACTGCCTCATGGACAGGCCCCTGGAGGGCTGAGGTCACCACAGCAGGTATCATCCCCAGCCTGCCTTAGAGGGTCAGCACAGGGACCACTCCTGTCCCTCAGGGGTTCGAAGAAGAACAGAGGCGACCCCCATTCCACCACCCCTGAAAGAGCATCAGAGGATGCAGGGCATGTGGCAGGGGGAATTCGGACCAGCTTATCTCACTCCGGCAGGTAGTCTCAGTGTAAGCATTTGGAGATGCTTTTCACTACACTCGTTCACAACATTTAGGAGAGCCAGGGAGGAAGTGTGAGTGTGGTGTTTTGTCTTATTTTCTAATGAGAGTTATTTTTACACTGTATGCCAAGGCTTTAAGGGCAGGAACCCAGAAGGGTATTTGGAGAGCTGAGCAGGGCAGACAGGTTCTGGGAATGGGGCCAGGGAGGAGATAGGGACTTGGTCAAAAAGTTTCAGTGATGAACAGAGGAGCCCCAGTGGATCTCCTAACAGGGGCATGGCAGCGCCTTTTGGGGGTTCCAGCCTCACTGGATTGCCTCAGTGGGTGTCAGTGTTGTTCTGGTCGGGGCATAAAGCCATCTTACCACTGACTGGTGGGGGGAGACATGATTTTCCCCTAGATGGCACCGTGAACCAGCTATTTCCACATTTTGGCTGACTCCTGGAAGAATCTGGAATATGAATCCACGAGCCCACACTCGTGTATGCACAGACTGTACATGGGTATACGGTACAGGATGCGGAGAGGCTGCAGGAAATGTGAGCTCTCCTGGCTGGACCGCTCACTTCTGAGGCCAAGGAAGAGAACAGGCCACCCTACAGGTGTGGTGAGTGGCCAGAGGTAAGGGATGCAGGTGAATGGCAGCCAAGGACCTCCAAACTCAACCTGCAAATGGAGCAGGAAGCTGGGAACAGGGCCGTGGCACTCAGGGAGGTGATCTGGCAGGGTGTGAGGAGTGTGACCCACTGTCCACGCACAGCGCATCCTGGCTGGCAGCATTCTCCTCCAAGACCCCGCCCTCCCCGAACCTAGCGAGGGCTTGGCAAGGGTCCCGATTAGTAAGAATTACCTTTGGGCAGGGCAGCCAAACGGTTAGTTGGAGTGGTCTGATCAGCTGCAAAGGTAAGACGGGTTATCCAGGTTAACAGGTTATCTGAGGTTAGAGGTGTTCTAGAAGGGTGGCCGCAGGCAGCCAAGGCGAGACGAGCTGCCCTGTGATGTGCTCCCAGCATAGTTTTACCCTCTCTTCCACGGAGAGCCCCCCACCCTTGGAGAGGCCTTCCTGTGTTTCCTCCACCTCCTTCCTGCGGTGCTACCCGCACACCTGCTGCGCCATCTCCTGCCACCGTGCCCTCCTCTGCGAATGGACGATGGTGCAGCAAGAGTAAAGGAAGGGGTGCCCAGGGAGAAGCAGGGGTGATGAGGACAATGGGGCGGTTGCTTCCCTGGATGAGAGCAGCTCCCTTCCCAAGGTTCAGGATGGCTTAGTATTTACAGTTCAGCCTGGATGGATGGGATCATCTTGCTAAGTGCATAGCACCCTGTGAAATGCCATCAAGAAGTGGGGGGAGGGTGAGGGGGGGCTAGCAGAGGTGTTGGAAGGACAAACACAAAATTCAGTCTTGCTTCAATGAGGGATTGATTGTTTTAATGAACTTAGTGGTTTAGAGTTAGCTATAAAGTTGGTAAAAATGACCCCAACAAGAAGCCCTGTGCACCTTCCCTCTTTCATTCAGGAGAGGATTTGGGGTGTTAATAATTCTACTTGGGAGGTAAGCCATCCAGAACAGCTAGTTCTGAAAGGAGCACCTTCCTAACCCTTAGATCAAAGGGCAGAAGATCACGACACCTGGCTGGCCCACTGAGAACTGCTCAGGGCCCAGTTTCTCTGGCCACAGGAAGCGGGGAGGTCAGTGCCGTGGGCAGCGGCAGTTACCTAGCACGGTGAGGTAGGCCTTTGCCAGGTCCTGGTCCAGCTCGGTGCTGGCAATGCACGTGTAACTGCCGTGGTCCCGCTCAGCCACGCCAAAGATGGTCAGGGAGTCGTCTTCCTTCTTCATCCTGCAAAGGGACCAGAGCGGTTGGGAGAGGGCGAGTGGGGAGCCTGTGGGGGAGGCAGGGGGTGCCAGCTCTGCCTGCGGCTTTCTCCCTGGATGAGGGTGGTGAGTCAGAAGGGGGCGGGCAGCCTCACAGGCTGGGATGGGTGGCCACAGCCCTCTTGGGGAACATGGGGGCCCGTCGTGATGCTTTGGGAGAGAAAGGATCTTCACTAGCACTTGTGGTACTTATAGAGGGGGAAAGGAAAATGGGTGAGGCTAACGTGTCCCCGAGCATTGGACACTGTCCTCAAATTACACACTGTTCTCTGTGCCTTCCTTGTGCTGTACTCCCCTCCCAAATTCGAGCACAGTGAGAGCCACACCCGGAAAGGCAGACGGAGACCCCACTCTTCCCACACTCTATCTCCACACCTGCCCTCAGGGTGCACCCCTGCACAAAACCAGATGGTCACTGAAAACAACTGGTACCTACGGCCCATCTCAGAGCCTCTGAGACGAAAGAGGGTACAGCAAAGAGTCCTGTGGAAGGAGGCTTAGACCCTGACTGCACATGAGAAACACTCTGGGCCCTCTCCCCACACCAATTAAATCTGAATCTGGGATGAGGAATGGAGCAGGCTCCAGTCTAGTAAAAGCGTCCCAAGTCCACTAAAGGCTGAGAACCACACTAACCAGAGTCGTTATAGTCGTTTCAGGTCAACCCTGCCCTCTGCTGGAGAATGGGGGCACTGCAGGCAGGGCTGAAGATGGGGCGGGCTCCAGGCTGGGATGCAGAAGAGCAGGAAGAGAGGTCAAAATAAAGGGAGGAAGAAAAGAGAGAGAGGGGAGAGAAGCAAAGAGAGAAAGGATGTGGAAAGAGAGGAGAAGGAAAGAGAAGCAGAGAGCTGACGGGAAAGAGAGAGAAGGATGTAGGGTGACGGTCTCCCCCGAGCTGGGGGGACATCACTGAGGCCATCCTGCCCTCCTCAGCAGTTCCTCGGTGACCTGCACGACTCAGGTTCCCTATCCCTGGGTTCTTCAACATGTCGAGCAAGAGAAAAGACAAGAGCCCCGGACTCGCAGCAGGAAGAGATGAGGTAGGAGCGGAGACCTGTTCCCGATGTAGAGTGGCTCATCATCCTTCAGCCAGGAGACCGTGAGCTTCAGGGAGGGGTCATGCTTGACCCGACACTCCAACTGCACTGTGGTGCCCCGCTTGGCAGTCTGGTCCTCAGGCATCCGGAAGATCCTGGTGGGGTCTGTGGAGAAACCCAGGGTGCTTGTCATTGACATGTTCTCTGCCCACCATCCCAACAGGGACACAGCGTGACATGAATGACTGCAAGGTTAGACCAGTCAGGGGAGATGGCAGAAATAGTATGTCACTGTATGAATGGGGGGAAACTGGGTATGGGTGATCCCCAATAGTAAACAACCCCTAAATCCTTTCTATCTGGCTTAGGAAGATGTGCAATTTCTGGGGTGGCAGAGGGAGCCGGTGTGGGTGGCGGGTTCCCTTCCTAATGCCATCTGGACCAGGCTGATGATAATGACTCAGTGCCCCCAGCACACAGGCCAGCTGGAAGCCCGGGAGGACACAGACCTATAGGGAGGGTCCTCCTATGGGTCAAACATCAGGTGTGTGCATTTTCAATGTGAAAAACACACAAGGATAACTTGAAGAAGAGACAGCTTCCTTTCCCAGCTCCACCCTGCCCTCGACCTACCACTTCTCTTTTACCTTTGACCTCCAGGCGGACCTGGTTTTCAGCTTTGCCCAGGATATTGGTGGCGACACAGGTGTAGATGCCTTGGTCCTCTTTGCGGATCATCTTGATTTCCAGACTGCCGTTCTCGTAGACATGGTAGTTGCCACCATCCAGGTTGCTTCCTTGCCCATTCTTAAACCTCACAACACAGGAGCAGAACACACAGCATACTGAGAAAGGACTGGCCCAGGGAGCGTGGTCAAGCACTCGACGGATGGTCTGGGCAGCGGAAGGAGCCTGATGCTAGGGACCTGAAGACCTCATTCTTCTAGGGTCTGCCTCCAACCACCGAGTATCCCTGCAGAGTTTCTGTCCCTCCCTGGGCCTCGGTTTCTTTCTCTGCACAATCATGGGATGACCCAGCTGATCTGCCAACTTTCTCCCAGCTTTGACCCATGAAGGTTCCCAGGTCCTGCTGAATTCCTATTATGGGTCAGATGGGAATGAAAAAGTTGAGAGGGATGACCCCTGTTTGGGAGGCCTGGTCTCCTGGAACTTACCATCGGAGTGTAGGGATGGGGGACCCAAAGAAGGGACAGTCCAGCCGTGTCCGGTTGTACAGGATCACCCGAATGAGCTGGTTCCGTGCTGACAGCATCCGAGGCGGCACATCTGCAATTCCCAGACGACTGCCCGTGGGTGGGGAGTCTAACGCTTCTATTTACTCTCCCTTGCTCTTATCTCTACGTGCCCTCTCTGTACAGCTGCTTTCCAAGTCCCAGGCTGCCTTCTCCTATCCACGTGCCTCCTGAAGGAGCTAAGGATTAGGTGAGGAAGGAGGAAGCTTTCCCATTCCCCACCTACCCTATACCCAGTCCAGCTTCTGCAAAGGGTTCCCCCAAATTATCCAGCAGGTTCTGTACCCATCCCTCCAACTGCCCCCTCCCTGCTCCAGGAGTGCTGCAAACCTCTTCAGAGCCATTTCCCACTCTGCGACCCCCTGAGCACCCAGGAGAGGACACAGGTCCAGTCTGTCTCATCAGGGGAAGGAGGGACCAAGGCTGACGTCTAGTGGGGAATTCACTGTCCGCACAACCAGCTCTGTGGCTTTTGTCGCCTCTCCCTCCCACAGATCTCATCTTCAGTCTCCGTGCCACCCCCACCAGCATGACTGATCTCTGGAGAAGAAAGTGTGCCTGTGCATGACAACCCCAGAGAAGTCACCCCGCAGAGGAGCGGAGGGGACACTCACCCAGCACACTGACAAAGGCATTGGCCAGGAGGTAGCCGTGCTCGTTGGAGGTGTTGCATTGATACACGGCTCTGCTGCTGATCTGGGTGTCCCGGAAGATGATGGTGTCCCCGGCCACCTCACGGTTTGGGTTAGGTGGTGCTGCTACGGAGAGGAAAGATACGTTTTATGAGAAATGGGGGAGAGCAGGGGAAGGGAATCGGGGCTCTGCGCAGGTGTTCCCAGCAGGACCGGGTGCCGTGGAAGCAGCCGTGCTGGGTGACTCTCAGAAAACCCGGCCTCCAGGCCCGCACTGCAGGGCTGTGTGCCGCTGGGCCCACCACCGAACCTGCTGGGGTTTATTTCTCAGTCCGCCCGATGGGGATATGAATTCCTACTCAACCTACTCAGCAGCTGGGCAGGTGTGGCTTGAGTCCATAAGCTGTGGCAACAGAAAGGGGTTTGAATTCTAACCACATCTTGCCAGCATCGGTTTTCTTGTCGACAGAATGGGAAGAACTATCACCTTGTGGGGTTTTTAGGAGGATGAGCTTTTACGCATGTATACAGAGGGCTGGTCCATACTGTTATTAATGTTGTTATTCTTTTAATCCAATGTGCATATACTTAGGTGTGTTTTGAAAAGGACAAAGCAATAGGGACCCAGATGGGGCCTGCCACTTTCCCATCCTCAGAGCAGAGCATTCTGCAGATGTTCACAAAGTTAAACCTAAAGTAAGGTGACCAGATATCCCGCTTTCTAACAATTTGTCCTGTGTCCCGTGGCGTTTTTAAAAAGTCCCGATTTTTGGAAAGAATGCACGAAAAGCTAGGGAACAGCGGGAGAACAGGAAGGGAATATACGGTTTTAGGCAGGGAGACCCCGCCTCGATCTGGAAGCTCTCGCACTGCCACAAGAGCTGGGTGCCCCGTGCAAGGCCCCAAAAGAAACAACTTCGGGCTAGACGTACCTGCTGGGGTGGAGGCTGTCAAGTCCCCTAACTACCCATAGGCCCATGTCCTGGATGCCGGCGTGCGGCTCCAGGTTCCACGAGGCACAAGCTTCTCGGTCTCCAGCGGGCGGCGGGGCTGGATGCAGGAGTGCAGCCCGCAAGGGCAAGTCCAGGTGGGGAGTGTGCGTGACTGCTTGTGTGTGAGTTCGCCAGCAGCGCTGCCCTGCCTACTCCCGCCCGCCTGTGCAGCTCCAGCATTGGTTTGCGGATCGTGTAACCCGATCCCTCTGACTCACTCAAAATTTCCCATAAAGTAATATTTACGAAAGTGATCTTTCTAATGAGGTATCATTATTAAAAAAAAAATAGATTGATAAGGAAAAGGTTAAATCTTGCGCATCAGCAAAAATCACAATAGAGAACAAATGGTTAGAAATATTTCATCATTTTGAAACAAACCATGTTCCATACAATAATGCACTAAAAATTGTGGAATACGCGCTGTCTTTACCAGGAACTAATGCTGCGACTGCATGCGTTTTTTCTACAGTAAATGAAGTGTGGACATCAGAAAAATCACAATTAAGTGTTGAGACTTTCAAAGCCATTTTATGTGTGAAATATAATTTAACAAATTCTTGTGAAAAATTTCATGATCTTTTTAAACAACGACAGCAATCTAAAAAAATTCACTCAAATGAGAAATATGCCAAAGAATAAAATAATACTATACATAATTTTTAATGTATTATATCTGTAAATTGTACTTATGTTGAAATTTAAAAAAATATATTACAGTACTATTTTTGCATTCTATGAAAATTTTTTTTGCTCCATATAGACCAAATTTTTAATCAAGAATCCCCCTGCCTCCCCCCTGTCAATGGTGTCCCGCTTTACCAATTTTAAAATCTGGTCACCTTAACCTACAGGCTGGTGCCTGCTAATACTGCACAAGTCCTTGTAGTTGCCAAAGCTACTCAATAGTCCCCCCCAAAATATCCTACACTCAGAGAGAACGTGCTTCCCTCAGACCTGCCGGCACAACGGGCCGGGACCTGGGGCAAATCAATCTGTCTTTCTGGGCCTCATTCCTTTCATCTGTCAAACCAGGAAGAATTACTCCCATTGTTCCCCCATCGAAGGAGAGGGTTAAGAGAAGAGAAAGATAATGAGCTATACAAATAAAAGTTTTCTAGAAATGTAAGGAACTGACATATTTCTCATCTTTCATCACCAGAAGGTGACTTTACTCTGGACTGGGCCAGATGACTTGGCTTTCATGGTCCATGCACTCATCCAGAATCACTCAGACCTACAGTGGCTGTCAGCCGAGGACGGCCCCGGGGCTGGCCCCGCGGGCGCCACTCCACAGATAGCAAGTCAGAGCCCGGAACTGGGGAATCAGCAGATGGTAAATGGAGACAACCTCAGCATCCTTATCACCCTTCCTCACTCAGCAAAAAGGCACAAGGAAGGCAATGCCAGCAACTTTAACACCTCTGTGTGTGGCAATTCTCCCAGACCCAACCTTCTTCCCAGTCATTCCCCCTAAGTGACGGGTGACCTTTCTAGAGCCAAGACTCAGCTTCAAGTCCTGGGCGCTGCATTTATTTAAGGGTGCTGTGAAGTTTAGAGCCCGTTTGCCTTGTCCTCAAAGGCTGTCAGGACAGAGAGAACCAACAGCAGAAGGCAGGCCATGTCCCTAGCTCTGCTGTATCCAGTGGAAGGATCGTCACAGGGAGAAATACTTGCTCATTTCTAGAAGGGGCAGGCATGCTGCATTCTCACAGCAACCCAGCTTCCCCACCTCCCAGCCACGTGACCTTGGGCCCTTCACAGCCCTATCAGAGCCTCGTTCCTCCTCTGTAATGTTTGAGGTTAAAGAAAGAATAGGGATGCAGCACCTGGTGCAGTGGCTGGAACACAACAGCATCTACAAAGGGGCTCTCGCACCCTCTCCACCTGTTTCCCCTCCTCTCCACCTGCTGCTCTGGAGCAGGCTCCAAGTTCTCTGTGTCTATTTTTTGCCCCATCTGGTTGATATTGCCTTTTGCAGTTCCTCTGGCCCCTTAGAGAATATAATGACAGACATTTAAAAAAGTAAATGTAACTGGAGAGAATATGATGGGAAAATCTGGCCAAGATCTCTGGCTGGAAGGGCCCTTAGACTCACCTGCTTCAGCCATCTGGGCAGGACTATATCTCCCCAGAGTCTGTATGCACTGAATAACTACACCCATGCACCTCTGTTCTCATGGGGAAATTCTTTCTCACATCCAACCAGATCGTTAATGTTGTCACATAACCCTGCCTCCTATTTTGCCCTCAGCAGAGAGCGGGACCTGGGCAACCTCCATCGATGTATTACTCTGGGAAGACAGAGTAGACTCTACCTTCCAAGCTCCAGATATCACTCAGAGCCAGAACTCTCGGCAGACGCAGCCGTAGACACCAGACCATGAACTGGGCTCTGTAGTTGTTAAGGGCCTGAAGCAGAGATATATGACAAACCCAAAAGAGCAGAAATCCTCTCCGTGTAGAAAAATAAGCGTAGGCTCTTGTCTCACAGGACAAGAGGCAGGTTCCCCGCCTCCTGAGGGATCCGAAGAGGTGGCTGCCCTCTCACTTCTGAACAAGCAGGGCTCCCCACAGGTGCGGGTGTTGGGGACCTTTGGTGGCAGAGGAAGCAGAGTCAGGTGAGACGATGGCCCGTTACTCACACTGCAAAGGCTCCCCATTCACCATCCACTGGACAGTAGGCTTGGGGTTCCCATTGGCTCGACACACCAGTCTCCCATCCTCGCCAGGAGCTAGGATAAGATTCTCGGGTTCTTCTAACCAGTAGGGAGCAGCTGGAAGAGAAGGACAGCACAGGTAGGGGAGTTAGATGGCATAGGGCAAGCAGGCAGACAGACTTCCTCTAGGAGGACAGGAGCCACTGAGTGCCAGCTCCAACACCTCACCAGCTGCCCAGGGTTCATCCTCTCTGGATGACTCAGTCTAGCCTGCCGTTGGCTAGCTTGACACCCGAGATGCTGACTGCCTATATCAAGTTCACAGAACAACAGTTCTAAACTGGGGCTGCTCATAAGACTTCCCTGCCTGACCAGGTCATGGAGCAGTGGATAGAGCATCAGTTTGGCACACGGAGGACCCAGGTTCAAAACCCTGAGGTCACCAGCTTGAGCGTGGGGTCACTGGCTTGAGCATAGGATCATAGACATGACCCCATGGCTGCTGGCTTGAACCCAAAAGTCGCTGGCTTTAAGCCCAAGGTCGCTGGTTTGAGCAAGGGGTCACTCGGTCTGCTGTAGCCCCTTGGTGATCAGGGCACATATGAGAAAGTAATCAATGAACAACTAAGGTGCCTCAATGAAGAATTGATGCTTCTCATCTCTCTCCCTTCCTGCCTTTCTGTCCCTATCTGTCCCTCTCTCTGTCTCTGTCACAAAAAAAAAAAAAAAGAAAGATTTTCCTGAAGAGCTTTTAACAAACATGGACACCAGGGCCCATCTCTGACCTACTGGATCAGAATCCTCAGGGGAGGTTCCAGTCCATAGGTGTCCAAGGGTCCCAGCCAGGGAAGGTGAGAAAGTGGGCATTGGGTTGGCTCCTCTGGATTTCTGTTGTTGTTGCTGCAAGAACAGACCTTTTAGGAAAGGCCTGGTACTTATTCTCTTACGCCCCAAGTTTTGATTAGAGCAGATGCTTATAGTGGGCCACACCTTTCAAGTGTTTAGGAAATTTCATAAATATGTGGATATGTGAATTTCTCTGAGAAGACAGTTCTTTGGATCAAAGCTCTCGATAACCCTGAGAACATTAAGAACCTCTGGTCTGGATGTAGTGTTGAAACCAAGGTCACGAGTTCAACTGAATGTGTGCTAAGAAAGCTCTTGCACTATGGGATCGGACTTCTTACCCCAATCACCCACCAGCCCGACTGAGAAGCACGGGGGCGCCCCTCACCCACCCATGGGCTGGAACCCATAGGCATGCTCTGTGGGGTGCTACAGCCCGGGCGGGCCAGCTATGGTTTTGGGGGAAGAAAGTGAGTTTTTTAAAAATAATTTGGGCCATGATGACTCCCCATTTAAAAAAAGAAACCAAGTACAGTACAAAGACAGCACAGGGAGAAGACAACATAGCATAAATGGAAACATAAAATGAATAAAGAGAAGGATCTGAGTGTGAATCAAACAGACCATGAAATGCACCTACTGAGGGAGCCCAGGAGAGTTAGGCAACAGTCAGGGTGGGTTTCCTTCCCTTAACACTGACTGTGCACGTACACACACACACACACACGCGCACACACTCACTCTCACATCTAGGGGGTGACACCACCTGTGAGAGGTCACCGTTGCCACTAACCAGTCTATTGAAAGTTCCCCCCACTCACCCTGCCCCCACCCGCCCTCAGAGGAAAGGGCGGTCATGGCTTTTAGGACCGGCAAAGTCACCGTAATGAGAAATACACACAACGTACCCTTTACTCTCACCGAGATCGTGTGCCGGATGCTGCCCATCTTGTTGGAGGCCAGGCAGAAGTACTCTCCAGAGTCTTCCTCGGAGACACTGGTGATGCGCAGAGCCTTGTTAAAGTTCTCAAACTTGGCCTTGTCAGATGGGAGGTCCCCCCCTTTCTTGTACCATGCGATGTCTGGTGTTGGGCTAAGAGGGGGACCAAGCAGGAGACAGAGATTTATTACAAACTGAGGCCCTGCTGTTCTTCTACGGGGCCCAGACACCCAAGTGTCCTTAAAGTATACTTGGGCCCAGAGGATACACATCTTCAGATAGCTGATCTCTCCTATTCAGAGGGGCTGCTCAGCACAGAGTGTCTGACTGACTCATCTAAGGTCACACAGGATCCTAACACATGTATCGATGCACACCCATTTCCTTTCCTCAGTATCCAGAAGAGAGATGGCCAGAATGGGATGGAGATGACTGTAATTTGCAAAGTCCTCACTAAGGGCTGTCTGCTTCTCTTTTTGTACCCCCAGATGCAGCAAAATAGAGCATGCAAGGATCCCCCTAGCCTCCTGGAGGGTGGCGAGAAGCGGGCTGAAATGGTACGTACACCCCGGAGGCGATGCACTCCAGCAGGAGGTCCGTGCCACGGAGCACCATCTGACTGCTCGAGGTGCCCTGGGGATACATGAAGCTGGGGGTTCTTTCGGCAACTCCTCGGGCTGAAATAGAACAGAACAAGCTGGAGTGAGCTTCTTGTCCTGGGGGCTGTCCCAGCTAGGCCAAAGCTGTCAGGTAGAAAGAAATATCATCATGCCTCTGCTCCCACCTCCCTTTATCCTCAGAGGAATCAAGGCTCGGACCCTCCCAGCTGAAACCACCCCAAGGGCGGGGCGTCATTAAGAGAGTGTGTTAGGAAGCTTAGGGCTCCTGGGTCCCACCAGCACATATGTGTGAGCAGCTCTAAGTTCTGAAAGGAGAGGAGCCCAGCTTCCCACACAGTTCCCTGGAATGGGGCCTGGGGTTGCCTGAGCCATGAGTGGCTTATTTCTTGAGATTCTTGTGTGGGGACCCCAGAGACCAATTGGGTGGTCCCTGGGGGGGCCATCTCAGCAGCAGTGGAAGAAAGAGAAGGCACATATGGGGGTCACAAGACAGAAAACCTGTCCTTTGGGACCCAGCAGACAAGAAGCTGAGATGAAGCCACAGAGACCCAGATGAACAGTCAGGTGCAGGGAGCGTTATTAATGGTATAGGGGAGACATAGAGAGAATTAATGAGCGGAGATGACAGGAAATCACTTCTGGGGCCAAGATCATTCTGCTTCTTTATTAATGACTGTGGAGGGGGGTGGGGGAGAGGGTGATAATTAGATGTGAGACACTGGTGGGGGAGGGGGCGGTGAGAGGCAAGTAGCAGCCAAGATGGAGGAGGTGATCTACAATTCAGCCAGGCTGGAGTAGCCACCGGGTAGAAGTTAATGACATGCACACAGGTTTTGAAGTCAGGTGGCCCACAGAGATTGACACTGTCAGGGTGGTTGTTTCCCAGTAGAGGGGGCCATGCAAGTCTGGGCACACCACTGCAGAGTGGAGCCCACCCACCTGAGCCTCCTGCCACCCTCGGAGCTCTTTGTATAGTTCTATGGGAATGGATGTGATGGAAGGACAAGGAACAAGGCATTTCCTGAGCCCAAAGCACAGGGAGGCTGGGTAAGGCACCCCTGGCTGACGGTATATAAACAAACGCATAAGCTGAGCCTACTCATAGGCTTAATGGGTCTTCCACTCAGCTGGAGAGGAAAGAGGCAGGAGGAAGGCAGGACTGCTGGAGAACAAAAGCATTTTCCTGGGTGGGGACTGTTAACGAATGCTGGAATGGCAGGGAATTTCGTCTCTGTGACATTGGTGTCTCCTAAAGGAGCTTGTTGGACCTGCTGATGCCCGGCTGGATCAGCGGGGGTCCTGTCCTAGGGGCACTCAGCTTCTTGCCATTAACCACTGGGGGAGTGCAGTTCATAGAGCTTATGTCTGTTTTATCCTTTTGTGGGGGGAAGAAATGAGGAAACACATGCAGAGGCAGTTAGGCAGCTGGTATGATGATACATGGCACACAGCAAGTGTTCAATAAACGTTGGTGGGATGAATGCATTCCAGGCGAGAACAGAACAAAAAGAGGCAAAAACTGACCCCCACATGTTATTTTTCTTTTGTAGATGTCCTCATCTGTCCTACCAGCACACACATATACAACAGTGGCTACTGAAGGCGTTAATCCATTATGTGGTTAATTGGTTACCATCTATATATCTATAACTCTTATAGCATCCAGTTCTCAATACCAAGGAAGCCTGATATCAAAGCAGCAGCTTCCTCCCACCCATCGCCATGGAGTCACCAAACCAGCCAGACAACACAAAGTCAAGGGCACCATGAGGACAGAGAGATTTCATGCAGGAGGCTCTGATGTCAGGCTGGTGAATCTGTCCAGTGCCAGGAACCCTAGGATTATGTAGATGAGGTCCCAGCTCAGTTGGCGTGCTCCTTCCCGCAGGGACACAATCTGCAGAAACCAATGTGTGACCGTGTGGAAGTTTAATTCACACCGTAGCATGCAGCACCACAAGCACACGTGATCAGCAAAACACTAAGCTGGGAAGGAGAAGTGAGCACAGAGCCCCGCTGTGGTGCCCTGACACGCTGCAGCTGGGATTATAAAAAGGTTATAGCAATATCTCACGTGTAGGATGTGCACTAGTAACCAGAAAAATATCTTAAAAGGGGAGAAGCTACCGGGAAACAAGCCAAAGCTCAAAAATATAGGGAAGAACATCCCAAGGAATCTTAGGTAATAATCAGGGCATTCACTATGGACCAAGCACTGTGCTAGCAACTCTATATTATCACCATGTTTAATCCTCACAACAATCTTCATATCACCCCCATTTTCATCAGAGAAAACTGAGGCCCAGTGACGTCAACAGGCTTGCCAAGGTCGCAAGCACCAAAGCTGTGTTCTAACATCTATTCTATCTTGCCTCTCTTTAAAGATGGATACGGCACTTATCCCTACAGCTTTGGGAATATGTTTTATGATCAAATCAAAGAAAAACGAAATCCAAGGGCAAAAAGGTGAAGGAGAAAGATATTTTTGCCTTAGTGGGTTGCACTGGTGAAACTCTTCCATTTTGTCTCAAATATTGTTCTTATTGTCTCAGATAGGATTCCATCTCTCCTTGGTGACTATTAACTAAACTCAGGCCTGAGCTGGAAGAAAAGAAGCTGGGTTGGGGACTAAGGGGCTCCAAAGGCATCTTGACTGGATTCTTAAGGCCATGAAAAGCTTGAGGAGGAGTCGGGGTGACACGTGATCTCATCATGGGACAGGAAGGCTGCACCCAAGGGGAAGGCTGTGAAGAGATGTGGTCAGCTGCCGCAGGAGGGTCTACATGAAAATTTATGAAGGATAATCCAGTTGGTGGCATCAGTACCCACTTCTCCCAAGGGAAGGTGGCTAATTTCTTTCCCTGGAGAATTAAACCCAGGAAGAAGCTCTGAGACAAAGGCGGTTACTCTATGAGACTCTGCAAGACTCTAAGTGGTGGAAGATGAATTTCCAAGGGTATCATAGGACACCCTCTCTTTTACCATGGACGCGGGACCCCTGGCAAGTTGCCCAGCCTGACGATGCTTCTCTTACTCTATCTGATTTTCGGGGCTGGGGTCGACCCAATTCCTGATCAAACTCGGAACCCAGATCCTAAAGCTTATCTCTGCATGGACTTAGGAAGATCTTCCACATGGGCCACCTGACCTTTAGCCTCGGGGTGGCCCTCTGCTCTCCTGCCCTCATAGCGGTGGCCCAAGAGCAGGCACATGAGTTTCCAAAGGAATCGGGTCAGCTTGGGGACATCCAGCGATGACACTGCCTCAAGCCCCTTGACTTTAAAGAGCCAATGAAAAAGGCCTCAACTGTCTCCTGCAAGAGGAAAGGTCAAGACGGCTGAACATCCGAGCTGCCCCCTCTGATAAATGCTGCCTGTCAGCAGAAGCGGATACCTGAATGAAACAGACGTATCCAAGAACCTTTACCAATAACAGATTTTAGGGGCAGCTGAATCCTCCATTTGCTGCTTGCAGTTCTCAGAAGTGAGAACTCACGGGTTGGACCTCCGGCATCTCATCTACCTCTCTGGCTCTAGGAACAGTAGACCAGCCACCCAGCAGATGAGAAAAACTCTGTCTATAACACCTGATATCTTCCACTGCTGGGAAATCTCTTCTGTTAGCCTAACCCAAACCTCTCATGCAGTAGTTGGAGCTTTTATCTTACCCAGATCTCAGCACAACTGAGATATAAACAGCTTTTATTTGTCTAGTCAGCCCTAAAACTTCTCCCTCTAGAGTACTTTCCATAATTGTGCCTACTCATCTCCCCTTGGCTTGTCTTCAAGTGCTCTGGTCTTTCTAATTTCAGAAGCATAGAACAATTACAGTTGATACAGTTAGTACCACACCATTCCCTTCAATGTGATGTACCTGACACATACTAGGAGCCATATGTACATCATCTAATTTAATCTTCACAACAATCTTATGGGGCAGGTAACATATACATTTTGCAGATGGAAAGATTCAAATTCTGAAATGCTAACGACTTGCCCGAGGTCAGTCAATGGTGTGTCCTGAATCCTGAGTTTGATTCAAGGCACTCTACTTCAGAGTGCACACCCTTGTCTCCTGGCCTGGGTACATTTTAAGTGGCAAATTAGGGGCATCTGGTGTATGTTTAGAGGATACCGAACCACTGCAGAATGTTCACTAGAACAAGATGTAATAATTATGGGGCGGCCCTACTGCTATACAAGAGCAAAGCGCAGAGTGGTACTGGGCATTTTTCATTGCACTGAGTCTCTCTGTCCAGCTCTCTGCACTCAGGAAGGATCTTATCTTCTTTCCTTTCTTTCCATTATTTCTTTCTAGAACCATTCACTGTAGCTGTCTTTTGCTCAATATGTGCCTCACTATGTTCTTATATCCTTTCCAGCTGGCTTTACACTTGGTCAGCCCCATTCTACCTTGGATTGAAGAGAAGGGGTCACTCTCATGTTGAGGCAGGAGAGTAAGAAGCTAGAAAAATTTCTTGGCAAATGGAATGAGGAAACAAAGACAAATAGCTGAACACACTGGTCAAGCAATTTACAGCCAGGTTCAGAGATCACTGGGGCAGAAAGCCTGGGTGCCTAGCAACAGGCAAAACTGGTGCCGGACCTTACCCCCAGGGTGGCCTTCCCTCCCTTGGCATATCACTGGTCAAGTAGTTTAGACTCCCTGACTTTCATGTGCTGGTCATGTGGTTTGGACCTCCTGACTTTCATATAACTGGTCATGTGATTTAGACCCCCTGACTTTCATATCGCTGGTCATGCAGTTTAGACCCCCTGATCCTTCCTCCTTAGAGATAACATCTAGGCCTCATTGTATTTCATCTCCAGGCAGGCCCATAAAGCAGCAAAACTAGACAGGTGCCACCAGGACCAGCTGTAATGACTAATGATCCTGGGCCCTGGTGCCAACCTATCAGTGGAGACCATGACCCTGAAAGGGCACTCGGCAAAGCTGATGAATATTCTATTGAGGCCCTCTCTTGAGACCTCCCCTAAAATCCCTGCCTTGGAAAGCAGATAAACCCCCTTAAGACAAAAAAAGCCAGTGCGTGTCCTACTTGGGGCACCTCCACTTGAATCTCCTTTTTGAGTGAATTATCTTTCTTCTAAACTCTACGGGTCTCCAACGAGACCCGCAACCAGGCTAACCTCCTGAACCTGCCTTCAAGGTCACCTTACCTCTGACTTTCCAGTGAGCTGACAGCAGCCCTGCCTTGGCTCCCTTCTTTCCTATTACAGTTCTAGAGAGTCAGAGCAGCCCTGCCCAGACTCTCCCATTGCTTCTTCTATCCTAGTTCCTTCCTTGTTTCACTTTAATAAAATGCACTCTCAGAATCACCTGGAGTCGTGTTGTAAAATCTTCCCTGCATGAAGTCAAGAACCCACACACTACCGGCTAGCCAGAGATAGACGTGCTCTAGGCCCAGTCCCGTTCTGGTAACAATGTGATCACTTAGGAGTTTGCTTGCCGGTTCTTATAACTCCCGCTTTATTTACTTGTAATAATATCACTGGTCACAAACTGGTTTAAATGGCTGGAATCACTCAAACCTACTCCATTGATAAAACAACTCTACATGCATGTCCTCTGAATGCTTTATCTTATATAAAGTGAGGAGCTGGGGCCAGATGGTCTCTAAGGAATTTTCTGGTTCTCATATACTCCAGCTTTAAGAATACTTCTAGCCCGCCTGACCAGGTGGTGGCACATTGGATTGAGCATTGGACTGGGATGTGGAAGACCCAGGTTCGAGACCCCGAGCTCGCCAGCTTGAGTGCGGGCCCATCCGGCTTGAGCAAAAGCTTGCCAGCTTGGACCCGAGGTCTGCTGAAGGCCCATGGTCAAGGCACATGTGAGAAAGCAATCAATAAACAACTAAGGTGTTGCAACGGCAACGAAAAACTAACGATTGATGGTTCTCACCTCTCTCCATTCCTGTCTGTCTGTCCCTATCTATCCCTCTCTCTGACTCCTTCTCTGTCACTGTAAAAACAAACAAACAAAAACAAATAAAAAAAACCCCCAAAACCAAAAACAAACAAAAAGAATACTTCTAGCCTGACCAGGTGGTGGCGCAGTGGATAGAGCATCGGACTGGGATGCAGAAGACCCAGGTTCGATACCTCGAGGTCGCCACCTTGAGCATGGGCTTATCTGGCTTGAGCAAAAAGCTCACCAGCTTGGACCCAAGGTCGCTGGCTCTAGCAAGGGGTTACTCGGTCTGCTAAAGGTCTGCAGTCAAGGCACATATGAGAAAGCAATCAATGAACAACTAAGGTGTTGCAATGAAAAACTAATGATTGGTGCTTCTCACCTCTCTCCGTTCCTGTCTGTCTGTCCCTATCTATCCCTCTCTCTGAGTCTCTCTGTCCCTGTAGGGAAGGGAAAAAAAAAAAAAGAATAATTCTATAATAGATTACCCAGAATCCAATTAAGAAAAAGGCACATTCCACAGCAGTGCACTGGGGCTCTTGACACAATGGTGGTTGGCTGAACTATTTTGAAAACAATGCTCAGAATCCAACAAAGGTCCCCTGCTTCCCCAGGCAGTAAATCTGCTTGGCAGGATCTCACTGTGGCTCTAGCTGGTTGGTGCCAAGTTTGAGCCCTTTTTCTCTCCCCCAGCCTCTCACTCCCTCTTGCCATCCCCCACTGCAGACTCGATCATTGTTTATATTAGCATATCACAATACAGACACTTCCTATCTACATAGTTGAGCCCACAATGACCCCCTTGGGGACCTGCAGCCTCAGCTTAGAGGCATAACTGATGATGGGCCAGCTGTCGTGCTGGAGCCAGAAAATGATGATTCCTCTAGCTGCTCAGGGAAAACAAGACATTCTTGAGCCATGGTGGGAGTAACTCAGGTGTGGAAATAGCCAATTACTCCACTAATCAGCTTGAGCATCCAGTTGTGTGATGAGTTAGGAGCATGCCTCATGGAAACTGCTCCATGACTTGCAAATGTGTGGACTGGTGGGCATTGAACATGAGCCAGAGGGGAGAAGAGGCCCAGGTGACAGTACATCTTCATTTATACTCCCCTTGAAAGAGAACTCAGAGCTGGACTCTCATTCCTAGTTCCCAGGTAGATTTTAGAGACAAGGGACCTGTGACATAGTATTCCCAGCAGCTGCGGCCAGACTACAAAGCAGGCAAGTCATATTCAGATACTTGAGAGTTAACCAAACACACATTACAAAGCTTTCTGTGCTCTTTAAACTACTAGTAGGACCAGACTTACTGTTTCCTTCTCAGGTTATCTATCCATAGATAGTCTCCATCCATCTACCACCGATACCTAAGTTTCCACTGAGCCCTCCAAGAAGCTCTTTGAAGTTCTACCCTGGTTTGACCAGCTTGTCCAGAATTCAGCAACTGGAGGCCTGCAGGTACGAGGAGACCACACCACCACATGAGCCACCTCAAACTCCCAAACTGGCCCCTGTCTTCCTGGCAAGCAGAGTTCTGGAGGTGGTACCTTGGCACCCTGGCCCGGCCAACTGTCAGACCTGCCACTCGGCACAAGTTAACGACATGGCGTCAGTCAAGTTAGGCAAACTGGGGTTAGGATAGGCAAGGTTACTCCCAAGGTTACCACAGCGACTCACCACTGTACATGTCAGGGTGGTTTCTTAAGGACGAGTCATTATAGGGGTGGTCTGCAATAAACAAAAGAGGGTGAGCAAACGGGAGGCCACAGAGAGGTCACAGAGGCGTAGGCATAAATGGGAGGGAACAAACGGAAACGCAAAGCCGCAGAAACAACTGGGCAGAGCATCAGTGGTCTTTTGCGGAGGAAAGATATGGCACATTTGGAAAGAAATTGTGTTTGGTGAGGGACAAGCAACACAAAACAGCCCAAAAAAAGGTAGAAAAGGTTAAATCCTGCAAAAGAAGGCAATGATAAAATAAGTTTATTTTTTAATTAAAAAAAATAATTAGGCTTGACTCTGATCCTTAATTGCTTGGTCCTACTATATTTTCAAATGAGATAAGGATTAGTGGCATCCTGTAGCAGTCTTTTGAACAACTGCGTCCCATCAAAAGCCTCAGTTCCCAGGTCTCTGGATCAGGCCAGCTCTTGGGGAAGCTAAAGAGAAAGGAGTGTTAGTGAGCCCCACAAAAGAGCCAAGTCCTGTCTGGGCGGGAGCTAAGTTGCAAGGGGCGGGAGGTGAACGAGAGAAGACAGCTGAGAGAAACAGTTCATCAGCAGAGTGGGAGAGAGGGACCCTTGGCAGCACCCAACAAATGTGTGCTGACCAGCAACAAGCGCCCACTAATCTAACCAGTGAGCTCCAAGATGTGTCTGTTGGTAGAAAGGCCTCCTTCTGAGGAGGCTGGGAGTGGTCCAGTGAGGTGGGGAGAGCTAGACTGAGGGTCAGATTTTAGGGTTAGAAAGGGAGTTTGGGGGTGGAGGTGAGAGAGGGGGAGAGACAGTGTGTGAGTGCTTTGAGTTCTACCCTTTGGCCTCGGAAAGGCCTGCTGACTAAACTGGAGATTCAGAACTCTCTAGACGGTCTTGGGGTGAAGACATTCCTTAAGGAGCAAGACCAGTGGCCTTGGTTCTAACATTAGGTAAGTAAAACCCTTGGGCACTTAACTCTCAGTGAGAAAGACATTCTGAAATAGGGCACACAATCATGCCAAGATCCTTAACTAGCTTTTCACTCCTCCACCACTGACCCGCCTTCCAGCTACAGGGGTGACAGAGCCACAGAGGGTGGGGTGGAGCAGCTGTTCGGAAGCCAAGCAGACAGCCCTAAGAGGCCCGGAACTGTCCCCACTGCCTGAGGGCGGAGCAGTGGTGTGCCAGAACATTTGCATATTTGGAGATGGCTCAAACCCCCTTACAACTCATTGTGGAGCCCATGGCGCTCTTTCCTGGGACTGCATTGCTTGCATCCCAAATCTGCTAGCACCTGGTAGGAGGAGCTTCAGTATTTAGAACTATCCCTTAAGATAGGGTTTGTAGCAAAAGACCTAACCTGGGTTTGGGAAATCAGTTTGGGATTATCTGGAGCTAAGGGTAGGACCTGACCTGCAGGGCGTGGAGAATCAGAGTGGCAAAGGGTAGGCAGGGCTGTGGCTGAACTCTAGAGGTAACATTCCCCTCCTGTCCCCCTCCTGGGGGAAGACAGGGACACACACGGATGACAGGGCCTGTTCATGTTCCCATTCAGAGAGTGACCCAAGCTTGGAATACACCTCAATTTGTGGATTATGGAGCACATTTGAGAAATTCAGAGAGACCTTTCGCCTGGTGTAAAAGTGTCACTTAGACCAGTGGTTTTAAACCTCTAGTAGTCAGAAATTTTGTGTCGGTCTGCGAAAGAGTTAACCACCCTGGTGTTGTATGAGGATTAGAGAGTCTAATCATTGGGTCTGTATTCTATGACTGCATCCCCAAACAATGTGTTCCATATCCCTTCCTTTACTGCAGGTAATACAAAATTGACTGTGATGAGATTTATTTCTCCTCCTGTGGGCAAACTGTGATAGAAACCCATTGGTGGAGAACCGAGTCTCAGGAGCTGGCCCAACTTGGCTGCTTCGCCTCCCACCCCTAGACCTGGTCGGAAGGTCTGAGAAGCATAACAGTGCTATTTAGAGCAGCTGTGCCCAAATGTGAGCTGGCAGAGATGCCCAGAACTTGCTCCCAGCCAAAGCTGCGCCTGAGCGACTCCAGGAAGCTGATGGGGTTCTGCTTGCAGTACCTGAGTTTCCTCAGCATTAGGAGTTTTTAGTGGTGCAGGGAACCCAGAAATGGAACAGAAACAAATATCTCCTATATTTGAGAAAAGGATGTTTCTGGAAAGCCCAACTTCTAAATGTGGTTGAAATCTCTAACTGCCTCTACCTTGTGTGACAGTGGAGGCTTCTGCCCAGGACCACAGACAGTCAGGGGACTCAGTCCTCAGATAGCAGGTTGACTTCAAGCATCTCCCGGGCAGGGAGAAGGGGACCCAGGTGATGATGGCACAGCAGGCCATCCAGGGATAGGCTCAGTGAGCATCTTGCTCTTAACATTCCTTCCCCACCCACTGCCTCCCACTGCCGGTCCTGTCCCAGCTCTGAAGGTCGTTCTGAAGTCCTGGGCAGACCACGCTGTCCTCCCCAGCTCGCCAGCTGGCAGCAGCCGCCCCTGACGTGCACTGAGGAGACACCTCAGAAAACCCAACTTTCTTCTCCAGGGCTCCCCTCTGGGACCAAGTCCAGAATAAGAAAGCCAGGGAGGAGACAGCAAGCAGCCCGGAGCTGGGTGACTCTGCCAGGAACATGGGTTTCTGGCCATCCTGTTGGCTGTCAAATTCTGACAGCTCAGAACAGTGTGTGGGGACCTGCAGAGGCAGGACAGGGAGGATTAGAAGTGGGTAAAATGGGGTCAAAGAGAGAGAGAGAAGATGAGAGAGGGGGAAAGAAGAAAGTAAGAAAGAAGGGAAATGGAGAAGAAGGAAGTGAAAAAGGGAAGAAAATGAAGAAAAAGGAATAAAAAAACCCATTTCAGGAGATGGGGAAGCGCTTCCTACGGCTCCACCTCGACGCCACAAAGTGGATGGAATGGGTCGGGCCAACTCAGAACCGCCTGTGTCCACCATGAGCAAGGACTGCCGAGGCAAGGACGGCACGAGGGGGCCGGCCCCCACTTGTCCTGAGTGAGGTTAGCAGTAATGACAACAGTAATAAGCCTCTGCCCCGCATCCCATGTCACCCTGGGAAACGTCATCAACCACCTGCACGTGCGGGCTCCAGGAAGGCAGGGTTCAGCCTCTTCTCTCCGACCTGTGAAAGCTGCCAGAGCCCGTAACGTGGCCTTTGCTTGGCTACCCTCACAATCCACTGTCCACAGTGTTGGAAACATCATTCATATTTGAGTCAGATTACAGTCTTTGGGGAGGGAGGGCTCTTCTCTGGAAGACATGTCATAAATCCACGGGGTAAACCAACACAGCCACTTTCAATGGCCTAAGTAGGTGGAGGACCTACAGCCAAAGCTGAAGGCCAGCAGGTTCCTGGCAAGAAGTCTGTCTCTGACTAATTAGCTTCTCTCTCTCTTCTGTGGAGAGCCACCCATGCTATGATGGGTCAGGAAATGCTGATCTGCTTTGGTACCAGTCAAAGAGATCAGGGAATAAAAATGAAAACAAATAAAACTAAACATAAACTTGCAACTTGTAAACATAGCAATTCCATATGGTTCAACATATACATATCACAGAATCAAATACAGTTCAGGTAGATGTACCCACTAATTTGGATATTCTGTGCTGTGGTTTTATTCTAGAAGTAAAGATAACCAAACAATGACTAGAAACACAAGACATAATCAAGCTGAGTACATGACAGGCATGCCGATGACGACTTAAGCAGCGCTCCTTGAGTTCTGGTGTGTCCAAATCCCCTGGGAGCTAATGCAGCACAGAGAGGTGAAGCAGGGCCGGGCCTGTGGATCGGCCAAGCTCTCCAGGTGATTTGGACTCCCACCCACGTCTGAGAAGCACTGACCTAGAGTAGGACCAATTGAACCCAAGGCTTCAGAATCAGGAGGTATTTAAGAGAAGTTGAAGTAGTTCAGTCACAATGAACTGGAGGGCTTTCTAGGTCAGCCTCAGGGACAAGGCTTCCCCCAGAACCAGATACCCGGGGCTGCTCGGGCTGGGTGGGCTGCCGCCCCCGGCCCCCAGCCCTGGGCAGGGCCTGCACTTACTGGTGAGGACCTTGAGTGTGAACGGGTTCTTCTGCTGGATGGTGTGAGTAAAGTGGAAGCGGGCATTGCAGCTGTAGTCGGTTTGCATGTCCTGCACCATCACGTTAGAGAAATACAGGTCCCCATTATGGCCCTGGGAGACCCGCTTATCTTGGGTGATGGGCTCCATGGCTGTAAGGAAGCAGAGGAACGGTGGTAGGTTAGCAGTAATGACAACAGTAACAAAATCATGTTTCTGGTGAGTGAGCTCCTGCAGAGGGCCGGGGGGGCCAGGAGTACCACCTCACTCTCAATTCTCAGGTGGGGCTTATTCCCGTTTTACAGATAAGAAAGTAAAGAACTTTAATGTTCTGGTTTCCTAAGCAGTAAGGGAGACCTGCCTGCCCACCACGCCCATGCTCTATGACTATACTTTTCTATTTCCCATTCATGTCACAAAAAATCACTCGCCCAGAGGCCCCAGGGTGGGAACACAATTCTTCAGATGCTCCCAAATCAAAAGTCAAATTCACTTGTTTTATTTTTTACCCTCTTCCAGTCCCCAAGAAAGGAAAAAGCACTATCAGATATAATTGTAAGATGCATACCAATCAATGATACCATTGATTTAGGATGCCTTCTGATTTTAGAGATGGGAGAATATAACAATGTGTGCTTTTTAAAATTAACGACATCCTAGGAGTGGCTGAGAATGCTGACTACATCATCTACATTTTTCCCAAGCACTGCCACTGATGTAAATGCATACACCAGGTTCCCAGGCTATTTGGTTTGTAAAAAGTATCTTTCTAAGGCTGACTACTCGTAGCAAACTCCTTCTTACCACGAGTGTTCTGTAAGTCATCATTTCTTAAAGCACAAAGTTAATGATGCCAACTTTCCAATACGGGCTGGTGAACTCTTCAAATCATTTATCAAAGATTTCCTGTTAGCCTACTATGTGCCAGCACTGTGCTAGCTACTGGGGAAAGAAAGAGGAGTAAGAAAAGACAGTTCCTGCTGTCAAAGAGCCTGCAGTCTAGTGGAAGAGACAGTGGAAAAATGAGTAACTGCAATTCAGTGGCGAGTGGGAAGCCCAGAGGAGAAGTGGAGGAGCTGAGAAAAGGAGCAGCCAGTACAATTTTTTGGGGCTTGAAGGTTGTGGAACATTTGCAAGGCGGAAGACAAGGAGCTCGAGGGTTCCATGCAGCAGGAACAGCGTGTGTTAAGGTGAGAGCACCTGAGAAAGAAGGAGGGGGCCGTGGCTGGGTGGTGGGAGAAGGGCAGGAGACAGATCAGGAAGGGCACTGTGTGCTGCGGAAAGGCGTTCACTTTGTCCGAGGTGATGGAGGAATCGATGAAGGGTTTGAGCATATGAATGAACTGCCACATTTATGGTTTTAGAAGGACCAGGAAGGCCAGTTGTGGATAAGTTTTGTAACCCAGGGAAATGTTGATGGTGGCTTGTGCTGGGGGAATATCAGTGAGGATGGAAAGAGAAGGAAGGTCATGAGATCTGCTCAGGCGGTACGAGTGTGAGACAGGGAGTGAGAGAAGGGGTCTGCACTGTTCGCTGACAGACCAACCCGCAGCCTGTGGCCAGGCAGCCTTCCCCACAGATGTGCACCCTGACGAGGAAAGAGCGGGACAATGACTGGGCACACAGCCACTCTCCTCTGCAGAACAACCCCCAGGCTGCCTCACTAACAGGCAGCCTCTTTGGGAAGCAGGCTGGTAAGAATTCAGGAGAGAATGATGGAGGATAGGCAGAAAGGCAGGAGGAGCTATGGATTGACAGATGGATGCAAATATCGGGCAGGAGAAATGGAGCGAGGAAGGGACGCCGGGAAGATAGATAGCAGTCTTCTCATCAGCTTCATAATGTGCCCCCCCTTTAGTTTGATTAAAAACAGAGGAAGAAACTGAGGGAAACTGAGGTCCAGAGTGGTTAAAAGAGCCTTATTCCAAAACTGAGCTAGGACAAGCTCTGAATGATGGTACCCTGTCCCCCTGCTCCAAATCTCCTATCTCCTTTATCAGGTTTCGTTCCCATATTCCCTGCTTCTGTCCTAACAAGAGGAGCGAATCTAGACCGAGGACTGAAAGAGGGTTGGTATTAATCTGCCTTCAATTGGCTTATTGGAAAAACAGTTTCTCTGCTTCTTCCTTATTCCTTTTTCTCTTGCTTTTCATCATCACAGATATTCCTGAGCACTTACTGTGTGTCTGGCCCTGTTATAAGTACTTTGGACATATTAACTTATTTATCCTTACAATAATTCTATCAGGTAAGTATAATTATCAACCCTATTTTTTAAGAAGAGGAAACTGAGGCCCAGGGATGGTAAGCAACTTGCTTAAGATCACACAGCTAATAGCAGAAAACGAACCCAAGCAGCCTCTCTCTACAGAGCCTGTTCTTAGCCACGGAGCCACCTAACATCTGCTTCTCACAAGTCAAGGTCTTCTAGCCTTGGGCAAGCCCCTCCCCATTTAACACACCCACCACATTCCCTAAGATTTAAATAGAAAACACCAAGTCTCCAAGACTTACAGCTGCTCATCCAGAAGATGACTGGGGATGGAAGTCCAGGTGGGGGATTGCACTGGAGAGTCAAGGGGGCGCCTTCTTGAACCACCACTGGGTCTAGATTTTCCTTGGGCCACAGGGGAGATTCTGGGGAGAAACAGAAAGGAGGATGAAATGAAGGTGATGGATGGGGCCGTGGCAAGGAGGTTAGAGCCAGGCATGTGAGAAGAACGGGAAACAGGAGAACAAGCATGACAGGGCAGAGGGACAGGGTCCATGAGCCCAAGGGAGGAGAGAGGCCTTTTATCTGAATGGATGCATATCTTCAAAGGCTCTTCTCTTCCTCCTCCTTCTGTGCCCAAAGTGAAGTTGTTCAAGACTCTAGTTCGGAAACTTCCTTTTCAGGAAATCTTTCTGAGTTGGGGGAGGTATACCCTGTTCAGAGTTGGAGAAGCAAGCAGGACATGCAGGTCCCCAAAGCACCAATAGGCCAAGGGCAAGGGTAGCCCTTCTAGAATGACCCTCCATGGAACTAGGAGCAGGGCATCTCGACCTTGCCCCATGCTACTCACTGGACACCTGCAGGCGGATCCTATTGGACAGGGCTGTGCCGAATTTGTTGCGCGCAAAGCACTGGTATTCCCCTTCATACTCCTCTGGCCGTCCACCACTGCGGAAGTCAATCACCAGGGTCCCAGACCTCCTCCTCATTGACACCCGGGGGTCCTTGGCCACGTTGAAGAACCTGCTGTTGCGAGTCCAGTGGAAGCTGTAGAAATGGGCGGAGGAGCAGAGCAACAAAGAGCAACAGGGTAGGTTTTGGGCTCCAGGTGACAATCTCAGGGCCCTAGTCCCCGACTCAGTCACAAAACCATACCTTCATACCAACGGGCCCAGCCCTGACTGAGTGGCAGAACCACCTGGGAATCCTGAACGCAGCATCCCCAGTCCCACTCAGCAGAATCGCCAGGGGCAGGTCCCTGACAGTACTTAGACCCAGCCAAGGCTGGGAGTCATAGTTCCACGTGGTAGTTAGCAAGGAACCCCTGGGGATTACGTTCTTTAAAGGTAGGCAGTGATTTTGATTTTTAAAAATCCATAGTCAGCTGCTGCCTCCACTCTGGGGCATTTTCAACCTCCAAATAGGAATGCAAACCCAAGTTCATATTTCATCCCCAACCCCCTCGTGCATCAGGGAAATGACTCTGCTCTTCCTGCCTCCTTATTTGATAATTGGCTCTAAAGCCAAAGTGAAGGAGTTCAGGTTATCCACAGCCCTGCTCAGTGGGTGGAGTCTATAAACTAGTGGCAGCATATTATAGCCCAGAAGAGGCAGCTTTGGAAGACAAAAGCAGCTTTCCTAACCCCGAGCCCCCGGGGGAAGGGACTAGCACACCCTTCTGCTACTCCTGGGGGGGATGTGCATCTGTAGCTTCACAGGATGTAACCTTAAAAGAAGCAGGAGCAGCAGTGGCTGCTCATTGTTAGGAGATGTTATCCCCATAAAAGAATATGGGGGAAAGCCAAAACCTCAGAAACAAGGTCACCCAAGCCCTGCCTGACCCTTTAGGATAACTCCTGCTTCTCCCCCTATGGGCGAGGGCAGCTCCGCTTGTTCCAGGCTCACGCTGAGTTACACGGGCTCATACAAAGCTCGGGGTGCGGAAAAGTGCCAGAAAACGGCTACCATACACCGGAGGCTCCACCCTGCCTCCTTTCTCCTGCTGATCCATGCCCTCTATGTGGGGTCCTGTCACATCTGGGTCTGAATCGGGCATGAGGCTCCTAAAAGCTGTGGAAGCTGCTTTAAAGATGGGGATGGCATACCACCTCCACATCAACAATGCTTACCATTCAGTAGAAAGAAACCTGACCTCTGGAGTCAGAGGCATGGGTTCAAATCCAGCCTCTTCCACTCTCAAGCTGAGTGACTTTAGAAAAGGTGCTGAATATCTATCTGTGTGTCCATTTTACTTCCACTCCCAAGGGTATAAGTCCTTCCCTGAAGGGCAGTGAGGTGGTCAAATAAGACAGTGTGAGGAACAACTCTAGCCCTGAGCCTGGTGCCCAGCAGGCTTTTAGCTCATGTTTGCTGACACGCACATAAACACGCAAAGCAGCTCAGAATGAAAAACTCGAGTTAAGCCCTGGCCGGTTGCTCAATTGTAGAGCATCAGCCCGGAGTGTGGATGTCCTGGGTTCAATTACCAGTCAGGACACACAGGAGAAGTGCCCATCTGTTTTTCTACCCTTTCCCTGTGGCTTCTCTCTCTCTCTCTCTCTCTTTCCCTCCTGCAGCCATGGCTTGACTGGCTCAAGCAGGGTGCTGATGGCTCCTAAATAATGGTTCCAGGTATAACAGAGCAACGCTCCAGATGAGCAGAGCACCACCTCCTAGTGGGCTTGCCGGGTGGATCCCAGTCAGGGCGAATGTGGGAGTCTGTCTCCCTGCCTTCTCTCCTCACTAAAAATTAAAAAAAAAACAAAACAAAACACACACAATAAAGACCCTCGAGTTAGCTAGGGAGAGGGACTTTCTATAAGCTAAGCATGGGGGGATGATGGGAATATAGGCAGTGTTACACTAACAGTCAGAACTTAATATCTAAGTCCTGGTTTTTGGTGTGAACTTACACCTCTTAAGTTTTTCATTCCTCAGTTTCCTCATCAGCTAAATTTGCTAATTTTACAAACTGTACTTTCTACTTAGTGGGGTCTTAATGGATAAATTGAATTTCTCAGATGCCTCAACTACCATCAGGCTCATGACAATGGAGTAGTTTAAACGCCCCTTTCCCTCCCCGCAGGTTGGATTTTCCTGCCAGTGCACTCACCTGGGGGCAGGGTTCCCCTTTGCTTCACACTCGATCAAGATGTTATCACGCGGATCCACAATGTGGTCCTTCACGGACTGCTTGGTGATGGTCGGGGGCTGGGGCACTGTAACAGGGCAAATAGTAGGCAGTCAGGCTGCGGATCTGCCCGGATCCCTGGCTTGAAGAATGACTGAAATTAAAAGCTTTGGGAGCCACACAGAAAAGCAGGCAAGCAGCGGGTGGACAGTGCCCCATTCCAGAGACCGAGGAAAGGGATGCGTGTCACAGACTAAGCATTAAGAAGAATCCCTTTAAGATGTCACAGTATTCCCGTGAGAAACTAAAGGCCAGCCTTTTGTTTCACCCGCTCTTATGTTCAATGCTTAGTACGTCTAGAGCACAGTAGTTCTTGATAAATGTTTGTTGAAAGAATAAAGGAACAAAAGGCAGCTACATTTTCAGAACTTAGGGGATGTGATGGTTCTGAGCCCTGGAGGATCAACAGATGGCCAGAATATGGTGAGGAGGGAGCTGAAAGAGGCTTTAGTCCCCCAAGAATTTCCCAGGGACTTATCTGCAGGCTAAGGAGCAGCTCCCCGCTCTTGGTCCTGAGCTGCACTTCTGCTGCTCCCGTGCTAGCCACCTGCAGATGGGGAAGCTCTGGCCCTTCTTACCCACCTGCCTTTCCATAGGCTGAGCCTCTTCCCTCCCAGCACAGTCAGGGACCTCACTACAGGGCTCTGGTGTGAAGAAGCCACAACAGGCAGAGTGGAAAGGCCAAGAATCCCCTCGTGTGCCCTCATCTGGCCTTCCCCCACCCTCCAACCTCCGAGACACACAGTGCAGAGAGGCACCAGGACTTACGCTCATTCTGAATGCTTGCTGTTAGTTCCGATGGGTTAGCAATGTGGGGGGAGAAAAGAAGACAGCAGTTATCACACACGACCGTTAGCCCAGGTGTCCTCACACCCAGCATGCAGGGAGGAGGGAGAAGTGGGGTGGGGGACACTCCGCACGGGTTCTCTTCTGCCAGCTGTGGAGCTCAGTGGAAGAGCCAGGCTGGAGTGTGGATGGACCTAGTGTGTGCTTCATGGAGAAGACGACACCTCTCTCGAGGGGCCGACCCATGCAATGGAGCAGAAAGGCCAGCTTCAGACCAAATGAAGATATTACTAGGTAAGTCCAAATGTCAAATGGCAATGCTGCTCAAAAGAGGCTGGGCTCTAAAGATGCCGCCCATCACCTCTGGATGCTCCTTGACCAACAGTACCAGGGTGGCAAGGCTGAGGTGAATCGGAACCACTATTACAGGACAGAACCACAAGGGCCAAACAAAGTTCACACGCTGTGCTCCTCCCATGGTCCTGCATTCTCTTTCACACATAAAAGCACCTTCTTTCCTCACCGCCCCCTCCTTTGTCACCCTTTGGACAACTCTAGGCAGATGAACGACCATTGCCCTGCTCACGGCAGAAGTAGACTGCCCTATGGAAATCCCACATATTAACAGCGGGAGAAAGCAGAGTTCACCACTCCATTCTGGGCTTTTTACAAAAGTGGTAAAGGGCCAGGTGGCACACACCTTCCCAGCCTGCACCTGAGATGCCTGTGTACAGGTGTGTATGTTTCTCAAGCTTTGACAAGCATATGAGTCACCTGGAGGGGAGGTTTAAAGTGCAGGCTCTGATTCAGTAGATCCTGCATTTCTGACAAGCAGCCAGTTGATGTGGATGTGGGAGGTCTGTGGACCGTGCTTTGAATACAAGGTTTTAGATGGTATGTTCTTTTTGTGTGTGTGTGTGTGTGAAAGAGACAGAGAGACAGACAGACAGGAAGGGAGAGAGACGAGAAGCACCAACCCCTTGCTGCAGCACTTTAGTTGTTCATTTATTGCTCTCTCACATGCGCCCCGACCAGGGGGTTACAGCAGAGCAAGCGACCCCTTGCTCAAGCCAGCGACCTTGGGATCAAGCTGGTGTGAGCTGTGCTCAAACCAGATGAGCCCGTGCTCAAGCTGGTGGCCCTGGGGCCTTGAACCCGGGTCCCTCACTTCATTCACTGCACCACCGCCTGGCCAGGCTAGATGATGGTATGTTCCTTATGGGGAAAAGGTCTTGGTTAAAATTTGTCTATAAAAAAGAGAACATCTGTTGCTGTAACTTTTTAAGACATCTTTTCCTTATGATTATATCAGAAAAGAATATACCTTTCATATTTCACACTGGGGTGGATGTCAGAGAGTGTGCTGGTGTTGTGCGCTGACATTTTCACAGTGAGTGCTTCGTGCGGGAAGCAGAGGCTGCTGATGACTTTGAAGCCTTCTGACTTGACTATAGTGAGATATGGGAGAGGAGTTTACAAACTCAGAAAGGGAGAAGGCAGAGTTAAGACAGGACCAACGCTGTGGGAAGGGACAGGGGAGAGAAGATAGACATTAGAGAGGGGAGGTGGAGGGTGGCAGGAATGAATGTAAGTGAAAATCTCGAGAGTAAGACCCACAAAAAGGTTCAAAATAATTCAGTTGGGCCAGGTTTGTGTGGCCTGACTGAAGAGAAGAGAAATTCTCGGGCACTGAAGAGAAATCCTGTCTGCTTTGCCATTTGCCTGGCCCCCGGGGTAGGAAACAAAGAGGAATGGGACATCCAGGGGCAGAGCAGGAGTCTATGGTTTCTGGACACCTGCTCTGTGGAGCTCTCTGCTGCAGCATCTCCATCACGTAATTTCTGGCAAGACTGAAAGCAGTGGGGTTGGCTTTAAATGGTACGTTCTCCCATGAGGGGTGAGGGGGGGCGGTCTGGAGAAGGGGCCACTTTCAGGAGAAGAAGCTGGGCGGACCCTTGACCCATTCTTTCTGACCACAGCCGAGGCCCCTGGTTTTTCATCTCAAGAGACAGTTGGTGTCTCCTGGGTCCTCACACAGAGATGAAGGCTCTGGTCTCACGCTAGATGGGAAGGCTGACAAAGGCGCTGCTTTGCCCATGTGGGCTTTAAGCCTGTCTCTTACTGAATCAGAGGCTGGTTCCTTGGAAAGACTTCTAGACATTGTCCAAGGAATCTCAAATCCAGGGAAGGGAAGTCATTTGGTCAAGGTCACATAGGAAGTCTGTTACAGAACTGGAGTGAGAACCAGCTCTTCTGCTGCCTGGTCCACAGCTCTCGTCTATAAATCCATCTTTGGCCAGGCGTGGCCTTGGCACTCTCTTCTCCTTGACATTTTGTACAAAGGTAACTTAGAGAGGAGACCTTGAGGGAGTGGAGACTCTCAGGGCAGTCAGAGACAGCTGGGTCTTGTCCCTAGCCCCACACTGAAATCAGATCAGGGGTCTCTTGAGAATCTACTTGCCTAAAGAGGTCATGACATCTGCAAGCACCATTGTGCTACCAAGGAACTTATTACAGGGACAGATCAACCCAGAAGACAAGCTGCCACAGGGAGAAGATGGAGGGGGGGACCTCTTGCCCAAGGGACTTAACTAGTGCTCTGAGCCCCCATTCTCCATCCTGTGTCACACCATCTGCCCGTCTCCCCTACAGAACTTGCTGGATGACAAATGTAGAGTGGAGAATAAATTCGTTCTTTTGGTTCCCGAGATGGAGAAATTCTTCCAACAGGCTCTGCAGGGGCTAGGAAGATGCTGCCCAGCATCCATGCACCTCTTCTCTTCCCTGACTCTGACGTCTGTGACCTCTGGCACACATCCCTCGGGGGATGGAGTGAGTGCATGTGTGTGAGTGTGTGTTGTGGAGGCATTTCCTGCAGCACTGTTTGAGATGATGGTGAGGAGGAAGTGTTTCTCCCATGCCAGTGCCCACTTCTGTGAGTTCCTAGGAGAAAATGCTGAGTCCCTTGCTATGGGGAGAGAGAGGGAAAAAAAGCTGCCAGCAGACTCACTTTTTGGCAAGCCATCTTTGGCTGATGAGGTGACCCTTTGCTTTCTTCAAAGGTCACACTGTTCTCCTTGGGGCTGTGGGGGAGGTGGGCGCGTGTGATGCTGCTGGCAAAGTGGTGGGGACTAGAGGCTGGGCACATCAATGAGGGATTGTGTAGCAGCCCAGGGCTGTTCCTGGAAGCCCACTGCAACCAAACTCACCAGAGCAGAAGCAATGCCCTATCCTCCAGACATAGACAATGGCCCCTGAAGGGGCAAGGGAGCAGGAGGGCACATCTAGCAGGGCAGCCTCTGCCTGAGCCCCCCCAGTTACCCTCCAACACAGGGAAAGTTAAGAGTGCCTAATTTTACGTTATTCCGATGTCTTGGCTATTGTGAATAATGCTGCAAGGATGAGTGGGTGAACATATCTCCTGCCTTTGGCACAACACAGATGAACCTTGAGGGCATTGTGCTAAGTGAAATAAGTCAGGCAGAGAAAGATAATACTGTACGTTCTCAGGTACATGTGGAATCTAAAAAAGTGAAATTCAAAGAACAGAATTGAATACAAGGTTTTAGATGGTATGTTTGTTGTGGGGAAAAGGTCTTGGTTGCCAAGGGCTAGGGGGTGAGGGATATTGGTCAGAAGGTACAAACTTCCAGCTATAAGATGGATAAGTTTTAGGGATCTAATTTACAGTATGGCAACTGTAATGAACAGAATAGGCATCCCTTGGAGACATTGTGGGTTTGGTCCCAGACCACAACTATAAAGCCAATATTTCAATAAAGTGAATCACATGAATATTTTGGTTTCCCAGTGCATATTAAAAGTTATGTTTACTCTAGTGTACAATACATTATGTCTAAAAACAATGTATGCATATTAATTTTAAAATGCTGTATTGCTAAAAAAAATGCAAACCATCAACTGAGCCTTCAAGGATCTCGTGTTGACATTGATGGTTGCTGACTGATCAAGGTGGTGGTTGCTAAAGGTTGGGTGACTGTGGCAATTTCTTAAAAAAAGACAACAAACTTTGCCACATTAATGAATTCTTCTTCCTTTCACATGTGATTTCTCTGTAGCATGTGGTGCTGTTTGATAGCATTTTACCCACAGTGGAACTTCTTTCAGAATTGAAGTCAATCCTCTCACACCCTGCTGCTGTTTTACCAACTCAGTTTATGCCACATTCTAAATCAGGGGTCCCCAAACTTTTTACACAGGGGGCCAGTTCACTGTCCCTCAGACCGTTGGAGGGCCAGACTATAAAAAAAACTATGAACAAATCCCTATGCACACTGCACATATCTTATTTTAAAGTAAAAAACCAAAACGGGAACAAATACAATATTTAAAATAAAGAACAAGTAAATTTAAATCAACAAACTGACCAGTATTTCAATGGGAACTATGGGTGCGGATGCATCCTGTGCTCCTCTCACTGACCACCAATGAAAGAGGTGCCCCTTCTGGAAGTGCAGCGGGCCGGATAAATGGCCTCAGGGGGCCGCATGTGGCCTGAGGGCCATAGTTTGGGACCCCTGTTCTAAATCCTTTGTTGTCATTTCACCAATTTTCACAGCATCTTCATCAGGGGTTGATTCCATCTCAGGAAATCATGTTCTTTGCTCATTCATAAGAAGCAACTCCTCATTCATTAAAGTTTGATCATGAGACTGCAGCAATTCAGTCACATCTTCAGGTTCCACTGCTAATTTTAGTTTTTCACTATTTCCACTACATCTGCAATTACCTTCTCTAGTGAAGCCTTGAGCCCCTCAAAGTCATCCAGGAGGGTTGAAATCAACTTCTTCCAAACTTCTGGTAATGTTGATATTTTGACCACTTTTCATGAATCACAAATGTTCTTAATGACTTCTAGAATGGTGAATCCTTTCCAGAAGGTTTTCAATTTACTTTTCCCTGATCCATCAGAGAATCACTATCATTGAAAGTTATAGCCTTACAAAATGTATTTCTTTAAAAATAAAACTTGAAAGTAAAAATTACTCCTTGATCCATGGGCTGCAAAATAGATGTCATGTTAGTAGGCATGAAAACAACATGATCTTGTTGTACGTCTTCATCAGAGCTCTTGTGTGACCAGGTGTGTGCATTGATGATGAGCAGTAATATTTTTAAAGATATTTTTTTTTTGATCTTAGGGTTCAAAAGTGGGCATAAACTATTTCGTAAACCATGATAATAAAAGATGTGCAGTCACCCAGTCTTTGTTGTTCTGTTTATGGAGTATAGGTAGAGTAGATTAAGCATAATTCTTTCTTTTTTCTTTTTTAATTTTTTATTAATTTTAATGGGGTGACATTAATAAGTCAGGGTACATATGTTCAAAGAAAACATCTTGAGGTTATCTTATCATTCAATTATGTTGCATACCCATCACCCAAAGTCAAATTGTCCTTTGTCACCTTCTATCTGGTTTTTGTTGTGCCCTTCCCCACTCCATCTCCGTCTCTCTCCTCCCTTCCCCAACCTCGTAACCAGCACACTCTTGTCCAGTTCATAGTCTTGCTTTTCTGACACACGTATGTATGAAATCATGCTGTTCTTAGTTTTTTTCTGTTTTACTTATTTCACTTCGTATAATGTTATCAAGGTCCATCCATTTTGTTGTAAATGATCCAATGTCATCATTTCTTATGGCTGAGCAGTATTCCATAGTATATATGTACCAAAGCTTTTAAATCCACTCGTCCTATGAAAGACACTTGAGCTGTTTCCAGATCTTCGCTATTGTGAACAATGCTGCCACAAACATGGGGGCGCATTTCTTCTTTTAGAACAGTGCTATGGTGTTCTTAGGGTATATTCCTGGTGTTCCAGTTTGTAATATTGTAATTCCACTTCTATCTTGACAAATTCAGCATAATCACTACATTTCCATGGCAGCCACAGAAGGGGAAAGCCCAGCCATTGAGCCCTGAAACCACTGAAATGTGCATAAATAGTTTTTCTTTCTTCTGATTGATTGTTCACTCAGCTTTTCCCGGCTGGCCGCTGGGCTCCACAGTATATCTGTCAGCTCAGACCCCGCTAGTTTTCTCGAGCCTCCTGACTGCCTCGGTGTGATGCTCAGTCGCCTCCTCAGGCGGCCGGCACACGTCTCTTGAGATTTAGCATAATTCTTAACAGTTCTAGGATTTTTAGAATGACAAATGAGCACTGGCTTCAACTTAAAGTCACCAGCTGCATTATTAGCTCCTGACAAGAGTGTCAGCCTATCCTTTGAAGCTTTGAAGCCAGCCAGTGACTGATCCTCTCTAGTTATGGAAGTCCTAGATGGCATCTTCTTCCCATAGAAGGTTGTTTTGCCCACATTGGAAGTGTTGTTTACTGCAACCATCTTCATTATCTTCGCCAGATCTTCTGGATAACTTGTTACAGCTTCTACATCAGCACTTACTGCTTCACCTTGCACTTTTATGTAATGAAGACAACATCGACATCTTTCTTTGAACCTCATGAACCAACTTCTGCTACCTTCAAAGTTTTCTTCTGCAGCTTCTTCACCTCTCTCAGCCTTCACAGAATTGAAGAGAGTTAGAGCCTTGCTCTGGATTAGCCTTTGGCTGAAGGGAATACTGTGGCAGGTTTGATTTTCCATCCAGTCCTCTAAAACTTTCTGCATATCAGCAATAAGGCCGTTTCACTTTCTTATCATTCGTGCATTCACTGGAGTAGCACTCTTCATTTCCTTCAAGAACTCCTTTGCATTCACAACTTGGTTAACTGGCACAAGAGGCCTAGCTTTTGGCCTCTCTTGATTTTTGACATGCCTTCCTCACTGAGCTTAATCATTTCTAGCTTTTTTTTTTTTTTTTTTTTTTTTTGGCTCCCTCTGTTTCTTTTCTTTCTTTCTTTTTTTTAATATATATATTTTATTATTATTAATTCTAATGGGGTGACATCAATTCATTTCTAGCTTTTGATTTAAAGTGAGAGATGTGAGACTCTTCCTTTCACTTGAACACTTTGAGGCCATTGTGAGATTGGCCGAATTTCAATATTATTGTGACTCAGGGACTCAGTGGAGCAGTTACAACACATGCATTTATCTTAAGTTTGCCATCTTATATGGGCATGGTTTGTGGTGCCCCAAGATGATTTCAACAGTAACAGTAAAGATCACTGAACACAGATCACTGAAAAAGTTTCAAATATTGCAAGAATTACCAAAATGAGACTCAGAGAACTGAAGTGAGCAAATGCTGTTGGAAAAGGGCACCAAAAGACCTATTCAAGGTAGTGTTGCCACAAACCTTCAATTTGTAAAAAATGCAGTATCCGTGAATTACAATAAAATGATGTATGCCTGTACTACAGTATATACTTGAAAGTTCTTAAGAGTAGATATTATAAATTATCACTATATACACAAAAAGGTAATTATGGGAGCAGATGGACATGTTAACTAACTTACTGTGGTAATCATTTTTGTAATGTATACATGTAGCAAATCATTAAATTGTACTTCTTAAACATATATATATATATATATATATATATATATATATATATATATATATATATATATATATATATATATGTCAATAATACCTTAATAAGGCTGGGGGTAGGGGAGAGAAATGCCTGCTCTTTTCCCAGCCCTTCCACTGGGACTCAGCCAGGTTGAGAAGGAAGAATGGACTCAGATAATCTAGGAAGCAGGAGGGAGAAACCAGGCTATCAAGGACCTCTTCCCAGGGCGACTGCAGGGCTTGCCTTTCTTTATACTTGCGTTCAGCTTTTACAGACTCATTCTGGAGAAGTTGCCACGGCCACAGTGCCTGCAGTAACCAGGGAGGTGCATGAGGCAGCCCGAGTTTCCTAAGACAGCCTGGAGCACCGCAATGGTGTCCCAGATGGACTCAACTCCTCATTCAGAGATGTGCTGTGGTCACATGCTACCCACTTAGGAGCTGGAGAAATAGCTTTATTTCTCTCTACCTCAGATTTCCAACCTGTCAGCTAAGGACAATTCATGGTTCGCGGATTAGCTGTGGAAATCACAGGAATTGAAGCCTATAAAGCACTTAACTCTCTGATGGGCACATGCAGCTGCTACTCCAGGGAGGTCAAAGAAGTAAAAGGAGGTAAGTTCACCAGAGGTCAGTGTGGGGCATGTGAGTGCCAAATTGGGGACCATCGAGACCCTGGGTTCTTCTTGCACCTCTATCACCCATCTGCTGTGTGACCCTGACCAAGCAAGGGCCTGAGTTCTTGTGAACGGAAGACAGAAAGCATGGACCCTGCAGGACCTCCTCACGCGGGGAGATGGTGGCGGAAGGTCAGGACACTCACAGCTTGTGCTCCACAGGTGGTACCTTGAAGATACTGACTGCTCGGTCACCTGCCCTTGGCTGTGGTAGCACTTTAGAAAGCCAGAGTCCTAGCAGAGATGTCAAAGCCTTCTATTTATAGGTTCACCTTGCGGGAACTCCTCACCCACTAGCCCTGGGGGTCCAAGTGGCAGGTGAGTGAGGAGAAGTGACAGAAATAAGTTGTCACCACTTCCCTGATAACAGGATTTTCTTAGCACCCCTTCTCTCCAGGGAGAGGGAGGGCCTTATCATGTTCCTTATTAGACTGTCTGCCTGGGATTGTTAATGAGAAATTCTTGAGCCAGCAGTCCAGATGGTCTCCGTGGAATAGTTCCTCTCACAACTCTCCTGTCCCCCTCCCTGAGTCGGTGTGTGCACGCACACAGACACAGACACACACAACACACACTTGGGGCTACTGGGAGGGCAGTAGGGGCCTACCCTCTAGCTTCTCCCAGCCTTCTCTCATCCAGAAGTGCCCACTCCTTTGGGGCAGCTATTGCTGGGGAAGAGGGTAGGAGCACTGAGACCCCTGATATTCTTCTCGAATCTCTGCTGAACTCCAGGCCCAGCATGTAGCTTTGGAGAGCTGAGCAGAGACTTGTTGGAGGCTGTATTACTCTCCTACCCCTCCCCAGACATCTGTCACCTGGAGAGAGCCCAAGCCAATGTTGGCATCATGTGGGTTCCATCTATTCTTGGAACCAGGGAAAGAGGACAGAGTTGGTGGGCCCACATCTTAGCACTGGGATGCAAAACGTCCTGAAAGGGATGTCAGAATTGTGGCAAAGGTGGTGTCCACCAAAATGCAGGGCCAAGAGTGTGGCTTTCGGTCAGTGGGCCATTATAAATGTAACCATAGATATGGTTGGTGGAGATACTGTTAGATCAGCATTCTAAGCCCCTTACTTTATGATTCTGATGGCCAAATAATGCCACCACCATGGAAAGCAGAATGAACTGAATTTTACTTTTCAACCTTACTGCGGGAGAGTTGAAATCAGCAGGAAGCAGTGCCTCGTTCTCCAGTGGCATTATCACGGGACTCTATTTTAACATCTCATGTAGCCACAGTCTTTGTCAAAATAATCCCCTTCCCAACACTCTACTGGCCACCCGTCCTCCTGATCAGTCCAGCCAAGAGGCCTGAAGGACCTAGCTCAGGAATTAGAAAGGCAAATAAGAACCATCTACTCACTTGGTCCTTGGAAACCTCTGCTTTGATGGGCAAATCAGGACCACAGAGGACACTCAGACTTCAAAACTCTGCCACTTCTAGTCCTGCTCAGCAGGTCCCAGGTAGCCCAAGTCACTCAGACACAGCCATGAAAGAGCACAGGGCAGACTCCCAGTCTCATATTCCAAAGCACAAGCCCTCCTGCTTCCATTTTTGGGAAACCCAGCTCCTATATCCGAAATCCACTGTTTCCCTTTCCTCGACCTTCTTTGAAAGTTAACTTTCCTCTTCCCTCCAACTCCTCTGCCCCAAATCAGGAGAATAGAAGAAGAAGGAGAAGAACTCACGATCCATAGGAATCTCGATGGCCCTGCCAATCCCGAGGAGGCAGAGGAGGAAGGCTGCGTGGACCCAGGGTGGTGGCTGCGGCCCAGCCATCCTCAGCGCGGGCCCCGCTCCCCGTGCCCCGGCCTGCGGAGTCTCGCAGCCGCTCTAACTCAGCCTCCCAGACAGAGCTCAGCTGTGGAAAGAAATACGATAGTGAGTTATTTCTTAAACTCATGGTTTGTTCTAGCAATCTTATAGGGCTGGAAAGATGCAAGGGTCCCCTTGGTCACAGACCAATGTTTTTAAAACAAGGTTTCTAACCTTGTCCTGTTGACATTTGGGACCCAACAATTCTTCGGGGAAGTCTTGGGTAGTGCAGGATATGCAGCACTATTCAGGTCTCTACCCACGAGATGCCAGCAGAGCCCACGTCTGCCACCAAACAAAAATGTCTCGAGACATTGCCAACTGTTCCCTGGAGGACAAAACCACCCTGAGTAGAGAACCACTGTTCTAGAAGGAAGGGCAACTCTGGATAGATCAGCCATGAAAATAAACACTGGCCTAAAGGCCCAGCACCCAGAAGATGCCATGCACCTGACCAGTAATGAATATGCCAACCTCACAACTTCTCTGAACTGTACGTAGTGAGTAGGTCTGCATTTAAGTGTTTGAAGTGGGAACACAGAGATAAGATCACACTGATGTTCTCTGATCCAGGGAGGAGGCAGAGTGAAGCTGGCAGCACTGGGGACCAAGGGGTTTGATAGGTGAAACTTGGTTGCCCTAAGGACTTTTTGTAAGTGAATGATTTCTGCAGTTATTGTGTGCAGCTAAGGTACAGCAGTCCTGGGTGTGTCCTTTTAGAGATAATGACTGAGGTGATGGCCCCATAAAAGGGGATTCCAGGGAACTGGGAGAATCACTATGACAGTCCAATATTTACATTCCCAAACACAAGAAATCATTCCAGAGCCTATAGGGGCAGGGGTGAAAAAACGGCAGTCCAAGGAGGCTGACGTGGGTCCCTAAGAGCCAAACTCTTCCCTTCCTCTGTTGAGACCAGATCAGGAGCAGTTTACAGCGGACACTCAAATATAGAGCTTTAAGATTACCGAGGTTCTGAAACACGAGCCTTAAAACTTGGTCCAGTTGGCTGTTCCACCATGGGGTCAGGTCAGGCAGGATGACAGGAGGAGGTTTCCCCAGAATTCTCCAGCTTTCTTGGACTAACAGCCACCTATCAAAATGGATACACTGGTCCATTCCTGTCTTATCTGGCAGCCACTTGCAGCCTGCTCTCATCTGTGTACCCACCATCTCCCACCTATCCTGGCCGAGGAGGGAGGGTGAGGAGCAGGCCCCCGAGGTTTCTCCTGGGATGCGAGGTCATGCTTCTTGAAGACCTAGGAATGCGATGCCTCCCCTGTGACAGGAGGTGGGGCAAGTGAAAGGATCTGACTCAGATTTCAGCAGTTTCTTTCCTGGAAGCTGGGCCCAGCACGGGCCCCCAACCTCAGGTGGACTCCGCCCACTTCCTCCCTTCCCATTGCTTCCACCTTGGCTTTGGTCGCCAGCGTTTTGTGTCAGTTATTGCAGGGACACCTCAGTGATCTCCCCATATCTACTCCTGCTCCTCTCTCTACCTATAACCAGAGTGATAATTTCTAAAATGCAAATATAAATACTATGCCATTCCCTAGTCAAAATCACCAGCTCACTACCGCCTGGAAGTTAAAGTGGAAGTCCTTGGCATGGCTCAGAGGCCCTGACTGGCACAACCCTCACTGCAATCTCATTTCCTGTCTCCCTCCCCTGTGTTCTGTGTTCAGCAAAGATGTGGCTTCTACGCGGGTCTCACTGAGCATCACTTTCTGTTATGCCGACTGACTGACTTTTATAAAGATTAATGTCTTTCTAGAACACTCTTTGAATCTGCTTTCTCATAGGATTGGCCAAGTATGACTTACATGCCCTTTGTCTGCACTCCTGAACACCATTTATGCTCCCCTATTATAGAACTTGTCACTTTGTATTTATTCCAAAAGCCACTCTGTGTCCCTTATAAAAAGGCTAACGGGAGGTGCCCTGTCTTGGTTATTCTTAGATTCTAACAAAATGCCTGAAACACAGCAGACACTCAAACATAAGTGATAGATGGATAAAAAAATGGACAAATGACTGGCTGATGAAAAATTATTTAGATCACTTGTTTAGTGTTTTAAACTCATATTCCTCCAGAAAACCACCAGGTGGTAGAGGAGGGCATATGATTTGGACCCGAGCAGCATACTATGAAGGCCACCAATCACTGGAGGAAAAATCTGCCTGCCTGCACAGGAACTGCACTCTAGGGGGGTGGGGGCACCCTCTGGCTAGACGGCATCCCAGGAGGTCTTTGGCTCTTCCTCCTAACTCTAACATGTTCTTCTACTGTCTCAGAAAGTCTGCTGCCTCCTCTTCCTGACTCCTACATCTCTGAAGACCAGAGGCAGGTTACCCAGCTGAAATCTTGTTGCGGAGAGAATCAGCTCTCGGGGAAGGCTCAGCATGCCTTCAGGGAGGACGATGGCAGCCGCTCTAGTCTTGGCTCCCTGGTTGCCATGATTCATTAGGGAGCTGCCAAGCAGCGGGAGTGAAGGGAAGGAGAACGGTGCCTTATTTTGGGAATCTTGATGGAGAAAGGAAGCCACAAGCTATTCATTAACTAGAAACACTTTGGCAGAAAAAAAAGCCCAACTATTTAGGGTGCCTTTAACTCACAATTTAAAAACACGGTAGAAAAAGAACATGGAGATAAGCACACTTAGCTGTTTGACAATTCTCTCTGAAAACCATTCTTTTTTTTTTTTATTGACAGAGATGGAGAGAGAGTCAGAGAGAGGGACAGAAAAGGACAGACAGACAGGTAGGGAGAGAGATGAGAAGCATCAATTCTTTGTTGTGGCACCTTAGTTGTTCATTGATTGTGTTCTCATATGTGCATTGACCAGGAGGCTACAGCAGAGCAAGTGACCCCTTGCTCAAGCCAGTGACCTTTGGGCTTCAAGCCAATGACCAGGGGGTCAGGTCTATGATCCCATGCTCAAGCCAGAGACCCCATGCTCAATCTGTTGAGCCTGTGCTCAAGCTGGTGACCTTGGGGTTTCGAACCTGAGTCCTCTATGTCCCAGTCCGACACTCTATCCACTGTGCTACCACCTGGTCAGGCTGGAACCCATTCTTTTACCAATAAAATCTTAAGAGATGAAGAGAACATGAGAATTATTTAGCTTTATACTTTTCAGATGAGGAAACGAGAGCCCAGAAAGGGAAAGTGATCTTCTCAAAGCCACACAGTTGGTTAGTTAGAAAAGCTGCGAAAAGAACCCAGGCCTCCTGACTTCTAGCTCAGGGTTTTTCTACCCAATTATCCCGACTCCTGGCATGCAGAAAAATTTCTGAGTAAAGTTACTATTTTAAAAATATATATATATTGCAGTTCCTCAAAAAGAGGATAAACTAATTACCATATGACCCTGTACTTCTACTCCTAGTTATATGCCCCAAAGAATTAAGAACAGGTTCTCAAACAAGTATGTGTACACATGTGTCCATACCAGCATCATTCACAATAGCCAAAAGGTGCAAAGAGCCAAAATATCCATCAAGAAAAGAATAAATCAACAAATTGCAGTATCTGTGTACCATGAAATATTACTCAGACATAGAAAAAAATAAAGTACTGATACATGCTACAATGCGGATGAAATCTGAAGACATTATGCTCACTGAGAGAAGCCAGACACAAAGTGGGATGAATGATCCCATTTATATAATATATACAAAACAGGTAAATCCATTGAGACAAAGCTCAGACTGGTGGTTACCGGAGGCGGAGGGGTGGAGGAGAGAGGAGAACTGCTTACCAGCACAGGGTTCCTTTGGGAATTATGATAATGTTTGGGACTTGAGAAAGGTGATGGCTGCACACATTGTAAATATACTAAATACTTCTGCATTGTTACTTTAAAATGGCTAATTTTTACCTTAATAATAAAGAAATATATAGCATAGTTCTCCAACATGTGCTCATAAAGATCAAAGAGCAGAGTATGAGGAGGGTGGGTTATTCTATATGAACACACAGGCCTCCTCCGCTCCACGGGCCAGGTCTACTCAGCTGATCTGTACACAGCTTGCAATCCTTCCTGTACATTCTGAGGACACTCGCATCCCAGTTAAAGGAAGGGAGAGTCACAGCTGTCTGGGCACGGGGGTTCTAGGGCTGTGCACTCAATGCAGAGTGGGGACCAAGATGCCCTGTCTAAGGTGTCCCCACATCACCAAGACTTACAGTTCCTCCACCCTGATCACCAGGGAGAAAGGGGTAAGGGCTGGGGTTTCTGACCTAGAGCAACGATATTCCTGTTGCCAATCAAATCTCAGTTCTTGTGCTATCATGTGGTATGAATGACCCGTCACATAGAATCAGGTTCCTCTCTGGGCCTTCCCACCAACATAAGAGATTATCACTAGTGGTGGAGTACACCATCCAGGAGGAATGGAGTGCTCAAAGCCCTTCAAGGGGAACGCTGTCTAGGTATGGAGCATCCTGGGGAAGAATAAGGAAAATCTCATACCCTGGGAGAGGGGGGATTCAGGCTGCAGAAGAGGGGGCCATGAAGATAGTTTTGAATGTTGGAAGGTGTGAAATTTTTCTGTTCAGCAGTACAGGGGTAAAACTAGGAGCAAATGAGAGCAAATTCCACAGAGGCAGGAGCTTCTCTGAGATGTCAGGAAAAATCATCTAATAAATACAGCTACCCTACAATAGTGTTCATGAAAACGAAACACACTACCCATGCACTCTACCAATAGGACGTGTTTGAAGGAGTCTTTTATATCAAATCAAACAGGTAAGAGGTGGGGTGTAAGGATACAAATACAGTGCGGGGTGGGCCTATTGCAGCGAGAGAGAGAGTAAGGGAAAAAATTCAAAAGAGAAATCTTACGTAAACTGATGGTGTACTATGAACTGGGCAATATGATTAATTCAATTCTTGTATATCTGAGGTCTCCTCCCTCAACCCCCTGAGTGGAAAGAAAAGCAGAGAGAGAAAGAGAGAGAGAAATGGAGTTACGAACATAAAATGCTCTGCCAAGTAAAGTAGTGAGTTCATTGTTTCATAAAGAATCCAAGTGACATTTGGTCAAGTGCGCACTGACAATGTGCCCACACAGGAAGGAAACTGAATGCTTATCAGAATCACTTGGGCACTATTTAAATACACAGATCCCTGGACCATCAAAGTTCCAGGCAGGGGTCAAATCAGGCCTGCAGATTAAGAAAACATCTGAATGCCCTAGAGCAGGGGTCCCCAAACTTTTACACAGGGGGCCAGTTCACTGTCCCTCAGACTGTTGGAGGGCCGCCACATACAGTAATCTATACACTGACCACCAATGAAAGAGGTGCCCCTTCCGGGAGTGCGGTGGGGGCCGGATAAATGGCCTCAGGTGGCTGCAATTTGGCCCGCAGGCTGTAGTTTGGGGACCTATGCCCTAGAGCCTATTATCTTACATGGGGATGCTTCTCACAGCAACCTCCCTATACCCAAGGCCTTTATAACTTGCTAGTCTGTGAGAGATTCAAATATAAAATGTCTGAGATGGGGCCCAGAAAACCTAAGTGAATTGGGTGATGACCAACCATTGTTAGGAACAAATGACATCCTGTCAGCCAAGTCTGAGAACATTGGCTGAGCAGCAAGACAGTCTAGGTTTGAATCTGCTCCCCAATTATAAGGTGGGAACTTTGTATTGAACCTTAAGAGGTCTGTATTTCTTCTCATCTGAAAACCACGGGTAATATCGCACCTGCTGCAGAGGGCTGCTGTGATGGCTTGACGGCTCAGTACACAGATCCTATAGGAAGCACTCAGCAAAGTTGGGGTGAGAGGAAAGGTGTAATAAGTGTTAGTTGAGGCAGCTGAATGGGCTGTGAATTTATAGGGACGAAGGAAGGTTCTGGCTACTCGCGTGTCACGACCAATAACAGCCACAAGTTGTAATAATAATTATTCATCCACAATCACAACCTGCCTTTCGGATTTTCCTTGTTTTGGGTCCTGGTTTGTTTTCTTTCCCCGGACTGAGAGGCCCCTGGTGTTGGTTCCACAAGCTGTCCTGGCAGATGGACGAGAGGCCCACGGCTCCTGCAAGCTGCTGCCATCAGGAGCTCCCTGCATTCCCACAGCCCATTCCGGGCAGGCTGCTCTGGTGGCCACAACACATCTGAAGTGATGGGTGAAAAGACAGGTGGTGGCATGGAGAATGGCTAAGCTGGCAGCCCTTCGTCTCCTGGGGAAGAACTCGCCCTGGGCTTCGGGGTGGCGGCCAGCACACAATTCATTCACCTAACAGACCAGGCGGCAGGCACTAGTCTGGAGAACACACACAGGGACAACAGAAGTTTCTTTGCTCTAATGGAGCTCATGTGCCAGCAAGGAAGACAGGAAATAAATATTCAACAAAAAAATCAGGCAGCAATAGGTGTAATGAAGAACACATGATCCACCTGCACACAGTGTTTGTAGCAGCCTTCCTCATAAGTGCTGAAATTTGGAACCAACCAACATGCCCTTCAGTAGGATAAATAAATTGTGGTACATCCATCCACTCAATGAAATACTATTTAGCACCCAAAAGATATGAGCTATCAAGCCATGAAAGACATGGAGGAACCTTAATGAAAAAAGGGAATCTGAAAAGGTCACTTACTGTATGAGTCTAACTAACTGTATGACATTCTGGAAAAGGAGAAACTACGGAGATAGTAAAAGACCAGTGGGGAGGGAGGAACGAGCAGAGCACCGAGACTTTTTAGGGCAGGGTATAATATCATACCCTGTGTGATATTATAACAATGGGTGCTCATTATACATTTGTCCAAACCAATTGAATGTACAACACCAAGAGAATGAGAGAGGGAGAGAGAGAGAGAGAGAGAGAGAGAGAGAGAAAGAAAGAGAGAGAGAGGGAGATTTGTTTCTTATGTGCCCTGACCGAGGATAGAACCTGCAACCTTTGCATATCAAGATGACACTCTAACCAGCTGAGCTATCTGGCCGGGGCTCCCTTTGATTTTTAAGCTAGTTGGAGTTGAGCATTCTATTACAGGTACTTGCAACTAATAGAAGTGACAGTGCTGTTGGAATCAGAAATGCCCCTTGAGTGTTGGTTTAACACATGAGCTTCCCACTGTTTCCATTTTCTCTATTAAAAAGAAATGTCCCTCCCTCTGCCTGCCCACTCTACCTGGACCCACCCTTTCACGGAGACCTGCCCTTGACCATTAACTATCAGCTCTCTACTAGATTTGCAAACTCTTCTCAACTGGCTCCTGCCTCAGCAGAGAAATCTTCAACTTTCTCTCATGACAAAATAGAAAGATGGTTCTGTATCCACAGCCTCTCTAATTATACCTGAAAAATTTCCCCTCCATCTCATGGAAGTTTGTTTTTTAACAAGTGGCCCAGGCTTCTGACCTCCCTCATTTAGTTCCCACTAACTCCTCATCCAACCCTCCCACTGGCCTCCTGATGTGCAAATCTTAGCTTTTATCCTCCGAGACCTCTTGAAGGCATCAGCAGTTGGTAATCACTCCATCCATCCCTTCTAACATTCCTTCCTCCTTGGCCTCTGAAACCCCAATCTGGGGCCTTCTCCTCTCTCTGGCTCTTCCAACCTCCATGGCAGCACTGGTCACACTGCTGGATTCTCCTCTCTGCCTGATGTTCTCAGTGTCTCTATAGGGGTCCTGTTCCTTTATCTCTACTCCTCATCACTGTTGGTGGTACCCACCCAAGTCATTTAAGCCAGATATAGGGAATCTCCCTGAAATCCCATCTCTTCTCATACCCAGGCACCAAGGCCCTTGGACTGTTTCCTTCCTGGTGTTTCTCATTGCTCCTCCCTTTCCATGTTCCCACCCACATTACCTTTAATATGTCTCATGGGCTATTGCAATAATCCTCTATCTGGTCTCCATGCTCCATGTTGCTATTACAGTGATTTTTCTAAACCTCATCTGACCATGTCAATGCCCTGCTGAAAACTCTTTCATTATCACCCCATCAATCTGGTATTATCAAATCCAAGCTCCCAAGAGTATCATATAAGGCTCTGGGAGATCAGGCCTCTGCAGGCCTCTCCAACTCCACCCAAGCCCTAAATGCTTCCTAATTGAATGACATGTCATTTTCTAAGTAAGCCACTCCATTTACTACCTCCAGACTTTACACATGCCATCCTCTGTTCCTGAAAAGGCCTTTTCTCCTTGTCATGTGATTAATTCCTACTCAATCTTCAAGACACCTGCTCAGTGAAGAATTCCCTGCGCTCCCGCTGTGCCCACCCCAACCCAGGAGGGCTGAGAGTCCATCACCACTGTACCTTAAACCTGCCTCTAAGCCTGGGGCACTCAGCGCACTGTGGGAAACCATGTTTAAACTAAGAATTAGAGACCTTTTACGTCAAGGTCTAAACAGGAAATATTTTAGGCCTTGAGAGACAATACAGCATGTGCCACAACGACTGAAATTTACCACTGTAAAGTGAGAGCAGACATGAACAATAAGTGGGTCTGCATATGTTCCAATAAAACTTTACTGACAAAGCAGGGCAGGCAGTGGGCTGGAAGTGACTCAGCTTGTTTACCACTGGCTTAAACTTTCTCACTCTTTGTGGAATCCTTGGGGCTCAGACCAGACCCTGATCATTGTTGGGTCCCCAGTGCCGGGCACAGTCCCTGGCAGGGAATATCTATGGAACAGAAGATCCAAGTAAAGATCTCAATCTTGCCACTCATTTTTGGGAAATTACTTGTTCTCCAAGCGTTTTTATTAAGTCATAAAAATGAAAAAGGTAAAAAAAAAAAAAAAAAGGTATTCCTGCTTTGCCTGTTTCAGATGGTGGTTGTGAGATCAAATGGATAATCTCATGAAGCTTCCCACTGTCTGCAAATGTGTTTTTACTATTCTTATTGTAGTCCTTCCAGATGAGCCCAAGGGACTCGACTACCCATAGACCTTTATATTTGCTCACAATAACGGGTAAACATTAAGTCAAGAGCCGGCCTGTGATGTGCCCATCAGGTGGCTATTCTGGGGCTTAGCCGCAGGCCACTCCCTGCTCTACAGCATTCTCCTGTTCTGGGGCAAAGCACAGGGGTAACCACGTCTCCTGACACTGACACTCCACTCTCCTTCTCCCAGATTCCAGACCACAGTTGCTCTTGCACAGGGTGCGAGAATGTGTGAGACAGACAAATGGCTTCACGGTCTCCAAGGCCCTCCTGGGACTTGAGGACAGTTTCTGGTTTGGAATCAACACAATATGATGACTGACTGGCAAGGGAGAATAAGAAGGATGGCATCAAAACTTCTAGGCTGGGAAAGTGAATTAGGATGATGCTAATAATTAGCCTCAAAGTTGAGAAAGGGGACTAAATCTAGTGGGGGTTGAGGTGCAGGGAGATCACAATGTTGGAACTGAATCTGTTCAGCTTAAAATGCTCAGAGCCATAAACAAAAACAGTTCTGAAGGTCGTCCCAGGCTGCATTCCTGACTTATTGCTGAAGGACACACCACCAGATCAGTGCTAGGAAGCCGCATGCCAGCAATTAATTCTTAGAGTAAACTATCAAAGGCGGGAGTAGTACTACAAGAACCGAAGAAGGAACACATTCACACATCACTGGCACAGGATCCTGTGGGGGAACAGAGATAATGAGAGCCCAACATAAAACTCAGCCATTCTGCAAGACAAAAACAAAACACAAAAAATGCAGCGGGGCTTTTTATTGCAGCTGCTCAGAAACAACCTGTTCAGAAATCAGAGAGAGGAGCACAAACAAAGGAGGAAATACAGGCACATCAAAACAAGGAGTGGAAGGCCAGGTGGGAGAGGTGTGAAGAGCTCAGATGTACCCCACACTGGGCAGAACTCGGTTGTAAGGACTCAGATGTAAGGTATTTCTCACGTAATCTGTTCCCAATACAAGCCGATGAACAGTTGCTAGTGATGTATACATAAATATAAATCAGAGTGGCTCAGGTTATCTTTCTTCACAATAATCACATTTTCATTCACTTTCTATTTTCCTTCTTGAACAATAGAGAAAGATCAGTCTGCCTTGCATGTGGCCATCCTGTACCATTTTTGTCTTGACAGCAAAGGAGCTGGCTGAAGATGCAAAACCAACAGTCTCTGGGTAGCACTCTGTGACCTGGCTCCTGCCCCTGTGACCAGGTCACCTGGTTCCCACCCCATGCAGCCTGCTCTCCCGCGGAACCTACACACGTGTTTCAGCCTCGCATCACTTCCCAAAAGGCCGCCTCTCCCTTGGACCATCTTTGCTCTCAAGTTGCCTAGGCTAGTCCCTTCCTCCTCTACAGTGCGAATTCCCTTCTTTGAACCGAAGTGGTAATCCCTCCCTGTCGCTGACCCTGCTTTCCCAGTAGGCTGTAATTCCCATGCTCTGTTCCAGAGGTCATTTCCTCCTCCTGTGGGATTAGTTATTCTCACGTCCATCTCCTGCCTCAGACTCTGAACTTCTCCAGTCCAGAGTCCATGTTTTGTCTCTCTCTGTAGTAAGAAAGTATAATAAATATTCATGGGGTAAGTGAACAGCCATCTTATCAAATACTTCCTATTACTGGGAAATATTTATCTCATTGAAAAACCAGTATATTATAAACCCTTGGTTAATATCACATATGACCAAACTGCTGTTATAGTATAAGCCTGAGTAGTAAAAAATATTAGTGATAACAAAAACTTACAATATCTATTCTCAGCATCCTCTGACACAGATCCTGTCACTGCTCAGCTGACATACCCTCTTTTTTTTCGGAAATCCTTCCTTCACTCCTTCTCAGACCTTCCTGTCTAAACTCAGTCAGGGCCACCCAGATTCTCCCATCCTGCAGGCAGATTCTCAGAATCCAGGGGTCATTTGCTCCAAGCACTAGCCCCCAAACGGTCATCACTTCCATTCCCTGCCTCCCCTCCCTCTCATCCTGAGGGCTTCTGTGAACTGCCCTGGGTTCTGAAGTCCACTTTCAGAAGAGGGATAGTCTCCAGACCCCTCCTGCCCTCTGCCACCCCTGCCACCTCCCTTCCATCTCTCATGCCAAGGAAGGAAAGATGCGACAGATGCTGACCCAAGTCTCCTCCACTCCCACGCACCTGAAGGTCAGGGGTGTGGGTTTCCTAGGGAACCCCAAATGCCCACTATTGGTGATCATTAGCCTGTCCCAGAGAAACAAAGTGCCAAGCAAGGAGGAGAAAGACAGAGGGATCTCTGGGAGAAGATAAGACCAGAAGGAGAAGCAGCAAAGAGCCCCTTGGCTTCCTCTTCAGAGAACCCCTGCCAAAGAATTACATCTCCCCAGCCTCCCCCTTATACCCATGAAATGACCCGTGTCTCAGCATCTTTAAGAAAGTCTCTGCCTGCGCACTCCTCCCACCTCTGCTTCTGAAGGGCTGTATCGAAACAGAAAGAATCTTCAGGGCACAAGGACTTGAGAGCCCAAGAAAGCACTTACCAGCCTGTTTCTAGATCTCTGCCTCTTCCCATGCCTAGGAGAGAGACCTGCTTCCTCGCCTCTGTGGGGTGGAACCAGTTGTCTTCTGAGATTTTCCAACAGCCAAGGAAACCTTGTATATGGGATTCAACTAACCCTCCCCCTCCTCAGGGTTGGAAGGGGGTGGTCTCCATCTGCTCCGTGGCTGTGTTTCAGGCCTGGCTCCCTTTCATTGTCACGGGGAGAGATCTGGGAGGAGTGTGTTTAACCACTGATAGCAATCTGTTTGGTGGTGGTGGCAGGGGTACCTGGTAGGCTGGCTCTTGTCCCTGTCTCAGCTAAGTTCGAGGAGGCCAAGGGGGTCTCAGGAGTGTGTGTGTGTATGTGTAAGAGGGAGACGAGGAACAATGGTATCAGGTGGCCCTGAATCCCACCTGGGGAGGAGGTGAAGAGGGACACCTGGATTTAGGATTAAAGATTTGGCTAAAAACAGCTGTTTCCTGCTCAACACCCAGAACTAATCTATAGGTTGAAATCTGAACCACTGGCTATTAAGTTGGGGGCAAGGGGCAAGAAAGGAAGGGAATGAGAAAGGAAAAAGGGGAAAAGAGCTTTTCATCAAAGTGATCACCATGAATATGTAGTGTTAACACCAGGCTCTCCAGGGGCACAAACCACTCACTGTTACAAAACTGTTATGATCAGAAAATTGCATGTGCTTTGTTTTACTCCTTAATTCCCTTTAAGGTTTAAGGATATTCCAATAGTCTTTGTTTTACCATGAGAGGCAGTAAAATACCTTGATTTTAGTGTGCAGCCAAATCTAAGAAATATACTCCAGCTCCAGCACCCCAGTATGCAAGACACTAGAGGGGGCTGAGACCCCACATGAAGGCTGCACCCATCAAGAAAGTGCAACGATGTCAAGAGAGGAAGGAGTGTGGACCTCGCTGCCCTGGCATAGCTGGTAGAGACATTAAGCTGTGAAGTTTGCAGGCTGAGACACTGCATTTTCCTCATAGCGGCATGGTGTGGGCTACCACTAAACTTTTAACTACTTGTAGTGGACCATTAGGTTGTTTGATTTTTTTTCCCATTAAAATAATGCTGCAATGCACATACAGCTTGACAGATGAAGGAAGTAGATTGTTGTATCAGTCTCTTTGACACCAGGCCAGCTGGAGCCTGGCACATCTTATCCTGGCATAGCAAGGAAGCTAAAAGTATACAGGTGGCCTGGTCCACAGCTCAGCTGTGCTGACAGCCCACCATACCGGCCAGCAGTTGGTGGGCACACTGGGAAGGGCATTGTCGGTGCTACAATCCAGCCAGATTTATAAGGTTCTTTGGGGCTGGGCATTTCCTCATTATTATTGTTTATTTGTTCATCCTCCGAGGGGCAGGGTTAGGAAACATACATGGAACAGAAAGACTCTCAAACACAGTGTAGCGGCCGACTGGCTGATCTAACATGCTGGGCAGGGGCTGGCTTAAATATAGTCTGTGAAGAGCTGTGAATTTTCATTATTTAGGCGACACTCACTGGCTGCTCAAGATGAGCTGAGTTCTCACCAGTCTCAATCTATATAAAGATTATCTGGAAAGGAAACAAGTTTAACATGTAGAGTATGCAGACAGCTTCCACCTCTAAGTCATCAGGGAAAACCAAAGTGACATGCAGAGAGACAACCTGGGAGGAAACTGTCCCTGCCTTGGCGGAAGTCTGCCTGTTTACAACTCAAGAGCCTGGTTTCTCACTGTCTGGGTTCCCCATTTTCTTCCCTTAGGGAGAAAGTTTCACAGCAATTAGACACACATCTTTCTTCACAGCTGGAGAAAGAGGGTTGTGAAGCTTCCCACCCCCTCTTCAAGTGGATAGAAAAGACACCCAGGGTAGCAGAAGCTCTCCCCAGGGCCTGTCAGTCGTTAAAGGGAAATGGCTCAGAGGAGCTGGAGTAGGTAGTGATCATAATCCTTTGTGACAGGTCTCTGAGGGTGGGGTCCAAGACTGGGTAGGGTAAAGAGGGACCCTGGTGGGAGAGAAAGTGGAAACTAGAGGCAGAAGCCAGAAAGGCAGGCTTGCATTTAGTATTAAAAGACTGAGAATTCCTCAAAAGGTGAAACACAGAGTTACCATATGACCTAGCAGTTCCACTCCTGCATCTGTACCCAAGAGAGCTGAAACCATATTGTCCACATGAAAACTTGTACAGGAGTATTCACAGAAGCATAATGGATAACAGTCCACATGTTCACTGACAGATGAATAGATAAAAGGTGGTGTGTGTGTGTGTGTGTGTATGTGTGTGTGTGTGTGTATATTAGAATATTATTCAGCCATAAGATACTTATATCTGCTACAACATGTATGAACCTTATAAACATTATGCTAAGTGGAAGAAGACAGGCACAAAAGAACACATATTGGATGATTCCATTAATATGAAATGCAAGGAATAGGCAAATCTATAGTTAGAAAGTAGATTAGTGATGGCCAGGGCTAGAGGAAGACCAGCATAGGGGGAGGGGGTGACTGCTAATGGAGACTGGTTTTTAAGGGGGAAGGTAAAGAAAGTGTCCTAATATTAATTATAGTAATGGGTACCCAACTCTGTGAATATACTAAAAATCACTGACTTGTACATTTTAAATAGATGAATTGTATGGTATGTGGATTATACGTCATTAAAGTTATTGTTTAAAATATTAATGAGAAAAAAAGAATTACACTAGGACTTGAAAGACTTTGTTACAAAACTGTTATACTTCAAGAAAAAAAGAAGGTGAATTTCTTCAGCCAAGGCAGCTGCCCCATGGTCATGGGCCTGGACAAGGGCCACAAGGTGACCAAGAAAGAACGTGAGCTAGCCCAGGTACAGCCACTGCAGGTACCTCACTGAGTATACCAAGTTCATGTGGGACAGGACCTGAGGGGGGCACGCCACAGAGCTGCTCAGGTCAGCAAGGACAAGGCAGCCCGAGGTTCATCAAGAAGACGGTGGGATCTCAACTGTAACTGAAAACAAACAAATGACAAAGAGAAAAAGGAAAGGGTGGGGACACACACCCACTAAGAGGAAGAGAGGAGCAAGCACTGTGTTGGGGCCACAGGAAGGCAGCAGCCAAGAGGACAGCCCCACCCTCTGTATATATGGAAACCTTTCCAGGAAAAAAAAAAAGGAAAGTGAATGATGAAATTTATAAATGTTCAAAGGAATTTATGAACCAAGTTTATTAAATGATTGTTAAAATTTATGAGATTTAGCCTGATCAGGTGGTGGCGCAGTGGATAGAGCATCAGACTGGGATGCGGAGGACCCAGGTTTGAGACCCCGAGCTCGCCAGCTTGAGTGTGGACTCATCTGGCTTGAGCGAAAGCTCACCAGCTTGAGCCGAAGGTCGCTGGCTCGAGCAAGGGGTTGCTCGGTCTGCTGTACACCCCCACCCCCGGCCTCCCGTCAAGGCACATGAGAAATCAATCAATGAACAACTAAGGTGCTGCAACAAAGAATTGATGCTTCTCATCTCTCTCCCTTCCTGTCTGTCTGTTCCTATCTGTCCCTCTCTCTGTCTCTGTCACAAAAAAACAAAGTCAAAAAAATTTATGAGATTTATAAAGAGAATTGAAAAATTTGTCAGTTGAAATGAAAAATGTTGGGCTTTATTGCTTTAATATATTGAATATTTATTAAAGAAAAATAAAAGACCTAGGGCTAAGTTCTTGGGCCACCTTGTATAAGTCACGACCTGCCAATTGCAGAACGCTGCCGAGAGAACAGCCTGAAACCACGCTGTCCCCAGCAGCTTTCTTTAGGGATACCTGTGCAAATCTGCAGCCATCTCTCTTTCAAACGCAGCTTCCTCACCCCAGGCACTGACCAGGGGGCTCCCTAAACCAGGTGTCCATTTAGAGACTAGGCCACTGTCCATCTGCTCACGATGTCACTCATGTTAAGCTGCTTATTCCAACCTCTATTTGTGGGATTCCAAGCATGGTTTCAACAGACTAAGGTTCTAAAGCCATTGGAAATCCACACACTGAGCTAAAGCAGGGAAAAAAAGAGGGGCAAGACCACAGGAGAATCTTGGGGTGGGGGAAAGAGAGATGACTTTCACTCCTTAACCAGACTATGAGCTCCTTGAAGGTAAGTGTCTTCTATCTTTTTCTGTGTCCTTCACAGGAGCAAGTGCCAGCTCAAAGCATAAAAGGGCTGGGCTCAATAGAGGCGAACAACAAACAAGCTACGAAACCACACAGACCAGGGGATGCACACCAGACAGGGACTCAGAGATGTAGCTTCAAGAGGAAGCGACATATAATCCCCTGGCCACATGGAAAGGGTGTGGACTTGGAGCCATACACCTGAGTTTCAATCCTGCCTCAGCCAATTACCTGCTGCGTGGTCTTCAGCAATTTGTTTATTCTCTTAGAGCCTCAGATTTCTGGTCTTTGAGTGGGACAGATGCATTTATTACAGGATTGCTGTGACAATTAATTAAATGAATTAATTTGCATCAATTCATTTTATTTTTTTAGTTAATTCATTTTAAATGAATGGACTAATATATATGTATCGCCTCTAACCCAAGACCTGACACAAACTTGGCATTCAAAAACCAATCGTTCTTTTCTCCTTTTCCCCAAGTTACAGCTGCTATATTGCTTTGCTAAATGGCTTTGGACAAGCTCAGCTTTCGAATCTACAAATCTACTTTGTAGATCTACAAAATACACAATGCCTGTGCAAATAACCATATGCTGGCTCTGTGACCAAGAAATTATTATTCACTCTTAGAGCCAACATATGGTTATCTGCACAGGCACTGAGAGAAAGGGAGGCTCCTGCAAGATCCCAGACCAGCCTCAGCAGCTCTGGGCTCTCCTCTCTCCTGTGCCAAGGTCTCCTTAACCAAAGCCCTTCACACTCCTGAAGTCCCCACCTCTTATTCATGCCAGCTTCTTCTACCAATGTCCCTTCCCTATGACATCAACTGCACCTGGCTGGAGTTGGTCCCAGAGAGGAAGCTGGGTCAGTTCTTCAGAGGAGACTTCTATCCTGCTGGCAATATTGGTCTAGCTACCAATATTCCCAGGGTAGCACATCCCCAGGTGCATTTTTAAAACTTCTTCCTGACATGATAAGGGGGCACAGGGAGGAAAGGACTAAGACAGCAGGAGGGAGCAGCATCTGTTCTTCCTCTCCTGCCTCTAGCCCTCTGCATTTACATCCAACGCAGACATCAGTCATCAACAACTGCCACCCGGCAGGCTGCTACAGGCTGGAGAAGACATGAAAATACAGGAGACTGGAGGAGGGGAGGCGGGACAGACGGGAAGGTTGTTTCCCGCATTACAAGAAGCACCATTTGTCTAGGAGCCTGGTGCTAAGAGCTGGCAGCTACAATACTTACACCAGACACTGTTGGCTCCAGCCAGTGGTGCAGAAAAGAACTTTGTGTCTCATGCCCTGAGTAAGTGCAGACACCATCTTCCCTTTGCTACAGGCTGTGGTCCTCTCGAGATGAAGCCAAACTCAGAGGGGGCCATGCTCTCCCAAATGCAGCAGCCCAGCCTCCAGGAAAGATGGATGTAGCAGGGCAACAGGAAAAGCTGAGAGCGACTGCATCACTCCAGCAGAAATGAGGTGACAACACCAGCTATTAAGGGGAATGGATTTCACTGCTGCCACCAGCAATTCCCGCACCTAGTCCTATAGATCTCAGCACTCACAGGAGAAGGTGGCCAAGCATGAGTGCTGCCTCGGGGACTGGAGTTGGTCCTGGGCAGGGGGTGGGAAGCAACACAGACCATTTCTGATATAGCTCCATGGGCCCTTCCCAAACCAACCCACAGCTGTGTCCTGACTCCCTGTTGCTTGTGATGGCCTGTAATAATGGTTCTGGAGAGAAGAGGCCCATATTCTCAGCAACAGTCAGGGAGGCTTAGGAGTGTGAGTGCAATTAACCAAATGAATCCATTTGGGAAATTGAAGGCCTAGGGAAGCTGGTGGATTCTCCGCCTTGTGTCAGAGGGGAGGTGTCTGCTCTGAGAGCTGGGTGAGGACCAGGAGCTGAAGCACTGGGAGGCAAGGGGTGGGGGGAGGGCGGGGAGAGATTAGTCTGCAGCAGAAAGGTGCTTCTCGGGAGGAGTGGGAGGAGCAGGCTCCTGAGCAGATGCCTGGGGCAGCTCCAGATGGCAGTGGCTTCCAAACAAAAGGACAAGAGCCAGAGGGAAGGAGGACCACCAAACAGAGTACTCGCTTTTATGAAGTTTCCTAAATGGAGGGGCAAAATCAGATTCCCACCTGGAAGCTGTCCGAGGCTTGCTCATAAATAGTTGTGCAAAGTTGCCAGGCAGCCTTTGAACAAGCCACTTGAAAATATACACTGCAGCCCAAACCCAAATGGTCAGCGCACAGGTCCCAGGGCGGGGCTGTGGGGTTTGGATTCGGGTGCTGCACCTGCTTACATATGGAGCTTTGAGCACATTCCTTAGTTTTTCTGTATTTCTGTCACCAGGAAAATGCGGGGAATAACGGGCCCTATTTCACTGGGTGATTGTGAGGAGGACTGAAAGGAACACACATGTTGGGTGCAGTGCAAGGCGCCCGTAACTCGGGGAGTACTCAGAATGTAAATATAATGATGGTGAGCATCCTGCAAAGAAGCCTAGATCAGCTCCCCTTCTCTCAGAACTTACTGTTCCCTCAAAAGCTGTACGTCCCCACTTTTGTGTATTCTCTGCACTTTCTTCTTTTTGTACAGGTTTGCTGTGTGTCTGCAAGTCCTTTGACCTCTCATTGTGTGGGTGCCTCACACCCGAGCAGGTAATGTGGTGTCACAACAAGGAACACAACCCACAGCTCACGGCACCTAAGTTCTAGGGCAGCCTCTGTTTCTAATTAATTTTGTGAACCTTAGAGAAATAACTTGTTGAGCCTCAGTTTATTCACCAATCAGGTGGGAATGATGACATCATCAGCCTTGCTCACATCACAGAATTGTTGTGAAAGGGACATGACACAATTAATGCAAACAGATATGCTGTGAAAATAAAGCTCTGAACCAATCGTAGGGTTTGTTCATTAGATTAAAGTGTCCATAGGGTCAAGGGTAGATCAAGTGTGCTCTGCGTCAGGTAGGTGGCAGCCAGGTGTGACTCCCGCTTCCAGCAGGTGTGCTATTAGGCAGTGACGCTGCCACCGTCAGAGGAGGGAGGAGCTCCCAGATTCCTTAGGGAGGGATCTAGTAGTTAGGCAAGCAGAGTGTCTGTGCCCAGGGGGGCATAGGGATAGAAAGTAGGGAGGGTACATGAAACCGTGCCCAGAGAGGCAGCATGGTGACACAAAGCTGGACTAACTCCCTGTTCTGTCACAAACTGAGAGGTCTGTTCCCACCCTGATGTACATATCTTTACATGCCCATTAAAACAACCTGGTATATACCACTTCTACAATCAGAGTTCTCCAAATACAGAAACTACCTCAACAGACAAGTACATATGAGCTGCTGCTGGTATGACAAATGATAACTTTCACTTACTGAACACCTACTACATGCTAGGCACTGTGCAGGGCGCTTAATATGTTTAATCTTTACAGCAAGACGTTCACTGTTAACCCCACTGCACAAAGCAGAAACCTCAGGCCTAGAGCAATTAGCAACTTTCCTGAGGTCACAAAGCAAGCAGAGCTGGGTTTTGTCCAGATCCCAAATCCATGTCATCAGCATTCCTGCTGTCACCTTTCAACCTCTTCCTTGCAACCTCCAAGCCCCATGTCCAACTCTTTTTGGGAGGACAGAAGACATCTGGAAAGGGATTCAGAGCAAGAAGGACAAACTGCAATGAGGCCTAAACTCAAGAATAAGCAAACCCTTCTCTGTTCAGGCCCCCGGAGAGACTCCCCTAGCCCATAGCCTCCAGGCTGCTAGTGTGGTGTCTGTTGTCAGTTACTCTTTGGTTCAAGTTGTAGCCCTCACTTCTTGCTGCCTTGGCCTGAGGCGAAACCAGGAAAGGTAGGAAATTCTAACCCAGAGTGGAACAACGCAAACCCTGGACATAGGGTGTGGCTTCAGTGCTACTTGCCTCAGCTGCTTACTGCTCCCTGGACAGCTGTCCAGCTGCCAGGGCCCAATGGCCCAGCCGGAGGAAAGGCCCTCAGTCTGTCCCCATATGCCGGGGCTGTCACTCAGGAGGCTCCCAGGTTGTGGAGGCCAGGCTAAGGGGGGATTCAGGTCACAAACAAAGCTGTTTCCTGAGTTTCCCATCAAGGTGGATAGTCGTGCCAATGGCAAGCCTAAGCTGGCTGCCAGCATCTGCTGGGGAAAAATGAGCAAGCACTCTCCCAACGCCAGCCTCCATGCAAAGGACAGCCTCAGGGGAGAAAGAAGAACATGTCTTCCCAGAAGATTCTGGGGGCCAGGCAAAGAACTTCCTCTCAACAAAGAAAAGTAGCAAGAGTCAAGAATCTCCCCCACCCGCACCCCCCAGGCCCGAGCCCCACTCACCGTCTCTGCCTCATTCAGCTTCCTTCTTGCAGCACCAGAGAAGGCCCCCTCCCAGTCTGCAGCAGAAAGGAAACCTCCAGCGTCCCAAACTGCACATACGTCAATCAATGTCGCAAAGCAAACACAAAGAAGACCCCAGGGTTACTCTAGGAAAGAAAGAGAACAGGCTTTGTGTTTGCCGCTTGTCCATTCACTGGGAAATGACATCTTGGTTCACACTTACTTGGAAGATTCTGTATAGCATAACTGCATCTTTGTTCAAAGTTCAAAGCACTGCAAAATAGGACAGATCGTGCAAGGTGCCTTAAACATGTTAAGACTTTGGGGAGAGAGGATCATCCTTCTCATCCGTAAGATCATTATTGTGCCCTGACACCATACTCTAATTCCTGATTCCTTATTCACCTAAAGAAGTTAATGCATATCTCCTACACCCAAGGAGAATTTACCCTTATCACATTAATTTTCTTAGCTTACTTAGGAGAACAACTATGTTTTTCTTTCCTGTCTACAGATAATCAAACCGAGTTCACCATAACTAAACCTATAACACATTGAAAGGAGGTTTAATTTTAGTGGCAGGGGACATGGATTTTAAGTTGACCTTTTTATGTCATGTTGGGTGGATTGGGTCCTTACATGTGTCTAAGATTCATCCTCTGTAAAAGGGGAAGGAGGTCAGACCACAGGGCCTTTAGTGAGGATTCTGCACGTTCACGTCCTGGCTCTAGTCCTTCTGGACAATCAGTTAACCTTTCCTAGTACAGATAACATATCTCATTTAATTATTTGCTTTTTAAAAAAAATTATTTTATTTTTGTGTGTGTGTGACAGAGACAGAGAGAGGGACAGATAGGGACAGACAGACAGGGAGAGAGATGAGAAACATCAATTCTTCGTGGCAGCACTTTAGTTGTTCATTGACTGCTTTCTCATATGTGCCTTGACCAGGGGGCTATAGCAGAGTGAGTGACCCCTTGCTCAAACCAGATGAGCCCAAACTCAAGCTGGCAACCTTGGGTTTTTGAACCTGTGTCCTCCTTGTCCCAGTCTGAAGCTCTATCCTCTGCACCACCACCTGGTCAGGCTTAATTATTTGCTTTAACATTAAAATATATCTGCAGGAAATGATAAAATCCCCCTTTGTAGAGGGGAATGTGGCATTATCTATCAAAATAAGTATGTATGCATGTACTCTTTGACCTAGAACTCCCAGTTCCAGGGATCTATTTGAAAAATATCCTGTATGCCTATGTTGTGATCTCCAGGATTACTGTTAAAATAAAAAAGTCTATTCAATTCTACCATTTATTTAAGAAAAGGAGAAGAACAAAACATATATATATATTTGCTTAAACTTTTAAAAAGACAGTAAAAGATAAAGCATAAAATAAAATTTCAAAGGTCTACAGGGAGGGAGAGAAATAAAGGGAGGGGTCAGGGAGAGAAACTGGACTTTGAATATGCCTTGTTTTGTGAATTTGCTTGGGAATATGTAAATATCTGATGTAATTATAAAACAATATTTTTAAAAGAAATCTCTAAAATAAAAATAAAATGCAACAAATGAGTTTATGTGTCCAATTGGCTGGCGCAACTACACACAGAGAGATTAAAACACAGTCATTGCACGGTATATACTTAGAGAAATACACCACAAGAGTAAAAAGAACTGTCTCCTCTTCCTCAATCCTAAATGGTGTTCAATAATCTATTGATGATATGATGGTATTATTATGCTGAGAAACAAGAGTTTCTTGTTGAAAGGAGGTACAAATCTAAGATTGATGAGATCAGGCAAAAATTCTGTAGCTCTCTATGATTGTGAACTGGAAGCGTCAGTACGCTGTATCTTACACACACACACATACACACACGCACACACACACACACCCCGCCCCACTTCCTAGTTCTGTTCAGGCCTAAAAACAAATTCAGATTATGAATTCTAATTACCATCCTTCACAAAGAAATCTGCTTCCTTGGAGAAATGTCTGATGCAGCAAACGTACAAGATGAGCCTAGAACATCCTGTTATACATAAAAACAACTGTCAAAGACTACTAGAGTCATGCCAAGAGGACTCAGAAGCCAATCAGAAGAAGGCTTCCCTTAACGGCTAAGGTGAGCATTAATGAGGATCATAAGCATAATAGAGTGAAGCATAACAAATGTGTTTAAATCTTACAAATCCCTAACAATATCTTGAAAACTCCAAATAACCCATGAGTCAGTTACCTTTTGGGGATGTAAGGGAAATACTTCATTATTTTGAAAACTGGTGAATAAAGAAAGCAAAAGGAGGGGAGGGACACAGGGAAAACCAGATTGAAGGTGACAGAGGACAATTTGACTTTTGGTGATGGGTATGCAACACAATTGAATGATAAGATAACCTGGAGATGTTTTCATTGTACATATGTACCCTGATTTATTGGTGTCACCCCATTAGAATTAATAATAATAAAATATATATTAAAAAAAAAAAAAAAAAGAAAGCAAAAGGAGTGGGTAGTGGTGTAGCTGGGACAAGACTGGCTGGCCCTGGACCAACTCGAGTTCATTATATTATTCTCCTCCCTTTTGAAAACCATTTTCAGAGTAAAAATAAATTTTAAGTGATAGAACAGGTTAAGAAATGATTAGAATGCTAATTCTTGCATGGTCATTTAATCTGAACAGCAATCCAGTATGATGACAAAGGATATTGAGATTATCATCCCCAGTTTACACCAGAGGGAAATAGGTGTAAAGAATCCACTGAGTCAGGATTCAATCCCATGTGTTTTTATCCGCAAGAGCCCACTGTTTCACAGGGGCCGCTTCAATATCCTCATTTGTATATCTGGGTTAATAAAACTTTCCTTGCCTATATGACAGTATTGGGAAACTGCAATGAAATCATGTACGGGAAAGTACTTGGAAAACAATTCTTTGTACATGTATTTTGCTGTCATTTGAGAATTGGGGATCAGATCTGTCCTTTGGGGTTGCTGTGAGGATCAAATGAGAGCTGTGATTTGAAGATAGATAGACATACAGACAGAAAGAGAACCCTTAAAGGTAAGTGAAATTACAATCACCACCAATGCTTTTATACCCTAAATGACAAGTGAGACTTCGAACCCAGAGTATAGCTCTCCACCTGACCTAGGAATAGGAAGTTTCCAGGAAGGACACCTGATGCTTTGGGGAGAAACAGGGATCAAGAAAGACACCTGATATCCCGAAGGCTCTCAGTCACAGACAGGTGGAGATCAGGGCCACGTTGCTGGGTGCCTTGGGCACTGCCTCTAGATCCCAGAAGGTCAGACATCACTGAGTTCCTCTGAATGAGGCCTGGGCTGGAGGGGTAGGTAGTGGGCAAGGGAAGGTGTTCATCAAGAACAAGAGTAAGGCACAGCATGCCAGGCTGATGACAGGAGGAAGAGTCTGGGTTGCTCACCAGCTCCCAAACTGCTCTCTTGGTGTTCACAGATTAATGTCTGCCTGGGGAGCATTTACAGATTTCTTCTCAGCGAGTGTCTATTCTCCTTGTTTTCTTCTCTGCCACAGAACAAAAGAGGGTCTGGTTCTGGTGTGTCTCTAACACTTCTTCTCCTCGAAATTCTTTGCTTGTATTAGGGCGTATCTTCGAAGAAGTACAAAGTTGAACTCCTCCTGCATCCTGCGCTTCTGCCCTGGTCTTCAGTGTGTGCTCAGGGGACCAAGACACAAAGACTCATTCTTTCTCTGTGTTTCTCTCTTGAGGTTCTTACTTATGCATTTAAAAGTTATTTTACTTGCTTTTTGAAGAGTTAATCCCTTCATATGATATAAAACTCAAAAGATACACAAGAGTATATAGTAAAAGTAAGTAAATTTCCCTTCCAAATCTGTCCCATGCTTCCCCGTCCCTCTCGGCCCCCCTTCCGGTCAGCCACTATTACCATTCTTTTGTGTGCCCTTCAGAGATGGTCTGTGCACACACAGGTACATTAAAAAATTATAGCAAAAACATGTATAGGACTTGCATGTTGAAAAGTACACAACACTCATGAAAGAAATCAAAGATCTGAATAATTGAGAGACATACTGTGTTCGTGGATTGGAAGATTCTACATAGTAAATATGCGAAACCTCCCCAAATTGATATATTGGTTGAATGCAAACTCTATCAAAAGCCCAGCAAAAATGTTAGTAGATATAGATTATTCAAAAATAAAAACAGGAGAAAATCTTTGACATCTAGGGCTAAGCAAACAGTTCTTAGATTTGATGCCAAAAGCATGATGACCTATAAAAGAAAAGATTGATAAAATTGATCAAAGTTTAAAAATTTGCTCTATGAAAGGAGATGAAAAGCGGGGGGAAAAACACATGTAGGACAAAGAACCAGTTCTAGAATATACACTGCTCACAGACATTAGGGGATCAGGGAACATGCAGATACTCTAGTACGTTCAGCCTTTTATTTAGTGTATTTTCGCCAATGAAATAAAAGTTGGTTTTGCATCTCATTTGCATAATCGAACAACTTTCTTTGTCTTGTTTGCTTTTCTGATGTTCTTGTTTAATGAAAAAAATCAAATGCTTCTTTTTTATTGTTTCATATTAATCTTGAAATATCCCCTAATTTTTGTGAGCAGTATATAAATAACTCCCAAAACTCAGCAGCAAGGATACAAACAATTCACCTAGAACATAGCTAAAAGACAGGAAAAGACATTTCATTCAAGTAGGTATTCAGATGGCAAATAAGCACTTGAAAAGATGTTCAACAGCATTAGCCATTAGGGGGAATGCAATTAAAACCACAACTTACAGTTGTGAGTAGAGTATAGAAAACAGTTTAATCTTGTTTTATTAGTTATTGATTACTGTAGTATTTGTAGCACAACTGTAAACCTACTTTTGCCTGCCCCTGTATATACAGTGGAATATTACTCAGCCATAAACAAAAATGAAACCTTGTCATTTGTGACATGGATGGACCTAGAGAGTATTGTAATAAGTGAAATAAGTCAGACAGAGAAAGACAAATACCATATGATTTCACTTATATGTGGAGTCAAAAACAACAACATAATAACAAACAAACAAAACAAAACAGAAACTAACTCACAAATACAGAGAACAAACTGATGGTTGCCGGAAGTGGGTAGGGAGTGAAGGTGGGTGAAAAAGGGCAAAGGATAAGCACAAAGTATAAACTTCCAGTTATAAAAACAGTCACAGGGATGTACAGCACAGCGTAGGAAGTATCAATGATATCACAATGAGTATGTACAGTGCCAGATGGATACGTGACTTATGGGGTGACAACTCTGTAAGGTATATAAATGTCTAATAACTATGTTGTATATCTAAAACTAATACTGTATGTCAACTATAATTTAAAAATAAATAAAAAGAATATGTATAAAGAACTTTAAATAAATAAGAGGATAAACAAACCAACTGAAATAGAAGCAGAAGATAAAAAGGAACACATATGGCTAGTAGACATATTGGTGATCTGGGAAATGCAAATCAAGACTATAATGAGATATCAATTTATACTCATTCAATTAGTAAAAAGTATTTTATTTATTGATTGATTTTAGAGAGAGAAAAAGGGAGGGGGGAGAGAGAGAGAAACATCAATTTGTTGTTCCACTTACACTCACTGGTTGTTTCTTGTATGTGCCCTGACTTGGGAAGGCGAAAAGGAAAGAGATTAAGTGGGAGGAGGGAAGGGTGCATGGGCCAATGATGAGAATGTGTCATGAACCAAGGATTGTAATATTTAACCCCATGCTGTTCACCTGAGGTCCAAAAAGAAAAGAAAATATGTTCCAATAATCCAAGGAATCCTAGATTCTTTTATATAAACAGGATCTTATAAATCTCTACCTGAATTCCATCATTCAACGTGATAAGAAAAGAGATGCAGAGATAGGTGAGAAATGTGAATGAATCTCAGAGACGTTCTTAGGTCACATAACTCATTCTAATCCTTTTCTGGCCATTATGTTTGAAAAAGATAGCAGCGAGGAGGAAAAGTTAAGACCAGGCATCCATTCCTGTACTAACCATTCCTTTTAAAGGTTCCACTTCTATGAGGAAGTCATTGTTATCCTACTTTACACATTAGAAATCTGAAGAAAAGGGATGTCAAATAACTTGTCTGGGATTTCTCAGCTGGTGAGCGGCAGAGCCAAAACTCAAAGGTTGGTCCCCAAAGCTCACACTCCTTTTATGCCATATGGGAAACTACTAATTGGCAGCAACATAGCAAAATATGAACTACTACTTTGTGAAAGACCCTGTGATAGATACACAGATGAGCAAACGACACAAGGGATTTCTTTAAAACGTTCTCTTTGTAATTATCTCAGAAAATGGTTATTATTCCCAAGGGGAAAAAAGGTGCAACTATACTTAGTTTATATACTCAAGATGTTTTAGGTCCAAATACACCATGATTCAGACACAACTGGTACTGGTAACATTACCCAGTGAGAGAAATGGTTTGATTTATGAAATATCTCTTTTTGAGGATAAAGCAGAGTAAGTCAGTAGCTGGATGCCTGGCCCTGTGACTAGGACCTAGGAAGAAATGATCCAGTGAAAAAGACAGGCTCTTGTTTCAGATGGAACAGATGCAAGACCACAAGCTGATGGGCTGGAGGGGCTGAGGGAACACACCACAAAAGCTGAACTATATTCAGGAATGTGGGAGACACTTGTGTCTTTGGATGTTGCTTGGATTCCCAACTGGACTTCAATGACTTCCTCCATAGAGCAAGATAACAAATGAAAACGGTATTCTGATGTTCAAGGAGTGAAATATCACACCTGTCCCAGCCACAGGCACCTGGGGAGAAAACACTCAAACCAAGATTCCCCCAATGTAGGACCAGAAGGGAAGAGCATGGGACACCAATTGGAACTACTTCTATTTCCACCTTTCCTTTCTCTCATAGATATAACAAAATAAATATATTTTTAAAAATTGTGGTAAAACATACATTACATTACATTTACCATTCTAACCATTTTGAGTGTACAGTTCTTTGGTATTAAGTACATTTACATTCTTGTGCAACCATCATCACTACCCATTCAAAGAATTTTTTCATCTTCCCAAATTGAAACTCTGTACCCATTAAACAATAAATCCCTACCCACCTCTTTCTAGGTACTTGTGATAGAGTATTACATTTAGTCAAAACACATGAGTGGACTGAGAAATCACCTTGTCAAATAAGCTGTGAAATCACTAAAGCAAAGATAGGACCTTGGTCCTCCAAGACTTAATCAACATGATGGGAGAAGTATACTCTCGATTCCTCACACTTGGTTGGTTAAACCCACAACTACGGTGAAATTCAGCACTTCACCCTCTCTGAGCTTGCACGTGTGCAGCTGGTCACGGACCTCCATGTGGCATGCCCTCGCTTTACATTCATGCTCTCGAATCTCAAGTGGTCCCTTAATGGCACTGGACAATCAATGCACCTCCCCCTCATCTGCTCTCCCAGATGGCAACCCATACCTTCCCCTTTCTCTTCAAACCCTCCAAATCTCCTTCCCCATTCGTTTCCCCTTTGTTTTACTTTTTATTATGAAGTTGGAAAAAAACAGAATGAATCTCCATTTGCACATCAGCCTATTTCAGAATCTCTCTCTAAAAGACAATGGCCTTTTCATAAAACAGCCTCAATAATATCATACCTTCAAAATTAACAATAATTTTTTGTCAAATTTCTATTTAGTGTCCAAATTTACAAGGGTCTCATAAATGTCTTTTGTTAAAACTATTTGTTTGTTTGAATCAGAATCTAAATAAAGTCCACACATTAGTTGATATGTGTATTATGTCTCCTTCAATCTGTAAATTCCAGCTCTCTTTTTTTCCCTTATACTTTATTAAAAAACAAAACTACTGCTGTTCCCCATCCTTTTGCTCTCAGCGGATGATTGTGTTTATTCTTTAATAGAAAACAGAAGCAACAAAAGAGAATTCCCACAGGCATCACCACCCCATTTACCACGGACCTGCATCTGTACTCGAATGCTCCACCTTCTCTCCTGGTCCTGTGCACGAACTGCCTGCGCTCTAGACCCCGCTCCCTCTGTCTGGTTCTGCAGCAGATGACAATGCTCCGGCAAGTCTTCTCTTCCTCCTGCCTATTCAGGTTTTCCTTGTCTACTGATCTTCGCCACCAGCGTACAAACCTGCTGTCATTTATCCCAACCTAAAGGGCCTTCCCTTGCTCCTACTCTTCCCTGTGGCTACTGCCCTATTTCTCTTCCCCTTACAAGAAACCTCTTTACAAGACCTGCCCACATTTAAGTCCTCTAATTTCTCTTCTCCAAATCTCTTTAAAACCCATTCCAATAAAGATACACTCCCCCACCCCCCAAAACACGACTCAACCAATATTGGTCTCATCAAGGTCTCCTCAATAGTGTAAATAAATTCCTTTCTCATTGGTCTTAACAAGGTCTCCTCAATAGTGTAAATAAATCCCTGATTCTCATTGGTCTTATCAAGGTCACCTCAATAGTGTAAATAAATTCTTTTCTCATTGGTCTTATCAAGGTCACCTCAATAGTGTAAATATATTCCTGGTTCTCATCTTTGCTTGTTTTTTGTGGGGTTTTTTTTTTGAGGGGGGAAGAGTGGAAGGAAAGTGGGTGGGAGGCGGGGAGCAGGGAGAAAGAGAGAGCATCAATTTATTGTTTCACTTAGTTGTTCCATTTAGTTGTGTCCTCATTCCTTGTTTCTTGTATGTGCCCTGACTGGGGATCAAACCTGTGACCTTGGTGCACCAGGACAACACTTTATCCACTGATCACTCAGTCAGGGCACCATCTTTCTTGATGTAACACAAGTGATCACTGTCTTTTTGGAAACACTCCCTTTACTTGGCATCTGGAACAGCACAATCTTTTAGTTTTCTTCCTTTTTGCTGTTCCTTCTCCATCTCCCCTGCTGGTTCCTCCTCTTCTCCCCAACTCCTAATGTTGTCTTTGGCCCTATAACTTCTTCTGTTCTCTTCTCTTCCTTGTTGATCTCATCTATCTTCACAGCACTAGATACCATCTACACCAGTGATGGGCAATCTTTTGAGCTTGGTGTGTCAAAATTTGCCATAAAACCGAGCATAACTTGGGTGGTGTGTCACTTCGAGAAAAACAGCCTAACCGGAAGTCCCAGAACTAGACTCTCTGTGCTGGAGTTCTGTTGTTTTGGCCTACAGACCTCCGGCACAGAGTGTCTACTACACTATAGCAAATGTTTTATCCTTGGCTACTGCACCTGGCCGTGGAGGAGCCGAGGATGAAATGTCCTTCTCGGCATGTGGCCCCATACTTCTCTGGTATGCGGCCGCGTGTCATCGAAAATGGCTACATGTGTCAGTGCTGACACATGTGTTATAGGTTCGCCATCACGGATCTACATGCTGACAACTCCCGATTTTAAATCTCTAGCTCAGACCTTTCCTCTGAACTTCAGACACAGGTGTCACAGAGTCTAAAACTCAGCTCCTACTCTCACTTTCTTCCCTCTACACACAGACTTTCCCATTTTAGTTTATGAACTCTTCTTTAGGTGTTCATGCCAACCCTGTATTGTTCTCTTTGGCTCTTCTCCCTCCCTCCCATTTTTCTGTTTCTCACTTTACACTGAAGTCTTCAGCAATTCTACTGCCTCTGCCTTTGAAATCTGTTCTCTCTTTACTTCCCGCTGCTGTTCTCCTTGTCCACACAACCATTCTTGCCCACTATCCTATTTTTCTCCCTCAGGCCTTTGTTTCCATGTCCCCTTCTCAGTAGGAATTCCCTGGCCCCCTTATGTAGAACTGCAAACCACCACACACACCACCACTTCCTATCCCCCTTAGCTGCTTTATTTTCTAACTCCTTGCACTTCTTACCTCCGAACGTACCACATATCTTGTTTTCCTTGTTTATTGCCTGTCTTTCCCCCTTAAAATGTAAGCCCCTTGCAAGACAGGGATTTCATTATAGCTGCTTCTCTGATGTCTAGAACAGCACCCAATCCAAGCAACTGGTCAAAAATATCTACTTAATAAATTAATACATTTACATATGAAGCTATAATAAAGTGTTTCCTCCAAGCTGGCTTCTCTGATGGCTTCAGATCTCCCAGGCACTTAGAATTATTTCTCCCAGTAGACTCAGCTCTCTGAGCCTCAGACCTGGTTTTCCACTTATCCTTCATCTCCCTCAGCTCTTCCCACTGCTTGAGTTCTCAAACCTGAGTGGGCTCAACATTTATTTTGGCTCATATTAAACTTCTATATTTTAATAATCTTTTTGTTTTTATATGTGATCCCCCCCCCCAATATTATCAATACCACAACTATGTGAGGAGAGAAGGAAAGGATATCTATCCATGTCTCCTTCAAAAAATAACACTGGAAGAGTGACATCAGCCTCACAGTGGAGTGAAAAGTCTCCTTTGTACCTTCCTTTAAGTCTACAGCTAGTAAGACATCTATAACCCAACAAAGGTCCTCTGCTCTACATACTAGCACGTCTGAGATCCACACACCAGTACATCTGAAGGTGAGTTTCCTGGAACATGTCGGAGAGGCAGGACAAGGGGAAAGCCAGGAATGGTGCCCGCAGATGCTCCACAGCCACAGGGGCTGAGCTCACGGCCCCAGCAGATGCAGCAGCAGAGGAAGAGCTGGGATGTGGCCCCCACACTACAGCTCACAGAGCCAGAGGGGTAGAAACAGTGCTGGCACCTGAAACTCTGGCTCCTACCCCCAAAAGCTAACAGCAGAGCCTGGTAGCAGCAATGGAGACATGTCTGTGGTCTCCTGACTAGCTCACCAACACCAGTGACCACAAGGAATAAAGTAGCAGCATAGAGGGTTCCATGTATCCAGCTTCTCCTCACTTGCCATAACCCCCAACCAAGGTAGCGATGACCCAAGACCAAGGTAACCTAGACCCAGTAAGAACACTCACCACCCCAATCACCCAGGCAGCAACTCCCATGACCACAGTAATACCCTCCCCCACACTACTCCCAGGTACAAGTAAAACAGGTAAGAGAAAACAAACCATGCACTATAGCACCATATCCTGGAAAACAAGAGAAGGACCTCTAATTATCAGCCTGCTGAATTGTTAAAATCAAAACAGAACCTAAATAAGTGCTCACTACTTCAAATATGCTGGTATATAAACAATCCATCAAGCACCATGAATAACCACAGTAACATAATAACACAGAAAGAAACCAAACTCTAGAAACCTCTCTAAAGAAACCAAACTCGAAGTCATGGAAGACTGTAATCTTAATGACAGAGAATTCAAAATAGAGTTCATAAAAAACTCAATGAAATAAAAGAAAACTCATAAAGGCAGTTCAATGAGCTCAGAAATAAAATTAATAAAGAGATCAAAACTATAAAAAAAAAACCAAATAGAAATTCTGGAACTAAAGAATTCAATAAATGAGATAAAGAATGCACCAGAAAGCAGTGGAAATAGAGCAGAACATATGAAAGAGAGAATTAGGGGCTTGAGGATAGAAATCTAGAAATGATTCAGATGAAAAAAGAAAGAAAATTTAAGATTTTTTAAAATGAAAAACTCTACGAAAACTACCTGACTCCACTAGAAAGGGAAACATAACAATACTGGGTGTCCAGAAACAGAGAGCCTCGTCAAATAAATATTTGATAAGAACTTTCCAATGTAGGGAAGGAACTGAACATTTAGGTACAAGAAGCTAACAGAATACCTAATTATCTCAATGCAAAAAAAGTCTTTCTTCAAGACACTGTCAAAAGTTAGTGATAGCCTGACCAGGCGGTGGTGCGGTGGATAGAGCATTGGATTGGGATGCAGATGACCAGGTTCAAGCCCTGAGGTTGCCGGCTTGAGCACAGGCTCATCCAGCTCAAGTGCAGGCTCATCAACTTGAGCGTAGGGTCGCTGGCTTGAGTGTGGATCATAGACATGACCCCATGGTCGCTGGCTTGAGCCCAAAGTCGCTGGCTTGAGCAAGGGGTCACTCGCTCTGCTGGAACTCCCCGGTCAAGGCATATATGAGAAGGCAATCAATGAACAACTAAGGTGTTGCAACCAAGAATTGATGCTTCTCATCCCTCTTGCTTCCTGCCAAGAGAGAGTGGAATATATATTCAAAATGTTGAAAAACAGAAAAAATAATATATCCAACAAAGCTACCCTTTAGCTACGAAGGAGAAATAAAAGACTTCCCAGACAAACAAAAGCTGAGGGTATTTACTACCACAAGACCTGCACTACAAATAATGTTCAAAGGTGCTCTTCTACTGAAACAAAAGACAAAGTATACAAAATGTTGAGTAAGGTGACATATAGAAGCAGGAAATTGGGACTCTGTATCAGAACAGGGTATTAAACACTTAATTACAACATTAAGGTTAAAGGAATAAAAGCATTAAGTATAACTATAGTTATTGTTTTTGTAACAAATGCAGATATAAAAAGGGATAATTTGTGACAACAAAACATGAAAGGGGAGGAGGAAAAGGCCAGAACTATATAGGTAAAAGAAGATGCTATCAGAAGAAAAATAAATATTTTATTAATGAGACATTTTATATAAACCTCATGGCAGCCACAAAACAAAAAGTCAGAGCTGAGATACAAAAAAAAAAAAAAAAGAAAGAAATGGACAAAAACATCAAAGAAAACCCAAACTAAAATTGCAGACAGAAACACAAGGGAAAATAAGCAATGGAGATAAAGAGTGATCAGAAAACAAAGGTAAAATGGATATAGTAAGTCTTTATATATCAATAATCACCCTAATTGCAAATGGACTGAACTCTCCAATCAAAAGGCTCAGAGTAGCTAGATAGATTAAAAAACGAGACCAACTATACGTTGCCTGAAGGAGACTCATCTCAGCTCCAAAAATGAGCACAGGCGCAAAGTGAAGGAATGAAAGATGATACTCCAATCAAATGATATCCAGAAAAAAAGTGGGTACAGCCATATTTATATCAGATAAAATTGACTTCAAGACAGAAAAGGTAACAAGAGACAATTATGGACATTTTATAATGATAAAGGAGATAATTCATCAAGAAAACATAACACTGCCTGACCAGGGGGTGGTGCAGTGGATAGAGCATTGGCCTAGGATGCTGAGGACCCAAGTTCAAAACCCCAAGGTTAATAGCTTGAGCATGGTCTCATCCAGGTTGAGCACGGGCTCATCCAGCTCAAGTGCAGGCTCACCAGCTTGAGCGTAGGGTCGCTGGCTTGAGTGTGGGATCATAGACATGACCCCATGGTCACTGGCTTGAGCCCAAAGGTTGCTGGCTCAAGCAAGGGCTCACTGGCCCAGCTGGAGCCCCCTGGTCAAGGCACATATAAGAAAGTAATCAATGAACAACTAAGGTGCTGCAGTTATGAGTTGATGCTTCTCATCTCTCTCCCTTCCTGTCTGTCCCTGTCTGTCTCCATCTCTTGCAAAAAAAGAAAAAGAAAAGAAAAAATTAAGAAAGAAAACATAAAACTTATTAACACATATGCACCCAATTTGGAAGCACTAAAATGTAAAGTAATTGTGAGCAGATCTAAAGGGAGAAATAGGCAGCAACACAGTAACAGTAGGAGATTTAACACCCCACTTACACCAATGGATAAAGCATACAGACAAAAAGTCAACAAGGAAACATCAGCCTTGAATTACACATTAGACCAGATAGACTTAAAACACACACGCACACACACACACACACACACACACACACACACACACACACAACTTTCCATTTCAAAAGGACAGAAAGCACATTCTTCTCAAGTGTACATGAAACATTCTTAAAAATAAAGCATATATTGGTACAGAAAACAACTCTCAATAAATTTAAGAAGACTGCAATTATAATAAGCATCATTCCAACAATGGTATAAAATTAGAAATCAACTACAAGAATAAAGCTAGAAAAATCACAAATGTGTGGACATTAAACACGCTACTGAATAACTATTGAGTCAACAACAAAAAATATATATAAAAAGATACATAGAGACAAATAAAAATAAAAATATGACTTACCAAAATCTTTGGGATGCAGCAAAAGTGGTACTAAGGGATATTTATAGCAATACAGGCCTATCTCAGCAAAAACAAGAAAAACCTTGAATAAACCATCTAATATTATACATTAAAGAACTAGAAAAAGAAAAACAAAGCCAAAAGTCAGCAGAGGGAAAAAAATAATAAAAATCAGATTGGGGCCCTGGCTGGTTGTCTCAGTGGTAGAAAGTCTCAATGTCCAGCATTGGAAGTCCCAGGTTCGATTCCCAGTCAGGGCACATAGGAGAAGTGACCATCTGCTTCTTTACTACTCCCTCTTCTTTCTCTCTCTCTCTTCCCCTCCTGCAGCCAGGGTTCGAATGGTGTAAGTTGGCCACAGGTGCTGAGGATGGCTCCATGGCCTTGCCTCAGGTGCAAAAATAGTTCAGTTGCTAAGCCGTAGAGCAACGCCCCAGATGGGCAGAGCATCCCCAGGTAGGGGGCTTGCCAGGTGGATCCTGGTTGGGGCTAGTGCAGGAGTCTCTCTGCCTTCCTGCTTCTCACTTAATAAAAAGAAATCAGATTGGAAATAAATGAGTGGATAAAACGACAATATAAAAAATAAAGAGCTGGTTCTTTGAAAAGATAAACAAAACTGATAAACACTTAGCTAGACTCATTAAGGAAGAAAAAGACTCAAATAAATGAAATCAGAGGTGAAAGGGGAGAAGTTACAATGGATACCATAGAAATACAAAGGGCTATAAAAGAATACTGTGGAAGGCTGTATGCCACCAAATTGGACAAGGTAGAAAAAAATGGATAAATTCTTAGAAGCATAGAACCTTACTAGATTGAATAATGAAGAATGAAAAAAACTGAATAGACTGATCATGGTAAAGAAACTGAATCAGTAAGCAAGAACTTCACCAAATCCCCAAAAGTCCATGGACAAATGACTTCACTGGTGAATTCTACCAAATAGAGGGGAATGCTTGCTAATTCACTTTATGAGGCCACTATCACCCCAACACCAAAACCAGGCAAGAACATCACAAAAAAACAGAAGAACAACAACAAAAAGCAAAATTACAGGCCAATATCTCTGATGAACATAGATGCAAAATATCCTCAACAAAATACTAGCAAATTGAATATAATATACTGTATTAAAAGGATCAAATACCACAATCAAGTGGGATTCATTCCCAGGATAAAAGGATGGTTCAAAATGCACATATCAATCAACATGACTCACCACATTTACAAAATGAAAGATAAAATCATATTATCATTTTAATAGATGCAGAAAAAGCATTTGACAAGATCTAACATCCATTTATGTAAAAATTTTCAAAAAATTGGTATAGAAGGAAAGTATCTCAACATAATAAAGACCACATATGACAAACCCACAGCTAGCATCATACTCAATGGTGAAAAACTGAAAGCTTTTTCTTTAAGATCAGGAAAAAGATAAGGATGCCCACTCTCACCACTTTCATTCAACATAGTACTGAAAGTTCTAGCTAGAGCTATCAGGCAAGAAAAAGAAATAAATGGCATCCAAATTGGAAAGAAAAAAGTAAAACTGTCTTTATTTGTGGATAACATAATTTAATATATAGAAAATCCTAATGATCCCACCAAAAAAACTACAGGAAATAATAAATGAATAAAGTTGCAGGGTAGAAGATTAATATACAAAAATGTGTTGCATTTCTACATTCTAATAATAACAAGCTCTCAAAGAAATAAATTAAACAATTCCAGTTGTAATTGCAACAGAAGAATAAAATACCAAAGAATAAATTAAAGAGATGAAAGACTTGTACATTGTTGAAAGAAATGAAAGAAGACAAAAAAAATGGAAAGATATTCCATGTTCATGAATTGAAAGAATTAGTATTGTTAAATGTTCACATTACCGCCTGACCTGTGGTGGCGCAGTGGATAAAGTGTCGACCTGGGAACACTGAGGTCGCCAGTTCAAAACCTGCACTGGTCTGGTCAAGGCACATATGGGAGTTGATGCTTCCAGCTCCTCTCCCCTTTCTCTCTTTCTCTCTCTCTCTCTCTATGTGTCTCCTCTCTAAAATGAATAAAAATAATAAAAAGAAATTAAAAAAAAAAGATTTACTTTAAAAAAAATGTTCACATTACCTAAAGAAATCTACAGATTCAATGTCAAAATCCCAACAGCATATTTTCACAGAAATAGAACAAAAAGATCCTAAAATTTGTATGGAACCACAAAAGATCCCAAATTGCCACAACAATCCTGAGAAAAAAGAACAAAGTTGGAGGTATCACACTTCCTGATTTCAAACTATACTACAATGTTATAGTAATCAAAACAGTATAATACTGACAGAAAACCAGACACACAGACCAATGAAACAGAATTGAGAACCCAGAAATAAACCCACACATTTATGGGCAACCAATATAAGACAAAGTAGCCAAAAATATACAATGGGGAAAGGAAAGTCAATATACGTGGTGCTGGTAAATCTGGACAGCCATCTGCAAAAGAATGAAACTAGAACATTATTTTAAACACAAAAAAATTAACTCAAAATAAGTCAAAGACTTGAATGTAAGACCTGAACCAATAAAATACATAGAAGAAAAGATAGGTATTAAGTTTCTGGACATTGGCATTAGTGATGGTGCTGTGAATTTGACTCCAAAGGGAAACAAAAACAGAAACAAATGGGATGCATAAAATTAAAAAGCTTCCATGTAGTGAAGGGAACCATCAATAATAACAACAGTCCTGGCCAGGTAGCTCTGTTGGGTAGAGCATCATCCCGATATACCAAGGTTGCAGGTTTTACCCCTAGTCAGGGCACATTCAAGAATCAACCAATGAATGCATAAATAAGTAGAACAAATTGATATTTCTCTTCCTCTCTCTCTATATATAAAATTAATAAATAAAATAATTTACAGAACCACAATAACAACAAAAAAGGCAACCAAATGAATAGAAGAAGATATCTGTAAAATGTTACTTTTAATAAGGAATTAATATCCAAAATATATTTTAAAAACTCACACAACTGAACAAGAACAAAAAACAATATGATTTAAAAATGGGCGGAAGACCCGCCTGACCTGTGGTGGCACAGTGATAGAGTGTCATCTTGGAATGCTGAAGTCATTGGTTTAAAACCCCGGGCTTGCCTGGTCAAGGCACATTAGGGAAGCAACTACGAGTTGACGCTTCTTACTCCTCTCACCCCCCTTTCTTTCTCTCTCTCTCTCTGCTCTAAAATGAATAAATACAAATCTTAAAAAAAAAAAATGAGCAGAGGATCTGGATTGACATTTTCCCTAGGAAGACATACAGATGTCCAACAGGCATGTGAAAAGATGGTCAACATAACTAATTAGAAGGGAAATGCAAATCAAAACTACAATGAGGTATCACTTCACACCTGTTAGAATGGATAATCTTAAAAAGACAAGAAATAACAGGCACTAGAGAGAATGAGAAGAAAAGGGAATCCTTGTGTGCTGTTGGTGGGATTGTAAATTGGTGCAGCTACTATAGAAAACAGTATTGCCTGATCAGGCGGTGGGGCAGTGGATAGAGCATCGGACTGGGATGCGGAAGACCCGGGTTCAAGACCCCGAGGTTGCTAGCTTGAGTGTGGTCCCATCTGGCTTGAGCAAAAGCTAGCCAGCTTGGACCCAAGGTCGCTGGCTCCGGCAGGGGGTGGCTCGGTTTGTTGAGGGCCCATGGTCAAGGCATATGTGAGAAAGCAATCAATAAACAACTAAGGTGTTGCAATGGCAACAATAAACTAATGATTGATGCTTCTCATGTCTCTCCATTCCTCTCTGTCCCTAACTATCCCTCTCTCTCTCTCTCTGTCCCTGTAAAAAAAAAAAAAGAAAAGAAAAGAAAACAGTATGATGACTCCTTAAAAAGTTAAGAACAGAAGTACCACACAATCCCCAATTTCTCTTCTGGGTATTTATCTAAATAATATGAAAACTCTAATTTGAAAAGATATATGTAACCCTATGCTCACTGCAGCATTATTTACAATAGCCAAGATATAGAAGCAACCTAGGTGTCCATCAACAGATGAATGGATAAAGAAGATATTCATATATATAAGCATATATACTTATATACATATATATTCATATACATATATATAAATATTACTCAGCCTTAAAGATGAAATATTGCCATTTGTGACAACGCAGACCTTTAGGTAAGTGAAATAAGTCAGACCAATCCCTGGTCTGCTGACGGGTCGACCAGAAATTTCATGCCCATCCATGAAAGAGTTAACCACCCTGATGTTGTATGAAGATTATAGACCCAATGATCTTCGTCAAATTCGCTTATGCTCAAGGTGACTTCTGCTTTAGCAGTCCCCGAAATAATTCTCCTATTTTCACAAGTCCCCAAGCGTAAAAAGGTTGAAAACCACTGAGTTAGACGAAAAAGAACAAAAATGCTTTGATTTCACTCATAAGTGGCATATAAAACAAAAAAGTAAAAAATGAACTAACAAAACAAAAATGAACTCATAGATACAACAACAGAATGGTGATTACTGGGTGGAAGGGGTTTACAGGAGGACGAACTGGGTAAATAGGGTCAAATACAAGGTGACAGATGGAAACTACATTTTTTGGTAATGAGCACACAACAGATTATACAGATATTGAATTATAATTTTGTATACCTGAAATTTGTACAATGTTATTAACCAATGTTACTTCAATTTAAGATAACCACATTGGTTATTAAATGTTTTAAAAATTTAAAACCTTTTCAACATATTCACTACACTTGATCTTCATATGTGGCAGGGATTATCATCATTCCCATCTCACAGGTATGACAACTGAGGCTCAAATTATTTTTAAAATCCCTTACCTAAGGGAAAAAAGAATCTCCTTAACCAAGGTCATGCCACTAGGAGTAGCTGAGCCAGGAATTGAACCTGGGTGTCATGATTTCAGATCACATGGTCTTCCTGTTCATCGTGCTTTCTTAGTTTAATATTGATGGAGCATGGTGGTCCTGGTAGCAGAGTAAAGGAATGGAGAAGAATTTGCTCAAGGTGACAAGTAAGTCATTTGTGGGACAAAAGCAAGAACTTTCTGGAAGCTGACGACCCTTTCAGTAGACCTCAAGTTCTCTTTCTTGGCCGACATCAGCAGTCATGGTCTCTCCAGGGGAGATGCTGGGGAGGAAGGTCAGGCAGGTAGAAGGAGTCCATCTTTGCCAAGGCCGGGCAGGTATACCACATGCTAGACAGTGCTCTAGAACACAAGCTGGCAGGCAAGCTGTTCTCCAGAGGCAGGAACTGGCAAATGTGTCCCCCCACTGGTGCCACCAGCCTTGGCTGTGCAGAGTGTGAGCTATGGGCAAAGCTGGAGTTTGGATCAGGGGAGAGAGGAAGAGATGGTCTGAGTGGTGCCCAGCGACCTGTCTCAACCTTGGGATCTTCTCCCTTCAAGGCCATAAGCAGCGACTTAAAAATCAACCCTTGGTGAGAAAACCCTTAACTGAGAGGAGCACCATCTGGGAGATCCCGGTCTTCAATGGCTTCTAATTTTGCAGATGTGATGAGCAGTTGCTGCTTTTGCAGCTGGCCAGCAAAAAAGGTAAGAAACAGCAAACTGTCATATTCCAACGTCCTTTACTGGCAGAGCGATGTGTGTGCAGCCCATGTAAGGCTACATACAGGTACCTTCCCTTGGCTCGGGTTTGGCGGATCGCTAGCCCGCCACTGCGAGGGGTGGTTTTCCTGTTTGCTCACCCGCCACTGGAAGAAGAGGTTTTCCCCTGCCTGTTTGCTTGCCCACCTTTATGATAATCTAATAAACGGGAATGGCCCAACACTTTCCAGCTCCACAGTTCCTCTACCATCCGCCCAAATCCAATGTGAATCCGCCTCGCCTCAACCTCCAGCATTACAGTGCCTTAGATCTCTGTGCTCTTTTATTCTCCGATGTCTACCTTCTGTCTCCCCTTGAAGCAGCTATGTTTCTCCCCTTCTGTCTGGACTTCATGAAGATGGGAGCTGTGGATCCCCCATCATAACTGGAGCTGTCCGAAGGCAGGGGCTGTGCTTCTCCCATTAAACTGGAAGAACTTCCAGGTGCTTTAGGATTCACTGAGCCCCTGGGTTACCACCAAGGACAGGGTCTGCTTCCCTCTCTCCCTACAGTGGCTGGGCTGGCCAATTTGACCTCTTAGAAATCAGTGAAACACATAGGACTTGGAGAGTTTCTTGGGAGACTGGGCATAGCAGTTGATTCTCTGAGCTGGCGCCAATGCCCAAATCTCACATGTGGACTGAGACAATGCCCACAGGATGCGCTTGGTCCATGTTCCCTCCCTGCCCTTCTCTCTCGTCTTCTGGCCCATGAGCACTGCTGCCCACACCTGAGCTGACAGGTGCTAGGGCTCGCTCAGCCAAGCAGCACAGGAAAGGAAATGACGCTAATTTAACCTCAATGCTTTATTCTTACAATGAATTGTTCCCTACTTCCTCTACATTTTAATGACAGAAAAAAGTTATTGCTGAAAAAGAAGTCTACTTCATTCTTTCAGATAACAAGAGTTACCTATATAACTTTTAGCATCTTCTTTTATACCCTGAGTATCTCCTCAGAAACTCAGGGTGGGAATTCTGTGCTCTGATGGAATTTACATCTCCTCTTGGCTCAGGCATTTTATTGTTTTATTGCAAATTTAATCATCTTATTTTATTAAGCCATAATAAGATTCTTCAGATCCTAAATTACACAGAGACACATTAAAATTCTATCATGCACATATTTTGTCTTCATAATGTCCTGAGAGGACAAAATTATGTAGTGGCTCAGAAAATGGGTTTTGGAATTGGAGATGCGAGTATAAATTCCAGCTCTCATTAGTTTTCCAGTGAGTTACTAGCTAGCTGTGTGGCCTGAGCTTTGGTTTCCTGAGCTATAAACTGGGGACAGTACTTCTCTCCAGTCTGTCCTCACCACATCTCAATTCTTCACCCTGGTCTACAAAGCCTTCCCCCAGCTGCCCTTGCCTCCCTCTCTCCTCTGTTGCCATACTGGGGTCACAGTCTCAGAAGGCCCACAGGCTTCTCCATGTTCCTCTCAAAGCATCATCTCCTTTCCAGTTGTTCCTCATCACATCTCAGATTAAGCCATTGCCTTGGAGAGGTCTTCCTTCACCCTCTACTTCAGACCAAGCTAATTCCAAACTTCAATGTGCCCAGAAATAAATCACCCAATGATCTTATTAAAATGCAGCACATCTGAGTGGGACTCTACATTTGTTATTTCTAAGAAGCTCCAGGTGATTAGATGCTGCTGAGAAAGTACCCTTGGGTGTGGCAAGGGACCCTTGCACACCTGTAATTATTTGTTTAATGTTATCTGCCTTTTCTGCTAGACTCGACTCCCTTCCCCAGCCCCTAGCACTGTGCCTAGACAAGAAGCACTCAAGAAATGTCTGATGATTAAACTGAGCAATATCTATAATGTCTCTAGCCTGTTTTTTTGGTCAGAGTAGAAGGGATTAAATAAAATATGTCAGCTATTATTATTAATAATATGTTATATGCTGACTTCAGATTCTTGAGGCAAGAACCAGGACTTTTACTTATTTTTCCACCCCAAGTCGTTCCCAGAATGGCTCTAGAATGTGTTTGTTGAATGGATGCCTAAAGGAACAAATGAATGAGAGACCCTGGTTCATGGCCCTTCATGAGTCCAACATAAGTAGAATGGCACCATTAATACATCATCAGCCGTTCATAAAAACCCAGTCTCCCTTCTACCAATTCTCACTTGTGGCTAGGAGAAGAGTTTAAACACAAACAACAGAGACCAAAGAGTTACTGAGAAATCCTCAGAGCAAACAAACAAGTGACAGCCTAGGAAGGAGGGTATTGTTTTAAAAACTATTTCCTTAGTCCTCAAAGAACTGGAACAAGGCAGGATTGTGCTCGCTGACTCCCCTGCAAGAATTCACATTCTAAGCCTGTCTAAATGCCAGTTTAAATGCTACTCAGAATACAATGACTAAACCCAACCAGCAGCAGCCACAGGCGGGGGCTGCAACGCTCCTCCTCCCACTAATTTTACAGCACGTTCAGGCAGTGGACATTATCTGCATTCAGCTTTTCTGATTACCCGTCTGGCTCTGCTACCTCCATTTCTGTTCCTTCTGGCCCACTCTGTGTTCTCTCCTTCCGACCAGAGAGTGGGCCGGGATGTGTGCAGCTCCGAAGCTTCTAAACAACATAATGTCAAGGGATTGAGTGATTGGCCATTTCCAGGTGACCTATCCCCTTTGCAGAACCAATGCCCTTTATTCTCAGTCTCCTACAGATTATAGAGGACAACAGAAACCTGGAGAAGGCTCTTGAAGACTGTACCTCCAAGGAGGTGATTGTGGGGCCAGAGGAGTCACTGACATAAAAGGGGGTTGAAAACATCAACCCTGAAATCCAAAGGTGGGGTCTTAAGTACTTAAAAAATGAGGAAGTTTGCGAGTGCTGTTTTGGAAATGTAGCAGTGAAGAAAATATAAGGAAATAATATTAAAATCAAACCACCAGTAAGAGTAAGATACGACACTCTCCATTTATGAACTTGTTATGAGGGTATGATAAATAGGAAGTAGTAACAATGCGGCCTTTAAGTAATGCTTCAGGGCTACAATATCACAGATATTACCAGGAAGTAAACCTCTAAAAGCCAAACAAATAGTTCAGGTGTTCTACTTTACAGGCAATGCACTTCTGACATTCTAGAGCCCGCTTTGGAACTGAAATCCTATCTTAGTCACTCTAGCCACATTCGATGTCATTGGCAAGAATCAGAAAGTGAATGAATAAAGGCAGTGAGAATGGATGCCCTATTAGGCAGTACCAAAAGAGCAGGGCTGGCCGACACAAAGGGGCAGACGTGTTTGGAGCCCTGATGTACAACAACCAAGTGCTTCAGGAGTACAGAGGCAGAAGAGACTGTGGGAGGATTGGAATGGGGCTACTGGCAAGGTGTTCCATGTGTAGGTATTGGAAGCTTAAAGAAGGGGTAGAAATTCAATCAGTCAGGATGGAAGGGCACACATAGGTCATTTGATACTGGGTTGTGTTTTGAGCAACGATTCAAGGCTCGAGGGCAGGAAGGATGCCAGAGGAAAGTTCATGTAGAATAGTGGGAGAGGAGCTGGAATGTGGAAAGCTCAGGATGCTAGGCTGTTTTTGTTTTTAATTATGCAAGTAACACAATGTGTTCTTGCAGTAAAAGACTCAAGTCATACAGATGACGTTAACAAATCCCTCAACACCCTCTCACCCAAGTCCCCTCTACAGAGGCACATTGTGAATGGCTGAGGAGAGAGCCTCCTGTTAGGCTAAAGACTTCATGTATCAGGCAAGGGGGACTCACTGGAACTTCCTGAGCCAGCGACTGTGTCCCAATCGGGAACAGTCACCAGAGCTGAGCAGATAACTCCTGAAGAATGGAATTATGCAAGGCAAAAGCTGTGAGACAGTGAATGGGGTAGAGAAAAAAGAAAGTGAACAAATAAGCTTGTAGGTGACACTGAGATTGATTGATGGAAACTGAGACCAAGAAAGATTGCTCAAAGATAGAAAGGAGAATAGGTGATAAAATATTCCAAAGGGAGGAACTAAAGGGGAGAAGAGAGGACAAGGTCCACCACAAAAATAACAAAGATGATGGGAATACAGGATTTTCCAAGTCGGGGGTAGCTACACCCACCAAGATGGGAGGGAACTGGACGCAAGATCAGTTTAGAATTGAGCAGAATCTAGAGGGTGGGTTTAGGTTTCAAGCAGGAAAGACCTCCGACGTTAACAGAGGCCAACAGGCGGTCGTAGGAAAAGAATCTGACCTGTGGTGAAATAACTGTTCTTGATATACAGTAAGCACTCAATAAATGTTGAATTGAATGTTTTCAAACCAAAGTTACAAGGAACAAAAATATGGGTATGAAAAATAACACTGCTTTTCTACCCAACAGCCATTTCCTCCTTCTTCCTTCGTTTTTTGTTTTGTTTTTTTTCTTTTGAATTAATTTTAGAAAGAGAGGAAGGGAAAGAGAGAGAGACAGGAACATCGATCTGTTCCTGTATGTGCCCTGACTGGAGATCAAACTGGCAACTTCTGCACTTTGGGACGATGCTCTAATCAACTGAGTTATCGGCCAGGGCTTCTTCCCTAGTTTATAAGGTCCCAGTTTGTTTTTGTTTTTCTGGTGGTACCATGTTCAGGGAAGGCGGGTCTTCCCCCATCTCCAAGGGATGAACCATGACTTGGCTAAGCCAGCATGATAATATCATTCCCCTTTGTTGGTTTAGGAATGAGTGCATAGCCAAGTTGGCCAATTAAGCATAAGAGGGAGTCAGCTGGGGAAACTTCTGACAAAGATTTTTCTCTATCAAAAATACAGTACATGCCTGTACTGTACCAAGAACTTGGCTATTTCAGAACATGATACTAGAAAACACGCTGCCATCTTATAACCATGAGGTGATAAACCTCAGGATTAAGAGTTGACAAACTAAAAATATGAACGTAGAAAGACAAAAAAGGCCTGGGTCCTTTGTAACTAAAGTCCTGCCCCAAACCTGAAACCACCTACCTTCAGAATGCTTATTATGAGAGGTAATTAAATATCACTGGAAGCCTCTGTTAACTGGGCATTCTGTACATTTACTGAAGGCAGGCAAATGGTAATTGGTGAGATCATCTATACTGGCTTTTACTAAGACCTGAAATGTTTAATTGGGCAGAAAAGTGCTTGCTATATGTTAAACTTAGTGAACAAGAGGAAGGAATGGGGCCAGCAGCTGGACAGAAGGGGGGAAGCCTAAAACTGCTGGAGCATGCCAGGAAGTAGCAACTCAATTCAGCTCAAGTCCATGCAGTGCAACCCAATGCAACTTAATCCAATTTAGCAAACATTAATTGTGCGTCTTCTATGTACAAAGTCCTTTGGGGAATAAAAGGATTAACAACACACGGCTCACTATGTTCTAGGACTCTTTCTCCTTTTGTTTAGCAATTACAAATCGAGGTCCTGTTGCTAGATGACATCTTGGTCATCTTCAAAGATTCTGCTTCTTTTATCTGCACTTCAAACACAGCTGTCTCCCAGGGTCTCACTCTCAGTAATGCCTTTTTTTTTTACAGGGACAGAGAGAGAGTCAGAGAGAGGGATAGATAGGGACAGACAGACAGGAATGGAGAGAGGTGAGAAGCATCAATCATTAGTTTTTCGTTGCCATTGCGACACCATAGTTGTTCATTGATTGCTTTCTCATATGTGCCTTGACCGCGGGCCTTCAGCAGACCGAGCAACCCCTTGCTGGAGCCAGTGACCTTGGGTCCAAGCTGACGAGCTTTTGCTCAAGCCAGATGGGCCCGCGCTCAAGCTGGAGAGCTCGGGGTCTCGAACCTGGGTCCTCGGCATCCCAGTCCGACGCTCTATCAACTGCGCCACCACCTGGTCAGGCTCAGTAATGTCTTCTTAGTCTCCACAACCCCCCTGAAGAATCTTACCTCAACCAATGGTTTCAGTCACCTCCTACTGAATAATGACTCCCATACACACTTCTCATGCTCTTCCTGCACAATTAAATCTTTATTTCTAGCTGTTTGCTCACCATCTCCACTTGGATCTTTCATAGATACCTTAAAAACACGAGACCCAGGATCTTGTCTAACAAACCTCCCCCTCTTCCTGCTTCTTCTAGTCACATTATCAGTGGGTGGCACCATCATCCAGCAGCTGCAACTAGCTAGACTTGAGAACCAGACTCCTCTCTCTCCAAGTCTCCCCATTCCTATCTCTTTTGACTCTTAAGTATCTAATTACTGTACTCTATTCTGTATTATTCATATTTCTTGCTGTGCTTTAGTTTTGTCTCAACTAGATCATTATAAAACTATTGTTTCCCTAGAGCTTAACAATATTTGCCTTTGAGCTCCTTTCTGCAAGGTGTATGGTACGTTCTGCTTTGTTGTGGCCATAGAAGCTGCAGACTTCCTTTAGGACCTCAGAGCATTTGGGTCAAAAGGCTAGGTGGACGTGCTTTTTAGCCCAGCCCAATGACTGTCAGTAATTACAGTCTCTACTTTTCATTCTTGGTTCCAGCTTGGTTTGGGGCCCTGCTCTCAGTCTTGTCCCTGGTCAGGTTAAGAGTGAACATCAACTGATTACAGCAGAATGTCAAAGTGCAAGACTCTGAGCTACTGCATCTGTTCCTGGTGGTGGGACTGAGTATAAAACATCTGGCTGGCTGTGGCATGAAGGCATGAACTGTGATGGGGATAGGCAAGGGTTGTCTAGAAAGGGGGAAGCACCTAAGCTGGAGAAGCAGATGGTCCACTGCGATTCAAGCAAGTGTCAGTGGAGGGCATGTGCAGCACAGCCAAGCCATGGCTAGCAGGAGTCCTGGCTTCTAGTTCTCACTGTGTCACGTAAAGCCTTAAGCTTTTGTTTCCCTCCTTCACATTACACAGGTGAGGCAAAACAAGAATGTGTCCATGCCCAGGCACCCTCATCCTTAAATGACGCCCAGGCACCCTCATCCTTAAATGATTCTGGATCCTTCTTATACCAAGGCCAAATGAATGGGCCAGTGGTGAAAGGTTGGGCCATACATCTGTTTCATCATTTATATGTGTAAACTGTGAAATACAAGCCACAGTTCCATTTGTAATGCAACTATATATTTCATTCTACCCTCAGACATGACTTTAGGCACCTTATGTCCATCTGCTTCAGTGGAGACCCAAATTTCTTTCACTTTGAACTGAGGTAATACCATCTGTGCCCATCCACTAGGCTTGCCCAAGAAGGCCTGGCCCACCACTGGGAATCAGACCACCTGGCCCACTACTGGGAAGGCACCAGGGATGCCTGCACTGTTACTCTCTCTAACACCTCCTTTGGAAAAGGGTCTCGCTTTCCAAAGACACAGACACTGTTTTTCTTAAGAACTTTATTTAGAAGGGTTAAAATGCTTCGTCTCTCTCCCTCTCCTGCTGTTTTTCCAAGTCTAGTTAAGGAGCAACAGCTTGGGTTTCACCCATTCCCTTTATTACATATAAAATGATGGGGCCGGTGGCTCTGAGGCCTGCCTTGTGCTGCCGCCTAGATTTTCCGGTAGAGCAGTCTGGTTTCCTCCAGTGTGCTGGAGGCTCTGTGAAGGCGCACACCAAGTCTGGCACAGCTCTGACCCCCCACCCTCAACACGGCCAGCACAAATACATGCTCAGCAGACACTACCTGGGTGAATGGACGGAAGGAGGGATGGCTATTCCCAAGGAGACGTCTCATGGCCTCCACTTCTTAGTATTTGAAAAGCTGAGTGTAAAGCCAGTGGTCAAGGCCACCATCAGAGCCACCTGGCCCATGCAGGTTCGCATTTGATTCAGACTGTCGGTAATGAAACAACGGAGCCAAGAACTGGTGAGCCACCAGCTTTAATTCTAGCTTGCACCCGGTGGGCAAGCAAAAACACACACTGGGCTCCAAACCCCCCTCATTCAGTGCTCACAAAGCTACTGACTTATACAAGTTTCCTAGAATCAAAGGTTTCTAGCTCACCAGACTTATTCAACTCTGTTTCCCATCTCCTTCTCTCCCTGCATAAACTCTGCACAAACTGGCTTCTCCTTCAGCACTCCGCCATCTTGGCTGCTTCTCCTCTCCTCCTCGTGGCCTTTCTCTGCTCTTTTCTAATGCTAACCTCAGGAACCAAGAGAGCAAGCTCCCGGTCTGCCACACTTTATAGTGTAGAAATCCAAACCTTTAATCCAATCTACAAACAAGGAAGTCTCTGATACAAAGTCACTTATCTCAGGCATAATGGGAGGATTCCTCATGAGAGTGCACCACCCTACATCATCCAATCAGTCAAGGGTGTGGGGAAAAGCTTACTCTTAAAACTTGCACGTGGGCAGCACCATCTTTAACAAAGTGAGCATAATATATTTTATCTGCTCAACATTGAGTAATTCTTCCCGCAGGCCTAACACCTGCAAGTCAGCCACATCTGCCTGAATGCTCTCCACAGAGTTGGGAGGCAGCCCTCAGACAGGGGAGCCCAAGACCTTGCCAGTCTCATTTGATAACCTTACAGCCTCGAGGAGAGAAACAGGCTCTCATTTTTACACACAGCAGCAGGAAAGAGTAGTCAGTGGCTGGAGGGGAATTAACTTTCAAATAGCAGCATGTTGCTGAGATACGGTGGGGTCTGGTTTCAATCAGCAGAAAGCACCGATGTTAACTGGCTTCCACAAATTTGTACTCAGAGTCGGAAGTCGATGACAGCTCCCAGCAGCCAGAGATATCACCAATTACCACCCAGGGCATTTACCTTCACTGATTGTTCCTGAGACCTGGGAACTCTTAGATGCCTCTACTCTAAGGAAAGGAAACAAGGATAATACACCTTGGAGGGGACCCACTTCCTTCGGGGAAAATGGCCTGGAGGAAGAGAAGCACAAAGTCCCTGGACTTGACAAGACTTTTATTGCAGTATGGCATGTAGAGATGTGGATAAAGGTGAATTGTAAACCATAAAGCTTTATACAGAAAGTCTGTCTCATCTACTGATACAAAGTAAATAAATGTTGCGATTCTGAGCCAACTGGAATTCTGTGCATTAACTACCAGCTGTTTCAGTTTCCCCCTCTGTTAAGGTGGATAATGGACCACTAAAACTAGACCAAAAAGTAATGTCTGATGCTATCAATAATGAGCATCTTATTACTTTAAATTTAAAAACCAAGTAAGTAACCTAGCCCACTCAATTAATTGCTCTTGGGGGTGGAAAAGTGATGTGGATATATAAATGCCTTTTAGGAGTTTGACACTTGGTTGCAATTGGTTTAATTCATCAATGGAAAGATTTCTAAATTAACCAAGGGGAGAATGCTGTGTCATCTTCGGTTTCCTTAAACTTAAAAACATAATTTTGGTTTTGAGGTATCATAAACATTCTCTTTAGTCAGCTGAAAAGACACTGGGTATTTGCAGACCTTGGGCTGGAATGGTGAGTTTACAAATCTAGAGTCTGTTCTTTCCTCTCCTTCAGTTCCCAATGCACCACTGATTGTGGGAGTCACTGCTCTAGATTCCTCCAAATGAGGCTGAATCCCAAGGAAGACACATACTCCAACCCTCAAGCTGGCACCTACTTAGAAGCAGAGGGCATTAGGCTTCCCAATGGATCCTTCTAATTTCAGGGCAGCACAAGATTCCCTGGAGGTAGTGCTGCCCCAAAGACCATTGGGTCGTTGTAAAAACTAGTCCAAGTAGTTGGGTATTTCTTGAAAAATGCTCAGCCCTAGAACCCAGCCTGACAGCATTCTAGCCCTCTTGCCACACTCATTCTTTAATTCTATAAGTATTTCTATTTCTACTACTTGTGAGGTCTTCCTGTTACTAGAAAGAGAACCTGGCCCTTAGAGGGTTCTGCCTGGGGCCAGCCTGTAGTGTGTGGGTTCTTGACATCCTGCAGGAAAGATTTCACAACACGAGTCCAGGTGATTTTGAGAGTTTATTAAAGTTGGGGACAGTGAAACAAGGAAGGGCTTAGGATATAAGAAGCAACAGGAGAGAACCTAGGTGGGGTTGCTTTGGCTCTCTAGAAATGTTATAGAAAAAAAACAAGCCTAGGCAGGGCTGCATTAGTTCACTGGGAAGTCAGAGAAAAGGGGGCCTTGGAGACAGGTTCAAGGGGTTAGCCTGGGATGAGCTGCCACTGCCCATTGCTCCCTGGTTGCTAGTCTTGTAGGGACCCTTAGAGTTTGAGAGATGTACCCCTGTGGGGGAAGGAGAGGGGGAAGAAAGGCACAGGTGTGCTTCTAAGAGGGAAAGTGCATTCTGGGTCCTCTGTTTTGAGGGCTTTTAAAGGCTGGGGGTATAGCGAATGTCTTAAGGGAGAACTCAATAAAATATTCATCAACTTTTCCAGATGCGCCCCTTCAGGGTTGTGGTCTCCACTGATTGGTCAGTGCCAGGGCAGGAGGTCGTCAGTCATTGCAGCTGGTCCTGGCATCACTTGGTTTTGTTGTTTTTCTGGGCCTGGAGCTGAAATACAACTGAGGCCTAGATGTTACCTCTAAGGAGGTGACCCTCTATCTCTGGCTGTAAATTGCTTTGCCAGTTTGTTCAGCTATATGTCTCAGTTTCCCTGTTCCACATACCAAGAGATTTTCCTAGCATCTTACTATCTTGTCTCATTCTCACCCCACCCCAGGCATGCTGTCTTTCTGATCACAGTAATGTTCAACTTAGAGAATTAAAAGGTACAATGAAATGGGGTTGGACTCATTGGTTCTAGACTTCATTCTGCGATGCAGTGGGCCAATTTGGGGGCTGGAAAGATTTGATGCCGAGGAATACAGATAAATGCCCAAAGACAAAGAAGGAGGCAAGTATGAATGGATACCAGTGACAGTGAAGTCAGAGCAGAGCCAAGGAGTAGAAGAGAGAAAACCCAGGAGACATCTGCAGCCTCTGGGAGTGACTATGTAACAGCATCACTTTATCACAAGGCCTTGGGGCAACTGATTCATTCCAACCTCAGCACCAGATGGGTAGAAACCAGGGACTCTGGATTCTGTTTACTCACTATAGACAGTGCCCAACCTGACTTACAAGTTGACTTAAGATTTTTTTACTTTATGATGGTGTGAAAGCAGTGTCCATTCAGTAAAAACCAGCCAGGCAAAGCTATGATGTTCAGTAGGTTAGATGAATTAAATGCATTTTCAACTCACATTGGGTTTACTGGGTCATAACTGCATCATAGGTCAAGGAGCATCTGTATTTGTTAATAGCAGATTCGTATTATTAGCCTTAAGCTTTCAAAATCAAAAGCAAATCAGGTTCCTCAAAAAATTAAACATAGAATTCCCACATAATCCAACAATCTCACTTCTGGGTATTTATTTACAAGAATTGAAAGCAGAGACTCAAACAGGTATTTGCACAGCCATGTTCACAGCAGCACTATTCACAATCGCCAAAGGTGGAAGCCACCTGAGTTGATGAATGGATAAACAGTATGTGGTAAATTCATCCAATAAAATATTATTTAGCTTTAAAAAGCTGACATGTGGTACAACACAGATGAACCATGAAGATGGTATGCAAAATGAAATAAACCAGCCATAAAAGGACAAATATTGTATGATTCTACTTACATGAGGGACCTAGAGTAGTTAAGTTCATATAGACAAAAGTAGAACAGTGGTCAGCCCTGGCTGGCTGGCTCAGTGGTAGAGCGTTGGCCCGGTGTATGGATATCCTAGGTTCGATTTCTGGTCAGGGCAGACAGGAGAAGCAACCATCTGCTTCTTGCCCCACCCCCTGCACCACCTCTTCCCTTCCTGCAGCCATGGCTTGATTGGTTCAAGTGAGTTGGCCTGGGGCATTAAAAAATGGCTCCAGTTGCAACAAAGCAATGACCCACGATGGGCAGAGCATAGCCCCCTACTGGGCTTGCCAGGTGGATCCTGGTCAGTGGGAGTCTCTCTCAGCCTCCCCTCCTCTCACTAAAAATTTAAAAAAAAAAGAAAAAGAAAAATAGTTAAATAGGGGTTGCCAGGGGACCAGGGGAGGTGGAAGTAGGAAGTTATTGTTTAATGGACATAGAATTTCAGTTTGGGAAGGTGAAAAAGTTCTGGAGATGGATGGTGGTGATTGTTGCACAACAATGTGATTTTACTGAATGCCACAGACTGTGCCCTTAAAAATGGTTAAAATGGTAAATGTCGGGTTGTATATACTTTAGCACAATTTCTTTAAATGGCAAATCAAGTATAAGCTATTCTCATGGTGAAATAAAATCATGACCCAATTGTACTAAAGGGGTTAAGAGGACAGATGATTTGAAATCGGAGGTCCTGCAAAATCTTGAAAAGGTACAGTGCAGTTAACTAATCACCAAGCAGACTGGGCACACTGAATGCTGGGTTCCAGCCCCAGCTTGGTCATTAAACCAGCAATGTAGCACTTGGCAAAGGGTTCACTTCTCCGTGGCTTCAGTTTACTGATCTGCACAATAAGAGGGTCCAGTCAGAATACCAAAGCCCTGTTCATCTAGGCCAGGGGTTCTCAAATGTGGCTCTGGAGCGGCAGCATCACCTGGGAGTACACTAACATGCACATCACCAAGCCGCACCAAGACTCACTGGACCAGACACTGCGCAAGAGCCAGCCACCTGGGTTCGATGGGTTTGAGAACTATTGAGATAGAACATTTTATGTTTTTATAACTGATAATATCTGGGTAGACCACACTTTCAAGAAAATAAAAAGCACAAACATCTAAACACATTAGAAAATGACCAGGAATGAATAGGATAATTACTTAAAATATTTTTTTATTTATTGACTTTAGTGAGAGAGGAAGGAAGGAAAGGAGGGAGGGAGGGAGAGAGAGAGAGAGAGAGAGAGAGAGAGAGAGAGAGATAGGAATATGGGTCTGTTCCCATATGTGCCCTGCCTGGGGATTGAACTGGCAACCTCCGCACTTCTGACAACGCCCTAACCAACCAGGTCATAGGATAATTACTTTTAAAAAACACGACGTGTAAATATCAAGTGCTGTTCTTAAAATTATAAGCGCCTACCACCTGTGTTCTAAGGATGCAGTTCTTGCTCAAAACATTTTTAAAATTCAATTTGGAACTGACTTCTGAGTCAATTTAGAAGGCAAATGAAATCAGCTTAATTTGTTTGGAACTAAAGTATCTCCATTCAGCTTGGTCATATACTTACTGTTTGATTAGCTCCCAAAAATCAAATTCCCCTTAAAAGGCAGACTGCCCATCACTGAGGATATTGAAAATGTGCCACAGGCTTACATAAGTTAAATTCCAAACTGGAGCTCAAGCATGTTTTGGAGAATGACAGAATTCCGTGTCTGGCATCTCAGGGTGCCTGCCTGGCAGGGGGCACACTCACTCATCCAGCCCAGGACCTGAGAGCAGGAGATGGAACAATAGACCATCCATCCAGTGGGCACTTGTTCTTCAAAGGGACTGGAGCTGTCATTTCCATTTCACAGGTAAAGCAATGAAGGTCAGAGGGGCTCAAGGACTTGTCTAAGGTCATGAGACCAACAGGTAGAACCAGAAACTACTAGAATAGGCTATCTTTGAACCTGGGAGGGAGTGGATGAGAATGGAAGGCCCAACCCACTAAGCCGTGATGTCAGATCAGAAGAGGCTCCCGCCCAGCTGCTTTCTTCATCCAACAAAAGGCTCTTTTGAATTAACTGAATATTTTGGCATCAGTCCTGGTAGATTCTTTTCTCCTTTGGTGGGTTGAAAAATATTTCTAGCATCCCACAGAGTCCAGTAAGAGCAAAGAGAGTGGCATATTCTTCCTTCATCTAGCCATGCAGACCTTCTGATCTTTGGGAAGAAGGCACCCCATGGACTGCTGGTCCCCAGAACTCCGGCCTGGCCTCTTGGCCTCCCCTCTTGTTCCACCCTGTGTTATTCTAGAGTGTTCCCTTTAGGGGAGAGGTGAAGGGAGATACTAAGAGTGGAATATCATTTTGAATATATACATTGTGTCCGTAAAATCATGGTGCACTTTTGACCGGTCACCGGTCAGAAGTGCACCATGACTTTACGGACATACTATACATCAAGCTTTTCCCTAATCACACCCTCAACTCCTCTAAAGGCCTTTAAAGTCATCTTCCCTGTGGCTCTCTCCCCAATACCTGATGGTCTAAATCTCTGCACTTTAGGTTTACATGTGTATTTTGCATTGTCCTCTATTTTGTGTATATTCTCTGTCTAATAGGACAACACGCCTGTAAAGCCAGTAGTCGAGGCCACCATCACAGCAGCCTGACCCATGCAGGTTCACATTAGATTCAAACAGTTGGTAATGAAACACAGGAGCCAAGAACTGGTGAGCCATCAGCTTTAATTCTAGCTTGCACCCAGCAGGCAAGCAAAAACACACACTGGGCTCCAAAACCCACACATTCAGTGCTCACAAAGCTACTGACTTATCCAAGTTTCCTAGAATCAAAGGTTTCTAGCTCACCAGACTTATTCACCTCTGTTCCCCATCTCCTCCAGCACAAACTCTTAACAAGCTGCCTTCTTCATCAGCACTCTGCCATCTTGGCTGCTTCTCTCCTCCATATGGCCTTAATCTGCTCTCCTCTCTAATACCTCAGGAACCAAGAGCCAAGAAAGAGATCAAGCTACTGGTCTCTCCCACTTTATACTGTAGAATCAAACCCTTTAATCCAATTATACAAACAAGGAAGTCTCTGTATAATGGGATTCCTCAGGAGAGTGTACCACCCTACATCATCCAATCAGTCAAGGGTGTGGAGAAGAGCTTACTCTTAAAACCAAGCCTTAGGCTATAACGACCCGGCCTGCCCACAGCCTGTTCCAGAACACACATTAATATCAACAAACTTCCATGTGGGCAGCGCCATCTTTAACAAACTGAGCATAATATATTTTATCTGCCCAACAATGCCCAATGGTTGATCTGTGAAATTCTCTTTATTTACCATAACTTCCAGCATACTGTTGGGCATACAGTAGACAGTCAGCCAGCATGTGGTGATGGCACTGATGCTAAGTTACATGACTGTGTCTCCCTGCTGGTGCTGGGCACTTGCCTTAGTGCTCTGTTGATGCGTATCGTCTCTGTGAATCCTCGTCACAGTACAATGTGTGAGGTACTATTACCTCCACTTTTCAGATCAGGAGATTGTGGCTCAAAAAGGTTAAGTAACCTGTTCCAGGCCAATGGGAAGAGCTTGGTGCAAATCTATGTCTCCTGTTCTCCAAAAGCAAACCTCTTAACCCTTAGCCACTGCTCCCTCCTCGAGATCCAGACTAAGGAGTGAGCACACCACTCACCTTGCCACTATTCATGTGCCCTCTGTGCCCCAGCCAGGCTCTCTTGCTTCCTTCTTAACCCCCACTCTCTCCCAGCCTCCAGGATGCAGGGGTGAGGCAGGAAGAAGGGACCTGAAAACCAGGGGGTAACCTTAGGAACCACCACCGAGAGGACTGATGCAGGAAGAACTGGGGATCTGGGGAGGAAAGCTGCCTGCCAGAGAGGGGCGGACCCTGGCAGGGCACAGACCTCTCCTTCCTTGGGCCTGGCTGCCTTTCCATTTGGGGCCACATTGTACACAAACATTACCCACCAGACCGAGAGCCCACCAGACCGAGAGCCCCAAGCACAGTGCTGCCTGAAGCCCAATGCCTCCCATCACCCCTGACAGGGTGAGAAAGCCGCGTCATAGCCACACGTCCAAGGAGAATAACCGCCACTCCAGCACAGAGCAGGATCCAGTTCTTTCGACCTCGTAAAGCAGAACTTAATACTTCTGAGTGAGATGCATGTAGGAGACTGAAGTGCTGAGGTATTGTGGCCCATATCTCATTGCCCTTCTGAGTTCCTGTCCCAAAAAGGACATGGCAGAACGAGCACCAAAGTGGGCGTTGGGACACCCAGCTTAGGATCCCAGCCTTTCAGTCATTCTCTGGTCCTCAGGCACCTCACCCCTACAACAAGGGGGTTGATGCATGGGCTTAAAAAGGGCTCCTAGCTGCCCAGATCCACCATTCTGTAACCAGGCTGCAGAAGCTGCCTTGCCAGTCACAGGCTGCTGGCCCCAGCCAGGCTGCAGACAGTGGAGAGCTGATGTGGGAGATAGGCCCCCATCCCGGCCCACTTCACGGGAATTTGACCCTGCTCCCCCTCAACCACAAGCCAGCTCTGACAGTCTTCCAAGGAAAATGCTGACCTCTGGCCTGGTTGATTCCCAGTTAAACAAAGGACTGCAAGCTGGTGAGCTGGGAGCGTCCTCACGGAGCCTGGGTCATCTTCCACCTGCCAGCTGACTCCCACACACACTCCACGCCCCAGCTGCACAGGCCACAGCAGGGGCCCAGAGCTCTCTGGAGGGGCCACCATGCACCATGACTTCAGTGAGGTATAAGTAATGGGGTCGGGGCTAGCAGCAGAGTTTATGGGTCACTGCACCAGTGCATTCCCTGCCCTGCACAGCTGTCACTTAAATCAGGCTTTCGAGGCATGAAGTACCCTGGACTTAACTGCTTCACCTCATTCTAGTCAAGTTCAGACTCCATTTCAGTCAGGAAGACATGCTCCCCAATGGCCCACCTTGGCCCATGAGACCCCTTAGCATCACAAACCAGGTCCTCAAAGCGAGTCACCCAATGCTTTTCTCTACTGTATAAAAACCTGCTTCTTCCTTCCAATTACTACTCAAGATCTGCTTTCCAGAAAGCCCTCCCCAGTCCAGCATCAATGCACCCTACGTCACGAGCCCTTATGTCTACGATATCCAACAGCTTTATGTGGGTTTCTTTTCCCAAACGTGGCTAATACACAGATACAGTATATCCCTGTAAAGCCAGTAGTCGAGGCCGCCATCACAGCAGCCCGACCCACGCAGGTTCGCATTAGATTCGAACAGTTGGCAATAAAACACTGGAGCCACGAACTGGTGAGCCATAAGCTTTAATTCTAGCTTGCACCCGGCGGGCAAGCAAAAACACACACTGGGCTCCAAAACCCATACATTCAGTGCTCACAAAGCTACTGACTTATCCGAGTTTCCTAGAATCAAAGGTTTCTAGCTCACCAGACTTATTCACCTCTGTTTCCCATCTCCTCCTGCACAAACTCTTAACAAACTGGCTTCTTCCTCAGCACTCTGCCATCTCGGCTGCTTCTCCTGGCCTTCACATGGCCTTACTCTGCTCTCCTCTCCAATACCAACCTCAGGAACTCAGGAACCAAGAGAGAGCGATTTCCCGGACTGCCCCAGTTTATAGCCTAGAAAATCCAAACCTTTAATCCAATTATACATACAAGAAAGTCTCTGATACAAAGCCACCCATTTGAGGCATAATGGGATCCCTCCCTACATCACCACCTTACATCATCCAATCAGTCAAGGGTGTGGGGAAGAGCTTACTCTTAAACTAAGCCTTAGGCTATAATGACCTGGCCTGCCTACATTACAGCTTTTCCCCCACAGCCATCTCAAGCATAAGGGCAAATAATATCACCTGGATGACGGGCTTCCATGTGGGCAGCGCCATCTTTAACAAAGTGAGCATATTATATTTTATCTGCCGAACAATCCCAAAGGAAAAATATATCCCCAGTTCCCATGAGCGTATCTAAGAAACTCCAAGAGTCTGTATACCCAGTGTGAGAGAAACTGTCTTAAACCAAAATCTAATTTTAAGAAAAATTGTCTTTCAGTGGCAAATGAGAATTGCAAACAAGCTTTATCTACACAACTGGTAATCTAAAAGCATATTGTAAACATTCTCACAGAATTCAATGAGAACCATGAGCTACACAGTTGTCACCCATTCATCCAATATTTATTGAGCACCTCAGATGTGGCAGACGCAGGACTCAGTGGTATGCAAGACACTGTCCCCGCACTGGAGGAGCTGACCTTCCCGCGGGGGAGGCAGGCCACTGAACAAGTGCTGTAAGCGGAGTGCTTGAAGAAGAGTAAAGAAGGGAAGTGGGTGAGTGAGGGTGTGGGAAGAACAGAAGGACTGGTTTGACACAAGATGGTCAGGAAAGCCTGAATTTAAGGTGAAGAAGTGAGAGTGAGCTGGGAGGTGATGGTGGGGGGAAGCAGCTACAGGACAGGGGAACATCAAGGAAGGCCCCAGGGGGCTGGAGCCAGCTGTAATCATGAGGAGGAGCCTAGATCTGCTTCTCTGGAAGCAGCACAGGGGCCCTGGGGAAAGAGCTGCTGTAAGGGACAAAGAGTGTACCTGGCACTCCATGGAGGTGAGTCTGACTTTATAGGAAGCATGAAGGGAGGCCACTGGAGGGTGTGAAACAAGGAAGTAACAGGTTTTTCCTTCTCAGTCTTTGTTCGCTTCCTGTGCCCTTCATGTCTAGCTAGTTGTCCATAAGATGGGGAGCTCAGGGATGGCAGGAACTGATAGTGGAACTCTTTGAGTTTAAAATTTTAGCTTTTGGTATAGTTAATAGGCTTAGTGATTAACACATGTAGAAAGTTGTCATTCCAGGAACTGCAGCAATTAACCAGACCTACCCTGACTCCAAAAGGCCTACGAGCAATTAACCTTTTGTTTCCTGAATTCCAAACCCCTTACCCACCCCTTACTCCTCCTTATAAAAGGGTAGGTTTGAGATAACATGTTAAGATGGTTATTTTAGAGTACATAACCTGCTGTTTTCTCAGATGGCTGGCCATCTGAATAAAGCACCCATAGCGATTCAGTTCTTGTCTCTACTTATTGGCTGGGTAGTGACAGGCAGCACAACCGTCGACTTTTCCGGTTTCAGAACAATGGCCCCCTACCTTCTGATACCTTCCCTTGAGCCTCCAGCACAGGGCCTCTCTCATAGTAAGGCTTCACTGGTTTCGTGCCTCTAACCCAGAAATGCACTCCAGGGGCTGGGATGCTATTAGCATTAGTTTTGGCAGGCTCCAAAATGAAAAGAGAGGAAAGAACTGGGTGTCTGTCCCCGATGAACAGGCCTCCTATCCAGAACTGCCCCCACCAGCCACTTAAAGCACAGCAGCTCTACACAGGTGCCAGGTGCACACCCCGACAGGGATGGGCCACCTGGGGTGCTGGGAGGTTCAGGTGGAGGCTCAGGCAAGGCTGATGCCCACTCCATACACTGAGGCTCCATCCTGGGGAACAACTGACACCAGGTCCAGCAGCAGCATCACCACAACAAACAGCCTCTTGCCTCCACAGCAGCCACTTCCCCAGGGGAGCCTCAGTTGCCTGTACCCATAGCAATCAGCTTATGTGAGTTACAGTCCCCAGAGGGAGGGCAGGCAGCCTCACTAGAGTGCTGTGCTGCTTGTTCTGAGGAGAAGCATTTCTGCTGCCTGTTTGGGAAGCCCTCAGTTCCCAGAAGAGGTGTCCTCATCCATGTTCATCTGTTTCCTCTCTGTCAGCACGGTGCAAACGGAGACAGTGCAATGATTTAAAAACAGGATCTTCTCTTGGGCTCTACTTGAAGCTGATTCTGCACAAAATCTTGCCTTTAAATTTAAACTTCAGATGGGTGGAACAACCAGAAAATAAAACAAAATTGCAGTTGGAGAGATCTTGGTATGTTCCATCCTCCTATGTCTGAGATGACACCTCACCCTGTCTAACTGAGAAAACCCAAGTCCTTATTTTTGAAAATGAATTAAAAATTAAAACACAGTAAACATTCTCTCTCTGTTTCTTAAAAGAGATCTCAGCCTTGAACCCTCATTTCAATGTTCCACATCTTTTTTTTCGGTGAAGCCAGCAGAGCTTACACATGGCCAGTGGAAAAGAGGTTCACAGGTTTTCTTTTGAAATAAGTCATTGTTGCCCCTGCTACAGAGATATTAGCTGAGTCTCTTTTCCAACCCTAGAAAATACGCTCAACCTCACAAAGCAGGGCTTGTTAAACAACCGAACACACCAAGCCAACTTCACCCTAGGAGTGGGATGGTACCACCAGCTCCTCCTGTGATGAGGGCCCTGGGTCCACCTATCATGAGAACCCCAAACCATCTGATCACCGGACAAAGTCAAACCAGATCAGAAAACACCCCTTCCTCATACTTAAAACTAACTCATTCTTGCAACTCCTTTCTCTTGAAAGATGCCAGATCTTTACGTCAAAGCAGAATGAACAAATAAACCCAACTCAATTCTCTTCTCTCCATCCTTTCTGCAGCCTGAGGAAATAATCCTTTCTCAAGTTCCAGTCTTCACTCTTCCTCTCTTGCCAAAGAACTGCTCGGTCTTTGAAATAAAAATAAACCCCACAGTCCTCTATAGAGATGACAGGAAAAAAAGTGTACCATTTGGCTGCCACCAAACCTATGAGAAAGCCCATCAGGTCGAATTTACAGAAGCAAATCCCTGCAACCTAGGAAAGCATCCCCTGTACCTCCACCCCCACCCTCCCTCCTTTCCTTCCCTACACGTCTCACTCTGCACAGGCAGGGGGGTGCAGTGAGCCCCAGCTTCCAGTCTGTGAAGTGGAGATCACTGCACCTGTCTTACTGTTCTGGGAGGGTATAAAGAGACAATGTACATAAAGGACTCTGACAGGGTCCTACACACACAACTATTGGTTGCTATGAGCTGTTCTTTAGATGAACCATACATTTTCTGAAAGCGCATATCAGTGTGTCATAGTTGAATCCCCACATTTAGATCAGCACCCGACACACTGTATTTTTAAAAATGAAAATGTTTGTTAGATCTCACTGAAGAGCCCACAGACTCCTTTCCTACTCGTCCCTGCTCTGCCCCCAGACTGCCTTGGCTTGTTTCCCTAAGGGGACCATTATCCTCACATAACCTTCTTTCTTCCCATTCAGAAGAATTCCAATAAAGTCAATCAGTAAAATGCTCTAAGAAAGGGAAATCTCTCGGCATACCATCCCAGGCATGCCATCCCACCAGGTCTTGCCAGGTCTCTCAAAAGTTGCCCCCCCTCCCCTTGCCTCCTGAATAGTGCTCAGTACCCAGCAAAATAAACCATCAGAGGGGATTCCTACTGGTGGCAATTAGCACTTTCCCAGCTGGGAAGAGATTGAGCTCCAGGATGCCCAGATCTGCCACTCCCCTCCGCTCCCCTCTTCCAGCAAACACCAACTGCTGCCACAGCTCCGTGGCAGGACCCCACAGATGACCAAGAAGAACCAGACGGATCAATGAAACAAGACCGGCCAAGCATGATGATTATTGAAGCCGAGTGATAGGAACATAGGAACTCATGTCACTATTCACTCTACTTTTGTATTTGAAAAATAAGACAAAACATTAATCAATTAATAATTCCATATTTTACCAGAACCAGGGCAAGAAAATCCAAAGGGTATATTCTTTTAGAATCATAGAGGGAATTCCAGGCCTAGACTTCCATTTAAACGAAAAGGTCCAAAAAATTTCTCTTGCTCATCTGCATTTGAAGAACCAGAGTAGTGTTTAGGTAGTGAATAGAAATAACACTGGCTTCTGTGGGCTTGGGAAAGTAACTTAACTGCTCTGAGCCTCTCTCTCCCCAGCTTCCTTACCCTGAAAGCTCAGGCCCTATAAACAGGACAGCCCTTGAAGAGTACCTAGCCCATAGTAGATGCTTGATAAAATTGTGGTTTTTCTCTTCTATGAAACAAAGCTGTTGTATTCTTGTATTAAAAAGCTTAAGGGAATCAAACTCCAGAAGTCAGCTGGTGGCCAAGTGTACATACCTCAGATACATAGAAAAAAAAATCTTGTAGAGAAAGGAACTCAAGACTCCAGTGCCTAGGAAGCCTAATTCCCATGGCAGCCTGAAGTGTCTGAAGTACGCCATTAGCCACAGCACTAAATCAGGGGATACAGAGTAAGCAGGCTGGGGGAGAGAATGCCTATCACTTGGGCAGTAGGTTTAAACAGGAGGCATTGCTAGGAAGGGCTGGGGAGCATTTAAATACCATAATGATTTGCCTGACCTGTGGTGGCGCAGTGGATAAAGCGTCGACCTGGGAACACTGAGGTCGCCAGTTCAAAACCCTGCACTGGTCTGGTCAAGGCACATATGGGAATTGATGCTTCCAGCTCCTCCCCCCTTTCTCTCTCTCTCTCTCTTTCTCTCTCTCTCTCTCAGTCTCCTCTCTAAAATGAATAAAATAAAAAGAAATTAAACCTGTACTTTAAATACCATAATGATTTGAAGAGACATTTTATACACAAATGTTCATAACAGCACTACTGTTCACAATAGCCAAAAGGTAGAAACAACCCAGGTGTTTCTACCTTTTGGTAGAAACATTCATTCATACAATGAATGAATATTTTGTTTATTCATTCATTGTCAGATGAATGAATAAACAAAATATGGTATATCTGTAAATGTAACATTATTCAGTTTTAAAAAGGAATGAAATTCTGCCTGACTGGTGGTGGTACAGTGGACAGAGTTTCAACCAGGAATGCTGAGGTTCCCATTTTGAAACTCCGAGGTTGCTGGCTTGAGTGCAGGCTCCTCAGCTTGAACACAGGCTCACCAGCTTGAGTGGGGGATCAATGGTTTGAGTGCAGGATCATCGACATGATACCAAGGTCACTGGCTTGAGCCCAAAGATTGCTGGCTTGAAGCCCAAGGTTGCTGGCTTGAGCAAGGGGTCACTTGCTCACTCTGAGACCCTGGTCAAGGCACATACGAGAAGCAATCAATGGACAACTAAAGTGAAGCTACTAGAGGTTGATGCTTCTTACTCTTTATCTCCCGCTCTCTTTCACAACCCCCTGTCCCAAAGAAAAGAAAAGGAATGGAATTCTGATACTTGCTATATCATGAATGAACCTGGAAGACATGATGCTAAGTGAAATAAACCAAACACATAAATATTGTATGATTCTACTTAGATGAGGTTTCTAGAGTAGTCAAATTCATAGAGACTGGAAGTAGAACGGAGGGAGGAGTTATTGGTTAATGAGTATAGAGTTTCAGTTGAAGATGAAAAGTTCTGGAAGATGGACAGTCGCGACAATGGTACAACAATGTGAAAATACTGAATGCCAAGGAACTGTACACTGAAACAGTTAAAATGGTAAACTGTACATTATTTATATTTTACCGCAATGAAATAATAATAATAGAAAAGAGAGAAACATCATAATGACAACATCTTGATTTTAGTTTATATCCCTTTTTTCAAGAGCTGAAAGCACCACCCTTAAAAATATCCACTTATAAAAATGGGTCAACCGGATCCCAGAAAAGCAAAGTGCAGCAAATGGCTAGCACTGTGTCCTTCTCAAACAAGATGCCTCCTAGGATCACTGGCATGTAAGAATCAGTCTTAGCTGCTGCCCTTCCACTTGCCCAGGGAGAGGAGAATCTGCACACCTGGGCACAAGCAGTAGAGTGTGGTGTTGGTTGGCCCAGTGAGCAGGACAGGACAGTAGCAAGCCAGGCTCCCTGCTGCTTGTCCTCTAGCACCTCCTAGTTAGACAGGCCACAGGCTGGACCTGAGCACACCACCTTGTGAGGACTTGGCCTGTTCTCTCCAGCACCCCACCTGAAGCTGCCCTTCGGAAGTCTGTAGTCACCTCCATGCCTCCCCGCCCCCATTCATTAAAAGGACCTGGAACTCCAGGGTAAACGTTCGCCAGGAAAGCAGTTTTCACACCCTCCCCGATGCAGTCAGTGACAGTGGACACTGGGGACAAAGCCTACAGCAGGAAAGGGATGCAGTACAGTGAGTAGCTAGGAAAATTCTGTGGCAAGCAGAGTGGGGAAACTGAGACAGATACCAGAACAAACTGGCTGAGCAACTTACAGCCAGATACAGAAGGTCACTGCCCTGGACAAAGCTTCTAGGCCTCAGTTGTATTTTAGCTCCAGGCCCAGAAAAGCAGCAAAACCAGGTGCTTCTCACTCAAGACCAGCTACAATTACTAATGACACCCTGCCTTGTGGCTGACCAATCAGTAGAGACCACAACCCTGAAAGGGCCTACCTGGAAAAGCTGATGAATAGCCAGCCTATGGAGATCTTCCCCTAAACTCCCAGCTTTTGGAAACCCTCAAAACAAAGGACCGAGCATAGCAATCTCCTTCTCAGGAGCACACCCATGCCTTTCCCTTCCAGCTTCCCCTCTCCTTCCCCCACAGGCATACATCTCCTAACCTTGAAGGGTCCTCAGAGACTTGCAACCTGGGGAGCAATGGGAGCTGATCTCTGGAACTGGTCTCCAAGTCTCCCTTTTCTCTGAATTCTCAGTGTGGGCTCATTTCTTTCCCATCACGTTTCTGGAGAGCCAAGATAGCCCTGCCTAGGCTCTCTCCTGTTGCTTCTTCTATCCTAGGCCCTTCCTTGTTTCACTGTCCCCAGCTTTAGCAAACTTACTCTCAAAATCACCTGGACTTGGGTTGTGAAATTCTTCCTGCACAAAATCATGAATCCACACACTACCGGCTGGGCCCAGGCAGACCCAAAGGACCAGGTAGGTCCCCTTTCAGGGAATAGAAAGGACACCCCAGCTGCCTCTTAACTCCTACATTATCCAGGGCTTCCTTCCAGAATCCCACATCCATTTCCCAATTGAGAGAGATCTCCTGATCTTGAGTGCCTCAGCCACAGGCCAGAACTCCCACAGATCCCCTCTCTCACCTCTCCCTGGACTGACTGCTGAGGCAGACAGAAGGGTCGTTTTCATGGAGACCCTGGTACACTGTGTCCACAGACCAGAGAGTAGGCTGAAGGGCTCAGGGCAGGCTGAAGAGGGTACAAAGACCAGACGTGTGAGTTTCAAATAACTCTTCCTCTCCCCTGAGGCTCATCAAATGCTTGAAATGAGCCCCTGAGACCACACTGCCCACACAGCTAGCTAGAACAGGCAAAGCCAACCTGCAGTGACAGAAAGCTGCTGTGGTTGACTGGGCTAGCCAGGGCCTGGGGGGAGACTGCAAATGGAAGGAGGGAATTTATAAGGGTGATGAAACATTCTCTCTCTATATCTCAATATAGATTTTCACAGTTAAAACACAAAAGCAAAAACCCTAAGAGCTTGGATCAGAGAGTCACACCCTTTAGTAGTTATTTAGGAGGCAGACCACAAAGGCTCAGAAAGGAAGACAACACATCCTAAATGACTGACTGTATCAGAAAACACATCCTAAATGACTGTATCAGAAAATACATCCTAAATGACTGTATCAGCCCCTGATTCTGCACTGAATCCAAGAGCCCTACAGGCTCCCCCTGCCTCCACCTCTCCCACCAACCCCAGAATTTCTGAGTTAGGCAAACAAAGAGCCCAGCACACTGCCATTCTCAGGTTGAGGAGAGTTAGAATTCCCAATGCTCCCTCAGAACTAGTTAATAACATCCTGTCTTAGTTGGGGATCTGTGAAGGGAGACCGGAGTGGCAGGTATCTAGCACTGGCTCTTAGGCCCATTACCCTGTCACTATGTCCTCCCTGACAAAAAGCCCCCAGCAGGGGGACTGAGGGCCCTGGGGAGGTGGGAGCTCTGAGAAGAGCCTGGAGCCTGGAAACTGAAGCACTTATCTTTGTGGCTTGTGCAGGTTTTCAGCCCTCGGTCCTCTTGGACAACCTTCAAAAACGTTGCAAACTGTCCCCTCACAGCCTGTTTTTGGGAGCTGGAGTACTCTGACTTTCCCATCCTGTATTATGCAGGCACTTCCAGATTCCTTATTCTGCTTTTCTTTCCTCTTCTTCCAACAAAATATTGTCTAGTCTCAGACACATGTGACTTCTGGGAAGCTGATGGAGTCAGCAGAGTCATCACAGTCCTGTTCTAACCTGGAGGCTGACAGAGAGTAGTGAAGGCTGGGATCTCCCTTCTTTCCTCAGAGATGTCCACAGCCAGGGGATAAGACTTAGGAGGAAGGGTCATGCACAGGACGCTTGGATTTGCTGAGTCAGAAACCCAGCTCCAGGGTAATCAACATTCAAAGTATGTCTGTATTAACATCCTCTCTCCAACCTACCTTCTTCTAGAGGCCACATGGTTCCAGGGGAAACAAAAAGACCCACACTTAAATTCTGACTTTCCCATTTCATCACTGTGTGACCTTGTTTCTCCTTCTACAGATAGACCAGGGATTGCGGTATCTGCCACTTCAGGTTATCAAAGAACCTGAATGTGGACATATATCCAAAGCACAGGCCAGTGACGGGACAGCCAGAAAGCATATGCCACTCTCTTCCACCCAACTCCCTCATTCTGAGCCTGCCCAATCTAGAGCAAAGTGGGAAGTTACCTCTTCTTTTCAAAAGTGTCTGACTACAGGCCATCCCCAGTTACGAACGAGATAGGTTCTGTAGATTTGAAAATGTTTAAGTCTTTATACACACAGAAAGGTAAAAATAAATACTATGTTAAGACAAACATCTAAGTTGCATTTACTAAGTAAATGTACCTGTTCCTACTTACATACAAATTCAACTTAAGAACAAACTGACAGAACCTAATTCGTTCGGAACCCGGGGCTGCCAGTATAGATGTGGGCTGACTGCCTCCCTGGGCCCTCCTTTTAGTTTCCACTACCAGAAAGATAATGTTCTGTGCTCACATGGAAATGAAAATGTGGCCTTTAAATATTTCTAAATGTCAACAGATGCAAACTGTCTCTGAATTCCTGAGAAATATGAACCGGATGGTGTGCAGACCAGAGACCAGGCAGAGGTGGGAAGTGGAGAAAGGTATTGGCAGAGAATGGAAGGCTCTGGGCAGATGCCATCAGGATGAGGAGCCAAGGCCCTGGGGAGCCTGGCACAGGGCAGAAAGGGGAGGAATAGCTGTAACTCGATCCCCAGATCCCAAACAGCTGGACACCAGCTGAGCAGGGAGAGACCCATGACATCAGAGATGAGGCATAAACTGGAAGAAAGCTCTCACCTCCAGATACCAGAAATAAATGGGGCTGAAGGTAGCCGGGCAGCAAAGACCTGACCTTGAGCATCTCCCTGGCACTGGCTCCTATAGCTAATGGGCCTACAGCAGGAGGCAGCCAGGGGACTGCTGGGGTGTTTAACCTGCACCCTGACAAGCAGCAGGAGACACACCTACTGCTACTGGGTGTGTGTAGGCCTGCGCCCCAGCGTGAGACAGTCCTGGGGAGGCAGGGAGGTGGCAGAGAGACTGGAAAGGTCTCTGGGCCCTGGATATAGGAACTTTCCTCTCTTCCTCCCATGCTAAATGATTTCGTAGATCTGTTTATCTTCACAAAGTCCAAGAGGCAGGAGCTATTAATATCTCACTCGACAGACAGGGAAACCAGGAGTCACCCAGCTAGGGGCGGAACTGGGACCAGAACCTGAACAACCCAGCTCCACGCCCACATATCTGACACCCCACTACTGCCTTCAGGGTGCTGGCTGCACCCCCTCGTCACAGCATCAAATCAACGGAGGAGAGACAATGTGTGCACATCCACGTGCACACCCACCCACACACACTGCCCCAGCACATTCTTCATGGAGGCCGAGGACTTCTGATAGGAAGTACATCTGGCAGGAGGGAGCAATCAAAATTCCACTGATCCACAGGCTGCTCCAGAACTCCCAGGGTGGCTTTCCTCTCGGTTTCCTCTTCATCCTGGGGAATTCTCCAGCCTCCTTGGTCTTTTTCTATATTCCAAATCTAAGCACTTAGTGTGCTCAGAGCTGCTGGGAGTTACTCCATGTTACTGACGCAGGGCCCAGCATCTTCCATGGACAGGCCACTGAGAGAAAGTCTCTCGAGGAGTCTGACCTGCAAGAAGAGCTAGATGCTTCTGCAAGATCCCGAAAGAAGATGGACCCTCTCACTACCGGAGTGTCTTTCCTTGTATCTGCCTCACTCCTTGTGACCACCAGAACAATGCACACTGTTGCCTTCTACTGGGAGGCAGCATGACACAAGAGCTCCAAGAGATTAGGCCCTTGGGCTCAGTCACTGACAGCATGCAGTGTCACTTCCCTGGGTCTCAGTTTTATGCATTCTAGAAGGAGTACAGCATAGGTTGTTGGGCAGTTTACATGAGAGGACCAATATCAAGTGCTCAGAACAGTGTCTATCCCAGAACAACAGTTGTTGATGATGTTCCCATCACTGGGGAAGGCCGCCTTCCTCCTGGTACACCATGAGTGTGCAGCCTCATAGAGGGCAGTACCCTTGTCACTGTTTCTCGACCTTCCAGGAACCTCCCAGAGAAACTGACAACCATACAACATAGCCAGTAGGACCCACTGAAAAGCTTGGTGGAAAATGCTGGGTCACTTCTCCAAGCCAGGTGCCTGACCATGCTGAGATAGCTGGGTTGACCAGACACACATATCTCTACTCCCACATCCAGCTGTTTCACCAGCCTCACACCCTCTCTAAGTAGAAGCGCATCTAGCCCAGCACACACATGGCAGACACAGTGCTCTTGGGAGCAAGAAGATGCTTCTAAGAATAGTCACTGCCTCTTTAGGCTGGGAGGGAAAAGGGAATGAGAGCCACAGAGTTCGCAGGAATGGAGGGTCCTAGGAGGAGCTACATTGTCTGCAGAGCCTCCTCCTCACCCCACAGCTGAGGCCAGGGCAGGGGGAGCAGTGCCAGGATGCTTGTGCCCAAGGAGGCTGCACTGTTTGCTCTGGGCACAGGGGTGCAGAGGCAGCCCACGCAGCCCGAGTCCCTGACACTGTGTCCTGGGGTATGTGTGTGTGTGTGGGGGGGGGCGGTGGAAGGGGTTCTGGTCCAGCAATGTGGAGGTTGTCCCCTTCTGTTTTGAGCCAGGGATGCAATGTTCCTCCAATAACCTAGAATCAGCCCATTCTGGCTCTAATGAAGCTTCAACTTCCTGGGTTAAGTAGGGTAACTGAATCTTCAATCCAAACAAAAATTTAAAGTCAGTGGGTCCAAACTTCTGTGACAGGAAGTCCTACACCCATAAGAAGGGCAGGACAGACTATCTCAACCACTGACCTCCTTTTCCCTCCCAGCTCACGGCCAAATCAGTGCACGTAGACAGAGCTGTGTTGAGATGAAAGGTTTTCCTCATTCAGGGTAGCTCTGGGCCTGAACCACTTGCAAAGGTCAAAGGGAACAACAGCATCAGCTCCTGATGGAGCCAGGTGACCCAGGTCTACCTGGGCCCTGGCTTTCTCCTTGTTTTTCTTCAGCACTAAGTGATAGGAAACCAGGCTCACCTGAACCAGGACCTGCTCTTCATCTCTAGAAGCCAGCTGAGAGAAAAGTGACCTATTCTTATTTTTTCCCCACCGGTAGCTCTACCTTCCTGAGATCCAGAGGTACAGGAACTGAGAGGGAGGGGCTGGGCTGGAGAGAGAGAGGGGGCTGGTTTGGGATGCTGGAGCCCACAGAAAAGGGCTGAAGGAGAGAAAGGAAGGGGCTCAGTGTTTACATGGACAAGTCACAGAGTTAACACAGCCTTAGCAATGAGATACCCAGCTCTGGATTCTTCCTCTGCCAAAATGCTCCTCAGCATCTCACTGTCCCAGACACCTTCCTTCCTCAGATCAAAGCTCCCCTGCCCACCCTCCCATACCCAGGCTGGGAGCTCTGTCCCCTGCCTCTCTTATCTCAAATTTCAGCTCATTCACAATAAATGTTTTTCTCCCTTCTAGCCTGCTTGCTTCACATTCCAGATCCTAGCACCAAACTGGTCCACTCCTGGCTAGGTAGCTTCTCACAGACCTTGTATACAAACACAATCCCAGCATCATCTGAAAATATACACAATCTAACACACCACTTGAGAGTCTTTGAAAGCCAAAGCAAAAGGACTCACCAGGAAGAGGGGATGGGATGGGGACAGAAGGCCAAGAAATAGGATAGAGTTGACGATCCTACCTCCCTCCTGATGGAGTCGTGGTCCAGTTCATCGAGTGTCCTCTCAGTCTCCCTCCTTGGGGACAAGTGTGGATGGGAAGCTAGGCATTTCTTAGACCCCAGGCCATCCAGGAGGCAGATACAGGCCCGATGGAAACCCCACTAGATTTTCCCCTTGGATGCTGGCCTCAGAGCAAGCACAGAAGCCCTGCCAGGAGTGGAATCAAAATAGTTCCTGGTTTCCCAGCTCCTTACCACGCCCACCTGCCACCTCCCCAGCCCTCTGTGGCATAAACAGGGCTTTATTATCTCTAGCCCACCACGTCCTCTGAGAGTGCCGTGAATGGAACTCCACACAATACACTTGTTTATTAATAACCACTCGCCCGCCCCCACCACTCCAGCTTGCTCACTCGCTCACCGCTGGGTCCCCCTCATGCATAATGGAGGAGTTGTATGGCCCATGACACAAGCCAGGCTTTGCTGCTCAGGCTCCAAGGGGATAGATGGAGAGAGGTACCAGGCCGGGCCAGGCTCCCCAGGGCGGGGGTGGAATGGTGAGCAGATCCCCCAGTTAAGATTCAGAGATGTAATGTTTTGGGGGGTAGCAGTGTGGCATGGGTGGCACCAGCCCTCCCCCATATGTACATCCTATACAAACCCAAGCCAGGGATGGCAGCGCACTGTGGAGCATTCACCCAACACCCACCCTGCCCGTCCAAGGCTGTGTACTGGTCCCGAGCAGGACAACGGCTGTCCACAACTTCCAGTTCAGCCCACTGGTCCACCTCTGCTCAAAGGCCTTGGGACTCTTCCACTAGACAGCCTTCACATGTTTGATTACAGCCAGGAATGTGGTCCTCACCCCCCTCCAACACTCCAAGTCTTTTCCAGGATAAATAACTCCAGTCCCTTTAGCTGCACCTTATGACACTGTTTCCATTTCCTGCACCATCCTGTTTCCCCTACAATGGTCAGACTTCAGTTGGGCAGGCTTCCTCATAAAGTGACAGGCCCAGCCCTCCTGGGGAGAGTGCACTCTGACAGCATCCTTCTGAAGGAAAGTCGGGAATACGTCGAAAAGTGTTAAAAATGTTTATGCCTTTTGTTTCATAAATTCCATTTCTGGGAGTAGATATTGAGTAAATAATCAAGACTAATTAGAATACTGAAGCTCCACAAATATTCATTGATTTTTTTTTTTTTTTAACAGAGAAAGAGAGAAAGGGACAGATAGGGACAGACAGACAGGAAGGGAGAGAGATGAGAAGCATCAATTCTTTGTTGTGGCTTCTTAGTTGTCCATTGATTGCTTTCTCATATGTGCCTTGACCGGGGGCTACAGCAGACCAAGCAACCTCTTGCTCAAGCCAGCCTTGGGCTTCACACCAGCGACCTTTGGGCTCAAGCTAGCGAGCATGGGGTAATGTCTATGATCCCACACTCAAGACAGAGACTCCGTGCTCAAGCTGGTGAGCCCACGCTCAAGCCGGCGACCTCGGGGTTTCGAACCTGCATCCTTCACATCCCAGTCGGACGCTCTATCCACTGTGCTACCACCTGGTCAGGCCAGAATATTGTTTATAATGGTAAATATTTAGAAACAACCTAAACAGCCATCACCAGTAGAAATGTTCATGTTTTGACAGACAGGAGAGTATGGAAATAAGGGTTCTAGAGCCAGATTAATTGGTTTAAAAATTTGCTGTGTTACCTTGGGCAAGTTACTCTGCCTCTCTGTACCTCACTTTCTTTATTTGTGTAATTGGAATAAGAATGTCAATCTCAAGTTACAAAGAGTAAATGAATGTGCCTGACACACGGTAAATGCTAAGAAAAAAAATCTTTGAATCTTACTGCTCTTATCAGCAATTGAATATTACATAGTCATTAAAATGATAAAATAATATATAAAATATTTAAATAATATGAAAAATTATTAAGTGAAAAAAGTAGGACATAACTCTGGGTAGTGAAATTATGGATAATTTGCATTTTTCCCTTGAGCTTATTTATATTTTCTCAATTTTCTGCTAGAAACATAACTTTTGTTAATAAGAAGTGTTTGTAATGTACGGTGCCCAGGGCTGAGCTGAAGCCCCAGCAGTGAGCCCAGGAGGCAGGGCCCTGGGGAAGCTCACCTTGTTGCCTTTTTTATCGTCACATCCCATTGTTGCCTCATACTGAGCTTCAAGTCAATAACCTAGCTGCCTGGCCAGGCCCCCTCCAGCCCCTCACCTGTCCTTGCATAGCTTCTCTCGAGAGCCGCTGTTCAGCCATTTCTCTTGCTTATACTGAGCATGGGGCTGGTGGAGTCTATGAGAGTGTGGGAAGCAGCATTAGAAAGGCACAACCAGAGTAGAAAGTGTGGGCCCAAAGGCTCACGGCCAAAAAGGAGGGGTGCATCACAGGTGGAGAGCAGAGGCTGCCCCTTTTCCATATCGACAGGGTACACAGGGGTTCATGAAGAGACCAGATTTATCCCACATTGAAGAAGAGTACAAGGAAATAAAATTCTGAGAAAATCAGGCAAGTACCCCTATTGAGGGGTGCCCAAGGGTGGCTGCCCCTCACTTCTCTGCTCCCACCATCCATTGCTTCGGATGGTTCCCTCGGATCTCCTCATGGAGGCAGCCATGCTGGCTTACCCCTCAGGGCAAACTACAGATAACAGTCCCTGTCTCAACCCAGGGAGACTGTCCCAGTGGCTATCAGGGAGTGGGGAGGGTTGGGCAGCTCTGGGAGCAATGCAGTGGGGGCAGAGAACTGGCAGGGCTGTGGGCAGCCTGAAAGTGGGTCACATTTGCAGAGGACAGCCCACACCAGCACAGAACGGCTGTAGCAACAGCTGGTGTGCCCTGGGGAACGCCATGCTGTCCTAGCAGGTAGCAAAGTGGCACTCCCCACACCCACCTGTCCACAGCTCCCTTCTAAAAGATGATATGCCATGCCTACCCACCCACTCTTCCACACCAGAACAGATCAGCAATTAAGTGATCTGGGGGACTGTGGACTTAGCTAAAGTGTGGCCAGGGACTATCCACAGGAATTGAGGGGTCAGGATGGGGCTGGGCAAGCCTGAGGCCTTCAAACTATATATTTTAAGGTCAACTGGTAAGGGCCCAGTCTCACCTCTGGTTGCATAATCCTCAGTTCTCAGAATGGAAAACAAATTCTATTCAACAGGAAATTTGCTGTTGTGAACGATTCCTTCTGAACTATTTAAGCAGAAGCTGGGTGAGCCCTGTTGGAGGAGCTGTAGAAATCCCAGCACTGAGTGAGAGGCTGGCTAAGAGCACCTCTGAGGTCCACCTAGCATTGAGACCCAGGCTCACACAGGGTAGGAACAATCCTCAAGAAGCAAGTCACTCAGAAGAGAGCTTGTGAGGAGAATTTGGGGCCCTTGGAGCAGCGTGGCCTACATCTGTGTGGGGCTCTGAATAGCCAAAACAGTCTTGAAAAAGAACAAATCAGAGACTGATATTTCTCAATTTCAAAGCCTACAATAAAATAAACAAATTAACTCACACATCTATGGCCAACTGATTTTTTATTTTTTAGTGTGTGTGTGTGTGAGAGAGAGAGAGGGAGAGAGAGAAAGGAAGAGAGATGAGAAGCATCAACACGTAGTTGCTTCACTTTAGTTGTTCATAGATTGCTTCTCATATGTGCCGTGACTGAGGGACTCCAGCCATGCCAGTGATCCCTCACTCAACCCAATGACCCTTAGCTCAAGCCAGTGACCTGGGGCTTCAAGCTAGTGACCTTTGGGCCCAAGTCAGCGACCCTGCGCTCAAGCCAGATGAGCTCATGCTCAAGCTGGATGAGCCTGCACTCAAGCTGGGACCTCAGCATCCCAGGCTGATTGATGTTCTATCCACTGCACCACCACCGGTCAGACTGGCCAATTATTATTATTATTATTATTTTGTCAAGAGTGTGAGTCTACTCAATGGGAAAAGAACAATTTCTTCAAAAAATGATGCTGGAATAACTGGATTTATACCTCCAGAAGAATCAAGTTGGCCCCTTACCTCACACCACATATAGAAATGAATTCAAAATGGATCAATCAACAACTTAAATATAGGAACCAAAACCATAAAACTCTTCAGAAAAACTAGAGGTAAATCTTCATGACTTTGGGTTTGGTAACAGATTCTTAGATGTGACATCAAAAGCATAAGTAGCAAAAGAATAAATAGATAAATTGGACTTCATTAAAACTTAAAGCTTCTGTGCATCAAAGGGCATCAGTAAGAAAGTGAAAAGACAACCTGCAGAATGGAAAAAATTATTTGCAAATCACACATCTGATATGGGTTCAGTACAAAGAATGTAAAAAGAACTAAAACTCAAAAACCAAAAAGATAAGTAATTCAATTTAAAAATGGGCAAAGGATTTGATAGACATTTCTCCAAAGAAGATATAGAAATGACTTAACAGCACATGAAAGGATGCTCAATATCACTAGTCATTAGAAAAATGCAAATTATACCATAATGAGATGTCATTTCATACCTACCAGGATAGTTACAATCAGTAAAATGGAAAAATAACAAGCACTGATGAGGATGTGAAGATATTGGAACCCTCCTACATGGCTGACGGGGATGTAAAATGGTAAAGCTACCATGGGAAACAATTTGCAGTTCCTCAAAAGTCAAACTTAAATTACCATATGGCCCAGCAATTCCTACCCAAAATAACTGAATATAAGGATCCAGATACTTACACAGTGTTCAGAAAAGCATTTTCCACATAGCCATCATCAGATGAAAGGATAAAAAAAAAAGTGTAGTCTACCTAAATAATGGAATATTATTCAGCCATAAAAAAGGAATGAAGTTCTGATACATGCTACATTATGAGCCTTGAAAACATTATGCTAACTGAAAAAAAATCCCGAAACAAAGGGACAAATGTTGCATGATTCCACTTAGTATGCACAACCTAGAATAGACTTCACAGATAGAAGGTACATAGATGAGAGTTCGCTGAGGATCAGGGGGAATAAGGAATGAGCAGTTACTGCATAATGGTTATAGTTTTGATTTGGGGTGATAGAAGAGGCTTGGAAGTAGAGTAGTGATGGTTGTACAACACTGTAAGTCTTCTAAATGCCCTGGAACTGTACACTTGAATGGCATATTGTATGCTATACGCGCATATTCACTGCAATACAAAAAAATTTAAATCACTGCAGCATCCTTCCCTGCTTTGCTATCAAACCCATCAATACCTGACCCCAAATAAAGGATTGCTGGGGTAAAGGAGACAAAGACACAAAACCCTTTTCAGAAGCGGTATTTCCCCAGAGGAAGACATTCTTCAAACCTTGAAGTGAGTTACTCCGGTGATGGAAGTTGCGGAGGGAATCTATTCTTGGTTCTGAAATTCTGCTGACCTTGTCATCCCTTTCTCGAGCCTGGTTATAAAATGGGGACGGTGTCACTAGCCTTCAACCTGTTTCTGAAGTCTCGTAAGAACCAGACTACAGTGCTCTCTGACCCTTTACTGCTGACCTCAGCTTTTAAAATGAGGAGGAAAAATACCACCACCCAGTAGATCAAAGAGAACCAGTACCTTGGTCTAGCGGTTTTGCCCAAAGTTCTTTGCTAGACTTCCAAATCTGGCTAAATATTTAACCTTTAAAGGACAGCTATAGCATGAACTACACTATTTAAAAAATTTAAAACTCAACTCACCAAAGTACCAATTCACCTGTACTTTTCCAGCCTCCCTTCTCCTCACACTGCCTCCCCAAATGGAAAATAATTAAAATGCAAAGTCTGTATATGATCCCTTTCCCAGCCACCCTGATGGCTGAGATAACTGAACTGCCCCACTAATCCTCAGGAAGATGCTGTTCTAAGGCTTTGGGCTCCTCTCTGGCCCCTGTCTTCCCTAGCAGATGGGCAATACTATTTTGTGTTAACTATCCCAACATATTTCCAGGTTGTATTTTGGACTTCATCTCCCTACAACTCCTTAAATGCATATCTTTCTTTGAATTTCTGGAGGTGTACATAATTCAATAACCATTTACATTTAATTTTATTGTACACATATAGAGCCTTCTGACAGAGCTTTTAAATGAACACACCAAAATTTACACATTGAAATGTGTGCTGTCTCTTCAAAGAAGTCGCCTCAGGAGGCTATATACATATTCCAACAATGCAGTGCTGTGCTTAGAACATTTCTGTAGCTTCCTTTTGGAACTGCTTCAAAGCCTGTAGCATATTCTTTTGATGCGACACATTTTTATTCGACGGCACATTTTTATTGCCGTCACATGGCGGCACATTTTTATTCGACAAAGGTAGACTCTTTTTATTTTTCTTTTTGTAAATTCAAAGATAGAGCCAAGAACAGGAAAGATGACAGGTGATTTAGTGTCAAAATCAAAGAATGATCATCAAAGAAAGATCTCTGAAGGCTATTCCTAGGGAGGCTGAAACAAGGTTCTGAGCATTGGCTCCACCACAGCCCGCAGACAGTGTTACTCTGGAGACAGCACATATGTGGGTAAGATCTGATAATACCATTAAAAACAATTGGAAGTCACTCCATTGTCACCACTAAATTCCTCTGCTCTGTCTACCCACAACATGTCTTCACCAGGGACTAAGAACTAGAAACTTTACAAAAGTGGCTGTCAAAGGTGACAGTCTGGAGTGAGCACAGGGAGCAGGCTGCTCCCTCTCTCAAAAGAAGAGACTTTTGCCACGTGTAAAAAAGTGGGCAAAGCCTGTTGGCTTCTCCACAAGTTAAACACTGACTTAAACAAAAACATTGAAAAATTAAACAAAGAAATTACACTCCTAGGTATAAACCCAAAAGAATAAAAAACAAGGGCTTAAATGAAAACTTGTACACAAATGTTCATAAGAGCACTATTCACAAGAAACTACTCATATATCCATATATCCATCAACAGATGAATGGAAAAACGAAAGTGGTATGTCTATAGACAGTGGAATATTATACAGCCATAAAAATGAATAAAGTATTGACACATGCTACAATGTAGACAAACCTTGAAAACACTATGGCAACAGATGCCAAAAGCCACATATTGCACAATTCCATTTACATAAAATATGCAGCATAGGTGAGCTGGCAGAGACAAGAACAGAGTAATGGTCGCCAGGGGCTGGGAGAGGAGAGAAAGACTGCTTCATTGGTAAAGGGTTTCCTTTCGGGGAATATAAACATTCTGGAACTAGGTAGTGATGATGGTAGAGAACATCGTACATGTACTAAATGCCACTTAACAGTATACATGGTTAAAATGGTACAATTTATGTTTGAGTATTTTACCACAAAAAAGAAAAATAACAACGAAGCAGGCAGAAATTTCCATGCTAATTTCTGGCAGGAGACTGGTATGTGAAGGGTAGCGGCACTGGCCCTGGTTGGCAGCACTCACAGGTGGCAGTGCTGAGACCTTCACAGATGGAAGAGAAGGAATGGTGGTGCAGGGACACTGGCCCACAAACCAGTGACAATCAGCCATGTGCCCTAGCCTTTCAATCGCAGCAAAACCATCCAACTCATAATAAACACTTTTCAATGAAGATTCAATGGAGCCATGTGTAGAAAAATATCCCCTATGGGGAGAAGCGGGACATTTCTTGAGATAAACCCAGAGGAAGACATTTCTAATACAGTTGGTTTTCCTGCCAACTCAAATCTCTGCCTGCAGCATCCGGACTATCTGATTAGGACATCACTGCTATATCTTTTGGGCCATGGAGGCCCTGAGCCTGTGGGCTGAGGAGGGGGCCGGGCAGGAGCTGTCTTTTCCCTGGAGATAAGGCCCTTTCACCAGCAGCTGCTTGTCATGAGGGCAATCCAGGCCATCCTCCTCTGCAGGACACCCATCCCTTCCCTCTTGTCCCCATGGGGGTTCACAGATGCTCCCAGAGCATAGCTGCACCCCAGCTCCAGACTCTGCCAGGAAACACACACCAGCCAGGCAGCTGAGGTTGGTCTTCAACCCCCAAGCCCGCTGGGCAGTTTCCAGTTTAGGGGTATGTTTTCTTAATCTTTGTGCATGGGGATTTAAAAATCCAGAGAACAGACAAGACCCTTAGCAGCAATTACAACACTAATAACATTAAGTCTTAAATGGCTATTACAGACCCAGATCCCTTATTAGCTGTGACAGCCAGTGAATCAGGGGAGCAGTAAATTGTAAGGCATATGAAAATAATTTTTAAAAATTCAATGGTCTTAATTGCTGAGGCTCAGTGCAGCTGTTGGACTTAAGACCCAGCCTATGGGAGCCTGACCAGGAGGTGGCACAGTGGATAGAACGTCGGACTGGGATGCGGAAGACCCAGGTTCGAGACCCCGAAGTCACCAGCTTGAGTGCAGGCCCATCTGGCTTCAGCAAAAGCTCGCCAGCTTGGATCCAAGGTCGCTGGCTCCAGCAAGGGGGTGCTCTGTCTGCTGAAGGCCTGCGGTCAAGGCACACGTGAGAAAGCAATCAATGAACAACTAAGGTGTCGCAACGGCAACGAAAAACTAATGATTGATGTTTCTCACCTCTCTCTGTTCCTGTCTGTCTGTCCCTATCTATCCCTCTCTCTAACTCTCTCTCAGTCCCTGTAAAAAAATAAGAAAAAGACTAAGCCTTTAAGACCCAGCCTATGGGAAAGACAGGAAGAGATCCACGTGGGAGCCTGCATGGCATAAGGGCTGCCTTGTTCAGACCTCCCTGTCATTGATGGCACACCACAGCACAAACATTTACTGGGTCCCATGGAACTTATAGCATGCTTGGGGAGTACAAACTTTCTGGTTAGCTGCACGATCCTAGCATTTTCCTGTCCACCACGGCCAGGAGGAAGGAATGAAGGAACAACTGCTATAGCCAGTGCAGGGCAGTGCCAAGATGATGCATGTGGGGACGGAGGCAGGGGAAGGCCCTGCCCAGCTATTGTGCTTGAGCAGATCTCTCCAAGGACAAAGGCACCTAACAGTGAGTGTGGTTAGAATAAAATGCATCCAACTTGTTAGAGGTGTCGAGAGATGGGCTGTGAGAAAAAGCAGCACTCTGAGCCTGGGCACTAAGACAAAGGCCTGATAGTTGGAAAGCCAGTGAGATGACTCCAAGGGCCTTCCCCCGCAAAAAAAGGAGTGAGGCTATGACCTTAGTCATCTTGCTGGGGTCACACAGGGGTGGGGAAGGGGCTCTACAGCTGTCGTGAGCCCCACACTGAAAGCAGGCAGGTTCCATTCTACAAAAAGCCTCCCAAGACACACAAGAAAAATGAGGGGGCAGGGAAGGGAGGGGACAGGGAAGGGAGGAGCAGCAGCTCTGAGAGGCAACTGTCAGGCCAGCCGCACAGAGATGACCTGTTTCCATGACAACACCCTCCTGCATGATACCCAGGAATAAATTATTGATCATGGACACTGCTTTCCCCGCGCCAAAAGCCCCCAGTGCCCTCTCTGCTGACACCATCACTCTCCCCTCCTACGCATGTTCTGTGTTTGCCAGAGAGTCACTCTGAAACCAAACAGGAGCCGAGGAGAATCTCAAGGCCCCAGGCCACCTCCCGACATCCCTGCATTCCTGCATCCCTAGCCATTATGCTTCCTTGCTGCTCTGTCCACATGTTAGGGGTTGAACTGAGTCCCTAGCAACTCTTATATTAAAGATCTAACCCCCAGTACCTCAGAATAGCACTGAATTTTGGCCTTTTAAAAAGGTAATTAAAGTAAAATGAGGTCCTTAGGATAGGCTCTAATCCAATATGACTGGGGTCCTATACAAAGAGAGAAGCTTAGGACACAGACATGTATGGAAGGAAATCCATGTGAGGATATAAAGGCCACAGAAGAAACCAACCCAGGCAGCACCTTGATCTTGAAATTCCAGCCTCCAGAACTGTGAAGAAATAAATTTCTGTTGTTTAAGCCACCCAACCTTCAGTACTTTATTATGGTAGTTCTACAAAACTAACACACCACTTACAATTGACCCCCTGAAAGCCACCTGTCATTTTGGGATGCCCAAGCAAATTTAAAACATCATTTTAGCAGTGAGCCAAGAACTTTGAGATCCCACATGTTCACATAATGGGGTTCTAGGGAGACAGAGCTGGGAGACAGAGAGCACGTGAGAGGCAGGACAACCCAGCCCAGAAACCAGCCAGCAGACCTTGTCTTGGGAAGGCCGGGACAGGCCATGCCGGAAACTGCAGCTGTCCTGGGTTCCTTCACTCAGGGTGACCACACAGAGTCAGCCAGCTTCTCACAGTCCAGTTTCCTAACCTAAGAGAACCAAAGCTGAGGAAGGCAGAACCAGTCAGTATGAGACAGGGAGTGACATACGCTAGACATAGCTAAGGCACCTGGCCCGAGGTGGGTGGGCTTCAGGACCTATTATGGGAAAGAGGCAGCCCCTGCCGTACTAAATCCAGTGTGTAAAACTGTGTGGGGTGATCTTCAAGGCAAAAGATAAGCATTAGGGAGAGGATGTAGAGACTGGCACCCTAGTACATTGCTGGTGGGAATGTAAAATGGTGCAGCTGCTGAGGAAAAAAGTTTGGCTGTTCCTCTGCAAGTTAAACATGAAATTACCATGTGATCCAGCAATTGCACTTCTAGGTATAAACCCAAAGAGATTGAAAATGGCTACTTTAACAGGTACAAGTACACACAGTTTCATAGCAGCACTATTCTCAATAGCAAAAAGGTAGAAACAACCCAAAATTACATCGATGGATGAATGAACAAACAAATCGTGTCATGTACAAACAATGGAATATTATTCAGCCATAAAAAATGTAGTCCTGATACATGCTGCAACATGGATTAGTAAAATCCGAGTGAAAGAAGCTAGACACAAAAGGCTACATACTGTATGGTTTCTTTCATGTAAAATGTCCAGAACAGGTAACTTCATACAGAGAGAGAGCAGATTAGTGGTTGCCAGGGAACAGGGAGAGGGGAAAATGGGAGTGATTGTTAAATGGGTGTGGGGTATTCTTCTGGGGTGACAAAAAAGTTTTGAAACTATAGAGAGGTGATGGCTTGGAACATTGTGAATCGACTAAATTGTTCACTTTAAATTTGTTAATTTTATGCCATGTGAATTTCAATAAATTAAGTACTAAATATATGAAGGATCATTCTAGTCTACTTTTGTGTTTGTTTGACACACACGCACATCTCTGCCTCCACATCACCCTTGGCCCTTTTGCAAACATCTCCACCAGGACTGGCCTCCTCCCTGTCTGCCCCTCACTGATGTCCTAGTAGCTCAGCTTTACCCATGAAGCTTTGTGTGTGACAACCCAATCCTAACATTTTCTGTCTGTCTATTCACTTTTGCCCACCCTGCTCCCCAGCACTCTTAGAGATCTTCTTGGACTTCTTAGTTGATTCTTCCCTTTGGACTTAAGCCCTCGAGGTCAAAGGCCTGGTCCTTTCGGTCTTACTAGAAGCAGGGAGCCAGGGCAGGTAGCCTGTTAGAGTCAAACAGACCATAGGCTGCTGTGTGACCATGGACAAGGCACTTTGACCTCCCTGAGCTTCGGTTTCCTCTCGTGTGAACAGAGAATAAGGACAACAGTTACTTCATGGGGTTGCTTTGAGAGGTAACGAGACAAATGATGCAAAAGACAGGGCAGAAATGGTTTTCCATACACATTTCCTCCCGCTCCTCCCTAAACTTTTTCATGCTGCTACACAGATCCCATTTTCTTTTTTTTTTTTTACAGGGACAGAGAGAGAGAGTCAAAGAGAGGGATAGACAGGGACAGACAGACAGAAACAGAGAGAGGTGAGAAGAATCAATCATTAGTTTTTCGTTGCCATTGCAACACCTTAGTTGTTCATTGATTGCTTTCTCACATGTGCCTTGACCGCGGGCCTTCAGCAGACCGAGCAACCCCTTGCTGGAGCCAGCGACCTTGGGTCCAAGCTGGTGAGCTTTTGCTCAAGCCAGAGGGGCCCGAGTTCAAGCTGGTGACTTCGGGGTCTCGAACCTGGGTCTTCCGCATTCCAGTCCGACGCTCTATCCACTGTGCCACCGCCTGGTCAGACATGGATCCCATTTTCATTACCTCACTGGATGGTCCCCAAATACCTGTCAGGATGGCAGGGGCTCCAGGCTCACAGGGGTGGGACTGGAGCAGGGACCACTTGCTGGAGCCCAGCAGCAAAAGCTGGAGGGTGAGGTCAAAATCAAGGTTGAACTGGAACTGTGTCTCTCTTCTGAGAATCTTTGTATGAAGCAGCTCTTGAGTCTAATTGGGTTTGATTTCACCTTGGAATTCAACCCTCCACAATCAGGTATCACTCAGTCTTCCCCTACTCAACAGATACCTTGGCCTGCAGTTAGAGGTCTCCTCATTCCTCCTCCTCCTTATTCTTTAAGCCTTCTCCCCTTTTTTCTCTCTATGTTTCAAACTATTATTGATCTTTTAAGGTGTAACTCAAAGCCTACCTTTTCCACAAAGCCTTCCCCAATGACTCCAGTCAACAATGGCCTTTCTCCTTCCTAATCTTGTTGCTGTCTATCAGTGCCCAGACATGTTTGAGCACTGAAAGTTGTTTATGTGCCTTTTTTTGCACATGGAAATCTTGCTCCTGCTTTAAGAGTTTAAACTTGAGGGAAGGACTCAGGCTCATACCATGCTCTAACTGCGATGCACTGAAGCCACGGCAGTGGCGGTAGGGAAGGGCCTGGGGTCAAGCCGACTGAGAGCAGATCCCGGCTCTATCTCTCAGGCCCCGAATGAGCGGGATCTCAGGGCTCTCATCCAGGCTCCCAGGGTTTTTTCCACGCTGTGAGAAAGCTCAAGTGAGGCTCTGCTGGTAAAAGAACCTGCACAGTGTGAAGCATGAGACAATGTGAGGCACAATTCTAATGCACGTGCTCCATCACTGCTTGAGGAGCCGTATGAACGTGCCTCACATACTCCCCTCCAGGATTCCAGCTTCCCAGAAGGTGGGGGTCTGGAAGAGCAGCTCTCAGCCCAGTGAGGCCAGACAGGGGTTCAGTGGAAAAACTGCTTCTCACTGAGGACTCTCCAAGGGACCAAACAGTTCCTGCCTGGACAGAGTTGGGAGGGGATCCTGTGGAAGCAAAGACTAGGGCTTCCAGCTAAATCCACCATCTGCTAATGATCCCACCAGGAGAGAGGAACAGGTAAGGCGATCTGTGCTAAACTGAAACTGTGATTCCTTGCTTGTGTCCCAGAGATGAGCGAACATCTCTGAAGGCTGACCAGCCTGGAAGAAGTGGAAGGAGTTACTCATCTGGGATAGGCAGCAACTGAAGTGTTAACCCCAGAGTGGCACACGTACCCCTGTCCAAGGATCCCCTCCCGCCTCAGAGTCCAGCATCTACTGGGAATCAATGGCCAAGAGCTCTCCCTCACCCTGGTAATTAGGTCAGCTTAGAGGATTTCCCAGGTCAGAAGGGTGGGGGAGGCAGTCCAACCTGGCTCTCCCTCAAGCCAAGCTCCCAGGTGCTGAGCCATCCCTCCCCCATGACAGGCACTCACTCAGTGGGTGAAGTGTCAGCCGCAAAATGAAAGGGCCTGGGGTGGGGAAAATGGAAGCAGATGAAGCTACCTACACAAAACCTCCACTCATGGGTCCCCAGGATGAGCCCACTGCCCAGAAACAGAACGAACAAGAGAGAACTGGCAGGATTCTGGCTCTGGCTGAGCAAGTCAGAATAGGTCAAATAGAAAGGCTGGGGGTGGGAGTGGGGAATGGACAGTCTAATGGCAGTCAGTGAACAATCTACCTGGAAGATTATGCTCACGGCCAAGTCTAGGTGAAAGCCAGCCAGGAAGATAGAGCCCCTTAGAAGACAGAGCAGAAGCCAATCTAGCCCTGTGGCCCAGCTCTCTCCTGCCTCCTCTCCTCTCCCTAGGGTAGGTCTTTCTCCACTCCCCTACTACCAGCAGCAGCTCGCCTAGCTGACCCAGTAGCATACAGGAAGGGTGAGTACTAACAAGCCAGGCTGAGAAACTCATTCACACCCTCACCAGGGAACTCCGTTCTCACTCTAAGTGGGCAAGCCTAGAGCATCAGAGATTTCTTTCAACTTGTCAGTGATGTACAAAGGGGTTGGCATGAGTTCGACGTGATACCAGGAGGTATGGGCCATGTGAACAGCTGTGTTCAAGATACACACATATACAACAAATCTCTCCCCCAGCCAGGACTAGAACATGAAGGACTGGATTTTAACTGTAACCCAAAATAATATGGGAGCCAGTTATTGAGCCCTGGTATAAAGATGCAGAAAGAAGGCTGTATGCTGGGGCTCCAAGAGATCAGTCAAGTTTAAATGGGGTATATAGCACGCACACACGCGCGCGCGCGCGCACACACACACACACACACACACACACACAGAAAATATAAAAGCCAAAATTGAAAGGATTAACATATAAAAGCACAAGTTAATGTGATTATGGGGAACTAAAAGCAATTCTCAACTATTTGAAAGGACAGCTTATTTCTGAGCATGAACACATTCTAGGCTAACCCACTTCTAGTACAAACTCCAAGTATATAAAAGTATTTGTTTTCAGCCTCAACAAAAGAAAAATTAGGAAGGATAATAAATGTAAAAATGAAATCCAACAGATCATTCCTAAACCAAATGTGGGTTGTAGATTATCTGGGATTTAGACTCTCTGTGGCATTGCTTCCCATCTGTTAATGTGATCGGAAAAGCAGCAAGCCAGGACGGGAGGAAGTGGCATGTGGACAGAAGATGTTCTGGGCTAGGTGAGGCCTCAGGTGTGTCCTAAGTCCAAGTCCAAGGGCCTTTCCTCTAGACCAAGTCATCAGTAACCCTTTCAAGGGTTGCTGCTGCTTCCTAACTTCAAACACATAACTAAAATTTTGATGCCAATGAAGACACACCAGCCAGCTCACCCAGATGAAGCATGCCCAGGAGGCTAGTGAGAATCCTTGTTTCAGAGCCCCAAATGGCAAGATCCAGCTGTGGAGGACAAAGACCAGGCCGTCATCCCAGGACTGAGGTCAACCAGCCTCTGCCTGAAAAGCTAAGACACAGAACTCCTCACAAGGCTTCTCACTGCATTCTCTATTTGGAGGTAGCTTTAATACAATTGGATGATGTCTAATGTCCCTTCCAAACCTATGATCCAGTGATTTTAATGGTTAGAAAGCTCTTGGGTCATTTGGACAGAAAGTTGATCTTTGATTCTCGTTCTGACATCTAGACTTTTAAAGAATGTGTCTAATCCCATTTCCAGCAACAACCTGTGGGGAAGGGGACTCACTGTGTTCCCCACCTCAGCCAGCCTATTACCCTCTCCTGTTCTTCATCAAGGTTTTCAGAGCCGGCACCATCCTGGCATCTGAGCACCTCAGAGTTGGGAGGAATCTTAAAGATTGCTAAAGCTCTCCATTTTTCTGTCTTCTCATCATCCAGAGGAAATGTTAACATAATTTGGTTATTTTTGTGTATTTTTAAGTTTAAAAATATGCTACTTTAGGTCAGCTTATTAAAATGTTTATAAAGTGTAGTTTTAATAATACAATCTTTGATAGTGGTTATAACAGGCACAAATTCAACTCCCTCCTCCCATTTAGAAAGTGGTACATACCCTCTTATTTAGTTCAGATTAACAAGATAAGAGAAAGCAGAATTTGTTCATGCATTTTTAGATGTCATGTATCATGTCGGGCTTGAGGAGCATGTTACAGTAAAACAATTTCATCAAATGTTAAGGTATAAAAATAGTCAAAAGCTGCTCTCCCAACCTCAAGTTGGAAATTCTTATCTTTGATGTTGTATAAATTTAAAATTTTGTTTCTAAAAGAGAGAAGCTTTCAGACAGATTTATATATACTCTGTTAGGTGTGGAGAGTGTTTATTCCCAGTGAATGAAAATCCACTTGGATATAATTGTCACTTTTTTTGAGTGACAGAAACATCTTGAAGTGCTATATAAAAATTCTGGTCAAATAAATACAATCTGGTAAGCATCATCTTCAGACAAATTTGTAGAATTATTATCATTATTATTAATTACTGTGTTTCTGAGTAACTCTACCATATGTTTCCTGTCTCCACTCATGATTAATTACAGGTAAACTAAACAATAGCTGACTAAAAAAGCAAATTAAAATCATGAGGGAAAAACCACCCCTGCAGTCGGATCACATACCACCCATCTCCTCGAACTCCTCACACCTTGCAGATTAGAAGAGCACCAATCTGTTTCATATTAAGAAAGAGAAAAAATGGAATAAATGTTTTTAATAGCTAATTAAAAACAGAGATGAAGTCAGATGCCATTTCAGCCATTTGAGAACCCCCAGAGTTTTAGAATCAAAGGCTGGGAAAAGAGTCTTGTTCAAACCATCAACCGCCTCACTGAATCTTCTAAAGAAACTTAGGGAATTTCTGGTCAAGATGGCTATGTAGGTAAATAAGGTACTCGAATCCTCCACAACCACATCAAAATTACAACTAAACTACAGAACAGCCATCATTCAGAACCGCCTGAAATCTAGCTGAATAGAAGTCCTATAACTAGGGATACAAAGAAGAAGCCACACTGACACAGGTAGGAGGGGCGGAGACACAAAACAGGTTGGTCACACTCCCACCTGTGGTGGTTTAAAATTGGGAGGGACATCTCAGCTGCCAAAGTCCCCCTGAGAAGCCAGGCCTCCCAGCCCAGGTTCCAGAGCCAAGAAGAGAAGAACCATAACTTCTGATTATAAACACCTGATGGGATTGTGGCTGAGGGCTGCTGGAGTCCCAGGCAGTTACTCTTAAAGGCCCCACACACGGACTGACTTGGACTGACCCCATCTGAGTTCCAGCACTGCGGCAGCAGCTTGAAAGGCACCAGGGACACAAGCTGTCTGGAATCAGGATGAGAAGTGTGTGTGTGGTAGGGTGGGTGGGTTCTGCCTGACAACACTGCTGGCAGAAGCCATTGTTCCTTTTCTGAGAGCCCCTCTACCTCTCCCTCACAGGGCTGGCAGGAGGGCACCATATCTGAGACTCGATCAACCTGGCTGCCACTGTTTACCCTGCCCTGGTGATTCCCTGAGACCCCCACCCTACCCAGCTTGTAGACCCACCCAAGCTGTTTCCAGTAGCTTTTCCATATTCATGACCTTTCCTGCCTCATGCTTCGGACATTCCTAACATCTCTCAAACAGGCAGCAGCTGGCCTCTGTGTACCCCTGTGCCTCTTGCTAAGTGGCCCCAGGCCTGGCACCAGCAGCAGCCAGCCCTGGTTCACAGCTTGGTCTCTCCTGAGCACTTCCAAGCCCAGCACAAGTAGCAACCATCTGCACATTGCTTGTAGCTCATGCTGGGTGGCCCAGGCAGGGAACAGGTAGTGGCTGACCTTGTACCTTCCAGGAGGCCCCAGAACCATTGCACCTGGTCAGCTTCAGACCATGCCAGATTACAAACCTATCACCTCCATGAGTGACACATTCAAGGGGCAGACTCAGTGAGCATGAAAGCCTCACTGAAGCAAGTCCTGTTCAGTAGGGTCGACTCCTGCACAGCAGCTCCTCCCCTGCAGCTGCACCTGGTCCTCACAGCCAGTCAGCCTGGGGGTCAGTCCCTCCAGTGACACAAACAGCAACCAAGGCTCAACTATGACAGTGTATACCAGAGGTCCCCAAAAATATTCACTGTGTTGAAAAGCAAGGACCCGCGGGCCAAATTATGGCCACCTGAGGCCATTTATCCGGCCTCCACCGCACTTCTGGAAGGGGCACCTCTTTCATTGGTGGTCAGTGTATGGAGTACTGTATGTGGCGGCCCTCTAACAGTCTGAGGGACAGTAAACTGGCCCCCTATGTAAAAAGTTTGGGGACCCTTCATGTATACAGTCCACACAGGGGTGCACCTGGAATACCCAGCTTGGGTGACTGGGGAGGTTGCATTCCTGGGCCCTATGGGACAACTACTACATAAGACCACTCTATCAAGTTTGGAGACTTAGCAGCTCTACCTAATACATAGAAACAACGATAGGGAAACAGGAAAAATGCAGAGACAAAGGAACAGGACCCAAATGAAAGAATAGGGGAAATCTCCAGAAAAGGAACTCAATGAAATGAAGGCAAGAAAACTACTAGATACAGAGTTCAGAATAATGGCTATAAGGATGCTCAGGAAACTTAGTGAGAACTTTAACGGCATGAAAAAGGACATAGAAACTATAAAAAATAGCCATTCAGAAATGAAGAATACACAAAGTGAAATGAAGAATAATTTACAGGGAATCAATAGTAGAACAGATAATGCTGAGAACCAAATCAGCAATTTGGAATATAAGGAAGCAAAAAACACACAATCAGAACAGCAAAAAGTAAAAGAAATTTAAAAAGAATTAAAAAAAATAGAAAGCATAAGAATCCTCTGGGACAACTTCAAGTATTTCAACATTTGCATCATGAGGGTGCCAGAAGGAGAAGAGAGAGAACAAGAAACTGAAAACCTATTTGAAAAAATAATGACAAGAAACTTCCCTAATCTGGTGAAGGAAACAGACATACAAGTCCAGGAGCACAGAGAGTCCAAACCAAGATGAACCCAAAGAGGCCGACACCAAGACACATCCTAATTAAAATGCCAAAGGTTAAAGACAAAGAGAGAATCTTTTTTTCTTCTTTTTCTTTTTCAAGTGAAAGAAGGGGAGATAGAGAGGCAGATTCCCACATGCGCCCTGACCAGGATCTACCCTATAACCCTTGTCTGGGGTTGATGCGCTGCCTTTCTGGGGCCATGCTCACAACCAAGCTATTTTTGTGCCTGAAGTAAAGGCTCCATGGAGCCATACTTAGTGCTGAGGGCTGATGCACTCAAACCAATGGAACCATGGCTGTGAGAGGGGAAGAGAGAGAGGGAGAGAGAAAGTGGAGGGGGAGGGGTGGAGAAGCAGATGGTTGCTTCTCCTGTGTGCCCTGACCAGGAATCAAGCTGGGGGCATCCACACGCTGGACCAATGCTCTAATATTGAGCCAACCAGCCAGGGCCAAAGAGAGAATCATAAAAGCAGCAAGAGAAAACCAGTTAGTTATGTAAAAGGGAGCTCCCATCAGACTGTCAGTTGTTTTCTCAACTGGAACTTTGCAGGTTAGGAGGGTTTGGCAAAAAAATATTCACTGTGATGAAAAGCAAGGACCTTTAGCCAAGACAACTCTATCCAGCAAAGCTATCATTTAGGATTGAAGGACATAAACAGTATTATAAGAAATGTTAAAGGGTCTTCTTTACGAAGAAGAAAAAGAATAAAAGACCAAGGATATGAACAATAAAATGGTACTGAATACATCTCTATCAACAATTGAATGTAAAAAAACCTCCAAATAATAAACAAACAAGCAGAACAGAAACAGACTCAGACACAGAAAACATTTTGATGGTTGCCAGATGGGAGAGGTGTTGGGGGGGATGGGTGAAAAAGGTGAAGGGATTAAGAAGTACAAATTAGTTGTTACAGAATGGTCATGGGGATGTAAAGCTCAGCATAGGGAATATAGTCAATAATATTCTCATAACTATGGTGAGAGACGGCTTTGAGATTTATTGGAATGATCACTTAGTAAGATATATAATGTCTAATTGCTGGGGTGTACACCTGAAACTAATATAAATATTGTATGTCAACTTTAATTGAAAAATAAAAAATTATTCAAAAAAAAAAAAAAAGAAAGAAACGTAGGCCTACAGAAGACAAGGATGTAGCTGAGGTCACCTGGTAAATCAGAACAAAGTAAGAACTAGTATCCAATCTCCTGACTGAGTCCTCTCTTCTTACTGTGTACCCAGCAGTGCTAGGCTGGCTCCAGAGCCCCCTGGAAGGTACGGTAGGGTCAAAGGATCAGACAGGAAGAGATGGGAAATAGCTGCCACCCAATCAGACTTTGTTGTGTTTGCCTGGTTACCCTGCACAGTGCTAGGTATTTGATGAATGTTTCTCAGATGAATAAATGGATGAAATTGTAGCAGGGTCAGGACCTGTACTCTCGGCAGCTTGGACAGTTTCTAGCTCAGCCTGAAGGAGATGATGATGATCTTGATAATGACGGTATGAACAAACACCTGCAGGAGGCTCAGTACCAAGCACTCTTCTGAGCACTTCCTGTGAAACAGTTCAATGTCCGACAGAAGCCAATCAAGGTAGGAAACCTCAAACATAACGGGTTGAGGCTGACAAGCTCAAAAACGGGGCCACGTCCTCCCACTACATGGCTCCCTCTCTTGAAAGCCTTGTTCATAAGCCCCAAAGGGAGGCCTGAGAAGCAGGCTGGAAACAGACACCAATTCAGATGTGTGTAAACACAGCATTTACCCTGGCCAACTGGTCTCCCTGGGGACATGCCTACCCCCCAAGAACTCAGGGACTCTCATCCCAACCTGTCAAACCTGACTTTTGTACTTTGAACAATGCAGGCTGTTCAATAAATAATGGCCTGTCAGTGTTATCGCTGATTATTTGACTTCTTAACAGTTGGGGCAGGAGCGATAATGTTTCTAAGTTGCAGGTGAACATCAGAAGCCAGACTGCAGCCGGGACCAGCAGTGAAACATCCTGACAAGGGGTAAGGGACCCTCCGTGACCCCATCCTTATCCTCCCTGTCCTCAAAGCCAGTTTCTAGTAGCAACTCTCAAATCAGAGTAAGGTGAACAGAAAACATACACATCAAATCTGAATAGTTATTTCTATTTCTTGGTGTTTTATTTGTAAAATTTTGTAACTTTTAGTCTTATCACCAGAATACATACACTTAAAAAATAAAAAGTGAGATTTGTAAACTTTACTGTCTGTTTTACTTTAATAAAATTTACAAAAAAAACATAATGACAAAGGGGATTGCATCCGATCTACAGCTACCCCCCGTTAAGAGGTAGTGTCAGTTCCTGGCCAGACAGATGAGAGGACAGGGCACACTCCCAGCTTCCCTTGAGGGTTCTGATTCCCTCTGAGCCTCAGCGTGCTCCTCTGAGAAATGGGGAAATGATCACTGCTTCCAGTGGGTTAGTGGGAAGACAAAAGCAGAGCCAGAAGCGAGACCTCAAGACCTTGTCTTTGGATTCCTGTTATCAACATCAGAGCTCTGACTAATGCAATCGAAATACACTGCCCCCGAGGGATGCTGTGAGCTTCCACCTCAGAAAGGGACAGGCAAACCTGATAACTGCCTCTACCACCCCTCAATCCCCGTCCCTACTCTTCATAGGGAAAGTGGGCCACCTTCAAATGGAGATGGAGGCACATCCAACATGGGGCTAGGGAGGCATCATTCAAACCTACTGGGATTTTCTGGCTTGTGGAATTTTCTGGAGAGAAAAGGGAGGACGGGGTGGAGAATGGCAGGAGGAAGTCCAGTCCTCTACAACCCCTGACTTTCCACGCATGCCAGTGGCCAAGGGGATATAAAGGAGAAGAGGCCGGTGGACTTTTGGGGAAAGATCCGGTTAGGACTCTCCACTGCCCAGGCACCCCACAGCGAGGCAGTGGCCCCATGGTAAAAGAGAATTAGGCCTGGACCTCCTGCCTCCCTCTGGTCTCACACTGGCATCTTGGGTAGGTGGTTGGAGGGGTGTGGGCAGCAAAGGCATTCTACAAACAGTCAGTGGTGAGAGGACCTGACTCCAAGCTGGGAGGCTGCATTCACTCCTGGCTTTGCCATGAGGCCGCTACACAGCTTGCAGCAAGGCCCTTTCTCTGGCTTCATTTTCTCTTATGCAAACGAGGGACTTGACCCCAAGCTTAGACTTCTAAGAATCTCATGAGATCCTAAAGTTTTTCTTGTAATCAAGAAATCCATCAGCTGTTCAGACCTGTACCTATTCTTACTTAAGTAAGAGGGAACAGGTTGGAGACTGGGTTACAGTGGACTTTGGGGCTGGGAAGGAAGCATCTGCTCAGCACTCACAATAGCACAAAAGTTGAGAGCTCAATCCAACGAAATCAGATTGGGATCAGAAATATCTGAATTGAAGCCCCAAGTGCACAGCTTACTGGCTGAGAGACTTCAGGAAAAAGCAATGAAGTCCCAGTGTTTTACTTTCTTGCAAAACAAGGCGACTGAAAATTTACCCTGAGCAGACAGTGGAGTGAGACAGTAACTATTAAAAGCCCTTAGCAAGAAAAAAGTCTTTTTTAAAAGCCCTTAGCGCATTTCTGTGCACATAGGAAGCTCTGAATATCTGGTAGCTGCCATTGTCCTAACCTCACTCTTATTGTTGCTGCTGTTGCTATGACAATAATCAGTGAGGAGGGAGGTCCTGGGCCACTCATACCTAGAACCCATGACCACAGTACACCTCCATCCAGTCCTCCCACTGGTGGTCAAGCTGATATCCATGGTCATTTACACACATCTGCAAGAAGACAACAGGGGCTCCCAAAAGATAGCCATATATCTGTCTGGAGTTCTCTCAACCCAGAACCAGCCCCCACTGGACAAAATGGTCTCCTACAATTTCAGGAAGTTTATACCTTCCTCTCCCCTATTCTCTCTCTCTCTCTCTCTCTCTCTCTCTCTCTCACACACACACACACACACACACACACAAACAGCAGTCTTCCATCAGCACCACGGAGAATTCTAGGGCTGACTAGGGCAAAGGTTGAGCAGGTGCCAGCTGCCCAGCTGCAGCTTGAATATAGGGCTCAGAGCAGGCTACACAAAACAAATAAAAAATGAACAAGCAAGCTAGCCAGTAGCCACACAGCCAGCAGTGATATAGGAGGACAATGGGCTCTTCCCAGGCTTGGCCACCAAGTACTGTGGCTGTTGAAACCAGGACTTGGAAGCCTACCAGAGCTGAGAGGGTGCAGTGATGATCACATGGTATTCTGAGTCAGAGCTGCTTGAACTGGAAGAGCTCTTGCATTGGGTTGATCGCTCTCCATCCCCCACCTAGGGATCAGGGATGCCTTATTCTAGATATCAGCTGATACCAGAGTCACAGAAACCCAGGAAGGAGCTTGACCAGGTATCCATGGCCAAGAGTCAGGAGGTGGATACTTGACTTGGCTGCATCCTGATTCATGCTGCTCCTCAGTTGCCCACCAACTCTCTGTGCTTTGGTTTCACCTCTACATGGAAATGATGCATTAGCTCCGTGCATTAACCCAGTGTGGCCAAGGATCTGATAAGGATACAATTAGATCAGGGAAGGAAGACAAGAGGACCAAATTGGCTTGGTATGAGAAATGGACTCTCGTTCCATTTGTATCTTACTTCTACCTTGTGTGTCTCACTCCTACTTTTGTTTTGTTGACTATCTTTCTTATGTTAGTTTTCTCACCCTCAGAAAAGTCATCCCTTCTTCCCCACCATCCTTTCCCCTATGGGTGCAACCAGCATGAACTTAGGAAGTTAGGGCATGAAGAAAGCTGGATTGTCCATTTATGCTGAATTCTCATCCCTTCCTTTTGGAGACTCTTCCTAATGAGCTTGTTAGGGGTTCAGAATAAGTAAGAGCTCCCCCCTGAAGGCTCCATTCTCAATCCCCCACATGAAGTCTTTCCAGGACACCACAAATTAAAATGGACTCTCTCTCTCTCTCAACTCCAAGAGCTCTGTGGTCGGAACCCTCCACCTGCATTTATCTTTTATTACTTTGTGTAGTTAGCTATCTTTACCACACATGGCTGCCTGGTATGCTTCCTCAACAAGGCTGCCAAGTATTTGAGGGCAAAAGTTGCTTCTTCTTGTCCACTGTAATTCTCACAGTACTTAGCACACAACTGAGCACCTATCTGAGGCCCAAAAATATCTTATGATTGCTCACCAAAGTCATCAGGTGTACTTGAATAAGACAGGGCATGAAGCTGTTATGATGAAGGGAAGTAACAAGAGTCGCTCACTTTCAAGGGACATTTCTTCTGTGCTGGGCACATTGCAAAGAGGTTCGTGTGCGTTATCTCAATTTGATCCTGGCAACTGCATGCAAGGTAAGCAGTAGTTAACTCCCAGTTTACAGATGAAAAGTAGAGATTTAAGTCATTTGCCAAAGATCAACAACTAGTGGACAGAGAGCCAATTTGAACCCAGGCAATCTGGTTCCAGGCCCTAGCTTTGCACTACCTTCTACTTCCAAAGCCAAACACATGCCCTCCATGACACGAACTGAGAAAAATATACCTGGGGAAAAAAGAAAGGGGAGAAATGATCTGAAGACAAATGAGTGGTCCCAGCCAACAGAACATCTTTCATGACCAGTGAGTAGTCCTTGGTCTGTTTGGGCTGTCCCCAACATATCAATCAGCATCTGGGTAGACCCCAGATGCCATCACCAGCTTGCTGAGAAACAAAGCATTCTTGCTCTCAGAAGCCCCAGCTGCAATTCTTCATGGTGTCATCTAAAAGTCCCTTCTGTATTTTTCAAAGTTTCAGTAACACAGAACCATCAGATGTGTTGAGAGGGTTTTCCCAGTCTGACTCAGAGTGGGGGCAGCACTTGACCTAGGCCTTGACCCTATTCCTGTACCAGCTTTCCAGAACCTTCCAGCAGGGCCCAGCACACAGCATTCATAGTCTTTTGTTACAATTCCTTTCACCTCAGCCTTTCTCTCACCTACACATCCCACCTAGACCTCCAACTCTCAGTTTAGCGTGACAAGCCACTAACTGCCCTGATGCTGAGGGCAGCCAGGCAGAAAAGAAAAAGGGTTAGAGACCTGGGGAATTGTGTGTGTGTGTGGGGGGGTGTGGCACCAGCTAAATCAATCCAAGTCCCAGAAGCCCAGGAGGCTTCCTGCTGATTCCTAAAATACCCAGGATAGGTTGGGCTGGAGTTGTCACGGGTCTGTGGGAGTGAAATAATTGAGCACGAAGACCCAGACCTCTGCAGTCAGATGGGGTATTTAATGGTGTTAAATACTGGTCAGGGTGGCCAGGCCCCCAGTGATAGGGCCTAACTGGGAGTCTTTATTTCCATCAGAGCATCAGCATGCTGACCACGCAGAACCAGACAGTAAACAGTTCACACGAACAGAAAACCCTAGGGATATTCAAAGAGAGGGCAAAAAGCCAAACTATAAAATGGGGATTTAGCAGAGAAAATAGTGAAGAAACACAATGGATAAACCCCTGTCCTTCAAATTAAACTTTGAGCAATCATAAACCAAGCTTAAGAAAATTCTGGATATTATAACACTGGCTCTGATACAGGAAAGCAGTGTCCAGCACAGAAGTTCATGGATACATAAGAAAAAAATCAGATAAATTAGAACACAGCGAGAGGACAAATGCAGACCAAATATGAAAGGTTAGTCATGTCTTAGTGAGGAGAACTAGGAATTTTATGCGAAGTCTGCCATGAAGTATTTGTAATGCCTGTGTGGTCATGCTCGAGTTTCCTGTCTGGTGAACTGAATATACTTCTTCTCCGTGTGGACTCATTAATCTCAGCTAGCAGCTGATCTGGTCCTGCGTGGAAGAACTCTTCCCGGTATGGACAGACAAGCACCTGGAATAGGTGAGTTCTTCTGTAACTGGTCAGACCTGGCAGATCAGCCCTCCCTTCTATTCTATTGACCAGCCTAGCCTGGCTGACTGCTGGCCAGACTGTGCAGTAGAGAGGTGGCAGGAGGGTTACAGACACAGGAACGTCCTCTCAGTGCTAAACCTGTGGGAGGAGATGGGTGCCCTGCCCCAGGATGGGAGCACAAGCAGTGAAAATATTTTGTTGACATTACATCTGGATGACAGGGGGCTTGTGGGATTTCCCCCCTTTTACGCTTCTGTTTTCTTTTAGTACCAGAATGAAAAGTAAATCTGATTATGAAAAACAAACAAGAGCTGGGTTCAGTGGTTCTGTCAGCAGATGGGGACTGTAGGAGCCGATGGGGATTCTTCTATAGGAAGGGTGTCCAGCCTGTCTTGGGGACAGAGGCTTTACAGTGCAGTGTCAGCCAAGACTTAGAAAGCTCTGGCGCTATGGACCCTAACATGCCTATGGAAGACCAGAGTTTCCATGACACCCAGACTCCTTGGTTATTCTTTAATACAAGCGACTTGCAGACAAGTAAGCTTCTCAAACAAAGGAGCCGTCAGCCCGTGCTGGAACCCAGAGCTGCCTACTGGGTATTGAGCCAGGGTTAGAATAGGGAATCAGACCCAATCCCAGCTCTGCCACTTTGAGCTGCCCCACTATGGGCAAGTTGGTTCCCATTCTGAGCCCCCACTTTCTCAGTGTAATGTGAATAACATCTAACCCAAGGGTTGTAATAAATCAATAAGATGGCAAAGCCAAGCATCTAGCAGAGTCCCTGACATACAGTATGTGTTCAGTCAACAGTACCCTTAGCCCCCTTGTTCTGTAGACAGAAGCACATGTGGTGGGACAGACCCTCCCAGGATTAGAACAAGAGTTACAGTACTGATAGCTATGGCATAGCCCTGTCACTTTCAAAATGAATTCTTACACAATTGTTTATTCGTACAATAGGAACACTGGTAGAGCTCTCTCTCCTGTAATCTTCGTATTTAAATAACCCTGTTAGGTAGGCATTATGACCCCCATTTTACAACTGAAAAAAAATCAAAGCTAAGGAAGGTTAAATAACTTGCCCTTTAGAGCCCTAACCCCTCTGGTCTTCAGATCCCCATCTGGGGCGCTTTCTGTCCCCTCCCCCTCCATGGGAATATCCATCCACTCAATATGTATCTCATGAAAGTTGACTAGTTTCAAGGCATGGAAGCCTACTCTGACTTGTTCTGAGAGAACTGGCCTGTTCCAAGCCAGCCACATTCTTTGATTCTTCATGGCTGATGGTAATCCACAGGCCAGAGACCCTGGGCATCATGCCATAACCAGCCGAGTGAACCACCATATGCTGACTGAGAACTACAGAGTGCCACCGCTCCTCATATGATACAAGACATTCTCTGACCCCAGGTACTTATAGTCTCCTGGGGTGAGCAAGGTAACGCCAGCGAAACATGCCGAGGGGGGAGGGAAGCCATCCAGAGCTCCACTGGTTCTCAGCTGGGCTGTAGAGCAAAACCCCCTGGAGGGTTTCAAAAACATTCTGGTGCCTAGACCCAACTCATAGAGATGGTGACGTTTTTGGTATAGTTTGGGTCCCAGTACTAGAACATTTTAAAATCTCCCCAAGTTGGGCTAGCACAGTACCAGGTTGAGAACTCACATGGAGGGCCCTAGCCATCAGAGTGTGGCCTGCTGACTGGCAGTGATGGCACTACCTGGCAGCTTGTCAGAAATGTGGAATCTCAGGCCCTATCTGCACCCACTGATTCCGCAGCTGCACTTTAACAAGACCCAATGCACATGGAGGATGGGAAAGGACAGGCTCCCCCCTGTGAGAAGTCCATTCCTGTTCCAGTTGGGCGATGAAGCCCACCTGCTCCCCGCCACGCAGCACACATCCCTTGAGAGGAGGGCAGGGGGCTCAGGTGACCATGGGGAGCCGCGTCACCACATTCTGCTTCTCTTGTCTCCTCCAGAGCCACACCTGGGCCTGCATCACAGGGCTCCATGTGCAAGAGCTGCTGGAGTCCCAACAAGTCCCTTCTGTATCTAGGAGGGAGTCTGAGAGCTAGACCCTGTCACCATTTAAGTGACAAGAAGAAAAAGGAGTGTCTTTCCCTTCTACACAGTTCTCCCCCCAATTCCTCTCCCCAGGCCCCCGACCCTACCCCCCATGCTCTTTGCCACTGAAGAGGCGAGCTCAGGACAGTACGGCCTCAGCACAGTGCCAGTGCAGAACAAGCTGCCTGACCCACCATAAAGGCAGCAGTGTCACCGCAGGCACGGAGGTGGCTGGTACCAGCTAAGCCTCATGAAGGAGGGAATCCTCAACAGGAGGCCAGAGAGAGAGACACACACACAATCTGCGCCTTGAGCACGCTGCACCCCACCCCCAGCCCTGTATCCTGGCTACCACTTCTTTGTTTTATCATTTGTGCACAATGTGTGTGTCATTTTCCACCCATGCCTGCCTTTGCTTTCCCATTAGACTGAGAGCAAGCATCCTGGGCTTGTCCTTTGTCACTGTCCGCAGTCCTAAGTACACAGACTTACACCCAGCAGGGGTTCGATAAATGTTATTTGTATTCACATGCACACACTTTCCAGGAGTCAAAGTCACAGCTCCAGGCTAATAAAGAGCTACTCATAAACGGTGTCTATTAGGAATTACTATCAGCACATTGAGATTCTATAGGAGAAAACAAGAAAACTATAAGGCATGGCTTCAAAAAGCATGCACTCTGGTTTAGGAAGTCAGATTTATGCAGGCAAACCTAAGACCAGACAGAGCCTCAAGCAATCAAGCATGTTTATGACAAGGTTAGCAGGCCTATGGGTGCTGACATGTGCCGACACAATGAACATTTCTTGTTCTAGTCTTTTGACAGGTTATTATTTCTCACTTATTGATTTGTATTTTAAAGCATTTCCCTGCTCTGGGACCTCTACTACTCACCCATACCCCTGTCCGGGTCCATGCCCACAATACAGTGGTTTTCAACCTTTTTACACTTGGGGACCAGTGAAAATAGAATTATTTCAGGAACTATTAAGGCAGAAATCACCCTGAGCATAAGCGAATCTGACTAAGATCACTGGGCTATACTCTTCATACAATATCAGGGTGGTTAACTCTTTTGCAGACCCGTACAAAATTTCTGGTGGATCAGTCTGCAGGCCAGCAGTTGAAAAACGCTGCACTACACCAAGCAATCAGGACATAAAGATGCCCAAAGTTAGAAGGGAGATGTATCAAGACCAGGAACTTTCTCTCTGCCGGATGCCCGCCCAACACAACAGCACATCATCTGAGCCAAGTTTCCTGGGCCATACACTCTGCATTGCTCGTCCATTTGAGGCTCCAAAATGTCTTGGATCAGGTCCCTGGTACCCCAGCCAGAATTCAAGGAGCCCGTTCTCTGCCCTTGAAAAGAAAACTGCAGTGTGTCATGGATGGTTGTTTTCACTACGACAATGAGAAAATCGGGGCAAAACTCACAGCCACACACATATTCTCAGTTCATTCAGTACGGGGCTTTCTCCAGCAATGCTCAAACTCACCCTCATTCAAAAGCCCACTCTACTCTACATCACAGAGCTTTAGGTATGAAGGGCCAAAAAGCAAGGGTAAATGGCAATGGTCAAAATTCTGACTAATGTCGTGCAGTACAACATCGTAGCCACTGACCACATATGGCTATTTAAATTCAATTAAGTTTAAATGGAAATTCAATTCTCAGTCACATTAGCTACATGTCAGGTGTTCAGCAGCCACAAGTGGCTAGTGCTACTATGTTAGACAGCACAGACACAGACACTTCCTTCATGACAGAAAGCTTTACTGGACAACACTAACATTGGACATATAGATGTTTCATTTGAAGTAATTGGTAGGGTCTTCTGGAAACTTTGTTACTCTCTGTGTTTGTTGGAGAGGTTTTAGGTACAGTACTCTTAAATGTTGAAGAGGAGTGCATTTTTCCAATGAAAGACTCAATGTGTTAATTAGATTCTAATGTAAATACAAAGACTCTCAACTTACAAGGCAAAACTTACAGGGCTACAAATTGAATCACTTTAACAATTATTAGTTTTCCCAACCCCTACTTTTGACTTCATCACAAGGACTGTGAAGTCAGATGCTGTAAACCAGACTGCTGCCGGAAAGTGCACATGCAACCTAGTCCCAGACAGAATTGTTTTCTAGGCCCCTCTGGGTGCTTCTAAGCACTCTCTGCATTTACCTTCTAACCTGGCATTAGTGAGAAGAAAACTCTTTCAGAGGGTGTGTCAGCACCCTGGACAGCGACAAGCTCCCTGTCAGTGCCGGAGAGGGAGAGACAGTTCCAGCACACTCCTTTTCTCCTTCAGAAGGAACTATCCCAGACACCACAAGGTGCCTGTAAAGGAATTTCCCATTCACTTCTCCTAACACCACATCAGAACAAGAGCAAGCTCAGCTAAGAAGCTTTAAATGCTCCTCACCAACTCCAAGATAAAGACCAACTCCTTGGTGAGTCAAGATTCTCTGCAGCTCCACCCCTGCCTGTCCTTCCGGCCACATCTTCCTCTGCTCCAGCTTGGCCAGTTCAATGCCTGACCACTTCCTTCCTCAAAACCTTGGATTAAGCTCCCTTATCCCACCAAAATATCCACCTGTTTACCATCACCTATTCAAGTCTTACCTATTAGAGACCCAAACCAGCCCCTGCCTCTCTTCTAAATCTTCCCAAAGAACTTTAAGTTGATTTCCTATCTTTTCTGACATCCCAAAGCACTTCCAATGTAATCATGCTTTAGGAAACTTCATTACATATCATCCTGTACAATTACTAGGTTCAGATATATTTGTTTAGAGTTCCTGGTGGTCCAGGATGTAGAACTAGCTTTGCCACCATGAGCCATGCAGCCACAAGTAAGTCACCTCACCTTATAAAGTCTGTTTCTTTATCAGTAAAATAATGATCTTGGACTAAACCATCTCTAACATTCTAGGAGTTAAGGATTCTCTCAAAACAAGTTGCCACATAGACATGTGCTGTGCACAGAGTAGAGGCTCTAAAGACTAACTGCAGATGCAACAAACATTATGTAAAAACAACCCAAGGCACCACCCAGGGCTACGGTCAGCCAGTGCTCTGGCTTAGCTCTCAACATGAGTCACAAAGGCTTCAATTCCACTCAGTGTGCAATGATGATCAGAAAGAGATCCGGTTTCTGTCCTCACCTACGTCAGCAAAGGAAAATTGCCTGTGGCCTCAGAGGCATTTTCCTTCATAAAGAAAATGTCACCTCCAATATGTGGAAAAATACCATACAATGGGTATTATAATGATGGCATTATAACAATGTCTCTCATGCAAACACATGAATAGGTCAACCAACACCCAACAGCAGTGTGCTGACTTTACTACTAATTATGCATAAGCTCAGACAGACTATGGAAAATAACAGAACACATAATCTTTGGTGGTACCCCAAAACAAAGCTCTGGCTAGTCTACCAAGTTAAGGAGTTCCAAAGCAGAGAGATAACTGCCTTAAAATTTCAGCTCAATATTATACTTCTTGTCAAAATGATAGTTATAATACGTCTTCATGTTTAAAATCCTATTCTCAAAGCATTCAGTTTATGAATCTACACACATTAAGAAGAAAATTAAGGTCCAGAAATGTTTAATAACTTTTGTATTAAAAATAAAGATCAAACTAGAACCAAAGTCTAAGCAGAATAATTCCACTAACATAGGAAGCGTGCACACACAAACCTGCAAACGTATGCATGTAATTCACACTCAGAGAACTCTTAGCCAATGAGAGATGAGTTATGAAACTCACTGACCCTGGAACTGGAAGATTCCAATGAATACTTGCACAAAATGCTACTGCCAAAGCAAACTGGCCAACATCAGTTAAAAAAGGAGAGAATTCTCATCACTGGGAAAAGTCCTTGGAATTGCTCTGCCAGCCATTCACTCTCATTCCAGAAAGCCACAAGATCTGAGAACAACACTTAGCATCTGATCAACCCACCCCAGGTGGCCTAAACTGGATCCAAGAGAGTGAGCTCAGCATGAAGGCCAGAACCACCCTGTCCCAGGCCCTTCACCAAGCTGGCCATCCTACGTGCTCAAAGAAGGAAAGCAGGGAGATCCCGGTAGAACCAGGGTAGAACAGCAAAGACTCCAGTGCCCACGCTCCTCTGTGACCATGTCTGAATATACTGCTCCAGACATATCCGCATTACTAAATTACACGCAGCCACCACCCAACCCATACCATTTATCCATCGTGATTCAAAGATCCCCTGCACATTCCTGCCTTTGCATCTGCTCTTCCCCCAGCCATTCTGATGATCATGTCTTCATGTCTCAAGACCCATCTCGAGTACTTTCCTTTGCAAGAGGCTTTTCCAGATCACCCAAGCCCAACAAAATCTCCTGTCAACCTTCTACCATTTAATGTCTAGAATTAGCAAATGTTCCTTGTATGTGACTATATGCCTCTTATCTCCTTTCGGGCTGAGACAGGGTCTCACAACCTCCACATTGCTGCAGACAGTACCCCTTATCCACACAGCTGATGCTCAATAAATGCTTAGTGATGATGATGGGAACAGTAAGACCTTCTCCACCCAAGGGCAGAACTAGGTTTGAAGAGAAGTACATGGGCTGAGGAGACAGCAGAAACAGCCCCAAAGGGTGCCACCAGATCGACAACAGCGGACACCACCTTCTTCCAACTCTGGGTACCAGGTTTCCTTACTCATGGACAGAGCTGGAAACCCTCCCTTCCTACCCCTGAGCTGCTGATCCTAGGCTGTTTATCTCGTTAACTCTGTTTATTGTGATCCTGGTAAGAGGTTCAGGAGCCCTCCAAACCCCTCTCTAATTAAATTCATTAGAACAGATTGGGGCTTTCTTTCCGCATCTCAGAAAAATTAACAACACGATTAGCATCATAATGATGGGGAGAAGGGCTGCCAGGGAGGCCTTTCAGGAGGGGTTGGCCCAGCCTGGGAGGGAAAGAGTGAGGAGGAGCAGGTGAAGAGGGAGAAAACAGATGCTCAAACAGCTGCTTCCCAAAGGAGGGGAGTGCAGGAGTCCCAGGGGATGAGAACAACTCAAGGGGATGAACGCACCAGGCTGCAGGCACTCCAGCTTTTTCATGGAATGGCATCTGGGAGAGGAAAGACAGGACGAAAAATTAATCAATGGCACCAATTCCAGAGACATGAGCTTCTGGGACAAGAGGCTTTCAGCAGTCTTTTAGTTGGGCAGAGAGAGACACACACTTGAGCTCTTGTTGATCATGGGGCCGGCAGGAGAACCTATGCCCCCTCCGGTTTTCAGAATGACGACCCTTCCTGTGAGGCTTTCCTGCAGAAACCTGGGAGAACAGACAGATGTAGCAGGTCCCATCTTTCCCAGAGAACCAGAGCCCACCCAATTTTTGCTTATATACCTGGTAGGTTCCTTCAACTAGAACACCCTCCTCTGCCCACCACCTCAAAACTCTATCCGGTCTTCAAGGCTCTGCTCCATCCCCCTCCTCTGTGAAGAGCAGCTAGCATTTGATGAGTATTTGCTACCAGATAGGTACTGTGGTTGGGACCTCCACTACCTTGTCACAATTAATCCTTATAATATTTCTGCAAGATTCATGTTAATATCCCCATTTTACAGAATGGGAAACTACAGCTCCTCAGCTAGTAACTAGAAGGACCAAAGTTTGAATGTAGGTCTGTCTGACCTCAAAGGTAAGCAGTTTCCACTATGCCATGTCACCTCCCTGACTCCCACAGCCATACTGAGGGCTCATTCCTTCCTTTGAAATCTTGCTGCTCGGGGTCTGAAGCCTTAATTAAACACTGTTATTATTCCCAAGGGGTTCACATGTTTTTGTCTTGTCTCCTGTATTTGACAGCACAAACCACATTTCTATATCCTTTAGAGCAGAGGTCCCCAAACTACGGCCTGTGGGCCAAACTACGGCCTGTGGGCCAAATTGCGGCCACCTGAGGTCATTTATCCGGCCCCCGCCACACTTCGGGAAGGGGCACCTCTTTCATTGGTGGCCAGTGTATGGAGTACTGTATGTGGCGGCCCTCCAATGGTCTGAGGAACAGTGAACAAAGATGCAAAGGCAGGGTCCCCTGTGTAAAAAGTTTGGGGACCCCTGCTTTAGAGGGACATAACAGGTCTTCAAAAATGCATGCTGAGCCCTTCTAACAGATTTTTCTAGAAAGCCTTGTACAAGTAGATAAATAAAGAACAGCCCTGCCCTTTATTTTCCACCAGGAAGGGAGTTCAGTACGATACATAGGAGAGGAGCTCTGACATCGAACACATACAGGTTTAAATTCTAGCTCTGCAATTCAGCTGTCCTACAGTCTTAGACAAATAACAACCTCCCTGAGTCTGTTTCATTACCTGGATAACCAGGGTTATTTATTTCCTTATGTTGGGTTAACCTCTATGAATATTAAATGACATGATGTATATAAAGCAGAGGAGGGTCCCTAGCATATAGTAAGCACACTATAATGATAACTATTGTAGTATGCCTCCTTAATTTTTCCTGGTTTGCCTCAAGATCTAATAAAAGGAGGGCGGCTGAAGAGCTCTCTAGCTGGCTGGCACAATCTGACCAATGCCCAGGTCAGCAAAGCAAAGGTGCAGAAGTGCCTACTCAAGTGACCAGACAGCCATGAGCTCCCAGTGCCCTGCCCTGCAGCCCCAAGGACCAGGGTGTAAGCAGCTACTATCTGCCCCTGAAGTTAGGCCTTGGCCCTACCTGGGCATTTTGAGTAAATGCTCAAAACTTGAACCACAAGCTGCTCTAGCTAGCAAAAGCACGGCTTATCCAAAGAGTTTGGTGGTGCAATCACTCCAGATCCTTCTGTACACCATGACCCCTCAGCCATGCTCCTCCCTTGCCAAGAACCCATCGAACCTCTGTTACTTTGTATTCTGTATAACATCTGTTATCTTGTACTGACTTAAATTTTCATTTCTGTATCTCCAATTTGACTTATATGCCCAATATCTAGCACGGTTCCTGGGATATACCCAAAGGCTGAGAACACACCAATGAAATAAAGTAAAGTAGGTGTGTGGGGAAGGGGGGGGTCCTCGAAAGATGAGGATGGGTGTCTTCATTCTCAGGCTTATGGATGTTTGCAGTGACCTCTGCTCCAGCCTATGCCTTTTAAGGATCTCTCCTGCTCACCATTAACCACCCCCATCTGGACTTCTCTGATGACTTCCACCTGACTCTGACCCTCCAGAACTCCAGACCCTTCCACCCTCACCAGAGCGTGCAATAGTTTCATTCACCCTGTTTCTGCGCACATACCTGTGCCTGACTTGCTATTTCTCCATCAGACAGAAGCTTCCCAAGGCAGACACTGGGCCTCTTTCCTCTGACTCACTGACACTCGAAGCACATGCTGACCACTCTAAGCACTCACTGACCCCTCAAACACATGCAAGAATAGGAGAGCTGAATGGCCTTGATCTTGCCCCAGAGTTTCCTATGGGTGCTCCCATTCAGGCTGAGGCATCACCCAGGAGGGTTCAGCTGCGCTACCTTTCTTCCCCCTCAAGCCAGGGATCGGGTAACATCTTTCATCTCCTCCGCCACCCTTTTCCTCACAGTCCATTTCAGAGTAGGCCCTGAACTACCACTCAGCATAGCACCACCTCAGCCCTCCTCACAACTGCGGAGGAGAGGGGTTAATACCATCGGACTGAAAGGTACCGCCATTCAACACCCCGGTCCACCCCTGTCCGACATTCTCCCTCAAGCTTATCTATGTTATTTGTCTGATTACTTATCTCTCTTTTCCATTACACTGGGAGCCCTGAAAGATCTACTGGTCTTGCCTTTCCTCTTCTGGGATCCCAGTACCTAGCAGAGCAGCGCCCTGTAGGGTTTAATTGGTATTTGTTAAAGTAATAAGTAACTAGCCTTAAGGTCCTCTCACCTCCTTCTCCCCTCTTCCCCAGGCCAACCAACAGAAGACTGAACTCCTCTGCCTCTCCCTTTCTGGTTTGCTAAGAATTTCTTTTTCTAAAGACTAAGAGACACCCAGCTCCTGGGTGGTCTTGGAGGACAGTGGTCCCAGGAGAAGGAAACAAGTTGCAACACCAGAGTGATAGAAGCCCTGGAAGCTTGTACCTCAGTCACTGCAGAAATAGGACCCTCTTCTGTACCTACCCCGCCTCAGATATCCAAAGCTGGAACACACACCCCTCCCCAGATATCCGCCACCTCCTCAATGTGCCCCTGAAAGAACCAGCACAGCAAGCTAGCCTGTCACCTGACAGGGAGCTCTCGGGAGAGCTGGCTCCTCTTTTGTGTGCCTCAGTGTATCTCCGTGTAGCCTTAAGGATGTCAAACTAAGCATGTGGCTTGAGATTCATTTCACAAAACTAGGAAATGTGTACATTGTTATCAGAATCCCCCACTTAACCTGAGCTTCAATAAAGCATTTCAACGACAGAAACTTAATCCAATCAGCTCTCAAGGATGGCTCCAGGTGATGCCTCTTCTTGGACCAGGAAGTGCCAGGGGAAGCTTCCTGTCCCACCCCCATTCTGATGGGAGGGGGTGCAGAAGAGTGACAAACGGGACAGAGGACCCCAGCTGAATGCCACCCCTTTGCCAAGCACAGCCTGAGTCCTATTCAGAGTTGCAAGTTCTGGCACATGAGTTGGAGCCCAACCACTCAGGTTTATAAAGTGAGGGGGCCTGGTGGAGAAAGGACAGCAATTTGCTCTTAACTTCTAATATAGGACTCAGGATTTTAGCTAAGGTCCCCAAGACAGGAATTGGGCTGCCACTCCCTGTTTCACGGGGCACGCACAATTTGTGGGGGTAAGTGTAAATGTCTCTTTCCTCTTGTGTTATTCTCATTCTCTCTCTCTCTCTACACACACACACACACACACACACACACACACACACATGCCTCTTCAGCTGAATCCAAAGACAAGAGGGAGAAATTACTCTCTCAGAAGTGCCAGCTCAGTCAAGACAAAAGGTAGAAAGTACTAGATCGTAGCAGACCCCCACCCCAACTCATTTCCTTCAGTTCTTGCAATGTAATTCCACCAGATCCACTCATCCCCAAATAAGGGGAGGGCCCGTCCCTGCCCTCCCTCTTCTCTCTGCCCCCCACTCCCATGACTGGTATGGCCCCTCTTCCCAGGGCTTCCTCTTTCCACACACATTTTCCCTGGGCTTCTCCCACTCAAGTCTCAAGTTTGGTGGGTCCTGAACTTGTCAGTCTCTGGCCCCATACAAACAATTCAACTCCTGTACTGCCAGTTTGTCCTTGCTGGAGATTAGATTAAGGTCCAGCACAGCTTACCACAGTTACTTTGACAGTTGTCAAAGGTAGAGAAGACACACCAGACCCTCATCCTGGGGGAGAGACAGGCAGAAAAAAGGCACTGTCATTCATCCACTCCTCCAGACTGAGGAAGAAGGTATTTATTTCTGCCCAACACACACTCACACACACACACTCTCTCTCTCTCTCTACTGCCAAATGCCAAGAAGGAATCAGGAACAGAACCTCGCTCAGGCAGGACAGGAGAGGGGGTGCCATGGGGACCAGAGTCCAGGTGATTCAGCACTCTGCCCACTCTCAGCCCAGCCGATTGGCCACACTCATGACAGCTCCTAATTTCCAAGTGCTGACTTGGAAGCTGAGAAAGAATCCTTTCTAAAACCCAAAAGTCTCCAGCCCTTCAGCGGGGACCCTCATCCAGGCCTTTGCATCCCAGGGCTCGGAACAACACCAGGAAGAGGCTACTCAGCCATTTCTCAGACCCCAACTCTACCCTATTCTAGTTTCCTTATGCTTAGCATCCCCTCCCCCAGTCCATCTAGGAAACAAACCTGAACAGCTAAGGGAAGAGGAACATAAGAGAGGCCTACCAATCCCAAGCATCCTTTGCCCCCAAACCGTGAATAGGATCAAACATGTAGAAAGGGGTTATAAGTGCCAACAGCGAGTACACAGGGCCTGCAGAGTCAGAGGTCTCCCCAAGCAGGAAAAGAGGGCCCAGTGGCTGGGCGAAAGGCTCCATACAAACCCTGTGGCTACCGGCATCACCAAGAAAGGCAGGTGGGGAAGGTGATGGAGGGGCAGGCCAGAAAACAGCGGAGGAGGAGAAGATGGGGTTCTTGGGAGGGACCATGAGGCAGCTGGGAAGGGGATGGGACAGGGTGTGCAGAGGAGACCTGGAGAGTGGAGAGGACTGAGGGGAAGGTGATGGAGAGACTGTGATGGGGTATGAGGCGTGAAGGAGAGCAAGGGAGGGCAAAGAGAGGGGCTGATGTACATACAGGGCAGGAAAAAGAGAACGGTTGGGGGTCACACAAAGTGGGATGTGGAAGCAAACGGAGGTATCAGGGCAAGGTTCGTGGAGGCAGGGACAGAAGAAAGGGGCAAGGGTGAAGATGCAGGAAGGGGGAAGGGATGCGGCCAATGAGACAGAAAGGGTGTGGGGTGTGCAGGGGGCCGGGACCTGGATGGTAGTGGGGTGCAGATATGGAGAGAACAGGATGGATTCAGAGAAGGTGACGGAGTGGAGAGAAAGGTCGGGATGTGGACGGAGGAGAATGGGGACGGGGACGGGGACGGGGACGGAGACGGGGACGGGGACAGGTTCGGGGCTGGAGACGGAAAGGGGAGGGCGGGAAAAAGGGGTTAGTCGCTAACTAGGTTTCCACAGTCCCCGCTGTGCCCCCATCTTTGTGGTGTCCGAGCTCACCTACCTCCAAGGGCTCGGTTCCGGCCTCGGGCGCAGCTCGTACTGTCTGCTGCTGGCGCTGCCACTACCCCCGCGTCCCCTGCAGCGCCTCTCGCCGCCAGCCGCCGCATTAGGGCAGAGACCAGCCCGTGCGCGTCCCCGGCCGCCGGCGCGCCCCCGACACCTTGCGTGCGCGTACCCGTTCCACTGCCTTCGCGCGCCGAGCGGCGACCGGGACGCAGGAGGGAGCGGGAGGAGGAGGGAGCGGTGCTACAGCGCGGCCCCACCCGGCAGGTCAGGGATGGTTCGCAGAGCCTGGACAGGAAGAAGCCTCTTCTTTCTTTTCTCACCGACCCAGAGTCTGTCTGCACACCAGCTTGCAAAATGGTAATAATTAGCACCAGCTTCCGTTCCATGAGCGCCTACTATATGCCAAGCACACAAGAGAAAATATGCGGAAATCCCAACGTGTCATGTGTTTGCCCTGTATATGCTCCTTCACCATCAGACTGTGATTTTGGGGGGACAGAAATTTGTCTTCCTAGGGAGACCTGCTAATGGTACATTGACTCTCCAGGAATGCTTTTTGGATCCCAAATTGGGGATATGAGAGAGGTTATGACACCTGCTGGGGGAAAGAAGAATGGTCTTTAAAAAATGGGAGGTTTTCTCTGCCCTTCGGAGTTCAGGCTTTGGCCCACATTTGAATTGGTTGGAAGAAGCCAAGGCCTGAGAGACAGGAGATCCCATTGCTAGTTCTTGTTGGGCTACTAACCTCTGACACCAACCAGCCAGACGCTTCTCTGTGCGCCCTAGTTTCCTCAACTGAACAATAGTTGATTGGATGATCCCTTTTGGTCCCGCCTAGCTCACAATGGAGAATACATTAGGCTCTGTCTACCATGCACAGGAAGAGACCTGGGCTTAGTCATGGTCTGAAGCAGTGGAAGGATCTGGATCGGGGTAGAATTTTAGGCTTAGAAGAGCACTTGGAAGTCCAGCTCTTTATCCAAACCAACTCTGAATGTCAGACTCTGGAGACAGGTCCCTCAGCAGCCCTGTCTGAGGTCGCATTCAAGGCCAGGCTAGGCTGCCTTCTCTGGGAAGAAGCTGCCATCACAGCTCCTGCCCTGATACCACTTTGGCTGAGCCCACCTGCCTGCCTTTCTGTCTCCCCTCTGGCCTGTGAGCTCTGGGTGAGCAAGAATGGACTTGTTCCCCATGCTTTCCCCGGTCCTTGAAGCTAGCAGGTGCTCAATAAATACTTGCTGAAGGAATGAATGACAGATCATGATAGACGAAATCATCCAGGTAACTGACTCATCAGTGAAGTACTTTGAGACCAACAACTATAGCTATTGGGCAAAGACTGTGCCATGGAAAGGGGAGAAGAGTAGATATGGCGGACTCAAAAACAGAGTTGCCCATAAGTGTCAGGGACTCTAGGCAAAAGTTTTGCAGGGTCCCTGTCTATATAAAGAATTTAATTATACTCAAAAGCTTGTCTCAGCATCATTCTGGCAGCCTGATTGTACACACCCCAATGAATAAAACAGCGCACTGTGAACAAAATAGTGCATACCCCTGTACCAGTCCTTATCAGAAGACCCTGAGATGACCTCAAATCAACCACTTCCAGAGCTTCTGGGAGTGTTTGGAGAGAGAGAAGGGAGTGTAAAGGACTGGAAAATTCTCTAAAGGTCAGACTCGGGAAACTGGAGAGACCTCTCCAGATGGCACCACTGGCCTTGGCCAGTCCCAGGCACTGGGGTGGAATGTGGAGACACTTAGAAAGCTTAAAGGAATGTGCTTCAAAGCACTAGGTCCCCTCAGGCCTGGACCCAGGGCAGGATCCCCTTACTTTCCTTACTGAAACTGTGCAGATATGGCTGACTCCATATCTTTTTACAGCACTAGGAGGTAGTTATTGTACAGATAGTATTGCTTAGTGTCTATGCCATCAGCTATAGATGTGACCAGCTGGGTTCAAATCCCACCTCTGGCCCTGCCCGGTTGACTCAGTGGTAGAGTATCAACCTGGCCTGTGGATGTCCCAGGTTCAACTCCCAGTGAGGGCACATAGGAGAAGTAACCATCTGCTTCTCCACCCCTTTCTTTCCCCCTCTCTCTGCCTTTCCCACAGCCTTGACTTGATTGATTCGAGCACAGCAGCCCAGGATGCTGAGGATGACTCCATGGAGCCTCTGTCTCTGGTGCTAAAAATAGCTCCATTGCGAGCATGACCCCAGATGGGTAGAGCATTGGCCCCAGATGGGGGGTCGCCAGGTGGGTCCCAGTCTTGGCACATGCAGGAGTCTGTCTACCTCCTCTCCTCTCATTTGAGGGGGAAAAAAATTTCCACCTCCACCACATCAGATCTCGGTGAACTTGGGAAGTTTACTTATTTTCCTTTTATTTCTTTTTTAAAAGCACCATAAAACTTTCCTAAGTATGTAGTTGAATCAGAGTGACATTCTTCTATAAGTTTTCTCATAAAATACATTTGCTTCACGCTCCCCCCTGTCCAGAAAATAACACTTTTGAGCCGTTTCTTTGGCTGTTTATCTTCATATCTCTAAAACAACATGGCATATTGCTCCTTCTTGCTTCTGGTTTAGGCTTTATCTCTTGATTTATATTCTTATAAATTTATAAGAATATTTATATTAAGACTATTTCACCCCTCTATGTCTTCTTTGGAAAAAGGTTTTTCATATCCTCAGCCCATTTTTATTTTTTGTTTAAAAAGCTTAAGAAAACTGAGGTGTAGAAGGATAAAAGATTACACAGTGATTTGATAGTTAAAACTGAACTGAAACGCGAGTGTTTAAGTCTGGGTCTTAAGGGAATGCAGAGCCTCCAGGGACCTGGAGGGTGGAGAGGCAGGTGTGTCCTTAGCTGCCAGCCTGTCCTGATCAGGGGAGAGGCACCACCTGCTGGTGATTGCCTCCAGGATGAAGCAGCCTCGGCCTGAACAGGCTGGTCTACAACAGGATTCCCCAAATGTTTTACACAGGGGGCCAGTTCATTGTTCCTCAGACCGTTGGAGGGCCGGACTATAAATAAAACTATGAACAAATCCTATGCACACTGCACCTATCTTATTTTAAAGTATAAAAACAAAACAGGAACAAATACTATATTTAAAATAAAGAACAAGTAAATTTAAATCAACAAACTGACCAGTATTTCAATGGGAACTATGGGTGTGGATGCATCCTGTGCTCCTCTCACTGACCACCAATGAAAGAGGTGCCCCTTCCGGAAGTGCCAGATAAATGGCCTCAGGGGGCCGCATGCGCCCGGCGTGGCGTAGTTTGGGGACCCCTGGTCTACAAGCTTGTCAGGAAAAGACTTAACCACTGTCATGGGTACAAAGTGGTCGCATTTTATTTCCAGACATTGATCTGGCCTTCCTGCTTCCTTTTCTCGCCTGAGTTTGTATCTCTAGTTGTGGCTGAAACCCCAGCTGGCATGGACTCTCCTGACTCTGAACCTGAAACCTCAGTCACTGTGTCCCTTTGTCATGGCAAATGGCAAGTCACTGGTGATTTTTACATTCTCTGACATCTCCTGGCTCCTGACCAAATTTTACAAGCCCTGCCTGCCTTACCCTGGCCTCAGGCCAAGAGAAACCCCCCAGGCACCAAATCTTGGGTGTTCACACAGGACACTGAGCAGGTAAAGGGGTGGTGAAAGCTGAGGGACAGGGACAGGCCCTCAGCAGCTGTTACACCTTCTAAGACACCCTCCTCCATATGGTCACCAGAAGGTGTGGAAAAATGGGCAGTTTCATACAAGTTTGGTGGAGGTTTAACTTGTTACAGCCTTTTAAGAGAGCCATTTGCAAACACCATTAAGACTTTGACTGTACCCTTTGACCTATCAATGCCACCTCTAAGAATCCAGCCTGCAGAAAGAAACACTAAGACGCGTCACAAAGATGTGTACAGGCAGTCCCCAGGTTACAAATGAGAGTTTCTGTAGGTTTGAAAATGTTTAGGTATTCATATGTACAGAAAGGTAAAAATAAATAGTGTTAAGTCTAAGTTGCATTTAATAGGTCAATATACCTGTTCCAACTTACACAAAAATTCAACTTACGAACAAACCTACAGAACCTAGTAGCTCATCCCTAACCCGGGACTGCCTGTACACACAAGGATGTTCAGGGTAGCCTACCCAAAGGACAATGATCAAATACGTTGCAATAATCTGTGCAATAGAGAAATATGGAAATGCTTGGTTTTTAAAACCATACGGGAATGAACAAAATCCCTCACCAGCTGGAAATCCTGGCATGCAGAAAACCTTTGTTAAAGAGCTTTTCCTTTCAAACTCATTTGTTCAGATAGTCTTGAGAGCGATCGTGCACTGCTTCCCACAAAGGCATCCATATCCTTATAATCAAATGGTTAAGACGTATTAAACAATCTCTTTTCCTGAAACCTCTTGCTCACTTTATCTTTGTGGTGTACAGTACTATTTTAAGACTCAGCTTACACATCTCCTGTGGAAAACTCTCTCCCTCGACCAGACCCAGCCTCTTGTCTGGATAGCCGTGCGCACAGTAACCACCCCCCTTGGCACTCAGCCACTCCGTGTTCCTCTGTGGGCATGTCTCCCCAACTTGAATGGAAGTTTCCTGAGAGCAGGGAATACTGTATCCACAGAGCCCAGCACAGCATGCTGCACAAAGCTGAAACTCCATAAGTATTTGTTGAAGAAATGAATGAATGTCCGAATAAAAGCAGAGCTGCTTTGAATTGCAGACTGTGCTGTCTGGATGGTAGCCTCTGGCCTCCTGTGGCTATTTAAACAAACTAAAATTACAAATTCAGTTCTTCAGTCACATCAGCCACATTTCAAGTGGCTAGCAGTTACTGTATTGGGTAAGACAGAGAAGACTTCCATCATGGCCAGAACATCTATTGAACAGCACTGGACTACATTGTGGCTAGTGCCACATGGAGCTGTGCAGTGCCCGACCTGCACCGTGGTACAGTGTGGGCTTGTGTGAAGGAAGTATCTCTGTGTGTGCTGCTGTGTTAACAGCTGGACAAAGAATTATTCAGGCTTCTATCGTGTTAGACAGGCACGAGAACATGAATAAATGCAGGCCACGGGAAGTAAACAGGCATTGTCAAATATATAAAAAATGAACAGACCAAAGGGAGGAAATAAAAAGAGGTTTGGGTGTCCTTGTAGCCTGAAAAGTAATGTGTTTCCTTTCTCCTATTTGAAGTGGACATGACTTTGCCAGTATTATTTCTTGGAGAAATAAATATATTAGGTAGAAATAATCATACTGGCTATTGAAATACACCCAAAGAAAATATTTGTCTTCATGTAGCAACCATAAATCTCTAACATGGCAGCCACTGGTATTCTGGGTAAGGTAAGGCTTACAATGTTCTTTCCTGTTGTTTTCCATAAACCATTGAAATGTCCTATCCATTGCAACATTTCAGCCTCCAGATGACCTTTCTTACATTGCCTCTTGCTCATAGTCAATGTATAAATAAATTTGACCATGTGTCTGGGTTTTCTATCAGGACAATATAGATTTTGCAGATCTTTCCATTTCTGTCAAAGGAACTATGAGTCCAAATGGTTGAGGAAGCCTCCTTTTGCACTGGACCAGACCCACCAGTCTGGGGCAGCAGAGGAGGCATCCCCTGCAACTTGCAGCAAGTTGGGGGCACTGTGTTTCAGACCCCAGGTTCCTCTGTTTCTGCCCCACCTTCACGGCATAATTCCCTATGGCTGCCAGGAGCTGGGAGCCAGGAGGTAGCAGCTGAAACCCAGTCTGTGGGCCTGGCCACCCCCAATTAGTTTATCTTATTAATGCTAATTTATTAGCATAGAACCCCTGGGAGGCGAACAGGAGGAGGTGTCTGTTTAAATAAGTCTGTAAGCTTTACACCTGAGGTCAGTGGGAGAAACCAGGCTTCCCACCTCCTCTGGGTGGGTAGACCCAGCTGAGCGGATCCATCCGGGCAGATCGGAATATGAGCACTTCTAAACACAGGAAATTGGTCACAGTTCACAAGTGTTTGAGCACACTTCATTTTAAGAGTTCTCTGAGTTCGTTTACACCAGATAACTTGTCTATGAAATAACAGTGATTTTATAAAAATTAATAATTAAATCTTGCTCTCTCTCAGGCTTCAAATGATCTAGCTTCAATTCTGAAGTGTTAGGAGCTGGGGAAATACTGTCTTCCTGCTAGGGAGTTCCTGGTTCATGATGAGTCCTCATCATTCACACCTTCATTGAAACGGGCTGAAATAAATTGTGCCACACCCTCTCAGACAGGAGAGCATTTTAAATGAGTTGATGAACAGCTATAATTTAAGACTAGTTAAACTTTCATGGGCCATGAGCTCCTGCTTCATAGGGACCAAGTGCCATGATCAGGGGGACCCTACCTATAATGATGTGGGGGGAGCAAGGGAGAGAACTACTGCACTCCATAGTATTTCTTCTCTTCTCTTTCTAACACCCAACTTAAAACTTCCAGGAACAATCAAAAGCTTCTCACCTACTCCTCCACTTGCCCAGGGAGAACCTTCCCTTGGACAGGCATCTGACTGTAGTGTGGGTGTTTGTGTGTGTCTGTGCGCGCACGCCTTAACCAGTGGTGTGCTGGTTAATATTTAACAGCTGATTCACTGGGAAAAAAGAGAAGCCCTGTTGTGTAAAATTTTTCAGTTTCTGTGGTGTAAATTCTCCCAATATGGTCAATTTTTAAAAAAAATTTTAAATTAAGTTTAATGAGATGACATTGATCAATAAAGGTACACAGGGTTCCGGTGAACACCTCTATAGCATTTGAGCTGTTGGTTGTGTTGTGTGCCCATCACCCAAAGTCAAATCATTTTCTGTCATCGTATATTTTTGTTCCTCTTCACTCCCCTCTCTTGCATCCCCTCCCCTGGGTAACCCTTTTACTTTTATCTATGTCCATGAGTCTCAGTTTTGTATCCCACCTATGTGGGATATATATTCCTCTCTCTCTCTCTCTCTCTCTTTTGTATTTTTATGAAGTGAGAGCTGGGCATGGAAGAGGCAGACAGACTCCCACATGTGCCCGACTGGGATCCACTCGGCATGCCCACCAGAGGGCGATGCTTGGCCTCTCTGGGGCGTTGCTCTGCTGCAATCGGAGACATTCTTGTGCCTGAGGTGGAGGCCATGGAGCCATCCTCAGTGCCCATGCCAACTTTGCTCTAATGGAGTCTTGGCTGCAGGAGGAGAAGAGAGAGATAGAGAGAAAGGAGAGGGGGAGGAGTGGAGAAGCAGATGGGCGCTTCTCCTATATGCCCTGGCGGGGAATCAAACCTGGGACTTCCACACGCTGGGCTGACCCTCTACCGCTGAGCCAACCAGCCAGGGCTATATTTGTCTCTCTTGACTCCCTTTCCCCTGACTCCTTTCCCTGGTAACCACTTCACTTTTTTCTGTGTCCATGAGTCTCAGTTTTATATCCCACCTATGTGTGAAACCATATCGTTTTTAGCTTTTTCTGATTTACTTATTTCACTTAGTATAATGTTCTTAAGGTATATCCATGTTGTTGTAAACGGCAATATATCAGCACTTCTTATAGCTGAGTAGTATTCCATTGTATACAAGTACCACTTCTTTATCCAATCCTATGCCAAGGGACACTTTGGTTGTTTCCATGTCTTGGCCACTGTGAATAATGCTGCAGTGAATGTGCCAGTGCATGTGTTTTTGTGTACCAATGTTTTCAAAGTTTTTTTGGTAGATACCCAGTAAAAGGATTGCTGGGTCATATGGTGAGTCTATTCTTAATTTTTTGAGGAACCATCATACTTTCTTCCATGACTATACAGTTTGCATTCCTACCAGCAGTGAATGAGGGTTCCTTTTTCTCCACAACCTCTCCAATACTTGTTATTACCTGTCTTATTGATAACAGTCAATCTAACAGGTGTGAAGTGGTATCTTGTGGTTTTGATTTGCATTTCTCTAGTAGCTAGCAAAGATGAGTATCTTTTCATATATCTGTTGGCCATTTGTATGTCTTCTTGGGAGAAATGTCTGTTCAGGTCCTCTCCCCATTTTTTAATTGGCTTGTTTGATTGTTAAGCTTTGTGAGTTCTTTATATATTTTGGATATTAACCCCTTATTAGAGCTGTTGTTTGTCAATATCAGCTCCCATTTGGTTGGCTGCACTTATATTTTGTTGTCAGTTTCTTTCGCTGTGCAGAAACTTTTTAGTTTAATATAGTCCCATTCATTTATTGTTGCTTTTACTTCCCTTGCCTTTGGGATCAAATTCATAAAATGTTCTCTATGGCCAAGGTCCATAAGTTTAGTACCTATATTTTCTTCTATGTGATTTATTGTTTCAGATCTTATATTTAGATCTTTGATCCATTTTGAATTAATTTTTGTGCAAGGGCACAAACTATAATCAAGTTTCATTCTTTTGCATGTGGCTTTCCAATTTTCCCAGCACCATTTATTGAAGAGGCTTTTTTTCTCTATTGTGTGTGTTTGGCTCCTTTGTCTAAGATGATTTGTCCATATATATGTGATTTTATTTCTGGGCTCTCGATTCTGTTCCATTGATCTGTATGTTTGTTTTTCTGCCAATACTATGCTGTTTTGATTATTGTAGCTGTGTAGTATAATTTGAAGTCAGGTAATGTGAAACTTCCAGCTTAATTCTTTTTTCTCAGGATTGCTTTGGCTATTCTGGGTCTTTTATGGGTTCATACAAATCTAATGATTTTTTTGTTCTATTTCTTTAAAAAATGCCATTGGGATTTTAATGGAGATTGCATTAAATCTGTGTATTGCTTTGGGTAATACGGCCATTTTAACTATGCTGATTCTTCCAACCCGTGAACATGGAATATTTTTCTATTTCATTATATCTTTTTCAATTTCTTTTAGTAATGCTTTGTAGTTTTCATTATATAGGGCTTTCACATCCTTTATTTATTCCTAGGCACTTTATTGTTATTATTATTTTTTGTAATTGTAAAAGGTGTTTTTTTTCAATTCATTTTTTGAAGTTTCATCATTGGTATATAGGGAAGCAGTACACTTTTTTTATTGATTTTAATTTATTGTGTTTACATAGATTCAAGTGTCCTACCAAATACAGTATATTTCCTCCCCACCCCCATGTTTCTCTCAACACCCCCCTTGTCCCCTCCCCCCAACGCCTTCCCCAATTCCCTCCAGGATTTGCTGTCCTGCTCTCTATAACGCTGTGCTATGTATATATAATTTTACTAACCTCTTTCCCTTCTCTGATCCCATCCTATCATCCCCTTTCCCTCTGACTGCTTTCCCTCTGGTCCCTTTGATCCCGCCTCTGCCTCTATTCCATTCCTCAGTTCACATAGTTCATTAGATTCCTCAAATGAGTGAGGTCATATGATATTATTCTTTCTCTGCATGGCTTATTTCACTTAGCATAATAGTTTCCAGGTCCATCCATGTTGTCGCAAAAGGTAAGATTTCCTGCTTTTTCATGGCCACATAGTGTTCCATTGTGAATATGTACCACAGCTTTCTAATCCACTCACCCACTGATGGACACTTGGGCTGTTTCCAGATCTTGGCTATTGTAAATAATGTTGCAATAAACATGGGGTGCTTTCTTCTTTTGAACCAGTGATTTGGTATTCTCAGGATATACTCCTAAAATTGGGATAGCTGGGTCAAAGGCAGTTTCATTCTTAACTTTTTGAGGAATCTCCATACTGTTTTCTACAGTGGCTGCACCAGTCTGCATTCCCGCCAGCAGTGCAGGAGGGTTCCCTTTTCTCCACATCCTCACCAGCACTTATTGTGTGTTGTTTTGTTAATGAGCGCCATTCTGACAGGTGTGAGGTAGTATCTCATTGTGGTTTTAATTTGCATTTCTCTAATGATTAGAGATATTGAACATTTTTCATATGCCTATTGGCCATCTGTATGTCCTCTTTGGAGAACTGTATATTCATTTCTTTTGCCCATTTTTTGATTAGATTGTTTACCCTCCTAGTGTTGAGTTTTACAAGTTCTTTATAAATTTTGGTTATTAACCCCTTTTCAGACATATTATCGAATATGTCCTTCCATTGTGTGGTTTGCCTTTTTATTTTGTTCATATTGTCTTTAGCTGTGCAAAAAAGCATTTTAGTTTTATATAGTCCCATTTATTCATCCTGTCCTTTATTTCACTTGCCTGTGGAGATAAATCAGCAAATATATTGCTGTGGTAGATGTTGGAGAGCTTACTGCCTGTATTTTCTTACAAGATGATTATGGTTTCATGACTTACATTTAAGTCTTTTATTAAATTTGAGTTTATTTTTGTGAATGGTGGTCTAGTTTCATATTTTTGCAAGTACCTGTTCAATTTTCCCAACACCATTTGTTAAAGAGACTGTCTTTACTCCATTGTATGCTCTTACCTCCTTTGTCAAATATCAATTGTCCATAAAGGTGTGGGTTTATTTCTGGGTGTTCTGTTCTGTTCCATTGATCTATATACCTGTTCTTATGCCAGCACCAAGTTGTTCTGAGTACAATGGCCTTGTAATATAACTTGATATCAGGAAGTGTGATAACACCCAATTTATTCTTCTTTTTTAAGATTGCTGAGGTTATTCGTGTTCTTTTTTTGTTTCCATATAAATTTTAAAATATTTGTTCTATATCTTTGAGGTATGCCATTGATATTTTAATAGGAATTGCATTGAATTTATAGATTTCTTTGAGTAATATAGACATTTTAATGATGTTTATTCTTCCTATCCATGAACATGGTATATGCTTCTACTTGTTTGTATCTTTCTTGATTTCTTTGATCAATGTTTTATAACTTTATGAGTACAAGTCTTTTGGTTAAATTTACTAATAGAACTTATTATTTTTGTTGCAATAGTGAAGGGGATTGTTTTCTTTTCTTAATTTCTATTTCAGACAGTTCATTGTTGGTGTATAAAAGTGCCTCTGATTTTTGAATATTAATTTTATATCATGCCACCTTGCTGAATTCATTTCTCAGGTCCAGTAGTTTTTTTTGACAGACTTTAGAGTTTTCTATATACAGTATCATGTCATCAGCAAATAATGATAGTTTTTACTTCTTCTTTTCCAATTTGGATGCCTTTTATTTCTTCTTCTTGTCTGATTGCTGTGGCTAGGACTTCCAGAACTATGTTGAATAAGAGTGGTGAGGGGAACAGCAAGATGGCAATGGAGTAGGCAGATGTACCAACTTCCAACTCCCAGAACCAAAGTGGATTATAACTTAATTTTAAGAACCATTATCTGGATAAACCAACTTTGAACTAAACTAAGTGGACTCTTCAATCAAGGAACACTGAAGAAGCCACATTGAGACTGGTAGGAATAGCAAAAACGTGAAGAGGGCTGCCTAGCTCCCCAGAGCGAACAGCAGCCCGGAGAGACTTGTGTGGTGGGAGGAGAGTTTGGCAGAGACGGAGGGACCTGGGTCCCAGGAATAAAGCCCCAGCCTGCAGCCCCAGAGCCTAGAAGAGGCGTTTGGACAGTATTGAGCTGTGAAACAAGTGATGATACTGTTTATGAGAAAGAGACAGTTTTCTCAGACCCAGGATTCTTCTTAAAGGGACAGTGCAGAAAACCTCTCTCACAACCACTCACCCGGGTCTCCAGGGAAGGGGGACAGAGGAGAGGACCAGAGCAGCGGGAAGAGAGTGTGAACTGGAAGGCACAGGGAGAAACACTCTGAGGGACAGCCACCCTAACCCCTGAGCTTAGTCACTTCCCTAATCGAAAACAAATATTTCCCCTGGAACTAGCAATCCCAGCAAAGGGAGACAGGACACCAGCCAAACAAGCTCTCCCACGGCACTTAGAGCAGAGCTGCTTAGATGAAGGGAGCTTCCAGGACTATAGTATGGAGTGTTAGGGTCTGAGCTGCAGTGCCCTTACCCACACTGCTGAGGGCTTTCTGGAGGGATGGTGGCAGCAGGACACTGAAACGCGGTTCTGTCAGTGGGGACAGAGGCCCAGCTGGTGTGAGCTCGGTCTAGCCCAGCAGGGGAGGAGGGGACGCGCAAAAGCGGTCCGGCAGCTGTGGGCGTGCCTGCAGCCCCACCTATGGGGAAAAGCGGGAGGCCAGGAACGGACAGAAATCTGCTCTGCGACCCTGCGCAAGCCGGCCCTGACTGCGGGGGCGGGGCTAAAGCCAGGGACAGGCGGAGGCTCACAACTGGGGGCATGCCAGCAGCCCCGTCCGACCCGAGAAACAGCTGCGAGCAGGCTCTGACCACGGGGGCTGGGCGGAAGTCTGGAAACAGGCTGGGTCCACAGATGAGCAAAGGTACTCACCCCTACACTTGGTGCTGAGGCTTGTGGCTTGAGTGCAGTGTGCAACCCCATCTGTGGGGGCAAGGTGAATGCCCAGACAGGCTGAGGCTTGTAAGCCAGGCACCAGAACACAACCCCTCCCATGGAGGAGAGGCAGAAATCACAGCAACAGCAGCAGTGGGCCAGCACTGGCAACGCCCATACCCAACCGCCCTAGGCAGCGGCAGAGGGGGTAACAGGCCTGCAGACAGACCACACCTAGGGAACACAAAGGCAACACCCATTGGACTCCAGTGGCCACACCCTTCTTATACACAGACAAAATGGGCAGGCAGAGAAATGCAACCCAAATGAATCAAGAGAAATCCCCAGAGAAGGACCTGAATGAACCAGATATAACCAAATTACCAAATGCAGAGTTAAAAAAATGATAAGATGTTTAAAGAGATTAGAGCAACAATGGACAGTCATTACAAACACCTAAATAAAGAGATAACAAGTATAAAAAAGGAAATTGAAATAATAAAAAAGAATCAGACAGAAATGACAAATATAGTATCAGAACTGAAGACCACAATGGAAGGAATTAAAAGCAGGATGGAGGAAGCTGAAGATTGAATCAGCGAGTTAGAGGACACAATAAACAAAGGCACAGAAGCAGAGAAGAAAAAAGAAAAGAGACTGAGGAAACTCTAAGGGAGCTCTGTGACAACATGAAGAGAAATAACATCCACATCATAGGTGTTCCTGAAGAAGAGGAGAAAGAACAAAAAATAGATACTTTGTTCAATCAAATCATAGCTGAAAAGTTCTCTAAATTAAGGCTGGAAAATGTTTCACATGTTCAAGAGCACAGAGAACTCCATTAAAGAGAAACCCAAAGAAATCTACACCAAGACACATCATAGTTAAAATATCAAAGCTAAGGAATAAAGAGAAAATTTTAAAAACTGCTAGAGATAAAAAGGCTATTACCTACAAAGGAGCCCGCATAAGAATGACATCCAACTTCTCAACAGAAACACTTGAGGCCAGAAGGGAATGGCAAGATATATTAAAAGTAATGCAGAACAAGAACCTACAACCAATACTACTCTATCCAGCAAGGATAACATTTAAAATTGAAGGAGAAATAATGAGCTTCCCAGACAAAGAAAACCTCAGGGAATTTATTAAAACCAAGCCTATTCTGCAAGAGATGCTAAGGGGCCTGTTGTGAATAGCTCAAAGGGGGAAAAGAATATAGCAAAAGAAGAATACAGCTTTAAAGAATAAAATGGCAATAAACAACTACATATCAATAATAACCTTAAATGTAAATGGATTAAATGATCCAATCAAAAGACATAGGATAGCTGCATGGATAAAGAAAAAGGACCCATACATATGCTGTCTACAAGAGACACACCTTAAAACAAAAGATACACATAGACTGAAGGTAAAAGGATGGAAAAAAATATTTCATGCAAATGGAAATGAAAAAAAAGCCGGGGTAGCGATACTTATATCTGACAAAATGGACTTTAAAACAAAGGCTGTAGTAAGAGATAAAGAAGGACACTACATAATGATAAAGGGAACAATTCAACAGGAAGATATAACTATTATAAATATCTACGTACCAAACATAGGAGCCCTGACATACATAAAGCAAACTTTGATGGATATAAGGGGCGAGATTAACAGCAATACTATCATAGTAGGGGATTTCAATACCCCACTAACTTCACTGAATAGATCCTCAAGAAAGAAAATTGATAAAGAAACAGCAGATTTAAAAGATACACTAGATCAACTCGATTTAATAGATATCTTCAGAACTTTTTACCCTAAAGCAACAGAATATACATTCTTTTCAAGCGCTCATGGTACGTTCTCTAGGATAGACCACATGTTAGGACACAACAATGGTCTCAATAAATTTAAGAAGATTGAAATCATATCAAGCATATTCTCTGATCACAATGCCATGAAACTAGAAATTAACCACAAAAGAAATACTGAAAAATACTCAAACACTTGGAAACTAAATAGCATGTTATTAAATAATGAATGGATTAACAATGAGATCAAAGAAGAAATAAAAAAGTTTCTAGAAACGAACGATAATGAGCATACATCAACTCAAAATTTATGGGACACAGCAAAAGCAGTACTGAGAGGGAAGTTCATTGCACTACAGGCATACCATAAGAAGCTAGAAAAAGCTCAAATAAGCAACCTGACCCTGCATCTAAAAGAACTAGAAAAACAACAGCAAATAAAGCCCAGGACTAGTAGAAGGAAGGAAATAATAAAGATCAGAGCAGAAATAAATGACATAGAGGCGAAGGAAACAATACAGAGGATCAATGAAACCAGGAGCTGGTTCTTTGAAAAGGTAAACAAGATCGATGAACCTTTAACTAGTCTCACCAAGAAAAAAAGAGGGAGCACTCAAATAAATAAAATTAGAAATGAGAGTGGAGAAATAACAACTGACACAACAGAAATATAAAGTATTGTAAGAAAATACTATGAAGAACTCTATGCCAAAAAATTAGACAATCTCAGTGAAATGGACAAATTTCTTGAATCATATAACCTTCCAAAAATCAATCTGGAAGAATCAGAACACCTATACAGACCAATTACAACAAATGAGATTGAAACAGTTATCAAAAAACTCCCAACAAAGAAAAGTCCTGGGCCTGATGGCTTCACAAGTGAATTCTACCAAAAATTCAAAGAACTAACTCCTATCCTCCTCAAGCTATTACAAAAAATTCAAGAAGGAGGAAGACTTCCAAACTCCTTTTATGAGGTTAGCATAATTCTGATCCTGAAACCGGGCAAAGACAACACAAAGAAAGAAAATTATAGGCCAATATCCCTGATGAATTTAGATGCTAAAATTCTCAACAAAATATTAGCCAACCGGATCCAGCAATATATGAAAAAAATCATACACCATGATCAAGTGGGATTTATTCTGGAGAGGCAAGGCTGCTTCAATATTCGCAAATCAATCAATGTGATTCATCACATAAACAAAAGGAAGGACAAAAATCACATGATAATTTCAATAGATGCAGAAAAACCACTTGATAAAATCCAGCACCCATTCATGCTCAAAACTCTCAGTAAAGTGGGAATACAGGGAACATTCCTTAACATGATAAAGGCCATCTATGACAAACCCAAAGCAAACATCATACTAAATGAGCAAAAATTAAAAGCAATCCCCTTAAGATCAGGAACCAGGCAGGGGTGCCCCCTATCACTACTCTTATTCAACATAGTTCTGGAAGTCTTAGCTATAGAAATCAGACAAGAAGAAGAAATAAAAGGCATACAAATTGGAAAAGAAGAAGTAAAACTGTCATTATTTGTAGATGATATGCTATTGTATATAGAAAACCCTAAAGTCTCAGTCAAAAAACTACTGGACCTGATAAATGAATTCAGCAAGGTGGCAGTATATAAAATTAATACTCAGAAATCAGAGGCATTTCTATATACCAACAATGAACTGTCAGCAAAAGAAATTAAGAAAACAATCTCCTTCACTATTGCAACCAAATAATAAAGTAGCTAGGAGTAAATTTAACCAAGGAGGTTAAGGACTTGTACTCGGAAAATTATAAAACATTGATAAAAGAAATCAAGGAACATACAAACAAGTGGAAGCATATACCGTGCTCATGGTTAGGAAGAACAAACATCATTAAAATGTCTATATTACCCAAAGCAATTTATAAATTCAATGCAATACCAATTAAAATACCAATGACATACTTCAAAGATATAGAACACATATTCCAAAAATTTATATGGAACCAAAAAAGAACACGAATAGCCTCAGCAATCTTAAAAAGAAAAAATAAAGCAGGAGGTATCACTCTTCCAGATATCAAGGTTTACTACAAGGCCACTGTACTCAAGACAGCCTGGTACTGGCATAAGAACAGGCACATAGATCAATGGAACAGAACAGAGAACCCAGAAATAAACCCACAGCTTTATGGACAACTGATATTTGACAAAGGAGGAAAGAACATACAATGGAGTAAAGACAGCCTCTTTAACAAATGGTGTTGGGAAAATTGGACATCTATCTGCAAAAAAGTGAAACTAGACCATCAACTTACACCATTCACAAAAACAAACTCAAAATGGATAAAAGACTTAAACGTAAGCCATGAAACCATAAGCATCTTAGAAGAAAACATAGGCAGCAAGCTCTCCGACATCTGTTGCAGCAATATATTTGCCGATTTATCTCCACGGGCAAATGAAATAAAAGGCAAGATAAACAAATGGGACTATATCAAACTAAAAAGTTTTTGCACAGCTAAAGACAATAAGAACAGAATAAAAAGACAAACCACACAATGGGAGAACATATTCAACAACACGTCTGATAAGGGGTTAATAAGCAAAATTTATAAAGAACTTTTAAGACTCAACACCAAGAAGACAAACAATCCAATAAAAAATGGGCAAAAGAAATGAATAGAAATTTCTCTAAAGATGACATACAGATGGCCAATAGGTATATGAAAAAATGCTCAACATCACTAATCATTAGAGAAATGCAAATTAAAACCATAATGAGATATCACCTCACACCAGTCAGAATGGCACTCATCAGCAAAACAACACAGAGTAAGTGCTGGTGAGGAAGTGGAGAAAAGGGAACCCTCCTGCACTGCTGGTGGGAATGCAGACTGGTGCAGCCACTGTGGAAAACAGTATGGAGATTCCTCAAAAAATTAAAAATCGAACTGCCTTTCGACCCAGCTATCCCACTTTTAGGAATATACCCTAAGAACACCATAGCACTCTTCGAAAAGAAGAAATGCGCCCCCATGTTTGTGGCAGCATTGTTCACAATAGCAAAGATCTGGAAACAGCCAAGTGTCCGTCAGAGGACGAGTGGATTAAAAAGCTTTGGTACATATATACTTTGGAATACTACTCAGCCATAAGAAATGATGACATTGGATCATTTACAACAAAATGGATAGACCTCGATAACATTATATGGAGTGAAATAAGTAAAACAGAAAAAAGGTAAGAACAACATGATTTCATACATAGGTGAGTCATAAAAGCAAGACTATGAGACATGGACAAGAGTGTGGTGGTTATGGGGTGAAGGAGGGAAGAGAGGGAGGGAGAGGGGGGAGGAGAGGGGCACAAAGAAAACCAGATAGAAGGTGATAGAGGACAATTTGACTTTGGGTGATGGGTATGCAACATAATTGAATGTTAAGATAACCTGGAGATATTTTCTTTGAACATATGTATCCTGATTTATTAATGTCACCCCATTAATATTAATAAAAATTTTAAAAAAGAGTGGTGAAAGGGGGCACACCTGCCTTGTTCCTGATCTTTAGGGGATTGCTTTTAATTTTTTCCCATTGAGTATGATGTTGACTGTGGGTTTGTCATATATGGCCTTTATCGTGTTGAGGTATGTTCCCTGTATTCCCACTTTGCTGAGAGTTTTGATCATAAATGGGTGCTGGATTTTATCAAATGCTTTTTCTGCATCTATTGATACTATCGTGTGTGGTTTTTCTCCTTCCTTTTGTTTATGTGATGAATCATATTGATTGATTTGCAAATGTTTTCCAGTCTTTCCTCCGTAGAATAAATCTCACTTGATCATGATGTACGATTTTTTTCATGTATTGCTGGATCCAGTTTGCTAATATTTTGTTGAAAATTTTAGCATTTAAATTCATCAGGGATATTGGCCTATAGTTTTCTTTCTTTGTAGTGTCTTTGCCTGGTTTTGGAATGAGAATTATACTCGCCTCATAAAAGGAACTCGAAAGTCTTCCATCCTCTTGTATTTTTGAAATAACTTGAGAAGGATAGGTGTTAATTCTTCTTTGAATATTTGGTAGAATTCGCCTATGGAGCCATCTGGCCCAGGATTTCTGTTTGTTGGGAGTTTTTTTGATAACCATTTCAATCTCATTTGTTGTAATTGGTTTGTTTAGGTTTTCTGATTCTTTCAGATTGCTTTTTGAAAGATTATATGTTTCAAAGAATTTGTCCATTTCACCTAGGTTGTCTAATTTTTTAGCATACAGTTCTTCATAGTATTTTCTTACAATCCTTTGTATTTCTTCTGTGTCAGTTGTTACTTATCCATTCTCATTTCTAATTTTATTTATTTGAGTCCTTTCTCCTTTTTGCTTGGTGAGTCTGGTTAAAGGTTCATCAATCTTGTTTACTTTGTCAAGGAACCAGCTCTCGGGTTCATTGATCTTCTGTATTGTTTTTTTAGCCTCTATGTCATTTATTTTCACTTTGATCTTTATTCTTTTCTTTCTTCTACTTCCTCTGGGCTTTACTTGCTGTTCTTTTCTAGTTCTTTTAGATGCAGGGTAATTTGTTTATTTGAGCTTTTTCTTGCTTCTTACAGTATGCCTCTAATGCTATGAACTTCCCTCTCAGGACTGTTTTTGCTGTGTCCCATAAATTTTGAGTTGTTGTATGTTCATTTTCATTTGTTTTAAGGAAATTTTTGATTTCTTCCTTGACCTCATTGTAAACCCATTTGTTATTTAATAACATGTGATTTAGTCTCCAAGTGTTTGAATGTTTTTCAGTTCTTCTATTATAGTTGATTTCTAGTTTCATGCCATTGTGATCAGAGAAGATGATTGATATGATTTCAATCTTCTTACATTTATTGAGACTCGTTTTGTGTCCTAACGTGTGGTCTATCCTAGAGAATGTACCATGAGCACTTGAAAAGAATGTATATTCTGTTGCTTTAGGGTAAAAAGTTCTGAAGATATCTATTAAATCCAGTTGATCTAGTGTGTCCTTTAAGGCTGCTGTTTCTTTGTTGATTTTCTTTCTTGAGGATCTATCCAGTGATGTTAGTGGGGTATTGACATCTCCAGTATTTCTGTTGATCTTGCCCTTTATGTACATCAAAATCTGCTTTATATATTTAGGTGCTCCTATATTAGGTGAATATATATTTATAATGGTTATATCTTCCTGTTGGATTGCTCCCTTTATCATTATATAGTGACCTTCTTTATCCCTTACTATTGCCTTTGTTTTAAAGTCTATTTTATCAGATATAAGTATTGCTACCCCAGCTTTCTTTTCATTTCCATTTGCTTTAAATATTTTTTTTCATCCCTTCACTTTCATTCTATGTGTATCTTTTATTTTGAGGTGGGTCTCTTGTAGACAGCATATGTACGGGTCCTGTTTTCTTATCCACACAGCTACCCTATGTCTTGTGATTGGAATATTTAATCCATTTACATTTAATGTTATTATTGATATGTAGTCATTTATTGCCATTTTATTCTTTAAATCTACATTCCTCTTTTTCTAGATATTTTTCCCTTTGTTCTGTTTACAATAGGCCCCTTAACATTTCTTGTGCATTGGTTTGGTTGTAATGAATTCCTTGAGGTTTTTTTTGTTGTTGTTGTTCTGGGAAGCTTTTTATTTCTCCTTCAATTTTAAACAATAGCTTTGCTGGATAATGAAGTCTTGGTTGTAGGCTCTTGTGTTGCATTACTTTGAATATTTCTTGCCATTCCCTTCTGGCCTCAAGTATTTCTGTTGAAAAGTTGGATGTCATCCTTATTGGGGCTTCTTTGTAGGTGATTGACTGCTTTTCTCTTGAAGCTTTTAGTATTTTTTTTATCTCTTAACTTTGGTATTTTAATTATGATGTGTCTTTGTGTAGGTCTCTTTTGGTTCCTCTTTAATGAGACTCTGTGCTTCTTGAATCTGTGTGACTTTTTCCTTCATCAATTTAGGGAAGTTTTCAGCTATGATTTCTTCAATCAGGTTCTCTATTCCTTGTTTCTTCTCTTCTCCTTCAGGAACCCCTATGATGTGGATGTTGTTTCTCTTCATGTTTTCACAGAGCTCTCTTAGAGGTTCCTCAGACTTTCTGAGCCTCTTTTCTTTTCTTTTTGCTGTTCTGCTTCTGTGCTTTCATTTATCTTGTCCTCTAAATTGCTGATTCAATCCTCTGCTTCATTCAGCCTTCTGTTAATTCCTTCTAGTGTAGTCTTCATTTCTGATATTGTCTTTGTCATTTCTGTTTGATTTTTTTTTTTATGATTTCAGTGTCCTTTTTTAATATATATATTTAAATTTTTTAACTGTTTATTTCATTGATTTTAGAGTGAAAGAAAAGAGACAGACAGAGACGACAGAAACATTGATCTGTTCCTGAATGTGCCCTGACCAGGGATCAAACTGACAACCTCTGCTTCAGCATGATGCTCTAGCCAACCAAGCTATCCGGTCAGGGCACAATGTCCCTTATGATACTTGCTATCTCTTTATTTAGGTGCTCATTATGTCCATCCATTGTTGCTCTAAGATCCTTGAGCATCTTAACAATCATTATTTTAAACTCTGTATCCAGTATCTTGGTTATTTCCATCTCATTCAGTTGTTTTTCTGGGGATTTCTCTTGTTGATTCATTTGGATTGTATTTCTGTCTTCTTCTTTTGTCTGTGGATAGACTGCTCCTTTGGGTGTGCTGTTTGTGTAGCCAGCAGAGTATAGGGTTGGTGTTGTCTGCCTCCAGCTTCCAGTTCTGTTGTTTCTAGATCTTCTTGGGTTGGCATCAGCTGTTGTTTGTAATCCGCTGTGGGCTACTTGTCTGCTACTACTACTCTTTTTGCTATTTGTGTTGGCATTTTCTGTGCCTTAGCTGGGTCAGGTGTGAGGAGCCCTTCCTTAAGATATCACTCTAACTAGGGTTGTTGGGTCTTGAGCTGATGCTCTCCATATCTGTCCACTGGATGTGCCATCCTTGGATCTCCCTGGCTGGAACCTGGCATAGAACAGTGGGGGTCACTGCCTAGGACTGGCCCTTAGCATTCTTTTTGGAGCTACAGGCAATCCAGAATTTGTGGCTGCTTCTGCTGGGTCCAAGTGCCATTGTAAATATCAGCTGCACTCCTAGGCTGGCTTCTATCTACTCTTGGCCAGTGGGTGTGACCTCTGTGTTCCTGAGGTGTGGTCTGCCGCTGCCTCCTCAGGCATTTGGGCACAGGCACCACTGGGTGCATGGGCTGCCTCCCTGGCCACCACCAGGCCACCTTGCTGGCCACGCCCTGTGGGCACTTGGGCTGCTTTGCTGGGTGCTGCCCCCACCGCCGTGAGTGTGCAGCCGGTGCTGCTGCAGCTGGGTTCACCCACCCTTTGAGGGGCACTCAGCAGCATGGGGAGGCAGTATAGCCCAGACCTCATCCATCACTCAAAACCTGTGTCCCTGATGCACCCGTGCTTTTAAGCAACTCTTTGCTCTGAATAAAGTAGGAGAGCCTCCAGTGGGCAGGGTAATTGCTTCCCTTTGCTAATGTTGCTTCTCCCAGGAAAAATGGCCACTTTTGATTTGGGAAGTGACTCAGCTGAGGGGTTAGGGTGGCTGTCCCCCACAGTCTTTCCCTGTGGCTCTGAGATTACACTGTCTCTTGCAACTCCAGTCCTCTCAGGTCTCCCCAATCTGGGAGCCCCTCGTAAGTGGCTGTGAACGAGGTTTTCTGCACAGTCCCTTTAAGACAGAGCCTGCGTCTGAGAGTTCTGTCTCCCTCTCGCAAACAGTAACGTGGCTCTTCTCTCAGCTAAATACTGTCCGTAACCTCTTCTAGTCTCTGGGGTCCTAGCTTGGTGCTCTGGTCCTGGGGCTGAGGACCACAACTCTCCAGGCAACCCACCCCGCCGTGAGAGTCCCTCCAGGCTGCCGCTTGCTCCTGGGAGCAGGGCAGCACTTTCTGCGTCTCTGCCTTTCCTACCAGTCTCAGTGTGGTTTCTTCGGTGATCCTTGATTATAGATTCCTCTTAGTTTAGTCCAAAGTTGGTTTTTCAAGATGATTGTTCCCAAGTTAAGTTGTAATCCACTTTGGTTCTGGGAAGTGGGAGTTTTAATGTCCGCCTACTCTGTTGCCATCTTCTGGTTCCCTGGGAAGCACTAGACTTTTGTATATTGATTTTGTATTCTGTGACTTTACTGTATTTGTTTATTGTTTCTAGTAGTTTTGTTTTTTGGTAGAGTCTTTGGAGTTTTCTATATATATTGAGGTAGTTTCCTTTTATACCCATTTTATTGAGTTTTTAAAAGATAAATGGATGTTGTATCTTATTGAATGCCTTTTTTGCCTCTATTGATAAGATCATATGATTTTTGTCTTTTGTTTTGTTGAGATGGTGTATTTCACTGATGGATCTGTATATGTTGAACCATCCTGTGCTCCTGGAATGAATTCCACTTGATCATAATGTATTATTTTTTTAATGTACTGTCATATTAGATTTGCTAGTGTTTTGTTTAGGATTTTTGCATCTGTATTCATTAGCAATATTGGCCTGTAGTTTTATTTTTTTGTATTATCCTTGCCAGGTTTTGGTATGAGGGTTATGTTGGCCTCATAAAATATGTTAAAGAGTATTGCTTCTTCTATCTTTTGGAAAACTTTGAGAAGGATAGGTACCAAATCTTCCTGGAATGTTTGGTAGAATTCACTAGTTTAGCCCTCTGGTCCTGGACTTTTAATTTTGGGAAGATTTTTTATAGGTGTTTCTATTCCCTCCCTGCTTGTAGATCTATTTAGGTTTTCCACTTCGTCATGACTCAGGCTAGGAAGATTATATAGTTCTAGAAATTTATCCATTTCTTTTAGGTTGTTGAATTTGGTGGCATATAATCTTTCATAGTATTCTACTATGATTCTTTGTATATCTTTGATGTCTGTGGTAATTTCCCCTTTTTAATTTCTTTAGTGAGTCTAGCCAGGGGTTTGTCAATTTTATTGATCTTTTCAAAGAACCAGCTCTTTTTTGTATTAACTTTTTCTGTAGTTTTTTGTTCTCTATTTCATTTAGTTCTGCTCTAATTTTTACTATTTCCTTTCTTCTGCCGACTTTGGGTTGCCTTTGTTGTTCGTTTCCTACTTCTTTAAGGTGTGATGTTAGGTTGTTCCCTTGGAATCTCTTTTGTTTATTGAGACAAACTTGTAATGATATAAACTTCCCTCTTTGAGATGTTGTGTTGTCATTCTTGTTTGTATATATCTTTTTTTTTTTTTTTTTTTTTTTCCTGACAGAGACAGAGAGAGAGAGTCAGAGAAAAGAACCCGGGTCCTCTGTGTTTCATCTGATAATCTGATGCTCTATCCACTGCAGTACTGCCTGGTCAGGCTTTATATATCTTTTGTCTCTGCTTTTATTTCTTCTTTGACCCAGTCATTTTTTAGAAACATGTTGTTTAATTTCCACATTTTTGTGGGTTTCTTTACTTCCTTTTCATATTTGAATTCTAATTTCAAAGCCTTATGGTAAAAAATATGCTTAGTATAATTTTAATCTTTTTGAATTTGTTGAAGTTAGTATTGTGGCATAACATATGGTCTATACTTGAGAACGTTCCATGCACACTGAAAAAGAATGTATAATCTGATGCTCTGGAATGAAATGTTCTGTAAATGTCTATTATGTTCATTTGTTCCAGTGTATTGATTTTCTGTTTGGATGATCTATCTATAGCCATCAATGGTGTGTTGAAATGTCTAAGTATGATTGTGTTTTTGTTTGTTTCTATTTTTAGATCAGTTAGTAGCTTTCTGCTATAGTTTGGTCCTCCCTGATTTGGTGTATATATATTAAGAAACATTATGTTTTTTTGATACAATGTTCCCTTTATCATTATGAAATGTCCATCTTTGTCTCTAGTTACCTTTGTTGTCTTGGAGTCAGTATTGTCAGCTCTAAGTATTGCTAACATCTGCTTGTTGGGGGGTACATTTTGCTTGGAGAATAATTTTATAACCTTTCACTTTGAGTCTACTTTTGTCCCTGCAGCTTAGATGTGTCTCTTGAAGGCAGCATATGTCTGGGTTTTGCTTTTTGATCCAATCTGCTACTCTGTGTCTCTTTATTGGTGAGTTCAATTCATTTACATTTATGGTAATAATTGATGTATGAGGATTTTCTATAGCCATTTTATGTTTTATTTTCTGGTAGCTCTGTGTCTCTTTTGTTTTTTTGTGTGTGTGTGTTTCTGTCAGTTGTTTTTGTTTGTGGTATTCCATGTTTCTTCCCTCTATTTCTTCCTCTTTTTGAAAGCTATGTATTTCAGTTTGGTTTTTCCATGAGTGGTTACCTTAGGTTGTTGAGAAAATAGTTTCATATATATAAGAGGTCTTTGTCTTATGAGTACTTCTGTACTTCATCCTCCTTTGCTACTTCAGACCTTTATCTGCTCCCCTTTTATGTTTTTGTTGTCACAGACTATCCCTGTTTATATTGTAAACTTGTTGGAGTTCTTACTTGTAGTTTTGATTTGTTTTGTTCTTTGTATCCATAAAATAACCCCTTTGAGCATTTCCTCCAGTGGGGATTTTCTGGTGATAAATTCCCTCAGTTTCTGTACATATGGAAAAGTTTTTATTTCTCCTTCATATTTGAAGGATGACTTCTGTGGATATAATATTCTTGGCTGGTAATTCCTCTCTTTCAGTACTTTGAATGTTTGGATCCACTCTCTTCTGGCTTGTAGAATTTCTGCTGAGAAGTCTAATGATAACCTGTTGGGCCTTTCTTTATATGTTAAGTTCTTCTTTGCTCTAGCTGTATTGAAGATTCTTTCTTTGTTATTGATTTTTGACATTTTTATTACAATGACCTTACAGGAGGCCTTAGAGAAGGCCTTAGAGAAGGATTGAGGTAATTAGGCATTCTGTTTGCTTCTTGGATTTAAGGATCTAACTCTTTCCACAGGCTTGGGAAATTCTCATCAATTATTTGTTTGAACAGGTTCTCCATTCCCTTCTCCCTTTCTTCTTCTTCTGAAATACCCATTATTTTTATACTGCTTTTTCTGATGGAGTCAGGCAATCCTCACAGAGCTCTCTCATTTATTAAAAGTCTTGAGTCATTCTCTTTTTCCCTCTGTATCATCTCTAGTGTCTGTCTTCAATGTCATGGGTTCTCTGTCTGGACTGTTCTGTTAGCTAAACTTGCTACTTCATTTTTCAATTTGTGTATTGAGTTCTTCATCTCTGTTTTTTAAGTTTCAATCTCCTTGGTGAGGTATTTGTTTTGTTTTCGGAGCTTAGTAAGTTGTATATCAGTGTTTTCTCTCATCTCCTTGAGTATTTTCAGGAATTCAATTTTGAATTCTCTATTATTTAACTCCAAGGTTTCTATGTGATTGAAATTGCTTTCTGGAGATGTTTCATTTTGTTTCTAAAATGTGTTCTTTTCTTGGGTAGCCACGATATTCCTTTTTTCTGCTTCAAGGGCATTTGACAGTGGTATTTTTTAAAAAATCAAACAAAAATAACAACTACAAAATAGATATAAAATTAAATTTGAAAGTAAAATAAAATAAAAATATGAAAAAAATTACAAGAAACAAAAACAAATAAAATAACATAAAACAAACAAAACAACAACAAAAAGAACTAAAGAAAAAATATTAGAAGAGCCTGACCTGTGGTGGTGCAGTGGAAAAAGTGTTAACCTAGAATGCTGAGGTCACTAGTTTGAAACCCTGGGCTTGCCTGGACAAGGTACTTATGAGAATTGATGCTTTCTGCTCCTTCCCCCTTCTCTCTCTTCTCTAAAATGATTAAAGCAGTGGTTCTTAACCTTTTTTGAGGTACCGAACCCACCAGTTTCATATGCTCATTCACCAAACCCTTCTTTAGTGATAAATAAAATATGATTTTTTTTCCCAAATTCAAGACATAGGTATATGTTTTTTTACTGGTGCACAAAATGAGCCGTGCATGAGCATCACCTTGCTCAAAGAACAAAACCAACAAAGTGCATGAACTCACAACAAATTACGGTATTACTTTATTCTGGCCTCCACAGCAGAGCCTTCTCCGAACCCCTGAGACCAGCTCATCGAACCCCTAGGGTTCGATAGAACCCAGGTTAAGAACCACTGGACTAAAGTCTTAAAAAAATTAGAAAAAGAACATTTCCAAGAGGTTTTTCTATATTTTCCCAGTAGGTGGGGCTATGTTACAAGTTTTAGCTCTATAAAAACCAAGGCCAAACTACTGAGAAGCTGCTGTCACAAAGTTGGAGGCAGGACTGCCATCATGATGATGAGTGGGACTTGTGAGAGCTTACGGCTTTAGCAATGGTGATCTCAAGCCTCCGGGTGTTTCTGTCTGTGTCTGAACAGACCAGGGGACCAAACACAAAGCACCTCTGTTCTTTGTCTGTGGGGTATGTCACTGCCACTATCTGTACCCACAAGGGGTGGGAGGTGATATCTGGGAGGCTGGGGGGTGCACTTTGTATTTTTGCATCTCTGTTCCAGTGCAGGCTGTGAGTCAACCGTGGGAACATTGGTGGTGGCCCCACACTTTTCTGCTTTTGTTCAGTATCACACCAAATACCCTTCAATCTCTCCCCTCTTTCTGGCAGAACAACAACAAGTCACTACAGGTTTCTCCCCTCTCTGGAACCCTGGCAGACAGAAATTCAGACAGTCCAGGTTTCTTTCCTCTTCCCAGCTGCCAGTGAACTTGCCTTATCTTCCTTGTTTTTTTTACCGTTCCCACCTTGATTGAGATGCACAGATCTTTCAGGCAAGCCTGCAAGCCCAGCTGGGATTCCTTCACTGAGTTATAGATGTTTAGTTTGTTGAAATTTCAAGGGGAGAGATCAAGAGTATCTCTCACACTGACATTACTCTGATATCATCCCAATAACAGAGTCTAACATGGTCAGTTTCAAGGTGCCTGGAGTTGGGAAGAGACACATAATAACTCACTATTACATAAAATTTCCAGCATGCCAATACTGTTGCAGGAAAGATGGAGGATAATAGACGTCCAGACAACTTAACAGAGGAAGAAGAATTTATTAGTGGCTAGTGGAGCATGTGAGACTAATAGCACCAAAGTATGAGCTCCCCAAAGTTAGATTTTTTACATCTTATATACCTCTTACAGTGTCCACGCAAGGGGCATGTGATTCCTTTGTCTGAGGCCCTATGTGCACCTCGTGGCTCAAGGTGGGGTGGGGAGTTTTGGCGGGGCAGCAAGGGGGGAGGGGTCTCCAGACCCCTGGCCCTATTTATTTACAGATCTTGTTTCTCTTGTAAGTATTGTAAGAATCTCCAGGAGATCAGTTAGAGATCTCCTGTTAGAGTTAAAGATGTGGATAATCTTTAACTGGCTGAGCCAGTCATTCCTGCAGGCCCCATTCTCCTGCATTCTTCTGGTTTCTCCCCTCTCCTTTTCCCCTTTGAGACTCTAGAAATCCCCCACCCCCTTTTTTTTATGCTGGAGTCTCACATTCTTTGTCTAACTCCTGGGGGATTTCCTGATAGTGGTGGGTAAAGTACATATGGGCTGTAGTTCATTGCTGTGTGGTGACTTCTACCATGCTCTTTAAGTTGTTCATTAACAGAGGCAGCAAACATGGTCCTAACAGGCAGACTCCTAGGAGCAGTAAAACTACTCTTACTAAAGCTTTAAACCCATCAAAGGCTGAGAACCATCTCCCCAAAAGGCTATCCGGGTCCCATCTGAGCCAAACTTGCATGAGCATATGTGCCAGTCTTGTCATATTTTTGACAAGGTCTTCAACTGCCTGGCCCTGTTCATCTATCTGCAGGCAACAATTGGTGAGATTGAATTTCTCACATACTTCTTTTGCTGCTAATAGATAGTCTAGCGCCAACCTGTTTTGGTAGATGGCATTTCTCACATGAGTCTGTTGATCTGCAAGGAGGCTTAGGGCTCTCCCAGTTTCATTGGTAATGATTTCTAAGATTGCCTACAGTTGAAAAATCCAGTTTAACATGTAAATAGGGGTATAGTATCCCCAAGAACCATCCTTTGCCCAGGTGGCAGGTCCATAGTTTTAGAATATTTTTTCTGGGGGCCACTCATCATCTTTCCAGTCTTCTATCAGGAGTTTTCTTTTTGCCTATTGTAAGGGCTGTGGGGCTGGGTAGCCAAGCAGTTCCCCTGTTTTCAGAGACAAGAGGAAGAAAAATGGCTTTATTATACCAATTATACAGCTCCCTTCCCAATTCCTGGGAAGGCGGATATAGGCCCTGTTTCTGCAGATCCAGTAAAGTCCACGTGGTGCTATCCAGTCTCGGACCTTGCCAGAATCCTGCCAGGATCCAGCTAACTCTGGGCACCTGGTCAATGAATTTTTCTCTGTCTGGTTTCCCTACCACATGTTTTGTTTGGAGGTGGCATTATAATACTATTGGCCAAGGCAAGTTAAATCTCCGACTAATGAAATTTCCTCCACCTCTGGCCAAGCAGTATTATTGTCTTATAATAGTGTTTTAAAATCCATTGACTGTCGTCAGAAGTGCGGGAGCCATTATGTTTGGCATAGCCCCAGTGAGAACCAATTCTTTGGCTTCCCATGACCATCTATCCCCTATTAGAGTTCCCACACATACATAGCAAGAGGTGACATTTAGGGAATGAGCTATTCCTTCAGCCATCCTGAGGAATAAGTTCTTACTTGATTGTGTTGGTGGGGGTAGGGATTCAGTTGCTTCCCCATAGAAGGACTTATATACTTGAAAGGCTTGAGTGGGGTGGTCCAGTACCTGACCTCTGATAAGGATTGGAACAATGCGATCTAGCCCTTTCTGTCAATGCCAAGTGTTAGCATTTCTTTAGCCTTCCAATGGGAGTTTAAGGGATTGGTTATGATTAGCTCTAAGGGACTACACTCATGGGTGGTGCAGTTTGACAGAGCTGCCCCTTTCTTAAAACATATTTCTTTCTTTTTAGAGGTGTCCTTTTCCCAAGTAGTCCATGACCAATATTCACCAGTTATTCTACAGGGGTAGCTCTGAGCACATATATACTTTTTCATTTACCTTGTAGCTTCTCTCCCAGCCAAGGGATCCACATCCCCTTTCTACATGACTCATAGTGGCACATGCATCAATCCTTAAGAAGACTTGTTCAGGGCTTCCTTTGATCCTAGTTTGTGTCATGGTTGGCCCATCATTCCATTCCCAAACTCCTCCTCCCTTTGCTACTTTTACCTTGAACACTACTTTGGCGGGAGAGTCTGTGAGGTTATAACAGATATAAGGTTGGTCATTTCCTGGGTCATATACTAAATATTGAGTCTGATTATAGGTACAAGTCCCTTTCTGGGTTCCCTGGCATTCATAGAAGCTATAGAAAAGCAAGGTGGTGGAGACTTTTTGACTTTCCTTGGTGACACAGATACATAGTTTATAGTCCTCTGTCTTAGTGCTCCTCCTTCCCCAGAGTCCAATTCTAAGGAGCCCCATGGCAAGGTTCCTCAGGCTTCAGTCATACATGGACCAGCTAGCTCAGGGGTCAGGAACCTTTCTGGCTGAGAGAGCCATTAATGCCACATATTTTAAAATGTAATTCCTTGAGAGCCATACAACAACCCATATACCTTACACATTATTCAATAAAAATTTGGTGTTGTCCCAGAGGACAGCTGTGATTGGCTCCAGCCACCCACAATCATGAACATGAGCTGTAGGAAATTAATGGATTGTAATACATGAGAATGTTTTATATTCTTAACGTTATTATTTTTTATTAAAGATTTGTCTGCAAGCCAGATGCAGCCATCAAAAGAGCCACATCTGGTTCACAAGCCATAGGTTCCTGACCTCTGAGCTAGATTTTGGTTTGTGGCTGGAGCAGGGGGTGTTGTCTATCTCAGAGTCAACTTACAGAGATTGGTGGGATCCATCTGCACCATTCATGAAGGGGTCTCTGCGGGAGCCACTGGCTTCAGTCGACTGTGGTGAACCTAGGCAGGTGTTCCCTCTACTTTGGCAGCCATTGGAGTGGTCAGGATCACAGTGTAGTGCCTTCTCTACTTGGAATGGAGGGGTGCTGGATTCCAATCTTTGGCCCACATCTGGTTACCTGGGGTAAAAGGATAAACAGGAGCAAACTGACAGATTGGAGCCCTATCCAACACCCACTTGGATATGGTATAGGCTACCTTGCGTAAAGCCTCTAGTTGTCTGTGTGGGTCTGTTTCTCCTAGTTCTTGGGGGATCCCTGGAAAACTGTGTAATATTGGAGAAGACCTATTGTATAATATTTCATAAGGTGAGTACCCAGTGTTTGTGGATGGGGTACACAAAATTTTAAACAGAATTAAAGGTAAAGCTTGCACCCATTTAAGATTTGTCTCCTGACATAACTTGCTAAGCCCTAACTTTCGAGTCCTATTCATGTGTTCCATCTTCCCCGAACTCTGTGGCCTGTATGCCACATGGAGCTTCCAGGTGATGCCTAAGGCTTGTATTGTTTCTTGTACCACCTTAGCCACAAAAGCAGGGCTATTGCCAGAGCCTATATGAAGTGACAGTCCAAATCTTGGAATGACTTTCCTAAGCAGTGCCTTAGTTACTTCTCTGGCCTTTTCAGTTTGGGTGGGATAGGCTTCTACCTACCCTGAGTAGGTGTACACTAGCACTAACAAGTACCAGCAGCTTTAGCTTGGGGTCTTTTCAGTGAAGGCTACTTGTATATCCTCAAAGGGGGCTGCCCCATAAGACTGGATACCTGGAGGTATCGAGGGTCCTTGTTTGGCATTGTTCTGGCAGCAGGTTGGGCAGCACAAGCTGACTCCTTTGACTAAAGTTGCTAGGAGAGCAATGTAAAAATACCTTCCTAGAAGTTTTTATGTTTTTTTCTTCTTGTCCCATATGGGTGGCAGAGTGTAAAACCTGGACTACTGCAGGTCCGAACAGGTGGGGAATGACAACTCTACCATTTGGCAGTTGCACCCAGCCATCCTTTCATTCTTTTGCCCCTTCTTTTTCCATTCACCTTTTCTCTCCCTCAGAATATTTGGGTGCAAGATCCAGGGCCCATGGGATGAGATGGACTACAGTAACCTTGTGGTAGGGCAGAGTAGAAGCCCTCTTTGCCTCTGTGTCTGCTCTGGCATTCCCCTGGTCTTCTACCGTTCCTCCCTTCTGGTGTATTCCACACTGGATTACTGCTATTTGTTTTGGCTTCCAGAAGCTGAAGAATTTCTCCTGGATATTTGAGGTCCTTGCTCCCAGCAGTCAGGAGCCCTCTTTGCTTATATTTGGCCCATGGACTTGTAGAGTAAGAAAGACAAAGCAGGGGTCCGTAAAAATGTTTTCTCTTTTTCCTTCACTGAGAGCCCTAGGGCCCAAGTCAGAGCAATTGGTTCTGCCCATTGAAAAGAAGTGCCGTGGGGTAAAGGCTGCACCTCTATAGTCTCTGTGAGAGTCACTACTGCATACCCTGCTTGCCTTTTCTCTCATGAGTTGACAGAGCTGCTTCTATCTACATACAGCTCTTAATCTGGGTCTCTTATGGGTTGGTCTCTGGCTGGTTGGATGGAGTACATGGAGTCAAGCACTTCTAAGCAATTGTGCTGCTGCTTTCCTTCCTTCACTGGGAGCAGTGTCACTGGGTTTAAAGTGGTACACACCTCTATTGCCAGCCTTGGGTTTTCACAGAGTAAACTCTGGTATTTAGTGATGCGGGTATCATATTTCCCCATGTATAAGACAGTTTTTTTTTTTTTAATTTGGGATCTAAAAACTGGGTGTCTTTTATACAGTGGTTGTAGATTTTTTTACTTGCATTTCCCACTTTTTCCCCCTTGTTTTTGTGCTCATTGTTGAAGACAGTGATTCGTCATCAGACAGAGATGAGGACGAGCTCATGGATGGGAGTTTTGACTGTGATGAGGAGTTGTATGAATTTCATGATGAATAAAACTTGAGTTCAATAACTTTATGTAATACATGTTCTTTTTAAATTTCAGGCCCCAACATTAAGGTGCATCTTATACATGGGAGCGTCTTATACATGGGGCAATACGGTATTTGTGAGCCAATGATGCCCTTTTGCATTCATCAGAGTTACTACTGCATGAGGTACCCGCACCTTCAAGTTTTGTCCCAAAGTCAATTTGTCTGCCTCTGTACCAACATTGCTGTGGCTGCAAAGGCGCTGAAGCACAGTAGCCAGCCCTTAGCATCTCTGTCCAATTGCTTGGAGAGGTAAACTACCGGTCTAGGCCATGACCTCAAGTCTTGGGTTAACATACCCACCACTGTCTTGCTCCTGTCCGAGATGTACAGCACAAACAAGCTTTCTAGCTTAGGAAGACCTAGTGCTGGGGCAACTTATAATTCCTTTTTAAGAGTCTAAAGAGCACAGTCCTGTTCTGGGCCCCACTCCATGGGCTCTTTTTTCCCCCCTTTTGTAACTTCATAGAGGGGCTTGGCCAGTATTGCAAAGTTAGGGATCTACAAACGACAGAATCCTATTCCACCCAGGAACTCTCTAACTTGTCCCCTCGTGCTGGGAACTGGAATCTTCTGATTAACCTGTTTTCTTTCTACTCCTAGCCTCATATCCCCTTGCTGGAGAATGAATCCTAAATATTTTATTTGCCTTTGGCAGATCTGGGCCTTCTTCTTTGAGATCTTGTCTCCATTCTTCTCTAGATGATGTATAAATTTGTCCATTCCTCGAGCACAGCCTTGGAGAATTTTGTGACCCAGTAATAGGTCATCCATGTATTGGAGGAGGACACCCCCAATGTCCTGTACAGGAAACCGCTGGAGGTTGTGAGCAAGGGCCTCCCCAAAGATGGTAGGGGAGTTCTTGAACCCTTGCGAGAGCCTAGTCCATGTGTACTGCACCTTTGCCCCTGTGGCTGGGTCCTCCCATTGGAAAGCAACCAGCTCCTGGCTTTCAGGAGCCAGTCTTATACTAAAGAAGGCATCTTTCAAGTCCAAGCAAGTAAGCTAGGAGACTCAGGCAGGGAGGAAGCTTAGGAAAGTATAGGGGTTTGGTACTGTTGGGTGCAGAGTCACTGCTGCCTCATTTACGACTCTTAAGTCCTGTACTGGCCATTAATCATTGGTTCCAAGTTTTCTGACGGGGAGCAAAGGAGTATTCCAGGGTGACTGGCACAGGAAAGTAATGCCGTGCTCCTTGAGCCTCTGTAAATGCACCTGGGTTCCTTCCAAGGCTTCTCTAGGAACTGGGTATTGTCTTTAGCTAACAGACAGTACCCCAGGCTTTAACTCTCTCCATACTGGCACCTAATTTATTGCCAGCACGAGAGAATTGTCCATACTCCAGGCCATTTCTGAGACAGCCTCTATCTGGGTGGCTTCCCAGGCTTGGTAGCAAAAATCTTCTATTCCTCCTCTCTGGGGATGAATAAAGTTAGAACACACCTAAGTTTTATCACCTGCAAGTCTAGCCGGCCATTGTCTGCACGAGATATGGTAGCCCTTCGTTTGCTTAATAGATTGTGCCCTAACAAGGGCACTGGACAGTCAGGCATGTACAAAAACTGATGCATAACCTCATGACCTCCTATATAGCACATTTACGGGGCAGGCAGAATGCCTGTTTTGCCGGTTTCCCTGTGGCTCCTACAATGTCCACCTTACGGGTGGAGAGCAGTGCTACTGGCCGAGTCATCACCTACTGACTGTTCAGCCCCTGTATTAATCAGGAAGTCCATCTGCTGGTCCCCTACTATTATATGGACTATAGATTCATCAGGGGCCCCTGAGTCCCATCGCCCTCAGTCCAAGAGGGATCCCCCAGCTATGATGAACAGTGTGCCTTCCCCTTTGAAGGCGGCTGGCAAGCACATCTCCCCCTTGTCCCGCCTGGGACATTTATTTTTCCAATGACCGGTTCCCCAGCAGATGGCACACTGATCACGCTACAAGGGAGTCCTGCCTGACTCTCCTTTTTTCCCCTTGCTTGTTTTCTTCCTGTCTTTCAAAAGGGGGAGGCTTTCCTTTGCACTTGTGCTGAAGGGCAGCAGCTACAAGCTCAGCCTTCTTCATTCAGTGCTCATCCTCCTGCCTGCCTGCAACCTCTCTGTTGACATAGACCTTGTTGGCTACTTCCAGGAATTGGGAAATGTTCATCCTTGTGAAGTCTTCTAATTTCAGGAACTTCCTTTTGGTTTACTAGACACTGAAAATTCTGGTACCGGTGGCAACAATTGCCTCTTGGGTGGGGTGGAACGCTTCCCTGCTTTTACTACCAGTACAGGGGATGTCTGAGCCCAGAGCCAAGGGGGAGGGTGCAAAACTAGCGTGAGCCAAGTGTCTGTGCAGGGAAACTGTCTGGGTGGCCTGGGTCTCCAGTGACTACCTGCTATACTTTCTGCACAAGGGACCTATCTAAGCTCCCTTCTGCTGATCACCCAACCCCAAACATGGGCCATTCCAGTTCACACTGTTATAAAGTATGTTACTTTAATCCGCGGGTTACATAGAGGCACCAAGGCAGGATACAGAAGACATTTTAAAAAGAGGTTTATTAATAAGCCGGCTACATATGACTTATAAGGGGTTTAGCTAACCCAAATTGTGCAGCATTGATTATAGTCCTGAGGTTGGTTATATAGACATGATCACATACTGGTTGGGGGGAAAAGGCGGGGGAGCATGGTACAAATGTCTTTTACTGATATGCTTACAACATTTATCTATAGGACCTATTAAAAGGAAAAACATTCCTACCACACTAGCACTACAAGATAACACGGTAGTGTGCTAAATGTTTTACATACCCAACACAGTAGCCATAAATATCGTTTTACATATCAAAGACATCCCCAAATCTTCCAGGGTTTACACTTATTCTTGTTGCCACAACAGTGGGAAATGAAAAGTTTTAGTTTAGGATGAGGAGAGAAGCTAAATGATGAAAGTAACTTTGCTAAAAGTGTTGGGGCTAGCTTTAATTTACAAGTTTTATACATGTAAAGAATTTCAAAAGGGATGATTATTAGAAAGCATATAAAATGTTACAGAATGCAGGTTTTTCAAGCAAGGGGAGTGGGCTCGTGATCCCTTTGTTTGGAAGTATAAGTCACTCTCAGAACTCCAGGAGGGGAGGAAGAGTTAGAATCAGTGTAGGAATTTCTTTTTTTTCCCAGTGACAGAGAGAGAGAGTCAGAGAGAAGGATAGACAGGGACAGAGAGAGGTGAGAAGCATCAATCATTAGTTTTTCGTTGCTGTTGCGACACCATAGTTGTTCATTGATTGCTTTCTCACATGTGCCTTGACCCCGGGCCTTCAGCAGACCAAGCCACCCCTTGCTGGAGCCAGTGACCTTGGGTCCAAGCTGGTGAGCTTTTTCCTCAAGCCAGATGGGCCCGTGCTCAAGCTGGCGAGCTTGGGGTCTCAAACCTGGGTCTTCCGCATCCCAGTCCGACGCTCTATCCACTGCGCCACCGCCTGGTCAGGCCAATGTAGGAATTTTTAATTAAGATATGTAAACATTGTCTCCTAAAGGATCTTAAGGAAGGGGAAGAGGAAGTTTTCAGATAACTTTTATCTTCTTTGCTGTCTAGCAAGTGGCCTTAGCCCTTCCAGAGAACTATAGTTAAACTATGATTAGTTACTAACTTTTGCCCTTTTAATCTCTTTCTCTGGGATTTTTCAGAACACAAGGTTCTCAGTTTCCCTGGGGACATGGTGACTCTAATCCCCCGAGAACCCTTCACACAAAGTCTAGACCCTATCCAGCTGCACAGCAGTTGCCCAGACTAGATGACACCACTCATGTCACACCCAGTTGCCTCCCCCACCCCCACCCCTACCCAGCACACCCACACAGCTGCTGCCACTGCAGGGGACCAGCCCCAAGGCACCCACACATCACCATTGGGTGGCTCCAGAGAGCCCCCGTCCTCTGGGGATACCCCCACAAGCTGACTCTGTGCTTCTACCCGGGGTGCCGCCCCAGCTCTGAGCTCTCGAGGGTCTTTGGGGCACCCACACTGACCCTGCATCTGGTGGGTGCTAAGGCTGCTCTACCCACACCACCTCTCCAGGGGGAGCTCTAGGCCTACCACCCTCCCAGGCCCCACCACCATGGAGACCACCCCCGTGTGAATGCCCCTAGACTTTTTTTCCTGAACTGTAGCCATGCCACTCACCAGCTGGAGGCCCGCCCCTAGAACCTGAACCTTGTTCCCGGCCCCCCCTTGGTCTCTGAACCCCAGGCTCTGCCTGCTGCCTGTTCCAGCCCCAAGGTCCCACTAGTCTCTGTTCTGCTTCCTGCCCCGAGTCCTGGGACACTGCCTCATGTGGATGAGAACCCTTTCTTAAAGTTCTTGATCATTCTGGCCAGGAGAGTGAGTTTTCCATACCTCCCGTGACAAACTCCAGTCACACCATAAGAAGAAATTGGGGAAGGGGAAGGGGAAGGGAAATTTGGAGGGGACGCCACTCGCTTTGGCCCTGTGGGAGAGTCTGAACCCTCTCCCTTGTCTGTCTCATTCACTCCATACCTACTTTCTTTCACACAACCACCCACAACCCGTGAAGGGTGACGAGTCACCACTCCTAACCTGTGGGACCTACTTCCCACACATGTGGAGGGTGACGAGTCACCACTTCTAACCTGTGGAGGGTGATCAGTCACTGCTCCGGAGGGTGATCGGGCCTCCCCTCTGCCCAGTGGAGCAGGACTTCAGCTAGCTACCCTGTGCTGGTATGTATGCCTCACTGTGCTTCTGGTGCACCTCCATTTTCCTGTTCCTCCACCGTCTGATCCTGGCTGGCACTGGTGAAGGGGATTCCCGTTCCGTCCTATAGAGGCTTCTACACAGGGAAATCTCTGTGTATGCTCAGCTGAAGCATCCACAGGGCAGCTTGGGGGTTCCCCAACAGGGTGCCTGTAGCCTGCCAACTCCGGGCGTCTTTTCTCCTCACTTCCTGGCCAAGGCACCAAAAATCTGCTACAGGAAAAATGACACCCAAACAGAGGATAATAGACTTCCAGACAACTTAATAAAGGAAGAAGAATTTATTAGTAGCTGGTGGAGCACGTGAGACTAGTAGCACCAAAGCACAAGCTCTCCAAAGTTAGATTTCTTACATCTTACCAGTATGTACCGCTTACAGTGTCCACGCAAGGGGCATGTGATTCCTCTGTCTGAGGTCCTACTCCTGGCTCAAGGTGGGGTGGGGGAGTTTCGTCAGGGTAACAAGGGGGGAGGGGTTTCCAGACCCCTGGCCCTATTTATTTACAGATCTTGTTTCTCTTGTAAGTATTGTAAGGGTCTCCAGGAGGTCAGTTAGAGATCTCCTGTCAGAGTTAAAGATGTGGATAATCTTTAACTGGCTGAACCAGTTGTTCCTGCAGGCCCCTTCTGCATTCTTCTCGTTTCTCCCAGCTCAGTACAGTAGATGTAAATAACCTAAAGGTAGTAACATGTAGTAGCATAATTGGGAAATGACGAATTTTGGATTATTTCATACTTTTGTTTTTAATATAATTATTTAATTGTAAGCTTATATAACTTAATTTTTAATAATGACTGTGTTTCCCAACTAGCTTGCAAAGTTCCTGAAGATGCAATGGCCACTTTGTGAGCTGACACAGGCTGACTCCATCAAGCACGCTATTGCCCTGAAGCCTCTCAGCCACTCGTTCCAGTCCCTGTTGTGGCCATTTCCTAGCTGAGAATGTGTTACATGGCTCCCGCAACAACCTCAGTGAGGTTGGTGTGCTAAACTTGTTTTTTGAAGAAGCAGACACCAGATGCAGAAGGCACTGGTGAGAACCTGTGCATATCCACGGTAGTGACAAGTGCTCCTGTTCCCAGCTGCAGCGATGGCAAAAGGCTCCACCTCTGTTTTTTTTCTGGAGGCCCAACCTGGCTACCAGGAGCAGCCTCTTCCTCTCTGAGAAGTTTGCAGGTTACAGTGGCCAACATAACTCATGCAGGTCACAAAGCCTGGCCCCTTGCCTCAGGGACAGCTATGCTGTGGAGTGACTTATACCCAGAGCATCTTTTTTTATTCTTTTACAGGGAGAGTCAGAGAGAGGGATAGATAGGGACAGACAAACAGGAACGGAGAGAGGTGAGAAGCATCAATCATTAGTTTTTCGTTGCCGCTGCGACACCATAGTTGTTCATTGATTGCTTTCTCACATGTGCCTTGACCCCGGGCCTTCAGCAGACCGATCCACCCCTTGCTGGAGCCAGCGACCTTGGGTCCAAGCTGACGAGCTTTTGCTCAAGCCAGATGGGCCCGCGCTCAAGCTGGCGACCTTGGGGTCTTGAACCTGGGTCTTCCGCATCCCAGTCCGACGCTTTATCTACTGCGCCACTGCCTGGTCAGGCCACCCAGAGCATCTTTGGGTCAGGCTATGGTCTTTGCCTGAGACAGAGCCAGGCTTGGCAACTTCCTCTACAATGGCTTCCCACATTCCCTTTGTCTGAGAGCCCTACCTCAGTGAGTCCTAGGCACTCAATTCCTGCCTCAGGCTCTGCTTCTAGGGAACTTAACCAAAGACGCAAAGCTTCAGATGGACTTCCTGATACTCCACCGTGATCAAGTCAAAACTTGAACACAGGTTTTCTGATTTCCAACAAAGTATTCTTGTCATTATCTCACAGCTCCTGCTTCTACTCAAGACATCTTAGTCACTGTGGGGTGACGTGGAAGCTCGAACACCTGAGGGTAGTGTTCAAACCTCCAGGGCTTTGAGTCCAACCTTCTCTCCAGCTTTGCTTCTAGGATTCCCTCTACTTACACCCTGGAGTGTCAGCCAAAGCCGATTGCCTTCTGTTTCACCAAACTGCCCACTTTCTTATCTCCATGCTTTTGATCTTATTGTTTCTTATTCAAGACAAATAAATGTAAATGTTGTACAGTCCCTCGTCATATCGCGATTCACTTTTCGCAGTCTCACAGTATTGTGGATTTTTAAATTGTATATATCTAATTTTGTAAGGCGGATTTTTTGCTATTTTGCAGGATTTTGCAGTATTTAGGTATTTTTATATATTTATTATTTTAATTATTTTTGCAGTAAAATAAGCATTTTTCTAGCTTAAAAGAATTGAAAAGGTTTATAAGAATGTAGAAATGGTTTATAAAACCTTAATATATATATATAATACAATAAATATAGGGTCGCTACTTCACAGATTTTTGTCTATTACAGTGGGTTCTGGAACCTAACCCCTGCAATAGATGGAGGACCACTGTACATGCCTGCTGCATTCAAGGCAGATATAAAAGATGGATGTTCCAAAATATTGGTTTGGGGAAAGGTTCCTTGACTAGTCAAGGTATGTTTATCCTTAGGGTGATGGAAATTCATGGTCAAGCAAGAATGGCCTCGGCTTTGGTGCCAAGCACACAGGTTTTAACCTTGATGCGGGAGGAAGTGGGTCAGTTGGCACCAAACACCTAGCTACTTTGGCAGGAGTTGCTGTGGGTCCACTTTTCCTTATTTCCATGGTTTACAACATAGGGCTATCAGTGCAGTACTATAGAGTCTAACAGTGGTTCTTAACCTTTCTTGAGGTACTGAACCCACCAGTTTCATATGTGCATTCACCGAACCCTTCTTTAGTGATAAATAAAATATTATTTTTTCCCCAAATTCAAGACATAGGTATATGTTTTTTTACTGGTGCACAAAATGAGCTGTGCATGAACATCACAACAAATTACGGTATTACTTTATTCTGGCCTCTGCGGCGGAGGCTTCTCTGAACCCCTGAGACCAGCTCATCGAACCCCTAGGATTCGATAGAACCCAGGTTAAGAACCACTGGTCTAGGACATGGCATATCTTCAGGAATGATCACTTCTGCTCAAATCTGATGGAGAAAGAGATGGGGTCGGGGAAGTTTAGGAGTGTAACATAAGTAATTTTTATACATTTTAATATTAAAGTAACAATAACTAACACAGATAGTGCTTACTCTGTGCCTGTCCCTGGTCTAAGAACTTGATATCTATTAAACATACTGAACCATTACCTCATGGCCATGCAGGAACTGAGGCTGGAAACAGAGATACAGAGCTTTGCACCAGGTCTCCAGCTGGGAAACAGAAGATCCAAACCCGTGTGGTCCAGCTTCAGAGTCTGTATTCTTAACATGAACTAGATGTTTTAAGGCACATGCAGACTTATTTAAAAATAGAAAGCAAAACTCAATGACTGTTTAAACTGAGACTTTAGTGTTCTGTGCACTACTTTCTTTACAGAGGTGGGTGGTGGGGTGTGGACTTGGTCACTGCTATGTAGTTGGTAGAAAGACGTTTTTATCCTTCTGGGCTCTATTTATTCTCCTGGGTTGGAATAAGAGGGGAACAAATGGAGATGGAGTTGAGGATGTTGTGAGACAAAGAGATGGGGCATGCCATCTGCATGTTCATGCAATTGATTTTCCTCTGTCTTCCAGCTCAGAGGGACATTGCGTCAGGCTGGAATACCTGCTGGAATCAAGAGGGTAACAAAACCTGTCTCACCACCTGAGCTGTAGTTGTTCTGGAGAAACTCTCTACCAATAAGGAATGCTCTGTTGATGGCATGCAGGGATCACCTGGGTGACCACAGAAGGAAACAAAGGTGCAGGACAAGCCCTAGCATGATGGGAGGGGCAAAGATCACAATGAAAATGGACCTACGGCCAAGGCTGACTTGCCTTGGTGAAAAGGAGAGAAGAGGATTATGTTAAAACGTGAGGAGAAGAGAGTATGTCTCTATGGTATAGCCAATTAAAAATATGCTTATAAAGAAATAGGGGTGAGGAACTCATAAAAGCATGAGATGTGTTCACCATCCTTAAATTCTATTTGTTTAAATTAAGACTTTATTTTTTTTTAGCAAAGTTGTAGATTCAAAATTGAGGGAAAGATATGGAGATGTCCCATATACTCCCTCCTTCCCACTAATGGCCTCCCCCATTATCAACATACCCCACCAAATTGATCTGCTGTTGTTGTGAGATCACAAAGAAACCACAAGGAGGACCAGATGGAGTGGACATAGCCTTTATTACTTACAGAGGCAGCACTGATGATGGCAGGTCAGCAAAAGCTCCACACCCCATTGGGAGACACTGTTTTTATAGCTAAGTTCTGGGCAGTTGCTCAAGTGAAACTCTTGTGTAAGGTCAAGCAAGCAGGTAAGTGGGTAAGCAGGGGGTAGGAGGGAAGGGTACGTGCCATTCTGTGCTATTTCTCCTTGATAGTATCTAGTGGCTCAGTTCCTTTGTCCTTAGTAAAACCTCAGCTTCAGTTTTATTACCCTGTCTTTTATAGCTCAGGGCCAGGATCTATGACCACAGTCCCAGGGACTAGGGAGGGGGAAGGGCTATGTCCAGCATCAACCCTACATCTACGCTGACACACCATAATCACCCAAAGTCCATAGTTTACATTAGGGTTTATCCCTGGTGTTGTACATTCTATGGGTTTAGACAAATATATAATGACATCTATCCACCATTATAGTATCACACAGAGTAGTCTCTCTGCCCTAAAAGTCCTCTGTGACCCATCTGTTCATCCTATTTACCACCCCAAACCACTGACCTTTTTGCTTTCTCTATAGTTTTGCCTTTTCCAGAATGTCATACAGTTTGGTTGGCTTTTTTCTCTTAGTAACATGCATTTAATAGTTCTCTATGTCTTTTCATGGCTTAATATTTTATTTCTTTTTAGTGCTGAATAATAAATATTCCATTGTTTGGATGTACCACACTTAATTTATCCATTTATCTACTGATGGACATCTTGGTTGCTTCCAAGTTTTAGCAATTGTGAATAAGGCTGCTATAAACGCCTGTGTGCAAGTTTTTTGCATGGACATAACTTTTCACTTTCTTTGGGTAAATAACCAAGATGTACAATTGAATGTTTACTTTTGTAAGAAATGGCCAAACTGTCTTCCGAAGTGGCTGTTCCATTTTGCATTCCCACCAGCTGTGGATGAGGGTTCCTGCTGCTCCACATCCTCGCCAGCATTTGGCTCTCAGTGGTTTGATGTTGGAGTTCCATATTTGGGGTATTCTAATAAATGGGTAGTAGTAGCTCATTGTTGTTTCCATCTGCATTTGCCTGCTGACATGTGATGTGGAACATTGCATTCTATTTTTCAAACTTTCTTAAAGTTTTCTTTTTCTTGGCTAGTAATAAAAGAAAATATTTCTTTTCTCAGGGAGGTGGAGACATAAGAAATAGACAATTTTTTTTTTAAAGGGACAGAGCGAGAGTCAGAGAGAGGGACAGACAGATAGGAACGGAGAGAGATGAGAAGCATCAGTCATCAGTTTTTCGTTGTGGCACTTTAGTTATTCATTGATTGCTTTCTCATATGTGCCTTGACCGCGGGCCTTCAGCAGATGGAGTAACTGCTTGCTCGAGTCAGCAACCTTGGGTCTGAGCTGGTGAGCTTTGCTCAAACCAGATGAGCCCGCACTCAAACTGGCGACCTCGGGGTCTTGAACCTGGGTCTTCCGCATCCCAGTCCAACACTCTATCCACTGCGCCACCGCCTGGTCAGGCTAGACAAAAATTTTGACTTCTGTCAAGAACCCTTTGTGTTCTCTGGGAATGTGTTTTCCTGAGGTTTCAGAGCACTGTATACTTTGTAAAGCAGTAACACACAGAGATTATCAGTAGTCTTCCCAAGGAGAGCTGGAGGACTGAAGCCTGGAGAAGGGAAAAGGCGTGGAGGTCTTGCTGTGACCATGAGGCTTCTCCACTGGTAGGGTTCAGGGCAAGTTGCTTCTATAGGATTTCATGAAGTCATAGAAACTATTATGTCCAATTCATATTTTTAGTTCCCAAATCAGACTTGCAGTTGGGAAGCAGTCCAGAAGCCAGAAAGAGAGGGTGACATGTGGAAACGGAACCTTTTACTGGTGCTGATAGGAACTCAGTGGGTCACATGGGCTCTCATGCCCATGACCCTCGACCTTGGAGAGAAAGAGACTGGCAGTTGCAGCACATTCATCTTCAGAGGGCATTCAGCTGATCACGGAGGCACTTGAGATGGTGGACACACAGACGAGTGAGAATGGTACAGAGGGGGCTTGGCATTCAGAATTCACTTGGAGTGTGACTTAGGGGAAACTTAGGCTGCAGACCCCCAAGACTACCTGCAGGTTCCGTGATTGACTGGAAGGACTCACAGAACTCAAAAAGCTGTTAAATTTATGTTTACAGTTTATTACAGTGAAGGAAAATATTAAAATCAGCCGCACATGGGGCAGGGCTCAGCGGAGACCAGCAGCAGACTCCCAGTCGCCCTCTTCCATTGGAGACATGTGAACAACGCTTACTTTTGCCAATTTGGTGTGTAACAACATGTACAGAGCATTGCCAGCCATGGGAACTCAGCCAAGGCCTCAGTGGCCAGGGCTGACTGCCTACATGGCTGATCTTGGTTTGCAGCCCCTTCAGAGGTCAAGTGGATACTGTGTGGCCCAAGGCCCCACCACGTACTTGTTATTAGCATAAACTATCTGGTATGGTTAAAGGTCCCCAATAAATGAAGGTACTCTTATCAGGCAGAATATTCCAAGGGCTTAGATGTGACCTCCAAGGAGCTGGGCAAAGGCCAAACCTTTCCTTGGGCAAGGTTAATATTTTTCTGTACAGCCACCAACCCAAGTCATTGCGGTATCTAGAACCAGAGGGTTTCCTCATCTCCCTTCCCTATGGACCTCAGTCCTTGTTGAGATTCCCTGCTTGCAGAGTGAACCAAACTTTCTAGAATCAGGGGCCACACCAGACCTCAGTAAGGAGACTTTGGCTGCCCCAGCTCCCTAGCCTGCAACTCAGGACTGGGCAGCCACGCTCCTGAGACATATCCCTGCCTTCAACCCAGGCAGGTACCCAGTCTGCGTGGCCTCCATCAGCTGAGCTCTTGTCCTAGCAGCTTTTCAGACTGAGCCTTGGTCATGTTACTGTGCCTATCTCTAGGATCCTAGCCCTGCCCTGAGCCGCCCTTCTGGGGCTTGGACCTTGCTGCCCACCTCTGGCCTGGACTCTGTATGCCTCACCTTGGATTTTCCATCCTGGCTTTCCCTCAGCTGCTGGGAGGATTGCTCCCTGCTGTCAGATGCTGACCTGACTCAGGCACTGACGACTGGACAGAGGCCAGAGGTCTTGCCCTCGCAGGGTCATGTTGGCTTGTTGATTCTTTTGGCCAACACCGTCGTAGCTGGTCATATCTTATCCCATGTTATGTCATGGTGTTCTGGAAGGTTCCCGGGCTCTGCAGCAAGGAAAGTTCAAAGGGTATCTGCTGGACCCTTTTCATTTGTATTTCAGTGGTCATCTGGAGGGTCTTTATGGGGAGTTCTGGCTTCACCGGGGACATGAACTCTAAACCTCTGAGATTCCTTTAGACCAAAAGGACTTAAAGAAATACAAGCATACAATCCCTTACCAGAAGCCCTTGTGAGAATCAAAACCCTTAGACCAGACATATTTTACAATTCAGAGTAGTTCAGCTTTTGGGAAGGTAATCTGGCGTAGACACTGCACGGTACGTAACCACCCGGTGAGGTCTGGGGCAGCACTCTGTAGATCAGCACATGGTGCTTCCACAGTAAAGTGTCCGAATATTCACACTAAGCAAGATGAAGTAAGTTATCATTCACAGCCTTGTATGAGTTAAGCTCAGGTTTTGCTACGAAATGATTTCAGGTTAAATTATATTGCTTCATATAAGTTATAAAAAAACTCAGTCCATAGAATTTTTTGAGCAGGTTAAGTGTTTTCCATGTATTCTTTTTTTTTTTTAACTTTTTATTTTATTTTATTCATTTTTAGAGAGGAGACACAGAGTGAGAGAGAGAGAGAGAGAAAGGAGGGAGGAACTGGAAGCATCATCTCCCATATGTGCCTTGACCAGACCAGTGCAGGGCCTTGAACTGGAGACCTCAGTGTTCCCAGGTCGACGCTTTATCCATTGCGCCACCACAGGTCAGGCCATGTATTCTTTACTTTATATACTTCATAAGCATCTTGAGAGCAGGAATTGTGTCTTCTCTTTTTATCCCTAATGCCTATGCCAATTCCTCACACACACTGGGCACTTAATAAATGCTTCATGAATGGGTGATTCATTCTTTGGTTTACCAGGTTATTTCACCAAGGATAACCAAGGCCTTCCAGGATTGAGTCATGAGCAGTTCCTGGTTGGCCATTAGGAATAAAGCTATGCAGGGTTTCCAAGTTTCCCTTCAAATTTCCATGAAGGCTCAACAATCTACAAAGCATTTTATTCCCCCTGCTTCTCTGGGAAGCAAGCAGGAGCCAGGACACTGACAGAGAGATCACGGAGGGGCCATGGGGACCTGGTAGAGCATGTGGGGGAGGACCGGGTGGGACCTGGAAGAACTTGGGCTCTGCACGCAGGCTTATTATCCCCAGGTGTGTGACTGTGGTTATATCTGGGCCTCAGTTTCTTCGCCTGCTGGATAAGTGATCTCCAAATGTGTCAATCTTCATAGTCACCTGGGCAGCTTTGAAAATCGATTCTGATTTTTGTAAGTCTGGGGTAGAGTGTAGAAATCTATGCTTTTTAAAAGCTCCTTGCTATAACCGTGATACCACAGAAAGGAGAGGGGAAGGGAAAGGATATAGATCCATGCAGGAGAAACATTTCTACGCATCACTGGACTTAAGCTACTATAAACCTGAAGCTGATTTCTGATGAGTTAAGATGTTTACGGCAAGGCCTAGAACAACCACTGAAATTATAACTATGAAAAAGTTTAAAACCATTAAAGAAATTAAATGCTACATTAAAAGATTCACTTAATGCAAAAGAGAGCAGTAAAGGAGGGACAGAGACATATATTTTACAAAAAGTAGAATGCAGTTGTAAATCCAACTAGATCAATAAAACATTAATTGTGAATAGATCAAACAATCCAATCAAAAGATAGAGATTGTCAGAATAAAGAGGATCAAACTGCATTCTGTCTACACACTTTTTAAAGATACAAATAAACTAAAAGTAGAATACAAAAATATATACCATGCAAACAGCAACCACAAGAAAGCTAGAATGGCTATGCTGACTGATGTCAGAGAAAATAGGCTTTAAAATAAAAAACAGTACTAGAGATAAAGAGGTATATTTCAGATTGACAAAAGAGTCAATCCATCAGAAATACATAAAAATTATAAACATACACACACCTAATGACAGAGCACCAAAATATGTGAAACAAAAACGAACAGAAATGGAGAAATAGACAATTCAACAATAGTAGTCAAAGACTTCAATACCCACCTTTCAAAAAGAGATAGTAAAACTAGACAGAAGATCAACTAGAACATAGAAAACTTTAACAACACTATAAACCAACTGGATCTCACAGACATCTATGGAATGCTCTACCCTACAACATAATGTACAGTCCTCTCAAGTGCGCATGAAACATTCTCCAGGAAAGACCATATGCTAGACCATAAAACAAATCTCAGTTGTACTCTTGGGCATTTGTGTCAGAGGACTGAAAAATTATGCTCACACAAAAACCTGTAGGGGAACATTCATAAACTTGAAACAGCCCAGATGTTCTTCAATAGGTGAATAGTTAAACTGTACTTTTATCATAATTATTAGAAAGTATTATTATTATTTAAAACCTGAAAATCTCACCAGCCAGAGAGAACTTCAGCAACTACTCTGGTGACTATCCCACCACCATCCCACAGATACACACATTTCATATTTAAACAAGTACATGCACACCTCCAGCAATTCATTACCCTGTTCCCTCCTAGCAAAAATGCTCGAAGGAAAGCTGTGTCTCCCAGGGATATGCCACAGTTTCCTGGGGTGTGAGGTTGGGGAAGGCTGTGTGATCTGGAAATCTCTCCAGGTGACTTTGAATGACTCCCATCACCAGGGAGGTATCCCATCTTGCCTACCACCTAGAGAATCCCTGAAAACTTTACACAAATGGTGTCATTGCGTACATGTTATTTTAGAAACTGCTTTTTGCATTCTGTATCATTATACCTAAGGGTTAGTTACATAGTATACTTTTTTGTTGTTGTGGTAGCAAAATTTTAAAATTAATTCCATGTTGATATAATTTAGATTTTTCCTTTAAAAATATAAAATGTTGTGAACATCTCTGTGTATACATATAATTAGTGCCTTATATTAAATTCCGATTAATAGAATTTCTGGATCAGTGGGTTTAAACATGAAAAAAATTGAAACATAATGGCAAAATACTTTCTAGAAAGGTTGAACGAATTTGTGTTTTCATCATTGCTCTTTCAACAAATATTGCATCAGGCATTGTTTAGTCATAAAAGTATACACTGCACCCATGAATCTCTAAAAGTAAGCTCCAAAGATATTTGCTAAAATACTGCCTCTAGGCTTTTGACCTCAAGTGAAGATGCCAATACTATATACATTTACCTCTTTAAGGCACCTGTCAGGAGACAGCCACGCCCTTTTTCTTTTCAGCAAGCAAGGCCCTTTACTCTCTTTACTGCCGCCTTGTGGTGAAACAGAAAAAGTTCCTTATGGGAGGACATAAAAGAGTAGGGCTGACAACCCTGATTGCCTGTCAGATACTGATAATCTGCACTAAGTGGATCAGAACCAGTGGTGGGATTCAGCCAATTTGCACCGGTACCGCAGAACTGATACCTAATTTTTGGTTGAGTTCAGCGAACCCGGTTGTTAAAATGGCACTTGCAATCAGAGCTCTCTCTAAGGTGGGCGCCTCAGCAGTCGCACAATGTGAAAAACCACAAGTTTACATTCCTCACTCTTTTTTAACGTTCATCTGCGCAACAGTGTATTCTAAGCACCCGTAGCAATGTTCATTCTGTCCATAGGTGAAAAAGATCGCAAGTGAGGACTACAGTCAAGAAGCAATGTGGAAATATCTTAAATCACAGTTTTATTGTTTTATGTCAGGTATTATTGAATATTTTTTCATTAATATTTTAAAACTCATAACAGAATCTAGTTTTGTGTACCTCTTTTATTGTTCTTATTTAAGTATTAAATGCATGCAATAATAAACTACCTGTAGGTATATTGTTTTATATATACTTAAAATGGTCATTAGGGCAGAGAACCCAGTTGTTAAATTACTATTTGAAGCCCACCACTGATCAGAGCCACAGAGAGTGAGAACTCTCTGGGCTTCAGAGCAAGAGCGCTGGAACAAAGCCTTGAGGACGCCTTGGAGTGAGGGCAGCGTCTCAAATTCTAGATCTGGATCTGTCTCTGGTTTGCTATAGGGCAAGTTCTTTCATTGCGCTGTTTCTTCTTAGAGGGGTCCACCTGGGTCAGAGTTTTGTACACTGCAGGTGGTGACCCATTAATCCTCTGTGAATTCTATTTAAGTTGTGGCAATCTTTATTAATGGAAAGGGCAGGATAGAAAATAATGAAAATGTCAAAATGCTTTGCGCACAGTAAGGATACATATTGCTTCCTGAGCCTTCTCTACATCGGGTATCGTTGGTCAATGTGATTTGAAAGCTACTGCCTCAGGCGAGCTCGGGTTCTCCCAGCTGGAGCTCCAGTTCTAAATGGACTGTTCAGGTGAGAAGGTTCCGCCAACGCGGAGAGCTTCCGTGCTGCGCTGGCACAGCCTTTACACTCGCCCTCAGCTCTCAGGGGCTAAGATGACAGGAAGCCCAGCGCCCACGCACATGGCTGGCCAGAGTTTCCCGTGGAACCCCAAAGCAAAAACAACATACTACAGCTGAGCCAGAATTCCTTCAAAGCAACTTTTTTTTCCAAGGGTTGCTCGGTGTGGGGCTGAAACGCAGGTACACATATCGCTGATGTAGCAGGGGCACTGGATGGAGCCACAGTGCCAGGTAAGGAAGGACCCGTTTGCCCTGCTCATTACCACCCCGTAGGAAGTGCAGAGGGCAGGGATAACCCATGAATCTGGGGAGTGGGGGTAGTAGCAGGGCCAGAGGCCTGGACGCTCTGACTTGCCCGCACACCCTACTCCGGGTTTCCAGAAGGTTGGTGTGGGAAAATGAAATTGTTTAGCTCAGGAGCCTCTGACCCCGCCAGGTCCTGCAGTGGGATAAACTCTCAGGCAGCCGCAGGGGGCAGGAGCTGCCACCAGGGGGCAGCAGAACATTGACGTTGGAAGTGGGGTCTGGTTTGGAAACAGAAAGAAAAGGCTCTAAGCCAGGGGTCCCCAAACTTTTTACACAGGGGGCCAGTTCACTGTCCCTCAGACCGTTGGAGGGCCGGACTATAAAAAAAGCTATGAACAATGCACACTGCACATATCTTATTTTAAAGTAAGAAAACAAAACAGGAACAAATACGATATTTAAAATAGAGAACAAGTAAATTTAAATCAACAAACTGACCAGTATTTCAATGGGAACTATGGGTGCAGATGCATCCTGTGCTCCTCTCACTGACCACCAATGAAAGAGGTGCCCCTTCCGATGTGCCGAAGAGATAAACGGCCTCAGGGGGCCACATGCAGCCTGCAGGTGGTAATCTGGAAACCTCTGGTAAGCAAAGAAAGGGCCTGCAGAGAAGAGCGACCTTGGTTGCTCTCTCCCAGAGGGCTCAGGAGGGAAAGAGATTCTGACTTTCAAGATAGGCGCCCACCAAGGGTGTGCTGGAGCTGGCTTACACAGGCTCATGAGACCTGGTGGGTAAATTTTCAAAACATTTGCAAGCCAGCTGTAAAGCCAGTAGTCGCGACCACCATCACAGCCGCCTGGCCCGTGCAGGTTCACATTAGATTCGAACAGTCGGTTACGAAACAACGGAGCCAAGAACTGGTGAGCCATCAGCTTTAATTCTAGCTTGCACCCAGCGGGCAAGCAAAAACACACACTGGGCTCCAAAACCCACACATTCAGTGCTCACAAAGCTACTGACTTATCCGAGTTTCCTAGAATCAAAGGTTTCTAGCTCACCAGACTTATTCACCTCTGTTTCTCATCTCCTCCTGCACAAACTCTTCACAAACTGGCTTTTCCCTCAGCACTCCGCCATCTTGGCTGCTTCTCCTGGCCTCCATGTGGCCTTCATCTGCTCTCCTCTCTAATACTAATCCCAGGAACCGATTAAGATCCTGGTCTCTCCCACTTTATACCATAGATCAAGCTACTGGTCTCTCCCACTTTATACCATAGAATCAAAACCTTTAATCCAATTATACAAACAAGGAAGACTCTGTATAATGGGAGTCCTCAGGAGAGTGCATCACCCTATATCATCCAATCAGTCAAGGGTGTGGAGAAGAACTTACTCTTAAAACCAAGCCTTAGGCCATAACGACCTGGCCTGCTTACATTACAGCTTTTCCCCAACAGCCATCCCAAGCATAAGGGCAAATAATATCACCTGGGTGACGGGCTTCCATGTGGGCAGCGCCATCTTTAACAAAGTGAGCATATTATATTTTATCTGCCCAATACCAGCTCTTAAGCCATCCTTAAAAATTACAATGAAATAAGTAAAATTTAAAATCAAAATAAACACAAAACTCACCACTTTGTGTTGTACTACAATCTATTATCTACGTTCTTGAAGCTATTTACGTGTGTTCTCTCCGTGTAGTGGCAATGCGATATGACATTGGCTACTGCCTGGAGACATCGCAGTGCTTGCCTGAATTAGATCGTGATGGGAGAATGGACACCATGGAAATCAGGAAACGCTACAGATCAGAGTGGCTTCTTCTTTTGTTAAGCACTTACCAGCAGCATACCACGGGGTTATCTCCAGTTCTGGGATCTCAACCCCAACCAACCGGTTTCCTCTTTAGAGCTAAGGAGATGCAAGACATGACCTTGACCTTAGTTAGCGCTGAGAAGATTAATGACCTTACATGGACAAGCAGACGTGGAACCTACCGACTGAATTCAGAAGGAGGAGGCTGGGGCAGAGCAGCATACTTCCCCCTCCCACTCCCTGCCCCTGACAACCCCGCCCACATGGGAGCCGGTGAGCAGACAGATGTTTAGCCTGAAGAAAAGACATGAAAAAATACTGTCTACCAAGAATTTGAAGGGCTGGCGTGTGAGTAATGGCTCAGACCTGATACACCTAGATCCAGAGTACAAAACTAGGGCCAAGAAAAACCTCAGCTGGAGCCAGGCAAAGATGGAATGAGAAGGTTCATAAGAGCTACTTCCTCTCTATGAATGGGATATAAATGAGAATTTAAGAATCATACAAAAAGTTGACTGAATTCTTAGTATTCAAAATGCAGCCCGCTGACCAGTATGACAGTATTACCTGGAAACTTGTTAGCAATGCAGGATATCAGTCCCCAACCCAGACCACTGAATCAGAACCTGCATCTTAATAAGATCCCCATGTGACTCATAAGCACATGGTAGTTTCAGAAGCATTACTGTAAATTAAATTACCTTTTAGATGTCTTTGAGGGGATTACTTATCACATTATTGTTTGTAATGGCACATTATATGGAAATAATCTAACTATAATTTGGGGAACTAGTTAATAAATGACCACAAATTCATATGATAGAATAACTATTCACACAGTAAAAAAATGAGATGACTTTTACATACCGGTAAGAATAAGATCCAAGCTACATTGTTACATGAAAAAGCAAAATCATTCTTAAAATCAAAATTTGTTCTAGATCATCTATCAAATATTTAAAAATAAGCTGGAAGCTCTACAAGTACCAAAAAAAAAAAAAAAAAAAAAGTGTGCGGCCATATTTTTATAATCTTGAAGTGTGCAAGATCTAAGCATGTCCTAAACTTAGAAGTCATAAAAAAAAGACTGAAAAGCTCAGACATATAAAAATCATGTTTTTTAGGACAAACCACATGACAAAAAGATAAAAGCACAAATGACAGATTGGGAAAGTACTTGAAACATCATAAACAAGATGTTACTTTAATAAAGAATTCTTATGAGTCAATAAGAAAAGACAAACAATTTCATAGGAAAAAATGGACAAAAGATTTAAACATTTCACAGAAAAGGAAATGCAAATAAATGACTTTTAAATGTGAAAAAAATGCTCAACTTAATTCATGCAGAATGTAAATTAGAACTATGACAAGACACCATTTTCACTTAGCTTGGCAAAGATTGAATAAGTTTAACACTGTGATGAGAAGAAAAAAGATACTCTTCATGCAGTGAAACCTCTGTAAAGGACCATTGGTAATATCCATCAAATTTAAAATGTACACATGCTCCTTGACCCAGCTATTCCTATAGATACATGTGTATAAAATGGTTCAAGAATATTATTTAAACACTGGTTACAATAGCAAAAAGGTGAAAATAACCTGAATGTGCATCAATATAGATGTGGTTAAATTAAGTTGTCACATGCATGTAACAGAATTCTACACAGCCATCAAAAATAATAAGACAACTCTATAGGAACTGAAATGTAATAATCACCTATATGTTTCCAATAAAAAATAAAATGATGAGAACATTACGTGTAATATTTTGGCATTTGTGTTAAAACATTAACTTTTATTTTAGAAATCTTGGGAATAATAACACAAGTGACAGGTACACTGGGATTTGAGAAGGTAACGGTGGACCAAGAGTCAGGGTAAGAGGGACTTCAGCTTTTCAATCAATACTCTTTTTTTTTAACAGGGACAGAGAAAGAATCAGAGAGAGGGATAGATAGGGACAGACAGACAGGAATGGAGAGAGGTGAGAAGCATCAATCATTAGTTTTTCGTTGCCATCGCAACACCTTAGTTGTTCATTGATGCTTTCTCACATGTGCCTTGACCGCGGGCCTTCAGCAGACCGAGCAACCTCTTGCTGGAGCCAGCGACCTTGGGTCCAAGCTGGTGAGCTTTTGCTCAAGCCAGATGGGCCCGCGCTCAAGCTGGTGAGCTCGAGGTCTCGAACCTGGGTCCTCCACATCCCAGTCTGACGCTCTTATTGATTGCGCCACCGCCTGGTCAGGCTCAATCAATACTCTTTTAAAAACTACTTACAGTTTTAAAATTCTTTAATTTAAAACTTTCTTAAAAAGTCATTTACAAAAAGAAAGTTCTCCATGGTACACACCAAGCATCCCATTACCTTCCCAAACATGAATGGATGGTGTGTCCTTGGGTCTGTCTTATTCTTCTGCTTTTTTCTCCCTAATTAAATATTTCTTTTCTTCCAGGCTTACCCAAGCCTCTGACTCCCTCCCTCAAACTGCTCTGGGAGCTCCAAGAAGGTGAGGGCCTGGGGCCAACCATCTCTGTGTCCCACTCAATGCCAAGAGCAGAGTAGAGCAGGTGCTCCAGAAAGATGTCTTGAGTTCTCAGCTGATGGAGGGTCATTCAACACAGAGTAACTAAACTGCTGTCTTTACTCATCTCCCAGCTTGTACTGGCACTTGGTCCTGGGGACTGGAGGCATTGTCACCTTCTATGCTGTGAGGACTGTGTTCCTTTCCTGTCATGGAAATAGCAAACCAGCAGAGAGGGAAGCCTGTGGCTGGTCTCTTCCCCAGGAGCTCAGAACCTGCACCTTCGCCCACCACGGCAGCTACTGCTCCTCTGCAACCCCCAGAAAACATGTACAAATGCAGACCGGTCTCTGTTCACTCTGACTGCACTTAACCGCCCCCCCCCCCATTAATACATGTGTAATGAGGCTTACATTTTCTTCTGTGAGTTTGACAGGTTCTGTGAGCTTCTGCCAGATATTTATGAAGTGCCTATCATACGTTGGATACAGTGTTGGGCTCTCCAAATAAAAAAATAGAGAAACAAACAAGATTCTGCTCTTGAGGAGCATACAGTCTTTTGAGGGAAACAGTCACATGACCAAAATTAATAGAATGTCGTTAGCACAGTGATAAGGAATTGCCTAGGCCTAGGGTGTTATGAGAACAGAGAAGGGGTTACCCTGGTCTTGTGTGGGGGGGAGTGGAATGAGGGACATTTTCCTGGGGGAGAAGTTTCTATGGCTCCGACTGGGTGATAAGGAAGAGTGTGGGCACAGCCCAGCTTTTAGCTAGTCGTCTTTCTTAGTCTTGACACTCTATGGCCCTCTTCCTCTCTTCTCTAGCAGAGGAGCCGTACAAGTCGGGAGAGGAAACTGGGTTTGCTAAAGGGACAAATGGGATGAATTCAAGTGCAGGTAGAATACCTGTGCAGTCCAAGGCCTTGCTGGTGGTGGCAGTGGCTTAGGGGACAGGGTGGGCATGGAGCTCTGCGGATGAAGTCTTTCCTTGTCAAGCGTCCAGCTGGAAGTCACCCTGTGTCCTCCCAGGTGGCAGTTCCCTCTCCAGACCAGTCTTTGCCCTGAGCCTGCGCCCAGGATCGGGCTCCCCGTGGGCGCACTCCAGGCTTGTGGCGCCCAGACCAGAGACTGCTCTCCCACTCCTCTTTCACTCCTGTGCCCTCCACCCCTCATCACCCCTCCTGGAGTCCGGGGGGACGACATTCCTTCTGTCCCCCGATGCTCACACTGGGGGTGCTGGCTGCCCGGCTGTGAGAGGAACTGATCCCACGCGTGTGTAAGCTCTTGGCTACGCCATGTGAAGTCTTTGAAATATTTGCATTTTCTGAAGTGTGGGATAAGTGCTGAGGATGTGGTGGGGTGATGTATCTGTGGATTCTTTGGAGGTTAGAGGGAGTCATCTAGGTCCTAGATTCTAGGACTTGCTCTAGAAAATCAGGGCTGGTTAGAGTAAGAACCCTCTGCTGCACCCTCCGAAGGGCTCGGCCTCAGGGCAGCTCGTGAAGAGCACTTTATTCCCTCTGATTACAAACCCTTCATCCCAAGCCAGGCCCTGCAGAGCCCGCAGCGGCTTCTTGAGTAAACACCTCCAACGGCTGATTGGCTTTTAATTCCAGACCCCAAGGGCAGCTGCCAGCCTACCTTCTCTTCAAGTTCAGACACTGGGGCTGCTGCAGTGAAGGGCAGGCTTCCAGAACACTCAGAGAGGCCAAGAGCTTCTCTCTGGTGCTCACATTCACGGCTGCCTCTCTAGGACCCCTCCTCAGGTAAAAGCCTTCTTGTGCAAAAAGCGCCCATCTGAAGCACTGGGGATCCTACAAGCTGACTGCACTAGCTGCATGTCATAAATATTTATGCTCCTGCTGACATGTGGCAGGGTGAGTGTGCTTGCAGGGGAGTGCCTACCGACACACACAGAGAAGGTGGATTGCAGGTCATGAAGGGACGAATGCTCAAACCCTGCATGCTGTCTGAGGCTCCAGTAGGTGATGAAATTGAGCCTCTAGACTGGATCAAGCTGAGATGGGGTGGCCATCGTCAGGGATCCTGTAATGAGAGTTCTGAGCAAGGTGGGAAGGAGAAATCCACACCCCTCAGCCCTCTCTAATCCTGGATGCTGTGATTCCACAGAATGGAGGTGGCCACTGTGGTTTACACTCAATTACCCACAGAGGCCTGGGACTAGAGCTTCATGTGCCCAGCAACACAAAGTGCTTTCATAGAGGTCATCTCACTCTGTCCTACACGTGCCCAGAGTTGCTTACCAACTGTTTCCACAGCTCTCAGAAGAGAATGAGACTCAAAATGGTGACATCATTTGTCTGTAAGCAGCAGAACTCGATTCAAATTCAAGTTCTTGGCTCCAAGGCCAGTGCTCATTTCTCTCTGATGTACTGCCTGCCCAATCAACCCCATATGCTGCAATGTTGTGATCCTGCCTGCAGGGCTGTGCCCCCATCCTGGAGGCTTGCTGTGGGCATGCTTTGAAGATGGGGTGGGGGCACTGTGAGTTGGGTGCCCAGCAGAGACCTGGAAGAAGTCTCACCTGATCTAATGCCCTGATTGGAAGCACAAAGGATGGGAGGGTAGCAAAGCTGTATCTGTGCTCACCGGTAGGGGTCAGCAGGTGATCCGCGGGCAATCCCCAAACCTGGCCCAGACAGGAGACCAGGAGCAATTTTCTGTCCCTCCAGAGTAGGACGGTGTAGGGGAAGCATGAAGGGGGGACTCGAGGGGAGACGTTAGAGTCCCAACATCTCCATCAATTCCTTCAGAGCTCTCACCCCAGTGAGCATCACTCAGTGGTGTGGGGGAGCTGCCCAAGGGGCTTGCGAGAGCCCACAGTGTGTGTGAGCGCACGCGTGTGTGTGCACGCTCCAGCATTTTCTCAGCTCTGCTTCCTATGACATCCTTCAACCCAGGAAGCGGCTGTGGTGGGCGTGTTCACCCTGGGGACACCTCATCCTCCCCCAACCAGCTGTCAACTGTTTACCACAGCCTTACTGTGTGTCCGAGCAAAGCCCAGGGAAGCTTGAAAAGAAGTCTTCTAAACCCCCCTAATGACCATCCCTAAATACTTTCTTTTTCTTTTTCTTTTTCTTTTTTTTTTACAAAGACAGAGAGTCAGAGGGAGGGATAGACAGGACAGACAGACAGGAATGGAGAGAGATGAGAAGCATTAATCATTAGTTTTTCGTTGCAAAACCTTAGTTGTTCAATGATTGCTTTCTCATATGTGCCTTGACCGCGGGCCTTCAGCAGACCGAGTAACCCCTTGCTGGAGCCAGCGACCTTGGGTCCAAGCTGGTGAGCTTTTGCTCAAGCCAGATGAGCCCGCGCTCAAGCTGGCGACCTCGGGATCTAGAACCTGGGTCCTCCGCATCTCAGTTCGACGGGTCTATCCACTGTGTCAATGCCTGGTCAGGCCCTAAGTACTTTCTATGTCTGTGATGGCGAACCTATGACACGCGTGTCAGCACTGACAAGCGTAGCCATTTTCAATGACATGTGACTGCATGCGGCCGCATACCAGAGAAGTATGGGGCCGCATGCCAAGAAGGAAGTTTCATTTGCTGTAGTGTAGACACTCTGTGCCGGAGGTCTGTAGGCCAAGACAACAGAATTCCTGGCACAGAGCGTCTAGTTCTGGGACTTCCAGTTAGGCCATTTTTCTCGAAGTGACACACCACCCGAGTTATGCTCGTTTTTTTGGCGAATTTTAACACACCAAGCTCAAAAGATTGCCCATCACTGTTCTATGTAGAAGTCTAGACCCACTGGTCCACTGCTACTTGCTCTTATAACACCCTGCATTTTTTGTTCAAAGTTCATATCTAGGTATTAAAATAAGGTTTATATTCAAAATATAATACATATTTTAATTACATACATATAAACATTTGTATAATTTTTTAGATTGAAAGGCTGCCTCTTCAGCAGACTGCAGCTCCACGAAGACAGATGCTGTGCCTGCCTCACTCCGTGGCACAGCTCCAGCGCCAGCTGTGAGGTGTCCAAGAAATACTTGTTGAATGTATGGGTGCCCAACGCCTTTGTGCCATGGCTGCCATGCCCTGAGTGCCCTACTGGAGAACCAGAGGCCTTGGTTTAGAATGACTCTGCCCCTTGTCTTTTGACCTTGAACATTGGTTGAACCTCTCAGAACTTCTGCAGAGCTAGCAGCTGTCCTGCCTTCTCCACAGGATTGTTACAAGGATTGAGTGACAGCAGGTTTCTAAAGGTGCCTCAGCCAGTGTGTAGCACACAGTAGGTACTCAACAAGCAGAGACTGAATAGGAGCGGACCCCCTGTCCTCTCTCACCTCTCTCCAGGGCTGACCCTCCGATCTGGCCAGGGTTGTCTCTGCCATGGAGCCTTTCCTCCCTCTGTCCTCCCCTCTCCCGACCTGGAATAGCCTCCTCTCCCTCTTCACCAATCCCACCCTGCACACCTCTCAGCTCCCCACCTGTTCCTCAGTGACAGCTCCCACAGCCTCGGTCTCCTCCTCCTGGAAAGTCTTGATATTAGTTTTGAGGGTACTGTGAAATCCATGCTTGATTAGAAACTTTTTTGAGAGAGAGAGAAAGTGAGAAAGAGACAGGAAGGGAGAGAGAGGGTAAGAAGCATCAACTTGTAGTTGCTTTCACTGTAGTTGTGCATTGATTGCTTCTTATATGTGCCTTGATCAGGGTTGTGCCAGGGTCCCCTTGTTCAAACCAGTGACCTTGGGCTCAAGCCAGTGAGCTTTTAGGATCAGGTTGATGATTCCCCTGCTCAAGTCAGTGGCCCTGCACTGACGAGCCCAGCTCAGAGCTGGTGACCTTGGGGCTTCGAATGAATGACCCAGGTGTTCTGCTTGACGCTTTATCCACTGTCCCACCATTGGCCAGGATATAAACTGTCTTGATCTTCTCTGATTCAGTCCACAAGCTTTGAAGACAAGGACAAGTCTTATAGTTCTGAATATCTCTTATAGCACAAGCCCAGAGCCGGGACAGAGCAGGCAGCTCATACCCCTGCGGAAGGAAGCACACAGAGGTACTGGCTTATCATAAGGGCCCCTAGCCTGCTAGGCACTGGGCCAGAGCAGGGCTGTGAGCTTTTTGAAGGAATAAGCAATAAGAAGCAATTATAAGGCCAGGTAACCAGGCTGTGATAAGGGATGCTCTGGGCTCTCGGGAGCACAAAGGAAGTTGTGAGTCAAGTCTGTATTTGGGAGTGGGGGGTAGGATGTGGATGGGAGAGAAAGGGAAGGAAGGCAGGCGGAAGGAAAGAATTTTCCATCACAGCCCAAAAGAGAAATTTAATAAGGAAAAGGGCATTTCTCATCTTTGCTTCTTGCAGACTCAAAGAGGAAAAGAGGCGTTGTTCCTGACTGATGGGTTAGCAAAATGTGTTTCCTGTATTGCCAGGGACCATGTTGAGGCAAAGCAGGCGGGAGAATCCTTACCTTGGCCTCTGTTGCCTCTCCTTCTGCCCACTAGAAGATGTCCCTCAGAACCTGACCTGCCCAGCATTGGACTGGGTGGGCCCTTGCTATGTGTTGAAGGGCCGCAGCTCAGGGGCCTTGCTTTCCTGGAGTGGGCCCCCCTTCCCTGGGTACTCTCAGCCCTCTTCACGTGACTGGCCTGAAGGCCCTCGAGAGCCTGGAGAGCCCCAACAGAGTAGGTGCTGGCAATGGGCAGCTCCCACTTAACCCTGCCTTTTCCATGGGACCCAGGAGTGAGGCCCGGGACCAGGTTGCGTAGGGGCGCAGGGAGCGGATGGGGGAAGGGTGGTCTCCATAAGGTGAAAAATGTGGTGTAGTGGGAACCTCTCAGTGGTGACAGCCCATAGTCTTAGGTTCAAATCCTTGTTCTTTTATTCTGCTAGCTGTGTAATACTGAGAAAGTCACCTCAATTTTCTAAGCTCAAAGTCTCAGTCAAGACAGGGCTATGTGGTGGCACACCCACCGAGGGGCCCTGAGGCGAAATGATATGTTTGCTTTCTCTGCAGGCTCCTGGCACGGAGCACCATAGGCCCCCAGACTCAGCTGGTTTCTGCTTTCCATGCCCCATGTGGACCTTACTCACTGCCCGAAGCCCCTAGTATCCCTCAATTTCCACTGACTTTCTAAAGGGAGTTTCTGAGGTCTAGCCCTGAAGGTCCGTCAGAGCAAGAGAGATGCCCGCGAATCTGGGCTGGCGGATGCAACTTCGCCCAAATCCCGGAGACCCTTTTGCCTCTGGCAGGCTTGCCAGCTGGTAGCATCCAGAAAGCTTTGCACATATGTTTGCCTAGGAAGCTGCCTGTGCCCGCCAGCTGGCACCGGTGGGGCCACACTGGGTGTGCTAAGGGGACATGGGCTAAGGCTTGCAGTGCCTGGACCTGGAAGAACACGTACTGCCCTGAGAGCAGATATGGTTAGCAGGGGAGGGTGAGAAGCAGTCGAGGCCTGGGAGGACCCAGAGGAGCTCACCTCATCTCCACACCCAGCCGCCCTCACCAGGACCCCCGCTGGAAGGCCAGTGGTGTAGACAGAATTCCTGCTTCTGCTCCCCCCAGCCTGGAATTGGGGCAGCAACCAAGGCAAGGAAATTTTGATTTCAAATACCAAAAAACTAGCAAGTTGGTTATTTATGCCAAGTCCTCACCTTACTCACAAGGAAAATGCAAGCCAGAGAGGCTGAGTGACGTGCCCTAGTATGCAGGGGAGGCAAGTGGCAGAGCTGTGGTGGTCAGGGCGACAGCCTGCTGCCGCTTGCCATGGGGGTGGAATAGCCTCAGGAAGATGCCTGGCCCATCCCCAAGGGCAGTCCTCACTCAGCTACACACAGGCACAAAACCGAGCCAGATGCACCACACTGTCCCTACTAGAGCTTTACCTCCTCAGCGCTATGTTATAGGACGTTCAGCAGCACCCCCAACCTCAACCCACTGGATGCCAATAACAATGACAGATGCTCCCTTCCCCCGCCTGAGCTGTGACAACCAAAAATCTCCAGTTATTGTCAAATGCCTCTGGGAAGCAAAAACCCTCCTGGTGGTGAACCACTGCTTTAAATCACTTCCTCCCGGGACAGACACCTGGGCCTGACCCTGCCTTTTATTCCGAAAACTCAAACACTGTTTCCTTGCTTCCTGGGCACTCGTCAGAATTCTCACTATTAAATCCAGTCAGTTACACAATTAGCACACGCAAACACAGCAATTTGCAGGCATCAGCAGGCAGTAATTTTTGGAAAAAAGAAACACAAGAATATATACATACACAATGGGAAGCTGTTTAAATACAGATAAGATGTATTTATTTATTTTCCATCTTGTTTCAAAATGGATTTTAGGCAGCTTAAAGTAAATTAAAAACAAGTAAGGGGAAGACAGAGGGAACATGAGACTGCACGTTTAGACAAAGTTCTGTATGAAACGGACAGTGTGCTTGCTAAAGATGGGCCATAGCACAGCTCCATGCTCCTAGGATCTGTCCCACAGAGGGAAGCAGGACTAGTCACCCAGACCCTCAGGGCTCACCCTGCTGCCAGCAGCATGACAAATACACACTCTCCACCCGGACACACCATTAAGGATTATCGTTCCATTTTACAAGTAGAGAAAATGAGACTCAGGGTCAAAGTGCCTTACTCACAGCTGCATGACCAGGATGGGACTCTTGGTCCAAGGTTTTCCCCACCAACCCACCCCTCCTTCCAGTCCCAGGCAACATGTGTCCTGCTGAAGAGCAAGGGCGAGTGGCTCTTGTCCCGGGGTCCCGGGTCAGCCCTCTCTCCAGGAGACTGAAGCTACCTCCTTGTATTCCCTCAGCAGGCTGTGAACCCCAGTCCAATCCAATCAGCAGGGAAAGCAAATGGGCTTTATGGAGAAAACATTAGATGTTGTCTGAGTTAATAAGATAACAATTTAATATGTTCTACCCTACCCCAGCCTCCTTCTTAAACAAGCTAGCAAGTGTTCATAGTTTGCCGTTAAGTAATTTAGGGAAGGCATTTGAAATTCCCATCTGCCTTGCTCCATACCCAGTGATGTTTCTTGTCACCGGCTAACAGCATTTAAAATATTTACAGCCCTTTCTTTGCCCCGGGGACATATCAGAATAAATCATTGTTACCAACAATAAATCAAAAATTAATCTCCAGAAAGCTCGATGCCTGTCTTATCCCTCAAATAACAAGTAGCAGAATCTATCTCAGGGACTTGGCATCAGCTGAGTCGGTGTTTTCCCAACATCCCGGTGGTGGTGGGGGTTTGCGGAATTTTAAGCAAAGGAGACAGGGGTCTGCACTGCAGAGCCAGCGACCCAGCCCTGGGATCGGACCCCATGCCAGCAGCACCTCACTGACATTGACCCCTGACTGCACAGCCTCTAATGTATCAAATCCTACCAGACACCACTGTCCTCTTTCTCCTGAGAGAGCCTCTCGATCTTGGGAAGGTAACTCTTCTTCTGTCATTTTTTCCCTCATTATTTTTCCCCCTCCATTTAGATGTCCCTCCTCTCATCTCATACCTTCTCTTCTTCCTCTTATCCAATTCTTTCCTTAAACTCTTTTTCTTTTTCTTTCCCCTTCTTTTGAAATCTCCCTTCCTTCACTTCCTTCCATCTTTCTTTCTTACCTTGGAAGTCAAGATAGAAGGGTTAAAAAACCTAACATGTCTATTCTATGCCAGGTACTATGCGGAGATGCAGAAGGACAGCAAAGGAAGAATTAAGAAAGATGGCCCAGAACAAAGACGTATCATTATAGACCAAGTCTCGGATCATCCACACCCTTGAATTCCCAATAATTGCGCATGGATGCAAAAGTTGGGCAGTGAAAAAGATGACTGATAGGAAAAATATTGATTTATTAGAAATATTGTGTTGGAGGAAAGCTGTACGGAGACCCTGGATCACCAGAAAAAGGAACAAATAGGGTCCTAAGGCAAAATAAGCCTGAAACATCGCTAGAGGCAAAGCTGACAAAATTGAAGCTGTCCCACTTCAGGCACATCATGACAAGGCAGGGTTCTTTGGAAAGATGACAATGCTGAGAAAATAGAAGGCAGCAGGGAAAGAGGAAGAGCAAATATGAGATGAATTGACTTCATAAAGAAGCCATAGGCATGAGTCTACAGGAGTTGAGCAGGGTTGCTGAGGATAGAACACTGAGGACTTCACTCACCCATAGGGTCGCCGGGAGTCAACAGCCAATGCAATGGAACGTAACAGAAGCAAATTGTGTTAGACATTTTGTATATTCCAGTTAATCCCCCAACAGGTCTATAATGTTATTCCTACTTTACAGATGAGGAAACTGAGGCTGAGAAGTTAAGTAACTAATATGCTACTTCTGTAAGCTGGTAAGTGTACACTCTAAAGCTCATGCTCTTAACCATTGTGGTAACAAAGATGGTTTTAAAAGACAAGTCAAAAAAGTTTGGAAGTTATCTTGAGTGCAATTTAGTTTCACTGAGACTTTTTAATAAAAAAGTGACATAGTAAAATTTTTAAATCTGTGTTTTAGAATTATTTATCTGTGAGAAAAAAAAAGCAGAAAATGTTCTTGTTGGTTAATCCTAGATGGGGTAGTATACAGATATTTATTGTATTATTTCTTCTCCATGTCTTTTTTCTGTATATAAGAAGAATTTCATATATATATATATATTTTACAGAGACAGAGAGAGAGTCATAGAGAGGGATAGATAGGGACAGACAGACAGGAACAGAGAGAGATGAGAAGCATCAATTATTAGTTTTTCGTTGCAACACCTTAGTTGTTCATTGATTGCTTGCTTTCTCATATGTGCCTTGACCGTGGGCCTTCAGCAGACTGAGTAACCCCTTGCTGGAGCCAGCGACCTTGGGTCCAAGCTGGTGAGCTTTTTGCTCAAGCCAGAATAGCCTGCGCTCAAGCTGGCGACCTTGGGGTCTCGAACCTGGGTCCTCTTCATCCCAGTCTGACACTCTATCCGCTGTGCCACCGCCTAGTCAGGCTCATAATATTTTATATTAGAGAAAAATATACTCATGTGGCTTTGTGGAAAGTGGAGAGTCTGGACTGTTGCAGAAATATGAGAGCAATACAGTGGTGTACGCAGAGACCATGGCACGGGGGTGAGGGGAACTAGATGTGTTCACAGGTGTAAATAGGAGTAGAAGGTCATGCAGAATGAGGCTATCTCCAGGTTATTTTTGTTTGTTTGTTTTTATTTTTTGGCTGAATAGTGGTCAGATAGGGTCCCTGGAATAAAGTGGGAAGAGAATTCTATTGACCTATGTCAGAAGCAGTTGTCCATCTTGGTTGAAGCTAACTAAGCTAGAAGGAGGGTATATTTGGGGAGAAATTGGAAAGAAAGGGAGTGTGTCGTGAGAAGAAGTCTAAGGGTCCCTGGCCTGTTGGCTCAGTGGTGGAGCGTCAGCCCAGCATGTGGATGTCTTGGGTTTGATTTCTGGTCAAAGCCCACAGGAGAAGCGACCATCTGCTTCTCCCCCACCCTTTCTCTCTCTGCTTCTCTCTTTTCCTCCCACAGCCTTGGCTTGATTGATTTGAGCACAACAACCTTGGGTCCTGAGGATGGCTCCATGGAGCCTCTGCCTTGGGTGCTAGAAATAGTTTGGTTGCGAGCATGGTCCCAGATGGGCAGAGCATGGGCCTCAGACGGGGGTTGCTGGGTGGATCCCAGTTGGGGTACATTTGGGAGTCTGTCTTTCTATCTTTCCTCCTCTTGCTTGGAAAAGAAGAAAAGAAGAAGAAGGAGAAGGAGGAGGAGAAGAAGAAGAAGAAGAAGAAGAAGAAGAAGAAGAAGAAGAAGAAGAAGAAGAAGAAGAAAAAGGAGAGGAAGAAGAAAAAAAAGGAAGAGGAAGAGGAAGAGAAAGAAGAAGAGAAAGAAGAAGGAGGAAGAGAAGAAGAAGAAGGAGGAGGAGGAGGAGGAGGAGGAGGAGGAGGAGAAGCAGCAGCCTAAGGGTAGATCCTTGAGGAAGCAAAAGATGAGCAGAGTAAATGTACCTGTGGCCAGAAAGGCCAGAGGGTTAATAAGACAATCAGAATTTATGTCCTTGTGGAAGCTAAGGCAGGAGTAAGTTTTAGGAAGCGTGTGTAGCAATTATGTCCTACTAGTGCCCCATTTCGATATCCAATCTCCTTTCTTCATCATCCTGTACTAGGACCTTCCTCTGTTAACTTCAAATATACACTCAGCCTCCCTAAACTATAAGAAGGAAAACACAAAATGAAACTATAACACAGCCTGACCAGGCAGTGGGGCAGTGGATAGAGCGTCAGCCTGGGACGTGGAGGACACAGGTTTGAGACCCTGAGGTCGCCAGTTTGAGCGCATGCTCATCTGGTTTGAGCAAGGCTCACCAGCTTGAGCCCAAGATCACTAGCTTGAGCAAGGGGTCAGTTGCTGTGCTGTATCCCCCCACCCCCACCCCAGTCAAGGCACATATGAGAAAGCAATCAATGGACAACTAAGGTGTTGCAATGAAGAAATGATGCTTCTCATCTCCCTCCCTTTCTGTCTGTCCCTCTCTCTGACTCTATCTCTGTCACCAAAAACAAAACAAAACAACAACAAAAGACCTATATATAGCACAACCTCCCTCCACACCTGTCAGACACAACAAGGTCTCTGGTGAACTGAGATAAGGGGGTGTAGAAATGCAGGCTTCGCATGGACAAGCCACAGGCACAGCTTTCCTGTGCGGGGTTCCCCCACTCTTCCTCTTTACAGGGCTAGGTCCTCAGTGAATATGGATTTGAACTGTTTTCTTGCTATTTCTTCTGCATTTTTCTGCCCTTAAATCCTACTACTTGAATAAACTTTCCACATGCTTCCTGGTAATGAGGTTGTTTCCTGACTTGTTATTATCTCTGTAACTATCTGTGAATGTAGAGACTTTATATTTGTCTTGACTATAAAATAACACATATTCATTGCAGCAAATTTGGAGAAGGCAGAAAATTGCTAAGAAAATGAAATCCACCCATAATTCCACCACCATATTGACATCTTGGTATATTTCATTCCATTTTTTTCTATACATAGATGTATATTTTATAACATTTTCACAAGTGCACTATAATCAGAATGTATTATGTAAGGTAAGCTTTACAACAACAATAAAGATGACTCAAAATTTCCCATGGCCTAGCGCAGTAGAAGTGTATTTGTTGCTCATGAAACAACCTTGGCCAAGTATTCAGGTTTGCAGGGCAGCTCTGCTCCAGAAAGTCATTCAGACCTGAGCTCCTTTGTGGCTCCACTGTCTCCTTAGGACCTTGTTATTGTTTTTAGCCAGCTCTCAAAAAGGGAAAGAGAGCATAAAAGAGGCACACTGACTCTTTTTATGTATTATTAAATGTATCGAGGTGACTTTGGTTAACAAGGTCATGTAGGTGGCACACCCCCTCTTAAAAAGCCTTGGTTCAAAGTGGCAAGCACCACTTCCCCTCACAGTCTATTATTGGTGATAACTTAATCGCATATTTGCATCTAACACAAAGAAAGGCTGGGAAATGTAGTCCAGCCATCGCTTGACTACAATCTCATTTCTGCTAAGACAGAAAATGAATTTCAGTGGACAGCTTGGGACTTAGGCAATGCATACTGTATGTTTACATCCTGTGGCACTTCCCACAAGTTCCTTAAGTTCCCCTCTTCAAACCATTCACTGTAAATGCCTTGCTTGTTTATATATCACCTTCCACATGCATTCACACTCCTTTGCTTGTGCTGTTCTAGTGCTTGGAGCTCCCTTACTAGCCCTAATTTCCCTAAGCTGACTTGGGTGTTTCTCCTCTCACACATCACACTATGATGATAGACGAGTCAGCTGGACCAGGGCATCATCTGACCCACAATTTGAAGTCAATAATTTTTGTTGCTGAGTTCCATTGCACAATAGGTATTCAATTTATATTTACTAAGCAAGATGGGGAACCAGTAAGAGAAATGGAGAGTGTTGGCACTGACCTGCACTGCAGGGGTGTCAGGAAAGATAAGCCCCAAGCCTCCACTTGACCAGGCAGATATGGCTAAGTAATAGGCTGGAGGAAGTAGCCTGACTCAGAGTGGAGGCCAGGGAAGATCACTCTCATCAAGTACTCAGACAAGGGAACTCCTCATCAATAATTTTTAAGGTGTGTTGGTGTGATGATTATTTAGACAGTGACACTGAGACATTAGAAGAAACTAAGAGAAAGCAAGACTGAAACACCAAGAGAAAGCAGTCAAGGGGCTTCCCAGTCTCCACCAATAAATTACACAGGCCCCACCTCTGTCCAGTTCCTGCTCCTTAGCCCTCCTTCCCAAACAAAGGGTGGTGACATTTGTACAGACTTGCTTGCCTAGATATTAAAATCTGGGGTGCTTCTAGGTCTGTGACTCAGAGATTTCACAGTGGGGTAGGAGGCATGGGGTTGAAGAGAGTTTTGGTTTCAGAAGATGTAGATACAGTAAATAAAGACATTTATTTTGAAGTGCTTGGCTCTGAAAGGAGGAAGAGGATACAACAGTAGCTAAAGAGGAATGTGGGTTCATTAAAGGGCTTTTGGAGGTGATGGGGAGAGGTGGTAGTTGTCTTGTTTTGCTTAGTTTGCTTTGGGTGGTTATTGGAGGCACTTGACCATGTTAATTCACTGAGGGAAAGGATCTAGAGCCGTGATGGCGACCCTCTGACACGCATGTCAGCACTGACACGTGTAGCAATTCCCTATGACACACGGCCGCATACCAGAGAAGTATGGGCCGCATGCCAAGGAGGACATTTCATCCTCGGCTCCTGCATGGCCAGGTGCAGTAGCTGAGGATAAAACATTTGCTGTAGTGTAGACACTCTGCGCTGGAGGTCTGGAGGCCAAAACAACAGAACTCGGGCACAGAGCGTCTAGTTCTGGGACTTCCGGTTAGGCCGTTTTTCTCTAAGTGACACACCACCCGAGTGATGCTCAGTTTTGTGGCGAATTTTGACACACCAAGCTCAAAAGATTGCCCATCACTGATCTAGAAGAAGTTAGAAATACAGGAGCTAAATTGGGCTCCATCAGAATTAAAAAGTTGTGATCTTTGAAAAACACTGTTAAGAAAATAAAAAGACATCTCTATGTAATATTTTTATACAAAGGTATTCATTTGTCTTTCTGAGTTGTAAGAATTGTAAGATTGTTACAACTCAATAACAAGAAAAAAGAATGGGCAAAAATTTTGAATGAATGGTTCACAAAAGAAGATACAAATGGCCAATAAGCACCTGAAAAGAGGCTCAACATTTTTAGTTATAGAGGAAATGAAAATTAAAACCACAAAGAGACACTATTATACATCTACTAACATGGCAAAAATTAAATAGACTGACTGTATCAAGTGTTGGTGAAGCTGTGATGCAAGTAGACTTCTTATATAATTCTGGCAGAAATATGAAATTGTACAGCTACTTTTGTCACCAGGCTATCATCCAAAATGTTTCTCAATCCTTAAACAAGGCCATGAGCTGTGCTTGCTTCCAGGACCCCCAGATACAAAATGAGGAGGGCTGAATGCAAAGACCGAGGTGGAGATGGAACATTGTGTCCAGAAAGGACTGTGCCCAAGTGGGGCAAGTGCAACAGAAGAATAACTATGCATGCCTAGAATAATTCAATCCCTCCACACCACAGCCTGTAAATACAGAAGGCTCCTCCCAGGCACGGAAAAGGTGCCAGTAGAGTATGAGCTCACCCTTCTCCATTCCTTTACCAATGAGTAAAGTTTCTCCGATAAATGCAAATTAAACCGCAATGAGATATCACATCACACCTGTTAGAATGGGTATCATCAATAAATCAACAAACAACAGGTGTTGGTAAGGAGTTAGAAAAAGGGAACCCTGTGCACTGTTAGTGGGAATGTAAATTGGTGCAGCCACTGTGGAAAACAGTATGAAGTTTCCTCAGAAAATTAAAAATAAAACTGTATTATGACCCACCGATTCCACTTCTGGGAATTTATCTGTAGAAATTTGATACACCACTTCAAAAGAATGTATGCACCCCTATGTTCATTGCAGCATTATTTACAATAGCCACGATTTGGAAGCAGTCCAAATGCCCACCAGTAGATGAGTGCACAAAAAAGCTGTGGCATGTTTACACAATGGAATAATATGTGGCCATAAAAAAGATGGAAATCTTACCTTTTTTTTTTTTTTTTGGTGAGAGAGGGGAGATAGTGAGGCAGGCTTTTGCATGTGCCCTCACCAGGATCCACCTGGCAACCCCATCTGGGGCAGATGCTCGAGTACCAAGTCATTTTTAGAGCCTGAGGCTGATGAGCTCCAACAGAGCCATCCTCAGCACCCAGGGCCACACTTGAATCAATCAAGCCACTGGCTGTGGGAGGAGAAGAGGGAGAGAAAGGGGGAGAGGGAGAGGGAGAGGGAGTGAGAGAGAAGCATATGGTTACTTCTTCTGTGTGCTCTGACTGGGGATCAAATCCGGGAAGTCCATATGCTGGGCCAATGCTCTAACTACTGAACAACCACCCAGGGCCCAATCTTGCCTTTTTTCAATAGCATGGATGGACCTGAAGAATATTAACTAAGTGAAGTAGCGAGTCAGAGAAAGACAAATACCATATGATTTTACTTACACTGTATATATGGAATCCAATGAACAAAATAAACTAACAACAACGAAATATAGATACAGAGAACTGACTGCCAGCTGTTGGGGGGTGGTCAGGAAACTGGATGAAAAAAGTGAAGGGATTGAGAAAAAAACATTCATAGACACAGACAACAGTATGATGATTATGAGAGGGAAGGAGGGGTAGAGGAGGTTAAAAGGGAAATAATGGTGATGGAGGACACTTGATTTGGGGTGGTGGACACACAATACAATATACATATGATATAGACTTGTACACCTAGAAACCATATAATTTTATTAAATAATGTCACCCCAATAAATTAAATAAAAATTGTTTAAAAGAATGAAGTTTCTGCTCTGCTTTACAGAACTCAGTCTGGGTTTATTGGTGTGAATGGCACTGGGCAGAAGGACCTTGGTTTTGGTTCTTGACTCAGATGGGTCAGTAACACTTTCTAAAAAAAATAGTCAATTTCTTATAAACATACAGTTACCATACAACTCAAAATTCTACTTCTAGCCCTGCCTGGTTGGCTCAGTGGTAGAGTATCAGCCCCACATGTGGAAGTCCTGGGTTCGATTTCTGGTCAGGGCACACAGAAGAAGCACCCATCTGCTTCTCCATCCTTCCACCTCCCCTTTCTCTCTACTTCTCTTTTCCCCTCCTGCAGCCAAGGCTCCACTGGAGTAAAGTTGGCCCGGGCACTGAGGATGGCTCCATGGCCTCTGCCTCAGCGTTAGAATGGCTTCAGCCACAACAGAGCAACGCCCCAGACAGGTAGAGCATCGCCCCCTGGTGGGCATGCCGGGTAGATCCCAGTTTGGAGCATGCGGGAGTCTGTCTGACTGCCTTCCCGTTTCTAACTTTGGAAAAAAATAATCTACTTCTAGATATTTACCCAAGAGAAATAAAAATACATCTACACAAAGATTGTATAGGTATGTTCATAGCAACTTTATTCATAATAGCCCCAAGCTGAAAACAACCTAAAGGTCCATCAACAGGTCAATGGATAAATATATTACACTGTATGTATATAATGGAGTACTACTCAGCAATAAAAAGGGCAAACTATTGATATACACAACACGATCAATCTCAAAAATATTAGGCTGAGCAAAAATATTCATACAGTAAAGACTGGATTCTCTATGTTTCCATTTATATGAAACTCTATTACAGCTAAAATTAATCTAAGGTGACAGAAAGCAGATCTGTCATTCTCAGCATAGGTGGCTGGGGAAGGAGGTGAATTTGAGAGGGATTTGACTGAGGAGCAGCTTTCCGGGGAGACAGAACTGGTCTATATCTTGATTGTGGTGCGAGTGCTTACACAAGTGTATTCATTTGTCAAAATTCACCCATTTATTAAAATGATTGCATTTTACTGTGTGTAAATTAAACTTCAATAAAGCGGATTAAATACTTTTAAAAAGTAAGGAAGAGAGAGAATAACTGGAGACTAAATCACAAATGTAAAGTGGGATCAAAACAATAGAGGGAAGGGCTAACCTTGAATAAAACAAGACATACATTTCCTTTGAGCTTACCTGGAAGAAAGCAAACAGAAGTGCAGAAGAATAGTAGGGAGACTCTTGGGAGTATGCCTTGGGGAGGAAGGGTGTGGGTAGTGAGGATGGAGAGAGAAGTCTCAGGGTCACAGAAAAATGTAACCTTGTAACCTCCACAGCCCAATAGCTCTGTCTCCCTGAGGAAGATTGTGATGGCTGGCGTTTGTTTGTTTGTTTGTTTTATAGTTGTAAAGGTTGACCAGATGAATTTCAAAGGTGATCCAAGGATGCTATGTAAAGAATGCAGGAGTTCAGGTTAGCCCAAGTTATATTTGTATAAAGCCATTTCAAAGCTGCAGGGAAAACATTGGGTCCTGTGAGCTGTCCAGGCATGTGAGCCATCTCAGGAAGCCTCCCACTAAGCATATTAGGCAGCTGGAGCTGCAGACTTCTGTTGTTGTTTTTGCCTTGGGTTTTAGAAAAAAGAGACAGCCCAGCAATGTCTTACACATGTTATTTGGAAGTATTGTGACAGCCAAGGAATTAGGCTGGTGTCAAAAAAACCACAGAGGCTGTTTGCTTTTTATTATTTTTTAAAAAACAATTTTGATCTTTCGAGCCCTGTGAGAGAATAAAGAAAGGTTTCTAAATATACCCCTGTGGAGGTGGTGTGTGTTGATTCAAGTGTTTATCTTGTCTCTGATCCCAAGGGACACATTCCTCTTCTCTGGGCTTCCCCCTCTGCCATCCCACAGGCCTTTTCCATGGTCTCCCTCCCCAGGCGTCCAAAATCCTGTGGGACAGGGGCAAAGGCTGGGACTCCTTCTGGGGAAGCAAGGGCAAGCTCTTCACCTTGCCACTTTTGCCTCGTGATTACAAAAGACAGAAGCCTCTATTAAGCAAAAAAGTGACTTTATGACTTATGTAACAAAAGTCCTTGATGAGCCAACTCTGGCCACTCAAACCTGTCGCAAGGACATGGCTTTGCTCATCTCTCCATTTGCCTTCCTCTGGGTGGACTTTGGTCTTTGTAGAAATCTGGAAGCAAAAGCTGTAACTCCAGTTTCTCTCCTGTTCTCACTCCTCTAATAAGATTCCAAGAAATGACTTTTGTTGGCTACTTTTGGCCTAAGGTCACGTGCCTATCTTTTAACCAATCGCTGTCACTTGGGAAATGCAATATTTTAGCTTGCTTAAGACCTCAACCTAAAACGCATGGCCTGAGACGAAGGTTTGCCCTTATATCACAGAATAAATAGCACATGAAGTGAATTGGGCCCCAAGGGGCCAAACAGTTAGTGAGCTCCTCACCTAGGAGCACTGGGCAGGTTCTTCAAGGCTCTCTGGTTCAGGCTGCTCAGAAGAGGAAACATGGGTCTGGGGGTTTCCTGATTCCCACAGGGCTTGATGAAGCCTGCGGGAGTGTGGCACCTGCCAGCTCCTGGAGAGAAGGCCAGAGAATTCTCGAGACCAGCGTTTCATTCGTTCCACGCTGGTGGCAACCTTGGTCTCCACTTCCCTTAATGAACCCTCTCCCAGCTTCATCCTAGCTCTCTCTTATTGTGATATAAAAACTCAAGTTCAAATTGCCCGGGGTTAAGCTGTGGCCCAACACTTACTGTCTGTATAATCTTGAGCGAGCTTGTTTCCTCATCGTCAAATGGAGAAAATAATAGTACATACCTTACTGATATTAGTTTAGAAGGATGAAAGATATTGTTCATATAAAGTGTGACATCCACAGAGCTTTTATTCTCCTTCGGCTCTCCTCCCTGAAATCTCTTCTCAGCCCTTCTTTGCCTGGTTTGAGGCCCTGGATACTCACTCTTTTTGGACTGAAATACCTGGGCTTCTTTGTCTTCCGGCTTCCTAATGGGTTTGACAATGGGATTGGAGTATTTCTTGCCTGTTCCATCCTGTAGCTGTGTCACACTTCTGGCAGTAGCTGTGACTCTCCATGGACTACGGCTCCTGCCATATGTCCCTCCTCCATGACTTTACCACCCGCTTTTTCCTTTGGTGACATGATTTCTTCCAGTGTCTTTTCAATCCTGGATAGTGATGGCTTTGCATGGTGGCTAAGCCTTGAGTTTCTTAGCATCCCTTATTTGGTCCCTTAACCCTGCTTGTTCCTCTGCCACATCTCTTCACTAAGCTATCATTATCTACACCATCTGGTATAGGTGCTGTTTCCTGCTGAAACCCTGATTACTCCAGTAGTTGCTAATGAGAGTGGTCCCAGGAAACAACCTTCAAAGGGGGGTTCTGGGACCAGTTCTCCCGCTAATTTAAAGAATGCATAATGACCTATCATTACTGGGGAAAATGGGACACTGGCAATCTGTGTCATGAAGTAGTATTGAGATATACAAATTATCACTAAGAGTGATGTAGAATGGAGAGTCAGTGGAAGGCAAGGTTTTAAGTGATCAAGTGGCCGCTGCACTTGATTGCTATGGCAACAGTGATCATTACAATAATTGCAGGATAGCAAGCTGGCTACTTCTGACGGTGCTGAGGAGTTATGGGAGAGAGAGGGGCACGGGAGAGAGAGAGGCGGGGGGAAGAGAGAGAGAGAAGGAAAGAGATAGGCTATGCAATGAGCTTTAAAATTTGAACTTTCGACTCAAGACATGAGTGTAGGAACAGAAAGTTTCTATGAAGGCTGTTGGTCAAATAAGTTTGTAAATATGATATATATGTTTGCTTGCTTATAGTTTGTATTGGGTGCGGAGGACAGGCTGTAAGCAGGCTGGGTCATTATAACCTAAGGCAATGATGGGCAATCTTTTGAGCTTGGTGTGTCGAAATTCACCAAAAAATTGAGCATAACTCGGGTGGTGTGTCACTTAGAGAAAAACGGCCTAACCAAAAGTCCCAGAACTAGAAGCTCTGTGCTGGAGTTCTGTTGTTTTGGCCTCCAGACCTCCAGCACAGAGCGTCTACACTACAGCAAATGTTTTATCCTCGGCTACTGCACCTGGCTGTGCAGGAGCTGAGGATGAAACGTCCTTCTCGGCATGCGGCCCCATACTTCTCTGGTATGCATTCGCATATGACTGTGTGTCATTGAAAATGGCTACATGTGTCAGTGCTGACACGCATGTCATAGGTTCGCCATCACGAACCTAAGGCTTAGTTTTAAGACTAAACTTTTCCCCACACCCTTGACTGATTGCTTGATGTGGGGTGATGCACTCTCATGAGGAATCCCATTATGCCTCAGATAAGTGACTTTGTATCAGAGATTTCCTTGTTCGTATATTGGATTAAAGGTTTTGATTTCTATACTATAAAATGGGGTAGACCAGGAGCTTGCTCTCTCTCTGTTCCTGCTATCACCATTGCAGGGGCCTCTCTGATCCCTTGCCCTTCATAGGAAAAGCAGGTTTTCTGCTTTTCCCTTGTCTTCTCTTGTGGCTTGCCTGTCTCGGTGAGACACTGTTGGGCAGATAAAATATAATATGCTCACTTTGTTAAAGATGGCGCTGCCCACATGGAAGCCCGTCACCCAGGTGATATTATTTGCCCTTATGCTTGGGATGGGTGCAGGGGAAAGGCTGTAATGTAAGCAGGCCAGGTCGTTATGGCCTAAGGCTTGGTTTTAAGAGTAAGTTCTTCTCCACACCCTTGACTGATTGGATGATGTAGGGTGGTGCACTCTCCTGAGGAATCCCATTATACAGAGACTTCCTTGTTTGTATAATTGAATTTAAGGTTTTGATTCTACGGTATAAAGGGGGAGATACCATTAGCTTGATCTCTCTCTTTTGGTTCTTGGTTCCTGAGGTATTAGAGAGGAGAGCAGATTAAGGCCATGTGGAGGAGAAGTAGCCAAGATGGCAGAGTGCTGAGGAAGAAGCCAGTTTGTTAAGAGTTTGTGCAGGAGGAGATGGGAAACAGAGGTGAATAAGTCTGGTGAGCTAGAAACCTTTGATTCTAGGAAACTTGGATAAGTCAGTAGCTTTGTGAGCACTGAATGTGTGGGTTTTGGAGCCCAATGTGTGTTTTTGCTTGCCCGCCGGGTGCAAGCTAGAATTAAAGCTGATGGCTCACCAGTTCTTGGCTCTGCTGTTTCATTACCAACTGTTCGAATCAAATGCGAACCTGCGTGGGTCAGGCTGCTGTAATGGTGGCCTTGACTACTGGCTTTACAGACACCAATAAGCAGAATGGCCCACTGTATGGCCAGTGCCCGGGGCCACCATCACAGCCACCTGGCCCATGCAGGTTCGCATTAGATTTGGACAGTCGGTAATGAAACAACAGAGCCAAGAACTGGTGAGCCATCAGCTTTAATCCTAGCTTGCACCCGGTGGGCAAGCAAAAACACACACTGGGCTCCAAAACCCACTAATTCAGTGCTCACAAAGCTACTGACTTATCCGGGTTTCCTAGAATCAAAGGTTTCTAGCTCACCAGACTTATTCACCTCTGTTTCCCATCTCCTTCTCTCTGCACAAACTCTGCTCAAACTTGCTTCTCCCTCAGCACTCCACCATCTTGGCTGCTTCTCCTCTCCTCCACATGGCCTTTATCTGCTCTCCTCTCTAATGCTAACCTCAGGAACCGAGAGAGAGCAAGCTCCTGGTCTGCCCCACTTTATAGTGTAGAAATCCAAACCTTTAATCCAATCTAAAAACAAGGAAGTCTCTGATACAAAGTCACTTATCTGAGGCATAATGGGAGAATTCCTCATGAGAGTACACCACCCTACATCATCTAATCAGTCAAGGGTGTGGGGGAAAGCTTACTCTTAAAACTAAGCTTTAGGCTATAACGACCCGGCCTGCCCACAGCCTGTCCTCCAACACACATTAATATCAACTAAAGATGGCAGCACCATCTTTAACAAAGTGAGCATAATATATCTTATCTGCCCAACACCCACCATCCTCCAACTTCGCCATTTCTTTACCATCTGCCCCAATCCAATGGGAACCTGCATGTGAATGGCCACGATGGCGGCTTCTGGCCATACAGAGATCTTAAAAGAATTCTTATTTCATGCAGTCTCATAGAAGACAGAGCTGTGGGTCAGGCCTAAAGTCTAACTGTGTGGACTGAAGATTTGCCATGCCTGTTAGATGTACAAGCTTACCAAGTCTCTATGCAATGTAAGGGCACTGAGAGAGAAGGAGTTAGACATTGAGATTGGGGCAAGAACATTTGAGGTGACGCAAATTAAACTGAGAGAGATGAAGCCCCAGTCCTCCCTTAACCTCCTTTGCTAGATAAAGCAGTCCCTTGCATAAAGACTGTCTGTTGAGCAGATAAAATATAATATGCTCACTTTGTTAAGGATGGCACTGCCCACATGGAAGCCTGTCACCCAGGTGATATTGTTTGCCCTTATGCTTGGGATGGGTGTGGGGGAAAGGCTGTAATGTAAGCAGGCCGGATCATTATAGCCTAAGGCTTAGTTTTAAGAGTAAGCTTTTCCCCACACCCTTGACTGATTGGATGATGTAGGGTGGTGCACTCTCCTGAGGAATCCCATTGTGCCTTGGATGGGTGGCTTTGTATTGGAGACTTCCTTGTTTGTGTAATTGGATTGGAGGTTTTGATTTTACACTATGAAGTGGGACAGACCGGGAGCTTACTCTCTCTTGGTTCCTGAGGTATTAAAGAGGAGAGCAGATTAAGGCCACGTGGAGGCCAGGAGAAGCAGCCAAGATGGCAGAATGCTGAGGGAGAAGCCAGTTTGTTAAGAGTTTGTGCAGGAGGAGATGGGGAACAGAGGTGAATAAGTCTGGAGAGCTAGAAACCTTTGATTCTAGGAAACTCGGATAAGTCAGTAGCTTAGTGAGCACTGTTGAGTGGGTGTGTTTTTGCTTGCCCGCCGGGTGCAAGCTAGAATTAAAGCTGATGGTTCACCAGTTCTTGGCTCCATTGTTTCATTACCGATTGTTCGAATCTAATGGGAACCTGCACGGGTCAGGCTGCTGTGATCCTGACCCCGGCTACTGCTTTACAGTGTCCCTATGATTTCACATGGGCAGTTGCTTAGCAAGAGGTATAGCTAATGCTGATGTCCTCAAGACCTCGCCCATGTTATCTCGTTGCCCCCAGGCTCATGATGAGAGTTACGTCTCATGATAACATGGAGGAAAAAATGGAAAGATCTTCTCCAGGAGGAGCTAGTTAAACTCCAAAGGAATTGCAATATCTTTCTATCTGTATTGTCCAGAGCCTTGGGAATATGTTTTGTGAATAGATTCTAAGAGTATTAGGCCAAGGAGGATGAATCATAGTTGGACTGGATCAAATTTGTCAATATAGGTGAATTCACCTGGGATTCGAGATATAAAATGAGAGTTTAAGCAGTTGGGACTGTCTCTAGTAGTTTGCTTGGTTGAGTAATTAAATATTAGAGGTAATAGTGCCTTATATCTAACGAGGCTGAGTGTTGCAGAGTTTTCCTAGTATATTGTAAGAAGAAACCCCAAACCTAAGGTTATGGGAAATTAAAATGTATCTATTACATGTAATACTATCTATCTCTGCTGTAAGTCCCCGAGGATACTCTTGTCACAAAAACATTTTAAAAACCCTGAAAAAGCTCTGTGGTGGTGCTTCCACATCGGTCAGAGATGACAGAGGAAGATGCTGCCATTGAACTAGGATCTCTCCTACTAACTGTGACAATGGGAACCTCCAGTGACAGACAATTAGAGACTAGGTGGGCTCAGTTACTCCAATAAGCCACAAGGATAGAATGATAATCAGATTGTTTTGTCCTGCATGGATTTATGGTGATAGCTAATTTATCATAAGGTTTAAAGGAAGGAAATAGAAGTACAGCTTACTATGATATTGTTTAATCTATATCAGCACAGTTTAATATAAATATAATGCAAGTCACATTTATAATTTAAATTTTTCTAGTACCCACATATTAAAAAACTAAAGATGCAGCGATAATAATTTTAATAATATATTTTATTTAACTAAAAAAGAATTATCATTTCAACATGTAACCAATACAAAACATTATTAATGTGATATTTTACATTTTTTGCACTAAGTCTTTGAAATCCCGAGGTTTTTATTTTGCACATCAACATATCTCAGGACTACCTACATTTTAAGCGCTCAGTAACCACATATGACTAGTAGTTACCATTTTAGATGCCATAGCTCTATATATTGGGAAAATTATTGCTGTAGTGGGTAGAAACCGGATTCAAGAAGACATAGTGATAACTTATTTTTCCAACCTCTTTGCTGAGATAAGGTAGTTCATAAATTCAGAACCCTTTGATTGAAGAAGAGACCAGCTCTTTTTAAGGAAGAAGCTTAAAATATGATCAAAAGTATATTCCTTAAATTTCTTTGAAGCCTTCCCCAGACATATATGAAAGGCCATTTGCTAGGCTGACTGGGCACAAGGGAAAAGGAAATACACAGACCTTGTAGAAGTTACTGAATACTAGGTCTGAACTGATGCTAATTTCTGGAGACCCTTATAACCATTGTGGTTCATCAGTCAGAGTAAAAACTTATAAGATCTGATGATAAAAGAAACCTTGGTTTTAAGCAGACCCACGGATAGACATAAATGGTATCTGAGAGCATCCCCATATTGGTTCTCTGGTCCATAGAATAGAAACTGCTAGGTAGAGGAACCTTCTGGAAAGCCAACCATTACCCATCTGTTGTCTGCCAAAAGCAATACCGCATGCAGAGACTAGAGTCACCATCATAGCCTTGAAAGATGAAGAGATGGTGGTTCCAGTCACATTCCTGTTTAGTACCCATTTGGTCAGATAAATGTCATGTAGGACATGGAGAATCACTAGATTATGTTCCACTCGATTAGGCAGTTGTTGTTGATTGCAGCTGCTATTCTAGGTACGAGATCTTTACTAGAGCAATGGCACCTGGTAAATAGTTATTGACTGGGCAAATGATATATTTCTTTGTCTTTTTTATTTTTCATGAGAGAGAGAGAGAAAGGGTGAGAGAGAGAAGGAGAAGGAAGGAGACAGAAAGGGAGAGAGATGAGAAGCCTTAACTCGCAGCTGTGTCACTTTAGTTGTTTGTTGCTTGCTTCTCATATGTGCCTGGACCAAGGGACCCAAGCCAAGCCAATGACCCCTTGCTCAAGCCAGCAACCTTGGACTCAAGCCAGCGACCTTAGGCTCAAGCCAGAGACCTTTGGGCTCAACCCAGCAACCATGGGTTCAAGTTGATGATCCCACGTTCAAGCCAGTGACCCTGTGCTCAAGGTGGCAGGCTTGTGTTCAAGCTGGATGAGCCCACACTCAGGCCAGCAACCTTGAGGTTTTGAACCTGTGACCTCAGCATCCCAGGTTGACACTCTATCCACTGTGCCACCACTGGTCAGGGTTTTTCTTTGTTTTAATTGTCATGGATTTCAGAGTTATGTCAACTCTCCTGCTTTTATATAAACCAAAGGAGCCTTGATATCTCACAGTACTTCATTCTGGTGCATTATGTTTATAGCATTATGCCAATTGAACCTGGTGGGCAGGATGCCATATGAACCCTTGAAGCATCTGTAAGATACAGATCTGACAGTGGATAGGAAACCTGACACATTGATGAAGTGCCTGGGAATTCAGTGGTCCAAAACATCTTGGGATAATAGCCTTTCCAAAGTTCCAGTTAAATTGTCTCGCTCTGCACTGTATAGCACAAAGAGAAAGGCCTGGTGCTTGATGAATCTCTGAATTTTTAAAGCAGTATTTGGGTGTTCCACTCTGGCCCATTTATTCAGCAACCCATAGGCTATTTTCAGTGGGCCCCAAAGTAGTAGAGGACTCTACACTAAGCCCAGCCCAAAGCACATGCTGCTCCACCACTTCGGCCTTCTGACCCAGCAGACTCAATGACACTCTAGGTTTCTGAACGTTTGACCAAAGGATGCTACGTAATAATGTGACCTGAGCTGTTCCTCCTGAATTGGATCTTCTCTTATTTACCAAATCATAAAGTTAGATGCCCACAGCATTGTTCCATTATTAAATGAAGATGTCGTCTAGGAAACTGGGCCTGAGGAGGTTTGGGCAGCACAGGTAAACTGACTGACATTTCTGCTATTTCACCATCTTTTCCTCAACCCACATAAAGGGTCTCAAGGGAACTTCCCTTTGACGAGGTAATAGAAGGCAAAATGTAGGACTTGGTTATAGATAAATCTATTTGTATGTTGGTACCAAACAGAAGTGAATGGCATTATAGTCTCATTCAGGGATGGTTCTGAAAGACAGTAATGAAGAAAAACTTCCCAGTGGGAAGAAACTTGGGCAAAATTTCCCATTTGCTTGAAAGGAAAGATGGGCTGAAGTACACATTTATACAGTCTCATGGGCAGTGGCTAACTGATTAGTTTTGCTGGTCAGGGACTTGGAAAGACAAAGAGCAGAGGACTAATAGGGCAGAGGGCTTGGGAAGAGGACACTCTTGGAATGAGCGAAGACTGTAGAGACATTTGTGACCCAAAGAAAAGGAAGCTTCCAAAAATAAGGTAGACAAGAAGACCCATCATGTGGTGATAGTCATCTACAACCCTAGTTATCTGCTCCATAGGCCCATGTATAGAATAACCATAGTGTCAAAAATGTCACAACAGCAGGGATTGCTCCTCACCAAGGTTTCTCTGGCAATCCCACTGCTGAGTGCCCACCTTGCCAATAGCAAAGGTCAGCCCTGGGCCCTAGAAAGGGTATCAATCCCTTGGGATCTAGCCAATCACCTAATTTTATTGAATCCCTTTTACCTTGGAAGGTGCAGTGCTCTGTCTCCATGGGACTAGATACATATTCTGTGGGCAGATTTACCTTTTCTGCCTGAAACCCTCCTGCCAACACTGTCATCAGGGGAGCTATTAAATCTCTTTTTCAAAATTATGTTATCTTATACAACATTGCCTCTGACAAAGGGTCTCATATCAATACAAAAACTGGGCAATAATAGGTTCGTTCCCATGGCATTCAGTAATCCTGCCTTGTACCCCATCATCTGAAGGCAGCTGGTCCAATAAAAGAGTGGAATAGCAAATAGAGGCTCACTTGAGGCTCTGACTGAATGACTCCACCTGAGAGATGCAGGTGTGTCCTACAGAGTGTTATTTATGTTTTAAACCTGTGACCAAACGATGGTGCCAATTCCCTCAAAGCCAAAGCAAAAAGGTCTGAAACCCAAGTGGAAGAGGTGGACATGACAACTTTCATGCTTAAACTTAATAATACATTTTCTAGATTTTTTTTTTTTTTTTTGATGTTCACTCTCTCTTGGTCTCGGCAGGTTGTCAGCTCCTAGTTCTCAAGGGAGAAATGCTTCCACAAGGGAAGAGACAGCCATGTTTTTGTTAACTTGGAAGTGACACTCCCTCTTGGACATTCGGAGCTCCTTCTGTCACTGAATCAACATCCAGAGAAGAGGTTCCGTAACTAGTGGAGGTGATTGGTTCCAGTTACCAAGAGGAAATTGGGCTGCTGCTACACCAGGATGACTGCCTGTTTCAGGGTCCGGGGGTATTGCTCTAAGTAAATGCCGCCCACCAGGACCTAGCCAATGGCAGAGGGGAAACTCTGACTGGCTCGGAGAAGCACAGGCTGCAGAGCCCTGGCTGGGTTCCATTCTTCCTCCTCCTATAGCTCTAGTGAATGAGAAGACAGGGGTTGGGAGTTCAGTACAATTCAACAGCATTTACCGGAAAGCTTTCGGAGGTAAAAGCGCAGCATAGCTGACTAACCAGAACGTTCATGAAATGAATTGTTCTGGTAAATTGAATTTCCTAAGTAACTAGGTTTTATTCTAAAAACTGTTGTTAAATATCTTCTTGAAATGTCTGACTCTACTTTCTTCCGATGATCAGCGCAGCTTTGTGAGAACGGTTGATGCTCTCTTTGATGAACGGGGATCTTAAAGGCACTCAAGGTAATCATTTCCAGAAGACCAAGTCTCAAGGTGATAATGTAGATAAAGAAAGAGAAGGTGATAGGGCTGAATGAACTGCACTGGACAAAAGTCACTTTATCAAAAGATAAATTCCTGATACCAGCTTGATTCACCATCATTTGCCTTCTGAAAGAGTCCTCAAGGAGCTCTGGTTAGTAGAAAGCTTGGGGACCGGAGGAATACTGTTGTAATGATGATGGCTTTTAGCCTGTGATGCTGGTGTCTATATGGTGCTCCATGTTTTCATGCCTCTTTCATATTTATGTTCTCATTTGAGTCTTGTGTTGGCCCTTTGAGATGGTGAAGGCACGTTTTGTTATTTTCATTGAACAGTTGGAACAACAGGCACCGGGAGGTGGTGGCAGACTAGGACACAGATATCTTGAATTGCTGCTCTTTATTTATTTAGTCGCTGTTCTGGGGTATTCTCTTAAGCCTAGATAATGGGAAGAAGGCAACACATTTTTATGTATCTTACAGGTCTTGAGAAGAAAGAAAAAGGAAGAAAATATTTTAATGTGGTGGTTACATTGCAATGGGAAGGCTGGGCTGCAGGAAGACTGAAGAATCGAGGGGTTTCCCCCAAATTCCTATGTGTGGAACTAAAAGTGGTATGTCCTTGTCACATAGCCAGAATCCCAGGCAACATAGCACAAGGGTCATTCTTCTTTCATGGTGGCAATCTCCTGCCATTATCCTTGGCTCGGCCTCTGGCATCTGCCATGAGCAAAGTCAGGAGATGCCTCCACCTTGGAAGAAGGACTCTGGCCAGTGAGATGTGACTTTGCTTTCTGCTTCTTCTCCAAATAGGGGGAAACTTCCCTTTGGGGCTGACAGAGTGGTTCTTTACAGTGGAGCAAACAGGGAGGCAAAGAGCGTGGAGGTGGTAACCAGGGGCCTGGGTTCAAAGTCCCGGCGATACAACCACAGGCGAGTCAAACGACTTTTCCATGGCTCAGCTGCTTTTGCATGCACATGGCAGGGGAGAATTATCCATGTTGACCTTGAATTCCATCACTACTCCGAAAGTAAATGCAATCACAGGGAAAGAAAGGCATTCTGTACTTTTTAGAAACAGGAGGACTAACCACAGCCAGCTGAGTCACTTTTAGAAATCTGCTGCATTGGAGGTCTGGGGTTATGAGGATATGTTCCTTCTCCCTAAGTTTCTGCCTGCATCAGCTGTGCATTATCTTATGCATTCTACCTGGTATTGAAGATGAGGTGCACAGTAATGTCTGACTGTAACCCAAATGAGCACGACCAGTCACATTTTTTTCTCTGCACATTGGTTTTCTCATCTGTAAAATGAAGTGGGGGAGGTTGAGGCAGGGTAATCCGTTCTATTAGATGATTTCTAAAGCCCTTTACCTTTATAGTCTAACAGTCAATAGATTGAAAAGCTCTTTTTCTCTAGAAACTTCTGCATTGCAGACCATGTCTGTGAACAGGTAGGGACCAGTGGCTGCTGGGGAATAGGCAAGATATTTAGGGAGACTAAAACATGAAGAGAAGAGAAAGGATTGGGACTTCTAAGAACTGAGAAAGGGCTGGCCCAGAATGAAGAATGGGCTAACTCCAGGAAAGTCTCTGGACCGAGGGAGATTCATCTGAACAGCATGGGAACCTGTGTGCCTCAGCACCTGGACTCCGGGCTTCTGTATCTCACTGGTGCTGGTCTCCCTGCGAACAGGTAGACGGGCCATACACATGTGCATGTGGGCCAGCAGGGCTTCTCGGACTTGGCTATATAGTCTGGCTTCATCCTCTCTCTGCAGCCCAGTGAGATCAGGATGAAGAATTGCTGATCTCAAAGCATAGTAAAGGCAGAACATTACAACGCAGGCAGCCCAGGGCCAGATGCTGAGTTAACAGGGCCAGAGACAGGATGCCTGAGCAGGGTGAACAGAATGTCAGAGTCCATTTGCACAGCTTCCCAAGACAGGCTCAAAGAACAAGCACAACTGGTGGCCCTATAAGACATCTAGGGCCCCCTCCTTACAAACACCTTTCACAGGTGCTTGTCCTAAGGGCAGAGTCTTCTACCCAGCGTTTGTCCGGCCTCAGTCCGTTAGGCTGATTTTTTTCTGAGGAAGAAGGGAAGAGGTAAAGGAGGCCCATATTTCAAAGGATGAAGCCACCAAGCAGAGTTCCACCCTCTGTCTCTGGGATTTCAACAGAAACCTGGGTGGGTGAAGACCTTGGGAGGCACAGAGGGAATGAGTGGTGAGACCCTCTGACTCCCGGGAATAACAAGACCAGCATTTTTCAAAGTGTGAGGCAAAAATTGCTCATGTCAGAATAAATGAAAAAATGCATATTTTTTTTATCAAATCCGCACCACTGATTCTGAATTTTTGGGGAACCAGCATTTTTTTAGCAAGCTACTCTAGAGCAGTTCTTATGTTCAGTACTATTAAAAACTATATGAGCTGTGCCCTGGCCCGTTGGCTCAGTGGTAGAGTATTGGCTGGGCATGTGAAAGTCCTGGATTTAATTCCTGGTCAGGGCACACAGGAGAAGGCTCCAGGTGCTAAGGATGGCTCTAAGGCCCCCACCTCAGGCACTAAAAATAGCTCAGTTGTGAGCATGACCCCAGATTGGAAAAGCATCGACCCCAGATGGGAGTTGTCAGGTGGATCCTGGTTGGAGAACATGCTGGAGTCTGTGTCTGCCTCTCCTCTTCTCACTTCATTTAAAAAAGAAAAGGAAACCTATGAGCTTTTGAATGCTATGACCACCCTCAATGCCTGGCATATAGTAAATACTCAGTAAAAATATGTTGAAAGAATGAATGCATAAAAGAATATATGTGTGAGAAGAGGAAGCTTAAACTCAGTGAACAGGAAGTAGCAGAAGTGATTAGAATGAGAGCCAGGATTTATTAAGCTTGGAAATGTGTTGAAAAGCATCCAGCAGGGTCAGCATTCTCTTATAACAACGATTTTCGGCTGGTGTGCTGCAGGAACTTTTAAAGCATGCAATACCCGACTATTTAGTCAGGGGCACTGACCTCTTTTCCCTTAGATTGTCAAATTAAAAAATTACAACAGCCAACACAACACTATCCATCCAGTGTGAATGAATCAAAATTATACCTGTGTTTTGTATCATATTGGCAAACAAATATACTTTTTGCTGTGCCATAAAATTTTAGTAATAGTTTATGTGTGCCATGAGGTAAAAAAGGTTGAAAACCGCTGTCTTGTGAGTATATATATATATCTCACATTGTAGTTTACAAAGCTTTCATTTTTCTTCCTTTTTAAATTCTGATTAAAAGAAGAACAACCTAAAATAGATATCACTATTGTTAACTTATTTTAAACATAAAAACATTGAGATTCAGAGAACACCATTTGTCCAATATTATGCAGGTAATAAGGGACAGACACATGACTCAGGTCTTTTGACAAAGAATTTGAGTCTGGGCCATTATATAGTATCTCAGCTCCTACCAGCTTCACCAAGTACAGGACAAGGAAGCGGGCTTGCCCAACACACGATGGGGGCTGCTGGGAGGAAGGGAGACCTTCCTTTATATGTGTGTTTAAGGTAGGCTGGTGAGGGTGCGGGTAGGGCGGCACAGGGGAGAGGGCAGAGGCAACCTTCCCTATCCACTGATATGCATTACTGCCTGTGACTCACAACCATCCTGTAAAGATTTCGTTGTCCCCATTTTATAGTTGAGAAAAATGAGGTCCAGAAAGGAAGACAAATAAGTAATTTCCATGGCATTGGCCACAGAGCTAGGAAGTGGCAAAGCCAAGTTTTGGATGCAAGTCTAACCAAATTCAGAGTCAAGCCTTTTTCTTATCACTTTTTTCTCCTTTCTTGCCTACCACTGTATTGATCCAGGATTTTTAAATTCTTTTTTTTTCTTTAGTTATGTAGCTATACATTCTATATTTTTTGCTTTTAGGTATTGCACTTAATTGGAAAAAAAACATTTCTATTGAATTATATACCCTTCACATTTTAACATATGCACTTAAAGTCTACTGTGATTTATATCTGCCTTCCTCCTGAGCTGAAATGTCTTCACACATTCTGCATCTGATCTGTCCCGCTCACCTTTCCAATGACTGCTCTTCAGCTGAGCCATAAGAAATTGCTAATATTCAACAATTATTAACCCATAAATATGACAATTTTATAAACATTATTTTTTGATGAAACATTTTATATTTTAACTCTCCCAAATTAGACATTTAAAACAATTACCAACATACAAACCAATTTCTTTATTCAGTATTAGATTTTGGTTTTGTTTTTAAACACAGAATTTATTTCTTTAATCACAAAAATAATAACCAATTGGAATCAGCCCAGTAAATATTGTGCCAGAAATAAGTTAACAAATCCTGAGCTAGAGCAACACACCCACCCTGGCCTTGCACTTGACCTGGGCTTTGGCCTCTTCATTTGAGCTCAATAGACTCTGAAACTCATGGTTGGAAAATTATCTAAGAACATTTAAGGCCTGATCAGATGGTAGTGCGGTGGATAGAGTGTCGGCCTGGGACGCTGAGGCCCCAGGTTTGAAACCCTGATGTCGCCAGCTTGAGCGCAGGCTCATCTGGCTTGAACGCAGGTTCACTAGCTAGAGCGCGGAGTTACCGGCTTGAGCATGGGATCGTAAACATGATGCCATGGTCACTAGCTTGAGCAAGGGGTTACTTAGTCTGCTATAGCTACCCAATCAAGGGACATATGAAAAAGCAATCAAAGATAACGCAACAAAGAATTGGTGCTTCTCATCTTTCTCCCTTCCTATCTGTCTGACTTCTCTCTCTCTTTCTAAACAAACAAACAAACAAAACACCAAAAAATGAACATTTAAGTATCTCTGTCTCTTTTACACAATAACCAGTGTATTTGACCTTGGTTAAGACATTTGTACCTCTCTGAGTTATTTTACTTAAGTAAAATTAAGATTTTGGATAAACCTATGGGTCTTAGTCAGGGGTTGCATCAGAAACACAAGAGTTTTTTCAATCACTGTTAGTTTTTGAGATGTATTTCTTCTTTATTTAAAGATTTTTTTCCAGTGTAGGTCTGTGAGTAGTAAACTCAGTCTCTGAATATCTAAAACACCTTTATTTCAATTTATTCTTTTTTGTTTTTCTTTATTTAAATCATTTTATTTTTTTATTACAGTCAATATACAATATTATATTAGTTTCAGGTGTACACCCCCGTGATTAGACATTATATAACTTACTATGTGATCATCCTGATCAATCTCATACCCATCTGACACCATAGATAGTTGTTAGAATATTATTGACTATATTCCCCATGCTGTACTTTACATCCCCATCACTATTCTGTAATAACCAATTTGTATAATCCATACACCTTTTTCATCCATCCCCCCAGCCCCTCCCATCTGGAAACCTTCAAAATGTTCTCTGTATCTCTGCATCTGTTTCTGTTCTGCTTGTTAGTTTATTTTGTTTATGAGATAAATATGTTTGCCAACAAATGTGTATTTATTGCTATTTTATTATTCATATTTTAAATATTTTTTTCCTTCTTCTTAAAGAAGACCTTTTACCCTTTCATGTAATACTGGTTTGGTGGTGATAAACTCCTTTAGCTTTTTCTTGTGTGGGGACCTCTTTATATGTTCTTAAATCTAAATGATAGCTTTTCTGGATAAAGTAATCTAGTAATCTTTTTTTTTTTTTTTTTTAGCAACAGAGAGACAGACAGAAAGTGAAGCAAGTGAGTCGATGCATCTCATCCTCTCTCACCCCACCCCTTTCCTATCTCTCTCTCTCTCTCTCTCTCTCTCTCTCTCTCCCTTTCAAAATAAAAAAAATTCACGGATGCTCTCTTTGGCCTTGAAAAGGCTACGTATTTGAATTTTCATTGAATTTTTAAGTTTTTGACTACTACATTTTTTTATTTCTAGAATATCCATATGTTCTTTTTTTACAATTACATTTTTATTTTATGGTCTTATTCATAATGTCCTGATGTTTAGTCCTTCTTTAATATTTTAACACTTTAAGGATACTTATTAAAATTTCTCTTAAGCTGTTTCATTATATCCACATATTGGGGTGTAAATTCTTTGATTTGATGTATCTGCTAAGTATCTTTTATGGTGGTTTGTTCTTTTGTGTGTGATTATAATATTTAACTGTGAGTTCCTCTTCAGTGGTGATCCCATGGGATTCTCATGTGCCCTGGGCTATGGAAGCATCTCTTCTCACAAGACATCTGTAGGGTCCCTCAGGTTTTAACAGTTTCTGACTGGTTTGTATGTTAACTTCTCAGCTGGCGTTTCTGTACCATGTGAGTAGTAGGACTTTAGAACCCTAGGCTGTCAGGTTGGTTTAGGATGCCAATTTCTTTAGAATGGCTCTTTGTACACCCGTAGCCAGAGTGGACATCAAGTTTACATCATTAATTTTTAAGATGGTTGGTAGAATTTTTCTTATTCTCATTCTATGGATAGGCCAGCTGTTCATAATCCCTACCTTTATGACAGCTCAACTTCACTGCATGGGGTATGCAGGCAGGACTCCCTCCCCAACCAGGGCTCCCTCCCCAGCTGGGCCTCAGAACTTCAGCCCCAGCTGGTATGGTAAGTCCATGAACCATCTTGTTCAGGAGCCATGAACCACTCTGACTTTGAGTATCCTCTTTGTTAATCTAGACTTGGGAACTTCTTTCCCTTCATTTTCAACTTGGCTGTGCTTTTAAATTTTCTTTTCTTATATTTTACCCAGCTTTCCCATGTGTTTGGAGAGGAGGCAGCTTGTGGAGGTAGTGATCTTCTGTTGGCTTAATGCACCACATTGACCAGAAGTGCCCGGTCCTAATTTTACAAAGCACAGCTCCTTTTTGGCGGGGGAAAGAGATTCGATTCATGTTCTGCCTTGTTTGATGGCTGTTCAGAGGAATAAAATCCCGATTCTCTCAGAAGTCAGATGATAAAATGACAATTTCTTTCATTAGGAGGAAGGAAGTGAGCAAGTTAGAAAGAGCCAAGGGAAGACACTGGCAGGAGTACAGCTTTTAAAAAGAGCTTCAGAGCTACTTGGGAGAAGCTGGAGATTGGGAAAATGGAGCCGATCTCTGAGGCTTGGTGTGTTGAACAAAGAGGCAGAGGTGCTGAGGAGATAATTATTGTCAGTAATCTAAGCAGAAACTGTGTACTAGCTACATCAGACCTGTGAATAGGTTGGAGGCTGCCTGGAGGTGGGGAAAAATGATAAACAAGCAAATGTTTGGAGAAAATGAATTTATAACAATTTTGCTAATGACAAAGCATTTAATTTGCACTGTGGAGGTTTTATTTCTTTTAACCCTTCTCTAACTGGAGTATTCCATAGATTCATGGAACAGTTTACACGGCACCAGCAAATTAAATACGTGTTTTAAAATGAAAATCATGAGAATATATCTAGTGGTATATTCCTTTTTAAAAAATTTTTTATCACCCCTGCCTGGAGTAGTCCAACCACTGCTCTCATGCTTATTTTAACCAGGCAACACTTATCCAATGGGGTCAGTCTCCAGAAATCTGTAGGAATCAGAGTCCCCTTTGATGCTGGGACCATCACAGACATGACAATGGAGATGTAAGTTAGTAGGAGTGGAGTCCATCTAATATAAACAAGGGAGAAGGAGGCAGTTTTCTGTCTACTTAATGCTAAGCAGAGTGAGCTACCTCAGCAGATGCTGGTAAGTCAGCAGAGGAACGAACCCCATCCCCCTGCCCAACCGCCCCCCTCCCACTGGCCAGGCTGTGAGCAGTGGTAGTGAGTGTGGTCTCTACAAGAGTGAATGACTGAATTCTATTCTTACCCGGTTTGTATGACTCCAATCACCACAGAACAAGCAGCCTGATTGTGGGAGCTAAATAAATATCAGGGACACAAATATCCACAAAGAGAAGAGGTGAAGGGAGAGAAGTATCCTCATGCACTGGCTTACTGCAGGTTGGAAAGTTGAAGTTGCCTTCTTTGGGATAGAGAGAAGAATGACAGAAGCTTTTGAATCCTGTTAATCCAAAGGGTAAGGGCTCAGAATCTGTCAGAGCAGGGAGGGGGACCCTCTTACTCTTTACGCTGGGATACCTTAGGTTGAGCAACTACTGTGACGTCTGTATACCAGGAATGCTGAAGGTCAGGGAATGCATTCTGTCCCAATTCTGATGAGGATGGTGAAGATGATGACACTTGTACAATGCGCACTATCTGCCAGGCACTTTTCCAAGTAACAAATATATAACTTGTTTAATCCTCACAACAACCTTGCAAGTTAGGAAAATTTACACAAGGTCACATAGTAAGCAACAAAGTTAGTATTCAAACCTTGGCAGACTAATTCAGTACCCGTTTTTAAAAATTCCTTTTACAAGTAAGAGGAGGGGAGAAAAAGAGACAGACTTCCTTACGTGCCCCGACCAGGATCCACCCAGCAACCCCCGTCTGGGGTTGATGTTCTGCCCATCTGGGGCCATGCTTGCAATCAAGCTATTTTTAGTGCCTAAGGAAGAGGCTCCACAGAGCCACCTTCAGCACCTGGGGCCAATGTGCTTGAAACAATCAAGCCATAGCTGTGGGAGAAGAAAAGAGAAAGAGAGAGAGAAGGGGAAGAAAAGGGGTGTAGAAGCAGATGGTTGCTTCTCCTGTGAGCCCTAACTGGGAATCAAACCTGGGACATCCACATGCCAGGCTGATGCTCTAACACTGAACCAACCAGCCAGGGCCCCAGGTACCCATGTTCTTAATCAGGAAAGGCTCTGCTGCATTTATATATGGCGATGCATATTAATATTAATATTAGAATATCAATACTAACAATAACTGCTATTGATCACTTGCTCTATGCCAGGCACTGTACTAAGCATGATTATATTTAACTCTTAAGACAACTCCATAAGAAAGTATCAATATTTTTCCAGTTCTGCAAATGACAGGAGAGTTAACAGTTAAGGAACTAGGAAAGGTCACGTAGGTAATAAGTGGCAATATTGTAACACCAGCTTTGGAATGCATGACCCTTTCACAAATTAAGGGTGAAGTGAGAAACCTATCCAAGGGCAGGTAAAGAACTTAGATGATCTGGTGAGAGGAGCTCCACATCTGTCTATAAACACGTGCACACGGCCATCTAAACCTACACTCACCTTTCTCAAGTTACTTCTGAAAGAGGGTAGAAAGCACCAAGGATGGCTCTTTTTTTCAGTATTCTTTTCTTTGCTGAGAATAGTTTTGAGATATATTATGGAGCAAGGTTCTGCAAATTGGGTCAAATCCCGACCATGCCTGTTTTTGTAAATAGAGTTTTATTATAAGACAGCCACACCCATTAATGTCTATGGCTGCTCTCATACCATAATGGTAGAGTGGAGTAGTTACAATGGAGACCATGTGACTCATATACCTGCAATATTGACTATCTGACCCTGCTCCCTGCCATAGGGGCAAAAACTGAAGGCACCTGCCAGGGGATTGGATGTGGACAGAGAAGGAAAAGGAGAAATCTAGAGTGACCTTTAAGTTTGAGAGCACTCAACAATTTATCACCCTTTACTTTTTTTTCAGTGAGGGGAGGGGAGATAGTGAGACAGACTTCTACGTGCACCCTAACCAGGATAGACCTAGCAACCCTGTCTGGAGAAGGTGCTTGAGTACTGAGATATTTTTAGCACCTGAGGCTGACAAGCTCAGACCACCCAAGGTATCCTCAGCACTGGGGGCCGATGATCAATTGAGCCACTAGCTGCAGGAGGAGAAGAGGGAGAGAAGAGGCAGAGGGAGGGTGAGAAAAGTAAATGGTCACTTCGCCTGTGTGCTCTAACTGGGAATTGAACCTAGGACATCCATACACTGGGCCAGAGCTCTATCCACTGAGCCACTAGCCAGAGCCTTATCACCCTTTTCTTGAGTCCCATTTATCTGTCAAGCAAGGTTCTGCTACACACTGAGGATTCAGATATGAGAAATGTAACCTGGGTAAAGCACACAAAAACACCAGCGACAGGTGGACATGAGAGAGAGATGAGTCTGGGAGGGTGGGCTTAGCAGCGCATCCATGAAGGATGAAGACAGCAAGGATTTGATGTTTATTTATTGTCTCAGATGCTTAAGCCAACATGATGAGCTCTTCCTCCCTCCCCTTCAGAAGATTGTAAACAATGAAGATTGACTTGATATATCAGGAAAGGATGGATATTCATGCATTTATCATCAATTTCACCAGGCACTATGCTAAATACTGACACAAAGCAGACCCAGTCCATTACCCCATGGAACTTTTTAAATTGTAACCAGAAGGCAGGAGGAAAAGAAATAAAAGGAGGGGGGGAGTTTTAGTAAGACGAGGGAGTGGATGTCAGATGGTTTCTATTCTCCCAATAAAGGAAGAAGTGTGAGGCTTGAGGCAAGAAGAAAAAGTATCAAAATAGGCATCACTGGGAGTGGAAACATTTCCCCCAGATAAAAACATTGGAATCACCAGGCAGAACTGGGTGCCAGTTGGATGGTTGAGGTCATGACCTTATGGTAAAAGCAGGCTTAGCAGCAAGGTTTCCTCCGGCAACATTGCGCAGGTACAGGCACAAAGATGGACACGTGTCGGGAAGGACCAAGGGGGAGGCAGCCTCCCGGCAGAGGGAGCCATTCAAAGTGCGGGACTGTTAAGTCTCTTAATGTAGTGCAAGCATTTGTGAACTGGAGTAAGGTCATGGGTCATGATATTGGAAGTATTGATTAAGTCCAGGTCTGCTGAGTAAAATACCCTGCTTCCTTGTGAAAATCTAAAGACCTTATCTCTCACTGACAGGCTCTAATGATCCCAGTGCAGCTAGGACACTTCAGTTCCAAGAGATGATTAGCATTGTCAATTAGGCCTGGAAACATTGATTTTCTAATTAGCCTTGGTGTGTGATGTGGTCTCTTCCCGTTAGGCTCTGTAAGGCTCCTCAAGCACGGGCTGCCACCTACACAGGTAAAGCCCTCACTCAAGTGAGGACTCGACCAAAAAACTTCCTACCGTAAACAATTCTTTACCTTGAAAATTATAAATGAACATTTGCTAATATTTTGATGTAAGAATATGACCTTTTTGTAAATATAGATCTACTGTTTTTTTCTCCTTTTCTTTCTTCCGTGAGTCATACCCATGAGGTATCAGCAAAGATTTCTGTTTTACCCAAGGACTTGAAAACATTTGTGTGGCAATCTGAATGCAGAGTCCTTGGGATTTCTATAATTCTCCTTCCCCACCGTCCTTCTGCTAATCTTTTACTGACAACTCAAGCTTTCTTATTCCTTTTTTTAAAAAAAGTAAATTGCTTTTATGGGCTCTTTCCAACTTAATTTTCATAGAAACAACTCTATGGATTTTTTGTTTTTGGTTTCATCAGTTTATATATATTTAATTAAAAGTATATAATTGCAAAAGAGTACCACTGGCATGAGCAGATTTTGAACCAAACACAGCTGGCTGTGGGAAGCAGAGAGCATGAGGGGTAGGCGGAGGTAAGGAGGTTAGGAAGAGGCATCAGCTGAGGGAGGCAGTGGGCGAAGGGTCTTCTGCCACATGCCCTCCACACCAGGACACCCAAGCTCTCTGAGGCCAGACTGGTGGTTTACTCTGCTGCCCACATTGATGCCTTGGTGGCAACATGGTGAAGTCCTTTCTCTAGGCTTGGAATTGTTCCTTCTCTTGATCATCTTTCAGACTACAATTTGGCCTTCAGTGAGGGAGATGAATTGATTAAGTCTCCACTACACAGGAAGAGTTTTTCAAATTATTGTTTTTTAAAATGAAAGGAGGGGAGATAGTGAGGCAGACTCCCGCATGCACTCCAACTGGGATCTATCCAGCAACCCCTGTCTGGGGCCAACACTCGAGTCAACCAAGCTATCCACAGTACCCAGGGCCAATGCTTGGACCAACTGAGCTATCCTCAGTGCCTGGGGCCAATGCTCCAACCAATTCAGCCAGTGGCTGTGGGAGAAGAGGAGGAAGAAAAAAGGGAGAGCAAGGGAAGAAAAGCAGATGGTCACTTCTCATGTATGCCCTGGCCAGGGATTGAACCTGGCACATCCATACATCAGGCTAATGCTCTATCCTCTGAGCAAACTGGCCAGGGCCCAAATTATCTTTTTTTCTTCTGGAGAGAGCTGACAGTACTCAATGTGTAAAAGCATGACCTTTGCTAAATGACCAGTTTTTGACCAGGTTAGCCCTTTAGAGGCTGGTATGGGTGTGAAGTTGCTCTTCATCCCCACTCCTCCGCCCTCCGCAGGCCAAGTCAGCTTCTTGGGTATGTAGCCTGGGGCTCTGTGCCCACCAATTGGGGCTGCAGGGCTCATGAAGAAGGGCTTCCTACCTCCTTAGTATCCACTGCTCTGAGAGAGGAGGCTGGAGTGGGGCATGTGAGCAGCGGCATTTGGATGGATGAGTAAGAGACAATCTGGCCTCCATCACTGTTGACCTTGACAGCAGCTACTGCCAGAACTGAAGACCAGATTGACTATGCTATGCATGACCTTGGTGCCTATTAAGGGAAATGGTGACATGGCAGCTCTGGGTAAACAGTGGTAAAATTTCTGGCTCCTGTTTCCAGGATTCTGGAGATTTGAACCTGCGTGTTGTGGGGTTAGAGGGGGACACTGTGGGTCCGAGCACTGCTTTTTTGCAAAGAAACCTTGACCTCTGGCTTCTGCATCTTGGAGACTCGCAGCTTCATGCAGGACATTAAGAGACACCCTGGTGCCATGTAGGTAGCAGGACAGATGTGATTTCAGAAGCCAGACATCTGGGACATGGGAGCATGTAGAGGTTCAGAGCACTAGTTTGGAGTCTGTCTGGCTGGGTTAGCGTCACAGTACCTATCAGTGGCTGAGTAACCTGGGGCTACTTCGTCTACAGCATACATTTCTGTACCTGTGCCTCAGCTTCTTCATCAGTAAAATGGGGAATCCATACGCACCTTAGTGAACGGAAGGAAGAGAAAGTCACATAAAAACACGTAGCACATGCTGGCCATCGATGCTAGCTTCCAGGAGCGCCAGGAGGGAGACACATGGCATGAGAGGTGGGGAACATCAGTCAGGTCTTCCTCAGGACCCCCGTCCCCAGCCTGTGCCTCACTGGGGGACTAGAAGTCAGATTACTCAAACTTGCCTGACCTCAGTTTCCCTTTTCATACCAGAGAAAGGTGCTTTCTGGGGAGGGGACAATGGGCTTTGATGACAATAACAATTTGCGGTTTGTCTCCCAGTCATCAGTGTAAACTAGAGGCATTTCTGAGACAACATCAGAGACAGTTGGCACTTGGAAATTTCTGGATCAGATCACAGGATCCTCCGGTGGCAATCGAACCCAAAAGAATTTTCCACAGTTGTTTTTAAATCTCTAGAAACTTGAGAGTGAGGATCCTGAGCATCCCCTCTGGCCTCCTTCTAGGCTCCCCAAAGCCTAAACCCTGTGTTGTGGTTTAAAAATCTCTGCAAATATTTTGACCTCCTTTCTTCTAAAGGCAGAGCCTAATTCCCCTCACCATGACTGTGAGCCAAACTTAATAACTTAATTCTAAACAATAGAGCGCGGTGGAAGCCATGCGATGTGATCTGAGGCTAGGCTGTCCAAGGGACAGGCTCTGCCCGCTCTCTCTCCTGACTTTCACCCCAGGGAAGCCAGCCACCATGTCATGAGAATACACAGGCATTCCCAGAAGAGGCCCCATGAGGAGAGGAGCTGAGGTTTCCTGCCAAAGGCCAGGACCATCTTGCTAGTCCTATGGGTGAGCCATCTTAGAAATGGCCTCTCCAAACCCAGGCAAGCCTTCGCAAGCCTGCACCCCAGCCAACGTCTTTACTGCCATCCAGGGAGATGGGAACCAGAACTGCCAGGCCACACCTCTCAGATACCTGATTCATAGAAACTGTTGATTTTTTTTTTTTATTTTACAGGAACAGAGAGAGAGAGAGAGAGTCAGAGAGTGGGATAGATAGGGACAGACAGACAGGAACAGAGAGAGGTGAGAAGCATCAATCATTAGTTTTTCATTGCCGTCGCAACACCTTAGTTGTTCATTGATTGCTTTCTCACATGTGCCTTGACTGCGGGCCTTGAGCAGACAGAGCAACCCCTTGCTGGAGCCAGCGACCTTGGGTCCAAGCTGGTGAGCTTTTTGCTCAAGCCAGATGGGCCTGTGCTCAAACTGGCAAGCTTGGGGTCTCGAACCTGCATCTTCCGCATCCCAGTCCAACGCTCTATCCACTGCGCCACCGCCTGGTCAGGCTATTTTTGTTTTTATTATTGTGTTAAGCTACTAAGTTTGGGGGTAAGTAGATATGCAGCAATAGATAACAAATACACTCCATCCGCTGAAGTTAAATTAGCCTGGGCACCCTGCTTTCACCCTCCTTCCAGTCTGTCTGGTGTCCTGGAAAGACAGTGGGCTGGCAGGTCAGCAGCAGTGCTCTGAGGACAAACAGTCCTGGCTCCTGGAGAATTGGACCAGAGAGCTGGTCCAGTCTTGGATTCTGCACGGAGCTCAGCAGAAAGGCTGCATCTCCTCGAAGGATGGGAGGGTCCTGGGACCTGGAGCAGGAAGGCAGAGCTTCCAAAGCAGGTCTGGTTCCCAAAGGGTCTCTGGTTGGATGCTCTGCTACCAGCGACAGTTGGGATGAACGCTGGAATACCATGCTTGAGCCCCATTTTTTATATGAGAAACTACCCAGCCTACTTCACCCCCTGGCTTGGCAAACTTGTTTAATGCAGGGTTGAGGTTTGTGCAATAAGAGTAACCAGTAAGCTGGGTGCTCAGAGTTCTAACCAGAGAAAATGGAATCCATTTCTTCCCCGTCCTCTTCCCTAGATGCTGGTATTCTCCATGGTTCTAACTGCAGTGGGGGGAGGCGTGCAGGCAGGCACACTCCTGAAAAGTGGCACCCTTTATTTCTCAAGGTAATAATATTTCATGACAACTGTAAAGACAGATGAAAATCTGCTAGAAGAGGAAGCAGTGTGAAAAAAGCACCATGAGATGAAATGTGGAGAGACGGTCGTCGAAGGGTAGCACCTTTCAACTTTCTTACTTGTCCTTAATCGACAATCAATCTGATCCCTGTCCCCAGGCAGGCATGATGTTAGAGCCTGGATATGCCCCTTCCCTCACCCCTCTTCTTACTCTATTTGTGATACTAAGAGATCTTAAACTCGCCATTGCTCCAAATACCACCTGTATTCTGATTACGCCTGAAAAAATGCCTCCAACCGCAGTTCCCTATGGAGTTTCCATCCTATGCATCTAATCCATCCCAGCCACTAATGTGTCAGTCAGGGATGTCCACTATCTGGGCTAAGCCTCATCTCCTAAGCGCTAACTCTATACGTCTGAGTTGGAGTCCACCTGCTGGAGCTTTCTTATTATTCCCTGGGGTGGTGCCCGCAAGTTGCCGATTAAAATCTACAGTGTGTCCGTAAAGTCATGGTGCACTTTTGACCGGTCGACCGGTCAAAAGTGCACCATGACTTTACGGACACACTGTATATCCCTTCTTTCTAAGAGAACCTAGATAAAGATCAGAATTCCAAGCTCTCCTTGCAATTATATGAGGCCATCTGATTAAGTTCAGGCCAGTGATATGTAAGCCGAAGTAATGTTTGGGAATTCTGGAAAACTGTCTAAAGGGAGTGGACTTAGCTGGAGGGAAAGCCTTTGTTCTCCTCCCCTTTCTTATTTTTGCTTCCTAGAATTAGAATGTGATGACTGGAGCTCCAGCAGCCATTCTTGGACCTTAAAGTGAAAGCCATGTGCTAAGAAAGGTGGAACCGAAAAACAGAATATTAAAATAGATATGGTATTCATTATGTACTAGGCTTGATCTCAAACACATTTCTTATATAAAATCATTTAATCTTTATTGCAACCCTGAGACAGGTACTTTTTATTATTCTATTTTACAGAGAAGGAAAGAGAAGAAAGATAACTTCCTCATGCTCTCCGGGCCTGAGAATGAATTAGAACTCTAGACAGTGTGACTCTGAAGTCCATGGTATAAGCAGCCACCTTGCACTGCCCGGGTTCCCGATGACCAAGGAGCTGCCATGCCACATCAGCCCTGGGAGCCTAGATCTACACTTTGCCCGTGTGTGAGAAAAATAAACCTCAAGCTTGCTTAAGCCCCTGCTATTTTGAGTTTTCTATTGTTCGCTGCCAAGCCTATGCCTACCTGATACATTCTCCAAATTGATTTTCATGCCTCCAGGCGCTTGTTCAAGCTGTCTCTTCTGCTTGGAATGGCCTTTCCCTGTATGTGCCTTTGTTAGTGCATCTCGCACGCAAAGCAACATCATAGTGACTTGTTTGACCATCTGTCTCTCAAGCTAGAAGGTCACCTTTCAGAATGTAGGTGACACTTTCCTAAGTATATTCTGTACCCACAAAACTTAATCTAGTCTAGCACATAATAAGTGGTTAACAAATGTTCTTTGAATTTAATCAAGTCGGGAAAAACAATCTTGTCTTATAAAAAATCAGGGTAAAATATACAGTGTATCATCGGATATATTGGGGCACAGTATTCTCCTCGTCTCCTTTGACCAGCATTGCCAAAAATCTTACTTATTGATCCTTCAACAAAATTTGTCTTTTATTCCACAGTGAAGTGAAACTTACTTTTAATAAGCACTCACTGTATGTTGGGTACTTTACACATTATTTGATTCTCTACACCACTGAGAAGTTTGTTACAGATGAGAAAACTGAGGCTCAGAGAGGTCAGGCAATGCTCCCAAGGTCACACAGCTAGTAAGAAGCAAAGTTAGGTGAACCCAGAACTATCTTACATCACACACTCCTATTCTTATAAACAACAGACATTGTTTAAAACACATCACACGGTGTCACAAGTGCTAATCTGGGATTCCACAGGCCTCGTTTCTAATCAAGCCTCTTACATTTGATTAGGGCTCACTTTCCTCAGCTATAAATAATGGGTGACTTCTGAGGACACTTCTCACTCTAATGGGGGCTGGTTCTATGACTTTAACCTCACAACAGGTGTAGGTGATTGAGAGATTTTTATACAGGAAAGTAAAAAAAGCAAAAGACATACAAAGGAAGTAACTGGAGGGCTCTGATTTAAAGGCAAGCTTGGTGTCAATTCTGCTGGTCACTGACTCTGCTTGGCCCGCCTGGATCTCCTGTCTTTAAGCCCACCCCTCTCTCCTCATAGTCTATCTGACATGGCCACATGGCAGTGAAAGGACAGCAAAAAGGACGTTTTCTGGGAGAGGCCTCGTCTCTAAAGAGATGTTTTTCAGCAGAGTCACTGGAATGGAGGGTGTCATCCAAGCTAGAAGCCATGGGCTCCCGTGGCCCTGCGTGTAGTGACCACCATGTGATGTGTTTTAAACAATGTCTGTCGTTTATAAGAATAGGAGTGTGTGATGTAAGATAGTTCTGGGTTCACCTAACTTTGCTTCTTACTAGCTGTGTGACCTTGGGAGCATTGCCTGACCTCTTTGAGCATCCACCAGTGGAGCTCTTACTGCATAGGGAATTCCAGGGAGGCTGTCACCATGGGGGGCTGGGCAAGGTGGAATGAGTGTGCACACACACAGCACTTGCTCTTGGAGGAACCTCAGTGCCAGGAAGATGCCTGAAGGGATCCGAGAACCACAGAATGCTAGCAAACAGGCTGGAAGATAGGGGGGCCGCTGCCTCGGCCAGACCCACAGTGCTCTGCCAGACATCCCTGTGCTGCTCCCGCCCTGGCTTGGGGCCCCACCCAGCCCATGGCCCTTCTACCCAGAGTCCTGAGTTCAAATCCAGCTTGATGCAACCAGTATGTGAATTAAATATTTGTTTCTCTAAATTCCTATTTATTATACAAACAGAATTTAATGAAATGATTCTTCTACTCTAGTAATATCAACTCCAGCATGCCACATATCTCTGATAACAATCAAAGCAACAGTAGTAGGGCACTTTCACAGTTTAGAAATCATCCTCTCATCCGTCATTTCATTTGGGCTTCCCTTTGGCCCTATGATGTAAGAATTGTGTTGAAGCATATAAAATTGCTGATGTTGTTTTTTGATCTACAAGATGGCTCCTTCCTGTGGTTTGGCTTAATATTTGTGCTCTTGCCCTTGTTTTGCCCATGAGGAAACTGAAGCTTCTACTCACTATGTGACTTGCCCATGTTTATAGAAAATGTCAGAGCTGGGCCTGACTTGTGATGGTGCGGTGGATAGAGCATTGATCTGGAACACTAAGGTTGCCGGTTCAAAACCCTGGGCTTGCCCACTCAAGGCATATATGGGAGTTGATGCTTCTTGCTCCTCCCTCATTTTCTCTCTCTCTCTCTCTCTCTCTCTCTCTCTCTCTCTCTCTCTCTCTCTCTGTCTCATCTCTAAAATGAATAAATAAAATCTTTAGAAAAAGAAAATGGCAGAGCTTGGACTATATACCTGATTCTGATTCCAAACATCATTTGTTTGTTCTGCAATTTATGCACTGGGAGCCTGCTGTTTGCCAGGCACTTGCTGGGTAGAAATACACCAAGCGGGAAGTGCATCCTGGCCCTGTCTGCTTGGGCATGTGCACGAAATACCATTGGGTGAAAGGGCCCCTCGCAGCAATAATTAGCACATACGGAGTACTCGATATGCTGGGGCCAATTCTGCTTTCATATTTCTGTGTCTGTATTATTTATTTATATGTTTATGCCTTATTGTTTATAAACACAATTACTATTTATTATTATTCATACTTACATGTTAAGTTTTGCACCAGCATTGCCCATTTTACAGGCAAGGAAACGAAGGCACAGAAATGCTAAGTCACATGTCCAAGCTTCAATGACAGAGCTAGGACTAAAGCCAAAGTTGTGTAGCTCCAGAGTCAACTGTAGTGACTGGTCTGAATCTACTGGGGGCATCTAGGCAGCCTTCCCAAAGAAGGTGGGCTCTGAACTGAAGCCTGAAGGATGAGGAGGGCAGAGTCCTTCTGGGTTCAGGGAAAACATGTGCAGATGTACAGCATCCTGAAAAAGAAAGCTATGCTTTGGGGGATCAGCCTGGAATATAAAGTGTTAGGGAAGGAAGTGGTAAGAGATGAGGTTGGATAAATAGACAAGGCACAGGTTATGTAAAGGGCTTATATTTTATCTTGCAAGCAACATGGAGTCATTAAAATTCTTGTCAGGGGAATGATGATCAGATTAACCTGCTAGCAAGACCACTTGAAGGACAAGGTGGGGGGCATGCATTGGAAGTGGGAAGGAGACTAAAGGGTATTGTAATTTTGGGTTCTGGGTCCACTTACAGACCCCTTCTTTAAACCTCCTTGTTACTGTTTGTCTCTCGGTTCTTCCACATCCTTGGCCATCTGGCCGAACCATTAGCTACTGCCCATGAGTCACTTTGGATACTTCCTTCAGGTCCTCTCTTCCCTTGGGAAGAGTGGTCAAATATACCACTGGAAATTCTGTCCCTAAGATAATTTGCCTTCTTCGATGTCCTTCAAGGATAGTTTTGAGGGCAGTTCTAAAGCCACAGCAGTCCCTTAGTGTGTGACGTCAGCATAGTGTGTAAATCACGCTCCAATTTTCCTCCTATCAACTAGTCCTAGGGAACTCTCCATGAGATCATGGGTGTATGCTGAAGGTGGGGCAGCAGTGTAAATGGAGCAGGTGGGTGGGAAGTGTGAGCCAAGTGCAACTTGCTCATATCTTCAGGCCCATCTTGACCCAGTCCCAAATACACTGCATCCACCTGATGGTATGATGGTGCTGGGCACACCCTTCTTGCTTTGCTGGTCAAATCAGACTCAGTTCCTGATGGATAATGTGGTTTGCATGGTCACCTGATGTCCTATACTCTGGTGCTCAGTCTACAAGGCCCACTGGGTAAAGTGGTAACATCATTGTTCCAAACCCTGGGGTCCCCCTGCTCTGACTTCCAATTGGTGCTCTCCAATGGCTCCATAAGAAATCCTGATCTGCACCAGGCTTTGATCATCATTGGATCTGCTTGGTCATTAGAGACATAGGGCAGAGCTGCTTGCTCTGTGTCCTGGACCCACAGCTCTTCTTTCTCTGGTACCCCTTAAAGCTAGAAGCTGTTGATAGTTGCAATAATTTCTGCAACTCTTGCATGGCTGTGGGAGGAGTACAAAGACACCCCTCCCCTCACTTGGCCCTTCTTATGGCAACAGCCCTTTGTCTATGGAGCAGAAGCTAGGGAAGGCATTCTGCCAGTTGCTGTGGTTATCTATTCCATTCTTTTAGTCAAGAACTGGGAAAATACCCGTGAGACAAGCTAAGTGCTATAATGGGTCTATCATGAGACAGACTCAGGTAAAAATCTATTTATCGTCTGGTCTCCCAAGCCTCACATTGACCAGTGGATAAAGTGGTGTCTGGGGTCCCTAAGAATTAATGTTATACCAGAGCCAATGTCCAATAATCCTTGAAAGATCTGGGTAATCCAGTTAACCTGATTAATATATTGTTGCCCTGGTAAATTGCCATAGATCCCTTCAGGGAAGACTAGAAGAAGGTTCACAATGCATTCGTATGGTGTTGTCACAAGATCTTCCCTCAAGAGTACTTGACCTTATCTGACCATGTGGTGGCACTGGATAGAGCATCCCTCAGGACACTGATGACCCAGATTCAAAACCCCGAGGTTGCTAGCTTGAATTTGAGGGCAGAGTCACTGGCTTGAGTGTGGGATCATAGACATGATCCCATGGACCCCATAGTCGCTGGCTTGAAGCCCAAGGTCGCTGACTTGAGCCCAGCCCAAGGTCACTGGCTTGAGCAAGGGGTCACTCACTGGCTCTCTGGAGTTCCCTAGTCAAGACATATGAGAAAGCAATCAATGAACAACTCAGATGCTGCAACTACGAGTTGATACTTCTCATCTCTCTTCCTTCCTCTCTGTCTGTCCCTGTCTCTCTTGCTAAAATAATAAAAATAAAAAATGAAATAAAAAAGATTACTTGACTTTCCATTGACCTTCTGTGAACTGATTCAAAAATGGGAAAGAGGTGAGGCCCACAACCTTCCACTATAACTTAAATCAGGCCTCTATTTGCCAGCTGGACTTTTCGGCAGTTACACAATTAGGCAAAGAGAAACAAGAATGTAAAAGAACAAATGTCTCCCTTCTTCACTGGGTGGGTTTTGGTCTTTCTTCTGTTGGGTGTTGCTGATTCTCTGGCAGGGTGGCAAGCCCCCTGTGAGGCAGGCCCCAAATACTGGGCTCTGTCCCACTTACAGAGGCAGGTTAAGGTCAGTTGAGGCCCCGAGCGCAGACTAAAATATTGGGCCCCTTACATTAGGAAAAGTGTAAAGTTGGGGTTTTGCTGGGCCCTTCAGAAGTCGGGGCCCAGGGTGTGTGCCTGGTGTGCCCCCGTTAAATCCGCCTCTGCCCACATATGAGCTTTTGAGAGGATCCTGTGCAGACCTGCACTGCAGTTTCCTGACTCAGGAGACTGACTCTGGCTTGCCTAATTTTTCCAACACTCACTAGCCCCAGCCAAATATAATCACACTGGGCCTCCAGCAGCCGGGATGACCTTGGTGGGCAGGCAGTCCTTGTGTGGAGTCACTGACAATTCAAGACCCGCTTCTTTCTGCTACGTTCACCCACCCAACCACTGGAAAACTCCTGGGTCTTTCCATGCCAATGGTGGGAGTACAGGCTTACTGCCTGTTCCCCATCCCCACCCCGCAATACGCATGCCTTCCTTCAACATCTCCCTCAAGTCTCCTTTCCATTGCTCAGATCAGCTAACAGACCTCTGAACCAAGATGTAAAATGGCAGTCTTCTCTGCTTATTTCTTCACACGTGTTTCTCTGGGGCAACCCCTCTCCTTTAGCTTCTCATTAAGAACACTACACCCCTCCCCAAAGGCTAGCAGATCTTTCTCGGTGTCACCGCACACTGTGGGAGCAGGTAAGGTGTTGGTGTTGGTGGTACCTACTTCTCAGTATGCCTTGCAGAGAAGTGAAATGATTACTCTGGATTTAACATCTTCCTTTTATTTCTTAATTGAGAGGAGGGGAGAGATAGTGAGACAAACTCCTGCATGTGCTCTGACCAGGATCCACCCAGCAACCCTGTCTGTGGCCGACACTCAGACCAACTGAGCTATCCTCAGTGCCTGGGGCCAATACTTGATCCAATTGAGCCACTGGCTGCGAGAGGAGAAAAGAGAGAGGAGAGAGATGGGAAGAGAAGCGATGGTCACCTCTCATGTGTGCCCTGACAGGGGATCGAACCCGGATGTCCATATAACAGGCTGACACTGTAACCACTGAACCAACCATCTGAGGCCACATATTCTGTTCTTGGCCTTCCCTAAACTTTGATCATTATTCCAGGGCAACAGATCATGTTCTGTTAGACATCTTGGTAAACATATTTCTCAAGACCATGGGGAAAGAAGTATCTTTTGGGCCCTCTCAGAGAAAGTGAGTAGGTCTCACATGAATGTATTTACACATATCTACATCCCTCCCCCCAATTCTATGCATTCTTTCCCTGTGTCCAAGGAATTTCTGGCATCTCAACTTTATTTCATGGAACCAATGTGGAATCCACACTTCAGTCAACCAAATACAGAATTAGAACTTGAAATTAGTGACTTAAGCTAGACATTCAACCTAGCATCTTTAAATTTAGACACTCTAATACTGTATTCTTCTCCCCGTTGGTCTTATTCTCTCATAATTCATTCTCACATAAATTCCCCAGATATTTGGTAAGTCAAATTAATAATGTAATGCAATACTTTTGGTGTGCACATTTTCTCTTCCAGAGTATTACTATATAGTTCACCACTACCACCTCCACAACCCATCATTCTGAGAATGGGTCCTGTGTGTGTGTGTGCGTGTACGTGCATGTGTGTAAATAACAAAGACAATGACTCCCCTCCTTGCAAAGTAACTCCAGAGGGGGGAGGAACTACTGTTTCTGGCAAGAAAGAGTCAGTGGGAATGAGAAGTTCAGGGCACTGTGAGTCTACAAAATCTTCCCATACATCCTCATTCTAGTTGTTGGGGTCCCACTCTTTACTGACCGATGCCCTATCTTTTACATTAGAAATGTAGAAAAGCTGTAATTTTAAACTAAATTTGTAGTTAGACCTCCTATAGGATCACATTTGATTGTTTTTGACTAGTTCAGTCCTGCAACTGTGACCTCTGAGAAAGCCTTTTAGTAAGGTCATAAAAAGTCCCCGGGTTTCTGTCCATACCTTGGGCTGAGATTTATGAGTTTTCTCTTCTGTCCTTTAGCTTCCAGCCCTACGTCCACCGCTTGCATCTCCCCTCCTACCTTCTGCCCTTTAATTCCATTTCTCTTCACACTGTTCCCTGTCTTAGTTTGGGCTCTCCTGTAAGCAAGCTCAAGACTCAAACTTGGGTGCAGGTAGTTTACCTGGGGTTTCCTTCAAGAAGCAGATGAGGGAGCAGGGAGACTGAATCAGGAAAGGCAGAAAACCTAATATAGGCTGCATGATTGAGGTGCTACATGTGACAGGTTCACTGGGGGTCTTTAGAAGCACATTGCAGAAGGCATCTCTGAATCGTCCTAAAAAGGAAAGAAATAGGAAGACTTATCCACCAGCTTCCATCGCCTTTGGGTTGAGGTTTGCCCTTGAGAATATTAATTTCCTCACACTTGGGGGCTGGATGCACTGATCGTGGGCTGAGTGTTCTGTGGCTCTGGAGAAAGCCTTGAGGCAGAAAAGCAGAGACACTGGCACATGCTTGCACGTGACAGTCCCAGCCGCAGTGAAATCGGGAGGGCAGGGATGTGCCACAGGCACCAAGAGCATCTACTACAAAGGCTCCAGATCCATGCCTGCAGGGGGCGCTTCACTCCAGGAACCACTGGCAATAACTTGAGGAAATGTTTGGCCATTTGAGCCACAGCTGCTGGAGTTCCTAGCTGGCTTTCCACTGCCTTCAGCTCCAACCAGGAAGGTTACAAACCCCCTCATTTCTTTGAAGGTTTGTTTCTTGTTACCACTTAAGACACCAATTTCTATATTTGTTAGGATTTTTCATTGTAAACATCAGGATTGACTTAGACCAATATAATCTGAAAAGAGTTTATTGAAAATAAAATTGTTGAGAAGACTGGAGCACCATGGTCAAACAACAGTCAGGAAAGAAGACAGCCAGACCGTAGCCACGCCAACCCTCCATTCCGAATTTACTACAGGTCTCCCAGGTACTGGCTTGGGATGCTCTATTGAGAACTTGAGTGAACAGATCTAGGAAGAGCTACCCAACCATTGAATAAGAGAACAGACAGTTCTATTCGTCTAGTGTCCTTGGGGCCGGAGGTATACCATCTGAATAAGTGGAGAGAAGAGGCACGAGAAAACTCTCAGGTGATAGTCACCCAGAGACACCCTGTACCCACCATGGTTCTGGGTTTTGGGGAGGGCTCCTCCCTTCCTGTACTTCAGGACACAGGCCCTTACTTCCCATCCTCTCATATACTTCTGTTCTAGAGAGGGTATTAGAATTAATAAGCTCAGTCATTCAGACTGTAAATCTACCTCGCTCTGAGGAAAGAAAATCTTTAAAATGTATACACATTAAATCCAGTGGAATAATTTATAGGTACCCAGCTTGATCATTGAATCCAGCTTGACAACCACATAAGTCTGCTTTTCACAGGTTTAACTTCTAATGGCTTCTTGTTCCATGAAGGCCTCCTTTCCCCACTCTTTCGTGAGGACTGCAAGAAACTCTAGACCCTGAACTCCAGCACTTGAGTCCCATCTGCGTGCTCAGTCCTGCCTCAGCCTCAGGCATTCACCCTGGCCTCAGTGACAGGAGTTCAAAAAGCTCAGGCATAAGTCACCCAGTCCTGCCCTGGCCGCATGACCTGCTTCTTGGGCCTTGTTTGTGTCCAGAACACCCCCTCCTAGGCCTGATTATCTGCCTAAAAATCTTGGCAAGTACCCAGGTCCTCCAAAGCCAATACCCAGCCTTATTTTCATTCATCTTCCCAGGATTCTTGATTCTATCCTTCTGTCCAGAAACCTTGCCCAGAGCCCACTGCTTTCAGTTCCCCTTGTTAGTAGCACTCCCCGCCACTCCGTACTATAGTGCAGTAATGCTGGGGTCCTCTCCTTTCCCCTTGATAAGCTTCCCTAAGACCACCACCTACACTATCACCTATGCCTATCTGCACATCCTCAGAGTACACTGCCTGGCTGGATTCTCCTACTGCCTCCTATACACCCTTCCCAGTGAGTAGCACTTGTTTCTCTACTGCGATCACTCCTGGTCTGCCCCCTTCCACTGTTTCCTGAGTTCTAGATTTTGTTTATAATGCGTCTTATTTCTTTTCTTGAGCCTGCCTGCTTATATCCCTAGATAATGGTTCTTTTGTGCTGGTCTCCAGGAATGAACAATTCATTGATTCAGGTAACAGCTGCTTTCTCTACAAGAGAATGGCTTCAATCAAGTTGTTTATTCCTCTGAGAAAACAATCTTTTTCTTATCCGTATGTTATTACATTTTGTTTATTCACTTAATTCACATTTATTGAGCAATGCTATATACCACACACTACATTAAGTTCTAAGAGTATAGTGGCAATTAAGGCATGCTTTTTACCCTCAAAGGGCTTACAGTCTAGAGGAATAAAAAGTCCTATATCAAAAGAACTACAAAACAACATGGTAAGTGCCATTTTATTTGAAACATGAGCAGAATTTAATTAAAAAAATTTTTTTTATTACTTAAGGGATATTTGACTAAGAATATCATGCACACAGAAAAGATTAGAACTAGGTCCTAGGAAGGCTTAAAAATATTCTGGTCTGCCTGACCTGTGGTGGCACAGTGGATAAAGCATCCACCTGGAACACTGAGGTTGCCGGTTCGAAACCCTGTACTTATCTGGTCAAGGCACATATGGAAGTTGATGCTTCCTGCTCCTCCCACTTCTCTCTCTCTCTCTCTCTCTCTCTCCTCTGTTAAATGAATAAATTAAAAAAAACTTAAATAGCCAAATACTTTTGGCCCTGGCCGTTTGGCTCAGTGGTAGAGCGTCAGCCGGGCGTGTGGAAGTCCTGGGTTCGATTCCCCGTCAGGGCACATAGGGGAAGCACCCATCTGCTTCTCCACCCTTCCCCCTATCCTTTCTCTCTTTCTCTCTCTTCTCCTCCCACAGCCAAGACTCCACTGGAGCAAAGTTGTCCTGCGTGCTGAGGCCGGTTCCATGGTCTCCGCCTCAGGCACTGGAAGGGCTCCACATGTAGCAGAGCAATGCCCCAGCATCGCCCCCTGGTGGGCATGCTGTGTGAATGCCGGGTGGGCGCATGCAGGAACCTAACAGCCTCCCTGTTCTAACTAACTTCAGAAGAAAAAAAGAAAAAAAAAAAAATTCCTGGTTGCAGGCATGGTGGGAAGGAAACTAAGAAGCCCCATAGGTGAATGGAAATGAGAATAGTAGCTAAGTAAAATGATCAAATCCAAGATATGTTGATCATTATTTTTCAGCAAATGACCTCTACTAGAAAATCACTTTATATCTTAAAAATGCATTTTTTTTTTGACAGAGAGAGAAACAGACAGGGAAAGACAGAAAGAAAGGGGGAGAGAGATGAGAAGCATCAATTCTTTATTATAGCACCTTAGTTGTTCATTGATTGCTTTCTTATATGTGCCTTGGTGGGGGGCTCCAGCACAGAGCAAGTGCCCCTTGCTCAAGCCAGCAACCTTGGACTTCAAGCTAGTGACCTTTGGGATCAACTCAGTGACCACGGGATCACGTCTATGATCCCACGCTCAAGCCAGTGACCTCAGGGTTTCGAACATGGGTTCTCTGTATCCCAGTCGACACTCTATCCACTGAAGCACTGCCAGAAATGCATTTTCTATTATTAGAAACTAAATTCAAGGGGAGAGCCCACGGAGTTAAGGAAAAATAAGTCAGTTAGTTCCTGTGGGTCAAATAATTTTGCAAATATGATGTATATATTTGCTCACTTACAGTTTGCATTGGGTGTGGAGGACAGGCTGTAAGCAGGCTGGGTCCTTAAGGCTTAGTTTTAAGACTAAGCCTTTCCCACCCTTTTAATACTAAGATCTTCTCAATACTAAGCTTTTCCCCGCACCCTTGACTGTTGCATGATGTGGGGTGGTGAACTCTTATGAGGAATCCAATTTATGCCTCAGATAAGTGGCTTTGTATCAGAGACTTCCTTATTTGTATACTGGCTTAAAGGGTTTGATTTCTACACTATAAAATAAAACAGATGGCGGCTCACTCTCTCTTGGTTCCTGAAATTAGCATTGTAGAGGAGAAGCAGCCAAGATGGTGGAGTACTGAAGAAGAAGCCAGTTTGTGCAGAGAGAAGAAGAGAAGAAAAGGGGAATACGGCTGGTGAGGTAGAAAGCTTTGATTCTAGGAATACTCGGATGAGTCAGTGGCTTTGGGAGCCCTGAATGGAAAGGGAAGAGTTTTTCTACTGTGTGCATTTCTCGCCTGCTGGGTGTGAGCTAGGATTAAAGGTAATGGCCCACCAGTTCTTGGCTCTGTTGTTTCATAACCATCTGTTCGAATCAAATGCGAAACTGCATGGGCCAGGCAGCTGTGATGGTGGCTGCGGCTACTGGCCTGACAGTCCCCCAGTGTCTTTAAAGGGGTCACAGAATAGAGTAAATTGCTGCACCAGGCCAAAATGATATACATCATCGTATATGATAAAAACCAGAAAAGTTTATAAAGAATAATAGGTAAAGGCTGAGCTACACTGAAAACAAAATTTAAAAACCCGTTCACTTACTCATTTTTTAGAATCATAAAAAAAATTTTAACAAAATGAAATTTACATAACACAAAATTAATCATTTGATAGTCAATAATTTAGTGGCTTTTAATACATTCACAATGTTTTGTGAACACCACCTCTATCATTAATTTCTTTTTATGACTGACTAATACCCCATTGTAAACAATACTACAATTTGTTTATCCATTCATTCTGCTGATAGACATTTGGGTTGCTTCCACTTTTTGGCTATTGTGAACAGCACTACTCTGAGTGTACATGTATGAATAATTGTTTGAGTACCGTTTTAAACTTTGCAGGGCACATACCTACGAGTGGAATTACAGGGTCAAATGACAATTCTTTTTTTTTTTAATTTCTTTTTATTTTATTCATTTTAGAGAGGAGACAGAGAGTGAGAGAGAGAGAGAAAGAGAAAGAGGGGAGGAGCTGGAAGCATCAACTCCCATATGTGCCTTGACCAGACCAGTGCAGGGTTTTGAACTGGTGACCTCAGTGTTCCCAGGTCGACGCTTTATCCACTGCGCCATCACAGGTAAGGCTCAAATGGCAATTCTATGTTCTATTTGTTGAAGAATAAGCCATTTTTTCTTAACCAGGAAATTGCTGAACACCAGCCAAAAATTATAGAGAAAAATGATAATAGGACTTCTAAAATCTCATACATGGAGAGATTTAAGCAGATATTGCTGGCTGATCACCAAATACAATCCTTTGTCTTCTGGGACACATGGCTAGACTACATTTCCAAGTTTCTCTTGCAGCTGGGTGAAGCCATGTGTCTGTTCCTGCCAACAGAACATAAGCAGAAGTAATGTGTGATGGTCCAGGTCTGGCCCATGAAGACCACACACAGGCACTCCTCCATGTTCTTTCTTCTTCTGTAGGCTTGATGAAGACAAGCCCATCTCAATCTTAGAAACCACATATCAAAGATGGAGTTAATCACTAGATGGGAGGAGCCTAGGTTCCAGTATTATCACGTGAAGGAGAGGTGCTGCGGAGGCCAGAATAAAGTAATACCGTAATTTGTTGTGAGTTCATGCACTTTGTTGGTTTTGTTCTTTGAGCAAGGTGATGTTCATTTTGTGCACCAGTAAAAAAACATATTCCTATGTCTTGAATTTGGGGAAAAAATCATATTATATTTATCACTAAAGAAGGGTTCGGTGAATGCGCATATGAAACCGGTGGGTTCGGTACCTCAAAAAAGGTTAAGAACCACTGTTTTAGACTTTAAGTGAGTATGAAATAAACTGTTATTATGTTAAACCATGAGAGTTATGAGTACCCCATTACAGCCACTAGCAATACCTTATCCTCACCCTAAGAGGCAAAAGGGAAGATCACACTTTGCTCAGAAAGACCTGATGCTCAGGGCTAGTGGAATGATCCAGATAATGGGAAGAGCACAGAGGACCAAGGGAGCTTGAGACTGGAAAGGATTTGAACCCATGGTCCTTCTGGATCACAGACAGAGAAGGGTCTAGGAATTGGCCTCTGGAAAGCTTAAATATGATGACATCTGGACCAGCCCGAACTATGACTGGCTAAGGTGTCCTTAAAGTGAGGAGAGAAATGAGGTGTCTGTACCAAGTAAATTGTTTCAATCAGGAAAACTGTGAGTTAAAAATAATAGTGCTTCTGTGACTAGACTGAATAGACTTGATCTTCCTTAGAGTCAGAAATATGTTAGTGCTCATCTGTTTTTATGCTTTGTTGCTTTCTTTGATAATTTCCCATCTGTCTTCTCTTAAGTTTCTTAGGAAAGTTCTATTTGAAAATTCCAAATCAGACTCGGTCTGATAAAGAATGGCAGTCAGGGCAAGCCGAGGCAAGCCCCTAGAAGCCAGGTGACGTAGTGCAGGAACTAATGTTTTTCAATCTGGGTGTCTTGGTATATGGAACAGGTAATTTATTCATGTGCAAGACTATCCCCAAAACTTCAGGATTCTTAGCATCCGTGGTCCCATCCACTAAATGGCAGCAAACTCCTAGTCACTGTGACCACCAACCCCTACCCCCCCAGACATTTGCAAACACCCGAGGCAGGGAAATATTCTACCCCCTGGTTGAGAAGCACTGAATGAAAGATGGAAAAGCCAGATGAAAGTAGAAGATTTAGAGGTCTGGGGAAGATTTATGAAGGACCCCTGAAGTTGTTCCTGCCTTCTTCCCAGCAGGATTCACCTCTAGCAACCTCGCAACAACTCTCCCCCTCTTTCTTAACTGTCTTCTTCTTGACCCACCCCATCTCCCTTGTTCACTCAGCTCCTAGGCCAGTGATGGGCAATCTTTTGAGCTTGGTGTGTCAAAATTTGCCAAAAAACCTGAGCATAACTCGGGTGGTGTGTCACTTCGAGAAAAATGGCCTAACCAGAAGTCCCAGAACTAGATGCTCTGTGCTGGAGTTCTGTGGTTTTGGCCTACAGACCTCCGGCACAGAATGTCTACACTACAGAAAATGTTTTATCCTCGGCTACTGCACCTGGTTGTGGAGGAGCCGAGGATGAAACGTCCTTCTCAGCATGTGGCCCCATACTTCTCTGGTATGCAGCCACATGTCATCAAAAATGTCTACGCGTGTCGGTGCTGACACACGTGTCATAGGTTCGCCATCACGGCCCTAGGCAGTTCCTCCCACTCTCCAGTGTGAATCAAAATTTTCTGATTTTTGTTTTCTCAAAGATGTTTCCTCCCTGCCACTTTCTATCCCAGACCTCAGACCTTTCGAGTAATCACATAATTCACGTGTCTAAAACCTACCTTATTCTCTGTCAAAGCAGTAGATGGAGAGTTGATCAAAACCCTTACAGGTTAGGAAAACAGCATAGCAAAGGCTGGGGTCAGGAGGAAGCCTGGAGGGCTAGCAAGATAGGGACGGAAGGTTTGGCTGTAGGCTTTGGAGTGTGCTGGGAGAGATAGGCTGGAGGCAAATGATAATGGTGTCAGTCCTCACCTGGACAATGAATGGGAGGAGAATACCCAACCCTTTCTGATACAGTCTGAGTAATGAGCCTTTCACAATGGTGGCATTATAGGAGGGAGATCTAAATCCCTGGGGAGCTGAGGAAAGGACCTGAGCTCAAAAGTAGTGCTAGATGAAAGGAGATGAGGGTACCTTCCTGTTTTTAGTTCTCGGGGTCACTTAGTTAGAATCAGATGCCTGACATGGCCATGAATATGAGAAAATACTCTTTGGAAAAAAAGGGGTTCTTGAGAACTGGCAAGGAGTGGGGCACAGTAATAGAACTCAAGGCGGTTGAGTCATTGGCCAGAGCGCCCAAGGATACACAAAAAATCCTTTGTCTCTCGTATTACAGACCAATAAATCATATTGGCTGCATTTACTCATGCATTCAATCAGGCAATTGGTTTGAATATCTCTCAATTATCATTTTCTTTTAATTATAATATGCATCTCCCCCCCACACACACACACATTTTAACATTTCTGAAATAAGATGTATCTTAAAATAGAGGTAATGTTTATTGCAAAGTTTGTCCCCCTTTTTTTTAAGCACTTATTATGTCAATGGTGCATCTTATAATCAATGGCATATTAGAATCGAGGAAACAGGGTAATTGCCAGAATTGATTTTCCATTTTGATGTAGTATAGACAAGATTATCATCAGGCACCTGGAAGCACCTGTGCTTACTCTTGCATGCAAAACTGTTTATAGAAAACCTCAGCAGGCTACACACACACACACACACACACACACACACACACACACACACACACACACAAATCTCTCTTTTTCTCTCCCTCACCATCCACCCCACCTTTGAGGTGCCACTGGCCGTGGGTTTGGATGCCATCAGATCCTCAGGGAGCTCAGAGAAATGCACAATGTACTAAATTGTACCCTCCCTTGGAAATGTCATGAAGAAATTGCTTTTGGCCCACTCTGCTGCTGGCTGTGCTGCTGATTGGTCTCGGTGTGGGGCAAAGACTCTGTTCTTGGCAGGAGATGAGGGCTGGCCGATGAGATTCTGGCAGGCAAAGTTGATGGTTGCTGCTGACACAGAAACATCCGGGGAGCAGAGGTGCTTCCCATCTGGCACACCAGTTCTTGTCCCCTCAGGGCCTCAGCAGCTCCACAGGAGCTCCCACTGCCTGTCTACTCTTACTTCCCAATCCTTCTTCCTAGGAGAAAAGAAGGGTGTGGATGAGAAGGTAATTAAGGCTTGCCGTGAGGAGCAGAGGATGATGGATCACCGTTAACACCACTGGCGAGGCCACGGCAGTGAGAACATGAGTAAGTGGTCTGAAAGGCAGCAGGATTTCTAGTGGAGATTCCAAGATCTTTCCATCAGGCACAACCAAGAGCTCTGAGGACTGACATGTTGAAAGCATGGGAAGTAAGTAGGGTCACCAAACCTCAAAGTCTCTAGGGCCCAAAGGACTTCAGAGTAGGTTCCTTGCCCCAGAGCCTGGTCTTGGAAGAAGTGGTACCCATGGGTGAGGGTTCCCTCTTCTCAATCGAAGGTCTCTGGGATTCTCAAGGAACCTAGGCTCAGGCTACATTCCAAAATAGGAAGTCTCACCTGGCACCATTCCACAATGGGTTCTCTGCCCAGGACATCACTCCAACTTAAATTTTATGGCCATGGAAAAACAGCACAAAGGTTTCTCAAAAAATTAAAAATAGAATACCTTGTGACCCAGCAATTCCACTGCTGGGTATTTATTTGAAGAAACACTACTCTGGAGAAACGTATGCACCCTTATGTTCATTGCAGCACTATGTACAAGATATGGAAGCAACCAAAGTGTCCATTAATAGATGAATGGATAAACAAGATGTGGTACATATACACAGTCAGCCATAAAAAGAATGAAATCTTGCCATTTGCGACAACAGGGATGGACCTGGAGGGTATTATGTTAAGTAAAAGAACTGAGACACAAAAAGACAAATACCATATGATTTCACTTACTTGTGGAATCTAAAACAAAACAAAATAAATGAACAAACAAAACAGAAACAAGTTTATAGATATAGGAAACAAACTGATGGTTGCTGGATGGAAGGTGGGTTGAGGGAATGGGTGAAAAAGGTGAAAGGAATTAAGAAGTACAAATAGCCAGTTACAAAAATAGTCACAGGGATGTAAGTACAGCACAGGAATATAGTCAATAATATTGTAATAACTATGGAGGTGGCCAAATGGGAACTACAAATTATTGAGATGATTCCTTCTTAAGGTATATAGATATCTTATTACTATGCTGCACATCTGAAACTAATATAATAATGCATGTCAACTATAATTAAAAATGAATTTAATAAGCAAGTAAATTTTGTATCTTTTACCTGTCTTTCCCTTGAAAGATGCCTTGGTGCTATGTGGTGGGGTGGGTAGGATGGGATAAGAAATAAGCTTTGACCATAACCAGACCTGCTTGCTTGGCTCCTCCTGTCCAGATGAAAGGAGAGGGAAACTGAACAAATGGACCACGTGGGACAGCTACTGGCAGAGAAGAAGTGGCAGCCCACTGAAGAATTATCCCCTCCACCTTCCCCGTACAGTGTCTGCAGAGAAAGCCTAAGGAGATTGATTACCTAGCATCTCTGATTTGTAATTTCATTTAATGTTATTAAGAGGGCATTTGAGTCCATTTTCTGGAGTGCTGGCAAGGTTCCAGAATCCTTGGCTAATGAATGTCAAGTATTAATCCCATTAGTCTCCTACTGTCTGCCACTTTTGCCTAGGTCTGTCCCTCTCCCCTTCTTCCTCCAATTGTCCTTCCCCTGAAGGAAGCTCCCTGATGCCCAAGGATCATGGCTTGTTTCCATAGCCAGAACTGAGTTGGCCTTGCTCACCAGGCTAGTTTTACCAGAAATTGAAATAGCAGCATAGACAGTCTCTCATCTGGGGTGACTGGGGAAATTTCCTCAAGAGAATCATAGTCTCAGTTTGAAAAACTCCAAGAGGTCATGGAATTTTCCCCAAGTTTTTCTCTGTAGCAGTGGTCAACCATTTTCAGGGTAAACACACACACACACACACACACACACACACACACACACACACACACACACACAATCACCCAGTATTTGCATTTCTAACAGACATAGGTCTTATGCAAGTGACCCATCAGCCATATCTTGAGAGACCTTGTTTGATAGCATTCCTGATGAATGGTTTCTGCTCTTTGGTTGAACAGCTCTTCTCTCTGATTTCATGACAAGTAACTCTAACCCTTATCTCATATGACTACTCTGGGGCAGCCTAGAAAGACAGACAAGGTTTAGACAATAACTGCTCTACTCCGGCCAAACACCACAGAAAAAACATGTCCTACTTCCACCTATACCAACAAAGCTTGAATGAGAAGCTTAGATTTTTATCTTCACAAAACTTTAATGAAGTATCCCAACATTCCTGTCAGGGTGTTGTCAGAGAAGGGCAAGTAAGAAGCTGGTACTTGCCTGACCAGGTGGTAGTTCAATGGATAGAGTGTAGGCCTGGGATGCTAAAGACACAGGTTTGAAACCCCAAGGTTGCAGCTTGAGCGTAGGCTCATCTGACTTGAGTGCAGGCTCACCTAGCTTGAGTACGGGGTCACCAGCTTGAGCATGGATCATAGACATGACCCCATGGTTGCTGGCTTGAGCCCAAAGTCGCTGGCTTGAGCAAGGGGTTACAGGCTAAACTGGAGCCCCAGGTTTAAGGCACATAAGAGAAAGCAATGAACAAACAACTAAGGTGTTGCTTCTCATCTCTCTTCCTTCCTGTTTGTCTGTCTGTCTCTCTCTAAAACAAAACAAAACAAAAAAACAAAAAAGAGGTTAAAACTTTCATTCCAATGGTTAGTAACATGATAGTACCACCTCAGTGTCAGTGGAGATCACATGGGAAGCCTGGATTGCCATCTCAACATGGCCATAATGAAGTTCCCTTCTTCTCCTCCACAGGAGTAGTGTCAGAAAAGATCTAGTGGAAAGTCAGGACTCTCACTATCACTGGGTGCTGATAAAGCCTTTTCACCACTGTGTCAGAGAAGACCATGTGAGGAGATGGAATTTCTACCCCTGACCAGCATTAATGAGAAATCTCCCTTTCTAGACTGTCAACAGAGGCCCAGTGGGGAACTGGACTTCTCCCCCTTCACCTAGCAATAATAAGGTGGTTAGTTGTCCCACCCTACCCCATTCCCCTGCTGGGTCTTTGTCAAAAAAAGACTGATAAAATAGAAGATTTTCATAATATATGGAATCTCATAATATAGTATAAAAATGTCCAGGTTTCAATAAATCATTTATCATATCAAAAGTAGTAAGATCTCAAACTGAATGAAATAAAATGACAATCAATAGATGCCAACACCAAGATGGCAAAGATGTTACAATTATCCAAATCCAAGATTTTAAAGCAAGCCATGATAAAATTTTCCAACACACAATTATGAACATGGTTGAAACAAGTGAAAAAGAAGTCTCAGCAAAGAAATAGAAGATATGAAGAAGAACAAAACAGAAATTCTGTAACTTGCCTGGCTTGTGGCAGCGCAGTGGATAAAGCAACAACTTGGAATATGGAGGTTGCCAGTTAAAAACCTTGGGGTTTCCTGGTCAAGGCACATACAACAAGCAAGTAATAAACAACTAAAGTGAAGCAACTTTGAGTTGCTACTTCTTGCTCTCCCCCTCTTCTGTCTGTAAAATAAAAATAAAAAAATCAATAAATAATATCTTTTAAAAAAATAAAGAAATTTTATAACTTAACAATACAATACTTGAAAAAGAAAGCTCAGTAAATGGGCCTAACAGCAGACTGGAAGAGACAAAAGAAAGAATCAGTGAGTCTAAAGATGTAACAATAGAAATAACCAAATCTAAATAAATGAGAAAATAAACTGGAAATAAAAATGAACATAGCCTCTGGGATCTGTGGGACCACAACAAATGATCTAACATTAATATCATCAGAGTCCCAGAAGGAGAAGAGAAAGGGCTGAAAAGTTACTTAAAGAAATAATGATTGAAAACTCCCCAAATTTGACAAGACACACAAAACCTACAGATTTAAGAATCAGAATGAACCCCAAACAAAATAAGCCAAAAGAAATACACACCAAAACATATCATAATTTAACTTCTAAAAACTAAAGACAAACATATAGTTCAGACAAAAAAAAATGTCACTACCTATAGAAAAAATAATAATTTGAATGACAGAAGATTTCCCATCATAAGGTATGGCAGCCAGTGAGAAGTGGCACAATATTTTCAAGTGATGACAGAAAAAAACTGTAAATCCAGAGTCTTTTTTTTTTTTTTGCCTTTTTTAAAATTAATTTTAATGTGGTGACACCAATAAATCAGGGAACATATGTACAATAAAAACATCTCCAGCTTATCTTATCATTCAAACATGTTGCATACCCATCACCCAAAGTCAAATTGTCCTCTGTCACCCTCTATCTGGTTTTCCCTGTGCCCCTCCCCTTCTCCCTATCTCACCCTCCCAACCCTCCCCCCACCCCGTAACCACCACTCTCTTGTCCATGTCTCACAGTCTTACTTTTATGTCCCACCTACGTATGAAATCATGCTATTCTCAGTATTTTTTTCTGATTTACTTATTTCACTGCATATAATGTTATCAAGGTACATCCATTTTGTTGTAAATGATCCGATGTCATCATTTCTTATGGCTGAGTAGTGTTCCATAGTATATATGTACCAAAGCTTTTTAATCCACTCATCTTCTGACGGACACTTGGGCTGTTTCCAGATCTTCGCTATTGTGAACAATGCTGCCACAAACATGGGGGCGCATTTCTTCTTTTTGAACAGTGCTATGGTGTTCTTAGGGTATATTCCTATAAGTGGAATAGCTGGGTCAAAAGGCAGTTCGACTTTTAATTTTTTGAGGAATCTCCAAATTGTTTTCCACAGTGGCTGCACCAGTCTGCATTCCCACCAGCAGTACAGAAGGGTTCCCTTTTCTCCACATCCTCGCCAGCACTTATTCTGTGTTGTTTTGCTGATGAGTGCCATTCTGACTGGTGTGAGGTGATATTTCATTGTGGTTTTAATTTGCATTTCTCTAATGATTAGTGATGTTGAGCATTTTTTCATATGCCTTTTGGTCATCTGTATGTCCTCTTTGGAGAAATTTCTATTCATTTCTTTTGCCCATTTTTTGATTGGTTGTTTGTCTTCCTGGTGTTGAGTTTTATAAGTTCTTTATAAATTTTGGTTATTAACCCCTTATCAGACGTGCTGTTGAATATGTTCTCCCATTGTGTGGTTTGTCTTTTTATTCTGTTCCTATTGTCTTTAGCTGTGCAAAAACTTTTTAGTTTGATATAGTCCCATTTGTTTATCTTGCCTTTTATTTCATTTGCCCGTGGAGATAAATCGGCAAATATATTGCTGCTACAGATGTCGGAGAGCTTGCTGCCTATGTTTTCTTCTAAGATGCTTATAGTTTCACGGCTTACGTTTAAGTCTTTTATCCATTTTGAGTTTGTTTTTGTGAATGGTGTAAGTTGATGGTGTAGTTTCATTTTTTTGCAGGTAGATGTCCAATTTTCCCAGCACCATTTGTTAAAGAGGCTGTCTTTACTCCATTGTATGTTCTTTCCTCCTTTGTCAAATATCAGTTGTCCATAAAGCTGTGGGTTTATTTCTGGGTCCTCTGTTCTGTTCCATTGATCAATGTGCCTGTTCTTATGCCAGTACCAGGCTGTCTTGAGTATAATGGCCTTGTAGTAAACCTTGATATCTGGAAGAGTGATACCTCCTGCTTTATTTTTTCATTTTAAGATTGCTGAGGCTTTTTGTGTTCTTTTTTGGTTCCATATAAATTTTTGGAATATGTGTTCTATATCTTTGAAGTATGTCATTGGTATTTTAATTGGTATTGCATTGAATTTATAAATTGCTTTGGGTAATATAGACATTTTAATGATGTTTATTCTTCCTAGCCATGAGCACGGTATATGCTTCCACTTGTTTGTGTCTTCCTTGATTTCTCTTATCAATGTTTTATAATTTTCAGAGTACAAGTTCTTAACCTTCTTGGTTAAATTTACTCCTAGGTACTTTATTTTTTTGGCTGCAATAGTGAAGGGGATTGTTTCCTTAATTTTTTTTGCTGACAGTTCATTGTTGGTATATAGAAATGCCTCTGATTTCTGAGTATTAATTTTATATACTGCCACCTTGCTGAATTCATTTATAAGGTCCAGTAGTTTTTTGACTGAGACTTTAGGGTTTTCTATATACAATATCTTATCATCTGCAAATAGTGACAGTTTTACTTCTTCTTTTCCAATTTGGATACCTTTTATTTCTTCTTCTTGTCTGATTGCTGTAGCTAGGACTTCCAGAACTATGTTAAATAAAAGTGGTGAAGGGGGCACCCCTGCCTGGTTCCTGATCTTAAGGGGATTGCTTTTAATTTTTGTCCATTTAGTATGTGTTTGCTGTGGGTTTGTCGTAGATGGCCTTTATCATGTTAAGGAATGTTCCCTGTATTCCCACTTTACTGAGAGTTTTGAGCATGAATGGGTGCTGGATTTTATCAAATGCCTTTTCTGCATCTATTGAAATTATCATGTGATTTTTGTCCTTACTTTTGTTTATGTGATGAATCACATTGATTGATTTGCGAATATTGAACCAGCCTTGCCTCTCCAGAATAAATCCCACTTGATCATGGTGTATGATTTTTTTCATATATTGCTGGATCTGGTTGGCTAATATTTTGTTGAGAATTTTAGCGTCTAAATTCATCAGGGATATAGGCCTATAATTTTCTTTCTTTGTGTTGTCTTTGCCCGGTTTTGGGATCAGAATTATGCTCGCCTCATAAAAGAAGTTTCGAAGTCTTCCTTCCTCTTGAATTTTTTGAAATAGCTTGAGGAGGATAGGAGTTAGTTCTTCTTTGAATTTTTGGTAGAATTCACTTGTGAAGCCATCAGGCCCAGGACTTTTCTTTGTTGGGAGTTTTTTGATAACTGTTTCGATTTCATTTGTTGTAATTGGTCTGTTTAGGTGTTCTGATTCTTCCAGGTTGATTTTTGGAAGGTTATATGATTCAAGAAATTTGTCCATTTCACCTAGGTTGTCTAATATTTTGGCATAGAGTTCTTCATACTATTTTCTTACAATGCTTTGTATATCTTTTGTGTCAGTTGTTATTTCTCCACTGTCCTTTCTAATTTTATTTATTTGAGTCCTCTCTCTTTTTTTCTTGGTGAGTCTAGTTAAAGGTTCATCAATCTTGTTTACCTTTTCAAAGAACCAGCTTCTTGTTTCATTGATCCTCTGTATTGTTTCCTTAGCCTCTATGTCATTTATTTCTACTCTGATCTTTATTATTTCCTTTCTTCTACTTGTCCTGGGTTTTATTTGCTGTTGTTTTTCTAGTTCTTTTAGATGCAGGGTCAGGTTGGTTATTTGAGCTATTTCTAGCTTCTTATGATATGCCTGTAGTGCAATGAACTTCCCTCTCAGTACTGCTTTTGCTGTGTCCCATAAATTTTGAGTTGATGTATGCTCATTATCATTTGTTTCTAGAAACTTTTTTATTTCTTCTTTGATCTCATTGTTAATCCATTCATTATTTAATATCATGCTATTTAGTTTCCAAGTGTTTGAGTATTTTTCAGTATTTCTTTTGTGGTTAATTTCTAGTTTCATGGCATTGTGATCAGAGAAAATGCTTGATATGATTTTAATCTTCTTAAATTTATTGAGCCCATTGTTGTGTCCTAACATGTGGTCTATCCTAGAAAACGTACCATGAGTGCTTGAGAAGAATGTATATTCTACTGCTTTAGGGTGAAAAGTTCTGAAGATATCTATTAAATCAAGTTGATCTAGTGTATCCTTTAAGTCTGCTGTTTCTTTATTAATTTTCTCTCTTGTGGATCTAACCAGTGTTGTTAGTGGGGTATTGAAATCCCCTACTATGATAGTATTGCTGTTAAGCTCGCCCTTTATACCCATCAAAGTCTGCTTTATGTATGTTGGGGCTCCTATATTTGGTGCGTAGATATTTATAATAGTTATATCTTCCTGTTGAATTTTTCCCTTTATCATTATGTAGTGTCTGTTCTTCTTTATCTCTTACTACAGCCTTTGTTTTAAAGTCCATTTTGTCATATATAAGTACTGCTACCCCGGCTATTTTTTCATTTTCATTGACATGAAATATTTTTTTCCATCCTTTTACCTTCGGTCTATGTGCATCTTTTGTTTTAAGGTGCGTCTCTTGTGGACAGCATATGTATGGGTCCTGTTTCTTTATCCACGCAGCTACCTTATGTCTTTTGATTGGATCATTTAATCCATTTACATTTAAGGTTATTATTGATATGTAGTTGTTTATTGCCATTTTATTCTTTAAAGCTGTATTCTTCTTTGGCTATATTCTTTCCTCCCTTTGAACTGTTCACAACAGGCCCCTTAGTATCTCTTGCAGAATTGGTTTGGTTTTAATGAATTCCTTGAGGCTTTCTTTGTCGGGGAAGCTCTTTATTTCTCCTTCAATTTTAAACGTTAGCCTTACTAGATAGAGTAGTCTTGGTTGTAGGTTCTTGTTCTGCATTACTTTGATTATATCTTGCCATTCCCTTCTGGCCTCAAGTGTTTGTGTTGAGAAGTCTGATGTCATCCTTATGGGGGCTCCTTTGTAAGTCATAGCCTTTTTTCTCTAGCAGCTTAAAAATTTTTTTTTTTATCCATTAGCTTTGGTATTTTAACTATGATGTGTCTTGGTGTAGATTTTTTTGGGTTTCTCTTTAATGGAGTTCTGTGTGCTTCTTGAACATGTGGAATGTTTCCCAGCCTTAATTTAGGGAAGTTTTCTGCTATGATTTGATTGAACAAAGTTTCCATTTTCTGTCCTCTTTCCTCTTCGTCAGGCACCCCTATGATGCGAATGTTGTTTCTCTTCATGTTGTCACAAAGCTCCCTTAGAGTTTCCTCACACTTTTTGAGTCCTTTTTCCTTTTTCTTCTCTGCTTCTGTGCCTTTGTTTATTGTGTCCTCTAACTTGCTGATTCCATCCTCAGCGTGATTCATCCTGCTTTTAATTTCTTCCATTGTGGTCTTCAGTTCTGATACTGTGTTTGTCATTTCTGTCTGATTCTTTTTTATTATTTCAATTTCATTTTTTATACTTGTTATCTCTTTATTTAGGTGTTCATAATGACTATCCATTGTTGCTCTAATTTCTTTGAACATCCTAACTATCATTATTCTAAATTCTGTTTCTGGTAGTTTGGTTATATCTGGTTCATTCAGGTCCTTCTCTGGGGATTTCTCTTGATTCATTTGGTTTGCATTCCTCTGCCTGCCCATTTTGTCTGTGTATAAGCAAGTTGTGGCCCCTGGAGTCCAGTAGGTGTTGCCTTTGTGTTCTCTAGGTGTGGTCTTTCTACAGGCCCGCCACTCCCTCTGCCACTGCCTAGGGTGGCTAGGTATGGGCGTTGCCAGCACCAGCCTATTGCAGCTATTGCTGTGATATCCACCTCTCCTCCTTGGGAGGGGATGTCACTCAAGCCACAAGCCTCAGCACTAAGGGCAGAGGTGAGCACCTTTGCTCAGCTGCAGACCCAGCCTGTTTCCAGGCTTTCGCCCAGCACCCGCAGTCAGAGCCTGCTCGCCACAGTTTCATGGGTTGGGCGGGGCTTTTGACTTGCTCTCAGCTATAAGCTTTTGCCCGTCTGGTGCTTTAGCCCCGCCCTCAAGGCCCGGGCTCTCCTGCACATGGTTGCAAGCTGCAGTTTATTGGGCCGGGCGTGTTTGCTGGCGTGAGCTCAGCTGCGAGCTTCGGCTCCTCCAGGACTCTACCCTGCCCCCGCGTTTGGAGCCAGCTTGCGCACGCAGGATGGCAAACCGTGGTTTCCCGTCCGTCCCTGGTCCTAGCCCCGTCCCCGCAGTCAGGGCCAGCTTGCGCAGGGTCGCAGAGCAGATCTCTGCCTGTTCCTGGCCTCCCGTTTTTTTCCCCACAGGTGGGATTACAGGCAGGCCCGCAGCTGTCGGACCGCTTTTGCACGTCCCCTCCACCCCTGCTGGGCTAGACCGAGCTCACATCGGTTGGGCCTCCACCCATGCCGACAGAACCGCATTTCAGTGTCCTGCCACCACCATACCCTTCAGCAACTCTCAGCAGAGTAGGAAGTGCCCTAAGTCTCCAAACTGTAGGCCTGGGAGCTCCCTCCCTCTAAGCAGCTCTGCTCTAAGTGCCGCAGAAGAGCTTGTTTGGCTAGTGTCCTGTCTCCCTTTGCTAGTATTGCTAGTTCCAGGGGAAATATTCGTTTCGATTAGGGAAATGACTTAGCCCAGGGGTTAGGGTGGCTGTCCTTCAGAGTGTTTGTCCCTGTGCCTTTAGTCCACACTCTTCCCGTTGCTCTTGTCCTCTTCTCTGTCCCCATTCCCCGGAGCCCTGGGTGCGTGGTTGTAAGAGAGGTTTTCTGTGCTGTCCCTTTAAAAAGAATCTTGGGTCTGAGAAAGCTGTCTCTCTCTCACAAACAGTATCCTCACTTGTTTCACAGCTCAATACTGTCCAAATGCTTCTTCTAGGCTCTGGGACTGCAGGCTGGGGCTTTATTCCTGGGACCCAGGTCCCTCCTTCTCCGCCAAACTCTCCTCCCGCCACGCAGGTCTCTCCAGGCTGCTGTTTGCTCCGGGGAGCTGGGCAGCCTTCTTTGCGTTTTCACTTTTCCTACCAGTCTCAATGTGGCTTCTGCAGTGTTCCTTGGTTGAAGAGTCCACTTAGTTTAGTTCAAAGTTGGTTTATCCAGATGATAGTTCTTAAAATTGAGTTATAATCCACTTTGGTTCTGGGAGTTGGAAGTTGGTACGTCCGCCTACTCCATCGCCATCTTCCCACTGACCAAACCTAGTCTTATACCCAGTGAAAATATCAGTCAGGTATGAAGGGTAGTTAAGACATTCTCAAATAAAGGAAAACTAAGAGTTTGTCAATAGCAGATATACCCTAAAAGAATGGCTAAGGAAAAATTTTGAAACAGAAAGGAAATAATAATAGATGACCCTTTGGACCATCGGGAAGGAAAGAGAACAATAGAAAGAATACAAATATTGATTAACATAATAATCTTTTTTTAAGGTTACTAAATTATATTTGACAGTTAAAGGAAAATTATAACATCATCTGATAACACTCTAAATGTATGTAGAAGAAATATATAAGAAAATTACATTGCAAACAAGGAGTGCAAAGGGACATAAAAGATACTGGTATTTCTGTACTACACTCAAACTGATAAAATGATGACACCAATAGAAAATAGTAAGTTATTGTATATAATGTCATGCCTGGAGCAACTACTGAAAATTCTATTCAGAGAGAAATACTCAAGAACATTACTGATAAATCAAAATGGCATTCTAAAAAGTGTTTGAATAATCCACAGAAAGGCAGGAAGAAGAAAACAGAGAAATAAAAAACAGAAGAACAAAACAGAAAATAAATAAAATGGCAAACTTAACCCTTAATATATCAATAATTACATTTAATATATATAAATAGCCTGAACACATCAGATAAAAGATAGAATAGCAGAGTAAATTTTAAAACATGACCAACTATGCCTGACCAGGTGGAGGTGCAGTGGATAGAGTGTCAAACTGGGAATACAGAGGACCCAGATTTGAAGCCCCAAGATCGCCAACTTGAGCACAGGCTCATACGGCTTGAATGTGGGCTCATCAGCTTGAGCATGGTGTTGCTGGTTTGAGCATGGGATCATAGGCATGATTATGGCCACTGGCCTGAACCCAAGGTTTCTGGTTTGAGCAAGGGGTCACTCGCTCTGCTGTAGCCCCCCAGTCAAGGCACATATGAGAAAGCAATCAATGAACAACTAAGGGGCTGCAACAAAGAATTGATGCTTCTCATCTCTCTCCCTTCCTGTCTGTCTGTCCCTATCTGTCCCTCTTTCCGCCTCTCTCTCTCTGTCTCTGTCACACACACACACACACACACACACACACACACACACACACACACACACAAAATAAAAGGACCAACTATATGCTGTCTATAAGAAATACATTTCAAATATAGTAATTGAAAGTAAAAAGATGGAAAAAGCTATATTATGCAAACATTAAAGAAATCAAATATGGCTATATTAATGTCAGATGCAATACTAGAGACAAAAGGGGACAGTATATAATGATAAAAGCTCAATCCATCAAGAAGATGTAGCAATTCTAAATTTCCACAAACAAAACAACAGAGCTGCAAAACATATAAAGCAAAACCTGATAGAACTGAGTGGAGAAATGTTACATCACAATTATAGTTGAAGACATCAACATCTCTCTCAGCAATTGATAGAACAATTAGACAAAAAAATCATCAAGGGCATAAGGCCTGGAGATTTCTTTTGGTGAAATGTTTTAATTATGAATTCAATTTTTTTCAATAGTCACAGGACTATTCAAATGATCTATTTTGTACTGAGTGAATTGTGATGGTTTGTTTTTTCCAAGAAGTGTTCTCTTTCACCTAAGCTGTCAAAATGTATGCATACAAACTGGTTTGCCGCATTTCCTTATTACCCTTTTGACTTCGGCAGGGTTTTTAGAGTTATTCCCTGCTTCATTCCTGACATTGGCAATTTGTGTTCTCTCTTTTTTCTTTGTCAGTCCTGTTACAGGTTTGTCAACTCTACCAATCTGGCAAAGAACCAGGTCATTGATTTTCTGTATTGTTTCACTGGTTTCAATTTTATTGATTTTCACTGTTATTTTTTTTAGTTCCTTCCTCCTGCTTGCTTTAGGTTTATTTTGTTTCTGTTCTTTAGGTTTTTGAGGTGAGAAGTTGGGTTATTGATTTGATAGTACTTTCGTGGGGGGGGGGGTCCAGAATCTGTAAGAACCAACAGTGGGGGCCCCAATTGTCTACAGGATGTGACAGGGAGAGAGAACCCACATCTCAGTGAGGACACTGCCAAAGGATGTGGGATCATCTTCTTTAAAAAGGAGATACTAACTCCCATTAAAACATACCAGATTGATTGCACATACTTATCTGAGCTTCTTTCTAATACTTCACTAAAGTTTGGGTAAAATACTATAAAGTCATATTTCCTCAAGTTCAAAGAGGATAAGAGTCAAAAGCAGAAGAAAAATGTTTAAAAAGATTTAGAAACTAAAATGTTGGTGTGCAAATGATAACTTACTTAGCAGACCAGGAAAACTAAAGATTTAAAAAGCTAATAAGAAGAAGCTAATTGGCACTCCAGAACTTTGTAAAGGTTTTTAAATTGAAGGTACTTGGTATTTGTACAGTGAGGGCTGAAATAGAAGGATTTGTTAAAAATCTTTTTTTTTCTTACTTTTTCTGGGGGGGTATGATGTAAATATATGCACTTTCTAAAGTAATTTTAATGTCATACAAGTAGCTCTTAAGTCTAAAGTGAGAGAAAACAGAGATAGCTAGGAAAAGCCCTCCATAAGCCTCTGTTCTCCCAAGTCTGTGGAGGGCCCAGGCACACCCTGACCAGTTTTAGCAGCTAAGAGAAGGGACCTAGCTCCTCAGGAAGAGTCAGGAGGTGGTCTCTGCCCCTTGGAAACCTGATATCCCAGGAGAGTAATGGCATCTTCGTCTGGGCCGTTGCAGCAGTGAGAATCCCCTCCATCCCTGTTCATTTAACTCTGACCATAGAGGGTGTGCTCTTCCCCAAAGACCCAGAACCAGCTTGCCCTACAACAGGAAGTGCTCAGTCAGCAGGTCCATCTCAGAGTATGGGGAGGAAACACTGACCTCCCTCACAGAGAAGGTTGTGCACAGCCCGGCATAGTATCAGCCAAGGCAGTCCCAGGGCCCTGCGCGCTCACCAAGGGGAGGAGTTCTGGATTCAGGCCCTTTTTCAGATGGATCTGTTGTCTAGCATGTCCACCCGAGCCTGAGGGCTGCCAGGGTCTACAGCTCCCAAGTGCTGGAGCAGAGAAGCAGCTGGCTCTCCAGTGGTGCTCTGCTCCTTTTCCACAGGTCAATGAGGCCCTGGCGAGTCTCCCTCAGCCACAGCCCCAGCTGCTGTTCCACCACTGCCCACAGCTCCTGCAGCCTGTGGAGACTGCCCCACAACAGCAGGCAGCCCCTCCAAGGGGCTACTCCGGCATCCAGTCTGTGTGCTCTGTCGTGAGCTCTTCCCCCATTCGCAGTCTCAGCAGCAAGCAGGCCTTCTGCAGGTGGCCTCCCTCCTGCCTCAACCTCTGCAGCACTGAGCTGGGAGCTGGGTCTGCCTGAAGTCATCTGCATTTTCTGGAGGAACTGAATTTTCAAGAACATGTGGCTTCAATGGAGTCGCTGGTTTGTGTAGAGCTAGCTGATCTGGGCCCACAAGCAGAGTTCTGAAAAGCCAACTTCCTGAATGCCACGGACACCTACAGCAGGGTCCTCTTCTTGAGTTTGAAAGCTTCTGGGGCCTGAGGAACAGCTGGTGGAGCTATTTGTTGGTCCCGGAGGCCTGGTCATAGCTTGGTAGCTTGGGGCCTTCCCCCATATAGATCTGGACTTAGGGAGGCTCTTAACAGGCTTGGGGGTCTGGCAGATGCCCCTGGGATTTTTGTTTCGGAGCCCAGTGTGGGGCAGAGGCTAGCAGGAGAAGCAGAACAGAACTCAGACTTCAGACTGGAAGACTTGTCTCTTACTTCAGCCTTAGATAATGCCTTTTCCCTCCTGTACAGCTCTCTCTGGCACCTGGGTCAGAAGGTCCAGCTCCTTGATGTCTTGGGGGCTGGGTGTGCATGCTGGAGACTGGCCTCTCCGTTAGTTTCTGGCCCTGGGGTTGGCTCCAGAGCTGGGGTCTCAGCTAGTTCCCAGGTCCACAGCAGCCCCCAGGAGACTTGAAAACTCCACTCCAGCGCTGCTGTCTGTCGGTACAGGCAACCCCGCATCTCGGTCACTAGCATGGGAAGGATGCACTGGCAACTCGGCACCAGAGGGAGCTTTCCCAGCGCTGCGCTCACGCCTTCTGCCCTACCCCACCCTTCTTCCTTCTCCCTTCGAAGCACTGCCTCACTGGGTGGCTGGCAGTGGGAAGGCGGAAGCCATGATTTGCCGTTGCCAGTGAGAATCTGCATGAAGCATTTAGATTGCCCAGATCCAAACCCTCAGCCCTGCAACTATGTACCTACCCCAGCCCCACCCTAGCAAAAGAGAGCAAGTTTATTCTCTCAGGAGACTGAACAACAGGGCCTCTGTCCCTGGCAATACCAACATAGATGGACCAAGGGTGAGCAAAGCGGGATTAAATCAAAGTCTACATACTAAAGTATGAGTCTCCTGCAACCTCACTCCTCCTCTTCCCCCATTTGGCTCCCAGAACATTGGCCACCAGTCCACCTACCTCCTATCCTTAGGCAGGACATTAAAGAGTTTTCATAGTAGAAAAGAGAAAAATAATAAAGAAGTTTACTTTTGTTCTTCTCCTTCTAACAACCCCCTCTCCTCCACCCAGCAAAAGAGAAAAGGTAGGATCCCCTTCCCTCACCAGTGAAGCCCACTAGCTGCCAAGCCTAGCTGAATTTCTAATCAAATTTTGTCTCTTATCTTTAATTTGAGTGGACAATCAAGCATCAACAAACAGGAGGAAAACATCTAGACAAGTCTGCCCCAAAGAAAAAACAGCAAAGAAAAGGAAAAAGCAGCCTTACCAGGCGGTGGCACAAAGGATAGAGCGTTGGACTGGGATGTGGAGGACCCAGGTTCGAGACCCCGAGGCTGCCAGCTTGAGCACCGGCTCATCTGGCTTGAGCAAGGCTCACCAGCTTGAGCCTAAGGTCACTGGATTGAGCAAGGGGTTACTCCGTCTGCTGTAGCCCCTCCAGTCAAGGCACATATGAGAAATCAATCAATGAACAACTAAGGAACTGCAACAAAGAATTGATGTTTCTCATCTCTCTCCCTTCCTGTCTTTCTGTCCCTCTCTCTGACTCTCGCTGTCTCTGCCAAAAAAAAAAAGGAAAGGAAAAAGCAAATAACAAGAAAACACACTATGAGGGACATTACAAGATGGTGACAGAGTAGGCGGGAGGATCTTCCATTCATCAGCTCCTGGGAGAAAACTAGAGTTATAACTAGTTAAGAACAATCATCCTGAAAAACATAGGCTAAATCAAGAGGAGTCTATAACAAAGGATTTATAGAAGAAGCCACATTGAGACTGGTAAGAAGGGCGAAGACACAAAAAGGGCTGCCCCACTCCCAGGAATGACCAGCCAACAGAAGGTTTGCCCTGAGAGGTGTTGATCTTAAGCCCCAGGCCAGGTACACCAGCCTAGAGCACCAGAGCCTAGAAGAGGCATCCACATAGCATTTGGTAGTGTAAAGAAGTGAGATTTCTGCCTGTGAGAAAGAGATAGGAGTTCTCAGAGACTCAGGCACCCCTCTTAAATGGCCTGTGCAGAAAATCTCATTCACAGCCATGTACTCTGGGCTCCACTGGAGGGAGGGCTGAGAAGACTAGAGTCATGTAAAGGGAGTGAAATTGGCAGCCCGGGGAGAGACATGGTCAGGGACAGCCACTGGAAACCCTGTGCTGAATCATTCTCCAATACCATGGCTGCCATCTTTCTTGCGTGGAGCATCTTCTCTGCATGGCAGCAATTTGGGGGAAAGCAACTGTCTCACCCTCAGGAATCTCTCCTGCTCCACCCTATGGAGATTGGGCCTCCTGAGTGTAAGGTATTTTTCCCCGCCGAGAAAGAAGGAACAGGTGGGCCGAGAGCCACAAAGTGTGGAATAAAGGCTTTATTAAGTACCGCACATCCTGCCAGACGATGTGCTCCGGTCCCGGGGTTCAGGGGCCTGACGAGTCTCAAAGGATTAAACAACATGGAGGTATTTAAAGGGGTCCTCTAGGGTGGGTGAGTTAATATGATGTAGTGGAAGTCTCATTGGGCGATGGACAGTTGCTTTTCTCCCAAAGGTTTCTGGGAAGTGTAGTTCCGGCAAGCCTGGCCATGTGGGTGATCCCAGACTAAGACTGGGGCTCTGATTTCCCCACGTGACCATCCCCCTTAGTCACTGACCCTGTACTGAGAAGTAAGCAGCCTTGACCTGAAAGCAGGGCGCTGAAAGTCTTAGGGGGTGACAATGATTCATTTGTCTGGCGTTAAGGCCAAAGCTATTCCTTTGACTTTCAGGAGAATATGACTGGTGCTTAGTTTACACAGTAGATCTAATAGAGACTGTGGGCGCCTGACCAGGCGGTGGCGCAGCATTGGACCGGCATGAGGAAGACCCAGGTTCGAGACCCCGAGGTCGCCAGCTTGAGCGCGGGCTCATCTGGCTTGAGCAAAAGCTTACCAGCTTGGACCCAAGGTTGCTGGCTCCAGCAAGGGGTTGCTCGGTCTGCTGAAGGCCCGGGGTCAAGGCACATATGAGAAAGCAATCAATGAACAACTAAGGTGTCGCAATGACAACGAAAAACTGATGATTGATGCGTCTCATTTCTCTCTGTCCCTGTCTGTCTGTCCCTATCTATCCCTCTCTCTGACTCTCTCTCTGTCCCTGTAAAAAAAAAAAAAAAAAAAAAGAGAGAGAGACTGGGGGCAGACCAAAGTTTTGGGTTTCAAAGGCCACACCCAGCAGATTCCTAGTGGCCACACTCTATTGAGATCTGTAAAAATTCAAGACAGACTGACACCTGGGGCCCTGGGGTGGGAGCCACACCCACCACCTTTTCTAATCCCTGAATTGTCCCAGCCTCTAGACCAGTGGAAGTCAACCTGGTCCCTACCGCCCACTAGTGGGCGTTCCAGCTTTCATGGTGGGCGGTAGCGGAGCAACTAAAGTATAAATAGAAAGATAGATTTAACTATAGTAAGTTGTTTTATAAAGATTTATTCTGACAAAATTAGCAAAAATCCAATATAAAGTACTTGGTAAGTAATTATTATTATATGCTTTAACTTGCTGTAACTCTGCTTTATAAATTTTATAAAGTAAAGTTACTTCTCTACATTATAAATCACCATTACTGTGGAACTGGTGGGTGGTTAGAAAATTTTACTACTAACAGAGATACAAAAGTGGGTGGTAGGTATAAAAAGGTTGACTACCTGTGCTCTAGACTCTAGCAGCAGACAAAAGCAGCAAGGGGCAGAACTCAGGGAACCTCGGGCCTTTTGCTGACTTGTCCTCAGGCATGGGACTAATAAAAGCCAGCCTAGGTGTGCAGGGTCTTCCTATGTGCACTTAAGCCCAGCAGAGACAGCTACAGACTCTGGATTGCTTATAGCTCAAAAAAGGTTTCTGAGGATCAGTTACAGGCAGTGTCTTACACTGGTATGCACCAGGTTCCCTCCTAAGAGGTCCAGAACCAACACATCCAATGGCCAGCTCCAGAGAACATCAGAGCAGAATCATACTACCCTAATTAGCAGCATATCCAAAGGGAGAGCTCATCAGACTCCATACCAGCAGAGGCGAATTCTGCTTTTTGTGGTCAGCACTTGCACAGCAGCTTGTACACACTGAATGAGTTAGAGCTTCACACTCAGCCAGCTCAAGTCCCGGATATCCTTCTCCACTAGGCTAAGTTCCACTTGGGGAAGGAAGAGAAGCATAGAGGACAGACATTCAAAGTGTGAGTTCCTTGGAGCTTATGGTTGGGACTGGTTGAGGAACCAGTAACTGGTCTTGGGGCATTACAATCAGGCCCAGTGGAATATTCTCGCAATCTTCCTCCCTGAGACCATGGATTTCCCAGCTGAAAGAACTTTTGCAGAGGGGACTAATGGCCCCACCCAACCTGAACCTGATGCTCACCTCACTGGGGAGAAAAAGAATTGGAGTCTCCAGCAATGGCTGAAGGATTAAACTCTGAAGTAGGAGCCACTTTTTCTGTATTGAGCTCCTGACCAAGAGACTGCCCCAAAGTAGGGGGTCTTACTAATGCTGTCATCCTGATGTCAGCTGCCCTAACCCTCTAAGCTTGCAACCTGTGGAGGCATTGATGGGGTGAGACCAGTCTGAGCCACATTACAGTGTTTTTTTTTTTTTACCAAAGACTCTGTGGGAAGACCAGGCAGCTGCTAGAGGACGTGAAGCAACTGAAAAGTGGAGGCAAATGTTAAGGAACTTGGGCCCTTTTACTGAGCTGCTGTCAGCTCTAAGCAGGAGAAAGCTGATCCCTATACACAGACTGGCTCCTCCCACACACACCCAGGCACAGAAAATGCAAACACAGTGAACAAAGTGGTAGCTCCGGACAGGTAGCCCACAGTGGGTTACAAACAATGTTTGACATCAACCCATACCTGAACTGTGCTCAAGAGAACCCAGAGCCAACACAACCATTAGTGGGTGGCAGGTCACACCAATGCTAGAATCAAGTAGCCACACAAGTGGCACACCCAAAGGAGGAGTCCAGAAGGCACCAGACCTTGCTGAGAATAACTGCACCCCATCGGACAGACACTGCACAGTGTCAAATACATGTGATCAAGGTTGAAGCCAGCCAGTCTGAAGGGTTAACTCCATCCATGAAAGGACCACTGGCATTCAAGACTCAAATACAATAGGAGGGTAAACATGACCCTCAAGAAGCATTGCTAGAGCAAGGAACTCAGATGGCCTGGAGGTTAATAGCACTTAGCCCATCTTCCTCATAATGACAACACAACAAATTTGAAAGTCAGAGCAGAGCTACTTAATACACAGATAAAATGAGCAGACAAAGAAATATGACCCAAATGAATCAACAATAGAAATCCCTAGGAAAAGAATTAAATAAAATGGAAGTAACCAAACTACCAGATATAATGTTTAGTTAAAATAATAGTTATTGGATGTTTAAGGATCTTAGAGTAAGAATGGATAATCACAATGAGAACTTAAACAAAGAGATAATAAGCATTAAAAAGGACATTGAAACTATACAAAAGAACCAGTCAGAAATGGCAAATACAATATCTGAAATGAAGACTGCACTAGAAGGAATCAACAGCAGGTTGGATGAAGTGAAGGATCAAATCAGTGATTTAGAGAAGATTAATGTAACACAGAAACAGAGCAGCAAAAAGAAAAGAGGCTCAAAAAGACTGAGGAAAGTCTAAGAGATCTCTGCAACAACATGAAGCAAAACAACATCTGCATTGTAGGGGGTCCTGAAGGAGAAGAGAACAAACAAGGGATAGAGAACTTGTTTGAAGAAATCATAGATGAAAAATTTCCTAAATTGATGAAGGAAAAAAGTCACACAAGTTTAAGAAGCACAGAGACCCACTAAAGATGAACTCAAAGACACCCACACCAAGTAACATCATACTTAAAATATCAAAAATAAGAAAGAAAGCATATTAAAAGCTGTAAGAGAAAAGCAGTTGATTACCTACAAAGGAACCCCTGTAAGGCTGACATCTGACTTCTCAACAGAACACTTCAGGCCAGAAGGGATTACCAAGAAACATTCAAAGTGATAAAAAACAAGAACCTATATAGCCTGATGAGGTAGTAGCATAGTGGATAGAGCCTCAGCCTGGGATGCCGAGGACGCAGGTTCAAAACCCCAAGGTCTCTGGTTTGAGCACAGGCACACCAGTTTAGTGCAGTGTCACCAGGTTGAGCATGAGATCATAGACATGACTCCATGGTCACTGGCTTGAGTCCAAAAGTTTCTGGCTTGAAGCCCAAGGTTGCTAGCTTAAACTTAAGTTTGCTGCTTTGAGCAAGGGGTCACTTGCTCTGCTGTATTCCCCCCCCTCCAAGTCAAGGCACACATGAGAAAGCAATCAATGAACAACTAAAGTGCTGCAACTACCAGTTCTCATTTCTCTTTCTTCCTGTCTGTCTGTTCCTTCCTCTCTCTCTCTCTCTCTCTCTCTCTCTCCTTTGCGAAAAACAAAACAAACAAAAACCAAAAACAAGAACCTACAAACAGCACAAAATCCAGAAAAACTATCATTTCAAATTGAAGGAGAAATAAAGAGCTTCCCAGACAATAAAAAAGGCTCAAGGAGTTCATTATCATCATGCCAGTACTGCAAGAAATGTTAATAGGACTATAAAAAGAGGAAAGAAAAATAATTGAGAGAAAGAATAACAGGTTTAAAAAATAAAATGGTAATAAATAAGAACATATCAATGATAACCTTACATTTAAGTGGATTAAATGTTCCAATCAAAAGACATAGGGTAGCTGCATGGATAAGAAAACAAGCCCCTTATATATGCTGTCTACAAGAGCTACCTCAGAAAAAAGATACACATGGCCTGAAAGTGAAGGAATGAAAAAAATTTGTCATGAAAATAAAAAGAAAAAAAAAGCTAGCGTAATAATACTTATATCTGACAAAATAGCCTTTAAAACAAAGGCTACAGTAGGGGACAAAAGAGGTCACTACACAATTTGACTTTTGGTGATGGGTATGCAACACAATTGAATGATAAGATAACCTGGAGATGTTTTCATTGTACATATGTACCCTGATTTATTGGTGTCACCCCATTAGAATTAATAATAATAAAATATATATATAAAAATAAAAAAAGAGGTCACTACATAATAATAAAGGGAGCAATCCAACAAGAGGATATAACCATTGTAAATATTTATGCACCCAATATTGGAGCACCTAAGTATATAAAGCAGATTTTGATGGCAATAAAGGGAGAGAGCAACAGCAATACAATAATAGTAGGGGATTTTAACACTCCACTGACATCAGTGGGTTGATCCTCCTGACAGAAAATCAACAAAGCAATAGCAGCCTTAAATGACACACTAAATCAACTGGATTTAATTGATATCTTTAGAACATTTTACCCCAAAGCAGCAGAATATACATTTTTCTCAAGTGCTCATGCTACATTTTCTAAGATAGACCACACTTTAGGACACAAAACAAGTCTCAAGATTATTGAAATCACATCAAGCATCTTCTCTGACCACAGTGGCATGAAACTAGAAATCAACTACAATAGAAAAACTGAAAAACTTTCAAACACTTGGAAGCTAAATAGCATGTTATTAAATAATGAGTAGGTTAATGATGAGATCAAGAAAAAAATTAAAAATATCCTTGTTACAAATAAAAATGAACATACAACCACCCAAAATCTATGGGACACAGCAAAAGCAGTCCTGAGAGAGAAGTTTATAGCATTACAGGCATACCTTAACAATCTAACTCTGCACCTAAAAGAACTAGAAAAGGAATAACAAACAAAGCTCAGAGGAAATAAAAAAGAGTAAATAATAGCTATCAGAGTGGAAATAAATGACACAGAGGCTAAAAACACAGTATAAAAGATCAATGAGACCAAGAGCTGGTTCTTTTAAAAGGTAAACAAGATTGATGAACCTTTACTCAGACTCAGCAAGAAAAAAAGAGAGAGGACCCAAGTGAATAAGATTAGAAATGAAAGGAAAAGTAACAACTGACATCACAGAAATACAAAGGATTTTCAGAAAATACTATGAAGAACTATATGCCAAAAAGTTGGACAACCTGGGCAAAATGGATAGATTTGAAAAACATACAATTTTCCAAAACTGAATCTGAAATGATCAGAAAACCTGAGCAGACAGAGTATAACAAAGAAAATTGAAACAATTATAAAACAACAACAAAACACTTCCCGCAAACAAAAGTCCTAGATTGGATGGGTTAACAAGTGAATTTTACCAAACATTCAAAGAAGAACTAACAACTACCTTTCTCAAGCTATTCCAAAATATTCAAAAGGAAGGCTTTCAAGCTCATTTTATGAGACAAGCATTATCTCAATTCCAAAAGCAGTTCAGACACTACAAAGAAAAAAAAACTATAGGCCAGTATCCCTGATGAACATATATGCTAAAATTCTCAACAAAATAGTAACAAAACAGATCCAGCAATACTTTAAAAGGATCATATGTCATGTTCAAGTGAGATTTATACTGGGGAGGTAAGGGCTGTACAATATTTGCAAATCAATAAACGTGATTCATCACATAAAAAAGTGAAGGATAAAAATCACATGATTATACTAACAGATGAAGAAAAAACATTTGATAAAATCCAGCACTAATTTATGATAAAAGCTCTCAGTAAAGTTGGAATACAGGAAACATACTTTAACATAATAAAGGCCATATATGACAAATTGACAGCCAACATCATACTCAATGGGCAAAAATTAAAAGCAATACCCTTCAGACCAGAAATAAGACAGGGTGTCTGTCCCCTTTTACCACTCTTATTCAACATAGTAATAGAAGTCTTAACTACAGCAATCAGACAAGAAGAAGAAATAAAAGGCATCCAAATTGGAAAAAAAAGAAGTAAAACTTGTATTATTTGCTACTAGACCTGATAAATGAATTTGGCAAAGTGGCAGGATATAAAATTAATATTCAGAAATTAGTGTCATTTTTATAAACCAATAATGAACTGTCAGAAAGGGATATTAAGGTAACAATCCCATTTACTATTGCAACAACAACAACAAAAAATAAAGTACTTAGGAATAAATTTAACCAAGGAGGTAAAAGACTTGTACTCAGAAAATTATAAGACATTGAGAAAACAAATCAAGAAAGATACAGACAAGTGGAAGCATATACTGTGTTCATGGATAGGAAGAATTAACATCATTAAAATGTCCATACTATCCAAAGTGATCCATTGGTTCCATGCAATTTCTATTAAAATACCAATGGCATACTTCACAGATCTAGAATGATTTTCTAAAAATTTATATGGAACCAAAAATGAACCTGGAGAGCCTCAGCAATCTTGAAAATGAAAAACAAAGCAGGAGGTATCACACTTCCTGATATCAAGCTATACTACAAAGCCATTATAATCAAAGTAGCCTGGTACTGGCATAAGAATAGATGTACAGATCAATGGAACAGAACAGAGAATCCGGAAATAAACCCACACCTTTATGGTCAATTGATATTTGACAAAGGAGGCAAAAGTATACAAGGTAGTAAAAACAGCCTGTTTAATAAATGGTGTTGGGAAAATCAAACAGGTACATGCAAAAAAATGAAACTAGACTACCAACTTACACCATTCACAGAAAAAAAACTCAAAATGGATAAAAGATTTAAATGTAAGCTGCAAAACTATAAAAATCCTAGAAGAAAACATAGGCAGTAAACTCTCAGACATCTCTCATAGCAATATTTTTGCCGATTTATCTCTGCAGGCAAGTGAAATAAAGGATATAATGAATAAATGGGACTATATGAAACTAAAAAGCTTTTGCACGGCAAAAGACACCATTTACAAAATAAAAAAGGACAACTCGCTCAATGGGAGAACATACACACTGATACGTCTGATAAGGGGTTAATAACCAAAGATTATCAAGAACTTTTAAACTCAACATCAGGAAAGTAAAATATCCAATTTAAAAATGGGCAAAGGACCTGAATAGATACTTCTCCAAAGAGGACAAACAGATGACCAATGGGCATATAAAAAAATGCTCAACATCAATAATCATCAGAGAAATGCAAATTAAAACCAAAATGAGATATCATCTCACACCTGCCAGAATGGCTTTCATTAACAAACTAACAAAAAACAAGTGCTGGCGAGGATGTTGAGAAAAGGGAACCCTTCTGCATTGCTGGTGGGAATGCACGCTCACGCAGCCCCTGTGAATAACAGTATGGCATTTCCTCAAAAAACTAAAAATGAAACTGCCTTATGATCCAGCTATCCCACTTCCAGGAATATATCCTAAGCATCCCAAAACACTAATTCAAAAGGAAATATGCACCCCCATGTTCACTGCAGCGTTGTTTACAATAGCCAAGATCTGGAAACAACCCAAGGGTCCATCATTGAACGACTGGATAAAAAAGCTGAGGTATACTTATACAATGGAATACACAGCTATGAAAAAAGGAAATCTTACCTTTTGCGACAGCATGACCTGGAGATTATTATGCTAAGTAAAATAAGCCAGGCAGAGGAATACAAATGCCATATGATCTCACTTATATGTGGAATCTAATGAACACAATAAATTAAGGAACAAAATAGAAACAGAGGCAGGGTCACAGGGAACACATGAACAGCTATCTGAAGGAAAGGGGAAGAGAGGATGGAATCAAAGAAGGTGAAGGGATTAGCCAGATTATATATACATAACACATAGGTACAGAAGACAAGGTAGCAATAGCCAGAGGGAAAGGAGGAGTAGAGGTAGGGGAGGGTCTTGAAGGGGGTAAAACAAAGATAGAAAGAGAATTTGCATGGGGCATGGGGGCGCAGATGCACTGTGTAGAGTATGTTATACTGAATGGGGCACTTGAAACCATGTCAACACAATAAACTAAAAATAAAACATTTAAATTAAAAAAACATACCATAAAAAACACAAAAGAAAATTAAATATTTAATATAACTTTAGAGATGTAGGGAAATACATTACATCCACACACAAAAAAAGAATTCTATAAAAAAAACATTAAAAAACAAGCTAGAGCTCTTGGACACACACACACACACACACACACACACACACACACACACACACACACACACGGTGTCCTTGGGTTATGACACAGTTCCATTCCTACAATAGTGACATAACCTGAATTTTGGTGTTAAGTCAAAACACACCCTACCCTAAGTCACTTCCCTATCCTAAAACAGTTGTAAAATCATAATCTAGAACATAAAAACACAACTAAACCATAGGAAAAAAGGATAAGGACATAAATATACTGTACTGTACACTGTACTATAGTGACAGAAAAAAAATGACAAAAAGTGAGTATGAAAAAAATTCCTTACCTTTATTTCTATGGTTGGCTTGCTCACTGGAAGGAGCATTGCAAAGTGGGAGAGAGTGACCTGTTAGGAGGAGGAAGCTGGAGAGGCAGGAGAACCTGCAGACGGTGCTGGAGATACTGGGTCAGGTGAATCAGGACTGCCTAAGAAACATGCAGGAGACGCTGGAGATGATTCTACAGGCGTTTCATCTCAAGAAGCAGCTGATGTAGAAGGTACAGAATCTGTTGCAGGCCTCTTTACCTTCTTAAAGAATTGTTCCAGGCTAGTCTGGAACGTTGATGACTTCTCTTCCCAAATCTGCCTATAGCATTGCAAGGCATCCATAACAGCTCTGTAGACCTTACTGAAATCTGTCATCACTGGGGTCCTCAGCCTGAAATTTGCCAACTCCCTCACTCATATGCCACATTACTGTGTATTCTTCTGCCATGTGCAGCCAAACTAGTTTGCCCACATCATATGTAAGTATGACGCTAATGGTATAAGCTGAAACACTCATGTCTCAATTTTTTAAGTTTTTATGGGAGTGAGTGTCGTAAACTCAAAACGTCATTATGTTGAGGCTATCATAACCCAAGGACCAGACGCATGCATATTTTTTTTCAGGGAATAAGAAAGAATTCTTGGAAATATAAGTAGCCTAATTGGTGGTGGTGTAGTGGTTAGAGCATGGACCCAAGATGCTGAGGTTCCCAGTTCAAAACCCTGAGGTCTCTGGTTTGAGTTCAGGCTTGCTGGCTTGAGCATGGGGTCACTGGCTTGAGTGTAGGATTATCGACATGAGCCCAAAGTCACTGGCTTGAGCAAGGGGTCAGAAGTCAATGAACAACTAAAGTGAAGCAACTACAAGTTTTTCTCTTCTCTCTTTCTCTTCTCTCTTTCTCTCTCTAAAAAATCAATTAAAAAAACTATTAAAAGGAAATATAAATATAAAATACATATATGGCAGAAATTTCAAAATTAAAAATAGTTTGAAACGTTAAGTTGAGGAGCCCTGGGTAGCTCAATTGGTTAGAGCATTGTCCCAATAGTCAAGGTTGTGGATTGGATCCCCATTCAGGACACATACAAAAATTAGTCAATGAATGCATAAATGAGTGAAACAATAAATTGATGTTTCTCTCTCTCTCTCTCTCTTTAGAAATCAATTAAAAATTAGAAATAAAAATTAAGTAGAGGAAACCTCCTAGGAGTCAGAATAAAAGGACAATGGTGGGAGAAAGGGGAGGAAAAAGAGAGTGATAGAGAAGTTAAGAAAACTAGAAGCTCAACTTACGAATAACAGGAGTTCAGGAAGGAGAGAACAGCAAAACGAGGGAGAAATTAGCAAAGAAATAATATGAAAACAAATTTTTTTCAAAACTAAAGAAATATGTATTTTTATGTTAACAGTTTTTATATTGATAGATTTTCTAGTGTAACAAATTAGAATGCATCAATTGTAATACATTAGAATACATCTTGAGAAATAAGATAAATAGAAGAATATAAATTCTTTTAGAGAAAAAAAACCAGAAAGCAAAACAATAACAAAGTTTATATAGAAAAGATGAGGAAAGAGGGTAAAAGAGAATGGACCAATGCCTTTAAATTTTTAAGCAAGGACTAGCTAACTATGACCTGTGGGCCAAAGCCAGGACACAGCCTATTTTTCTATAGCCCCTGAGCTGTGAGTGGTTTTCAAATGTTTCTAGAGTTATAAAAAGAAAAACATTTAAAAAGAGATGAATATGTGACAGAAGCCATTTGTGGATCCTAAAATCTAAAATATATACTATTTGCTTCTTTATAGAAATGTGCTATCTCCTGACCTAAAATGAAATTCATTTCAACCCAACCAAACTATTAAACAAGTATAAGAATACATAAAGCACACTTCCCAAATCATTTTATGAGGCAAGTATTACCTTGATATCAAAACCAAAGACATCACAAGAAAAGAAAAACTATAGGCCAATATCTGTTATGATTGTAAGTGCAGAAATGCTAAACAAATACTAGCAAATCAAACTCAGCAATATATAAAAAGATTATACACTATGACAAATTGAAATTAGTCCCAGAAGTGCAAGGTTAATTTAACCTACTAAAATCAATCAATGTAATACACCAAAATAAAGAATAAAAAACACATGATCATCTCAACACAAAGAAAAAGCATTTAACAAATTCAGCACTTTTTTTTATATATATATATTTTATTATTATTAATTCTAATGGGGTGACATCAATAAATCAGGGTACATATGTACAATGAAAACATCTCCAGGTTATCTTATCATTCAATTGTGTTGCATACCCATCACCAAAAGTCAAATTGTCCTCTGTCACCTTCAATCTGGTTTTCCCTGCGTCCCTCCCCTCCTCCCTATCCCACCCTCCCCTCCCTCCCCCCATCCCATAACCACCACTCTCTTGTCCATGTCTCATACCCTCACTTTCATGTCCCACCTATATATGTAATCGTGCTGTTCTCAGTTTTTCTTTTTTTCTGATTTACTTATTTCACTCCGTATAATGTTATCAAGGTACATCCATTTTGTTATAAATGATCCGATGTCATCGTTTCTTATGGCTGAGTAGTATTCCATAGTATATATGTACCAAAGCTTTTTAATCCACTCGTCTTCTGACGGACACTTGGGCTGTTTCCAGATCTTCCCTATTGTGAACAATGCTGCCACGAACATGGGGGCGCATTTCTTCTTTTCGAACAGTGCTATGGTGTTCTTAGGGTATATTCCTAAAAGTGGGATAGCTGGGTCAAAAGGCAGTTCGATTTTTAATTTTCTGAGGAATCTCCAAACTGTTTTCCACAGTGGCTGCACCAGTCTGCATTCCCACCAGCAGTGCAGAAGGGTTCCCTTTTCTCCACATCCTCGCCAGCACTTATTCTGTGTTGTTTTGCTGATAAGTGCCATTCTGACTGGTGTGAGGTGATATCTCATTGTGGTTTTAATTTGCATTTCTCTAATGATTAGTGATGTTGAGCATTTTTTCATATGCCTATTGGCCATCTGTATGTCCTCTTTGGAAAAATTTCTATTCATTTCTTTTGCCCATTTTTTGATTGGGTTGTTTGTCTTCCTGGTGTTGAGTTTTATAAGTTCTTTATAAATTTTAGTTATTAACCCCTTATCAGATGTGCTGTCGAATATGTTCTCCCATTGTGTGGTTTGTCTTTTTATTCTGTTCCTATTGTCTTTAGCTGTGCAAAAACTTTTTAGTTTGATATAGTCCCATTTGTTTATCTTGCCTTTTATTTCAGTTGCCCATGAAGATAAATCGGCAAATATACCGCTGCTACAGATGTCGGAGAGCTTGCTGCCTATGTTTTCTTCTAAGATGCTTATGGTTTCACGGCTTACATTTAAGTCTTTTATCCATTTTGAGTTTGCTTTTGTGAATGGTGTAAGTTGATGGTGTAGTTTCATTTTTTTGCAGGTAGATGTCCAATTTTCCCAACACCATTTGTTAAAGAGGCTGTCTTTACTCCATTGTATGTTCTTTCCTCCTTTGTCAAATATCAGTTGTCCATAAAGCTGTGGGTTTATTTCTGGGTCCTCTGTTCTGTTCCATTGATCAATGTGCCTGTTCTTATGCCAGTACCAGGCTGTCTTGAGTATAATGGCCTTGTAGTAAACCTTGATATCAGGAAGAGTGATACCTCCTGCTTTATTTTTTCTTTTTAAGATTGCTGAGGCTATTCATGTTCTTTTTTGGTTCCATATAAATTTTTGGAATATGTGTTCTATATCTTTGAAGTATGTCATTGGTATTTTAATTGGTATTGCATTGAATTTATAAATTGCTTTGGGTAATATAGACATTTTAATGATGTTTATTCTTCCTAGCCATGAGCACGGTATGTGCTTCCACTTGTTTGTATCTTCCTTGATTTCTTTTATCAATGTTCTATAATTTTCCGAGTACAAGTCCTTAACCTCCTTGGTTAAATTTACTCCTAGGTACTTTATTTTTTTGGCTGCAATAGTGAAGGGGATTGTTTCCTTAATTTCTTTTGCTGATATTTCATTGTTGGTGTATAGAAATGCCTCTGATTTCTGAGTATTAATTTTATATCCTGCCACCTTGCTGAAATCATTTATAAGGTCCAGTAGTTTTTTGACTGAGACTTTAGGGTTTTCAATATACAATATCATATCATCTGCAAATAATGACAGTTTTATTTCTTCTTTTCCAATTTGTATGCCTTTTATTTCTTCTTCTTGTCTGATTGCTGTAGCTAGGACTTCCAGAACTATGTTGAATAAGAGTGGTGAAAGTGGGCACCCCTGCCTGGTTCCTGATCTTAAGGGGATTGCTTTTAATCTTTGTCCATTTAGTATGATGTTTGCTGTCGGTTTATCGTAGATTCAGCACTTTTCATAACAAAAACACTCAGCAACCTGGGAATAGAAGGGAAGTTCCTTAGTCTGATAAAAGGCTTCTGTAAAAATCCACATATTCAAAAAATAAAAAAAAAAACCATATATTCAATGGTGAAAGGCTGGATGCATTTCCCCTAAGATCAGAAACAAGACAAGAAAATCACTTTTATTCCATATTAATACAGGAGGTTCTTGCCTGCACAATTAGTCAAGAAAAAGAAAGTCATCCAGAATTGCCAAAATAATATTGGGCATATAAAGAGGACTTACACTTCCCAATTTAAAACCTACTACACAGCCTTGGCTTAGTAGTAGAGTGTTGGTCTGGTGTGTGGATGTCCCGGGATCCATTCCCAGTCAGGGCCTATCTGCTTCTTCACCTCTCCCCCTCTCACTTCTCTCTCTCTCTCCTTCTCCCCCCTCCCCCAGCATGTTGGCCCTGGGTGCTGAGGTTGGCTCCATGGCCTCTACCTCAGGTGCTAAGAAGAACTTGGTCATTGAGTAATGGAGCAGAGCATCGCTCCTAATGGGCTTGGCAGGTGGATCCCTGTCAGGGTGCATGCAGGAATCTGTCTCTCTGCCTCCCTTCCTCTCACTGAATAAAACAACAACTACAACCCTACTACAAACATACAATAATCAAAATGATGTAGCACAAGGATGCCAAGACAACTCAATGAGGAAAAGACGGATTTGCACATATTGAGATGAGTTTTATTGTTCTGCTAGAGAATTTAAAGTGAACTTGTGATAGGTACATGGAAAATTAAGCAAGGAAGCAATCAAACAAACCAATATTGAGGCAACTATTAACAAAAGGCAAAAGATAAATTTGTCCAAAAAATAAAATAGTTTTATTGTATCTCCTAGATGAGCAGTGAATTACATTTCCATGACATCGCAAACACTAAGTATTGATTTCACCCACAAGGTAACAATACTATAATGGGCGGGTAAGAGGAAGTGATTGTGTGAGCATACTGGGTGACAGGAGTGCAGGAAAAGGTGGTGTAAGGGAACACAACCCTCATCTTCCATAGAGGATCCAAAATCGTAGAACTGCAAAACAGAGAAAGATCAGTATAATCCTGCTATTTAAGAAAAAGGGGTGGGAGAAACATAAGAACAGAGAAGAGAGTTGAAAGAAGTTTATTCTAGAAAGCAGGAATTCAAAAAAATGGGGGAAAGGATTGTAATATTTTTATTGTAGGTTAGTGGTACTTTTGAATTTTAAAACAGAGTACCTATGCATTGGTACAATAGAAACAAACAAACAAGTAGTTCTTAAAGTAAGGTAGATGGTGGCCTTGGTTAATGGCTCAGTGGCCGGCATATGGACATTCCAGGTTCAATTCCCAGTCAGGGCACAAGGAGAAGTGACCATCTGCTTCTCCCCCTCCCCCTCCCGCTTCTCTCCCCCTTCTTTCCCTCTTCCCCTCCTGCAGCCAATGCTCTATTGGTTGAATGTTACCCTGGGTGCTGAGGATAGCTCTGTTGGAGCTCATCAGCCTCAGGTTCTAAAAATGTCTTGGTATTCAAGTATTGGCCTCAGGTGGGGCTGCCAGGTGAATCCTGATTGGGGGGGAGGGCAGATGAGGAAGTCTCCCTCACTATCTCCCCTCCTCTCCCCTGAAAAATAACTAAATAAATAAGGTTGATGGTAGTGCAGAGCATCTGCCTTCCCAGAGGCATTCCTCAGCTCCTCCCATACTTGAGCCCTCAGCAGCTTCCCACCTCGGTAATTGATATAGTCCCCTAACCACCTTCTTCTGTCCTCTCTGCTTCTCCACCTTGTTCTCTCACAGTCATCCAGGTCCATTCCCTATCTCTCTTGACCTTCCCTTCTGCTTTAGAATCCTAGGCATTAGCCTGGGCCAGCTTGACTCTGAATCTGTCAGCCTCAGTCAGTTAATCTGCTCTAGTCTGGTTCTCTTGGCTGCTCCTCAGCCTGCAAGCTCTCTGCCTATACATCCACAAAAGCCATCAGCGTGCCTCTCCCTGGGCCAGGAGTGGGCAGCACTCTAAGCACAGTTGTTGAGGGGTGGGCTGGCAAGATGGATACAATATACTTTCTGAAATCCAGATACTCTTGTCTGCTAATAAAGCCACAGGCCACAAGGACTTATCAGCCATGAGGTCACTTCCCCCACTCATTCTGAGTCCACTAAACTCATGGGTATCTCTCAAGCTGTGATTCCAACTCTCCCCATTTGTGGACTGATGTAATAGATCTTTTAGGCCTACATGCAACATATTTACTTATATAACATTTTATCTTTTCTTTTTTAATCTTGTTGTTTTAACTCATCTGTGAAGCAAAAGGTAAGGAACACTCTAAGTGACATGCAATGTGGATTTAAAGTAGAGGTTCTCAGGCATACAGCTGGCAGGATGAACACAGTCCTCTCAGACCCTTGTCATGCCCCCATAGAGAGGTGTCCTTGGGTCAAACATGGCTTGGAGTGCCCTGTGTGTGAGTATATGACCCAAGAGAGGGGACCAAGTGCCTCATTGCCTTGAATATTAATGATGAAGGTGGAAGGAATAGACCCTGAGCTTTGCAATGTGGGTTGCAAACCTTGTTGCATGAGAAATATTCTATTCCCCAAAGCAAGTCACGTGAGGAGTGCCAAGCTGGGTTCTTGAAGCTCTCATATAGAGCCAGCATTCTGCTGGACTGCGCATGGGAGAACTTCCTAAATCATCCAGCACATAATCTGGTTTGTCTCTTCATTTAGTCTTTAAATATCTGATTGTGCTGATTTTTGTATTATCTTTTTCTCTAAGATTTAGCCATTTAGTCTATCCAAGTCACTGATTAAAACAGTGAAAAGTCCCGGCCAGTATAAGAGCCCTGTGTGTACTTCTATGATGGCAATAATCAACACTCTTTTTGTCTATTAAACCAACAAAAACCCCATCTAACAGACTATTGCCCAACTCATTCCTCTAATTTGTCCACAGGATAGTTATAAGAGCCTTTATCCAATTCCTAGGAAAAGTAAGAAACCCTGTACTTGTCAGGTCTTACCCATGGCCAAGACAGGGCAGGCAGGGGCTGGCCTCAGAGGCAGGAAGTGAGAAAGGGGTTCAGGAAGCACGTCCGGCTGTGTAGAGATGGAACTCCTAACTGCCTCAGGTGATGCAAGAAAGGAGAGAAGAGAGCATAGCTGTGAGGCGAGCCCAGATCAGAAGCCTATTAGGGTAAGGTGACCAGATTTTAAAATTGGTAAAGCGGGCCTGACCAGGAGGTGGCGCAGTGGATGGAGCGTCAGACTGGGATGTGGAAAACCCAGGTTCGAGACCCCGAGCTCGCCAGCTTGAGCGCGGGCCCATCTGGCTTGAGCAAAAGCTCACCAGCTTGGACTCAAGGTCGCTGGCTCCAGCAAGGGGTGACTCGGTCTGCTGAAGGCCTGCGGTCAAGGCACATGTGAGAAAGCAATCAATGAACAACTATGGTGTCGCAACGGCAACGAGAAACTAATGATTGATGCTTCTCACCTCTCTTCTTTCCTGTCTGTCTGTCCCTATCTATCCCTCTCTCTGACTCTCTTTCTGTCCCTGTAAATAAATAAATAAATAAATAAATAAAACATTTAAAAAAATTAGTAAAGCGGGACACCATTGACAGGGGGACGGGGGAGTTCTTGATTAAAAATTTGGTCTATATGGAGCAAAAAAATTTTCATAGAATGCAAAAATAGTATTGGAATATATATTTTTTAATTTCAACCTAAGTATAATTTGCAAATATAATACATTAAAACATTATGTATAGTATTATTTTATTCTTTGGCATATTTCTCATTTGAGTGAATTTTTTTAGTAGATTGCTGTCGTTGTTTAAAAGGTCATGAAATTTTTCACAAGAATTTGTTAAATTATATTTCACACATAAAATGGCTTTCAAAGTCTCAACACTTAATTGTGATTTTTCTGATGTCCACACTTCATTTACTGTAGAAAAAACGCATGCAGTCGCAGCATTAGTTCCTGGTAAATACAGCGCGTATTCCACAATTTTTAGTGCATTATTGTATGGAACATGGTTTATTTCAAATGATGAAATATTTCTACCCATTTGTTCTCTATTGTGATTTTTGCTGATGCCCAAGATTTAACCTTTTCCTTATCAATCTATTTTTTTAATAACGATACCTCATTAAAAAGATCATTTTTGGAAATATTACTATATGTGAAATTTTGAGTGAGTCAGAGGGATCGGGTTACACGGTCCCGAAACCGATGCTGGAGCTGCACAAGCACTCCCCGCGTCCAGCCCCGCCGCCCACTGGAGACCGAGCGGCTTGCACCTCGCAGAGCCCAGAGCCGCACGCTGGTGTCCAGGAAGCGGGCCTATGGGTAGTTAGGGGACTTGACAGCCGCTGCCCCAGCAGGTACGTCCCGCCCAAAGTTCTTTGTTTCGAGGCCTTGCACGGGGCAGCCAGCTCTTGCGGCAGTGCGAGAGCTTCCAGGTGGAGGCGGGGTCTCCCTGCTGAAAACCGTATATTCCCTTCCCGTTCTCCCACTGTTCCCTAGCTTTTCGTGCATTCTTTCCAAAAACCGGGACTTTTTAAAAATGCCTTGGAATGCGGGACAAATTGTTAAAAATCAGGACTGTCTCGCCAAAAGCGGGAGGTCTGGTCACCTTATATTAGGGTAAATGTGTTAATCAAATGTGTGTCCATAAAGTCATGGTGCAGTTTTGACTGGTCACAGGAAAGCAACAAAAGATGATAGAAATGTGAAATCTGCACCAAATAAAAGGAAAACCCTCCCAGTTTCTGTAGGATGATGTGGCAGCATGTGCGCATACTCAGATGATGATGTAACACCGTGTATACAGCCCACGGCCATGCCAGTTGAGATGTGGACGGTGCAGAAGAAAGTTCAGTGTGTTCTGTGGCTCGCTAAATTCAAAACTGTGACCAAAGTGCAACGTGATTATTGGCATGTTTATAATGAAGCGCCACCACATAGGAATAACACTACTCGGTGGGATAAGTAGTTGAAGAAAACCGGCAGTTTGGTGGAGAAACCCCGTTCTGGTAGGCCATCAGTCAGTGATGAGTCTGTAGAGGCTATATGGGATAGCTACCTAAGGAGCCCTAAAAAATCTGTGCGTGCGTGTGCTCGACAATTACACCTAAGCAAGACTACAGTTCATAAGGTGTTAAAGAAATGTCTCTGTTTTACGGGGTACAAATTGCGGCTGTTGCACGTTATCAAACCGGCGGATAGATCCACAAGATGCGCGTTTGCTACAGATATGCTTTATGAGATCGACAATGATGCAAGGTTTTTGCAGAAGATTGTGTTTAGTGATGAGGTGACCTTCCATATCTGTGGACATGTTCATCACCATAATGTCTGAATATGGGCTGCTAAACATCCTCATGCCTACATTGAGTACGAATGTAACACCCCTAAAGTGAACATGTGGTGTGGCCTGATGCATGATAAGGTGATAGGCCCATTTATTTTCACGGGGCAGTCTGTGACAGCAAACACCTATCTTGACATGTTGGAATTGTATGCACTGCCACAATTTCCAGAAGGTGTCATCTTTCAACAGGACGATGCTCCTCCACACTACGCCACCATTGTTCGTGAGTTTCTGGATAGAACATTCCCCCAGCAGTGGATAGGCAGGGGTTCTGTCAAGCCATGGCCACCACGATCCCCGGATCTGACGCCCTTAGACTTTTACTTTTGGGGTTATGTGAAGCAACATGTGTACATTGAACATATCAACGACATTAATCACTTAAAACAGAGAATCACAGATGTTACACCAGACATCCTTACCTGTGTGTGGCAAGAACTTCACTATTGTTTGGATGTGTGTAGGGCAACAAATGGAGCCCACATCGAACTGCACTGAATAGGTATGAAACTGGCAGAGTTTTCCTTTTATTTGGTGTGGATTTCACATTTCTATCATCTTTTGTTGCTTTCCTGTGACCAGTCAAAAGTGCACCATGACTTTACGGACACACTGTATTTCCCTCTAAGATTATAGAGCACCCTTTACTCCAGACAGTATGAAAGTTTTAGCATCTAAAAATGGTACTATTGAAGGTGAAAAGGGAACAAAGAACTGAGAAAGAGAGTCCCTTTATTCTCTCCATCAGCCAGTGGTGGGATTCAGCCGGTTTGCACCAGTTCAGCAGAATTGATACCTATTTTTTTGTTGAGTTCAGCAAGCCAGTTGTTAAAATGGCAGTTGTAATCAAGGTTCTCTAAGGTGGATGCCTGGGCAGCCACCCAATCTTACTATTTTCCTTTTTTTGGTAGTTTTCTGAAGTGAGAAACGGGGGGTAGGGGGTGAGGGGAGGCAGACAGACTCCTGCATGTGCTCAACTGGGATCCATCCTGCATGCCCACCAGGGAGAGATCCTCGGCCCTTCTGGGGCATTGCTACACTGCAATCAAAGCCATTCTAGCACCTGAGGCGGAGGTCATGGAGCCATCCTCAGCGCCCAGGCCAACTTTGCTCCAATGGAGTCTTGGCAGGAGACGAAGAGAGAGACAGAGAGGAAGGAGAGGGGGAAGGGTGGAGAAGCAGATGGGTCCTGGCCAGGAATCAAACCTGGGACTTCCACACGCCAGCCAACGCTCTACTGCTGAACCAACTGGCCAGGGCCTTCTTACTCTTGTTAACATTCATCTGCGCAACAGCGTATTCTAAGCACCTGTAGTAATGTTCATTCCATCTGTAGGTGGAAAAAATTTGACAGAACTGTTTGTAATATTTATTTATTCATTTCATAAAACCCATTATACCTTTCATGAAATACTACATTTTAATTCCCTCGTGTTTGTTATTTCTGTAAACAAGCATATAATATAAAGAGAAAAAGTACCAAACAACTAGGGGGCTGTCAATGGAATATCTTAACAGTTTTATTGTTTTTTTTTAGGTATTATTTAATATTTATTCATTAATATTTTAAAACTCTTCCTTAAAACATAATCTAGTTTTGTGTACCTCTTTTATTGTTCTTAAGTATTAAATGCATGAAATAATAAACTACCTTTTGTTATATCTTTTATTATACTTAAAACGGTCATTAAGGCAGAGAACCAGTTGTTAAATTATTTGAAACCCACCACTGTCATCAGCCCTTCTCACACGGCACCTGGTCTCTTCACATGTGGGAAAGTAATCACATGAATTGTATGAGGTGTTAGTTCCTCTCCTGGGAATATCAATCAATGTTCTGGCCACTGGAAGAGGACAGTGCTTTACCCAAACGACTGAATTCCAAACCAAATCACATTTTCACATCACTCACTTTCGGTTCAACACAGACACCTCTCCTGTGTGGGACCTTCTTCGTGTCCTCTGTTTACATAATCACTGGGCCTATCACAGTGGATATGCAGATGTGTCTCCATGTCTCTCACATCTGCTAGAGTCTCAGCGGCTGGATTGATGCAGGTATTGGGCTAATCATCCTTGTATTCCCAGGGCTGGTCACATGCCTGGCACACTCTACCCATTTGCACAGTGAAGGCTGGCCTTGGGGTCCTGGATAGGGATGTAGTGGCAATATTTCAACTGCCCATCCTTCTTTCATCCAACCAAAGTTGGTAAGCTCAGTGTTTGGCATACAGTAGGTGTCCCACAATAATTGCTGAAACAAGTAAATAAAGGTATTTGCATGCCTATGGAGGTCTGCCCGCACTGCTCATCTCTGCTCTGTCGATCAAGGCCAATGAAGAGTCCCATGGCTCACCACTCCACACCCGCCTCAGGCTGACAGTCCGCGTGGGTCAGAAAGCTTCCTTCAGTGCAGGGAACGAAGAGCTGCCATTGCAAGGCCCCTCAGCAGCCTGTTGTATGGAAGGCATCCTGCCTTCTTCTCACTAACTAACAGCTCTGACATTGGGCACGTACTGACAGAGCACCTACTGTGTGCCAGGCCCTAGGGATAGGGCAGAAACACCTAGCAAAGTTCAGCCTCCATGAAGCTGACATCTTTTATTAGGGAGCAGACAATGCAAACAAGTACATGACAAGGGGGGGGTGGAAGAAATGAAGAAAATGAAGCGGGTAAAGGGACAGAGCACTGGGGTCAGGTATCTGACCTTGATAGTGGGTACACCTGCTCTGAGGCCTGCATTCAGGTTTCATTCCTATGCAAGTCAGTGTGACCCGCCCAGCCCCTGCTGCTCTCTACTGCCTGCTGGCTCTCCAAGGACCTGCTCTGGTTGTTTCCAGAGCCAGCGCTGCTACTGCTTCCTCACTGTTTCAAGCTCTTATTTAAATGTCACCTCTCCAACCAGGCTGCCCTGACCACCCTATTCCAAATTGCAGCACCCTCTCCCTCCCTATCCCTTCCACTATGCTCTATATTTGCCCCGTAACTCTTACGACCTCCTAATACACCACAAAATTTCCTTGTTATTGTGTGGCTACTGTCCTCTCCCCTGCCTAGAATGCATAACTGTTGCAGGATTTCTTGTTACTTTGGTTCACTAATGTATCCCAAGTGCCAGGAATGATGCCTGGCAAACAATAAGTACTTCAAACAGCCACTCATTTATCCAACCCTGAAATGCCTACCCTGTGCCTGGCACTGCACTTGAGTAGCAAGCAGACCCTTTATAATGGTTGTGTGTATGGTGTGTGCGGAAAGGGGGCGGGGACACCACCCCCACTTCCCCATGAGCTGTCTTGGTCTAACAGGTGGCAGGTGGTATGGTTGGTTTGGGATTTGCTCTAGGCCTTACATCTCCACCATCTGTAAAGTGCTTAGGGCATATGACCTTTCTTAGATCAGGAATCTGAATAGGACCTATAGAGCGTGGGCATGGCCAGAGAGCTGGCACAGAGCTAAAGGGGGGTTGGGAGGGAGCCAGGGGCTAAGAGCTGGCAGCAAGGGAGGGGGCCTGCTAGGTTGGTTGGAGTTGAGGCAAAGAAGCACAGAACCTCCCGCAGCGGCCGAGGGAGAGGAAAGCCCTGTCCTCCTGGGCTCCCTCCGGCATTCTATAATGAACCTCGCAATGCCATCCCATTTTCAACTCTACAAGGCTCCTGGCGCTCTCAGTGGTGTGCCTGGAAGAATGAACTGCCTGAATGCCTAATGACAGACAGGGGGAACAGAAAGTGTGTTCGTGCGTGTGTGCACGCATGTGCACGCACATGTGTAATAGTGAGGAAGAGGCAGTGCCTTCTCTCTTTAGCTGTATTGAGGATTTCTGTTTCTAGAGCCAGTCTCAGACACCCCTCCCTGCACAACCACGACCACTCTGCATCTCTGCCCAGGGCTGAGACCTGTTCTCCCAAGCAGGGCTTGCACATGCCGTTTCCTCTAGTTTAGCACTAATGCTTGCCGTGCCATGGTGACCTTGCCTGCTGTGATCCACTCTAAGCTGACACAGTCACTCTCTCCAAGGGCACCAGTCACTTGATTGCCAACAAGTGTTCCCTGGGGCTGATCAGAGTTAAGTCCACAGCAGCGCATTTCTTCCTTGCTTCCTCCACTTCTGAGCTATGAAATTATCCATTGAACAAATTAATAATTCATCAGATTATCCACATTTAGTCTAAATGAGAGCTCATCGCCTCAGGCTAGACTTTGAAGCCCTGCTTCACCTGCCTCCCCCACCCAGCCGGCTGTCCAATAGGGTCTGGCCAGCTTGCTCCGTGTTGGGCTTCTGCTTTCCACCGCATATGCCCGCACTGCTGTCTCCGCCCCCTACATTTTAGTCCAGTTTGATGCCCTGTCCAGAAGCCCATCCTCTTGCTTCGTTGTAACTAAGCTTGCTCTTCAAGGCCCTGTCGCAAACCCAGCCCTCCCCATGAGCTTCCCCGGGGCCTCTGCAGCAAGCAGAAGTATTTCATAATCAAAAAAACAGCTTTGCATTTAATTGCTCTCCATTTGTTTCACATTTGCAAACTCTGTCTTCCCCTGGAGTTGTTAAGCATCATACGGGCAGGACACAAGAATAATAGACCCCTCACAACACCAGGCACACTAAACTTTTCTACCCTTCTCTCCAGCTCTCTCTTTCTCTTAATCTACTTAAACCACTTTTAGCCCCTCAACCCCCCTTTTTCTTCCAGTCTGCAGAGATTATACAACCCTGGGTATACAACCAGACTTTGGATTGTAGAGGAACATGCCAGCTGCAAGCCTGCCGAAGAGGATAGAAAGGGGGTAGAGTGGACACGTGCCAATCAGAAGGAGCATTGCAGCAGCCCAGATGAGAGATGGTGGGAGCTGGCTCGAGGAGCCGTTGGTAGAGATGAAGGCAACTGAGTGGATTCAAGAGATAATCAGAAGATAAAAAGATGATTTGTTTGTCTAGCATTATGCTATTTCCAAAGTACTTTTGACTCTACTATGTCCTTCGAGATTTATGTCTCACAACAACCCATAACAGATACTGAGCAGATATAATTGCTCTCTCCTTGTAGGTGCTAACACAGTCGGAGGAGTAGAGTGCATTGCCAATTTGACACAGCTGGTTAGGACAAGCTTGTGACCCATATCCAGATCCCTCAATGCCACATCAGGGCTGGTGCCAGTCTCCTGTCGGGGATTCACATCGAAGCTGCCATGGAAGGCTGGTGTTCAGTGGAAGAGCCTGACCGGCCTCTGCCTGAGGCTATTTACATGTTGATTTGTTGTAACCCATAACTACTTTTGTGGAATTCCCCCCTCTTTGCCTTCTACTCTCTAGCAGCTTAGGAGATAAGTGGGAACAGGAGAACTCTTCTCTGATTCTGGGATAAAAGTTGAGGGGAGCCCAGGTGCAAGTTCACTGGCCTGCTCCCCCATCTGCCTTTGGCCCCTTCCTCAGGCTCTCTTCCTCCCCGCAGGTGGGAGATGGGGACTCAAGCCACATCTCTTAGCAGTGACTTAGGTCTGTATCTGACCAGAAACCTGCCAGAAGGGGAAGAACCTCTCCAGAGTCCCTGTCTCTCTGCCATGTAACCATTTTCCACGGGCGCATCTCTGAAGACACTGACTTGTTGGAAGAAAAAAGAGTGAAGGAACACTCCAAGGATGAATTGTTAACTTTCTAAATTAAATATGACTATGAGATGCCACCTACCTAGGGGGTGGAAGGCTCCACTATGCTTGGGGAACTCTTTCCTCTCCCTTAGGTGGTTTGAGTGTTCAGGATAGTCATCATTTTCAGAAAGCTTGGGGAAAGGCTTCTGGCCATCATCCAAACCTGTAAGGCCCCTTCCAGGAGCTGAGGGCTGCTCATGGGGTTTGTCCTTCATGCTGACTTTGCCCTAGTCCCCCAGACCCTGAAAGAGGTTCAGATGTGTCCTGCTCAGCTCGTGGGTGTGGAAGGCAGGTCTCCACTGATGGTAACTGCAGTATATCCTCCTCACTCCCCTGGGGTTCAAACCACTCCTCAGTCCCAGGGGGAGCTGCAACCTCCCTCCGCTCCCTGTGGGGCCAACTCTATCTCCACAAAGGCTTTTTCTTTGTTCCATCTCTTAGAATTAGAGTGAAGACAGAATGAAGCTGTTCACTTGCCTCAGGCGCAAGAAGAGCTTGAACCTCAGTGTTCCACGTTTGGGTGGCCTTCCTGCTGGAGCGGAGAAGTTGGAAACAGCTCTCATTTGTGAGATGCCGAACCAGGAAAACAGTTAATTTCTCCATCTGGTTATCCTACCACACTGTCTCTTATCAGGCAGCTCACTGTCACAATTTGTGATCTTCATCATTATAATCTCAAGGTAGTTATTATTAACCACATTTTACATATGAGGAGGTGCAAAGAGACTTTTAAAAAACTTGTTTATTATGTGATCGAGCAGGTTTCAAACCCAGACCTGGCCAAAGGCTGTTTCCACTATACCAGCCACCACCAGGTGGACTTGAATTCTCTCCTCCAAAGGTATTTGCACTATGAAAGCCTCAGAAAGGCCAAAGAAAGAGATGCCCCAGTCAAGTCTTTAGGGGCCAGTGTATCAAGAAGCTATTTCTAGGAGACAGCTTCCAGAGCCTCTCAAATTTATGCAAAGTTAAAAAATAATTTTTTAAAAGCACAAACAAATACTAAACTCTAGTTAATGATAAGATGCTGACAGATTTACAAGTTAAATATACTGATGTCTGCAACAATGAAATATGTCAAGAACCTAAGAATGGATGGATTGATGGACAGATACATGATAAAGCAAATAGAGCAAAACGTTAGTTATAAAATCTAGGTGGTGTGCATATGGGTGTTCACTACACAATTCTTTAAACTCTTCTTGAGGTTTAAAATTTTCATAATATATTGGATTAAAATTAAATCACACAGGTGGGTCACACTTACCTCTTATCTGCACATCACTGTGGCTTGAGGGAGTTTAGCCATTAGTCACTACTAAGTTTTTCCTACTGGGAAAGTCCTGGACTAGACACTTGAGAATACAGAATAATGATAGTCTCTGCTTTGTGAAAATTTAGGATACCTGAAAAAAATAGGACAGAGTCATAAAACCAACAGTCGTAAAGACAGTGGGTGCTTCATTTTCTGCCTTAATGGAAGAGGAGCAGGGTTACAAATTGCTTGTAACTATGCATTGTCCAAAAGCCTCTTCTCATTGTCTTCAGTGCATAGTAGGGTCCACTACAGTTAAAGAGTCAGAAATGAGCAGTCAGGGAAGGTGTCCCACCAGCCCTTGGGATTACAGAGGACCCACAGTGGAGAATTCACCTGTGAGTCCCTCAATTCACCTGTGTATTAAAGAGCTGGAGCCACTCCTTTCGATGGCAGGTTGGTTTAGTAGAAAGTTCAGTGGAGTAGAAGCCAAGCCAGTTCCAACTCTGTACATTTACATCAACTTGAACAATTTCTTTGTTTTCTTTGAAGCTCAATTTCCTCTTCTGTGAGGCTGCTAAATAAACTATTTTCTGCAAGTCAAATTTTGCCCACAGCTGGCTTTTGTGTGGCCCACAAGTCGAGAGTGATTTTTGTATTTTTAAATCATTTTTAAAAAATCAAAAGAAGGCCTTGGCCAGTTGGTTCAGAGGTTAAGTGTCAGCCCTGCATGTGGAAAAATCCTGGGTTCAATTCCTGGTCAGGGTACACAGGAGAAACAACCATCTGCTTCTCCACCCCTCTCCCTTCTCTCTCTCTCTCTTTCTTTCTCTATCTTTCTCTTTCCCTCCTGCAGCCATGGCTTGACTTGAGCAATTTGGCCCCAGGTGCTGAGGATGCCTCCATTGCCTGCCTCAGGCGCTAAAATAGCTCAGTTGCTGTGAGCAACAAAGCAGTGGCCTCAGATGGGCAGAGTATCCCCCTGTAGGGGGCTTGCTGAGTGGATCCCAGTTGCATGCAGGAGTCTACCTCTGCCTCCCTCCTTTAAGTAAAAGGAAGAAAAATCAAAAGAAAACTAACATTTTGTGATATGTGAGAACTATATAAGATTCAGATTTCATTGTCTAGAAAAAATGTTTATTGGAACATAGTTCTTTTCAGTTTTTTACCCACTGTCTTTGGCTGTTTTTAACCTGCAATAGCAGAATCAGATCATTGCGATCGATACCATAAGCCCTGCAAAGCCTGAAATATTTGCTCTCTAGTCCTCTACAGAAGAAGTTTGCTGACCTGGGGTGAAATGGTCCATCCACTAACTTCATTGCTTCATCAACCTCACTGCAGAGAATTGCTGAGCATTAATGTGAGGCTCCATTTAACTGTAGGGATCTACAAGAACAAAGTGTTACTACTGCCCTGATCTTATTTCTCTCAATACTATTCTAACAAAGGAAGGAGAATCAGGGAGAAGTGTCTTATATGACAGATGGAGAAACTGAGATTAAAGAGGAAGCTAAAAAAGGCATGCAGAAATCAATGCCCCATTTAACCCACAAGGCTCCGTCAACAATGACCTCAACCATGTACCTCAGTAAATTCTGGCATTTGTTTGAGAAGGACTAAATGGGAATGCATTTTTCAGCAATTTTTATAAGACAGTTGTTAAACACAGTCATCATTAAAAACTAAATTACATAAATCTACAATTAAGTAAATTATTAAAGCAAAATGATGAAGGAAATTCACCACTTCCTAATAATTTTAGTATGCTCAAATGCTATGTTCTTAAGGTTATTTATGTCTGTTGTATCTGTATAGTGAGAATACTATATAATGGTATGTGCTATGAATCTCTCCCTGGCTTTGCACTCAATGATGTCATTTGGTATCTTAAAATTAGCTACAATGGAAGTGCTTACACCTTGGTATTTGCCAAACCTACAAGTCAGGCATTCCCCTCCCTTCAAATCTTGTGGAGAAACATTTACCTGCATACTGCTGAGACCAGAGCTTCTAGTTACTAGATTTACAAGGGAGAGAATGGGCAGGTGAGTAGAGGATGACAGAGGACAGAGAATGGTCATCATGGGCATAGAAGAAGAAGAGTGTCATGGCCACTTTTTTCTTGTCCAAGAAGCCTTCAAACCATAGGAGGAATATTTGGGGACTAAGGCTTCAGCACTTCTTCTGGGGAACCCCAGAGTCTTCACGCCTGCAGCCATTATTGTGATCTGTATTCTTTGGTTACACCTGCAGAATAGGGAAGCCTGGAAGAACCTGAGTGCATAAAGACGGACACTGAGGCTCAGGGAGATGCACAACTTGCCTGGAGTCAACCACTGCTTCAGAGCCAGGTCTAGAACCTGACTCATTCTCCCAAACTAGCTCTTTACACAATAGTTATGCTGCTTTACCAAGCACCTGCTAATAACAGGAAATAGTCACGTGGGGTTGACCTGCATGGCTGTTGCTGTCTTCCCATCAGTAAGGATCTGTCTCCCTCCTCTTCTATCAACAAGTATCTGGAGACCTTCTCAATCCAGGAGAGTATGACCACCCAATCCTTAGCTAGTCTATCCTTCCACAGCCCTTTTTTCTCAAAGCCCTTCAGTCAGATCCCCAGATTTTTTTTCTCATAACATAGGCTCTTTAAAGAGCACGGAGAGTGTTCCGCACATGAAATAAATGTTTGGCAAATGGCTGGGGTGACTGACTATATTGCTTTGGGAAGCTCCTGGTAGCTTTCTTGTCAAGCAAGCTGTCAAAGGGTGTCTTTGTTCTCCAAGGAGAAGGCCTTGAATCTTGACATCTGTTTTTCTATTTACTTATCTATATCAGAATGTTATTGAGGTATAATTGACATACAACATTATATTGGTTTCAAGTATATAAAATAATGAGTTGATATCTGTGTACATTGTGCAATGGTCAGCGCAATAAGTCTAGTTAACATATAGTTACAATATCTTTTCATCTTAACTTTTTGGATACCTTCAGGAGCAGACCAACAGAGAGGAGATGTAGCAGGAGCCACAAGATGGTGTTCTGGAGGTCTTTCCTGTTAGCACGGGAATTTATTTGTCATCACTTCCCTTGTGTCACGTGACACAGGAGACTCTCGGATATTCATGTTTGGAAGGAATCTAAGAGATCGTCATAGGGAATACTTTATTTTACAGATAAGGAAACTGAGACCAGAGTAACAAAATGACAAGAGGAAAGTTATACTCCTAATAAGTGACGGTGCTAGATTCAAATACAGACTTTTCTAAAATGTGTTCTTTTCTAAGAACAGAGCTAGAACTTGGTTTCTTGGCTTCAGACACAATTTGAAATTTATGAAACCATTACTTTTTCAAAAAAGTAATCTCTACTTTATTTTCCTGGAAGTATGCTGAACACTATGAAACGAAGTCAATAAATGCAGTTCCTGTCATTCATAGTTGGGCTTATAGTTTAAGACTAAGAAATGAACACAGAAAAATAGGTTAGGCTTAGACAATGAATATGTGAACAGAATTTGCATTCTGTAATTGGTCATCATAAGTATAAGTTTGGTATAGAGCGGGAGGCATGGGCTTGATAAACCAAGACCTGAATTGAAATTCTACCTTTGCTGCTTATTAGCAGGGTGAACTTGAACAAGATCCTTGTCTTCTCAAGACTCAGATTCCCTGACTATACAATGGGGACAGTAATATCATTGAAAAAGTATGTTGTGAGAATTAAATGAGATGTTGATAAAGTACTTAAGGTAGTACCTGGAGTCAAATAATGGTAACTAGCCTTACTATCTGGGAGTAGGTAAGGCCAGAAAAAATGTGAAATGAAGAAGAAAATGATTTATATACCTGGTGTTGATCACAATAACAGCAAACATTCCTCACAGTTGCATGTCTCATCATAATGCACAGAGGTCTCTGAGAGACAAAGAAGCGTGAGTCGTACTTCACGGGGTAACATATTTTTCCAGTTAAAATTAATTGTTCCGGGTTTGTTCCAGAGTGCAGGGCTATAGTGATGCCCAAGCAAAAGCTAACAGAAAATGTAATAGCGCAGACTCCTATTCTGGGTTCTCTAAGCTGGTATCTCTTTTAAGCCTCACTCACTCTTCTAGTTTGGGAAAGGCCTGGAATACTGACAATGTCCAGGATTTTGAGGAGAAAGAGGGATAAAAAAAGAATGCCATGTGCTGACTCATCCCATCGCTCTCCAGAACACTGGTGAGGGGTGGGGTCACTTATGCAGCCTCTTTCCTTGATGGCCCTTCCAGATGGCAAACACCCATCTGGGTTCATGGAGGTTTATTCCCACAGGATACTTGCTTCTCAGTTCCTGCTCTGGGCTCTGTGCCAGGCAGACTTTGGCATTCAACCCAGCTGAAGTCAGAGTGCAAAGAACTAAGGATGGGGCAGGTGCTGCATGTCAATGACAGGAGGGAGGCGGAGAGCACTCCTGCTCTTCTGGTCCATGTGGATGCTGACCCAGCCTGCTAAGACCTGTGGGAGGGAGAGTGTGAGTATGCAGGTTTGCACACACGAAGCATAGGCAGCATTACAGGGACCAGGTCTGGTCAGGAACTTTCACGCATGGTGAAAATGGGAGAAGCACATATGTTTGTGTGTGTGAGTGAATATGTTTGTGGCATGGATGTTTGAGTGTGTGCTATGTGGTGTGAGAGTGGTGGGTGTGAATGTGTGTGTGAGCGATAAATATCCATGATGTAAATAGATGGCAAATAGGCTGATGCCTTTGTAGACAAAGGCTGTCAGCATAAACCTGTATGTATTCTATGATGTGTAATTGGTACCTATGTTTGGTCTAGAGTTCTGTGTATCTAAAAATGTATATGGCCTGATCGGTGTGGCACAGTGAATAGAGTGTCAATCTGGGATACTGAGGCCCCAGGTTTGAAACCCCAAGGTTGCTGGCTTAAATGTAGGCTTATCCAGCTTGAGCACACAGTCACTGGCTTGAGTGTGAGATCATAGATATGACTTCATGGTCGCTTGCTTGAACCTAAAGGTCGCTGGCTTGAAGCCCAAGGTCGCTGGCTTGAGCAAGGGGTCACTGGCTCAGCTGGAGCTCCTTGGTCAAGGCACATTGAGAAAGTGATCAATGAACAACTAAAGTGATGCAACTATGAGTTAATGCTTTTCATCTCTCTCTCACTTCCTGTCTCTCTCTCAAAAAAAAAATATGTATGAGTAGATGATTGAGTGTTGTGCATACTTGTTCATGCGGTTCTGTATGTGTTATGTGTGTATCTATGTAAGTCTGAATGTAATTCTGGCCAGGGCAGGATACTAGTGTGGGACAATGACAGATTCCTATTTCTCAATAGGCCCAAGATTATCTTCCAAGGTCGGTTACAATTTATCCATCCTGAGTGAAATTCTAATCTAGATAAATCAAATAAGGCTTTGAGCTCCAACACTATCACTTGCTGTTCACATTCACGCCATCCAGAGACACCTCTCTGATTGGTCCTGCCACCAAGAGGAGCATGTTATACTCAAGTGCTGGACAATTCAAGAGATGGTCTTTCTTAGACTCTGCTCACTCTGTGTCTCAATGAGCAGCAAGGTCTACAGCTGATCCTGAACAATCCACGTTGGATCCATTCTGCAGAGCTTTGTGGCAAACACCCCAGTTTCCCACTCAGGGTCTCGAGGGGCTGGTTGGAAGGCCCAGATAAGTTTTTACTACCTTGTCATCTCCTGAAGGCTGCTTACTCTAACAGGCCCCCTCTGCTCTGGAGCTGACATTTCTTCTTTGCTCGTTTCTCTCTGCTTTTGTCTAATGAGGTACAGAAGGCTGCTGAAACTGACAATAGAAATACATGGAATGCTAGGTTCTGTCAATCTCCATTAGGAGCCCAGGGAGAGAATAGTTAAGCACTGGGACATCTTGGTGCTCTTATTGCAACAGGGCTCACAGTGAGAGCAAACAAAACAACTCTCACCCTGGGCCGGTCAGTTCACCTAGCCTCCAGACCAGACTGCGGCATTTACCTCACCCAGCCATCCTGAGGAGCTAGAACTGGGGAGAGAAATGCACCTCACTGTATGTGGGGACGAGGGGCAGGAGGTACTTGGACATCAGCTAGTATCACCTTAACCCAGAAAATCTGCCTCATGGCTTAAAAACCCTTTCCTATATCAATAGCTTGTGGAAAGGCCATAGTCTTTTATAATTCCCTGGGTGACTTTCTATAATTTCCAGTTCTGGGAGCTGCTTTGACAGGTTAATGGAACCCAAGTAGGGGATCAGGAATTGTAGGAACTTCTAACTTATTGCCAGTCAGTCAGAAGCACAGGTGACACTCTGAACTTGTGATCAGCATCTTGAGGTAGGAGAGGGCAGTCCTGTGGGACTGAGCCCTTAACCTAGATCTGATACTATCTTCAGGTAGATAGTGTTAGAATTTAGTTAATTGCTTGGTAGTGTTGAAAAAAACCCCAAAACATCAGTATTAGTATCAGGTCCCTGGCTGGGTAGCTTAATTGGTTAGTAGTGTCCAGATATGCCAAGGTTGTGGGTTTTATCCCCAGTCAGGGTACACAGAAGATCCAATCAATGAATGCATAAGTAAATGCAGCAACAGATCGATGTTTCTCTTTCTTTCTCTCTCCAATAAAAAAAGAAAGCATTTGCCTGACCAGTCAGTGGCGCAGTGGATAGTGTTGGACTGGGATGTGGAAGGGCCCAGGTTCAAGACCCCAAGGTCACCAGCTTGAGTGCAGGTTCATCTGGTTTGAGCAAAAGCTCACCAGCTTGAGTCCAAGGTCGCTGCCTCGAGCAAGGGGTTACTCGGTCTGCTGAAGATCCGCGGTCAGGGCAGATGTGAGAAAGCAATCAATGAACAACTAATATGTCAAAATGAAAAACTGATGATTGACGCTTCTCATCTCTCTCCGTTGCTGTCTCTCTGTCCCTATCTATCCCTCTCTGAACTCTCTCTCTGTCTCTGTAAAAAAAAAAGAAAGAAAGAAAGAAAGAAAGAAAGAAAGAAAGAAAGAAAGAAAGCATTAGTATTAGAATTAGACCACCATTTCAATCCATTGTGGTTGAAAAACCCAGTCTTTTTCTTTAATTAACTCAAAAGACTACCAAAGGTAGATCTTTTCAATTATGGTGATAGAACAACTGGACAAACATATGCAGAAAAATGGATCTCAACCTATTCTTCACACCTTATACAAAAATTAACTCAAAATTAGTTTTAAATGGATCATATAAACCATTTTACACATGAGTCAGATGTAAAGCATAAAACTAAAATTTCTGCAAGAAGCATAAGAGAAAATCTTTGTGACCTTGATTAGGCAAAGTATTCTTAGATAGAATACCAAAAGCATGATTCATAAAAGAAAAAATGATAAACTATATATTATCAAAGTTAACTTTCATTCTGTGCAAGACATTATTAATAGAGTAAAAATATAATTCACAGATGGGGGGAAAATACAGTTGTCCCTTGCCATATCGTGGCTCACTTTTCACGATCTCACTTTATCACGGATTTTAAAATAATATATATCTAATTTTGTATCAGGGTTTTTCACTATATCATGGGATTTTGCAGTATATAGGTATTTTTGTATATTATTTTTACTATTTGTATTGATTTTAGAGAGAGGAGACAGAGAGAGAAGGAGAAGGGGAAGAGGAGTGGGAAGCATCAGCTCATAGTAGTCGCTTCCCGTATGTGCCTTGACCAGGCAAGCTCAGGGTTTCAAACCAGCAACCTAAGCATTGCAGGTGGGGCTGCCTTGGCTCTCTAAAAACCTTATAGGAGCCTGACCAGGTGGTGGTGCAGTTGATAGAGCATCAATCTGGGATGCTGAGGTCCCAGGTTCGAAACCACAAGGTCACTGGCTTAAGTGCAGGCTCATCCAGATTGAGTGCGGGCTCAGCAACCTGAGCATAGGTTCACCAGCTGAAGCATGAGATCATAGACATGACCCCATGGTATCTGGCTTGAACCCAAAGGTCACTGGCTTAAGCAAGGTGTCACTGGTTCAGCTTGAGTACCCTGATGAAGGCATATATGAGAAACAAGCAATGAACAACTAAAGTGCCACAACTATGAGTTGATGCTTCTCATCTCTCTCCCTCCCTGTTTCTGTCTCTCTCTGCCACACAGAGACAAAAACACAAAAGAAAACAACAACAAAAAAACCCCAGAAATCACTAAAAGTCTTATTGGAAAGAAATGAGTGGAGAAAAGGAGGCCTTGGAGACTGGTTCAGGGGGTTAGCCTGAGACAAACTGCCACTGCTCACTGCTCTCCTGGTCACAAGTCTCCTGAGGACTCTTTAAATTTAGGAGATACAGGCCTATGGATGGGGGGAAGGGGAGGAGAAGAGAGAAGAGTAGAAGGGGAAAAGGAATGGGAAAGGCACAGGTGTGCCTACTGGAGGAGGAGCATATTGGGTCATTTGTTTTGAGGGTTTTTAAAGACTGGGAGTTTAGGGGTGATCTTAGGGGAGGGTCCCAATAGATTATTCATTGGCTTTATGCTGATGAGCCAAAGTGAGATTTACCCCCTGACTTCATCATCCTTGGGTGTGGCTGGCACAAATGGCACTAACTGGATTTCTGCTGTCTCTCTCCCTGAGTGGGTGATTTAAGCTCTTTACTCTCTGGTTGGGGAGGTGAACTGTAAACCATTTACACTTGTTTATGGAAGATAGGATTTTGTGACATACTAGATGGCTGTAAACTGGTGGTTTAACTGTCTCAGTTTCCTTATTCCAGTTGTCCTGGACTGGCCTGTCTCAGAACAACCCAACCTAGATGTTCTTTAGCTGGCAAATAGATAGACAAACTGTGGTACTTCCATGGAGTAAAACACTACCCAAGAATGAATAGGAACAACCTCACAGCATGGATGATTTTTTGCTAACTGAAATAAGTCAGCTTGAGGGTAGAGTTGCTGGCTTGAGCGTGGGATCATAGACATGACTCCATGGTTGCTGGCTTGAGGCCAAAGGTCACTGACTTGAAGCCCAAGGTTGCTGGTTTGTGCCCAAGGTCAATTGCTTGGGCAAGGGGTCACTGGCTCATCTGGAGCCCCTAGGTCAAGGCACATATGAGAAAGCAATCACTGAACAATTAAAGTGCCACAACAAATAATTGATGCTTCTCATCTGTCTGACAGATGTCCCCATCTGTCCCTCTCTCTGTCTCTCTCGCTAAAAAAAAGAAAGAGAGAACAAGAGAAAGAAAGAACGAAAGAAAGAAAGAAAGAAAGAAAGAAAGAAAACAAATAAGGCTCAAGACTGAGGCCCAGCACAGGCTCTATGGCAGGGGTCCCCAAACTTTTTACACAGGGGGCCAGTTCACTGTCCTTCAGACCATTGGAGGGCCACCATATACAGTATTCCATACACTGACCACCAATGAAAGAAGTACCCCTTCCGGAAGTGCGGCGGGGGCCGGATAAATGGCCTCAGGTGGCCGCAATTTGGCCCGCGGGCCGTAGTTTGGGGACCTCTGCTCTATGGAGTACACACACGCCTTTCTTCCCTCTCAGGTAGGCATCTTTACTTTTCTATCCTAAACTCTGAGGGTTCTGATGAAACTTGCAATCAAGGGAGCAAAGGGCAGTGGCAGCTCATCCTGGGTTAACTCCCTGACCTTGTCTCCAAGGCTTCTTTTCTCTGACTTTCCAGTGAGCCAAAGCAGCCCTGCCTAAGCTCATTTCTTTCTCATAACATTTCTAGAGAGCCAGAGCAGCCCCACCTGGACTCTCTCCTATTGCTTCTTCTATCCTAAATCCTTCCAGCTTTGATAGACATACTATCAGCCTGACCAGAGGTGGTGCAGTGGATAAAGCGTAGACCTGGAACGCTAAGGTCGCCAGTTCAAAACCTGGACTTGCCTGGTCAAGGCACATATGGGAGATGATGCTTCCTGATCCTCCCCCCCCCCCTCTCTCCCCTCTCTATAATGGATAAATAAAATATGAATAAATAAATAAATAAATAAACTAACTCTGAAAATAACTTTGACTTGTGTTGTGAAATCTTTCCTGCATGAAGTCAAGAACCCACAACCTGACCAGGCGGTGGCACAGTGGATAGAGCGTCGGACTGGGATGCAGAAGACCCAGGTTCGAGACCCCAAGCTCGCCAGTTTGAGCGCGGGTTCATCTGGCTTGAGCAAAAGCTCACCAGCTTGGACCCAAGGTCACTGGCTCCAGCAAGGGGTTGCTCAGTCTGCTGAAGGCCCACAGTCAAGGCACATGTGAGAAAGCAATCAATGAACAACTAAGGCGTCGCAATGGCAACAAAAAACTAATGATTGATGCTTCTCATCTCTCTTCGTTCCTGTCTAACTCTCTCTCTCTGTCCCTGTCTGGCCTGAGGCAGACTCACTCTAGGCCCTGTTCCTGTCTGTTAACAGTTACAGGCTACAAATTGCTGAAAACATGAATTGGAAAATATTGAACCATTGCCCTTGGGGAAATACAGGGTTAGGTTCTTGCAAACCCCTGGTCACAATGTTTTTGTCAATCTATCAACACATAATCTTGTTTTACATGTATTTCTGTTTAAAGACACCTAATTTAATAGATATTGTTGATTTATTAACACTGAACTCACAGCCAACAGCACTATTACTCAGGCCCAAATAAGGCTTTTCTAATCATATTTTCTCCGTAAGGCACTTTCCAGCCTTCTCCCTCGTAGGAACACCAGACGACACCTCAGCACTCCATCTGTGGGCCACTTTAAACTGCAGGATCAAACAGAAACCAAAAAGGCAGAAGGTTACCTCATTTGACTGTTACTAGACCAAAATTTGTATGCCTGAGGCTTCAAAAGGCCAAACTCAAAATGTCAGAGTTTGGAGTAAGAAAAGGTTTATTGATCTGGAAGTCACCAACTGGGAAGATGAGAGACCCAATGGTGCCTCAAACCCATTTTGTTTGCTGGACTAGGTTAAAGGTTTTTTAAGAGCTTAGGGGGAACTGGTATGTGAAAGTGCTGGTAGGGCAAGTTCTTAGCCTTGGAACATCAGATCTTCCTCGACAACTAATCCATTGCTTTTGAAATGGTTCAATTTCTGGTTGTCCTGGTCCTTTGGTTCTGAGCAGGGAGGGTGGAGGATTTTGGTTCCTGATGCAGTCAAAGGTCAAAGTTCTCTCCTCTGTGCATGCTTTGGCTGCATGACTGGCAGTTTGGGGCCTGTTTTCTATGAAGAATGTCTTATTAAACAGAATAAGACCATTTTGAGCTGGTTCTGTGGTTACATGGCCTCAGCTGGGAACGTCCCTGGGCAATTCAAGTTCTTCACTGTTCTAAACGTGTCTGCAAAGGACCCCCAAAACCCTTTGAGTACTGATTGTGGTATTGCAAATATATTAAAAATATGATAATATTTATAATATAATACTGAAATATTATAAATCTCAATGAGTAAGCAAATTTGCAAATACAGGATCCACAAATAACAAGGTTCCACTATATATTTAGACTGGCAATTTTCAACCTTTTTCATCTGATGGGACACATATTCTATGGCACTACAAAAAAATATATTTTTTGCTGACCTGACAAAAAAATAGGTATAATTTCGATTCATGACGGCTATTGTTGTGTTGACTATTGTCATTCTTTTATTTGACAATCTAAAGGAACTCTAAAAGGCCAGTGTCCCTGATTAAATAGTCAGGTATTGCATGTTTTAAGAATTCTTACAGCACACTGATGTACTACAGCACACTGGTTGAAAACAACTGTTGTGGACAATGAGAACCAGATAAGGGGAACAAATCATCAACTCAATTGTCTCCCTGAGGTCAGTTTTTTGTCCTAAGTGCACTAGACTTTTTGGAGTTAAACTCATAGTTCAAGATAGAGAGGCCCTTAGAAACCAAGTATCCACTCCTTCTTTTAATAGGGGAAACTAAAGAGTTAAAATTTTAGCTTGAGTCATAGTAGCCTCAGTTATAATCAATAGGTTTAATGGTTAATACGATTAAAAGCTTTGTTCCAGGAACTGGAATACCTGAATATAACTTCCCAAGATCTGCAGGCTATGCACCGCTGTGCCCCAAGGGGTCTATAAGCAAAGCCTTTGTGCTCCAAGGACATAATGCCCCTCCCTACCCCCTGCTGACTATGATCTAATTAACTTTCCCTTGAGTTCCAAAACTCCCTCCTACCCTTTTCTTCCTCTTATAAAAAGGTTGGCTGAGATGAGCTGTTAAGATGGTTTGGGGTACATGACCTCCATCTTCTCAGATTGCTGGCCATCTGAATAAAGTGCCCATAAAGATTCAATCCTTGTCTATACTTACTTGGCTGAGTGGTGACAGGCAGCACAGATGCCAATATTTCCAGTTTCATTTTTGGCCACTCTGGCGAGATAGTTTCAGGACTCTCTACTAAGTCCAGATATTTAGCAAGAAGTTTCATTGGCTGCCTGAGCTGGGTGGCTATGGAGTGCAGATTTGGAGACTTCTTAGCTGCTGCCGATTGCATTCACTCTCCCCATCAGATCCCCAGAAACCTCTGTCGCCTTCACCTTAGATTGAATCACTGTGCTTTCTGGTTACAGTCCTGGGTTATGACCTAGATGGTCATCTGATTAAGGCAGCTTCTGATTTTTGGTTTTACAGAGCTCTGTCTGGCAGAATGAGGGCTGAGCCTCCATTCTGGGAAGATTTACCCTTTGGGGTGAATTCTGTCAGATTGGTCAACCTATGCTTGAAATGTCATGAAATTTTTGCGGTGGTGCCAAAGGTTAAGAGTTGAGAAAAGTCAGGATGGGATGAAAAGTGGATGACTGGTATCAACTTTTGCTTTTCAATTGGAACTGCTTTCTGAGGGTCTGAATAAAACCTTTTGATAATAAAAACTTTTTACTTGACAGTACTTGAGTCAACTTATGATGGCCAAAATGGAGCTTCTTTTATGCCTAAATTAATTTTTTATGCAAACTTAGAAAATTGAAATAGTCCTCATTCCTGTATTTAGGTATTCTGGACATTATTGCCTTAAAATTGAAATATTTAAGGAGCTTTCATTTAAATTTATTTTTAAGTTTTAAATTTTATTTAGAAAATTAACTTTAACATGGTGACATTGATCAATAAGAGTACATAGGTTCCAGGTAAACATCTCTATAGTATTTGAACTGTTGATTATGTTGTATAGTCATTACCCAAAGTCAAATAATTTTCTGTCACCTTATATTTGTCCCTCTTTACACCCTCCTCCCCATCCTTTCCCCCACATCCCATGCCCCCTGGTAACTACTTTACTTTTACCTATGTTCATGAGTCTCAGTTTTATATCCCACCTATGTGTGATATCATATAGTTCTTAGCTTTTAATGATTTACATATTTCACTCAGTATAGTGTTCTCAAGGTCCATCCGTGTTGTTGTAAATGTTACTAAGTCATCATTCCTTATGGCTGAGTATCATTCCATTGTATATATGTACCACATCTTCTTTATACAATCCTCTATCAAGGGACACTGGTTGTTTCCATGTCTTGGTCACTGTGAATAATGCTGTAATGAACATGGGGGTGCATGTGTCTTTGTGTACCAATGTTTTTGAGTTTTGGGGGTAGAGACCCAGTAGGGGAATTGCTGGGTCATATGGTAGTTCTATTCTTAATATTTTGAGGAACCACCATACTTTCTTCCATAATGGTTGTACTACTTTATATTCCCACCAGCAGTGAATGAGGGTTCCTTTTACTCCACAGCCTCTCTAACAGTTATTACCTGTCTTGTTGATAATAGCCCATCTAACGGGTGTGAGGTGATATCTCATTGTGGTTTTGATTTGCATTTCTCAAATAGCTAGTGAAAATAAGCATCTGCTGAGTGCGGGCTGCAGGCAGACTGTGGGAACACTGGCTGTGACCCCACGCTCTGGCTATTTTGGTTTATCTCCCCTTCTGCCCCTCTATCTCACTGCTCCTCCTGGCAGAAGGAGACCAATCACTCCACATATCCCTTTCCATACCCCTCAGACAAAATCTAGAGAGCCTGAGTTTCCTTCCTTCCTGTAGTCTAGCAGAGAAGAAAAACCCAGTTACTCCAGGTTTGTACCCTCTCGTCTCCACTGTGAATGCGTTTTATCTTCTGACCCCCTTTTCACTGCACACCACTTTTAGTCCATTCAGTATATGGATCCTTCAGGTGTACTTGCGAGCCCAGCTCGGTTGCCTTTGCTGCACTATAGTTGTTCAATTTGTTGAAATTTCAAAGGGAGAGATCTGCAGTATTTCTCACACCACCATTACTCTGACATCATCCAAAAATTTCCTATTAAATTTTAAATAGCATGGAATTTTGGATCCTGAACTTGTTTCTTTGTTTGTTTGGGTTTAATTTTTATTTTATTCATTTTAGAGAGGAGACACAGAGAGAGAGAGAGAGAGAGAGAGAGAGAGAGAGAGAGAGAGAAAGAGAGGAGAAAGGGGGGAGGAGCTGGAAGCATCAACTCCCATATGTGCCTTGACCAGACCAGTGCAGGGTTTTGAACTGGCGACCTCAGTGTTCCCAGGTCGACGCTTTATCCACTGCGCCACCACAGGTCAGGCTTTTCTTTGTTTTTGTATTCTGTAAAGTCTGGCCATGCTGATTGTTATGCTCTGTGTTCATTCTCTCCAGTGTTAGGGGTCAAGTAGCAACTCTGCTATTAGGCTTGATTAGGTTTTATGTGTCATGCTCATTGTATTTGTCTTGTTTATATGTGAAATAGTACTTATGTCTGTGAAATAGGAGTCAGTTTCAGTTTGAAAGCTCTTGTCTGTCTGTCTGTCTGCAATTCTTGTTCTTCTATGCACATTGGGAATCCTCTGTCTCTGACTCTGTGGTCAACAGACCTCTTACTGAGTCTTCACAGCAAGCCATAACTGTAACTGAAATTTCTGAGAGCCCCAAAAGTCAGTTTTTCTTAAGACCATTGGAATATGCTATGAGAGACCCAGTTTTATACCTTTATTTTTATATTTTAAAACTTTCTGTGATATACAGTTTTAACTCACAATTTTTTATATATTTCTGAGTGTCCAATTCCTCTTCTGGGAAGGGACTTGTTGTCAAAGCTCCGAGAACAACAACTCCACCTACAGATCCCTCCAGAGCACACCTGGCATTCCTTATGAAACTGTGCAAAGAAAAAGAAGTGACCCTGGCCAGAAGAGATTGGAAAACAGGTAAATCCTATTGTGTGAGTTGCTAGAAGATCCAGGAGAGCTAAGCAAGCCTCCCCCATTAAAGTTGACCTCAAATGAGGGGTGGCAGCTCCCAGTAAGAGGCAATATCTCTTACAAAAAAGGGTAACCCTAGAAGGAATATGCTCACTAATTTAAAAGTTTCAGAAATACGGACTATTTGGCCCTGCCATTCCCTGTACAATAACAGTACACCTGGGGATAGCCTCTGATATTCAGTCTTGGATTGGAAAGCTGCTTTCTTTTGCATTCCAGCTGACCCAGACTCTCAACCATTGTTTGCTTTTGAGTGGCAGGACCTGGAATCTCAGGTCAATACTCAGCACTGCTGGACAGTCTTGCCACAAGGGTTCAAGAATTTCCCCACAATATTTGGGGATATCCTGGGCCAGGACTTAAAAGATCTAATACTAGAAGGAGGAACTATGTTACAGTACGTAGTTGATCTCTTAATTCAACCACACTAATGTATGACAGTGCTGAAATAATTGAAGTCTATTCTAGTAGAATCAATTTACAGGACCATCTTCTGGAGACTGAACTCTATGTGCAGTTAAAAGCAGTTATGCAGTTGTGACTCTTGAAGAAATAGTAGAGGCCAAGGCCTTACTGCTGGGAACATCTGCTCAGAAAGCTGAACTGATTGCATTGACGAGGGCGCTTGAAATGTTGCACAAAATGAAGGTGAATGTGTATACCAACTCAAGGAACACTTTTCTAATTTTGCATGCACTTGATTCTGTCTGGTAGGAAGGAGGACTATTAATTGCCAATAAAAAATTAAGCATGCAATGGAAATTTAAAAATAACTAGAAGCTCTTCAGGTACCCTTACAGGTGGCAGTTATGTACTTCTCTGGGTGTCAGAAAAAGGACACTGAAGTACCTACAAAAACAATCTGGCCAATCAAGCAGTAAAAGAGGCTGGTAAAGGAATATTTATAATGTCTTTGGTATCTGTTCTAGACTTGTCACCATTTGACCCTGAAAATTCGACTGCAGACTTAGAGGAAGCTAAGAACTAAGGTTTTGATAAAGAAGACCCTGACAGTAGATGGAGAAAGAATTAGAAAGGAAGGTCCAAGGATGGAAATATTTGTTAGTCTTTGTTGATGCCTTTTCTTTCTTTCTTTCTTTCTTTCTTTCTTTCTTTCTTTCTTTCTTTCTTTCTTTCTTTCTTTCTTTCTTTCTTTTTAGAGAGAGAGGGACAGACAGGAAAGGAGAGAGATGAGAAGCATCAATGCATGGTTACAGCACTTTAGTTGTTCGTTGATTGCTTTCTCATGCTTGTATTGACCCAGGGGTTCTAGCTGAGCCAGTGACCTCTTTCTCAAGCCAACGACCTTGCACTATAAGCCAGAGACCTTTGGGTTCAAGCCAGAGACCATGGGGTCATGTCTATGATTCCACGCCAGCAACCCCGCGCTCAAGCTGGTGAGCCCACTCTCAAGCAGGATGAGCCTGCACTCAAGCCAGTGACCTTGGGGCTTCACACCTGGGTCCTTAGTGTCCAAGCTGGCACTCTATCCACTGTGCCACCTCCTGGTCAGGCGATACTTTTTCAGGATAGATAGAAGCCTATCCTACCAGAACTGAAAAGTTGTCAGAGGTAGTGAATGCCCTGCAGAAGAAAATGATTCCTTGCTTTGGCTTACCTACAGCATCCAGAGTGATAACGTGCCTGCTTTTGTTTCAGAAATTATGCATGAAGTTAGTAAAGTTATAAGAATCATATGGAGACTCCATATGGCATGGAAACCTCAGGCTTCTGTGAAAGTAGAGAAACTGAATCACACTCTGAAGAAGAATAGAGCCTACCTGTGGCAAGAAACTCAACTTCATTGGACCAAGCCTTATCTATATTGCCTTTCTCAGGATAAGTGTGGCTCCTCAAAGTAGGGTTCAATTGAGTCCTTATGAAATTGTGTACAGGTGACCATTTTAGGCTACAATTAAGGCAGGAGATATGTATGTAGACCAAGAAATAAAAGTAAAGAACTATGTACAACACTTAAGTCAGACCTTAGCTATGATTAATGACCTTGCTTGTGTTAGAGATCTCTCCCCCACAGATTCACTACATTCCTTTAAGCCTGGAAATAAGGTGCTATTCAAGACTTGGAATACAGGATTCCCCAAGAGCCAACTAGGATAAACATAGACTGAACCTTGGGATGTACTCTTCACTACCCCAACCACAGTGAAATTGGCAGGAATTAAATCTTGGATTCATCACACCAGAGTAAAGAAAGCATCTGAAGAACAACAGACAACTAAACCATAAGTAGACCTAAAAGGAATCTTTCAAACACAGTGACTTGTATTCTTTTAGTTACTTTTTGTTTAATCCCATGTTGTGTAGAATTTACTCCTTTCAAATGGTATGAAAATATTTAGGTCTAAATTTTCTGACTTTTGTCTTACAGGAGGAATCTATGTTGAACAAACTCATTTCATGTCTTGTAGGTGCTTGTATTCCCCTCAAAGGTCTTTGAAATTATATGTCAGTAAGACCATAACCAATATTTACCTGTGGTAGCTCTAAAGGACAAGGAAATGTTCTCTTTAAACATGCTAAGCAGCAAAATGGTTACTTCCACATGAAACTAACCTCATAGAAATGAGATAGTTAAAACTAACAGGGGAATAATAGGAGACACTCAAGAGTTAAAAATTTAGCTTGAATAATAGCTTTAGTTATAGTCAATAGGCTTAATGGTAAATGCAAGTAAAAGCTTTGTTCCAGAAACTGGGATACCTGAACTGGCCTACACGACTTCAAGAGAGCTGTAGGAAATCCACCTTTGTGCCCCAGGGTTATGCAAATAATCCACCATTGTGCCCCTGGGGACTGCAAACAAAGCCTTTGTGCTCCAGGAACAGAGCACCTGCTGAATATAATCTAATTAATTTTTCCCTGAGTTCCAAACCCCATTCTTACCCCTTTCTTCCCCTTATAAATAGGTTGGCTGAGATGAGATGTTGAGATGGCTTTGGGTACATGACTACCCCCCATCTTCTGAGATCACCAGCCATCTGAATAAAGTGCCCATAAAGATTCAATCATTGATTCTACTTATTTGGCTGAGTGGTAACAGGCAAAACAAACACCAATATTTCCAGTTCCATTTAAAAAAAAAAAAAGATTTTACAGGATGGGAGGGGGGGCGGGAGCGGTGAATGAGAAGTTGTTGCTCCACTCTAGCTGTTCGTTGGTTGCTTGTATGTGCCTTGACTGGGCAAGCCCAGGATTTCAAACCAGTGACCTCAGTACTCCAGGTTACCTCTATCCACTGCACCAGCACAGGGCAGGCTTTTTTTTTTTTTTTGTAAGTAAGAGGAGGGGAGATAGAGACAGACTCGGCATGCACCCAATGGAGGTCCACCTGACCACCTCCGTTGGGGACCACTGCTTGAATCAACTGAGCTATTGTCACCCCCACTCCACCCCACTTTCTGTGAGAGGGGAAGAGAGAAAGGAGGAAAGAAAGGGGAAGAGAAGCAGATGGTCGTTTCTCTTGTGTGCCCTAACCAGGGATCAAACCCTGGATGTCTGCATGCCAGGCCTACAGTCCTATCCACTGAGCAAACCAGCCAGGGCCAGTTCCACTTTTACAGAGAGAAAGCTCTGTCATTTGGCTCAATCTTTCTTATTAACACTGGAATGCCTCAGTTTCCTATCTCTAGGATCTGAGGCTGCAGAGTTTTTATACAAAGGCCTAATCCAGGGGTCCCCAAACTTTTTACACAGGCCAGTTCACTGTTCCTCAGACCGTTGGAGAGATGGATTATAAAAAAAACTATGAACAAATCCCTATGCACACTGCACATATGCACACGCGTCATATGATGCGCTTCCGGAGCCCTGACGCGTGCGTCCCTCGTCACCAGAAGTAGTACTGTATGTGATCGACGGCACCACATAGAGTACTCCAGGAGCACAGGGTGCGGATGCATCCTGTGCTTCTCTCACTGACCACCAATGAAAGAGGTGCCCCTTCCAGAAGTGCAGCGGGGGCCAGATAAATGGCATCAGGGGGCCGCATGTGACCCGCGCTCCATAGTTTGTAGACCCTTGGCCTAATCCTTGATCAGCAAACTGTGACTCGCAAGCCACATGCGGCTCTTCGGCCCCTTGAGTGTGGCTCTTCCACAAAATACCATGTGCGGGCGCTACCTCGATAAGGAATGTACCTACCTATATAGTTTAAGTGTAAAAAATTTGGCTCTTAAAAGAAATTTCAATCATTGTACTGTTGATATTTGGCTCTGTTGACTAATGTATTTGCTGACCACTGGCTAAGTGCTTGAAATCTAGACTTCAGTTTACCCAGACTAATGTTCTTCTATACCACCAATTGGCTTCTGAACCTCTGAACAGCTCCAGCCTCAGGCTCACTCTCAGACCTCCTTCTCTTCCAATCAGCACTTGCTCCCTGGGTGATCTCATCTATTTCCATTACTCTAAGTGCCATCTATATGCAAATTTATAGCTCCTACCCAGACCTCTTCCCCTGAACTCCAGACTCCAATTTCCAACAACTTTCTTGACATCTCCACCTACATATTTAATGGGCTCAAACCTAACATCTCTAAGATGGAACTTCTGTTCCATCCTCATTCTTTCTCACCTCAGGAAACGGTAGTTCCAATTGCTCAGGCTAAAACCTTGGCCATCATCTTAGAATCCTTTTTTCTCTCTTATTCTATATCTGATGTAGCAAACAATTCTACTGGCCCTAAGCACTTTCTGCAACCTACACATTGGCCCCTGAACTGGGTTCCCTGCCCTATACAGTGCCAATGGCAGTTGGAATTGTCCTCATGAAAAATCCTGTCATGTCACTGCTCTTCATAACACCCTCCAGTGGCCTCTCTCTCATTCAGAGTAAAACCCAGGACCACAGCCAAAGCCCAAAATATTCTGTGAGCTCTGATCTCCCTTCCCATTCCCCCTCTACTCGTTCCCCTGCTCCAGCCACATGGCCCCTTGTTTTTCCTGAACACTCAGGTATGCTTCAGCTGGAGCCAGGCTCTTCCCAGTCCTTTTGCCTGTGATGGGCAGATAAAATATATTATGCTCACTTTGTTAAAGATGGCACTGCCCACGGGGAAGCCCGTTGCCCAGGTGATACTATCAGTTGCCCTTCCTGCTTAGGATGGGCGTGATTATATTTATGTGTGCTGGGGGAGGGCTTTTGCACCCAAAGGTTTTAAAAGCAAGAGAGATCACATTGTTGGAGAGAAGAGTGATTACGTTCTAAGAAGAGCCCATGTTGTAGGAGAGCAGAGTAAGACCATGTGGAGGAGAGGAGAAGCAGCCAGGATGGCAGAGTGCTGAAGGAGAAGCCAGTTTATACAGAGTTTGTGAGAGAGAGAAAAGATGGGGAAAACAGGGGAATGAGACTGGTGAGGTTAGAAACCTTTGATTCTAGGAAACTCGGGTAAGTCAGTGGCTTTGGGAGCCCTGAATGGAAAGGGAAGTGTTTTCCCACTATGTGTATTTCTTGCACGCTGGGTGCAAGCTAGGATTAAAGCTAATGGCCCACCAGTTTTTGGCTCCATTGTTTCTTTACCGTCTGCCTGAATCCAATGGGAACCTGCATGTAAATGGCCACAATGGCGGCTCCTGGTCATATAGCCTGGGAACCTCATTCCCCAGAAAGCAAGCTTGTTTGTCTGCAACATTTTCCCCTGGACCAAGCGGAAGGTCTGGGTTGCAAACCTTTGCTGGTCAGGTCAGGCCTGGAGTCTGCCAACCCTTGGCCACACCATTGCTAGTGATCCTCAATTCTGTACATTCTTTTTCCACTTCAAGGCTGGATTTCCATTTCTCTCCCCATGTTGGAAAGTGTCCCTAATTACCAGAGAATCTAATTACTACTTCTTCCAAGTAAGCTCTCAGTCTCTGTTATGCAAATGTGGCTATAATTGTGTCAGGCAGGTTTTGTGACAATTTTCTCTTTCCTCCCCCCACCTCCCCCACGACCCCTTTTCAAATCCGAGTTGTAGTCCCCTTTTCTTTTACTGTGAAGACCCCTGAGGTCCCCAGCTGAACCACAGAAACTACCTCGGTTATCGCTCTGGATCCCAGTAGCCACAACAAGACTGCCTCGGGGCCAACAAGGACAAATAAATATCATTAAGGGCATTTATTTTATTTCTTTGGAGATGCAAATCAGACAGTACGGTCTGAGCTCTGGGAGCTGCTGTGTGGGGCAGAAAGAAGTTGGCTCTGGAAATGGGAGCAGAGACCGCAGGAAAACAGGCATCTTTGCAGCCAGAGGGGCTATTCTGATTCAATGTGGGGTGGGGTGAGTGGAAAACAGTGCCAAACCATTACATTTGTTATTTTGTCTTATTAAAAGCTTCAGGGCCTCTCTGGCAGCCTTGGCTACAGAGTATGTGCTTCCCAGGTCCCTAAGAGGGGGCCAGCTTGCTGCCTCTGGCATGCTCCCGGACTGTGTCCTCAGCTGCCAGCTCCTGGTGACATGTAGTGGCTTCCTCAAGTGGGCAGAGCAGAAGGTAGGGAGGTTTTATTTGAGGTCTGTTTGTTCATTCATTCAACAAACAAATTGCGCGCCTACTATGTGCCAGGCAATATTGTATATGCAGGGTATATAGCAGTGAACAAGTTAGACACAAGCTTCTGATTTAACAAAGGGAGATAGAAAATATACAAATGTATATATTAGGTCCAGTGGCAATAAGTGTTAAGGGAAAAAAAAAACAATGAAGAAAATAGAGAATGATAGAAATAGAGCAATTTGGGAAAGGTAGAGAGAGAGAAGGATTCTGATACAGATACATTTGAACTGAGCCACCAGACCTGTTTGTCTGGACCTGGGGGAGAAAGCACTGGAGACCTGCAAACCTGCCTGGGAGAGTTCAGACTCTAGCCCAAACCAGCTGTGCGACCTTGTGCACATATGACTTTGCTGAGGTCCACAACTCACCGTTACATGAGATAGCATGAATGGATATGTGGAGGTTAACCATGAGGGCAGTATACGCTTTCCTTGTGGATCTCGCAGCACCCGTGTGGCTTGTATGGGGCTCAAGGCTGACCCCTTCCCACGGAGGCAGCTCTGGGTTGAGAAAGCAGTTAACTCTGGGGAGGGAAGAGAGGGGGCAGCGGTGCAGCTGGGGCATGTGACTGTGGAGGCAGGGATGACAAATGGGAAAGCGGAAGGCCTAGCAGTGGCCCCAATTCTCACTTTCTTCCCTCAAGAATGCATGACATCATAGGAGTCACCTTGAATGTAATATTTCTGCATATGTAAAAATCATTTGCAAATATGAATCCTTTATTATTAATAACATAATTTTTGTTATTCCTCCCACTGCCTGAGCTAGAGCTTTATGATGGCAGTGACCAGATTATTATTATCTTTGTTATTACCTTTAGTTTCTGGCATTTTATGCATAGTGGGTGATCAGGAACTGTTTAATGAATAACTAACCATTTCTGACACTCCCTTCTACCCACTGCTGTGACACTCGACAAAGGCAGGGGACTCTTTGAAATCAGGCAGTTTAACTTAGGTCTCTAACCTGGATGACTCAGTAAAGGATTAGGGACTTTGGGGGTAGAATCCTTTATATGTGACTCCTAGGCAATGTTAGGATGTTGGAACTGATGCCCCCAGGTTTTCGAGAAAGGAGAGAATCGTAAGGGTCTTTTCTAACAGGGAACAGTTATCTCTTCCTCACCTCTCATCTGCACTGCAACATTGGAACCTAATTACTATGATTAGGAAGAAATGAGTTAACAACTATTCTTTTACATGTGTGTGTGTGTGTGTGTGTGTGTGTGTGTGTGTGTGTGTGTTCATTTAATTTGTGATTATGGAAGTATTTCTAGAAGTCAAGTATAGCTGAAGCTAAAAGTTTATGTTCAGCTAGTTTCCATGGTGACCCATCAGCTTTCCTTGCTTCATCTGTTATGAGGATACTTCTTTTTTAAAAGGGAGGCAAGCTTACTAAAAGAGAGAAGGGGCCACCATCCACAGGGGCCTCAACTGCTCCCAGACACTGCAGCTGAGGTAGTGTTGCTGTAAACCCGGCCTGTCGTTTGCCTGTGGCTGGGCTCAGAGCTGGTGGATGAACTGATAGGCTCCCCTCCCCAAGATTCCTGCTTAGCCCCCGACCCACCCTGACAGCCAGGGTGGTGCTGTCTGCACAGCTGTGCCCAGGGACTTAATTACACACTTGGGATTCGGTTGTCTTCAAGACCAGGTATTAGTTTTTAAAATAGAAGGATGGCAAGGGGTTGGAATAAAGACAGGAGCTGCAGTGAGGCAAAGAGAGAGAGAATGACAAACAGTCAGAAAAAGAACACAATAAGTTTTTGACTTTTTGCTATTTTAAGCAAATAATAAGAGTCCTCAGAGATAACGGAAGGAGGAATAGTCAGATGGGAAGGATTCAGGCTCAGAACAAATGTAGCCTTAGCCCAAACCTTTCCCAATTGCAGGTTACCCATTTGATGATAAAAGGCACATGAACACATAATACCTCCCCTTCTTCCTGCAATAATATAAAGAGGGTCCCACCCTTTACACTTAATATTTTCCAATACAGTTACCTTCTTAGAGCAAGGGACACATCCAAAGACTCATAGACTCGAGCCCTGACCGGGTAGCTCAGTTGATTAGAGTATCATTCAGATACACCAATGTTGTGGGTTCAATCCCCAGTCAGGGCACATGCAAGAATCAACCAACAAATGCATAAATAAGTGGAACAACAAATTAATGTTTCTTTTTCTCTCTCCTTTCCTTTCTCTCTAAAATCAATAAATAAAAAATTTAAAAAGAAGAATCATAGACTCATGGTTCTGTTTAGACTAGATGACCATTATCTGGTACTGTTCTCATGTAATCACATGTATTAATTCACCCATTTTTTTTCTACAAAAAGCCTTTGATATAGATACTATTAAGAGCTCCCATTTTACAAAGAGGAAAAGGGAGGTATAAAGAGGTTAAGTAGATTGTCCAAGGTTACACAGCAAGCAAATGGCAGAGCCAGGCTTCAGACTCCAGCGTTAGTGTTTGCAAACGGGACTAGAAGAGAATTTAGAGAGCATCACATCCAACCATCTCACTCTACCCAGAGGGATTTGCCTGAGGTCACACAGTTTGTGAGCAGCAGATGCCACAGCAAGTGCCAAGATAATTAAGCCACAACTGCTCCCTCCCCTTCTCAAAAAGGTCAGCAGGAGCAAAGTTCTTCCTGCCAACCCCAGTTGCCTCCCCATCTCAACATTTGTAGCCTTTGCTCCCTTCCCTTTGAGGCGCCCTTTCCCAGATGCCCGTCATCCCTGCCTGGGTCTCACCAGCCTGAGTGAAGAGGAGGAGGCTCTGCCCAGGAGTCCTTAGAAGAGTGACAGCACCACCCACCACCCTGTCATGTCTGCCTGGATCATCCCTGTCAGACGCCTCCCCGCTCCCAGCTGTCTGTCAGCAGCTGCTCCAGGATATAAATAGCCAGCCCTTGGCAGAGGCACCCTGGCAGAGAGGGGTGGGGAGGAGACAGGGTGGGTTGGTGACAGACAGGGAAGATACTCAGGGGTCTCCACTGGGTTCTGGGCAGATATTCTGAGCTGCTCCTCAGAGGGGCTGGTCGAGATCTGCCTGACAGAGGAAGGGAAATTTGGTTTTGACAGGAAGTAGCTGAGCAAATGTCTGAGGCCTGCCATCTCTCAGTACCTAATGCAAACTTCAAACCCTAGTTCTTCTCTGCATCACCTGATTCTTGAGGAAGTATGTGGAGGACTCCTCTCCCCACAATACCTCTGGGCTGTAAGAATGCTAACTCCATAAAGAAAAGATCATTCTGCAGCGGAGAGGACCCCAGAGGCCTGATGAAAGCACAGAGTGGGGGCATAAATAAAAATTAAAAGGATGATTTGGCAAAACAGGGAGGACTAGAGAATAATTTAAAATTCAGCTGACATTATCAGGCCTCTACCATATGTGGGTGCTCCCACACACATCGCCTCATTTCATCGACGCTGTGCTACAGGGGTGAGCTGCATCTCTGTTTTCCAGATAAGGACCTGGGCAGTGATGAGGAGAATCCAGAAACGACAGGGCTGAAGAAACTTTGAGGTTACCAGGTTCAGTCCCCACATTCTGCTGAGGAAGGTGGTGACAAGACCAAAGACCAGGACTGGCTAGAAACGGATTGACAGCACCCAGCAGCCACTAGCCAGGGTCGGCTTTCCTTCCCTTGGGCTGCAGGGCTGAGTCAGCAAGGTGCCCTGGGAAAGTCACGGGAGCGGCCCCTCCTGCTTAGGCAAAGCTAGGGGAAGGGGCTCCCACATGGAAACATTAAGGGACTACTTACTGGCTTGCTAAAGGCTACCCTTCTAATGTCTCTGTTAGAAAGCAAAGCAGTGGTCCTCACATTTGCACGTGGACCAGAATCTCCTGGAGGGGCTGAAACAGAGCCCTGCGCCATCATCCGTCCTTCAGAGCTCCTGAATTGTAGGTGTAGTGCTCATATTTTTATTTCCTGTGTATTGTGATGTTTTGACATCTTAAAAACATTTCTGGCTAGGGAGAGAGACTGCCCCTCCCAGGACCAGCCAATTCTTAGAGATTGCAAAAGGTCCAGCTGGGAGCATGCCTTTGACATGCAAACGACTTAATCCTGAGCCAAAGCTCCTCATCTCGGCTGCTCTTCCCCAGTGCACCCAGGAGCCAATATTCCTCTGCCTTAATCTGCCCAAGGCCAGGTACCAGGCAATGAGGGACCACCCCTATCACAGTGGGCTCAGGGGAATTATTCAGAGGAATTATTCACACTAGCCAATCCTAAACTGTTTACCCTGCCCTGCCTTTCCTCAGGACACCTCCAATAAAGACCCTAACATAGGCTCTTCCCTTCCGCCTGTTTTTTAAAGAAAGAGAGAGAGAAGGGAGAGAGATGAGAAGCATCAACTCATAGTTGCAGCACCTTAGTTGTTCATTGATTGTTTTCTCATATGTGCCTTGACCGGGACAGAGGGGGTGGGGTTCCAGCTGAGCCAGTGAGCCCTTGCTCAAGCCAGCGAACTCGGGCTCAAGCCAGTGACCATGGGGTCATGTCTAAGCTAGTGAGCCCACGCTCAAGCCAGTGACCTTGAGGTTTTAAACCTAGGTCTTCAGTGTCCTGAACTGATGCTCTATTCACTGTACCACCACTTGGTCAGGCACCTCTGTCTCCTAACAATGTCGGGTGCTTCCCCACATGGCCTGTGTGATATGCCTCCTGTTTTTAAAAGCTGTGAGTATAAATTGTAGGGTGGTCAGCAATGGGGGATGGTCACGTGAGAAACTCAGACCCCGGACTTTTGACTAGAACTGCCCACAAAACCAAATGCAGCAAAGAAAAATTTCCCAGAGATCCTTGGGAGAAGAGTGACTGTCCATCAGCCAGTGAGATTTCACCACATCATAATAGCTCGCCTACCCTGGAGGACCCCTTTAAATACCTCTCACTCAATTTAATTTGTGTGACTTCCCTAGCCTCTGTCCCAGGGGCTAGGGAACCTCCTCGGGTGGGATGTGCGGTACTTAATAAAGCCTTTGCTATTCCACACTTTGTGGCTCCGGCCCCCTTCCTTCTTTCTCAGCGGGGAAAATACCTTACATTTTGGTGCTGAAACCCGGGAAGGAGTTAGAGGTCTGCAAGGGACCGCTCCTCACTCTCCTTTCCCTCCAAGAAAGAAGCAGGATCTCAGGACCTCCAACCATCCACCCACTTTGGTGCATGGTGTGGTAAGTTCCCTGCCTCCAAACTCCCCTCAGTTCTTTCCACTGAGACTCCCTGTCCGAAACCATAGCTATGTCAGGGAAATCTTTTCCATCCGAGTGCATTTGTGCCCGTAAAGACGTCCCGATCACATTCACTTTTCCTATCCGTCCGTGGCCAGAGCTTGAGTTTTGGGATGGCAATTCTCATCTCTGACCACTCCGAGGACTGAGGGTGGCTGTGGGGGCACAGGAATCCCAAAACACTCCGGGAGTTGCCTTATCCGAAATCTCTCCCTCCCTAAAGAAGAGGAAACTGTTCTTCTTCTCTACTGTGGCCAGGCCACAGAACCCACTGGATAATCGGACCAGGTAGCCTCCTGAAGGGACTTCTGGTTTTAACACCCTCACCAATTTAACTATCGCGGAGGTGGCTGGGAGCTTATTGGAGATCCCTTTACATTCAGGGCCTCTAATAATTCACGTGCCTGTCCTTAATCTCTGTGCCACCTTTTTCATTGCGCAGGCCATATTTTGGCCAGAGAAAACCTCCGCTCGTAATCTTTCCTTCTACGCGAAATCTAAATCTCTCCCCCTCCCTTTACTAAATCCTGTTTCTCATTCACTTGCAAATACCAGTCTCTCTTTCTCTTCCCCTGCTGGCCAGGGGCTCCTCCTTTCTACACTGTGTTCTTAAGTCCCTCCTCCATCAGGCCATTCTCCGCCTATCATTGGCTCTTACACCAGTTTGCAGGACGCCCAACCCCAATCTGCTTGCAGAAGTTCTGACCCTGTCCTGCCTCTGGATCCAGCATTTCCAGCTGGATCTGAGGGCCGGGCTCCCTAGGAGCCCTCCTCCTTTTATTCTCAACCCCAGACCCTTATCCGGGACCTGGGAACATGGCATTTAAAGTTTCAGTGGTCGTGGCTAATAGAAAATGGCCAAGGCTGTTCACCAGGCCCACATGCAGCAGAAGATAATGGTCCAAGCCCAGGCACAGGAAGTGCCCAGCCCAAGTCTGGATCCCACCAGCAGCTTGCTTTATGTATGGCAAGCAGGACCACTGTGGCCAACAGTGTCCCTGCCCGCAGCTACCCACTGAGCCCTGCCCTGACTGCAAGCAGCCCGGTCACTGGCAGAGTGATTGCCCCTTTGGGCAGCAGGTTCATCCTCAACGTCTGTACGTGGAGGACAAGCCGCCCAAATGGGAGGCCAATCCAGCCACATGGCGCATTGCTCAAACTCCTAGGACATGGCCTGGACTCGGAGAACCCAGGGTATGGTGCAACTAGCGGGTAAGTTTATCTCATTTCTTGTGGGCACGGAAGCTACCTTCTCTGTTTTGCCACCACACTCTGGACCTCTAGTTCCCTCACAAGTCTCAGTCTCGGTTATGGGAATGGATGGACCCCTTCTTTTCCCCTTTGCACACCACCCCTGACATGCAGTTTGAACAGAATCCCCTTTTTTGCACTCCTTCTTAGTTATGCCATCGTGCCCTATACTCCTTCTGGGTTGAGATATTTTACACAGTCTTGGAGCCACTATCCAGCTGACAGCATCTTCCCACTTACTCCTGCCAATCCTCACTACTAAGGGCTCCCCCATAATCAATGCTACCCTCATTTCTAACCATGTCTCTCACCTCAAGCTTGCTCCCATGCAGGATTGCTGGCAGTCAGAACCACTGGGCCCTACTCATCTGCGGCTCACCAAAAGGTTGGGCCTTGCAGACCCTCCTGTTGTTCCTGTCCCTCCCACCAGGAACCTGCCACCAGAGTGAGCTGAAGCAGGGAGCAATGCTGTTCAGTAAGACTGGCCTGATGAAAGAAGCTTCAATCTCCTCAACCGTCTGCAAGAGAAACTAAGCAAGAATCTCTCCTCCTACAACCCGCTTAACTCCTGATGGCAGCTGCCCATTCTTACCTGGGCTGCCCCTATCCTAAATCTTCTTCTAATTATCAGTGTACAACTCATATTTGCTTCTCTATTTTTTAAATTCTTACAGAACCACATCCATGAAGTTTCTCAACTCACGGAAAAACAGATGTTTCTCCTGACACCCCTCAAAACCACCACCTGTAAATCTCCCCTCCCCACGATGCCCCTAACCAGCAGGAAGTAGCCAGACAAATAAATGGTGCCCCTATTCTATTTAACAAAAAGGGCTGGAATTAGGGTGGTCAGCAATGGGGCATGGTCACGTTAGAAACTCAGACCTCGGACTTTTGACTAGAACCACCCATACAACCAAGCGCACCAAAAAGAAATTTCCCAGAGATCCTTGGGAAAAGAGCAACTGTCCATCAGCCAGTGAGATTTCACCACGTCATAATAGCTCACCTACCCTAGAGGACCCTTTTAAATACCTCTCATTCGGTTTAATTCGCGCGACTTCCCTAGTCTCTGTCCCCGGGGCTAGGGAACCTCGTCGGGGGTGGGATGCGTGATACTTAATAAAGCCTTTGCTATTCCACACTTTCTGGTTCCAGCTCCCCTTTCTTCTTTCTCAGCGGGGAAAAATACCTTACATAAATAACCTTTGACTTCCTGAGCCTCTTGTATGTCTGTCTCTTCTTGTAGCGACGTCTGACTGACCATCATTGTATGGCCAGGAGCCACCATCCTGGCCATTCACATGCAGGTTCTCATTAGATTTGGGCAGACAGTAAAGAAATGGTGGAGTCGGAAGATGGTGGGTCATTCTGTTTATTGGTGTCTCACCAAGACAGGCAAGTCACAAGAGAAGACAAGGGAAAAGCAGAAAATCTGCTTTTTCCATGGAGGGCAAGGGATCAGGGAGGCCCCTGCAATGGTGATAGCAGGAACCAAGAGAGCGAGCTTCCAGTTTATCCCCATTTTATAGTGTAGAAATCAAAACATTTAATTCAATATACAGATAAGGAAGTCTCTGATACAAAGTCACTTATCTGAGGCATAAATGGGATTCCTCATGAGAGTGCATCACCCCACATCATCCAATCAGTCAAGGGTATGGGGAAAGCTTAGTCTTAAAACTAAGCCTTAGGCCAGGGGTCCCCAAACTGCGGCCCCCTGAGGCCATTTATCCGGCCCCCACCGCACTTCCGGAAGGGGCACCTCTTTCATTGGTGGTCAGTGAGAGGAGCACAGGATGCATCCACACCCATAGTTCCCATTGAAATACTGGTCAGTTTGTTGATTTAAATTTACTTGTTCTTTATTTTAAATATTGTATTTGTTCTCATTTTGTTTTTTTACTTTAAAATAAGATATGTGCAGTGTGCATAGAGATTTGTTCATAATTTTTTTTATAGTCTGGCCCTCCAATAGTCTGAGGGATGGTGAACTGGTCCCCTGTGTAAAAAGTTTGGGGACCCCTGCCTTAGGCTATAAGGACATTGACTGCTTACAGCCTGTCCCTCATATCCAATGCAAACTATAAGTGAGCAAACATATATATCATATTTACAAACTTATTTAACCAACAATCATGTAAAAGAATACACAGTGCGTAGGCCTGAGGTGAGGCCCAAGAATTTAAATTTCTAACAAGTTCCCAGGTGATGCTAATGTTGCTGGTCCCAGGAATCCATTTTGAGACCTATCTGTATAGATGGTTCAAAGGCAGCTGGGGAAGGAATAGATCCCTGAAAGGAAAGGATCAAGACGCTGATCTCTAAGTTACTCAGATGCAGTCATTCCTGATGGGATGAGAGGGTGATGACCTTAGACGTACTGGTGAGAATGGACACCAAGGGCCCCAAGAGCAAACTTACCCTGAAGAAAATCAAATCTGCACAGGGTTGTGCAGCGTGCTCCCGCAGCGTCAGCATCAGTGAGCATCAGCAGCCTGTGGTGGGACTTCGTAAAAATGCCAGCTGTCAAGCCTCACCCAAGACCTGCTGCATCTGAATCTCTAAAGGCACGGCCCTACATTGTGCTTGAACACACTGCCAGATACTCTAATACACAATAAAATGTGAGAAACGCTGGTCTAGGACGACTATCTGGCCTTAAAGCTGGAGCCTAGATTATCTTGGAGGCAGTGGCTGGTTTTGGCACAGTGTGGCTCTGGTGATTGCTAAAGGCAAAACCACAGGCCCCAAATGGCAACACTTGTGCTAAGAGACCATGATACCAAGCCTAGATTGAACACCTGATCTAATTGCAATTTCAACCTCTCCCAGAAACATAATCTTAATCAACCAGTCTGAAATTTTCTAGTTAACACCAATGAGGTAATCTGTCACATGGATACTCTCCATCCCACCCTGCCCCAGAAAGAAGAGGCAATTTGCATGCAAAAATAAAAATAAAAATGGAAAACAACCTTCCTAGCCCCCAAATAATCTTTTCTTTTCTTTTGTTAACAACTCCCTTGTCCCACCCTTCTTTCCATAAAAACCTTCTATTTTGTACAACCTCTTAGAGCAGCACCCTTCTGCTTGGTGGATGGGATGTGCTCGATTCATGAACTGCTTAATAAAGCCAATCAGATCTTTACTTTTACTTGGGTTGAATTTTGTTTAACACTAGAAATTCTCCCTCATCCACCTACTGACCAGGTGATCATTGGAGACAGTGCTGAGCCCATAGGTATACACTTCTTTACAGTATGTCAGAGGCCCAAGAGCGGAGCATCACTATGGGATCCGTTCAAGAACCTGATCTGCAAGGGCATCCAGGAAGCAACAGAGAAGCCCCGCTGACCAGCAGAGACCACTGTCTGAGCATCATTTCATGGGGTAGTGACAGAAGCACAGACTGGCCAGGCTCTTTTATTATCTACTCCCTGGCGCCTCCCCCTTCACAAGGCCTGGGACTTCTTACCATTCTAAGGGGCAAGAGTTGGGGAAGAGGGGAAGGACATCAAGAGATACTGGACTTGCTGTTAAATTGAGCTGATGAATGCTTAAAGGACTTACTGGTACCTGCAACTGACAGTTCTGACTAACGGAAACTCAGGGCCAGGGCTAAGGGAGGAGGTCTTTGTAAGCATAGTGTGTGTGACCCTATACCTTTACCCTGCTCTAAAAGACTGCAGTGTCCAAGCAGCTAAAGATGATTCCATGAAGGCCTGCTGCCAGAGAGGGTTCAGGAGAGGGAGGAAAGGGGAAATGCCCCTGAGCACTAAGGGGGCTCCAGCCCCATCCTCCCTGCCACACCTTGTCCATAGCCACAGTTTCCAAGCCTGAAAGCTGATTCCTACTTGATGCCTCTGCTGAGGCTGCCCCTCAGTTTGGAAGGCCATTCTCTCCCTGCCTAGATGACAAGCTCCTGTGCCATTTTGGGGACTTGGCATGGGGACCTTTTCTCTGAAGATTTTCCAGACCTGCCCTTTGATGATACTGCCATTCCTTCCCACACCCCCACTGGACACTATGTACTTCTGTCATCACACAAACAAGCTTTTATGCCAGACTATAAATCCCCCAGAGGAAAGATTGCCTTGCCTATCTCTTATTTTATTTTATTTTATTATGTATGGGGCTTTAGAGAGAGAGAGGAAGGGAGGAAAAGAAACATCAACCTGTTGCTCTATTTATTTATTCACTGGTTGACTCTTGTATGTGCCCTGATCAGGGATCAAACCCACAACCTTGGGTAATTGAGATGATGCTCTAACCAACCAAGTTACCCCTGCCAGAGCGCCTTACTTTTCTCTTTAGACTCAGCACAGCACATAGTGAATAAGACAGAGCTTATAGTTAGGTACAATTTTCATAAAGTTATCCAAATAAAGAATTAAACCCTGGTGATGAACTTTAAAACTACCAAGACTTTAGCACCTAATCTGCTTAAGAAACCCTCCTATGAAGTGACTGTCTGCTTCTCCATCCCTTCCCCCCCCCCTTCCCCTCCCACAGCCACAGCTTGATTGGTTAGAGCTCGTTGGCCCTGGGCTCTAAAGATAGCTCCATGAAATCTCTGCTTCAGGCACTAAAATTAGCTCAGTTGTGAGCATGGCACCAGATGGGCAGAGCATCAGCCCTAGATGGGGGTTGCCGGGTAGATCCCGGTTGGAGTGCATGAGGGATTCTGTCTCTCTATATCCCCTTTATTCCCTTCTCTCACTTGGAGAAGAAAAAGGAGGAGGAGGAGGAGGAGGAAGAGGAGAAGGAGAAAGGGGAGGCGGGGGAGGAGGGAGAGAAGGGGGAGGAGGGAGAGGAGGAGGTGGAGGAGGAAAAGAAGAAGGAGAAGGAGAAGAAGAAGAAGGAGGAGAAGGAGGAGGAGGAGGAGGAGGAGAAGAAGAAGAAGAAGGAGAAGAAGAAGAAGGAGGAGGAGGAGGGGGAAGAGAAGGAAAAAAAGAAACCTCTCTTATCATGAGGAGCTCCCAATTTTATGGGGAACCCAGCTCCTGACCCTGGGGAGCTCCAAGCTGGTAGAGGTGACCCGTTCCTTGCTTTCAGATGTTTCCAGCAAGGTGGGGATATATAATCACCTGACACCGGTTTCTGCCATTTACTGCTTCCTTTTCATGTGGTAGGAAATGTGGCCCCTGGAAGCCCAAGGCTAAACTGTTCTACAATTCACTGTCCAGTAGAAGAGTCCCATGTCCTAAGAGCAGGTCTCAGAGAAGGCGCTCTGTGGCCTGGCCTGGTGGCCCATTCCTGGCAACCGGTCAACCTTTCTGGTCTACACAAAATGGGTTTGCCATAGAAAAGAGTTCTTGCATAGAGGCACGGGGATGGCAAGTTGTGCTGGACAGAAAAAAATACTGTCTCAGGCTGCTGAGGAGGCTGTAAACATAAATCCAGCCAAGAACAAAGATGGGGTCCCATAAGTATAAGTCAGTACTCCAGAGTGCACTGAAATGCTGAGCGGGATTGGGGTTTGAGGTCCGGTGGAGTCAAACAGTGAGAATGTATAGGGGCCGTTGAAGCTTGACCAGGAATGGGGAGAAAGAGGGCAACAGGTACTTGGGGCAGAGGAGGCTGAGGGGTCTGGGATGCCTGGGGGCTGGCATAGAACTGCTGAGGAGTGCTTTAAGAAAGATGAGAAGCCTGACCTATGGTGGCGCAGTGGATAAAGTGTCGACCTGGGAACACTGAGGTCGCCAGTTCAAAACCCTGTACTGGTCTGGTCAAGGCACATATGGGAGTTGATGCTTCCAGCTCCTCCCCCCTTTCTCTCTCTCTCTCTCTCTCTCTCTCTCTCTCTCTCTCTCTCTGTCTCCTCTCTAAAATGAATAAAATAAAAATAAAAAATTAAAAAAAAGAAAGATAAGGCAATTTCTCAGGGGAAGCTGGAGACCTGAGCCCTACCATGCCCACAAACCTCGGCCAGTGCCCTTCACTCTCCTCTCCCGGTTCCCATCCTCAGGGCCTGGGACCTGCTCTCTGGCCCCTACATTCTTAGGATGGAAGAGAAACGTGCAGCCTCACTCCTGCAGCGGGACAGATACAGGAGAGGACTGCAGTCCCATGGAAACTGGGAATAACGTGTGTACGGGGTGAAGGAGAACTGAGAGACAGGCTGAGGATTTTAGCCTGTGAAAGGAGCAGAGTATGGGGAGGGTGAGAGAACAGGGGCAGCCCTCACTGTTGTCATGGAAACACAGACACATCCAACTGTGCCTGTAAACACCACTGTGTGAGTCTCTTCCTAAGCCAAGCCCCAGGACAGAGCAGAATGGGGACAGCAGAACACAGGTGCGGGTGTGGAGATCACCCCCAAAAAGTCTGCACTGGGGGTGGTTAGACACTGCATGGTGCAGGACCACCTTCCAGAGGTGGGCTAAGGGCTCCTTTCAGAGGTCACCTCTCCCCTTGGAACAGATAGAGGAAAGCCCCATATGCAAAGCGCTTCATCTACAGAACTGGATCTGATGGTGTAGTGTGTAGACCGGTGGGGATGTGGGGAGCAGGGAGGGCCTCCTATCAGGGTACAGAGTGGGCAGAGCTCTGCCCACGCTCATCCCATGAAGCCTGGGGCTCCTGGCCAGGAGCAGGGATCTGGTGAAAAACAGCTCTGTCCTCCGGGAGACGGGCTGTGCTGGGCTCTGATAGATCCCAAGCAGGCAAATCCCTTCAGCTGGTGGAGGGTGAGAAGGGCCTGGGAGGGTAGCTGCCTTCGCTCTCCTTTCCTTATCTCCCTCCTTTTGATTCTCTTGCTCCCACATCCTCTGCTTATCTTTCTTTCAGCTCTCATTCTCTCCTACTCGCCTCTCCTCTCTCCCGCCCACCTTGCGGCTTGTCCCTCTTCCTTTTCCCTTCCCTGCTTTAGTCTGCCTCTGTTCCCTTGGTCGCGCTCCTCTCTCCCCCCCCCCCCCCCCACCTGCCTTCTCTCTATTTAAATCGATAAGAAGCTGGAGGAGTAGGTGGAAAAATACCGCTCTGGGGACAGCAGGGAGGAAAGCTGTAGTGTGAGGCTTTTTCTTCCTGCTTCAGTAGAACGGGAGCGGGGACCCTGAGAGACATTACCATGAGGATACAGGCACTCACAGCCTCTTCCCTCACCCCACACCGCCCCTCACTGGTGGCAGGAAACCAGAACTCACGGCAGGAGAGAGGGGCCAAACCCCAGCGCCCTCCTGTGAGCCACCACGCTGCAGCTAATTGTGACTCCAGATCCACTGAGACACTGCAACTTTTCTAAGTGTGGCTAATCTGGGCCCAGCCCCACAGAAACCAAAGTAATCTGCATCCATAGTTTGTCCAAAGCCACCTAGAAGCCACACAGGTAAAGAGTCACATACTGATGAACGTGGAGAGTGGGAGAAGGCCTGGGTCACAGTGCTAGGTGCCCTCCTGAGGTGCAGGAACAGCCATGCCAGGCCTTTGTGCTGGATGGGCCTAGAGCTGCGCCTGGGAGGGAAAACGTGGGTCGGCCTGGACATCTGGTGTGTACTGGTTGGTTGAGAAGAATTTCTCCAGAATTGAAACTGAAGTTCAGCCATAATAAAAGTTCTTTGATTCTCATTCTGCTAAAGTAGAAATACTTCTTAAGTTGTAAACCCATCCAGTGAGATAGGAGCTGTTCCTGATGGCCCATAAACACATCTCCTGATGCTTACAGACCCTTATCTTTGGGGGGCAACTACCACTAAGGAGGTCCCCCATACTGGCGATAGCCTCATTAGGTGTAAGCTAGCCAAGCAGTATCCTAGGATGTCACCCTGACCCCCCAAAAGGAACTGTTGGCCTAGGACCCTGGTTGGCAAACTGCGGCTCGCGAGCCACATGCGGCTCTTTGGCCCCTTGAGTGTGGCTCTTCCACAAAATACCACATGGGGGTGCTACCTCGATAAGGAAGGTACCTACCTATATAGTTTAAGTTTTAAAAAATTGGCTCTCAAAAGAAATTTCCATCGTTATACTGTTGATATTTGGCTCTGTTGACTAATGAGTTTGCTGACCACTAACTAGCCCAGGAGACCCCCCAAATGGACCCAGATTTATAGCTAGAGTCATCTTAAAGTCACCTGGGTCCCAGAGTGTGGGTTAAGGGTGGCAAATAGGGCTGTCACACTGAGATCCTAGTCGAGGACCACACAGTTTGGGGAAATAAGGACCACACAGTTTGGGGAAATAAGGGCCCTGGTACCCCAGTTTGGGGTACCAGGTGGAGGGCTGCTCAACCATTAATCACAGCCTCTGGGGCTACATGCCTATGTAGAATAACAGAAGCCCACACACCGCACAGGAAAGGAGAGAGGATCAGACGAGCTCATGCAAGTGGTGAGAGTGAGAGTGGGAAATCCTTAGCTTCCTCCTGGTACCATAGTCGAGCGATTTTCAACCTTTTTCATCTCATGGCACACATAAACTAATTACTAAAATTGTGTAGCACACCAAAAAAAAATTTTTTTGCCAATCTGACAAAAAAAATAGGTATAATATTGATTCACTCACACAGACAGCTATTGTTGTGTTTGTTATTGTCATTTTCTTTACTCTTTTTAGAGAGAAGAGAGAGAGAAATAGAAAGAGAGAGAGAGAGAGAGAGAAAGGGGGGAGGAGCAGGAAGCATCAACTCCCACATGTGCCTTGACCAGACAAGCCCAGGGTTTCGAACCGGCAACCTTAGTGTTCCAGGTCGACGCTTTAGCCACTGTGCCACCACAGGTCAGGTCAACTGCAATCTAAGGGAAAAGAGATCAGTGCCCCTAACCAAATAGTCAGGTATTGTGTGTTTTAAAAATCCTTGTGGCTCACCGGTGTGCTGCAGCACCCCGGGTGCAAATCACTGCCATGGTCCATACCTGCTGATCCTAATGTTGTTGCTGTTCTCACAGAATTCTAGACATTCTAGAGCACTGACTTTTCAGAGCTCTTTCTCATCAATTATACTATTTGATCTTCATAGCAATTTCACTGAGCTCACTTTCCTAACTTCTAAGATAAAAATTCTGAACTCAGAGAGGTTAAGTGACTTGCTTAAGGTCAAATAGCTAATTAAATTTGACAGACTACTTTCCAGATGTTTCCAGTGGGTCAGAAATGTCTTCTTTTTCAAAAAGAGATAGCACATTGCTTTGTGGCTCACTGGTCTAACACACACTGAATCTAACGTTGGTCTTATATAGCCCAGGAACTTGCCCCTCCAAGACCTCCCGGGCTTGGACCAGGGTAAAATGTAGGGCAGCTGCCTTGCAAGATAAGCAAATAAGTAAAATACAAAAATGCTTAGAAAAAGAAAACAGCAACTCCATAAGAGTTGTGACCTGTCGCTCAATGTCAATTTATTTTCTCACATGCGAACACGTGGGCGCACACATACACACACAACACATGGCCTGGGCACCCTCTCCCTGGGGGCCCTGGGTGTCCTCTCCCTGCCCAGTAGCATTCTTATGGCCTAGCCGGCTCCCAAAGCAGAATCCCCTCCAAGCTGTCCACAGGTGGGCAGGATGCACACATGATGACTTGACATAATCAAAGAAAACACAGCAACAAATGCAGAGAAAAGGCCGGCTGTAGGAGCTTTACACAGCCAAGCCAGGGCAGATGGAAGGAGCATGGAAACAGGGTTGGGGGTGCTGAGTCCAAACAGCTGTGTTATTTGTGCAGAAGGTAACTCTAAGGGTAAGCTTTAGCTGGTATGTAAGTCCTGAGGCCCCTCCCTCCACACACGGGGTGCGTTGAGCACTAATGGGTGGATGCTTAAACCCTCGGGGCTCTGACCCAGGTCCTAAAACTCCCATGGGGTCTGGGGCAGAAAGGTGTGGTGGCAGGACACCAAATTCTGTTCCTGCCAAGGGGTGGATGAAAGGTGCTTCCTAGAGGGCTGGGCCAGGCACCTCCTGTGGCCAGAGCAGCAGTTGGCACAGCTGCCCGGAGACCAGGGCTGTCCTGGCAGTGCCTCAAAGCTGCACTGAGACCCCAAGAGCCTGTCCTCGGTTCTTTCAGACCCCTCCTCCATTAGAATAACTGGCTTTCTGAACAAGCTGGGCGATAGGCCGCGGCTCCAAGGAGGCAGCCCAAAGCTTGCGTACATCAGGCCACACTGAGCCCCTGACAGCCAGGCCCGCCTGCCTCCTTCTCACAGCTCTTTCTCCCCACCGGCCTCACTTGAGATCTTCTGGAGGTTGATTTAAATCAACCTTTAAAAAAAAATCCCTACCTTGTATCCTTTGGTTTATGTTCCCTTGGCTCCAGTTTTCTGCTTGTAATTTGGACTATACTGAAAAGATATAAACATCTCTCTGTTTGAAGAGACTCTGCGGGGCGGCAGTGGCTCCCTGCCCGTCTGTGATCAGGGAAACACTGGGGGTGAAAGCCCGGCCCCTCACCCCTGCCCTACCCCCGGCCTGGGGTGCTGGGAGAGGCTGGATCCTGTCTGTGGGAGCAGAGGGCAGGGACACGGGAGGAGAGCAACTCTGCTCTCTAACCACGGCTGTATCTGCAGTTTACAGCCGGGCACCTAATTTATAAGCTGTTTTTACTGCTGTTGTCAAACAGCCACAAACCAAAGAAATAAAGTAGCCGGAGGAACAATGTCTCCCTCCGCCTAGGCCCTCCCAGCCTGTCTGTGTCAGGGCCTCTGTCTGAGGGCTGGCAGCTGAGGTCCTCTGTGATAGACCCTCCAAAGGCACCCTCTCGGGGCCCGTGAGAGTGAGGAACATATTCGGGGAGATGGATGGAGAAACCAAAGTTGGCTCACCACATTGGGGCACCTCTGCAGAAAGCTCCCTACCCGCCCCCTCAGCCCTCACCCCAAGAAATGAGGACTTGTCCAAACCCGCTGCCTTCTGGCTAACCACACTTGGCAGGTGCCCCCAGCCCTGTGTGTGGCTGCCTCACCAACTTTTTCCCTGGTGCTGCCGAGTGGAGAAAGGCCAAGGAAATTGGCCAAAGGAGGGCAGTGAGAACACTGTCGCCCTGGGCACCACACTTCCCCAGGGACTGCTCTGCCCATGCACAATCCTCAGGGTCCATAGCTGATGGCCTCCAGATTAGCATTTGGTTGTGCAGAACCTTTCCTTCATAGAGAGTAGTGTCTTCTGCAAAATGCTCCGGTGCCCCTTTCTTGTCACTTCTGGGCCCGGAGTAAGCAGGTGATTTATAAACAGGTGTGGTATTAAACAGTATGATTCTGTGAGGGAGAGGGGACAAGAGCACATGAAGGAGGCAGTAGGCAGGCATGAGGGTGGGAAGGGTTAACTGAAGGACCACCAGGGAGGATTGGGAGCAGCTCCAAAGGCCTCTCTGGACCCCTGGAAGGAGGGCCAGAGGCCTCAAACACAGCATGAGTTTGGCAGATGTTGGGAGCCCCAGATGGTCTTCTCAGCAGTGATAAATGCCAAGGCACAGCCTCATGTTAATCACAGAGGAGGGGCAGAGGAGGGGCTCACTTCTCCCACGATGTCCAGGGACATCGAGCTGAGTTCTGGAGACTGACTTTTCTGGCTAGAGAAAAGGAGACAGCAATTTCAAGCCACAGAAAGCTAGTGGGTTCATGGTTACTCAGTTGCTGATTTCTGGGTGCTATGGTTCCACATGGATAGCCACAGGTCTAGCCATACCACAGCTCTGAAACAATACCGCCTCTCTTCACAGCCACTGAAACCACAAGCTCATCTAGACCCATTCAGAAAGCCCTGTCCTTAGAACTGGCAGCCTCAGTGACTCTCCTGTCCGTATGTTTTAACTGAGACAGACAGACAGACCCAGGCCAGGCCTCCCTCTGCTGACAGCAACAACACTTGGTTCTACCATGTTCCTCCATCACAGCCCTTCGCTCTCAGCCAGCATCCCTCCAGCTTCCTTCCTACTCACTCACCATAGCCCCAGTTAGTCGAATATCCCTCAACAGCAATGGATGGACCTTCTCTACACAAAGAGAATGAGAGATTCTGTGGCAGCGACCCTATCCGCTATCTAATCTACTTCTGCCCTTGAGAAGCTCACTGTTCAGTAGAAAACCATGATATGATAATCAGCTATAATGTCAAAGACCACCTAGCTGGACCACTTCATTGTGAAGAAAGTGGGAAGGGATTAGCGACTTGCTCAATGTCACAGAGCAAGTCAGTGGCAGAGCAGAAGCTCAACTTCAGTACTCTTTCTGGAATCATTATAATACATATGGTTTTCGTGACAGACAGATCTGGGCTTGACTTCTGGTTCTGACATTTTTCTAGCTATGTGACTTTTGAAAAAGTCACCCACCATGTATCTGTTTCCTTGTGTTTAAAACAAGGAAGCCAAACAGACACACATACACACACACATACACACACACACACACACACACACACAGATCTATGTTTTATTTAATGATCAGGGTAAAGTGACACAAAGTGTGGGCAATAGAATAAATTCAGTAGATGGTGACCACAGGCATGGAGGTGGATAGAGAAGAAGAGAGAACAATAATGGCAGCCACTGCAACTTGTGCCAGGGACTCCGCATGTACTTTCTTGTCAACCCTCTGGAGCAGCTATTTTTTCTTTTTAGTGCGGATGAAGAGAGGCTCCAGAAAACAAGGAACTGGCCTGAGGTGACCTAGATAAGAAGTGGAAGAAGCACCATTGTGTGCCCACCCTCTATCCTGCCCATGGCTCTCCTGGACCCTCTGCCTCATAGAAAATTTGTTTAACTCTCAACCTATAAACATTTATTGAGTCCCTGGGGTTTACAAAGCATTCTGGATATACAGAACAGAATTAGGTTTACAGTTTGAGGAGAAAGAACACAAATATAAAAAGATAACTGACAGTCCAAATCAATGCTACATAATTCTCATGTGAGCTTCACCCAGAAGGAATCATAGCAGCTTGGAGGGATCAGCGAAGGCTTCACAGAGGAGGCAGGGACTCCAGATGGGTCCTAAAAAATGGGAATGTCCAAGACAAATGGAAAAGTAAGGAGAGACTTTTCAGAAGGTAGAAGTGGAATGAGCAAAGTTCCAAAGGAAGGGTTAGTCTCAGTACAGGAAGGGGATATTGAGTTCCACATCTTCATGTCATCTTTTCATTCACTCATTCACTTCTTTCCTTATCCATTCATTCAGCAAATAGTTCTTGAGTCATTATTTATCAGGCATCGTGCTGAACCTTGAGGATAGAGAGATGAACAAGGTGTGGATGCTGTTCTCAAGTAACTCAGTCTAGTTGGCAAGACCAATGGTGTAATGTGAAAATATTAAGGCAGACAAGTTTGGGTGCTAGGGCTACCCAGAGGAGGGGCCCTCCATCTATTCTTGTGGGGCCAGGCAAGCTTTTCTAGAATCAGTGGTATCAACGCTAAATCATGAAGAATACAATTACGGAATGATTTTGAAACATTAATACTCACTATCATCATGATCAGCATTGTCAAAATAACTTACATTTATTGAGCTCTCCCTAAGTACCAGGAACTGGATTGGGTACATTATATATCTTCTCTTCTATACTTATTCCTATGAGATAGCTGCCATACATTAACCCTATTTAGAGATGAAGTGGAAGCTAAGAGTATTTACAAGACTTGCCCAAAGTTACACGGCCAGGGAGTGGTCAAGTCAATATTCAAACCAGGACAGAGGGATCTTATTCTTTGTGCCCTTAACCATTCACCATACTAGAGGTCAGGAATAAATATACTTAAATCCTGTGGGGAATGTGTGTGTCTGTGTGTGTGCATGCGCATGCTGTGTACATGTATGTGTGCATGGAGGGTGTTGGTTGGGGAGGGTGCATGTTTAACCCATTGAAAGATGTTGTGCCAGTCTGCCCACAGTACTCCCCAGCATCACTCCAACTGCCCACTCCCTCAGGCTCAGCCTTCTTGTCCCTGGCAAGGACTGACCCTTCATAATGTAAACCTGATGCCCAGAAGGCCAGAGCACCAAAAAGCAAAAGAGTCCCCAGAAGAGCCAGAGGCCTCTCCTCCTTTTCCCTGAGCTTTATGCACTCCTTCAGCCCCTTTGAAGAACTAGCCCCAGGGGCAATAGGGTGTGGGGCACAGAGATACAAGGCCAGTTCTAAATTATTGCCAGGGCAGCTCAGGTGAAGTCCTACCTCTATTGTCACCAAACTCCCCAATTAACAAACCAAACTGTCAGCCAGAAATACGTTTATGAAACTCATTCTCTGAAAGAGGCAGCCTAAAGTGGCGTGGTGGGCTGAGACCAGCTCTGTTATTAATTACAACAGGGTCTCAGGGTCTTCACCCACAAAGTAGGAAAAAAAGGCGACATACACTCCTGAATGAATGTGTGCCTTCCTGAGAGCCCCACAAGATCGGGATGCAAAAGATGGGGGTGGGCTAGACGAGCAGCAGGGAAATGAATGTGATTGCGCAGGACGAAGCCTGTGTCTTTCCTTTCTAGAGATTTAGGGTTAGGAGAGAGCAGACCTCCTGGGGTTGTTTATGTGGGCAGCTAAATGAATCAAGTCTCAGAATGGCACTTCCACACTACCATCCTGGGCCCCTGTAGGGCAGACAGCACTGAGTATCCCATGACAACTGAGAGTGGAGCCATGTACCACCAGGAGCAAAACGAGGCTCAGAGAACACAGACTGGGCTCTAAAATTAAGCAACAGTGGAACTTAAATGCAGGGTCCTTCTTAAACTTGAAGGTGAAGCTGATTGGGCTTTAAATAACCAAATAAACAAAAACAGTTTATTGTTCTCCTCCACAGGGTAGATAATCCACTTAATACACAGGCACAAGTTAGAAATATGTAGAGCTCCCAAAAGATTCTAATGATTCCAGGAAAGCGGATTCATTGTAGGTTAGAAGAAGAACTAAAGTATTTTAGTTATATTCCTAATATTTGAGAATGCCAGGAGAGTTTGGCCCTTCCAAACCTACCTGCATACCATGCTGGGGCCCAGCCATGTCAGGGGCCAGAGGCAGATCAGACTGACAAACAGAACAAATGCTGGAGGCTCTTTTTTTTGAAACCAAGAAATGACATTGGTACAACCCACAGCCCTCATTCAGATTTCACACACCCGCGTATGTGGGGGTGGGTTCTAGGCAATTTTATCAGGTGTAATGACCACTATAATCAAAATACAGAACTATTCCCTTCACAAAGCTCCCTCGTGCTGTCCTTTTATAGTAGCACCATACCCCTCTCTTCCTTAAGCACCCCTCCTCCCCAACCCTGGCAACTGCTAATCTGTTCTCCATCTGTATAGTTTTATCATTTGAGAATGTCATATAAATGGAATCATGCAGTATGGAACCTTTGGAAACGGGCTTTTTTCACTCAACACAAGGCCCTAAGCTCTATCCTAGTTGTTGTATATCAATAGTTTGTTCCTTTTTGTTGTTAAGTTGTATTTTGTGACATGGATGGACCACAGTTTATCTAACCATTCACCTATTGAATGACATTTGGGTTGTTTCCAGTCTGGGGCTATTACAAATAAAACTGCGATGAACATTGGCGTACAAGACTTTATGTGGACATGAGTTCTCATTTCTTTAGGACACATGCATAGAAGGTGATTGCAGGATCATCCTATAAGAATTACACGTGTGTTTTTTTAATGACCTGGGATACTTTCATATTTGTTACAAGGAAAGTCACAAAATATTATCTAACCTGATAGTTAAAATAACCAGTCGAGGCGAGGGGCAGCTCCTGAGTGGGTCTGGTTACAGGCAGTGGAAAAGGAGGTGGGGGGTGAAGGAAGAAGGAAGCCCCCCAAGGATGCAGAGTGGCCTTCCTGGACCTTGGTAACACCCAGACAGCTGGCCCTGTTGCAGACCTACGTCCATCTTCTGCAGTCCAGCCCAGCTGTGAGTCTGGCCTCTTCCTGGGCTAATGTCCCTGCTGTCAGGCATCTTTGCAAGGCAAACATGGCCAAGTTTAGGGACAGACCCTAGCCACTCCCTCAGGCAACCCCAGACACAGGGCAGTGGGCAGAGAGGGTATATTTGAGCTGCAGTCAGCTGTCATACACCCTGGAAAGGGGGTTACAGAACCTGCAGGAAAGGGCTCCTTGACTGGATGCCCCAGCCCCTATGCCTCGCACGTTTCTGGTGCCTTCTATACATGCTTTGTTTTTAAGAAACGGCAGGTCAGGGCAAATGGACTGATACACACATCTGGGAATAGCAGCTCCATCACATAGCTAGAGGTGTCCACTAAGTCTAAGCCACGGTCTGGCTGGCAAAGTAACTGATACTTATCATGCTATAGAGACAGAGACCGCAGCTGACACTGCCAGGAAATGACCAAAAGCAATTGGAAGACAGAGCTATCTGAACTCCAATGCTATTTAAAGCAATCCAGGGAGAACTCAGAAAAAAATTTTAAACAGCAGAGTGATACTGGCCTCCAATAAACCCCTAAACACACTAGAAAGATGGGCTGCCCAGAATGCTTTTCAAGCCATGAGATCGGGCTGGTCGATCAGAGCCCTATGCATAAAGAACACAGTCAGAGGCTGAACTGTTCACTAAGCAGCCATGTGGTCCAGCCATGGCTCCCCCAAGACTCTGCCTCACCTGACTGGATGGGCTGCCATGTGGAGGGTACAGGACCACTGACTCGCTCCCTCAACAAATTGCTTGACTATGGTACCATGCTAGACTTCTGACTTAACCGAAAGAAGCCAGTATCTGGACAGGTGGTCCCCATTTGGAGGTGAAATGTACATTGTGCAGAATAAAAGAATATTGAGGGTCATCCAAGGGTACCTTAGGAAAACTGGTATGTCCACCATATGGAGCTTCTTCTTCTTCTTTTTTTTTACAGGGACAGAGAGAGAGTCAGAGAGAGGGATAGCTAGAGACTGACAGACAGACAGGAACAGAGAGAGGTGAGAAGCATCAATCATTAGTTTTTTTCATTGCCGTCGCAACACCTTAGTTGTTCATTGATTGCTTTCTCACATGTACCTTGACCGCGGGCCTTCAGCAGACCGAGCAACCCCTTGCTGGAGCCAGCGACCTTGGGTCCAAGCTGGCGAGCTTTTGCTCAAGCCAGATGGGCCCGCGCTCAAGCTGGCAACCTCAGGGTCTCGAACCTGGGTCTTCCGCATCCCAGTCCGACGCTCTATCCACTGCGCCACCGCCTGGTCAGGCCCATATGGAGCTTCTTAACAGAGGGCAGATGACGTGTAGAGGAGGCAGGATGTCAGGGACCCTAGGGACAACAGCTGATGCTTATTGAGCACCAACACAGTGCCAAGAACTTGATGATTATTTAACACGGTAAGATTCATGTAACACATACTTATTGAATTTCCCACTATGTGCCAGAACGACTAGAAAAGACACTGATTTCACAGGAGGGGGAGAGCAACTTGGACAGGAGACAAAAGGGTCATTAAACAGTCCCAGTCTGGCATGGCCAATGCTTTTCTGATTTCCCTGCTGGATGGTAAGGCAGTGACTTAGTTATTCTCAGGGGAAGGGAGAGGGTGCTTAATCTCTAATTTGGGACTTACATAGAGATTGAAAAAGCATATTCAAGATGATTCTATGATTCTATATTTGGAAAATAAAATTTTTATAACAAAAACTAGATAGAGTGAGGTAGGCTTGATAAAATGGTCTTAGCTAGTACAGACACACAGAAAAACAGTACTTTTCAAAGAGGGCAAAGTTCTGGGGCAAGACGCCACAGAATCTCTGAAGATGTGCGTGCTGTTTTTATGATTATCACAAAGGGAGTTCGAGTGATAAGAAAACAATTAAAAACATTGTATTGGGGGTTAGCATACTCCCTTTGGCCCTGTCTACTTTCTGAAACGACAGATCCTCTCCCAAGCAAAGTCAGAAAGCATGAGCTTCAGCACCAGGCAGGGGCCTGAAATGCCTCCTGACCCATCCTTCTTTGATTAACACTGTCGCCTTCCTCCAAGAAGCGTTTTGTTTCCCTTCTCTCTGATGGGTTGTAGAAAGAAAAAGCACCTCTCATTTTGGAAACTGACTGGAGCCAGCCCTGGCTGAAAATTCCCCCTCTGGTGGTGGATTTGTCAGAGGTGTTGCCTGGATAGTAGGGGTTCTGCCTTATCCAGCATCTCCTTTGGCAAATCTGTAGTGAGTGGGAAGGCAGGGAGGCCAGGGAGTTGAAGACCACAGGGTCTCCATATGAACAGCATCTGGCAGCCCCCAGAATGTTCTAAGCCTCAATCAGTGCAAAAAGAACAAGATTAGCTTCTTCTCTTTGTCCTTAAGAAAAAAAGATACATTCCAGATAATTTCACTGTGATGAAAGAGAAAGAACCGCTGAAGTAGCAAAGGAAAGAAATTAACGCCATCTCAGCTAAAATTGCACACAATTAAAACCTGGATCTGAATATACTTTCCTGTGCAGAGAGAGCATCTTGGAAATGACATGCATTAGTCATCTGTTCCAGCTACCCTGCTCAATGTACAGGGAGATCATCGCTGAATTGCAGGGGAACAAGGAAGGACAGGGCCTGGGTGTTTGACCCTGTCCTCAGCTTTCTCCTCTCCCCTCTGGAGTCTGAAAATTCCTCTCAGCTGTGCCTGAGGCATCCAGGTGCGTCAGGCTAGAGATGCCCCTCCCAGAGGCCACTTCACCCATCTTCCCTTCCAGGGGCAGAGGTCTGGGGTTGGTGAAGGGATCTGGACCATTAGTCATTTATGCAGAAGCACAGAAGTAGCCCTAGCTCCTGGACTCTCTCTCTACCCAGGGTCCTGACCTGCAAGGAGCCCAGAATTTGGGGGCTCACTCCTCATGTCCTGTCTTCAGGAAGGTCAGTCTTCCCCCGCTCAGGAAGAGGTGGCATTAATTTACTTCCTTAGCTCTCTTCTTCCCCTGCCTTTCTCTTTCCTCTCCTTATCATTTTTCTTTTTCCATAAAAGAAACCCCCCAGCAAAGGAGATGGGCTTATCGTGCCTGAAGAAAAGAAGACAGAAAAGACTTCATGAACCAAAAGGCCCTGGGTCCCACATGCAGCGGCTGGTGACCAGTGACAGGGCTGCTTTTCATTTCCGCTGAGGTTAAAATAGGAAGGGATGTGCTTCAAAGCAGGAGGAGCAGTAAGGATAAACATAAAGGTGAGCTTTCTGACAGCGAAGAGTTTAATCCCTTTGACAACTGGCCCCCAGGGATTGTGGAATCTCTTTCTGTATGAGAACCAGCGGAATTTGGAGGGGAAAACAGGGCGGGGGGTGAGGTGGGAGGAATCAAAAACCAGAAGACTTTGACCAGAGGACATGGTGCTGAGCTCGGTTTGGGCCTCTTCCAGCTGGAAGACTAGCCACAGTGCACCTCGTAAGAGCTAAGTGAGACAGCACACTAAGGCTCCCTGCACAGAATCGGGAGTTCAGTGTCTATTTTACTCTAATTGCTTATCATGTGGGACAGTTCCTCGGGGCAGAAGAATGAATCAAGCTGACCTCTATCTGAAAAACCATTTAATTTAAGAATAGGACTGTACCTAGGCCATGGCTTCTTCAGCCACCTCTTCCTCTGTCCATTTTAAGGCCTGAGTGTCAGGATTCGGGGCCCAGAGTACTTGCTTTAGGCTGCTTTAGGCCAGCTTGCCTTATTCTAGTTCTAGCCTTGCCACTCAGCCCTCTGCCTCTGCTATTTGATGCGTTTCTGGATGGGAAAAAATATAAGAGCCCTTAATGAGGCTGCAATCCCAGGGGGGTCATCTGGACTCATTATTTTTTACCGATTCACTTCTCCCTAAACCTATGGAGGTTAGATGGAAAAGACAAAGTCAGACAGCCAAAATCACCCAATCAATAAATGTTGTTCGATCCAGGGAACAACTCGGACACTTACCCTTGCCCTTAGCACTCCTGGGTGGGGACTCCTATCTCGGGGGTAGAAGCTGGGAGGGACAGGGGAATAGAGGGGAGGATTCTGTCCTATACACAGACAGCTTATAGAGGTCTGCCATGAGCAAGGTCCTCTGCCGGACACTTTGGGGAAATAGTAATGAATCATGCAGTTCCTTGGGGGAGTATATAATTTAAGCAAGAAGGCAGGATACTCAGATAGAGTAACTTTTCAAAGTGTGAATGATGTCAAATAAATATAAAATGGCCTAAACCACGGTTATTCCTACAGAATGGAAGCAGTGATCAGAATCCAGGAAAGCATCCTGGAAGGGTCTTCGTTTCCTCCGTGGTTTATAAATGGTCCTCCGGATGTGGTCCTCAGAATCCCTTGGGGAGCTGGTCCAAAAGGCAGTTTGGGAGTCCCACTTCAGACCGACCGGGTCAGATCCAGGAAACGACATTTTAGTCAGTTCCCTGGCTGGTTCTTTCGCACAGGTTTAGAAAGCAAAACCAGACTCAGGTGGTGGCTGCCGGGAGAGACCTTGGAGTGATCTTTGGAGAGCCCTGTGAGCTCTAAGATTTATGTTGGAGTTAATTCAAATATTGGAAGTAAGACCATAAAGACTTCCTTCTTTGAGAGAAAATAAAAAGAAAAATACACGGGTCAGAAACGGTGCAAAGAGAAAATCATGGGATTAGGATATGGGGAACCCATTTATTTGCCCCATGAACCATTTCTGAAGTGAAATGTTCAGAAATAAATAGATTTTGATTGGAAAAGAAGACAACCAACAGAAGTCATGCCAAGTAGAAAGCCTGAATTTGGTTAAATGCTTTATTTTTAACACGTGGGATAGCCCTTGTGTCTCTTATTTGCAGGCTTTGGGAATAAATAGCCAAGGTTTGATTAGAAACCCATGGTAAGAAGTACAGTACATTGAGCACCGCAACTCAATACACCATATGTTTATACAAAACTGGGACAAGTATAAATGGAGTACGTTCTATCTTATTTTATTTCATTAAAAAAAAAAATTCTTATTGTAACCCACTAATAGGTCTCTACTTGCAGTCTGAAAAACATTGGAGTAGGTGGACGGTGAGTAATGAGCATGCAGGGACAAAGGCTTCTTGACAGCCTGTGGGTTCTAGTGAGGCTGGTCAAACATACAGTCCATGAGGATCCCTGCGGCTGACCTCGCAAGAACCTAATGATTCGCCTCTCCTGCCTTCAAGTATCTTCTCAAAAATGTTGCCCTCCAGAAAGCTACCTGAGATCAGCCTCATCCAACTCCAAGTGCTCCAAGCCCTCTCCAATTAGCCCCATTCCTGGGGGGTAGGCAGCTCTTGACTTTAGAGACAAGCACTTCAGAGTCAGACACTTTGGACCCAGATGTGATGTTTCCTGGCTCATTTGTTTTCAGATGTGCCATGAGGCACAAAACCCTTGTTCCCTAGTTCAGACCTCTGGACATCTCCCTGTTGCCTATACAGGTTTCATATGGAGGGACGTGTCTCTCCAGCCCTCTTTACGGTTCTCTTCACCCACTCCCCAAAGTAGCATTTCTCCCAGGAATCTTTTGAAAACATTAAGTTAAACAGAATGGGATTTGATTGCCAGATTGCCCAGTTTAGCTGTTTTATATACTCAAATTCAATTTAACAAATACAGAGTACAGGTGTATCATTTACAGTTGAATAAATATGGTGTTTATACTTCTTCCTATAAAAATTTGGGCACCAGGAACTTGGTGAGAAACATAATTTCCATTATCACATTGTTTCTGGGCAAAAGCAGATTCAACCTACATCATTTTTACCTGCAGTGCTTTTTCCAAGAATGTGAGGGCTCCCTGCTGTTCCATGCAGCTCTGCCATCTGCAATGTCCTCCTGCCTTTCTGGTTACTCTGTGATCCAAGGGTGTCTGTAGATCCTGGGAGCTCCCTGAGGGCAGGGACCAGGGGAAGAGCCAGGTATTGTGGGGCCCTCAGAATAAAAAGAACAAACATAAAATTAGGTCCAATGGTAATGCTTCTTCACGTGAGCCTTGGAAATTCATATCCCTTTCTTGTGACATCTCTTCATCCAGTTTACCAGAAATGCCTACTTAAAAATGCTTCTTGTTTGTAACTGACCTGTGGTGGCACAGTGGATAAAGAATCAACTTGAAATGCTGAGGCCATTGGTTCAAATCCCTGAGCTTGCTGGGGCAAGGCACATATGAGAAGCAACTACTACGAGTTGATGCTTCCTGCTCCTGCCCCCCTTTCTCTCTTTCACTTTCCTCTCTCTAAAATCGATAAATAAAATAGCCTTCCTTTCCCAAATAGACCACTCTATCACTCCCAGATCTCACAGACAACCCTCCCCTGGTCCCCACAAGTGATCAACCGTAAAGCTTAAACTTCATTAACTTCACCATGAACCTGCCTCTGGCAGGGATCCTGCGTTCTTTCACTATTGTTCTCCAATAGCGAGAATACAGGGCTCTGCTGTAACTGAGCCCAGACAGGTAGAGGTCAGAGAGCAATGGGCACCCCAGGCCAGTATCTTTCAAAGCAGAGTTCATCTAGGCACCTGAATCTGAATCACCTGAAGAGTTTGCCAAAATGCAGATTTTAAGAATCACAGAATCTAATTCTGGGTAGGACTGGTGAATCTGCATTTGTACGCTGACTCTAGGTATGCTTGAGCCTGATGACCACTGCTCTAGGGCTCTTTACTTAAGTTGGGTCACTGGGAAGACAACAGTCTTCAGTGACTCCAAAGGCTCCATCCAAGGCCTCTTGGGGTGGGGGCCGGACAGATGCTGCATCCAGCAGCAGAGGGTCCACTGAAGGAGGTGGCACCACGTCCCCAGTCTCCCTTCTGTGATGTGGCCCATCTGCCAAACATGCCCTCCTCCCCTCACTGCCTCCATCACACAACCAGCATGCCTACTAGTTCAGTGTCTGACCCTACATTAAAGAACCAAGTAGACTTGAGCTGAGGATCATCTGTAGGGGTATATAATCCAAGTATCCTTCTCCAGAGACACACTGGTGTTACAGAGCCCCTCTGAGGCTTCCTGGCAGGAAGTTATGCATGGCTAACCCTAGGAATTAAATTTGGAGAAAGAAAGGTCAGTGACAGGGCCATTAAATCCTCTGGGTAATTACTTAAGAGCTTCCAAAGGACTGAACTGAGTCCCCATCTTTTCCCAGGAAAGTATCTGACTCAGAATAATAACCATGATTTGGAAAAGACTATCATTTTCTGAGACATGCAATGTACCAGACACTGTGCTCACTGTCAGACACTTATAACCCTGTTACATCTCACAACCACCCCATGAGTATGAATTAATACCCTGATTACTACCCTCATCATAAGGAAATGTTTCAGGGTTGTATAGTGCTTAGACACCACTGTCAGATAGCCGTGGGTTCAGATCTTAGCTGTTATGTACCAGTTATGTGAATGTTAATCCTTTTATTCCCTCCTATCTCCAGAGTCCTAGGGTTGGTGCCATTTTTCATGAGCTCATGCACAAATGTGATTAGCATCATGCCTTACATGAAGTAGATGTTCAATAAGTATTAACCTCTATTACTTGAATTAATATTTTTACGTAGAAAAGAACAGGAGCTCAGAGAAGTTAAGCATTTTTCCTGAAACAACACAGAGGAAGTGATAAGCAGAGTTCCAAACCTACAACTCTCAAATCTATGCTCTTTCCTTAGTACCACTGGATTGTAAGAGATTTAGAGTCAGCTCAAGAGAAGGTTTCCCCATTTTCTCCCCTTGGCCAATGCAATCCCCTGATGACATACATACCCAGCCTGTGTTTTACAGGGTCTGCAAGTTAGGAACCAGCCACTTGGCAAATATTACTTGCTTTTACCCAATTTATTCTTTAATAGTCAGATACTGAGCACCTACTGTAAGGTATTAGTCTTCACTTGGTGCTGTGTAGGGCAGTCTTAGCCTCCAGAAGCTTACTGTCTGGGAGCTAAGAGACATAAAGATACACTAGGCCCTGCATAGGTTCTGTCATCATGTGTGCAGAGGCAGCTAAACTGCTCAGCCTGGCAATTCAGAATCTTCATCAGCTGCTCCACTCTGCATATCCAATGTGGTATTATAGCAAGGACAGTGTAGGTTCAAAGAGAGTTCAAGTTCTGACTGTAGGTTTTAAACTCTTTGAACCTTCATCCTCCTGTCTGTTCAATGGGGTAAGAGTCAACTCAGAGGACAAAATGAGAGATGTGAAAAGGCCTGGCATCCAATTGTAGCCTCCCCTGCCCCCACCATCCAGACAATCCATTCTACTCTGCTTATCTCTGCTTTCCTGCCTTTGCTGGTCTATGTTTTCTCTGCCCATCCATTCAAATCTTATCCCTCCATCTGGACTCAGTTTGAATCTCAACTTCTCCATAAAACCTTCCATGAATAACCTAGCCCATGATGGCTTTTCTCTCTGTATTTCTATGGCACTTCCATTGCCTTGAAATGTTAAAAATTTGTTTCATATAGTTCCAACTTGTCCTTTAAGCTCCCTAAATTCATCATACCCCACAGCAGGGGAGGAGTGTGGCGGCATAGGGGTGGTTTCAGAGGTACGATGAGAACATAATGTGTGCTTATTAAATATACGAAGGTGAGAACCCCCTCTGTGGATAAAGAACACACAGACCTACAGGGCAACTTTATAAAAGCCTCCAGTCATGGAGTTACCCCTGGCCGTGCCCTTGGAAAAGACAGAGCCAGAAAGCTCAATCCTTGTTCTGTCCAGAGTTCACCTCACAGGAGGCACTGAGCTCAAACTCTGGATGAAGAAGACATCCCAGATGCCCTTCTCAAAAGACTCCCCATTCCTTGGATTCCATTCCACTCACTTCTGTGTTCTTGGTCCTGCAAGCTCTGGTCAAGATGCATCAGCGCATATGGCCTATCTTGGAACTGAGCTTGAGGTGTCCATTCTGAGTGGTCCAGGCGGAAGGCCCACTAAGGCATGGGCCTTCAGCCTTTGCTCCAGCAGGAGACCCACTCTCCTAAGCCCAGACTAGTGGCAGGGACCCAGACTTTTTAAGCCACCAGGAAGCAGCCCAGCAACCACCTTCAGCATGGATCAACTCTCACTGTCCTTTCCCAGTGTTCATAATGCCCAGTCTGCAGGGTGGGCACCCCTCCAAAGTCAAGCCCCTGAGTGGGCTTGCCAGTTCCTGCCTAACACCTAGGTAGATGACCAGGTGTTAGGACCAGGGTGATATGTTCCAAGCTGTCAGAATTGCCCTGCTCAGGGGGCAATGCTGGAAGGGTATGAGAACTCAGGGTGTATTGACTCCATTCTTTAGGATGAGGTGCCTGTGTCCATTGAACAAATTCTAACAAGCCCACTGAATTCCTTAGTCCCCTGTTAACTTTGGAAGGGCAGAACCTATTGGCCTTTGCAAGGGGGTAAGAGGCAACATCAGAAGAGCCAACACCTTCTCCTCTCAGACCCAGGTCCTGTGCCCACTTCTTCCACCAAGCCTTGCATCTAAAGGCACAAGAACGCCACTGGCCCCAGACACTCAAGCTTTAGCATCTGGCCCCACCCAACTCCTCCCTCCTGGGAATGGATGTGTATTAGGGAGAAGGTGCCCCTGGCCACTCAGGAGTTAAAATGGCAGCGGGACTGGAAGCGGGTGGCGTGGCACGCAGATGGGGAGGCGGCGACCGGAGTGGTGGTTTGAGGAGGTTGGGAGAGAGGCAGAGAAGCAAGTGAGGAGGGCGAGCGAGGAGCCGGGAGGAGGCGCGGAGGGACGCGGGGGCCGGTTGGGTGTACTTGGCCTCGCGGCGCGTGGAGGAGCCACCGGCTCAAGCCCGCAGCCTCCCGCCGCGAGCGCGAAGGGCGGCGCGGGCGGGCCGGCGGCGGAGGTTGCAGTTCTTCCATCGCCGTCCTCGACTGCCCCAGCACCACTTCCAGGACAACTCCACTGCGTGAAGGCGCCCACGAGTCTCCCCGGCCTGGGCGGGCGGCGCACGGAAGGGCGCGGACCAGATTCCCCAACCCAGCCCAGCCCAGCCCGGCTGCAGCCGAGCGGCGCGGCGGCCCCGGACCCGGACGGCGGCCGCGGGGTGAGTGTGAGGGTCCGCCTGGCCCCGCGGCGCTGGGGCCGCCGGCGTGGCCGCGAGGTCGTGGAGGGAGCTGGAGGAGGGACGGCCGCGGGCGCCACGGAGCTGCGTGCAGGGAGCTGGTGACTCGGGGAGGGAAGCGGCCGCGAGCGCCGAGGAGAGGCGAGCTGGGGAATGTAAAGCAGGTGGCCGACTGCGCGGGTTGGACCCGAGGCGGCGGGCTAGGGGCGTCTGGATTGGAATCCACCCCAAGAGGCCCGAACCGCCCCAAACTGTTGCTGGGGAGAGTGGGCCTGAGATGTACGGGAGACGAGAGGTGACAGAGAGGTTAGGGAGGGCGTGACAGAGGCGACAGCGGGCTGGCACCAATCCAGAGCCGCGGGGACCTTTACTTCCTTGGAGCTCGGTGTCCGTGCAGAGGGACAAGGTGGCCTTGGTGTCTGCCCGAAGTATCTGGAATCTTGAACCAGGCTCCTCCAAGGCGGTCAGGGGTCTGTCCTCAGCCTGGGATGGGACATTTGGGGTGAGGATGAGCCGGTCTCGGGCTCAGCCTGGGGGCTCTGGGAGTGGGAAGTGGTATCAGAGGGACAGCTCCGGGCCCACCGCAGCACCCAGGAGACAGGAGGGGTTGGCCAGCCACAGGTGGTCCGTCTGTCCTGAAGCCAAGGGCGGCACAGGTTCTGGCTGTCCAGCCAGCAAGGAGCTGCCGGTGAGGGGGACTGAGCTGAGAAGCTAAAGGTACAGGAGACCCGGAGCCTGGGGGAGGGCCAAGGGGCGTTGCTGTGCTCCCCCTCCTTCCCTCTCCATCAAACGAACAGGAAGGAAAATGTCAGCTGAGCTTTGTGCTCTGTTCCTCAGACTGCCGCAGCTCCCATCTGTTGGAGCCAACGCAGCTTCTAATGGCAGGGTCGGGTCAGGAGGGGGTGGGCTGGGCACAGTGCTCAGTGGCAGAGATGGACTGGACAGGCCTTCTACTTGAAAACCCCAGAAGGTGGGTGGGAGAATTGCCTCCCCAAGTCAGGGGAGTAGAGGTGGCTCCCTGCCTCCTTGGTCACCATCATTGGGAGCTCTGGGTTTTTTTCATGCACCCAGGTACAATGCAGGCTCCCCCTGCCTCACCAGCCTGGGAGAGGCTCTGGCTCTGTGTCCTTTTCCTGAGTGAGAAAGCCAGGATCCCCTTCCACTGCCCACTGCTCCTTCAGGGTCCCTCCAGCAAGGAGCACTGGGCATGGGGTGGGCAGGTCTGTGTACAAGACACTGAGGCTCCCATACCTATGGGCCCTGTTGTTATTAGAATAAAGTCACATGTAGATGGCCTGACCCACTTTCCTGGCTGACCAGGTGCCCTTGTGGGGAGAAGATGGAAAAACAAGGGCATAGCTAGAGGTTTGAGCCTTCTAGGCGCTTTGCTGTCCCCTGGGCTAGCTCACATTGAGCCAAGGGGGTGCCTCTGGAAAGAATGGAACTTAAGGTCACAGTGCTCCAGGGATTGAGACCTGCCCAGGCACCTGGTGTCTAGAAGCACCCCCAGATCCACACTGTCCCCTGGTACAGCCTAACCGGCAGGAGACACCAAATGGTAGTGGGCACTCAGAGGTCTGCTAAGACTAATTCAACCCAGACTGAGACAGGTTTCCCCTGTAACTGACCACAATTCCTCCCTACCCCCCCCCCCACTTTCTACCCTGTGCCTCCCTCCTTTCTCATCCTCTTTCCCCTTTACTCTTTCCACTCTTTCCTCAAGTGTCTCTTTGTATCCCTTTCTCCTAAGAGTGCCCTCCCTCTTCTTTCACCTTATGCCCTTTCCTGAAGACTCCTCACTCCTCTCCAGGTCTCTTTCGCCACCCTTGCCCTCTTCTCTTCTGTAAACTGCAGCTTTAACCACAGGCCAGGAATGTACTCTGCACTCCAGACACCCTGCCGGGTGGAAACACGTGCACTGGTGGCTGTGCTGAATGCCCTTTGTGGAGGAGGAGCCAGGGCTGGTGGGACTGGCAGCTGCCTTCCCCTGGCAGGTCTCCTGTACCTGCCATTTGCCCTCCCTACTTCCCCCATTTTTTCTTGAAACGAAAAAGAAAATCCATTGCTTTTTAAAATAATTTTTTTCATTCAACAACTTATTGAGCACTTACTATGTGCCTCACACTGTTTTAGGAGCTGAGGATATAGCAATTAAACAAACCGTCGTGTCTCAGGGCAGAAGTGAACTTGTATTTATTTGTACTTCCCACGTGATTAGTTCTATGTCACGAGGTTCTTTCAAAAACCCACTGCTTGGGGGTCTTGACAGTCTTAGTGAATTGTCATCATCATGCTGAGTGACATCTAATATGACAGGCCCATTTCTTTACAATATACCAGGTACCACAAAGCGTACAGATCCAGGACACATAAGACATTTATCCTTAAGACATTTCTGACCTGAAAGGATGGACTAGTTCATATTTCACCATTTGTCTGGGAGGACAGTGTTTTAGACAGAGGAGGGAGAAAGATATAGTTTAATTATTGAGTACCTAATAGTACCAGTCAGGAGCTTTGAAAAAATTATATCATTATCCCCTGCTTTATAGCTGAAGAAACTGAGGACCAGAGAGGATCAACCACTTGCTTCATGTCATATAGGTTTATGTTTTGAAATCATTGATTGTCTGCAGTTCATCCGGCCTCTATGATGTCTGTGGCATCTGATAAATTAATTGTACAGTTGCCTGAAGATTATATTTTAATCAAATTTTTTGGAAGTATGCCTTGTCTCCTCAGTATATTAGAATATGTAAGGATTTGCTGAATGCTTACATAAACAAGCTTTCTCAAGTAATCAGGGAAGGCTTCCTGGAGGAGATGAGACCCTGAGAGAGGAGGCAGAGAAGGCATTGCTCTTTCTGACGCTACACAGATGTGTGACAAGCTGTAGGCAGGCCACACCCAATCCATACCCCCACCCTGTATCCAGGTAGAGGTGATGGGAAATTGCTGTTTTCATCAAGGGTCACAGTGCAGAAGTTAGGTCCGTAGCCAGTCTAATTAGTCAGTCCTACTGGTGTTTTCAGCTTCCATGGTCAGGCCTGGACTCTGTAAATGCTCCAAGGCCAGAAATGGAGGTGGGAGGCTTTCAAGCCTGCAAGGACTACAGCAGGGGTAGTCAACCTTTTTATACCTACCGCCCACTTTTGTATCTCTGTTAGTAGTAAAATTTTCTAACCACCCACCGGTTCCACAGTAATGGTGATTTATAATGTAGAGAAGTAACTTTACTTTATAAAATTTATAAAGCAGAGTTACAGCAAGTTAAAGCATATAATAATAATTACTTACCAAGTACTTTATGTCGGATTTTTGCTAAGTTTGGCAGCATAAATCTTTATAAAACAACTTACTATAGTTAAATCTATCTTTTCATTTATACTTTAGTTGCTCCGCTACCGCCCACCATGAAAGCTGGACCGCCCACTAGTGGGCGGTAGGGACCAGGTTGACTACCACTGAACTACAGGAAAGGGCAAGGACAATTGGAGGGGCAGGAAAGGGGGGAGTGACCAGGAACAGGAGGGGAGCTCGCTGAAGGCAGAAGACAAACAGAAACAGAAAACAGAAGGCAAGAGACGTGCAAGAAAACGCATAACCAGACAGGACAGACAGCAGCGTGTGGTGGGATTGCTGAGAGAGTAAGAACGCCTATACCTTATACTTCCTTGAGGGCCTTGGTCTCAGTCCTAAAACACAGAGGCTAGGAAGTCACCAGACTAGCTTTATGCAGACATTTGCTTACACAATCAGCCCATCTTTTCTAAGCACCTAAATGTGTGTTCAGACCTGTGGTAGATGCTAGAGACAAAGAGACAAATTAGATCTTGCCCCTGCCTTGCAGGAATTCATAGTAAGAATATAGATTCTGGAGCTGCACACCTGAGATTCAAATCCAGGCTTCACCACTTATAGCTGAGTGACATTGGGCAAGTCATTTAACCTCTCTGTGCCTCGGTTTCCTATCTCATGGACTTGTTACAGTGATTAGATGAGTTAATACATGTAACAAGCTTGGAACAGTGCTTGGCATATTAAGTACTATGTAAGTATATTATTGTTATTATTATTCAGTGGGAGTGCGTGCCAGTCTTCCAATAATGAAACAAGTGCTGTAATACAGGGATAAGCAGATAAAGAGATGACTATCTCTGTCTGCAGATTAGGGAATGGTTCTCAAAGTACATGATATTTGGGGCAAGGCTTGAAAAGGAGTCAGCCAGGCAGAGGTGGGGGGCCTGAGGACAATGGCACCAGGGGCATCTGGGGCACAGGGATCGTATATGAAAGGTACCACATTGTGTGTGCATTGCCTTCTGTAGGTATCAGGGACAAGGGACACCTGCAGCAGGTTCCGCCTCAGCCTCTGTTTCCAGTGCTTGGAGCTGAGCCTCTAGTGCTGCAGGTCTTCCAGGACAGTCCCACACTCTCCAGCCTAGAACAGTTGGCCTTTCGGCAGGGCGCCTGATGCATCTCTCTGGGATTGGTCTTGTGACCATGCTCCCTAAATATTCTAAGTCATCCTAAAGCAGCCTCTGCTCCAAACCCAGATACCTTATACCAGAGCTACCACAGCCCTTGTCGTCTGGCTTCTTGCACTTTCTGGGGACCCAGTAGGACACCTTGGAGCTGCCTATTAGGAGGGGAGTTGAATCAGGTTTGCTTTAGAATTCAATTTCTCTCTGTACATTTCTTCCACCCACACCTTCCCTGCTGCTCGGCATTTGTTGGACTTGAAATGAGTTTCAAGACGAAGAGCAGGCAGAGGGTTCCTGGGGCAATAACCATTTCTCAACCTCTCACATTGTAATGGTGCTAATTATAGCAGCTAGCATTTATTGAACATTTACTATGTGCCAGACACTGTGCCAAGTGCTTTACCTACATTATCCCATTAAATCCTCAAATATACCCCTATTAGGCAGGCACTCTTATTATCTCTAATTTAAACTAGAGGAAACAGAGACTCAAAGAGGCTCAATAACTTGCTCAAAGGCATATAGCTAGAAAAAACCAGCGGAAAATTTAACCTTCTTTCTGACCCAGGGACTTCTGCTTCTTAACCACCCCCAGAATCCAGTAGTCCTCGAACCTGGAGGGTGCTCTGGGACCATCCAGCCCATTCTTCTCCCTTCCTACAATAAGAAGCTCCCAGAGCCCTGTCCAAGGAAGGAGCTGCCTGTCCCCTTTTTGAGACCTTTAAAGAGGGTGTCCCCTCTTCCTCCTGCTCCCACAGGTCAGAGCTGCTGGAGAACCGACATTGTTTCCTTCTGTCTCAGCTAAGTGCCTCAGGGGCCACATGGAGCCAGCGCTCTCCAGAAAAGCTGGACCCTAAGAATCAGTCCTCCCTCCCCCAAAAAGGGAGTCAGTCCCTGTGGCCACGAAAGCAGAAGCACTGCAGGGGTGACTTCTGGGAGATATGAGCATGGGCACAGACCCTAATTCAGCAGATTAGATGGGGATGTTTGGGAATGGTGTTGTCCGTGGGGTGTCTGTAGCAAGCAGCCTTGTGTCCATAGGAAGAACAAGTACAATCATTCATATTTACAAACTCATAATGCAGATCCTTCCGGAAAAACCATATGGAAGAAGGGGCAGTGATTGTCAGGTGAGGAGTTTGGTAAAAGTGTCCTTTCAGGAGGGGGCTGGGGCAGGAAGGGAGACATAAGAAAGGCAGAAGAGGTTATGTTCCTCTGTAAAGTGTTCTCAAAAGGAGCATTCAAAGGCAGGTGGTGAAAGGTCTATCTTTGGCCCAGGAGGGCAGAGGTGGGGATGACAGGAGATAGAGCCACCGCAGAGGGGTGGGCAAGCTGTGCATGAGGAGGGGAGGGACTTGACATTGAAACCCTCGATCTTCTGCTTCTGGACAGACCTCCCAATGGGATGAAGGGAGCTGGGCTCACCCAGATCCAGGCCCCTGACCTTCTGAAGGTGTCTGCCCAGTATTGGCCCAGGAATGGAAGGGTGGAACCCCACACCCAGGGGAGGGGGGGTGGAGAGCTGCAGAATTTTCCTCTTTATAGCCCATCTCTGCAGAACCAAGTGTCAGCTCTGTCAGAGAGAGGGAGACTGGCCTCTTCATTTAGTAAGTATTTTTAAAGTACCTGTGCTTGGCCTGCTGGTATAGACAACTGTGATCAACCAGCAACCGGAGTTTCCTGCTCTCGTGGAGTTTATCCCTGATTGTCAGGGGAGACAGTAAAATAAGTAGTATATTAGGAAATGGCAAGTGCTAAAGAGAAAAAAGTAAGCAAGGAAGAAGGATAGGAGAGGATATGTTAGGAAGGGGAGAGTTTTGGTCCGGAAGACTGCCTTGTGAAGAGGACATCTGAGTGAAGATGAAGTGGCCACAAGGTGGTAAGGGCACACCGGGCAGAGGGAACAGCAGGTGCCAGGGCTCAGAGGCAGGCCTGTGCCTGGTTGGTTTGAGGAGGCTACATCGTGGGAAGTCTTGGGGCTGAGGTGAGGAGTTTGGTTTTGCTTCGGAGTGAAATGGCGACTTTGCAGGGTTTGGGACAGGAGGTCACATGACCTAACATTTAAAACCCTGAGTTTTTGGCCATCCAATTCAGTATTTCACTAGGTGGCTAGTCAGGAGGTTCTCCAGCCATTAAAGCTAATGTCATCAATTAGTACTCACCACCCCCCAGTGCTTTTGGAGCACTGTCCTAGTGTGGGGAGTGGGCTCGGGGAGAACACAGAGAAACAGAAGTCAACGGTCTTGCCTGGTAAAGAAATCTACAGATCTATTGAGGAGGCAAACCTTATCCTCCCAAGAAGTAACAAGGGAATAATACCAGACAGTATTTAAAACCAAGTGCTAAACTGTGTGATTTAGACTATAAATGCTATCAGAACTGTGAGCTGTGTGGGAGTATATAGGGAACGCTGCCTCAAAGGGGCGCGGCTGCTTGCAGCCTGGAAGCTGCCTGGGGTTTGGGTCTGCAGAGGGGTGGGTTCTAGAGAAGGGAACTAGTAGCTCCTAGGGGTGGGAATGCGAGAAGGGAGGCCTGGTGGGGGGGCAGGGTTTGTCTCCGGTGTAGTCCTTTCCCACCATCAGGTTTCCGCTGCCCCTTTGTTCTCTCCGGACAGGAGAGCAGCCCTTTCTTTAGAGGATGAATGCCCACTGTCCCGTTCCTGCCTTCTTCTCCGCAACGCCAGCTGATCTCTACCCTTTGACATGTCTTGCTTTGAGAAGGTCCCTTCCCAGCTCTCCTGTAGTTTCTGAGATGGGTGCTTCCCTAATCCGTTGCTGTCCCCAGCCCCTTGTCCTGCTGACGTTAGGCCCAATTCTCTGCCATCCGTTAAGCTCCATTTTCTATCCAGCCTGCAGCTAGCTGCTCTTCTCCCTTCCTCACATTTGCCTGGCTCCTGTTTGGTAGGTTACTGCTAGAGCATTCCAATCTGATACATATATAGTGAACTAGAAATAACATTGTACTGAAATGAGCAAACAATCCCTCATGAGGGATGAGTGAGTCTGTCCTTTCCCTGGAGAGAGGCCGCCTGGGGTCTTGGGGCTTGGCTCACTTTGGACCTGACCATAGAGAGAGAGCCCTAGAGTGAGGTGGAGTGGAGTGGCGTCCCTCAGTAGCACCTCACTCTCCCTGCCCCCACCCCATCCCCAGGCAAAGAGTAAGAGCCAATATGGGCAACCCTTTCTGCTAAAGAGACTTCTCCCCTCCTCTGGGCTCTGGCACCCTGAGAAAGGAGGACCCACTCACTCTACCTGGAGGCACTGGGCACAATCCCTAAGACACAGCCTAAACTCACAATCTGGAGTTTAGAAGTGGGTTAAAAATCTCTGTCCCTTAACCACACGTCCTTGGGCATTTTACTCAACCTCTCTGAGCCTCAGTTTTCCCATCTACAAATCTGGGTTAATAATACCCACTTAATCAGGTTGTTAAAAATAAAAAGTAACACTGCTGAGTTCTTATTTACACATTTAACCCATACAACTAGGGGATATGATTTCCCCCCATTTTGCAGTTGAGGAAAATAAAGCTGGGAAACATTAAGTAACTTGCTCAAGGCCACATGCAGCTTGCAAGTGGCAGAGCCAGAATCTAGCCCAGAAGTCCCCAAACTACTGCCCGCCCGCGGGCCAAATTGTAGCCACCTGAGGCCATTTATCCGGCCCCCGCTGCACTTCCAGAAGGGGCACCTCTTTCATTGGTGGTCAGTGTATGGAGTACCGTATGTGGCGGCCCTCCAATGGTTTGAGGGACAGTGAACTGGCCCCCTGTGTAAAAAGTTTGGGCACCCCTGAATTCTAGCCTCAAATCTTCCTGACTCCAGGGCCCTGGTTCTCAAACACTGCATAAAATGAGATAATCTGTGTCAAGTGCTGGCTACAAAGTAGAAGCTCAATAAATGTTAGTTTCTTTCCCCCTCATTTTCCCCAAGGCTGATCCTCCAAAGAATAGCTTTCTCCTACTTCACCACATTTCTCTTCTGGGGTCCCCTGGGACATATGATAGAGGTAGGAATCAGAGTAAGCTGCCAGTTTATACCAAGGAAAAAATAAGGTTGAGAGAGTTTAAAAATAAATAAATAAATAAGGTTGAGAGAGGGTGAGTAATTTGCAAAAAAGCATAAAACACAGGGGGTGCAGTGATTAATACCCAGGAACTCTTTCTCATAAGAGTGCTGCTATCTAGCCGCACTGGGTCCCAGGCAGTGGGCAGAGGGTTATGTTGTATGGGAGGCCCCCGTCTCCCTCAGGGCAAGTCAGAGCCTGTCTCACCTGTAAATGCTAGAGTTAGTCACTAATGGTCCTGGAAAGGTGCTAGCAGGAAGATTCTAAGACCTGTGCTTTCTAAACTTGTTACTATTTCTGGAGTTTGTTAAAAATAATCTGGGGACCCCTCTGCATGGATCTAGGAAGAGGATGGTGTTGAAGTTCAAGGTATGGAAGGAAAGGATGGCATCTCAAGTTGATGACTATTAAGTCAGTGTGCCTTCTGTGCCAGGTACAGTGCCAGTGGATGGGGACGGGAAATGGGGGGAGCAAAGGAAAACAGACTCATGGCCTCAGCCATTATCTTGTCTGATGGGAGAGATCCTTCACTTGCATGCATGGGCGCACACACACACACACACACACACACACACACACACACACCTCCATCTGACTTTACATAGAAGTAAAAGCAAAAGCAGATCACTGCAGGACAATTGAGTGTATGTGTGTATATGGAATGGGGAGGAAAGAGCTGAGACACGTGGTCCCCAAAACAACACTCATTATTTTTACCTGGAGACCTCTTTTCTGGCAGACACAGCAATCCCCTCTCTGTATACCCCTGCAGGACAGCCTAAGACTGCCACCATTCACACTTGATGGTCAGGCTCCAAGTTCCTCTGAATTCTTTGTAATGATCCCCCAGGGAGAAAAGGAGAAGTCCAAATCATAGCACTTTAAAATTGATGGCAACTGAGAGTCCTCTGATCATGTGGCTTTCAAACATTTATAGAATACTTTTTTAAAACACGTGTGGCAGGCAGAACAATGGCCCCCTAAAGATGTCTGTGTACTAGTCTGTGAAACCTGTGACTAAATCAGGTTACATGACAAGGGGAATTACGGTGGCAGGTGGGATTAAGTAGCAATCTTAAAATAAAGAGATTGTTCTGGAATATCTGGTAGACCAAATGTAATAACAAGCGTTCTTTAAATGTGGTAGAGAGAGGCAGAAATCAGTGTCAGAGTAATGCGATGTGACAGAGACTCAATGGGCCATTGGTGGCTTTGAAGACTGAAGGGTCCATGAGCCAAGGAATGTGGGTGGCCTCTAGAAGGGGAAAAAAACAGGAAACAGATTCTCCCCTACATCCTCCACAACGGGATGCAGACCTGTCGACACCTTGATTATATTATAGCCCAGTGAGACTCATTTTTGCGTGTTAGAGCATAAATCTGTGTGGTTTTAAACAACAAAATTTGTAATACTATGTCACAGCAGCAACAGGAAATGAATAGAAGGCTGCTGCAGCTGGAACAAAGCACTGACTCAGCCTCCTCCTGACCCATGACCCCGAGCAACCACTTCATAACTCTGAAGATCCCGATGTGGAGTATGTGTCTGAGGCACATCCCAGTTATTTTCCAGATGATGCAACTGAGGCCCAGAGAGGAGTGATTTTGTGGAAAGTCACACCAAGTTAGTGGAAGAGCTGGGATACCCATCCAGAGCCTGCTGCCGCCTTGTCAGAACTTCTGGATGCTGCATGCCTTCTCTCAGCTACTTTCAACCAGTGTATGTGTGCTCAGTGCTGGGCAGGAGCAAAGTGAGAAGATGAGAATTTTAAGGCTTGAGTGCTGTTCTGCTTTCAGCCCCTCCCTGGGCCTTGGTTTCCTCCAAACACAGGCAACCAGGCTGCTAAGGGCTGTCAGTGGTCCTTGGCCCCAAGGGCTGGTCCCCAAGGCTAGTTCCCAGGTAGGCTTTATCCGAGCCACCCCCTCTGGGGAGGACATGTCTATGAAGGGAGGGGGCTGGGCCCACTGGCCAAGGCTGCACCTGCCTTTCTGCGGCCTGTGTGTCATTTATCACACCTAACAAGCTGCAGGTGGGGAGGACCAGAGGCTTGGGGAGGGGAGTGAGAGGAGGTGGCAGTGCCCGATGTCCTGCCCGGAATCCTAACCCTGATAGTGCATAGCGTGTTATCTCCCCTCTGCCAGGTATTTTGGCCTTTTGAGCTTTTCCCACAGCACACCTGAGCCACAGGCTGGCCCCCAGGGCTGCCAGCTCCTGGTGTTGTCTCCATAGCAACCCCACATTTGCCATTCTGGTTTCTAATGACTTATTGGCATGTGTGGTAATTTACAGTGCTTGGCAGGCTAAGCTAGGGGAGTAGCAGCGGCAGTTGGAGGGGTTCAGGTTGTGGAGGGAGGGAGAGGCACACTTCTTCCTGCCCCACTCCTCCTCTGCCCTGTGAACTATTATCTGGAGTAAGGTTTGCTGCTTGAAGTCCAGGTCCTCCCCTCTGAGGAGCGTCAGAAAGAGACAGATGAACAGACAGCTGTAGAGTACAGCTGCTCACCTGTCAGTTAGAGGCAAACAGGTGTGGAGGGGCTGGCAGCCATGCTCATCTGGGGCAGGTCAGACCACTCATGTTTTCTGCCATTCCTGCCTGCTCCCTCGACCCTGAGAACAACAGGTATCTCCTGGGCCCGGTGGTTGCTCTGCCTTCTGAGGGGGTAAGGAACAGGGGTAATGTGTCCAGAGGGGAGCCCTTGTAGCTTTATGGCCCCTCACAGGCTCAGAGAATCAAACCAGGTGGCACTGAATGAAATGCCAGATTGTGCCTGACCTGTGTTGGCGCAGTGGGTAAAGGGTTGACCTGGATGCTGAGGTCGTCCATTTGAAACCCCCGGCTTGTCAGGTCAAGGCACATACAGGCAGCTACTGCTGAATTGAATCTTCCTGTCCACCCCCTTTCTCTGTCTCTTTTTCTCTCTCCTCTCTCTAAAATCAATAAATACAATTTTTAAAAGGAAGAAAGGAAGGAAAGAGGGAGGGAGGAAGGATGGCAGGCAGGCAAGACTGTGAAGGTAGTGGGTCAGTGAGCCTAGCAATCAAAGGGGAAGCGAATGGCCTGACTCTCCTCTTTTCTTGAGCAAAGCTTCCCCAACCTCAGAACTACCCTCCCAGAGCAAGGCAGTGGGGAGCCACAGCCAGCCTGTGTTGCTTCCATCTTCCTCCTCTGCCTCCCCATTTGTTTCTGCCTCTCGGTTGATTCCGTTCTGCGTATGTCTTTGTAAGAGGCAGCCTGGTGCTAAACAGAGCACCAACTTTAAAGTTGGAGACATCTGGGTTAGAATCCTAGCCACTGCTTCCCGGCTCTGTGACCTTGGACATGCCTCGTAACCTCTCTTTGAGTTTCAGTTTGCCTATCTGTAGGATGGGGTTAATGTACCCATCTCACAGGCTTGTAAAAATGAAACCAGTTCACACTTGTAAAATGCTTGGCACACAGTGGGCATCAATATATATGACAGAATTTTAAAAGTAATCTTTTAATTATCTATTCCAATAAAGACGAGCAATGTGATCAATAATTTTAAAAATTCAGGTGGGCTTGGTAGTGTTTTCTTTTTTAAATATTTAAGAATAGTCTTTATTTATTCAGTAAATATTTATTGCCTTTCCACTATGTACAAAGTACTGGGCCAGGGGTTGGGTCTTTCCTGACTTCATGATTAGGGTAAATTAGGTAGTCTATGCATTCTCTAAGCGTATAGCGTCTGACACGAGATGAAGGGAGAGGGGGGCCAAGGAGGCCTACTAGCAGAGAGAGGGTGGCCCAAGGTCAACCATGTAAGTGGATCTTCTGTGGATTTCTGAGAAGTGTCTGGCCTCCAGAGAAAGATGTGCATTGTGAAGGCTCAGTCTGGGTCATGCGCAGTGAGACGCTGCCTGACTGCTCAGAGATGATGCGTCTATTTGCAGAACTGGATAGTGAAAGAGGGGCCAGTGGGTGGCTGCTCCTCCATGTTCATAATCTGCTGCTGAGGCCACCAATAACCATCCATCCACCAGGCATAGGAGGAGCAGAAGCTCTTGCCCTCACCTGGGCATCTAAGCAGATCACAGCTCCCTCAGCTAGCGTGGGTCAGGGGAGGCGAGGGAAGCTAGTGGGAACTGGGAAACTTGGCTTCATCTCTGCCAGAAGCTGGAATCTGTCTGTTCTTCTATCAGCCTCCCCATAACCTTCTCTAAGATGGAGCACCAGAGATGTGCAGACAGAACATCAGAGGTGGCTGGGTCCTTGGAGTGTCTGGCCCTCCACTTTCCCATTTCTCATTCACATCATAGCAGGCATATGCAGTGCCAATGACTCAGGGACTCTCCTGACCCAGGGCAAAGGGGATCATGATCTTAGCACACCAGGAACCTATCTGTGGTTCCCTGATGTCAGCTGGAAAGCTCTGACTTAACCAGTTCCTCCAACCTATTTCTATTGATGAGAAACCTGTAGCCCAGGGAGGGGAAAGGACTTGCCCAAGGCCATGCAGCATTTTAGTGTCATCAGTACTAGAAATGAATCTCCTAACTTCTGGCCCTGTGCTGTATCTACTACCTCTTCTTAATACTCCTTCCACTTTCTTTCTTGACCTTTCAATCTGGAGAATGTACTTCAGGTGGAAGGGAATATGATTTCTCTAAGAGATCATTATTCCCCAAATCTTGTAAAATCGGGCTACTCTCCTCCTCCCTCTTATCATCGCCAGCCACCCTCCTGGATGGATTGGTAAAGCATCTGTCTGCTCATAGACATCTTCCCCTTTCCAAGTCCATCCATTATCCTGGGTGAGCTCAGTGACTACATGGACAACTCTTCCTACCCCCAGACCATCAGCCCATTCACTGGCCTCCCCACCTCAACCACTCACTCCCGATGTCACACCCTAGATCTTGCCATCACCTGAAAAAATCACCTAGTAGAGATCCCTGATTTCTGGTTACCACCTCCTGGTCTGCCAGCTTGCTGTCCATTGACCCACACACAGCCATTCTTTAACTCCATTGGGGTCTTTGGTCCATCGACAACTCTACTTTCTTGCCATTCATTACCTCCCTCTGTCTTCCTTCTCTGAGTCCAGATAGATCCCATGTTCTGTTATTTGAAGAGCTCTCCTGCCACTATCCTAAATTCTCTTGACCCTCTTTTTATTGCCCCTGGCTAGCAAAGTCTCAGTCTGGATTAATCACGCATCTGCTTCTTTCAGCCTTTATCCAGACAACTCAACCTGCCAGAAAAAGACAAAATGACGCAGATTGGTACCTCTAAAAATTTATCATTACCAACTCAACTTACTCTCCCAAAGTGCCTGGTGTTCCTACTACATTCCTCTGGGTCTCTGTCTCCTGATTCTATAATGACTACTTCATACCCTCCCCCCAACTCCCACCTCCACCCTTACTCTCAGCTGAGGACCTCACCTCCTACTTCACAGAGAGATAGAAGTCATTAGGCAGAATTCCCTCAACTCATCCCCACCAGCCCCTCACTCGTACCTGTCTCCACACCAGTCCTCCCCCTCCCTCCTGTTTCTGCAGAGGAGACATTTCCATTGCAGGCCAGTCTTCCACCACCTCTGCTCCAGACCCTGCCCTCTGGTCTTCTCAGAATATCCTTCCCACCATGCTCAAGTTCTTCCTATCTCCAACAGCAACAGCAAACACCTTCCCCAAGCCCAACTCCACTTTCTGCCACCACCTTGTCTTTTCTCCTTTGCCAAACCTCTTGAAAGAATTGGCAATACTAGCTCTCTCCATTTCTGCACCTCCCACTTCTTCCCTTGCCCCACTCCAGCCTGCTGCCTCCCCCCTCGTTCTGCTGAGACAGCTCTCCATATCGCTAAATGCAGAGAACATTTTTTTTTTTTTTAGTTCTCAGAAGTATTTTTCCCTTTCTTTCTGACACTTCCTTCTCCTTTGGCTTCTCTTACCCCATAATCCTGGTTTTTCTGGTTGCTCCCAAGTCTTCTTTGCTAAGCTACCTTTCTCTTCATCTTTAAACCTTGGTGTTCCGGATGGATGGTCTGGTTCAAGGTATTCTGGATACTTGTCCCAAGGCCATCTCATGAATGCCTTTTGTTATCAACCAGTCACATTCAGGTGACAACCAAGTGTAAGTCTGTAGCCTGCATCTCTTCATCTGAGCTCCATGTCTTTATATCCATCTGTCTAGTTGACTAAGTTGGATACCTCAAAAAACTCAGACTGGGCATATCTAAAGGCAGAATCATGATTCTCCTCCTAATCTCCTACTGTCTCCTCCACCCCCCTGCCCGTTCCCCTTCCAGCATTGCCTGTTCTTGTGAATGACACCACCTCACACCAGTTCTGTATGCCATAAACTGGGAGGCATTGTCAGCTCTTCCATTTACACCCTTACCATTATACCACCACCAGGTCCTGCCTAACCTACCTCCAAAAGACCACCCTAATCCATCCACTTCCCCATGTTTACAACCTCTACGTTACTTTCAGCTGCCCTCACCTCTTGCCTGGACCACTGGAATCACTTAATTGGCATTCCTGCACCTACCTTACACCTCCAGTACAGTCTCCACATAGCTGCTAGAATGACCTTTTAAGGATAGCCTGGCCTGGTCATATTCTCTCACAGTCCCAGAACTCCTCAGTGATTCTCAGTGAGTGCTCTTAGGATGAGCAGTGGCTGGCAGCCCCTTGGAGGACCTGGCCCGTGCCTCCCTCTCCAGTTCCACGCCCCATGCCCTGCTCTCGCTCGTTGGCTTCTCTCCGTTCCTTCACTGCCAAGCTCCTCTTCACCTCATGGCCTTCACATGTGCTATTTCTGGGCCCTTCACCCCTTTTCCATACTCCTCCCAAAATTTTAGTTATTTTTCAGATCAGCTCAAATAGCCCTTCCTTAGAAAAGCTTCCCCAGGGCACCTGCAGAATTTTATCAGGCCCCTACTAAACACTCAGAATGTCCTGCATGCTTTGTAATATCTGGTTGTGTAATTTGGTGTTTACTAGATTAATGGCTGTCTCTGCCACTAGACATTGACCCCAGGTAGGAGACCCTGTTTAGTTCACCACTGTAGCACAGATTAGGTGTTCAAAAATGTTGGGGGGAGTGAATTCGTTAATGAAAGGTTTTTAAAAAGGACCTCATGGAAAAAGCTGGAGGGAAAAGCTACCCTCTGAGTGTGACCAGATGGCCACCGCCTCACCAGTGTTCTGCTATGTAAAGAAACAAGGCTCCTGTCCCCTTTCCTTTCCCGTTGCCGTCCTTCCCCAGCTGAAGACCCTGCCCAGATTCAAAGCAGATTTATTTTTATTTTCCAGTCAGGATGGACTGCTCTTCACCAGTAGTTCTTTCAAGAACAATAGCAATAATCTTTCACATCTGAAGAGCTCTTTATAGCCCCCCAAGCTCTCTCACATCTCTTACAGTGTTGGCTCTTTGACGTCCTTTGAGCCACCCCTGTGAGGAAGTGGGGAGTGTGTTAGGAGCACTTGTTTCACACTGGGGGGAGGTACAGCTCCAAAAGCTTTAGTGGCTCACTGCGGTCCTGGACTGGTCAGCAGCAATGAAGGAAGGTAGTGGGTGAGCCAGGCCAGTGCCTGTGGCCCACCCCGAGCTGTCTGCACTGCTGCATACGTGGCTCACAAGAAAGAGGCTGCTGATTGAGTTCTGGATTCTCTGCAGGATGAAGCGTTCACGCCCCCCCAAAGCCCCACAGGGTGGGGAAAGGCATGCCAGGAACGCAGCGTTCAGTTTGGTCTGCAGTAGAGTTCCCTTCTCTGTAGTTAAGGCCCATCCAAGGTGGCTTTGTGGAGCCCCGGGCAGGCCTCTCACTTGCCTAGCATACTTAATAGCCCCTCGTTCCGTGCTGTGCTGGGGACAGAGTGACATCATGATAGGGTTGGCCCTGGGGTCCCAGGAGCAGGAGTCCAGAGCACCCACAGAGCATGGAGCAGAGCAGGGTGGATGAGGCTGTGGGGGGACTCCCGAGGCTCCTGGCCACCTCCTGAAGGGCGGTGTCTGGGCTCCTGGGGCGTGCACGGCCTCCTGGCCTGACTTCTGCCTGCTTTGCCAGCCTCGTCCCCTCCACTCTCTGCCTCCGAAATGCTCAAGTAAACCCGCTGCCCCTGCTTCCCCAGGCGTCCCAGCTGCTCCATACCACTGAGCTTTGCTGTCTGTTCCTTCTGCCCAGGCTCCTTCATGCCCCCTACACCAGACTTGACCCTTCCACACTTCAAAACTCAGCTCTTGTGACATCTTTTCCAGGAAACCCTCCCCAGCACCCAGAGACCTCCTCTGCTATACCAAGCCGAGTCAGCATGTTCTGTTAAAAATCTCTGCTGCGTCTTCCCCTTCTGCTGAGTTGGAAACTTCTGGAGGACAGAGACCGTGACTTACTCATGTTGGAACTCCCAGTGTCTGGCATGTAGTATAACAACAGTGACACAATGAGGACTTACTATCAGCTAGATGTGATGTTAAGTGCTTTACATTAACTCACCAAACCCTAAAAATGATCTTATGCTATAGGTACTATACTCTATTTTTTTTTTGAGACTTTTTATTTTAAAATAAGTATAGCCTGACCAGGTGGTGGCGCAGTGGATAGAGCGTCGGATTAGGATGGGGAGGACCCAGTTTCAAAACCCCAAGGTCGTCGGCTTGGGCATGGGCTTGTCTGGTTTGAGCAAGGCTCACCAGCTTGAGCCCAAGGTCGCTGGCTTGAGCAAGGGGTCACTCAGTCTGCTGTAGCCCCCCGGTTAAGGCACATATGAGAAAGCAATCAATGAACAACTAGGGTGCCACAGCGGGCAATTGATGCTTCTCATCTCTCTCCCTTCCTGACTGTCCCTGTCTGTCCCTCTCTCTGTCTCTTTGTCTCTGTCATAAAAAATAAAATAAAATAAGTATAGATTCATTGAAAGGGTAAAGAAATGTACAAGGAAGTCCTGAGTCCCCTTTATTTCCCCTCCTCCAATATTAACATCATACATAACTATAGCGCAATATCAAAACCAGGAATCTGATATTGATATAATTTGTAGAACTTTTCCAGTTCACCAGTGACCCATGCATTGATGTATGTGTGTGTGAGTGTGTGTATGTAGTTTTGTGTAACCACCACAACAACCAAGATACTTAACTGTATCATCACAAGGCTCCCTTGTGCTAACTTTTATAAACACACACCCCCATCCCTAACCCCTGGCAGCCACTAATCTGTTCTTTATCTCTATAATTGTTATATCCCAAATGTTATATAAATGAAATCATACAGTCTATAATTTTTTTCTATTGCCTCTTTTAACAGCATAATTTCCTTGAGGTTCATCCAAATTGTTGCCCGTCTCAATTGCCTGCCCCTCTTGGTTGCTGCAGGGTGTTCTGTGACAGGAATGTGCCATAGTCTAACCACTCACCCACTGAAGAACGTGTGCATTACCCCATTTTACAAATGAAAAGACTAACTTGCCCAGGGTCACATGACTAGTAAGTGGCACTTAATGTTTAGTAACAGTCACCTAATAGATGTTTAATATACTGAGCTCAATGAAATAAAGGCACTTTATGGTCTCTTGGCGCCCAGCATGGTATTTTACATAGAGTAGGGGCGCGATAAATGTTTGCTAGTAAGGATGCAGATGTAACGGCATCTATGTTTACATAGGTAGCAGCATTGTCCACGTTACCCCTGTGCCTAGGCATTCACAAGAGAGGAATACATCCCTTTCAATATCTTCTGTAACTGCACCTTCAGTTTTGCTTGGAATATCAGAAAAGGACAGTTGGAGTAATAAAAATGATCACATACAAAGATGGAATTGTATTGCCTAAAATGCCCAAAGCTAATTATTCTAAATTAATATGTGCTATATTTGCATGGTATCTTGCATCTAATTTGCAGGTTGCTCATTTTAGCACAGTGCAGAGAAACCCAGCTCCTGCTTCCTGCCTCCACCACCCTCCCAGCTGTTCCAAGGTCAGGCGGTGATGGTGCCTCTGCAGAAACAATGGCTTTGGTCCTGAAAGTGCCCACCCTATGGTGAAAAGTCCACCAGGGCATTTTTACCTGTAAAAGAGGAGCCGAGTTACTGCCACTCTGCAGGGGCCTCAAGAGGTTTAATTAAGGCGGATTTGTGGAGCAGTTGGAAGTCCTCAGCCTCAGGTGTGGAGAGCCAAGTGCAATTAAGTGATTGGAAAGGAACCACAAGTTGGACTAGTCTCGATCCCGGGCACAGTGCCCAGGAGATGGGCTTGCTTAAGTACCTCTGTCATTTCTCTGTCTAGGGAGGTAAGGTGACAAGAAAGCCAACCCGAGCCTTCAGGGACACGTTGGAGATAACTGGGGTCTCCAGGGTGGGACTCTCACAGAGTGTGTCTGGAAACATTTCCCATGATGTCACAAGGTAACCTGTGGTTTTAGTCCATTCAAGACCTTACCAAGGCCAACAGGTTGGAGGGATAGATTAAAAGGGTGAGACTGAGCCCTGCCCTCAAGGAACTGCTAACAATGTTGACCCACCCTTAAGGAATTAATAATAATTAAATGTCCAGGCTTTAAAGCCAATGGTAGTTAATGATAGTTTGTAGAAAAGATATCGGAGGTGTCTCGAGGAGGTGAGACTCATGCAGAGACTGAGGAATGAGGCCTAGGGACATGGTTCTTGGCAGTGGTACCATATTGACTCTGAGACTCGGAGCTAATGCCAAGAAAAGTAAATATGGATCTAGTGTGAAGCTTGCAAGGAGGTTTAAAACAACACTTCAAAGTCTTATTGACCTTTCCACAGGCCATGTGGGACTGTGTCCTGAGACCCCCAGGGAATACATGACCACTCTCTGTCATCGGGGGCACTTCAATGGAAGAGTTGAAGAATCATCTCCCTAAAGAGAGTGGAATGATAGTTGGAGAGATTGAATGGACTGTTGCAAGAATGGGCCGGTTAGGAAGCAGGGGCAACATTGGGGCCAAGGGTGTGATGTGTCTGATTAGGACCAGTGTTCCAAGGACTCATGTGGAAGTGTGGTACTCTAGGGAACTGAATGCAGAGAAAAGATGACAACGTGAGGTGGTCAGGAAGGGAGAGCTGCCCATGTGACAAGAGACTGCATGAGGGCGTCAAAAGAGGCTGACCCCTGAGGGAGGGTGAGCTCAGAGAAGCACAAAGGCAGGGAGAAAGTTTCAGGGGAAAGACCCTTAGCCATGCTGGATGGTTCCGTCAGGAGCCTTCAAAGGCTGAAAGCTGGCTAGATCCAGGAGAGCTGTGGGCTTGAAGGCAATTCACAGGGATATAGGCAATCAGGGTCTGTGTTTAGAGGGGATAACAGACAAGGGTGGCATTTTTATTGTGTTTTTAAAGGTGGAGAGAGGAAAACTAAAGGACTGAATTTCCTGAGGCGGTTGGAAGGGATAAAGTTAGTTTTTAAAAAGCAGAAACCTCAGTGGTAGAATGTCGGCCCGGAGTGTGGAAGTCTCGGGTTCAATTCTCCATCAGGGCACACAGGAGAAGCGCTCATCTGCTTCTCCACCCTTCCCCCTCTCTTTCCTCTCCCTTCCCTATCTGCTTCTCTCTCCCTTCCCCTCCCGCAGCCAAGGCTCCATTGGAGCAAAGTTGGCCCAGGCGCTGAGGATGGCTCCATGACCTCTGCCTCAGGTGCTAGAATGGCTTTGGTTGCAATGAAGCTGTGCCCCAGATGAACAGAGCATCACCCTCTGGTGGGCATGCCGGGTGGATCCCGATCAGGCGCATGAAGGAGTCTGTCTGCCTCCCTGCTTCTCACTTCAGAAAATACCACAAACAAACAAACAAACAATAAATAAATAAATAAATGGAGGAAACCTTTTTCCTTAAGTCAGAGGGAAGGAGGAGAGAATGGGCAGCAGGGCAGGCGTGTGGGGATGGAGGCACAGTGGTGGAGGGCAAAGAAGGTTATGCCAGTCCATCCCACTAGCCAACGAGGTCAGCAAGGTTGTCTTTGCAGAGGTCAAGTGCAGATGGGAGCACAGGGAGAAGCAGAGTGTGCCAGGGAGGCAGTGAGAGAGGAACAGAAGGATCACAGCAGAGAGGGCCAGGGGAAACTGGAATCGTGAATCTATAATAGCGCTGGACTGTCGGCTTCTGCCTTTTCTTCTTGCAATGCTTTGGGAGGAGAGGAACAGGGCCAGGAGAGGGAGAATTGCTATTTTCATTGAGACAGGGGTAGCAATGACCTTAGTAACCTTTGCCTGAGTTCCTAGGCAGCTCAGCCTTCTGCAGAGACTCTCCCCACCTAGCCCCTCCTGTGAACTACCCAGTGAGGAGGTCTGTTCACCTGGCCTTGCTGCCTCGGGAGCTCTCTACTTTTCAAAGCTTGAGGCCATTTCTTGTTGGCCTGACTTATCAATGGATTCATTCTAAGAGAATCCCATTTGCCCTCCGCTGCTCTCTGTGCATTGTTTTTATTTTTCTCCCCTCCTCGATCTTGCAACAGCAGCTTAATAGCCTTCAAGAGGGTCAGGCTGAGAAGATGAATGCCAGCCTGTGGGGGACTGCATCCTGCCTCTCCATTAGGAAGACGTCGTTGGAAGGCAGTGAGCAGAGAATGGATACTCCAAGGAAACGCAAACAGACACAACAAGCAGCTTGCAAGATAATCCAAACAGCATTTGCACTTGTGCTTGGAGTGTGCTGTGATGACTTGAGTGCCACCGATTTGCTGGTCTAATTAGGCCTGATTTGCAGAATACTGGTTGCATTTCCCAGAGTAGAGTAGGGAGCAAGGGGAAACCAGGATGGGCAAGGAATGTTTGCTGGGGAGAAGCCACTGAGCGAATAATCCCCAAGTACACACAGAGCAGAAGGGAGGGTCCAGAATGACTGCCACTATCAGAGTACTTGGCACCTCAGAGCAGTTCAGACAACTGGCAGGTCACCCAGAACCCAGCTTCCTCATCAACATATCCCTCAAATGTTGTGTGGGGACTCCCTAATGGCCAGCTTAACCAGGGAGAAGGCTTAGAAAAACCCCTTCTAGGTAGTGTCAGGGCAGTGACCAAGTATGACATACCCTGTCCCTTGATAATGCACCCCAGGTCCATGAGCTGATGCCTCTGGGTGCTCTTTGGCATGAAAACCACCAGGAGCTGCTGCCTGCCCTTGTTGCCATCCCCGGCATTGATTGATGCTTCCTTCTCACCTTTGGCATCAGGTCATGATCCAAATGAAGGCTGGAGGGAAGGGCACCTGAGGCAGAGACCATGAGAAGAAAGAAATTTCCCAGAAGGCACCTGGAAATAAGCCATTTGAGGAAATATGGCTTCTAATCTCCCCTCCAGCCCCAGTGTCCTATATAACAAAACCTTCCTAGACTTCTGTGTACCTGATGAGGCCGTTTTTCCATCTCAGTCCCTGAAGGAGTTATATAAAATCAATTTCCAGTCATCATGAAATCAAAGTCCACTCCAAGCATTGGTGGCCCCCAATTGTCCAAAACACAGGGCTGGACTATGTTTCTTGGTGTCCAGACAAGGAATTTTGGTAAATTTAAAGCCATATGACTTGTATTTAAGGTCCAGTACCCAGTTACTTATCATCTGTTTGACCTTAGGCAGGTTTTTCTTTACCTGAAGGTCAATTTTTCATCCATAAAGTGGAACCTATACCTGCCTAACACCAGGTGTTCATGAAAATCGAGTAAACTGAAGTGTGAGGAAGCTTATTGCAAATTATTCAATGTCCAATCACTGTTCGAGGTTAAGAGGGAGCGAGAGCAGGGAATATGGAAAGGTCACGGGGCTTGAGTCATAAGGACCTGAGTTCAAATTCTAACTGTTTGTGAGTTTGTGGCCTTGGACAGTTTGGTGAATGTCTGTAGTCTTGGTTTATTCATCTGTACGGTGCATATAAGTAAGCTCTGTCAGAGAATTATTGTGAGGCTCAGATGGTGTGTTTTTTATAAGGGTCTAGCGTATGGTTAGGGTTGCTCCCTTCCCTCTCCTTGTGTCCCGCATCTAGCTCCCCGTCCCTGTATCTCAGCCCTCGCAGGCTTCCAGGTCAAGGATGGCTAGGAAGACATAATTTCACACATTTTTAAACTCATTCTCTGAGCGGAGTTCAACCTTGCGTTTCTAGAACCGCTACCTTGTCTACACCCTCCCCAGAGTCTCCTGTTTAGGCAAGTGTCTTCCTTCAGTTTTGGGTCCCCCTCTCTGTCCAATAGCAGGTGCTTGCTGAGGAATACACGACTGACCAGACCCAGTCCCGGTAAGGTCATTAGGCCATTGTGTGGCACTCCACCTCTGCTAGGGACCAGCTTTCCCCAGCCACTACATGTGCTGAGCAGCAGGCCACTCCGTGATGTATGCCCAGCCATCCTGGGCAGGGTACCCAGGACAGGAGGGCTCCTTATTTAGAGTAAGTCTCTCCCTGAGGAGGGGTGCCCACTCCCTGTCCTGATCCCAGTTAGCCCCTTCTTGCCCCCTACCACATCTGCTCTCTGATAATGCTTCTTCTGTGCCATGAGGTGGCCAACCTCTAACTCTCCCTCCAAGGGCGGCTGGGGGCACTTAACCACCCAGCTGCCTCTCATGGCTTCCAGCAGGATGCTACTTAAGCCATCTATCTGACGGGGCAGATGTCCAAGCCCCTGTGTGGTCTTGTCTGGTCTGTGACCATCCTTGGCGAGGAGGTATCTATTAGCAATGCAGGTTTCTAGACAGCTTTCCAGACCAACTAAATAGATTCCAGGGTGGACATCCAGAAACCTCCATTTAAAATAAGCTCCCACATGATTCTTGTGAACTGTGAAGTTTGGAAACCCTTGATGTGACTTTTTTCTCATTTTTATTGAGGTAGAACTCCTATAGTGAAGCACACAGATCCTAAGTGTGCAACTTAGTGAATTTGTTTACAGATGTGCAATGTTCTGCCATGTTACTGCAGCCCAGATCAAAATGTGGGAACTTTCAGCCTCTGAGGGGCTCCTCTTGCACCTTCACCCTCAATAACACCTGAAGAGGTGACTGTTATTCAGAGTTCTAGCAGCACGGGTTAATTTTGCCTGTTTTTGAGTTTCATGTGATCAGAGCATTTGGCTTCTTTCACTCAACAGTATATCAGTGCTGCCTACTCTTAAAAGCCCAAACAACTATCTTCCATTCCCTGCATTTGACACTCTTCCTCAAGATAGGTAGGCAGGGCCTGACTGGTAGTGGCACAGTGGATAGTGTCGACTTGGGATGCTACAGTCCCGAGTTTGAGAAACCCTGAGGTTGACAGCTTGAGCACAGGCTCATTCAGCTTGAGTGAGGGCTTATCCAGCTTGAGCGTGGGGTCACCAGTTTGAGTGTGGGATCACAGACATGATCCCATGGTCGCTGGCTTGAGCTCAAAGGTTGCCGGCTTGAGCCAGAAGGTCACTGGCTTGAAGTCCAAGGTCGCTGCCTTGAGCAAGGGGGTCACTCGCTCTGCTGGAGCCCCTGTCAAAGTATGTATGAGAAGCAGTCAGTGAAGAACTAAAGTGCTGTAACTACAAGTTGATACTCTCATCTGTCTCTCTTCTTGTCTGTTTCTCTAAAAAATAAGAACAAACAAACAAAAAAGATTGGTAGGTAGGAAGAGAGATAAGAAAAGAAAGAAAACAGGGGTTTCCAGGGCCTCTCCCTGCAGGCTGTTCCCAGCCCTACCTCCTCACTATCCTTCAGGAATTGTGCTCTTAGAGGCTCAGAACCATCATCGTGCTGCTGGAGGCTGTGGAAAGGTCTGGGCCCATTCTCCTGCCAGTTTCTCTGTCGTAGCTACTGGGGACACTCATTTGTTATGTGTGGATTGCCAGAGTCCAAGCACATTCCAGATAAAATTGGCCAATTTAAGCTACAAATGAAAAGACAAATGAGTTGGAAATTGCACAGAACAAGCCTGCTTCTCATCAGCAGGTATCAGTCCTGACATGCTGAGCTGGGCAGCCCATTTAGGCCTTTCCTGTCACTGAGGTCAGAAAGGCTTTCCCGGAGATGGGAGACTCCACCTCCTCTGCACCCAGCCAGGCAGAGGGCAACCCCAGAGGGTTGGGGGAAGCTAGCAATGGCGTGTGCGTGCATGCATGTGTGCATGCATGCGTGCATGTGTGTGCAGGAGGGAACAAGCAGAGGACACAAAACAGATACAAAAACCAGGCAATACGAAAAGAGGATTCTGTCATCCCAAAAAGAAAAAGGAGATTGTTTCAACCATCTGTTATGTGCCAGGCCCTGTGCTAGATGTTCAGGTTAAAGATAGAAAAGACCTGCCCTTAAGGGGGTCACAGCTCAGGGGAGGAAAAGAGAAAAAGTGAGATTATGGTGACAGAAAAGGCAGGGAGAGATTAAGATGCATCTGTAAAAGGCAGATGGAGCTGCTGGAAGTGAGGAGTGAGGCTGTGGGGCAGACCTGGAGGTGAGCCACCATAGCTGGAAAGGAGGAGTGAGAGGTTCAAGACCTGGGATGCAGCTGAACGCAGGTAGGAAGCAGGGAGGAGAGAACTGGAGGAGGAGGAGCCAGGCCAACCTCTCACCTCTGGGCCAGGGGGGCAGCCATAAGCACCGCCCAGAAAAATGGCTTTATGGACATCAGTGAATTGGTTCTTGGTCAAGTGTCAGCAAGTGGTGCTGACGGGGAGTTCACCAGTCTAGGGAATGGACCAAACCAATAAGCAAAATATTTGTATGATGGTTTATACCCTGGTGTGTAAAGAGAAGTCAAAGACCCAGAAGTTAATCCCTGGGTCTCTAGTTCATCCATTTTCGGAGTTGAGGGAGTTACAAAGAGGCAGGGAATGCAAATTTGTTTTCATATGGACCCAAACTAAATGCACTTTTATAATAATAATAATAGCAGACACTTATAAGGCACTTACCGAGAGCCAGGCTGTTCTAAGCACTTAACATGTGTTAATTCATATGTGTAGTCAATATGCCAGGGACAAAGCCAAACACAAGTGACTTTTGAACTATCCATTTCCTCCTACACAAACTCTGAGAGTTGACTGTGTATGGACTGTTGACCACTGCAGGAGCTCTCAGCCGACTCTCCCGTGCTGGGGTGGCTACGGAGTAGAAGTCCCGAAGTCCAGGGGCACTGGATTTGGAAGCAGTTCCAGGAGCACATGAAGGATTCACCATAAAGGTTCATTCTCTCCTTCCTCATCCTCTGAGCTGAAGTGCTCCAGGCCAGGCCCTGTTCTAGGTGCTCAGTGGGAGAGGAGGCCCAGGAGACATCCTGAAGAACATGGCTGCTCATTAGGATGAGCGTGGCCCTCTCTCCAGGGGCTGCTCTCTGCCCATTACCAGAGCTGGAATCCACGTTCATTGGGCCATTGTGAATGCCACTAAGCCTGATTGTCACCAAGGAACTAGTTTCCATAGCTACAGAGGTACACTAGACCCTTGACATTCTCAAGGGATACATCATATTCCTTCATGAATCCATGGATTAGAGACTACCATGTAATTTTCCCCATAAAATGCAGCAAAGTATGACTGAGAAATGTAATTATGGGCAGCGAGGGCAGTCACCTAACTCCGAGCTGCCAGGGGCTCTCCCTGAATCACTCTCATGGCACTTGTTAGTCAGCACTGTACACTATTTCATGTCATATCAGGGTTGGTTGTTACAAGAAGCCACTTCTGATAAACCTGAGAATGCCAAGTATCTGCTGCTTTTCAAACGACAGAGAGCAAACAGGGATTCTGACTAAGCATGGTGGACTGAGCACATCCATGTCTTTCTCTGCTGCCACATTAAATACAAGAGGAAAGGAATAAAAAAGGTCCAAACCCACAAGGATAAGGCAGAGGGGCCAAAGTGAGTCAGTGATGCCTATACAGTTTGAGAAGTTGACAAGCTAGCTGACTTGGCTGGATAGAGAAAGAAAACCCTACAGACCCTTAAAGAAGGAGCCAATGAGAGCTAGGCAGATTCTGGCCACAGAGTCACAGAAAGCTCAGAAATGGGTGCCATCGATAGACAGGGTGTGAAGCAGGGCCCAGTCAGAAGAGCAGTTCCCCGGAGTGATTCCTCACCCCATTTCAGCACAGAACTAGCCCTGCTGTACACAAATAGCGCCCTAGAGAGAACTTTAGCCACCAGAGACTGAACCCACAAAGTACCGGCTTGGAGACATAGGTGGAAATGAGGCAATATATCAAAAAATAGGGATTTGCTGAAAGTTTGCAAGCCAGATGGGAAAGCTCCTTGCCCTTTTCCTGCTGTTGGTTCTAGGAATGGGGGTAGCTGGGCAAATGGTGACCTGTGGGTGACTCTACTGAAACATCCCGTGGTGAGACCCAGCAGGTAGCAAGCTCTGTCCATGCACAGAGCTTCCAGACAGCTTTTAAATGCTTCACTCATAAACATGAACCATCAGCCAAGGATTACTGGATTTTTAAGGAAAGCATCCAATATAAAAAAGCATAAGCCAAAATAAACAGAAAACAACTTAAAGAAAGCAAACATCACACAAGGAGTAAAAGTACCTGTCACTGAGGTACACAATTGATATCCTCAGAGAGATAAGAGGGTTTTATTTCCACAAAACAAGAACAAGGGGACTTTTTAAATTTTTTTTTTTTTTTTTTACAGGGACAGAGAGAGAGGATATACAGGGACAGACAGACAGGAACAGAGAGAGGTGAGAAGCATCAATCATTAGTCTTTCGTTGCTGTCGCAACACCTTAGCAGTTCATTGATTGCTTTCTCACATGTGCCTTGACCGCGGGCCTTCAGCAGACCCAGCAACCCCTTGCTGGAGCCAGTAACCTTGGTTCCAAACTGGCGAGCTTTTGCTCAAACCAGATGGGCCCGCACTCAAGCTGGAGAGCTAGGGGACTCGAACCTTGGTCTTCCGCATCCCAGTCCGACGCTCTATCCACTGCGCCACCACCTGGTCAGGTGGGGACTTTTTAAATTATTGAAATATAATTCACACACCATAAAATTCACCCTTTTAATGTATACAGTTTAGTGCTTTTTTAGAATATTTTCAAGATTGTGCAACCATCACCACAGTCTAATTCTGAAACATTTCTTCTTCCCAAAACAAAGCCTCAGACCCATAAGCAGTCACTCCCCATTCCTAACTCCCCCAGGTTTTGGCCATCTCTATAGATTTGTCTGTTCTGGACATTGCATAAGTAGAGTCATACAACATGTAACCTTTGTGACTGGTTTATTTCACTTCACATGACGTTTTCAAGGTTCATTTGTGTTGTAGCATGTGTCAGTACTTTCTTTCTATGGCTGAATAGTATTGCATTGTAATGCTATTTCACATTTTATTTATCCATATATTAGTTGATGGACATTGGGTGAGTTTTGTTTTTTAAGGAACATGCAGAGAACAAGAATGAGCTATTAGAAATTGAAACTATATTCCGTTTCAAATTAAAATATATTTCGAACGAAAATTATCTCTTTTCAGATTGCAAGGATCCACTAGGTGCCCAGCACTTTAATTGAAAACAGACCCTCACAAAGACACAATATTTTAATAATATTTTTATAGATTGATATCAGAGAGAAGAAGGAGAGAGAAAAAGAAGCATTCGTTTATTATCCCACTTAGTTGTGCATTCACTGATTGCTTCCCATATGTGTCCCCTGACTGGGGATCGAACCCACAACCTTGGTGTCTCAGGACGATCTCCTAACTGACAGAGCTAACTGGCCAGTGCCACAACATTTTTAAATTTCAAAATGTCAAGGATAAAGTGAAGAGTCTATAATTATCTAGGAAGAAAATGACAGGTTTGGGAAAACAGCAGACTTCTGAGGAGAACCCTGCAAGCATGTAGGCAATGGGGAAATACCCCCAAACACATGAGGGAAAGTTCTTTTTTACTTTAATTTTTAAAAATTAAAAAAAAAATTTCAATGACAGCTGACATTCAATATTATATTAGCTTCAGGTGTACAGTTTAGTGGTTAGACATTTCTAGAACTTAAAAAGTGATTTCCCCCATAAGTCTATTACTCACCTAACAGCATAGTTATTACAATATTATTGACAATATCCCCTATGCTGTATATGTCCCCATGACTATTTTGTAACTACAAATTTGTACTTCCTAATCCTTTCACGTTTTTCACACAGCTCCTCAACTCCCCTTCTACTTGTCAGGCATCCATTTGTTCTCTTTTTCTATGAGTTTGCTTCTGTTTTGATTGTTTTGTTTTTTTGTGAGAGAGAGGGACGGAGGGAGAGAGAAAGACAGACAGAAACAGAATGGGAGAGAGATGAGAAGCATCAACTCATAGTTGGGACATCTTTGTTGTTTGTTCATTGATTGCTTTCTCATGTGTGCCTTAACCAGGGGGCTCCAGCTGAGCCAGTGGCCCCTTACTCAAGCCAGCAACCTTGGGCTCAAGCCAGCGACCATGAGGTCCTGTCTGTGATCCCATGCTCAAGCTGGTGAGTCTGAGTTCAAGCTGGCGACCTCAGGATTTCAAACCTGGATCATCAACATCCAAGACTGAAGCTTTATCCATTGTGCCACTGCCTAGTCAGGCTGTTTTGATTGTTTTTTAGATTCCACATGTAAGTGAAATCATACAACATTTGTTGAGGGAAAGTTATTTTCAATCTGAGATTATATTTTAGTCAGTCTATCAGTTAATTATGAAGAGCAATTAAAGACATTTTCAAACATGCTAATTTTCAAGAAACTTATTTTTTAAAAAGTAACTTAAGGATGAGTTCCACCAAAACAAGAAAGATGACATGAAACCCAGGGGTAGAGGCAAACAGTAAGACTATTTACTACCCTAGAAAAAACTTGAAAGAATATGCACCAAAATAACAGTGATTAGCATTAGGTGGTACAAAAGGAAATTGTTTACATTTTCTCCATATGTTTTTCCATATTTTCTAACTTTTCCTTTTTTTCTTGTTCCTCCTTTTCAAAGTGAGAGGAAGGGAGTTAGAGAGACAGACTCCTGCATGCAGCCTGACCAGGATCCACCTGGCAAATCCCCGTCTGGAGCGGATGCTCACCCATCTGGGGTCAAACTCACAACTGGGGCCATACTCGCAACAGAGCTATTTATAATACCTGAGGATTCATGGAGCCATCCTCAGCATCCAGGGCCTATGTGCTCTAAACCAATTGAGCCATGGCTGTGGGAGGGGAAGAGAAGGATAGAGAGAAAAGGGGGAGGGGTGAAGCAGATGGTTGCTTCTCCTGTGTGCCCTGACCAAGAATTGAGCCCAGGACATCCCCACACTAGGCTGACACTCTACCACTGAGTCAATCAGCCAGGGCCTCTAACTTTTCAATAATAGTACTGTGTTTGGGGGCAGATAGCCAGAGACAGGAGAGGGGTACAGAGGAAAGCTGGGACACTCTGAGGTCCACTGTGCTAAATTCCATTATTCAGCATTGCTAGTGCCCATGATACATCTCTCAGCCCTTGGGCCGCATCAGACCTATGAGTGTCTCCCTGCCCTGCAAGACTGACAGCTTCCCTAGGACAGCCGGGTCTTGTTCATTCCCTGTGCCTCGCTGAGCGGAGGTAGGGAGAGAAAGAGGAAGGGAGGCGGAAAAAAGGAAAAACTATAAATCCTTCCAAATGTAGACAAGAAGCAGAATAAAACTTGGAGTAGAGAGGCAGTAGAGATTTTGCAGACCTCCTGGCTATCAGTTAATTAGTGATCGAGGAAGTCCATCAGCCTTGGGTACCCCTCAGGGTTCCCCAACCTGGGGTCAGTGGAGCCAACTCCTGGAGTAAATAATTTCCCAAATACAGAACTTAAGAATTGAAAGGGACTAGCATGTAGCCAAATACTTTCAGCTCGCAGGTCGGACTCAGAAGCCGAGTTGCAGTGTGCGTCCCTGCTCTGGGCCTCTGTTTCTTCTGCTGAAAAACAAGGAAGCAAAATAAGATGGGTGCACAGGTGCTCTGACCTTCTGAGGATTCACAGCATCCCAGGAGGCTGAGGACCAACTCACATTACTTAGGTATGGAGACTGCCCAAGGCACAGACCCTCAGGTGAGAGCAGAGGGTAGGGTAATGGGCACCTCCCAGCCAGCTCTTTCCTTCTATAATAGGTACAGGTATAACACAGCCTTGGGCCAGCTCTTTTTACCCCAGGAGGCAGACATCGGCCTGGGACAGCAAGTGTGGCCCCAGCTGCCTACATCAGAGTCACCTGCTTGGGAGCTAGTCCACCTGCAGACCTGTAGAATGGGGACTGAGGAGCAGAATGGGTGTGGGCATGTTAATGAGCACAGCAGCTGATTCTTGGGCACACTCTGACTTGAGAAGCATTGTGTTTAGGTGGCAGGGATTCGGGATGGGAGGTTCAGTGCTCATAACTGCAATAGCTACCATTTATCCCGTACCTGCTCCATCTGGGGAACTTTTTGATATCTTTAATCTTTACAGTATCCACCCTGCAAAGTAGGTATTATTACTCTAATTGTAAAGAAGAGAAAACTGAGACCCAGAGCAATTAACTCACCAGACAATACACAACTAATGTGACAGAGAGACAGACACATAACTCAGGCCCTTCTTTGCCCTGCCCAGTACACAACTCCTTGCTTTGGACCTAAACAGTTAGCTGCTTCCTGCCTGCCTCTTGTTTGGAGGTGAGCTACTGAACTGGCAGAGGGCTGGGCTCATGTGAAGGTGAGGAGGGAGCGGAGAGTGAGAGGGGCCCACTGCCCATCTCTGCATTCCCTTACCCTCTGCTTCTCGGACATTCTTCAGACTCAGAGGTGCTGTTCTGACAGGGCATGAAGCCGGCCACAACCTCTGTCTTTCCTCCTTCCCAGCTTCCTATTGTCTCATAATGTAAGACGCCTTAAACAATTGCCCTGCTGCATGCTGCTGGCTCTGTGCCAACATCCTGCTGGGAAGCAGCAGCAGGCACCATGGGGACACCTGGGCCCTGGCAGAGGCCAGCTGAGGAAGGGAGGCAGAGCAGGGGAGAAGGAAAATAATAGCCCTCGGGCGGGACAGGGAAGGCAGTGGTCATTCTTAAGCCCCACAGCTGGGAGGAGGGTCTAGAAGGTTTTAGACAGAGTTCTCACCTATCCCCCATACCTTAGTTAGAATTGCCTAGTCCCCATTCTGAAGAGTTTTCTTTCATTTTCTTTTCTTTTCTTTTCTTTTTTTTTTTGTGACAGAGACAGAGAGAGGGATAGATAGGGACAGACAGACAGGAAGGGAGAGAGATGACAAGCATCAATTCTTTGTTGTGGCTACTTAGTTGTTCATTGATTGCTTTCTCATATGTGCCTTGACTGGGGGGCTACAGCATAGTGAGTGAACCCTTGCCCAAGCCAGCAACCTTGGGCTCAAGCCAGTGATCATGGGGTCATGTCTATGATTCCACACTCAAGCAGGCGACCCTATGCTCAGGCTGGTGAGCCATCACTCAAGCAGGATGAGCCCGCGCTCAAGCTGGTTACCTAGAGGTTTCGAACCTGGGTCCTCCACATCCCAGTTTGATGCTCTATCCACTGCGCCGCCGCCTGTTCAGGCTTTTCTGAGGAAGACTCCCCAGCAGCCCTGTCACCTGCGTCTGATACTTCTTTCTGGAGGCTTTCTGTGGTATCTCACCTGAAGGCCCCCTCAGAGCCTTTGCCTGTTCCCTCTGCCTTACAATGACCAACTGCTTGGTTTGCCCAAGACAGAAGCGTTCTGGGGAACTCAGGATTGAAGTCTTAAGCTGGGAAATGGGGATGAGTGGATCACCTTGCTCTGCCTCCTTCTCATTCAGGTCTCAGTCCTCCGAGTCCTTCCGGACCACCCAGAATGATCCGGAAGAACAGCACCAAGTCACTCTATCCTGTCCCCCTGTTTAGTTCCTGCACTAGTTTTCTATTGCTGCTGTAACAAATAACCACAAATTGAGCTGCTTGAAACAACACACATTTTTCTGTCTCACAATTCTCTGGGTCAGTGGTCCACCTGGGTTGGCTCAGTTCTCTGCTTTAGGTTTGAAAAGGCCAACATCTGGGTGCTAGCCTTGGAGACTCTGGAGAGAACTGTGCTTCCAGGCTGTGCTTCAGGCGGCTGGTGGAACCCCAGTCCTTGTGCTTGTAGGACTGAGGTATATTTCCTCGCTGGCTGTCACTTCCAGAGGCCTCTCATCAGTCCTTGTGTGTAATGCCCGCATCTCAGAATGAGCGGCAGGACACCAAGTCCTCACATGCTCGGAATCCCTCTTCTGTTTTCAGCTGGAGAAAGTTCTCGGTTTTTAAGGAGTCATGTGATTAAATTTGTCCCATGCTAATAATCCAGGACACTCTCCTGAATCCTAAGGTCCATGACCTTAATGGCATCATCACTCTCTCTTTTGCGATGTAAAGTAACAGATCAGCAAGTTCCAGGGATTCGAGTGTGGACATCTTCAAGGGCCATTCTCAAATGTTTCTAGCGCTTGTCACCATTTGATGTCTTATCTACTTACATGTTTATTCTCCATCCTTCCTCCCCCTATGTAAGCTCAAGAGAAGAAATGGTGTCTGTATTGTTCCTTACAGTGTCTCTAGCCCTTCTTCAATAGTAGTTGGTACAATAGACCACTGGTGTTTGTTGAATGAATGAATGTTACAATGACTGTCAGATGCTGCATGGAAATTGAAACTTTTGGAAAGTCCAAGGAGCTTCCCAGAGCCCATCCCTCAACTGGGTAGATGGGAGGCTGTCAGACAGGAACACCTGCAGGCCTGAGCACCCCGTCCTGACAACTTCACTGGTGGCGTCTGAACAGCTGCACCTTCTGACCAGCTGCTTCCCAGCCCTGCCTCTCTGCCAATGCTCCCTCTTCCTTCCACCCAAGACCCCAACCCTCAGTCTCTCCCTGCCTGATGATCCCAAAGGACGGCTGGGTGGCTTGCCTGAGGGGTGCTGCAGAGGTGGAGGACCAATCCAGGAGGCAGAAACTGCCTTGCCTCAGCTGGGTTCAAAACTAATCCACCTGGGACTTGAAACAATTAATTTCCCCAATCTGCAAAACGATCAGCTTCTGAGGGAAAACAATTAGCCCACTGCAAATTGTAATTGTCATCTCACTCCTGATTTTAATTTGTACTAATGAGGGCTAAGTGATTCTGGTGCCCTCCTCCCCCCCTTGCCCATTGGCTTAGGCCCTCACCTGCCAGAGCATATAACCCTTGGCTGCCCACCTTCCACCAGATGCCAAGGGACATTTTCAGGCTGGCAAGGGGCTGAGTTGGACAGGGCAAGCAGGTGCCAGCAGGAGGGAGGGAAGCCGAGGGTGCCTGAGGCCCGCAGGGAAGCCTGCTGTTTACAGGGCTCCTAGGCAATCAAAGTTTATTGAATGGAATTGACTGCTGGCTCGCTCCTCTGTCACAGCCAGTTACCTCTGGCTGTGTGGTCTCCAGGGACCCAGCTTCCAGAAGTGTCTGTCTGCCTCCCTCGGGCCAGGGTGCCTCTGCCAGGCTCTTCCCCACCCACCCCACAATTCTCTGCAGCAGGAGGGGGGCTACATTCTCACCTCTTGCCGGTCATAGAGGGCAGTTTGGGAAGTGAGCTCAGATCACTCCGTCTAACCCCAACTCCTGCTAAACAAACTAGGCCTAGAGGGGCAGGAACTTGCTCTGGGTCACACAAGGATCTGGGCTCAGCAGGAACAGGCAGCCCATCTTGCTTCCTTTTTAAACTGTTTAAGTGTCTCCTCCTGGGTCCGGCTGGGGCCCTTTCTTCCTCTCTTGCCCCTGGTTTGCACCCAGCATGATGCCTGGTGGGCTCACTGATGCAGGAGAGAAGGAGAGGGCAGAGCCCTGAACACTAGTCTCTATTCTTCTACCACACCCCTCCCCTCACTTAGCCTCATTTCCCATTAGTTGGGTGTGATTCATTCATTCACACATCATTCCCTTATTCATCACTACAGCTGTGTGCTGGGAACCATGCAGGGTGCTAGGACACAGAAACAAGTAAGAGCAGCCCTGTTCTCAAGGACCCTATAACCTAGTGGTTTCCAAGTGCAAAGCTGTTCAGCCCTGGATCCCCAACCCCCAAGGTCCCTCTTCAGTAAGAACCACCCTAAATACTGAGTGGCAGCAGGTAAAGGAACAGACCCTTGCTCCTGGCTTCTACCCCTAGCTGCAGGGTAACCCTAAACTCACCCAACATCTCTGAGTCACCTCTGCTGTAAGAGTTAAGTCGGGAATCAGGAATCTAGAATTCTTGAATTCTTGTCCCGGCTTTGCCATTGACTTGTTCTGTGGCTTTCCACAAATCCCTCCGCCGGGACCCTCTGTCCTGAAGACAGGGCATTGGGGCTGCTGCCTCCATCTCTGCCTTTTGTGACTCTGGCAGGACCTCATCCCAGCTGTAAGCACTGCCTCCTCGCATGCTTGTGACGGCAGCATGACTGGTGAAAAGGCCCCCACCTGGTCAGAAGCAGCCTGGGTCCAGTTCTGTCACCACCCCCCGGTGACATGAAGACCCTGAGCCTCCTGTTTCTCAGCTATAAAGTGAAGAAGGTGGTGACCAGTTGCATAGCAATGAGGCAGTGCAGGTGAACGTGTTTGCAAATCAACAGACAAGTCGTAATGCCCCTATGTGACCCCTGGATAAAACCTGCGTTTGCACATAGGAGGCTGATGTTGACATGTCCTCATGGTCTCTATTGCATCCTCCAGTGCCATCCTTCGCCTGGTGGAGGCACTAGCCAGAGGCACATGGGGGATGGCACAAGCACAGAACTAGGAATCGGGGGAAAAGGGATTTCTCCTCTTAGAGCCTCAGCTTCCTGGGTCGCCAGACTCAGGCTTCAGACTCTGACCTGTGGGATCCAGCAGCTGAGACATACCCACCAGCAAGGGCAGCCAGGTGAGAGGCTACATCTGTGACCTGTCCCCACTCCTCTTCCTCTATCTCCTGAGAGAAGGCAGAACTGGCTGCTCCTCTCCAACATTCTCTTTTCATTTCCCCCATTGTCTGCCCCCAGCCCACCCCCAACCCCAACCCAGCCAGCTACAGCCCTGTGTGGCGTCCCTACTGCTGTCCTACCTTCGGTGGCTTTAGCTGAGCCACCTCCTTTCCCTCCCGGGCCCCACACCTGTGTCTGCCTCTGCCACCTGCCACATCTCCCTCCTCGGCCTGACTGAGGGAAGGGGGTTGGAAGGTTGGGCCCACAACCTCAGTTGTACCTGTTCCCTGAAAGAGGGCTTAAAGGTCATCATCATCTACTTGCCTCTAGTCACCAAAGGAGAGACTTGCCATTCGACTGTGGCTGGCCCCTCATCACAGGACATTCTTATCATAGCCACTGCTGTTCCCCCAGGGGCCTTGGAACCTCCTACATATAGGGCCTCACGATCCAACAGAAGTAAAGGCTGCTCAGTGGAGAAGTGCATGTTGGGCTAGAGCCTGAGAGCTGAGGCTTCTCTCCCACCTTGAAGTCACTGAGCCAGTTCTCACTAGGATCCTCATCAGTGTTTATAAGAGCTCTCCTCTAGGGTGTGTTTAGCATAAAGTTCCTGGGTCTCACCTCCAAAGAGATTGATTACAAAAGTCTGGGATGGAATCTTTGTGATCAGGAAGCACCCTGCCTGGGTGATTCTGGTTCAAGGGAGCCACTGACTACCCTCTGAAAAGTTGCTTGCTCTGGGTCTACCAAGAAGAGTTCTTGTGTCCTGGTAGTTAAGGCCTTGGCATTTAGGGTCAGAGAGAAAAACCATCAACTCTCTCCTGACCTTGGTCAGAGGCCGTGAGGACTGGCTGACACTAGGCCTTGAGGTTGCTATCGGCATCCTCTTCCTACCTTGGCCCCGCTGGTAGTCCTGACCTCCATCTCTACTGTACTTCCAGAGAGGAGAAGGGCCCACTGGGGGCAAGAGCGGGGGACAGGCACAAGCTCCACAGGAAAGGTGTTCACTTCCCTAGGGATTGGGCAGTGCTGTGATGCTCCTAGCTAAAGGTTTTAAGGCCCCATCCACCTTCTCTAGACCCGCTTCATGATCAAGCACTTTTGAGTTCCTCATCTGGGCTCACCCCACTGCTCACGGCCTAGGCTTCAGACATGAATGGTATAGGGGCTTCAGCACAGTCCTCAGTGGTTCCGGACCCCTGCCCAGAGGGCAGTGGCATCTTTGCCATGAGGCACAAGCCCGTCATGTCACCTATAAGGGCAGGAGCACCAATCATGCACCTTCTCCCTTTAGGGCAGTATTGCTCTTTGGCTCTTCACCATGATTCAGGGGAGGACACTGAGGCCCACCAAGGTTAGATTATTCAGATTAAGGTCCATATAGCTTTTGGGGGGACTCAGAAGTCATTTGACCCAATCTTTTTGTTTTACAGTTGAGAAAACTAAGGTTTACAAAGTGGCCATAGTTTCCTAAATTCTCACAGGGGGCCAGTAGAAAAGCTAAGCATAAAACTAAGTGACGAGGCCAGTGACAACTCCCAGGAATCAGGGGCAGGGGACTGTCACTGATCATCCCTATAGCTGCCATCAGGCCAAGTGTTTTCCCCATGTCACCTTGTTCAGTTCTCACAGCAACCTCACAAGAACACACCGTATTTTCACATTTGGCAAGAGAAGGAAATTGAGACTTGGAAAGGTTAAGTGACTTACTGAAGAGTTCTGGAGTAAGTGGTGGAGGGGGGATTTGAACTTATGTCTTTCTGATCCACAGTTTAAACTGGCACTGTTCAATAGAAGTGTAATAATGCAAACCACATATGTGATTTTAATATTTGAGTAGTCACATTTAAAAAGTAAAAAGAAACAGGTAAAATTAATAACATTATTTAATCCAATATTATCCAAAATATTATCAGTTCAAATGTAATCAGCATAACAAACTTATTAATGAGATATTTTGCATTCTTTTTCCATATTAAATCGTCACTAGCTGGTGTGTTTACAGTGCAGCACATCTCAGTTTGGATTGCCACATAGCGAATGCTCCGTGGCCGCGTGCAGGGCTACTGTTACTGTAAGGGGCAGCACAGGCCCTTCTGGCTGCCACTCCATCTGCTGAGTCACCCCACACCCCAGGAAAGCCATCTCATCACATGGCTTCTGCTGCCCCAACTTCTGACTCTGCAAGGGAGTCTTTCCCTCCCCTCCTCTCCCCTCCCCTCCCTTCCTCCCTTCCTTCCATTCCCCTCCCCTCCCCTCCCCTCCCCTCTCACCTGCCTATCTTCCAGTATATCTTCTCTCTCTCACTCCCCCTCTCCCTCAGCACTCTCCTGAAGAAGGCATTGTTGTTAGAAAAGAGGCATTTAAATAGGTGAGACAACTGGGACAAATTTTCCTCATTTACATTCAGGATCCCTCTGGCATTTTTGGTCCTGTTGAATGGCGCCTCTATCAAAACATCGTGTTTGGAAATGTGAGAGTGGCTTTTGATAAGCCATTAGTCACCCTGATGGTGGCTGGCGGAGGGACAACAGTGTGGTGGTACCCAATACACTGGAATGCATGTTTACAATTGCATACTGTTTTATCTAGCCAGTACGGGATGCCATCGCTCTTAAAAGACAAGGAACCATTAACCCTGCCACTCCGGACTCCTCAAGGCCTTTTCCCCTTCACTTTCCAATCTCTTTTTTGCCTCCTTGCCCCTTTCCCACATGGAGCCAGAATCTGCCTCACTGCAGGCCAAGCTTGGCATCTCTTCTCCCTTTCTGGTGGGATCAAGCCAGCTACCCTGGTGGCACTCCCACAGGGACCTGTCAGAGCTGCTGCAGCACACTGACTCCACATATAGGTGCTTGGGGTTGCCCAGGGATCTCACCTGGGTCCCGAAACAGCTTCCATGCTGGAAGGAAGTCCAGCCTTCAAAGCCATTGATTCTTTCTGGATGCCATTGCTGGTCCCCCCCTTCCTGTTCCCTCCCATCCTCCCCCAGATCCCTGGCCCTGCAGAGTCTGCTGCTAAGCTGCTATCCCTGAGGGGCTATGCTACAGGCGCCTAACCAACCCTATTTCCTCTCAATTGCAACGAAAGAATAGTTTTTTTGGAAAGGAACATTCACTAAGAACTAAAGAAAAACAATAACACACATATTTTTAAAAACCCTAAAGCATAGAAATAAGTTCCAAGCTTTTTCCAGTCACATATTTCTGATAGACAATAAAGGTACTCAAGTCCTTGCTGAGATGAGCTGGTTCAGCCCAAGCAACCTGGCCCCGGCCCCTCCCCCACATCCCCTTTCCATCTGTAGTCTTCCCGCTCTGCTCACCTTGGAAGGCTTCCTTCTCCTCTCCCCTCACTTTTCCGCCTTCTCCCTCACCCTTCTGGGCTTGAGACTTTGGCCAAGTAGTGCAAGTAACCAAACATGGGAGGGATAAAGGCCCCAGGTTGTTACTGAATTAGGGGAAGAAATTGCATGCTAAAATAGCTACCCCTCAGGACTACCTGCTCAGAGGGCTGTTTTGTAAACCTAAAACCGACCTCCAGCGTGCAGTCTTAGGGGAACATCCAGGCAGGTCATTTTTCCATGTGAGCCTTCCCTTGTTCCTGTCTCCTTTGAGTGCTGTGTTGTGATTTCTACAGAAGGCAAAATCCTGTAAAGGAAAAAAGAACTCTCATTCTGAAGCTGGATCAAGCTGGCTCCAGTTTTTAGCTTTGTACGACTTCTGGGCATGTGAGCCACCGTGGAGCCTCAGTGTCTTGATCTGTGAAATGGGTTAAAGATGCCAGTCTCTCCGAGCCAGACCTAACAGTGCCAGTACTTAAAATAGTTAACTCCATTCCTTGTCCCTCCCCATCCTTGCCCTCTTCCTCCTTGTGGAGGTGCTAGGTAGGGAAGGTTCTGGGGTGACTGGCAGAGACGCTCTACCCTGGCCTCGTGGGTGGGAGTGGACAGGTGTGGAATCCAGATGGGATGAGTGCATTAGCCCTGTAACCTACCCACCTGCTCATCCAGTCTGGACAGAGTTAGGCCTAACTCCAGCAGGACCCAAATTAGCCACCACGATGGGGTACTGCTCCCTTTATAAGGAGCCTTCTGTTAAAGGGGGCCCCACTGCCAGACATGGGCAACCACACCATTTGTTCTTTTAGCCCAACCCACATTTATTGAGCACCGACCATGTGCCAGGCCCTGGCAAGGAAGAAGGGCAGGCAGGCTGGAGCAGGCCAGCCCCTGCTCTGAAGAAGCTCAGTCTAGGGAGGCAGACGGCCACCCCATGGCTCCTGCTGAACTAGGGCAGGTGCTGTGGGAGCAGGAGGGAGGCGAGGTGTCACAAAGGAGATTGGGCTGACACTTGGAGGATAAGTAAAAGCTCCCAAAGCAGAAAATGGAAGGACATTCCAGAACAACAAGTTCCAAGACCTGAAAGTGCACAAGAGACTAGTCAGTTCCCGTACAGGTCAGGGAAAGGGAAGGGAGGCAAGGACTGCAAAGGTGGGCGAGGAGAAGGGTGGGGGGTCTGCTCATTGGTCAAAGTGAGCCAGTGACCTTGATCATCACCAAGAGAGCGATGGAGTGGAGACTGCAAGTGACGGGTGAGAAGCCCCAGTGGGAATTGTGGAATGTCAGGAAAGAACAGTTTGCAGGGAGATTCATGGAGGAGAAGGGGCCCCGGGTGAGTCACTAAGGATTGGGAGATTTGGGTCATTAGTGTAGGGGAAATGGCTTCTGACTGCATTCATGCTTGCCAGGCATCCTTTCCTGCGGTCTTGCAGTGGTGCAGCTGATAGCTAGAGGGGCACATGCCCCACCACGCCTGCCAATAGCCAGAGGGGCACATGCCCCACGACGCCTGCCAATAGCTAGAGGGGCACATGCCCCACGACGCCTGCCAATAGCCAGAGGGGCACATGCCCCACCACGCCTGCCAATAGCCAGAGGGGCACATGCCCCACCACGCCTGCCAATAGCCAGAGGGGCACATGCCCCACCACGCCTGCCAATAGCCAGAGGGGCACATGCCCCACCACGCCTGCCAATAGCCAGAGGGGCACATGCCCCACCACGCCTGCCAATAGCTAGAGGGGCACATGCCCCACCACGCCTGCCAATAGCCAGAGGGGCACATGTCCCACCACGCCTGCCAATAGCCAGAGGGGCACATGCCCCACCACGCCTGCCAATAGCTAGAGGGGCACATGCCCCACCACGCCTGCCAATAGCCAGAGGGGCACATGCCCCACCACGCCTGCCAATAGCTAGAGGGGCACATGCCCCACCACGCCTGCCAATAGCTAGAGGGGCACATGCCCCACCACACCTGCTAGGAAATAGAACCCATTTCTTGAGCTCCAGATGTGTGCCGGCCCTATGTCAGAGTCTCTGTCTGCATGAGCTCGTGTAAGCCTCAACAAATTCTGCGAGGTATTCCCATTTCACAGATACAGTAACTGACAGGGAAATTGTTTAAGGTCACACAGCTAGTAGAAGACGGAAGTAGAATTTGAACCTGGGTCTTTCATATTTTGAAGGCTTGCTTTCTTTGCTCTGCTGTGCAGAGCACTTAGCTCCCAGCTTCCTGAACCTAATTTCTTTCTAGCCCCCGGGCTTCTGGAGGAATTTATATGACATTGATGCCACCTTCATCATTAGAAGGCTGTCACTGGGGTGACAGGAAACAGCAGATATGGAGCTGTCACAATGAGCTAAATGGGGTGTTGAGGAAGACCCTTTATCCTCACCTCTGGGTTAGAGGTGGCCACAGTTCTGCCTGGCAAATCTTTCTGTCACAGTTCTGCTTCAGTGTGTTCCCAAACATCCTAACCTTCCTCTTCAAGCAGGTGGAATCCAGTCCTCAAAATCCACTGCTGCGTTCTGAAAGGTGAAGGCACCTTTATGGAAGGTGACAATCCATCATCTTCGGAACTGACTAAAGGAAAGAGTCATAGACCTACTGAAAATTGGATATAAGCTTTGGGTGTTCTCTCCAGAAAAGCACACTCATACACACACCCAGACACACACAGAAGTGTTTGCAAATGGCTGCAGCTATTTCCAGACTCTCCAGTCCATCCGTGGACTCGAGAGTAAGTAGGCTTTCTCTCCAGGTATACTGGGCAATGCATTTGGAATAAACACAGCTCCTGACCGTGCCTGCCCTTGGACCCCTTCCTTGCCCTGCAGATCCAGTCATTGCTCTTCAAGAGTGTATACAGGGAGGTGAAAGCCCAGCCATGTGAGGGCCTTAGCTTGTGTGTCCATTTAAATTACTTACGGTGCTTTACATCAGGATGTGGTGAGCTACCCAGATAGTTGGGAGTGGGCTCTGTGCCTGAAAGTCCACCTGTCAAGCTGCTTGGGATGCTGGCTCTCAGGTCCTGAATGTTCCACCTTGCACTGAATTCTCTGGGAAATGCTTAGGAGGAGATGACGCCATTGCTGCAAGGCCCTGAGGTTCTCCTGCCTCCTGCCTCAGCCACCTCAGGAACTTCCTGTCCCTCCCTGGTGGGACGCACGTGCGCGCTTAATAGAGCTGCCTAATCACTTGTTTAAACTAGACATTTGGCGCGTAATGACTCCTGGCTAGGACCAGAGGAAGCCATCAGCTGTTCTCTACAGGGACCAGACCTTCAGGACAGACATAGTTCACTGGTTGCAGGAGTAGTCCTCCCTGCTCCAGCCTCTGGGTGGTGGAACCCAGAGTTTGATGAGCAAAGAGAGCTGACACCTCGCTCCCTCCCTCACCTACTCTGCTACTCCTGGGCACAGGGTAATTTGAGAACATGAGGGGCGCTGGAGTGAGTGGGGAAGCAGCAGGGAAAGACCTGGGGGAGCCTCCCAGCTCTGCCAGTGGCACTCAATGGGCAGCTCCTGGCCCAGGTCAGTCTCCAGGATGCACCTGCACTTGGGTCTCGGAGGGAGAGACAGGAAATCTGGCAATTCCTCAGGCTTCCCAGGTCCCAGGGTGTGGCGATAAAGCCTGTAGATTTGCTGTTTGCCCAGAGTTTTGAGATCTAGGGAGAGAAGCACTAGAGAAATATTAGCTACAGCCCTGTTAATTATTATTGTTTTTATTATTATTACGGAGGAGATAATAAAACTCCCTGGGAAAATGGCTGTGAGAACAAGCTCACGTCACTGATTGTTGTGCCCAGGGGAGCAAGCACTGGCAAAGTGCAGTCTCCAAGTTCGCTCCTCTCCCAGCTGGTTCACCTGGCCAAGCACAGCAATGCCTGTCACGTCCCCCAACACACACACATGCGCGCACGCACAGACACATGTGCTGACCAAACTACTCCAACATAGAGGAGGGTACAAAACCCCTGGAGCACAGACTTGTCCTTATCTTACTGGAAGAAAACTGGCCAAGCTGTAGCAGAAGACTGAGGATCTGGGACAGGTTAGTTTCTCCCTGCTGGAGCCCTTTTGCATGCACCCATCCCTAATTTCCCTCACAGCCTGGCATTTGGGGCGTGGCTAAGAGTGAGGCTTCAGCAACTCTGTGCAGACTTCAATTGTGGCTTCTATACCTGCTTGCCATGCACCTTGGGCAAGTGACTTAACTTTCTGAGCCTCCATTAAATATAACACTACTGCTCTCATAGGGTTGCAAAAAAACTGCAAAAGGCTCAGCACAGAGCAAGCAGTTTGTGGATGACACCTATTAAATCTGAAGGCAGATATTCTTATCTTCATCTTACAGATGAGGAGAAACTGGGGCTCAGTGAGATTGTCCCATAGTCGGTCAGTGGTAGAGCTGGGATTAGAACCTCTGGATTTCCACCTAGACCAGATCTCTTACGACCAGACCCTTCCAAGGCTGCTGTTTCCCTGGGAGATGTCCCTGGTGGCAGTATTGAAGTCAGCATCCTCCGAGTTGTCCCTTGGGCCCTCCCCTGCAGCCGGCTCTGTCCTCCCTGCCCTGCCCTACACACATGGCCCTGCTCTGGGGACTTCTCAGAGGGGTTACCTGGAGGGTACCCGGTGTGGCTCAGTCTCTGCTAAGTGGGGTGAAGGAGTAGGGACCAATAGAAGAGACTCCAGAGCAAATGGACACCTCAGGTCCGGTGGAGACCAGGAGAGGACAGTGATGGATGAAGAACAATGTGGGAGAGGGGCAGAGAGGGTGCAGGCCTCGCAACCACCTCCTGGCTGGGCTCCACTGGCTCCATTGCTGTGGCTCTCTGCACTCACAAAACATTTTCTCCCTATCAGATAATAATGACGCATCCTTATGCTTGGTGGCAAATCTAGCTATTAAATTTACTTTTGAAACATAATGTGTGAATTTATGGTATGTGAATTATACCTCAAAGCAGTTATTAATTATAATTATATATGTATATATGTATATGCATGTATACATATGTACATACTTATGGATATTTTAGATAGCTAGATAGAAAAATGAGAAAAAAAAACAGGTTCAATGAGATTGTCCCATTGTTGTCACATGCATTTATATATATATATATATATATATATATATATATATATGAGAGAGAGGAGAGAGAATGGGATTATTAATAGCACTAGTTCTTGCCCCTTAATAGCTTCTTGACCTTGGGCAAGAAGCTTAACTTCTTTTAGGCTCAGTTTCCTCATCTGCACAGAGGAGATAATATGAGTTGCTCTGAGGATGAAAGGAGAAAATGAATGGCAAGTTCCTGGCAGAGAATAAGCCCTTCATGAAATTAGCTATCTTTTGCATCTATTTTAGCTATACAAGACATATGTTATTGCCCTCACTTTATTTATTTTTATTTGTTAATTCAGTTGATGGCCCCATTTTAGAACTGAGGGAACTGAGCCCAAGACGACCATCTCTGTACAGGTCTGGAGGCAGGCACCCTTACTCATCTGTGAGGCCGTGCACCGTGTGAAGCTTGGTGAGTGATTGCAGAGTAGTATGTGTTTTGCCCCTTGCTGGCACCGCTCCTAAGCCTGGGCTCTTCGGTCAAGCCAGGTAACCAGCTAGGGGCTAAGGAGTCCCTGGTGGCCCGGAAGCAGACTGCTGCCCAGAGGATGGTGGGCCTCTCCACAGCTGCCTGGAGGCTGTGTTGGACTGCCCTACACTTGCTCACAAAGGATAGACTCCCAAAGGTAGGTCATGGAGCCCCAGGGACTCTTCTGTAGCCAGACGGTAGGAGCCTGGGGGTGGCCTCCCACAGACCAGCCCAAACCTGCTCCACTGAGGGCAGGGCAGCTGTCCAGTGGTTCTCGGCAAGTCACACCTTTTTGGTTTCACCCTCTCTTACCCAGGAAGTTCTTCCCCACCCACATCCAGCCATAGTGTCCCATAGTATTTCACTGGTTTCCTGACCTTTGGTGCTCAGAGGAGATGGACTTGGCTTCAGGTCCCAGCCAGACACTTTCCTGTGGCGGCCAGGAAGAGAGCTTGGGCCCTCTGAGTATGTTGGCAAGTTCTTGGGGCCTGAGTGTGAGATACATTCACACCTTTCACAAGATATATTCTCGGCCTGGTGGGTTAGGAGCACAGGGTCTTGGAGAGCCCCATCCTTTCTCAACTTCACCCTGAAATGTTTTCCTGGCAGGGTGACTGGACTGGAACCTGCGATGCAGGGTGAAATAAGAGAAAGTCACCATCCTTAAGAGATGGCAGGGAGCTGTGATTGGAATTGTGGCTCTGCAGTCAGCCTCTCTGCTACATACACTTAAAGATCTTGAACAGGTTACTTCACGTCTGTAATCCTCAGTTTCCTTATCTATAAAATGGGAATGCCAGCATTCTTACTCCGAGGGTGCAGGAGGATTTGATGAGAACACGCATGAGAAATGCTGAGCTTGGTGGCAACAACATGAAACGTGCTGCTGTGAACACTGCAGTGAGGGTCGGAGGCCTGGCCCCGGATAATACCACTCTGTGAAGTGGGATACGTGGGATCAGTATGGGTGATTACATCCCTAGACCGCTGCCTGCAGACCTTATGCCAAGCCCTAATACTTCGACTAGGAGAGCAGGCATTCACATGAGGTCCCCCTACACTCAGGGAATGCTTTCAAAGCAGGAGGGAAGCCAGGAAAAGCAGAGAAGAGAATAGAAAACCCCAGCAATTTCTCTTCCATCCTCCCCAGCTCCTTAGCTCATAGGGGGAACTGAGCTGCATAATACAGTGGGATTTAATAAAATGCCTTTAACTCACAAAGTTTGCTGCCAGCTCTTTAATTAAATTGCCTAATGCTGCTTTGTGATGGCAGCACAAACTCCTGTGTTTAAAGAGCACGGTGTTGCCATGGCACTCCCCCCCACAAGGGCCAGCGGGAGTGAGGAGCATACAGATGAGGTATGGGGTGGCCCCTGCTCACAGTATCCACCCTGCACCCCCCCCCCCCACACACACACACACACTGCAACAGTCGGGCTCTGGTCTGTTTTTCCTGAGAAATTATTTAATCCTTGCTAAGGAGGCTGAACCCAGGCTTTAGAAAGGGGAGACTCGGGTGGAAATGGGGAGGCATTTGAGCAGAGCAGAGCAGAGCTGGCAACTGGTATGACTGTGGTGGGTCCTGGGCCCAGCCCTGGGCACTCAGGGCAGTCCTGTGCGGCCTGGGGCAGCTGTGTGTCTCCCCAGTCCAGACTCCTATTGCAAGCAGCCCCCTCCATTTCCCCAGATGTACTGTGCAAATGCACTTCAATGTGTGCCACCACTTGAGAAGGGCTTGGAAGCCCTGGGTGAGAGTCTGATTGGTTTAATAATAGAAAGGGGTGTGTTCTTTCACACAGTGAGGATGGAGGAAAGAGAAGTTCACTTGCTTATGGAGTTTCCCTTCAGTGGTTCTCAGTCCAGGCTTCACATTAAAACCAGCTGGGTATATTTTTTTTTGCCAATATTTAATGAAAATTTTCATATATATAGCAAAGTTGAAGGAATTTTATAGTGAGCAACAATATACCCCCCATCTACTAGATTCTACCATTAACCTTTTCCTAGACTTACTTTATCACATCTCTCTCCATCTGTCCCTCAATCCATCTTATTTTGGGTGCATTTCAAAGTAAATTGAAGACATTAGTATACTCTTCCCTAAATTCTTCAATATGAACGACTATGGTCTTTAATTTTGTTTTACAGGTTTTTTTCTTTTGATATAAAATTTACATACAAAGAAATCCTGGAGAGTATTTTCTTTTAAATTCTAAGTCCCCAGAGACTGACTTACTTGGCTGGAGTGGAACAGGAGACAATAGATTCTCATTTTTCTAGTCCCCTTCCCCCAAGCAGAGTGCAGTTCTCCTAGCCACACCATGGTGGGCCCTTTCAAGCCCACTCCCCTTCCTCCAAGTGGCCGCCATGTGTGCATTCAACCCCCTTTGTTCCCTACTCTGTTTAGCGTGGGCCTCTGTGTGTACACAAATTTGCTTGTTCTCAGCTGACTGCCCTGTCGGGTGGTGGCACAGTGGATAAAGCATCAACTGGAACACTAAGGTGGCCAGTTAAAGCCCAGAGGTCACTGGCTCTGAGCACGGGCTCATCAGCACGGGGTTGCCGGCTTTAGCAGGGAATCATCCACACAATGCCAAAGCTCACCAACTTGAGCCCAAAGGTCATTGGCATGAAGTCACTCACTTTGAGCAAGGGGACAATGGCTCAGCTCTAGTCAAGGCAAGTGTGAGAAGCAATCAATGCACAACTACATTGCAAGCAACTACAATTTGGTGCTTCTTGATCTCTCTCTCCCTTCCCCTCCCCCCCCCTCTTTCTCTCTCTCTCTGTCTCTCTGATGATACTGACAGAGATGGCGGGCTGCAGGTGGGATAACCAGATGTTGGCATTGCATAGGTGGTTATCATGGTGACACTGCTGATGTCATCCTAGAACAGGGGTCCCCAAACTACAGCCCACAGGCTGTATGCGGCCCCCTGAGGCCACTTATCTGGCCCCTGCTGCACTTCTGGAAGGGGCACCTCTTTCATTGGTGGTCAGTGAGAGGAGCACAGGTTGCATCCGCACCCATAGTTCCCATTGAAATACTGGTCAGTTTGTTGATTTAAATTTACTTGTTCCTTATTTTAAATATTGTATTTGTTCCTGTTTTGTGTTTTTACTTTAAAATAAGATATGTGCAGTGTGCATAGGAATTTGTTCATAGTTATTTTATAGTCCAGCCCTCCAACGGTCTGAGGGACAGTGGACTGTCCCCCTGTGTAAAAAGTTTGGGGACCCCTGCCCTAGAACGACAATGTGTAGAGATGTTCATTTGTTCTCTGAGACCCACCTGGGAGGAATGTTTGTTGTCACAGCAGGAAGGGCGGTCCTCCCACTGGAGCACCCACTACCTCACGGTGCAGCTCCTTCTGAAACTCTGAGGCCACCCGAGAACCTTCTCCCCGCTGGTGCCCTGCAGAGGCTGGTTCTGAGCGGCAGCAGCTCCATGCACAGCTGCCCTATCCATTGCACTTTTACAAGACACGGCTTTGGTTGGTATTGAGCCCAAGTGGATCATTATGAATGTTTATCTAAGATGAGCAGTTCTGAGAGTCAGCTGGACTTGGGATGCCAGCCATCTCGTGATCGATATTTTATTTGCTGCCTGTGTGGTTTCCTGTTCCTTCCATGTCTGGTATACTCTTGAGGGGGGACAGAGGAAAAGCACTCTGGTTCCACTCTTCCCTAACCCAGGCAATAGGGGACAGAGGGAAGCCCAATCAGTGCTTAGCTGGCGTCCCTCTGAATTGTTCTGGGCTCCTGGGCTGAGGAGAGAGGTGTAAGGATGAGGATGAAGTTGGGCTGCCTACACATACTGTTTTTTCTGTTAATATATAAATAAGTCCCAAGAATGATGCTGAAAAATACCTTTAAAATAACCCTTGTCCAACCCTTTCATTATACAGATGAGAAAACTTGGGCTAAGTGGGCAGCAAGTAAAATCCCTGTTGAGAACGACAGTAAAACACCCTTCATGTATATAAAACCTCTAACGATGCAAAGACACCTCACACCGGTGATCTGATTGGGTTTTTAGAGCAGTTCTGTGAGCTGGCAGGGAACTGCCTGCCCATCTGACATATGGCTCCCAAGTCCCCTCCCAGATTCTTTCTACCAGCAATGAGCCCAGGTGATGTTTTTGTAGCATGTGCAGCTCATAGTGCATACTTCACACTCATGTTTTCATTTGATCTGTGCCACATCTCTGTCCGAAGACAGAGGTCTGGTCCCCGTTTTTCAGAGAACTGCTAGAGGTTAAGCATCTTACCCAGCTTGCAGAGTGGGAATTAGAACCCAGGGTCCCTGGGTCAGTTTCCTCAGGTTACCATATCAAAGTACAGTACTACAAAGTATGTGGCTTAAAGAACAGGAATCTGTTGTCTCTCAGTTCTGGAGGTCAGAAGTCTGAAATCAAGTTGTGTGCGGGACCGTGCTCCCTCTGAAACCTGTAGTAGAGAGCCCCTCCTTGCACTCCGAGCTTATGGCCGTGGCATCCGTCGCTGTCCCTTCCCAGCTTGCAGCTGCCGCACTCCAGCCTCTGTCTCCATCATCACGGAATTCCCGGCTGTCTCCGTGTCTGCGTCCCACCTTCCCTCTTCTTATTCCGACAACAGTCACTGGATTGCAGCCCACCATAATCCAGTATGACTTCATCTAAACTTGACCACATCGGCAATGACCCCATTTCCAAATTAAGGTCACATTCAGATGTACGGGAAGTTAGAACTTCAATATATCTTTGGGGGGGGGGGGCATCACAGTTCAACCTTTAGCAGTCCCTGACCCAAACCAGTATTCTTTCACACATGCAGCTTGCAGCCCATGCTCCATCCCATTTATTTTCTCCGCCTCATCTTTTACTACTGAGGACAAGGTGCTCTCCTCTCCAGCAAGGCAGAACGCTGGGAGAACTTTTCATCTTCTGCTCTTCCCAAATTACAAGCTACTAAGGTAGAATCATGAAATGTAGATGGGCCTTTTGTCTTTTTTATTCCCAGACAGTAAAAATCATTAAGGCTTGCTCTTAATTAGTTTAATTTTAAAGCTTCTAAATATTGATTTAACCTCCACTCCTTTGTACTTGCTGCAGTCCCTGAATTATGCCTGTTATTGATCATGGATGGAAGCGTTTCCAGCCCCTGGGCTCTGGGGCCCTCAGAACTGATGGGCCTCTAAGGGGTGCACTGGGCTCAGAAGACATGGACTGGCTGGGGGCAAGGTAGCCTTGGCCAGACTGGGAAGAGTCTTCGCTTGAGGAAAGGCTGCTCAATTTAGGCCAGGGACCAGTTTCATCCTATTGGGTTGGCCCAGGCTCAAGGGAGTTTGAATGAGAAATCAGCTAGAAATCTCCCAATTATATCCTGGACTTGAGGAGAGGTGGGCAGTGGGGGCTGGAGGAGGGTGAAGTGGGGTCAAGATCTAGAGCACAGGCTTCAGCACCAGCCACCGCTAGGTTGTAGTTGGCTTGACCAGCTGAATGTTCTTGAGCATTTCACGTTTTTGAAATGGGATAGTTATCCCATATCATAGTGTTGTTATGAGCATTCGGTGCAGTCACTCATGTCAGGCCCCTAGCCCAAGGTCAGCTCAAAAGCAAACCTCAGTCAATGGGTACCATGATCGTCATTGCCATCCCACTGGGAAAGTGAGGCCTAGACTTGGCAGCACACTGTATGTTCCAGCCCTGGCTCCATTACTCGTTTGCTATATGATCTTGGGCAAGTCTCTTAATATCCTTTCCATTAGAGTGTGGGTCATGGCATCTGTGACTTGCAGGGCTATTGTGAGAATCATACAGGATGGTGGATATGAAGAATTTTAATTGCAAGGTACATCCACTCCTAATGGATTGTGATTATGGATGGCTACAGTGGTCACTGCCTTACATGCCCCCTTTGGCCGCCCTTGGCCTGTACTGTCGTGTGCAGACCGTTCTGGCTAAGATGTGCTGCTCCAGCCTCTTCCCCACATCAACCGCAATCTTGGGACCTCAGGGGAGCCACTTCTTGGAATTGACTTGTCCCTGGACCTTTGCTCCTGCTGTCCCCAGTATGCATACAATGCCCTCCACCATCTGTGTACCTGCTGACCTACCGATTCAGGCAGCACAGCACTTTTTGAAGTTGTGAATTTGCTCCATCAAATTCACCCAAATTTAGTGTACAATTCAATGATTTTAGTAAAGTTCTTCTGATTTTTTTTGCCCAACTTCCCCACAAAGCAGAATCACATGAATTTCCCTGTTGCCATTGGAAAATGCTTCTGTGACACCTTTTATCATACTGTAGTAGAGTGGCATTCTTATCTGTGACTTCCTGCCCGCCCTCACTATAACCATGTATCCCTAGCTCCTTACAGCGCAGCACACAGTCAGGGCTCTGTGAGTGCTGATTGGATAGAGAGCTTTCTTGTGGCCAGGACAGTAAAGGTGGGGGATTCTGGTAACTCTAGCCTTATCTGTCAGGATAACGATAAGAATATCATCATATATATACAAGTATACATGTACATATGCATATACATATACATATATATATATATATATATATATATATATATATATATACACACACACACACCTATACATATAGTATAGTCTAATCTCAGCTGGAGGGACCTTAGCCATTATCTAGCCCAGCAATTCTCAAACAGGAGCGCTCATCAGAAGCAACGGGAGGGCTTGTGCAAACTTGGGCAGCTCAGTCCCACCCTCAGAGATTGTGAGTCAGGAGGGCTGGGGTGAGCCCGAAAACCTGCATTTCTAACAAGTTTCCAGGATGCTGATACTGCTGGTCCAGGTACCAGTTTTAGAACTGCTCTCTGCTGTGGCCCAGGCCCCTCATTTCACAGATGAGGAACCCAGGGTAGAGAAATGAGAGGAAATGTTACAAGATCTGTTCCCGAGCTGAGACTAAAACCCAGTTCTGAGCTGGGACTAAAACCCAGTTCTGTGTCCTCCACCACCGGTTCCTGGGCCCTGACCTCTGCTTCCCCGCTGGCAGGATGAGGGGCGCTGATGGTCATAAAGCTTTGCCACAGGCCTGGCCCCTAGCGGGGAGGGGAGATCAAGGACGGGCTGCTCAGAGGTCAAGGGATATCAGAGGGGACCAAAGAAGGGGACCAGGTGAAGGAATGGCAAGGGCGGGCCTGCAGGAGGCGGTGAGGACTGACAGGCCATTCTCTCTGCAGTTAGGTGCGAGAAAAAAACTGCTGCAGGCCTCAGCTGCAGCCATTTATCTCGGGCCTGCCTGAGACAGCTAACAGAGGGAGCAGCCAGTGAGCCCCACGAGGAGCACGGCTCCTTCCGGAGTGATTTATCTCAGCTTCATCTGGCAAACCTGCTGATGAAACGAATCTCCTTTTCTCTCCACCTCATCAATTCTCATTCTCATTTCATTTTCCTTTACCGTTAGAAGAGGTTTGGCCTTTCTCCTTGTTTAACTGGTCTCCCCATTTGAATCACTACCCTTTCTCCTCAGCCATATAGGCCCCAAACTCTGTCCCTAGCATCTCCCCCCATCCCCACCCCCATACCCTGGGAGTCCTTCCCTCTGTGCACAAGTACTATAGAGAAAGGAATCCACCCCTTCCATCTAACTCCCTATTTGCCTCAAATAACACTGGAAGACCAATTGGTGCTTCCGTTTAATTCTGGTGCCACAAAGTCACAGAGCTGTTCTAGAGCCACTCACGGTCTGAGAGATGAGCATCATACTATGTGTGAGGATGCGGGAAGGGGCAGGGTTGATTAAATGGTGGGGGGCAGAAGGGGGGGAGGCTGTGGTCAGAGACAGCTTCAGAGAGGTGCAATGTGAACTGAGACTTCAGAGATGGGAAGACATTCCTGAGATACACAAATAAGGAAAGGCACTTCTGGGCAAGGACACTGCGTGTGAAAAGGTATTGCATTTCTCTGAAGGCTCCCCACTCCTTCCCCTGCCCTGTTCCTATCTCCCAGGGGACCACTCTGTCTGAAGGGATGTCCTGGGGCCCTGGTTTCTGGACGGAACCATTTGAGAATGCTTGAGGGTCTGCCCAGGGCCCCCAACTGATTCTAGAAAGAACAGGTGGAATGATAGGGAAGGAGGCTGGAGAGGCTCATGGATCAGCAACTGGGCTTGGCTGCCTCTCTGGCTTGTGACTGCAGCCCACGTGGAATGACTGGGCTCCCACAGCGGGGACATGTAGGCTCTGCTGGAGCAGGCCTCCGACCCTTCCAGGGAGCAAGTACCTGGGGACGTGAGGAGCTGCCTAGCTATGCAAGAGGGGTGGCTGTTTACTGGTGAGAGTTGAGTCAGACATCCATGCCCTGTAAACGAACTGAGCTGCCCTGGAGACTAGAAATAGGACCACAGTTGAAGGTCCCAGAAGTGTTTACATTTGACCCAGAGAGGGCAGCTCCCCCAGGAAGGAGTGGCGGGCTGCGGGCTGCGGGTGGAGGAAGGGCTTTGAGGAGAGGATGCCTGGAAGGCACCAGGTGCTTGGCAGACCTCCCCCCATAAGTCGGAGGACCCGCTTGAGGATGCTCAAAGTCACACAACCCGCACCAGGACTCAGGTGCAGAGCAGCCTCTAAAGCCCTCATTTGAACCACTACTAGCCTAAGCCCTCAGATGTCGGTGGACATCTGACGCTACAGGGTTTCCAGACGGGAGCCCTAGCAGGTGAGGATCATCATAGCATCACGTCCAATCTGGAGTCCGAGAGAAGTGCCTCCCCTGCCTGAGGAGAGGGGGGAAATGGCTGTGCGGCGGATGGGCCTGGGGTGGGGCCACGGGCCTTCCTGAAGAGGATGGCTCCGGAGCCCCGTGTCTCCTACGGTGGGTGACTAGAGATGCGAAGGGCAGGAGCCTAGGCTCTGACCCACTGGTTTTCTGCAGTTCGGAAACAAGCCCCTTTCCCCACTCTCCCGCCCTGCCCTTTCTTGCCTCTCTTTCCTTCCTCCCTCAATGTCTCTGAGCTCCTACTATGTGCCAGACAGTTGAGGGAACTGGCGACTTGAAGCGTATTGCCGTCTGGCACACGTGGAGGCGGGGCTTGGCCTGGCACTGCTCTCTCGGTGCCTGGCAGGCTGGCTGGGCTCCACTGCAGCCCTTTGGTGCAGTGCGACCAGGCAGAAATGACCTCGTGTGTGCCTGCTGGCGCCCTCCACTCCTAATTAAGAAATAACGAGGCAGGTTTCCTCCAGGCATCGGACCTCTAAGCCCTCTGCATAGCCCAGCTGGGAGGCCTGGGAATAGTTATGCCTGGGGACATGTCCCTTCTTCCCAGGCCCAGGAAGAGCTTTTGCTGGAACACTGACTCTTCCCACTCCAGAGAGAAGGGGAAGGAAAAGGTAGACACAAGAAACCTCCTCTTTCCTCAAGGCATGCCCTCTAATTGTCTTTCTTGCTCTCCCCACCGTCATCCACTCCTGGAACTCAGCTCCTGGCACCCGGGTCATGGAAACAGAAAGGGCTGATAAGTGCGAAACACCTGGGCTCACATCCTAGAACTTCCACATTTTGCTGTGCAACCTTGGTTTGATTGCTTAGCTCCACTGAGCTTGGGTTTTCTCATCTAAAAAGTACCTCCTCCCTGGGTTATCGGGAGGACAGGATGAGGTATCCAGTGTAGCCAGCAAATAGAGGTCCTGGCACACAGAAGCTGCTGAGAATGTCACATTATTGCTCTGGGATTTTGCTTTATGTCATCCTTCCAATGGTGTCAACTGCAGTTGAAGGGACTCATCTTACTAAAAGAGAGATACTCCTGAATACCGTGGGGGAAGGGGAGGTACCTGACCTGTGGTGGTGCAGTGGATAAAGTGTCAACCTGGAATGCTGAGGTCACTGGTTTGAAACCCAGGGCTTGCCCTGTCCAGACATATATGGAAGTTTATGCTTCCTGCTCCTCACCCCCCCCCCTCTCCTCTCTAAAAAACAAAAAAGAATAAGATTTTAAATATATATTTCTTTTAAAAAATAGGGGAAAACACTTCTCAAAACAATGTTTAGCCTGTTGTCGGTGGCGCAGTGGATAGAGTGTTGGACTAGGATGCGGAGGACCCAGGTTCGAGACCCGGAGGTTGCCAGCTTGAGCACGGGCTCATCTGGTTTGAGCAAAAAGCTCACCAGCTTGGACCCAAGGTCACTGGCCCCAGCAAGGGGTTGCTCAGTTTGCTGAAGGCCCGCAGTCAAGGCACATATGAGAAAGCAATCAATGAACAACTAAGATGTCGCAACGGCAACAAAAAACTGCTGATTGATGTTTCTCATCTCTCTCCGTTCCTGTCTGTCTGTCCCTACCTATCCCTCTCTCCCACTCTTTCTGTAAAAAAACAAAACAAACAAACAAACAAAAAACAACAACAATGTTTAGTCTAGCTACATACAATGCACTCTGATTTTTTTTTCTTTTTTTTTTTTTAATGCAGATTGTGACCCACTTTAAATTGTTTTCATGACCCACTAATGGGTTGCCCTTCACAGTTCACAACAACCCTGCAGGGAAAGTCTGCACTAGGCTCTGGGAATACAAAAATCAATAACGAATCATCCTTTGCTCCTGGAGCTCACAGCCCAGCTGGGAAACAGCCCTGCAGCCTGATGTGAGGTTTGCTCAGAGTCTCTGGGACTGCTGGGGGCAGGGGAGTCACCGCCCTCTTCAAGGGAATCAGGGAAAGCATCGCAGAGAGGTGGCATTCAGGATGGGTTTTTATGGCTGAAAAGGAGTTCGGTAGTGGAAGCTGCTTTGCAGACAGCGTGAGATACCCAAAGTGTGGAAGCAAGTGGTGCATCTGGTTTACTGGGAGCACTGGGTGAGGGAGAGACCAAAGAGCATGGGGTGGGGATGATGTAGGAGGGACAGCTCAAGACAGCAGTGGCTTGCAGCCTTGGATATGGGTGGCTGACAGGATTGCCTGACCAAGATGGTCCTGAAGCAGCAAGAGGTTTAGTAGGAGAAGCTTGAGAAGAGGTTGAGTTTGGGGTAAGTTGAGTGTGAGGAAGGAGCCTGTAAGGCCAGTAGCCGCGGCCACCATCACAGCCACCTGGCTCATGCAGGTTTGCATTAGATTCGGACAGTCGGTAATGAAACACTGGAGCCAAGAACTGGTGGGCCATCATCTTTAATCCTAGCTTACGCCCGGAAGGCAAGTGAAAACACACACTGGGCTCCAAAACCCACTCATTCAGTGCTCACAAAGCTACTGACTTATCGGAGTTTCCTAGAATCAAAGGCTTCTAGCTCACCAGTCTTATTCACCTCTGTTCCCCATCTCCTTCTCTGGCACGAACTCTGCACAAACTGGCTTCTCCCTCAGCACTCCGCCATCTTGGCTGCTTCTCCTCTCCTCCCCGTGGCCTCAATCTACTCTCCTCTCTAATGCTAACCTCAGGAACCGAGAGAGAACAAGATCCCGGTCTGCCCCCACTTTGGAGTGTAGACATTCAAACCTTTAATCCAATCTACAAACAAGGAAGTCTCTGATACAAAGTCACTTATCTGAGGCATAATGGGAGGATTCCTTATGAGAGTTCACCACCCCACATCACCCAATCAGTCAAGGGTGTGGGGAAAGCTTACTCTTAAAACTAAGCCTTAGGCTATACCTACCCGGCCTGCCCAAAACCTGTCCTCCAACACACATTAATATCAGTGGACTTCCACATGGGCAGTGCCATCCTCAACAAAATGAGCATAATATATTTTCTTTGCCCAACAATCCACCCCTATGCTCACTTTACTACCCACAATCTACACCACCAGCATTCCTGTACAAGGAAATTAGGTACATTACACAAATTACAAATACATGACAAATCATACAATTTCAACAATTGCAAAGATACACTTCACCAGTCTCTGAGCACTTTGCCAAAAGTGCAAAATGTCCTTGGCCTTCTCTCTTGCCATTTGAAAGGCTTCCCGAGCAGGGGGAGGGCCTCCATCAAAGCCACCCCTTACCCCCATCAGGGTATTTCACATTGTCCAAAATCCATAAGTCCATTCAACAAAGGAGCCAGTGCTCACCAGTGGTAGTCCAGGAAATCAGTCCACGCACATGAGGCCTTCGCCTCCCCCCTCATTCCTGCCATTATGGTAAGTCTCACGCTGTCCTAAAAAGGAGCATGTGGCAATGACAGTCAGTGTTTCCATCTCTGCTCTGGGGAGCATAATGGCATCCCCCTATGTCCCAAAATCGCAGACCTATCAGCAGTTTAGCAGGCACTCCTGCCGTTCCAGTGGCCACTCAGCGATGCATGTCTGGCTCCCGGGATGTCCGTTCATCTTCCTGCCACAGTTGCCTCCATTTACCTTCTGGAGCAGTGGTTCTTACCTTTTTTGAGGCACCGAACCCACCAGTTTCATATGTGCATTCACTGAACCCTTCTTCAGTGATAAATAAAATATGATTTTTTTTTCCAAATTCAAGACATAAGTATATGTTTTTTTACTGGTGCACAAAATGAGCCGTGCATGAACATCACCTTGCTCAAAGAACAAAACCAACGAAATGCATGAACTCACAACAAATTACAGTATTACTTTATTCTGGCCTCTGCCACAGAGGCTTCTCCGAACCCCTGAGACTGACTCATTGAACCCCAAGGGTTCGAAAGAACCCAGCTTATGAACCACTGTTCTGGAGTCTGTGAAACGCAACTCCAGCCCAATTGTCCTCATCTTCCAGATAGGAACTGAAAATGCCAGCTCCCGCTGCCAGGCTTGAGCCCTGGGCCGCTGCTGCCACAGGCCTTACTGCCCTGGCTCCAGCCTCAGCCGTGGCCTCCTGCCGCAGCTGGCTCTTGGAAATCTCCACAATGTCCAGGGCAATCTGCAACTCACGAACCTGTGATTCCTTCTCCAACAGCTGCTCCATTTTCAATCAAATTTCCCGAACCTGGCCGGCCTCCTTCGGTGCTTGCTCCAGCTCCAGGAATCTCTTTCTCCCACGTTTGCTCCAGCTCCTTCCACTGCTCGGTTTGAAGGTCCTGGGCAGCCTCTTCCACAGAGCTCTTGGTTTCCTCATGCATGGCTGTAAAAGTCAGCCAGCCTATGACCCCCAAAAGGACAGCCATGAGGAACCATAACAGCAGCCAGTCCTCTACTCCACCACTCAAAGGTGATGGTGGCTCCATACCGATCTGTATCGAATCCTGCCACAGACTATGCCAAATGTAAAGCCAGTGCCCATGGCCACCATCAGAGCCACCTGGCCCATGCAGGTTCGCATTAGATTCGGACATGCGATAAAGAAACAACGGACCCAAGAACTGGTAGATCATCATTAATTCTAGCTTGCACCCGACAGGCAAACAAAAACACACACTGGGCTCCAAAACCCATTCATTCAGTACTCACAAAGCTACTGACTTATCCAAGTTTCCTAGAATCTAAGGTTTCTTGCTCACCAGTCTCATTCACCTCTGTTACCCATCTTCTTCTATCTGCACAAACTCTGCACTAACTGGCTTCTCCCTCAGCACTCCACCATCTTGGCTGCTTTCCTGGCCTCCTCCATGTGGCCTTTCTCTGCTCTCCTCTCTAATGCTAATCTCAGGAACCTAGAGAGAGGGCAAGCTCCCAATCTGCCCCACTTTACAGTGTAGAAATTCAAACCTTTAATCTAATCTACAAACAAGAAGGTCTCTGGTAAAAAGTCACTTATTTGAGGCATAATTGGAAGATTCCTCATGAGAGTGCACCAACCCACATCACCCAATCAGTCAAGGGTGTGGGGAAAGCTTACTCTTAAAACTAAGCCTTAGGCTATACCTACCCGGCCTGCCCACAGCCTGTCCCCCAACATACATTAATATCAACGGACTTCCATGTGGGCAGTGCCATTAGAGAGGAGAGCAGAGAAAGGAGAGTAGATTAAGGCCATGTTTAGGAGAGGAGAAACAGCCAAGAGAGCGGAGTGCTGAGGAATAAGCCAGTTTATGCAGAGTTTATGCACAGAGAAGGAGATGGGAAACAGAGGTGAATAAGGCTGGTGAGCTAGAAACCTTTGATGCTAGCAAACTCAGATAAGTCAGTAGCTTTGTGAGCACTGAATGAGTGGGTTTGCAGTCCATTGTCTTTTTTTTCTTGCCCACCGGGTGCAAGCTAGGATTAAAGATGATGGCCCACCAGTTCTTGGCTCCGTTGTTTTATTACCGACTGTCCGAATCAAATGGGAACCTGCATGGGCCAGGAGGCTGTGATTGTGGCTACTAGCTTTACAGGTGTGGGGAAAAGCTTACTCTTAAAACTAAGGCTTAGGCTATAATGACCCGGCCTGCCCACAGCCTGTTTCCCAACACACATTAATATCAATGAACTTCCACATGGGCAGCACCATCTTTAATAAAGTGAGCATAATATATTTTATCTGCCCAACAGAGCCTTTGAGACAGGCAGGTAGAGAAACAGTGAGAAATGAGTCTGGGCCCCTCCTTCCTGACCCTCTGTCAATTTGTCCTCTTGCCTAGTGCTCCAGAATTCTGTAATGAGAAGCCCTGGGGGCCTGCAGCAGAAAGTTAGCTGAGCAGCACTGTGCCAGGACCTAGCAAGACTTTGGGGAGGGTAAGTTGGCTGAGGGTCACAGGGCCGCTAGGGGTGCATGGGGCCAGGAGGTCATCCTGCCATTTCCCTGCCTCTAGGCAGTGCAGCACTCACAGGCCCAGGCAAAAGAATTCCAGCCAGAACATTTTCTAGATATGGGAACTATGGAACAAGAAAGAGTACTCAGCCTCCTTTTTGGAGATGGCATGATTAAGCTATAGCCCTCAGGATATAGAAACATTAAGTGAATTTCAAATCTGAAGTTCTGGTATTCCCTGGTTTCAAAAGACCATAGTCCCCAAGTTGTAATGGAAAAGAATGAGGAAGTCTGGGTTAAAAAGAGGAAATTGATTGATGGTGATATATCGTATTTCCCCATGTATAAGATGCATCTTTTTTTGAAAAATTTGGGGTCTAAAAACTGGGTGTGTCTTATACAGAGATTGTAGATTTTTTTACTTGCATTTCCCACTTTTTTATGCAGATGAGGAGTTGTATGAATTTTATGATGAATAAAACCTGAGTTCAATAACTTTATGTGATACATTTTTAAATTTTGGGCCCCAAATTAGGTGCATCTTATACATAGGGAAATTCAGTAAGTCAGGACAGTAGCTAACTCCACATGGGGGCTAGATATCGACTGGGAATGAGTCTTCCCAGAAAACTTCTAGAATGCTAGAAATATTTATATCTTTTTTTAGATTTTATTTGTTTTTGGATAGAGGGGAGAGAGAGAGAGAAGGAGAGTGTTGGGCAGATAAAATATATTATGCTCATTTTGTTAAGATGGTGCTGCCCACGTGCAAGTCTGTTGATATTAATGTGTCAGGCTGTGGGACAGGCTGTGGGCAGGTCGGGTCGTTATAACCTAAGGCTTGGTTTTAGAGTAAGTTTTTCCCCACACCCTTGACTGATTGGATGATGTGGGGTGGTGCACTCTCATGAGGAATCTTCCCATTATGCCTCAGATAAGTGACTTTATGTCAGAGACTTCCTTGTTTGTAGATTGGATTAAAGGTTTGGATTTCTGCACTATAAAATGGGGCAGACAGGGAGCTTGCTTTCTCGGTTCCTGAGATTAGCATTAGAGAGGAGAGCAGAGAAAGGCCACGTGGAGGAGGCCAGGAGAAGCAACCAAGATGGTGAAGTGCTGAGGAACAAGCCAGTTTGAGCAGAGTTTGTGCTGGAGAAGGAGATGGGGAACAGAGGTGAGTAAGTCTGGTGAACTAGAAGCCTTTGATTCTAGGAAACTCGGAAAAGTCAGTAGCTTTGTGAGCACTGAATGAGTGGGTTTTGGAGCCCAGTGTGTGTTTTTACTTGCCCGCTGGGTGCAAGCTAGAATTAAAGCTGATGGCCCACCAGTTCTTGGCTCCGTTGTTTCATTACCGACTATCCGAATCTAATGCGAACCTATGCTGCCCAGGTGGCTGTGATGGTGGCCGTGGCTACTGGCTTAACAGAGAGGGAGAAAAAGCAGAGAGGAGCAGGAAGCATCTACTGGTAGTAGTTGCTTCCTGTATATGCCTTGACAGAGCAAGCCCAGAGATTTGAACTGGCGACCTTTGCTTTCTAGGTCCATGATTATCCACATGCACCATTGCAGGTCAGGCGAAATATATATATATCTTGAACTAGGTGGTTGTTATACTGGAATGCACAAATGGAAAAATTTATCCAGCTGTACACTTAGAATTAGTGTTAGTTACTCTCCTGTACAAATATTATACCTCAATAGTATTTTTTAAAAATGTTTAACAGAAAGGGGGAGAGATGGTGTTGGGCAGATAAAATATATTATGCTCACTTCATTGAGGATGGCACTGCCCACGTTCAAGTCTGTTGATATTAATGTGTGTTGGGGGACACAGGCTGTGGGCAGGCTAGGTCGTTATAGCCTAAAGCTTAGTTTTAAAAGTAAGCTTTTCCCCACACCCTTGACTGATTAGATGATGTAGGGTAATACACTCTCATGAGGAATCCTCCCATTATGCCTCAGTTAAGTGACTTTGTATCAGAGACTTCCTTGTTTTTAGATTGGATTAAAGGTTTCAATTTCACCTGACCAGGCAGTGGCACAGTGGATAGAGCATCGGACTGGGATGCGGAAGATCCAGGTTCGAGACCCCGAGCTTGCCAGCTAGAGCACGGGCCCATCTGGCTTGAGCAAAAGCTCATCAGCTTGGACCCAAGGTCGCTGGCTCCAGCCAGGGGTTGCTCAGTCTGCTGAAGGCCCATCGTCAAAGCACATGTGAGAAAGCAATCAATGAACAACTAAGGTGTCGCAATGGCAACGAAAAACTAATGATGCTCTCACCTCTCTCTGTTTCTGTCTGTCTGTCCCTATCTGTCCCTGTAAAAATAAAAAAATGTTTTCGATTTCTACACTATAATGTGGGGCAGACCAGGAGCTTGCTTGCTCTTGGTTCCTAAGATTAGCATTAGAGAGGAAAGCAGAGAAAGGCCACATAGAGGAGGCCAGAAGAAGCAGCCAAGATGGTGGAGTGCTGAGGGAGAAGCCAGTTTGTGCAGAGTTTGTGTAGAGAGAAGGAGATGGGGAACAGAGGTGAATAAGTCTGGTGAGCTAGAAATCTTTGATTCTAGGAAACTCGGATAAGGCAGTAGCTTTGTGAGCACTGAATGAGTGGGTTTTGGAGCCCAGTGTGTGTTTTTACTTGCCTACGGGTGCAAGCTAGGATTAAAGATGATGGCCCACCAGTTCTTGGCTCTGTTGTTTCATTACCGACTGTCCGAATCTAATGCAAACCTGCATGAGCCAGGTGGCTGTGATGGTGGCCTTGGCTACTGGCTTTACATTTAGCGTAGTCTGTGGCAGAATTCGATGCAGATCGGTATGGAGCCACCACCACATTTGAGTGGTGGAGTAGAGGACTGGCTGCTGTTAAGGTTCCCCATGGCTGTCCTTTTGGGGTCTTAGGTTGGCTGCCTTTTACAGCCATACGTGAGGAAACTAAGAGCTCTCTGGAAGAGGCTGCCTGGGACCTGCAAACTGAGCAGTGGAAGGGGCTGGAGGAAACGTGGGAGAAACAGATGCTGACCCTGGAGCTGGAAGAGGAGGCCGACCAGGTTTGCAAGATTCACCCGGAAATGGAGCAGCCGCTGGAGAAGGAATCTCAGATTCGTGAGTTGCAGATTGCCCTGGACATTGTGGAGGTTTCTGGGAGCCAACTGTGGCAGGAGGCCGGGGCTGAGACTGGGGTGGAGCAGCAAGGCCCGTTGCAGCGGCGACCCCTGGCTCAAGCCCGACAGCGGGAGCTGGCATTTCCAGCTCCTATTTGGAAGATGAGAAGAATTGGGCCAGAGTTGCGATTCACAGACTCCAGAAGGTAAACGGTGGCAACTTTGGTGGGAAGATGAACCGACATCCCGGGAGCCATGCATGCATCGCCGAGTGGCCACTGGAACGGCAGGGAGTGCCTGCTAAGCTGCTGATAGGTCTGCGATTTTGGGACATAAGGGTGGATGCCATCATGCTCCCCACAGCAGAGATGGAAATGCTGACTGCCATTGCCACATGATTCTCTTTAGGACAGTGTGAGACCTGCCATCATGGCAGGAATGAGTGGGGAGGCTAACACCCCATGTGTGTGGACTGATTTCCTGGACTACGACCAGAGTGAGCACTGGCTCCTTTGTTGAATAAACTTATGGATTTTAGACAATGTGAAATACCCTGATGGGGGTAAGGGGTGGCTTTGATGGAGGCCCTCCCCCTGCTCGGGAAGCCTTTCAAATGGCAAGAGAGAAGGCCAAGGACATTTTGCACTTTTGGCAAAGTGCTCAGAGACTGGTGAAGTGTATCTTTGCAATTGTTGAAATTGTATGATTTGTCATGTATTTGTAATCTGTGTAATATACCTAATTTCTTTGTACAGGGATGCCGGTGGTATAGATTGTGGGTAGTAAAGTGAGCATAGGAGTGGATTGTTGGGCAGATAAAATATATTATGCTCACTTCGTTGAGGATGGCACTGCCCATGTTCAAGTCTGTTGATATTAATGTGTGTTGGGGGACACAGGCTGTGGGCAGGCTGGGTCGTTATAGCCTAAAGCTTAGTTTTAAAAGTAAGCTTTTCCCCACACCCTTGACTGATTGGATGATGTGGGGTAGTACAGTCTCACGAGGAATCCTCTCATTATGCCTCAGATAAGTGACTTTGTATCAGAGACTTCCTTGTTTGTAGATTGAATTAAAGCAGTGGTTCTTAACCTTTTTTGAGGTATGGAACCCACCAGTTTCTTATGCGCATTCACCGAACCCTTCTTTAGTGATAAATAAAATATGATTTTTTTCCCCAAATTCAAGACATAGGTATATGTTTTTTTACTGGTGCACAAAATAAGCCGTGCGTGAACATCACCTCACTCAAAGAACAAAACCAACAAAGTGCATGAACTCACAACAAATTACGGTATTTCTTTATTCTGGCCTCCGCAGCAGAGGCTTCTCCGAACCCCTGAGACCAACTCATCCAACCCCTAGGGTTCGATAGAACCCAGGTTAAGAACCACTGGATTAAATGTTTCGATTTTGAAAGATTGCTGGGTGCCGCCGATGAATGAACGAAGAGCCGAAACAGCCAAATGAGCAAAAGTCAGGCTTTATTGGGAGGACTCCGGGCGAGTTCACTGACCCTCGGATGTGAGTCTGTGAAGGCGCGCCCGGGAGGGTGTTTGGGTTTTTTATATCTGCAGAGGGGGAAGGATGGTAACGGTTGACCGGGTGAGGCGTGCAGTTCCTGGAACGGCCTTGGGGACAGACAGTTCCAAGAATTTGGGCGTGTGCGGTTTGAGCAAGATTAACAATTATCAGAAAGCTCAGGGCCAGGGAGGGTTTCACTACCCAACCCAGAGGCAACTACCGGACAGATTTCTACACTATAAAGTGGGGCAGACAGAGAGCTTGCTCTCAGTTCCTGAGATTAGCATTAGAGAGGAGAGCAGAGTAAGGCCACGTGGAGGAGAGGAGAAGCAGCCAAGATGGCAGTGTGCTGAAGGAGAAGCCAGTTTTGGCAGAGTTTGTGCAGAGAGAGGGAGATGGGGAACAGAGGTGAATAAGTCTGGTGAGCTAGAAGCCTTTGATTCTAGGAAACTCGGATAAGTCAGTAGCTTTGTGAGCACTGAATGAATGGGTTTTGGAGTCCAGTGTGTGTTGTTACTTGCCTGCCGTTTGCAACCTAGGATTAAAGCAGATGGGTCACCAGTTCTTGGCTTCGTTGTTTCATTACCGACTGTCTGAATCTAATGCAAACCTGCATGGGCCAGGCAGCTGTGATGGTGGCCTTGGCCGCTGGCTTCACAGATAGGAAGTAGGTGGTGGTTAGATGGAGTGAGAGGCAACATGAAGGGTGAATGACGGGCCTACAAACATGGCGGATTCCTACACCTACAGCCATTCTGTGAACAGTGTTTTGACCCCACTTCCCAGTGTGGGCGTTTGCCCAAGGTCACGCAGCAAGAGGCAGAGCCAGCTCAAACCTATTGCAAAGCCCAGGATCCTTCCACTCCTCCTTTGCATAAGTTATGCATGGAATTCGGGCTCTGGAAGACCAGATAAACACCTCTGTCCACCAGTCCAGGTCTCCTTGAGCTCTGAGGTCCTAGTAGTCTGTGATTAAGTGAGAGGTGAGAGTGAAGGGGCATGCTCTTCTCCCAGGAGGAGCAGAGGCCAGGTGTACAGTGGAGGGCTGGCCTCCCTCCCTCTGCATCCCTTCCACCCAGCATTTATCTGCTTGTGAGAAGGCCAGAGTTTATCAATGCTACTCTCAATTATGCTGCCCATCTGTCTCCGCAGCTCAGGGGGACCTGGCACTAAAGCTGTGGAAGGCCAGGCAATCGATCACCGCCTGCCTGCCCGCCCGCTCCTCCTGCCAGACCCCTGGCTCCCAGAGGCAGGGTGGAGGCACTAGGGAATGGGGTGGGGGGAGGGGGATGAAGAGGCTGGAGGAGCAGTGATTGAGATGTGGCCGCAGCATAGGAACTGTGCTGGGGGCAGGACCTGAGAAGGAGGGAAGGGCGGCTCTAGCTCCTGACAACAGCTTTTCCAAATCTCTTCATTTAGAGCTTTGTCAAGGGTCTTACTTTATAATAATCCATTCCACACCTGCTGAACCCAGAGCAGCTGCCTGGAGGAGGTGAGTCCAATGGGCTTGCAGAGCCAGCCCTTTCAAGAGAAAACTTTTGCCTTGTGTGGGCAACCTTGCTTCCCTGATTGTGGCCCCTGGGCTTTATTTCTCGTGTTGCTGAAGGCCCTGTGGCCAGCAGTGCTGGCCAAAAATGCCACCCCCAGTCAGAGGCAGGCTGGGGTCCATATCAGGCCTCCTGGCTCTATTTGCCTTTGGGTTGCCAGGCCCAGCCACACTCACAGAGGAACAGTGTCTTCTCTAAGCTGTCCTGCTAGTAGGTCACTAGCCAGAGTCTAGGAATAGTGTCTGAGGGACCTGGCAGGTGGCCAGGGAGAAGGAGCTCAGGACCTGGTCATCTCTGAAGGGATTTGCACCCGAGGCTGGCACACTGACCCAGTGCTACACTCTGCTCCCATAAAGAGGCATTGAGCTGCCAGGCGGTGAGCACTGGCTAGCCTAGCGGCTCAGGTTATAGAGTCAAAACCCTGGGTTAGCCTCTCAGAGCCTCAGTTACTTCCCCTGCAAAAGGAGACTAAATCCCTTCTCTGTCTACACGAAGGGTTGTGGGAAGATTATACATTTCACAATTTGTATCCATTCACAAGTACTCTCTCATGCTAAGTCCTACACTCTGCACTGTGGGGACACAGATAGTACGTAAGATATGGCCCATGCTGCGAGGAGCTTGAAATCCAGTTGGGGAAAATGTACATGTGATAGTCTGAAAACCCCCACTCAACCGGAAGATTATGGATAAAAGACAATTAGCTTTCTCTGAGCTCCCAGCAGAAATTGCTAATAAGCCTGTATGAGTGGTGTTGGGCAGTTGGAATATATTAAGCTCACTTTGTTAAAGATGGCGCTGCCCATGTGCAAGTCCGTTGATATTAATGTGTGTTGGGGAACAGGCTGTGGGCAGGCCTGGTCGTTATAGCCTAAGGCTTAGTTTTAAGAGTAAGCTTTTCCCCATACCCTTGACTGATTGGATGATGTGGGGTGGTGCACTCTCATGAGGAATCCTCCCATTATGCCTCAGATAAGTGACTTTGTATCAGAGACTTCCTTGTTTGCTGATTAAAGGTTTGGATTTCTACACTATAAAGTAGGGCAGACCAGGAGCTTGCTCTCTCTCGGTTCCTGAGGTTAGCATTAGAGAGGAGAGCAGAGTAAGGCCATATGGAGGCCAGGAGAAGCAACCAAGATGGTGGAGTGCTGAGGGAGAAGCCAGTTTGAGCAGAGTTTGTGCAGAGAGAGGGAGATGGGGAACAGAGGTGAATAAGGCTGGTGAGCTAGACCTTTGATTCTAGGAAACTCCGATAAGTCAGTAGCTTTGTGAGCACTGAATGAGTGGGTTTTTGAGCCAGTGTGTGTTTTTACTTGCCCGCCGGGTGCAAGCTAGGATTAAAGCGGATGGCTCACCAGTTCTTGGCTCCGTTGTTTCTTTACCATCTGTCCGAATCTAATGTGAACCTGCATGGGCCAGACGGCTGTGATGGTGGCCGCAGGCACTGGCTTTACAAGTGGGCTGTGTGCAAGACAACTTTAAATGACAATGGCAGGTGAGTGGGTAGCTCTGAGTTCTACCCTGGAAGGGGCTGCATGCTCAGCAGCCACAGGGAGCACTTGTTAGGCCTTTGCAAGCCCGGGATCAGAGTTGTGTGAAATGAGGCATCAAGCCACTGCCTTCCTCTGGGTGCTGAGCCCCAGGCCGGGCCTCCTGGGGAGAAGCAGGAGCATTGCCTCAATGGTCCATTCCAGCCAGAGGGGGCAGGGAAGGAGGGTGCTGGCTAGGGGGCAGGGAAAGACCAGTCTCTGCAGGGTGGTAATTGTTTTAAACTGTCTCTCCATCACAAAAGTGTTAAAACAAAGGTCTTGGAGGAGGAGCTACGCCTGGGACTCAGGAGGGTCTGAGGCGCTAGGGGCCCAGCTGAAGGCCCTTCTCCACCCACTCCAGCTTTCTCTCTGCTTATGAATGGTCCTGGGCTCTCCTAATCACTTTGCATTTTTTGTCCTGCCAGAGAGGCAGTCTTTAAAGGTGTGACATGTGTATTGTCCATTTCTGCTCACAGCTCCTGACCCCACCACATGGGGGCAACGTTGAACTTAATAGAGGCTTGTCAAGCCCTCGGATTAAACTCCTGTTCCCCTAAGAAGTCCTGTTTGGAGGGCCTCCCAACCCCAAGAGGTGAATGGAGCTGGAAGGAAACTAACATTTATTGAGCTCTTTCTGTGTGTAACACCCTCAATTCCTTTAATCCCAATGACAACTTCATTTATACTTAAGGAACAGACACTCAGAGAAGTCAGTAACTGTTCCCAGGGTGCTATGATAGAAAGTGGTAAGTACGTAATAGTAAGATCTCCTTACTATAGAGCTGGTGGTTTCTGCTCTCTCATGCCAGGTTCAGTCAGGAAGCAGAACCACTGGCCTTAGATCCAGTTCCATCACAAGGCCCTTCGGGAACTCAGCTTATCCCTGCTGCCTCATCACCCACACAGCACACCATAGATGTCCCTGTTCCTGACCACCAGTGGTGGGCTTGGGTGACGGCTCCCTGGGCTCCCCTTGCACATGTATGTGTACATATGTGTTTGTTTGCCAGAATTTTATGTGTCAGTGCCCACATACTCCTACACAAAACCTCTGTGCGAGCCTGACCTATGGTGGCGCAGTGGATAAAGTGTCGACCTGGGAACACTGAGGTTGCCAGTTCAAAACCCTGCACTGGTCTGGTCAAGGCACATATGGGAGTTGATGCTTCTAGCTCCTCCCCCCTTTCTCTCTCTCTCTCTCTCTCTCTCTCTCTCTGTCTCCTCTCTAAAATAAATAAAAAGAAATTTTTTTAAAAATTAAAAAAAAACCTCTGTGCATTTTAAGTCACGTTGTTTTTCCCACTTTCAGAAATACTACAAAAGAAGGTGGGAGGTAGTTAGATGTAAACAGGCATGTTGCTCTCCTGCGCAGGGAGGGTAAAATGCCTCCAACCGCTGCCCCACCCGGCCCCAGGCTCCTGGACACAGGATGAAGTGGGCAAAGAGCTGAGAGGCACCTGTCTGAAAGGTGGTAGGAGACACAGTCCCCAGCTTCCCAAAGTTCCCTAATAAGGAGTCATCACCCAAGGAGACAAGAATCGGCAGCCACCGGTGCACCCCAGGGTGTCCAAGGTAGGCTCTAGACAGACCTAGGAACCAAGAACGGTGTAACTGGCACAAGCTCCAGACTTGGGTAGATTCCTGTCTCTTATCACTTACCAGCTATGAGGCAAATACTTTAATCTCTTCCAAAACTCAATTTTTTCATCTGCAAACTTAATGCTTATCTTGTAGACTAGTTATGGAGGCTAAAATCAGAAAAGGGCATTCAAAGTCCTTGAAGAGTCCTGGCACATTGCAGGTATTCAGTAAACATGTGTGCACTTCCCTGATGCCTGCAAGTCAAAGAATACCACCCAAATCAGAACTCCATGGAGCGGTCAGACTAGGCCTAGGAAGCTCGTGTTCTTCCCATTTTGGTCCTAGGACATGGCTGGATTTGCCTCCAGAGTGATGCAACCTGGCTATGGAATCTGAGAGAACCTGATTGGTCCCATGGGTTGGGAGGGAGGGAACAGCAAGGGCTTGGGGTAGTGATGAAGGTGGGCATGACGTCCTGTGGGGAGGGGCCCTGAGCCACAGAGATGGATTCATACAATAAACACTGGGCACCTGCCCTGTGCTACAAACACCATGGTGAGCAATGATGACATGGACTCCCTTACATGGGAAGACGTTTCCACATGATATGGTCAGGGCTGTGACAGGAGGAAGCATGGCGCCCTGTAAAAGTGTAAAGCAGGCCCCTTAGCCAGCCAGGGCTGGGAGGTTTGGGAGTTTTCCGTAGGAAGTGACTGACCTTAAAAGTTGAGTCTTGCCTGACCAGGCGGTGGCGCAGTGGATAGATCATCGGACTGGGATGTGGAAGACCCCGAGCTCGCCAGCTTGAGTGCGGGCCCATCTGGCTTGAGCAAAAAGCTCGTCAGCTTGGACCCAATGTCGCTGGCTCCAGCAAGGGGTTGCTCGGTCTGCTGAAGACCTGCAGTCAAGGCACATGTGAGAAAGCAATTAATGAACAGCTAAGGTGTTGCGACAGCAATGAAAAACTAATGATTGATGCTTCTCACCTCTCTTCGTTCCTGTCTGTCTGTTTCTATCTATCCCTCTCTCTGACTCTCTCTCTCTCTCTGTACCTGTAAAAAAAAAAAAAAAAAAAAAAAAAAGTTGAGTCTTGAAGAACAAGTAGAGGTTACCTGGGAGACAATGAAAAGGAGACGTGGCAAGGGGGACACATCAGAGTAACTTCAGCCTGAAAGGGTTATATTGTACACAGTGGGTAAGTGGATGGCAGCAAGAGAAGCCAGGAGGATTGGCTGGGGCCAGGTCATATAAGGTCTTACCTACAGGGCTAAGGAGCTCAGATCCAGACTTCTTAATCCCAACACCCGGCTGCTCAGCCAGCAGTTGGGAAAGGGAAAGCCCTGCCTCCAGGTAGGGAAGTTGGCAAAACCTCAAGCTGCGCCCCACCCTAGAAGAAATTAAACAGACCCCAGGCAGGACCGCCCCTTCCCCAGACTCTCTGGGTATAGCAGTGGTAGTCAACCTGGTTCCTACCGCCCACTAGTGGGTGTTCCAGCTTTCATGATGGGCAGTAGCGGAGCAACCAAAATATAAATAAAAAGATTTAACTATAGTATGTTGTTTTATAAAGATTTATTCTACCAAACTTAGCGAAAATCCCACATAAAGTACTTGGTAAGTAATTATTATTATATGATTTAACTTGCTGTAACTCTGCTTTATAAATTTTATAAAATAAAGTTACTTCCCTACTTTATAAATCACCATTACTGTGGAACCTGTTGGCGGTTAGAAAATTTTACTACTAACAGAGATACAAAAGTGGGCGGTAGGTATAAAAAGGTTGACTACCCTGGGGTATAGGGTCAGGGGCCACTGCCTTTTAATTTCCAGAGTCCTGGGAGTCCACCGTGGAATTTAGAAGCTGCACTTATTTTCCTCACCCCCTGTCTACACCACTCAGAGGAACATCCAGAAACTACCCCTTTATTTGCCATTTACTGAGTGAGCCAAGGAGGTGGGGAAGAGAGATGTAAGAAAGCTTTGGAGAGTCTACTTCACATCTCTCTGGGTTCAGGGCTCCAAAGATGACTGTAATTGCAGCTACACACACACACACACACACACACACACCTTTTCTGGGTATTCTGGAATCTTCTAAGGCCTAATCTCTTCCTCTTTTCCTGAAGACTCACAACCGCTTACTTCCTGCCTCAAGTCCTAGAAAGGACACTAAAGCCTAAGGATTGTAGAAGGGAACTTGGGAGACCCACTCTGCTCAGCTCATTCGGCCTCTTGAGTCAGAGTGGGGGACGGGAAGAGGGGCTGGATTCTGCTTCTCTGCCACCTACTTAATTTTACCTCCTCTTCTCCAGGGCTGCCATGCTGGGGCATGTCGATGAGTGAGCAGGCCAAGAGGACAAGGATGGAGAGCCGCACCCAGGAGGGCAAGAAGTGATGCCCACCCATCCCCATGACCGCCCTGGGGTGGGGGGTCTTCAGGCCCTGGCAGGCTGCTGACCCTCAGCCTGCAAACTGCTAAGAGCAGAAGAACTTCAGACTTTTCCTGTGGATGGTCCTCTCCCCTGCGGTTCCACCATGAGGCTCCTTGTGGCCCCCCTCTTGCTAGCTTGGGTGGCTTGTGCCACTGCTGCTGTACCTGTGGTCCCCTGGCGTGTGCCCTGCCCCCCTCAGTGTGCCTGCCAGATCCGGCCCTGGTATACACCCCGCTCGTCCTACCGTGAGGCCACTACCGTGGACTGCAATGACCTGTTCCTAACAGCCGTGCCCCCAGCGCTGCCCGCGGGCACTCAGACCCTGCTGCTGCAGAGCAATGGCATAGTCCGTGTGGACCGGAGTGAGCTCAGCTATCTGGCCAACCTCACAGAGCTGGACCTGTCCCAGAACAGCTTCTCAGACGCCCGAGACTGTGATTTCCGTGCCCTGCCTCAGCTGCTGAGCCTGCACCTGGAGGAGAACCAGCTGACCTGGCTGGAGGACCACAGCTTTGCAGGTCTGGCCAGCCTACAGGAGCTCTATCTCAACCACAACCAGCTGTGCCGCATTGCCCCCCGGGCCTTCGCCGGCCTCGGCAACCTGCTCCGGCTGCACCTCAACTCCAACTTGCTGAGGGCCGTGGACAGCCGCTGGTTTGAGATGTTGCCCAACCTGGAGATCCTCATGATTGGGGGCAACAAGGTGGACACCATCCTGGACATGAACTTTCGGCCCCTGGCCAACCTGCGCAGCCTGGTGCTGGCAGGCATGAACCTTCGGGAAATCTCCGACTATGCCCTGGAGGGGCTGCAAAGCCTAGAGAGCCTCTCTTTCTATGACAACCAACTGGTCCAGGTGCCCAGGCGGGCACTGGAGCAGGTGCCTGGGCTCAAGTTCCTGGACTTGAACAAGAATCCACTCCAGCGGGTGGGGCCGGGGGACTTCACCAACATGCTGCACCTCAAGGAGCTGGGGCTGAACAACATGGAGGAGCTGGTTTCCATTGACAAGTTTGCCCTGGTCAACCTCCCCGAGCTGACCAAGCTAGACATCACCAACAACCCCCGGCTGTCCTTCATCCACCCCCGCGCCTTCCACCATCTGCCGCAGATGGAGACCCTCATGCTCAACAACAACGCACTCAGTGCCTTGCACCGGCAGACCGTGGAGTCCCTGCCCAACCTACAGGAGGTGGGTCTTCACGGCAATCCCATCCGCTGTGACTGTGTCATCCGCTGGGCAAATGAAACTGGCACCCGTGTCCGCTTCATTGAGCCACAGTCCACCCTGTGTGCTGAGCCGCCGGACCTCCAGCGCCGCCCGGTCCGAGAGGTGCCCTTCCGAGAGATGACGGACCACTGTCTGCCCCTCATCTCTCCCCGTAGCTTCCCCCCCAGCATTCACATGGCCAGGGGAGCGAGGCTGGTTCTGCATTGCCGGGCGCTGGCGGAACCAGAACCTGAGATCTACTGGGTCACTCCAGCCGGGGTTAGACTGACAGCTGCCCACGTAGGCAGGAGATACCGGGTATACCCTGAGGGGACCCTGGAGCTGCGGAGGGTGACAGTGGAAGAGGCAGGGCTGTACACCTGTGTGGCCCAGAACCTGGTGGGGGCTGATACTAAGACAGTTAGTGTGGTGGTTGACCCGGCTCCCATACAGCTGGGCAGGGTCAAGGAATGGGGACTAGAACTCCGTGTGCAGGAGACCCACCCCTATCACATCCTGTTATCTTGGGTCTCCCCACCCAACACCGTCTCAACCAATCTCACCTGGTCCAGCGCCTCCTCCGTCCGGGGTCAGGGGCCCACTGCTCTGGCCCGCCTGCCTCGGGGCACCCACAGCTACAACATCACCCGCCTCCTTCCGGCCACAGAGTACTGGGCCTGCCTGCAAGTGGCCTTTGCTGATGCCCACACCCAGTTGGCTTGTGTATGGGCCAGGACTAAAGAGGCCATTCCTTGCCACAGAGTCTTAGGGGACAGACCTGGGCTCATAGCCATCCTGGCCCTGGCCATCCTCCTGCTGGCAGCTGGGCTAGCAGCCCACCTTGGGACTGGCCAGTCCAAGCAGGGGGTGGGTGGGCAGCCTCTCCTTCCAGCCTGGGCTTTCTGGGGCTGGGGTGCTCCTTCAGTCCGGGTGGTATCTGCGCCCCTTGTCCTGCCCTGGAATCTGGGATGGAAGCTGCCCACGTCCTTAGAAGGGGAGACACTATCACCACCATTGTCTCAAAATTCTTAGAGCTCATCCTGCTCTCAGCAGTAGAGAAATAACTAGAACTACTTTTTAACAAAAGGGAAGCAACCTGGGCCAGATGTCCCACCAAGAAAATGACATGAGCCTACGTGCTGGAGGCCTGACAGCTGGACCAAGACAGATAGGGCTTTGTAGCCCCAGGGGCTGCTCCCATGGCCTCCAAAACGTGGTCCTTACCTTCTGGGGGCCCTGCTGCCTTTTTTAGGAGCATCTGCAAAGGACAGAAGGATCTGGCTAGAACCTCCCACCACCCTGGTTGTCTACATGCCCAGAGGCTCCTAGGCTGCCACCTGGATGTCCCCTGCCTATGTCCCCAGGCCCTTGGCCCACAGGATGTTCCCCTCCTCCTCTGTTTCACTGTATGGTCTCAGTTGCTTGCTCTTTCCCCTTCTGGGCAAGAGCTGAAGAGGCCTCTCCTTCATCGAGAGGACCGCCTCCTGAGAGGTCCCCAACCTGCTCTGAAGGACATTTGGAAAGAGGCTACCCAGCTGGCACTCTGAGGTTGACTTTCTATAGGCAATTTTGTACCTTTGTGGAGAAATGTGTCACCTACCCCCAACCCAATTCACTATTTTCTCCTGTTTTATAAAAATAAAACTAAATAAGAAAAATATAATAAGGGGGAAAGGAATTAGTACTGAATATAAACTCAGAGCTCTCTGCTCTGGAATCCCTTTAAAGCCCAGAGGGTGACCGAGGGAGGCGCTGGAACAGACCAGGAGAAAGGAAAGGAGGGGAAACGGCAAATGAGGACACAGGTTTTCCCTTTGGTTTGAATGATGGTCTCTCCAGACAGTCCTGTAATTGTGAGCCAGAGCCACTGACAGGGAGAAGGCACAGGAGGCCAGGAGGGGGTGTGGTAGACAAATGGAGTAAAAGCCAGAGATGGAGGAAGTGGAAATTTCCATCACCAAACATCGCCACCCTTTTTACTCTCTGATAAGCAATTAACATGCCAGTGCGTAAGAAGCACTTCCCAGACCTATTTCTAATTAAACAAACCCAAGAGGCAGAGTCATGCAGAGAATGGCAGATCATCAAGACAGCAAGAATTTGGGCTCACTGGGGCAGGAGGGGGTGTGGGGTGATAGAGGATTTGAGGAGGGGAGGGCTGTGGGACAAGGATATCGCTGCATTTATCTTTCCAGTGCATTTCAGTATAGTTTTTTCCTGTTTTATAAAAATATATATATATATATATATATATAATTCAGAGGCAAGGCTCAAGGTTGCTATGGCCAGCCGATGGGGCGGCTCCAGAGCACGAGGCCCCTGGCCACACGTGTGTCTGAGATTGTCTGGGGAAAGTCATTGGGTTCCTGAGACTGAAAAGAAGCAATATGTGCTACAGACTTCTTAGAGGCTGCTCTAAGCTGCCATTGAGACTCAAATGGTAGAAACCAGACTGGGAGAGAGAGCATCAGGCCCACGGGACCTAGAGAGAGCACACTCATCCCGAGCCAGAGGGTAGTGCTCCTCACTCGGTGAGCATAGGCGGGCAGGGTTGTCTGAAGACCTTCACAAACCTTTTTCCTCTTAGGCAGGTCACCCTGCCTCAGAATCACCCCAGGGCTTGTGAAACACGAATAGCTGGGCCCACAGAGTTTGTGATCTAGATCTCGGACAGGACCTGAGAATTTGCATTTCTAAGTAGTTTTCAGGCTAGGCTGTTGGATCCTGCTCCAGGCTATACCTGGAGAGAGCTGGGGAAGGGACCGGAGGATGGCCCCTCCTGGTGGGCTGCTCTGGTCAGCAGCCCCATTCACATGCACTCTTTCCTGTGGGCCAGTGATGTGTTCTTTAGGGGAGGAGGGGGCTGGGCAAGCAGTACATGACCAACACGCTCCCTTCCCCTCCGGCACTCGTGACTAACACTCCTGACACCTCCAGCATTCTTTCCTAACGAACTTTGGGATCACCACAGCTGTGTTCCAGGCAGCTCTGCCAACTGACTGGAGCTGGCCTTGGGCTCTAGCCTATTCCCCATCTGTGAGGGTTGGACTCATCCTCTGTAATTCAGAAGGTCAGTGGGGAAGAGGCAGGCAGGGCCTTTGCAGATCACGGAAAACTGGAGCTGGCAATCAATGCCTCTCCTTTCCTCTAGGACGATCGGCAGTAGCTCCCCGTCTGGAAGGGCCCACATGGCGCTGAGATGCGATGTGTTGTTCCCTAAATAAGCACCCAGAACCCTGGGAAGCCCTGCCACCCTCTCCCATCAGCATCTCCACAGCAGAGTAACCCGGAAAGGGAGCAGCGGCCCAGCAGGAGGCCCAGGTCCTGCTAGCTCAGAATCCTCCAATGCACCTGGGCTCAGAAGGTGAAAGACATCTCTGCTACCTTCCTTTCCCTCAGGCTCCTCAGCTACAGACAGGAAGCCCTGAGAGATGGGGGGACCCTGCGAGAGGGGACACCATGCTGGTTCCCAGTCTCCACGGGTCCGGGGGTCCGGCTGCACTGCTGCTTCCCAGATGCTGTGGAGCTTACAGCTGCTTGAGTCCTCGAAAATGACTTGCTTCTTCTGAGGAAGATAAGGCAGTTAAGGTGATTTAACCTGTCTTTCAACTGAATCCCCATGTCCTAAACACATTGGCTCCCCTGGGGGAGGTTAGGTGAGCTGGGGAGGCGGCCTTCTCTCTCCTGGAAAGAGGTGATGCTGCAGGAACATAGCCAGTTAGGGAGAAGGAGAAAGGGGACTTTATGGGTTGCGGCGTCCAGGATAGTGAGAAACTGAGAAGATAAGAGTGAGCAGCCTCGACCTGGTATGGGGCTGGGTATGTGACTCAGGGGTGTTCCGACCAGGCAGGTGGACAGAGGGGCCATGCCCTGTATGTCTATCAACACAACCTACGTGGCATTTGAAGTCCTTGTTTTCACACTAGACTGAAACATGGTGAATTTAAAACAGACAAAATAATTACTTACCTGGTCTCTTCTGTACATTTAAGATTGCTTTTTTTAAAACTCTAAATAGAAAGCAATATTTATTTCTGTTTAAATTTTGTTATGTAAGGCCTGTCATTTCCATTCATCGAGATGATTTTTAAAACTCAGCCTAACTGTGAACTGTATTAGCTTTCTCTCCCTAGTGCATGCCGCTGCTTGATTCTGTCTGTCCTGCCTTCCATGTCCTCATCCGTGGCTCAGATAGGGTATGGAGCAGACCTGGCTGGTACGTTCTGTGGCTCGCCACAACAGCCTTCCCACCAGCCTGACATGGGTCTGCCAATCAATGTGTCTAGTGTGGCGGCTCAGACAACTGCAAACCACTTATATATACTATCTTGCAGGGACATTTCTGCGTTCTCCCTTGAGGCTAACTTTGTGGGAGTCACTGTCAAAATGCGGAGATAGTAAGTTTGTGGCATTCCTGGGAGCTATCAGTCTAGTCCTTGTATCACAGAAGTAAATGAGGTTGGCTGATCTAGTGTAAGATGACCAATTGGGACCTCCCTGGCCTTAGTACTGTAAGCCCCTTATTTTAGGAACTCTCAGTCTTGGGCAAACTAGGATGGTGGGTCACCCACATCTAGTGAACTCTTTCTAAGTATAGCAAGACATCTTTCTCCCTCCCTTCCTCCTCTCTCCCTCCCAATCAAAATGTTTCATAAACATGACTATACGGTAGGCACTGTTCCAGGGACTGGGATGGAGCTAAAACTGAGCTCAACCTTGCATTTTGGTGAAGGGAGAAAGCAGATGAACAGGACCAGTAAGTGAGAATACAGAGTGTGCTGGATGGTAATGAGTGCTACGGAGAAAATGATGAGTCAGGGAAGGAAGAGGATGAGAAGAGGTGTGAGGGCTGACACAGGGTGCACAGCACAGGCCTGTTGAGAAGGTGACATTTGGGAGAGAGAAGCAAGCAGTTACCTGGTGGAATTATGATCCAGGCAAGAAGAATAGCATGGGCCAAGGCCAAGAGCAAGGAGGCTAGTGTGGCCAGAGCAAGAGAGGGAGGGCAAAGAGTAACTGTGAAACCCAAGGTCAGAGAGGTAGCTGGGCAATTGCTTTGAGCTTTGTAGGCCACTGGGAGGACTTGGGCTTTTCTTTTCAGTGGGGTGAGGGGGTGGGGGGCACTGGAGGGTCCTGAGCAGACATGGCATGATTTGACATAAGGGGATCCCTCTGGTTGCTAGACTGAGAACAGCATGGTGGTGTAGGGTGGTGAGGGCAGAAGCAGAGAGGCCAGTTAGGAGTCCACTGCAATCATCATGTCAGTTTAATCACTGCTTCTAGAACTTTGCTAGGGATGGACATCAAATACACTACTGTAGTTTCTAATTCGACCCTTTAACCTAGTTTTGAAAATCAAAGCCATTATTTACTCTTCCACAGGATCCTGACTCCTCTGCCTTTCCCCATGAATCTTCAAAAGTAGCTCACGTAAATCAAGGTTCCGACATTACATTTGCAAATCTGTTGGCACCCTGCCTCATAACAGAGAGACTGGATCCCATTCAAGGTAGTCAGGAATGAACTTCAGTAGCCTTCAGTTCCATCTTAGCTCTGTTTGTCATCCAAGCACGTCATTTCAAGGAAGAGAGAGCAGTGACAGGAGGAGTCCCTTATCCTGCCCTTCCTCTGTCACCACTGACAACACAAGGGCTGTTCCAGACCTGATGTTTACCTTTCTTCTTGATGATTTTATCATAAGAACTCTTGTGTGTTCCTCATAGGTTTCACAAGTGTCCAGTCACCTGGCTTTAATCTTCCCAGTATGGTTCTTTTTTTTTTTTTTTTTTTTTTACAGGGACAGAGAGAGAGATACACAGAAACAGAGAGAGATGAGTAGCATCAATCATCAGTTTTTCGTTGTGACACCTTAGTTGTTCATTGATTGCTTTCTCACATGTGCCTTGACCGCGGACCTTCAGCAGACCGAGTAACCCCTTGCTCAAGCCAGTGACCTTGGGTCCAAGCTGGTGAGCTTTTTGCTCAAGCCAGATGAGCCTGCGCTCAAGCTGGCAACCTCGGGGTCTCAAACCTGGGTCCTTCCGCATCCCAGTTCCATGCTCTATCCACTGCGCCACCGCCTGATCAGGCTCCAGTATGGTTCTTACTCATTTGTGCTTTCCTTTTGCAGTTGCCCTTTGACCAACACCATCTCCATGTGTTTTTTTATAGACTTGTAATAATGACCAGCTAACAATGAGTACTTACTGTATGCTAGGCATTCTAGTACAGATTTCACACACATTATTTCATTTCACTCACAGCCATTTTACTAAGTAGATATTATTATTCCCATTTTATAAATTCAGATATCAGACCTCAGAAAGGTTCAATGACTTAGCCAAGGTCACACAGCTAGTACGTGGCAGAGTCAGGATTCAAAAGCTGTATGATTCCCAAAGCTCTGTCCTAACCTTGCTACTTCACTAGATTCAAATTCATATACTTTAAAAGTATGTCAATAGTTTTTCAAGAACTTCTAAAATTTGTGTGCAGATTTTAGAGAGCTCCCTGTGCGGCCGCTTTTATTTTTAGATGTTGCCCTCCTTTTTTTTATTCAGGATAATTTATGACTTTATTGTCAGGACTTCAGTTTTAAAACCTCTTGAGCTATATTGTCTTGAGAATCACAGCTTCTGATTCTTTTCTCTGAATTTTTTAAACATGCATTTTAGAAGTCAGGGTATATCTCATTTTGCCCCTTCACCGTTATCTTTCTTAGATTACCAAGAACTCTAAAATTCCACATGGCTTCCTCTGGAGATTTTGATCTCTCCCCTCACCATCAGTTCTTCTTTGTTACTCAGAGTTACATCCAGAACAGCCTTTGCCTGTGGGCTTCTTTTGCCTCTGAGCTCAGACATCAGCAGGCAAATCAGGAGCTCACCGAAAGCTCCATGCTGAGTTGAGCAACGCACGAAGCACATGTCTTGGTGGCAGGAGTCCCACCACTGCTTCATCCAGCCTCCATGCCCATTTCTTAGCACTGATTAGAAAACACAGTCCCTACAGCCTCCTTCTAGCCAAGTGGTCCATGTCATTCCCATGCCTCAATGCCCTCCTGAGCCATTCCCCTTCTGTCTTCATCCGAAAGCTGGTTCCGCTTCTTGTGACTTCCCATTCCCCAGCTGTCAGGATTCAGTGCCCTGCCCTCCTCCATATCCCCCAGTTCTTTGTACCCGTCCAGGTTCCCTTTTCTACAGTCCCCAGCAATGAACCCAGAGTTCTTCTCTGCCTTGTTTGTAGAAATTTCCAATTACCACAGTCACTCACCCCCATCTGCAGCACCACAGAATTTACCCAAGGTCACACTACTAATGAGGGTAGAGCTAGAGTCTGAACCCAGGTCTTTAATTCCGAATTCCTATGCGCTATTCACCTGCTCACATTAAAACACCTTCTACCTGTCTGGCCTGTGGTAGCGCAGTGGATAATGTGTCTACCGGGAATGCTGAGGTCGCCGGTTTGAAACCCTGGGCTTGCCTGGTCAAGGCACATACGAGTAGCAACTACTACATACCAGTTGATGTTTCCCACTCCTCCCCTTCCCACCTTTCTCTCTTCCTCTCTCTGAAATCAATAAATAAGATCTTAAAAAAAGAAAAGACAAAAACAAACAAAAAACACCTTCTAAAAAATACAAGCACGTAAGGGCAGTGAACTCCTCTCGAGGGTGTGTGGTGCTACCCAGAAACAATCAGGTACTATCACTTGCACCAACAAGGATTACGGGAGCCAGGTATGTGGGAGCAGAGCTGATCAGGTCAAAGAGCCCTGGGAAGATAAGTGCATGTATCTCCAACTCAAAAGGCACTGATTGGTAAAATCCCTCACAGCCAAAGCCTGCCTTGCAGAACCATCTGTTCAGGCCCCTGCCATCTAATGGCCTCGATATCATTATCTCCATTCATTTTACAGTGAGGGTGGAGGGGAACTAGACTCTGGTCTCTTGGCTCAAGCCAGGGCTGAACTGAGAGTCAGTGGCCATACCCCTCAGTGATTCAAAATGACGTGGAAAGTCCATGAACCACTGAATTGCTGACAAATCTTTCTGCTTATGTGCATATGTGAAATTTTCTGGAGAGATGCCACCTTGCATTTGATAAGATTCTGAAATGGGTCCAAAACCCAGAAAATCCAAGAATTGTTGCATTAGAGGGCCTGAGAGTCACAACCACAGCTACAGGACTCTAGACTATAGTTGAGAGTCACTAAGGGAAACAGCCACCCACAACTGGAGGGTCTGTCAGGGAGGATTAGACTGATGAACATCCACCATCTCTTCACCTAAATGGGATTCTAATTTTCTTTTAAAATAAGGAAAATGAATTCCCAGTATTTTCATTTGCAAAGCAATGGCTCTTATGTCTGCCCCTAATCTTCAATCAAAGTTTCAAGCTTCCAGAACATCAAAACTGACAAGCTTCCAGGAATTCCACTGCACCCCCTTCTTTGTCAGCTCTGTGGGTCCCCCAACTCTGAGAGTCACAATAGAGCTCACTAGGCCAATCAACAACATCTGTTTGACTACCCTGTACCCAGGGAGGGCACAGGGCTCGCTCAAGAGCCTTAGGAAACCCCGTCTCAAGCCCTTCTCCTATTTAATCTTGGGTAGATTAGAATCACCCATCCTGTTCTAGTTCTCCTGTACACCCCTTCCCCATTCTTCAACTTCTCTGACACCCCCCACATACATGTGCTGTGTGCACACGTGCTTGTACATGTGCTTGCACAAACACATACCACTTTGTAAATGTCATTTGCAGCTCTGCTCGAGTCCCCATTCTACATGCCATCTGCCAGAAGCTATTTTAAGCACCTAATTATTAACTGTTTTAGAATGCATCCTGGAGTGTTCTGCCCTTTGTTCCCCCAGGGCAAGAGCATTTGGGTTCCAGATGGAGCTCCACGTTGGCACTAGGTGAAGAGAATGAGAAAGAATGAACCCAGGGCTAGGAAGAGACCCCAGTCACCTCCCACAATCAATATGGTATGTCTCAGCGTTGACAGGGGGACCATAAGTAAAAAGGAAGGACATTCTGGTCTGGACAGAGGCAGAGACCTGGATTCAAATTTCTGCTGTGATCCTTCCTATCCCTGAGATGCTGGGCTAGTAACCACATCTGTCCACCTCATGTGTGAGTGAGGGTTGCTAGTCCTTAACTCCGTGGTTCTCAAAATGGAGCATGTGGCCTGACCAGGTGGTGGCACAGTGGATAGAGCATCGGACTGGGACACAGAGGACCCAAATTCATAAACCCCAAAGTCACCAGCTTGAGCATGAGCTCCTGGTTTGAGCATGGCTCACCAGCTTGAGCCCAAGGTCGCTGGCTTGAGCAAGGGGTCACTCAGTGTGTTGTAGTACTCCAGTCAATGCACATATGAGAAAGCAATCAATGAACAACTAAGGTGCCGCAACGAAGAATTGATGCTTCTCATCTCTCTCCCTTCCTGTCTGTCTGTCCCTATCTGTTCCTCTCTCTGTCTCTCTCTGTCTCTGTCACACACACACACACACAACAACAAAAAAAAGTGGAGTATGTGGCCCTGGCCGGTTGGCTCAGTGGATAGAGCATTGGCCTGGTGTACGGACATCCCAGGTTTGATCCCTGGTCAAGGCACACATGAGAAGCGTCCATCTGCTTCTCTTCCCCTCACTCTCCCCCTTCTCTCTCTCTTCCCCTCCCACAGCCAATGGCTTGGTTAGTCTGAGCTTCAGCCACAGGCACTAAAAATAGCTTGATTTGAGATCATTAGGTCTAGACAGGGTTTGCCGGGTGGATCCCAATTTGGGTGCATGTGGGAGTCTGTCTCTCTATCTCCCCTTATCTCACTTAAAAAAAAATGGAGCATGCACCAGAATCACCTGGCAGGGGAGGGGAGAGGTGATGGCACACAGAATCCTGGCTCAACCCCAGAGGTTCCAATTCTGAGAGTCTGGAGGGGGCCTTGAAAATTTGCATTTCTCACACAAGTTCCCTAAGCGATGCCCCTGGTTCAGGACCACATTCTGAGAAGCCGTGACCTAACTCATGAGTTGTTGTGAACATTAAATGAGAAAATATATGTAAAGCACCAGCACTTAGTAAGACGGTGGTTCTCAACCTTGGCTGTGCATTGGAACTACCAGGGGAGCTTTAGAAACTCCTGATGCCCAGTACCACAGGCCAATTAAATTGAGTCTCTAAGGGTGAAATACAGACATTACAAGTTTTTTAAAAAGCTTAAATGTACAGTCAATGTTGAAAACCACTGTAATTTAAAACAGACTTTATGAGCTACCCAGCTGCCCCTCTTTTCAGACTTCTGTCTCCTTTCTTTCCCTTGGGTCCCATCTCCCATTCTGGTTCCCATAGGAAGGACTGTAGGGAAGCATAACCTTGGCTTTGGCGTCTAGGTTGGCCAGGTGCTGAAGACCATGTGGAAAGTGAGAGCTGGTTCATTCATTCAATGGCTTATCCGCCCAACCAGACACCCGTTCACTCATTAAATCCTCAGCCAAGCTGAATATATGAGGTGCTTAGGGAGGAGTAAAATCCATCCCTGTCCTCAGAAGTTTGTACAATAGCACAAATGATGTAGAATAATAGACGTTCGGATTTGGTAGAGTCATCCACCCCCAGTTCCCACCCGCTACAGACTTCTCTCTACCACCGCCCCATTGGCTCCTCCCAGCTTTAATACTTTAAGTGGCAGTGACTGCTTTACCTCACAAAGCAGTCCCATCCCGTTTAACAATTCTCCTTGTTCAAAGTTCTTCTGAAAGAAAGTTGTGTTTTTTTCTGGAACTCGTTCAGCCTTGTTGAAGGCCTCGATAAACTCTTGATAAGGTCGATAGATGCACCCTCTACTGAGGCTTAGTTGCTAACAAGTGCATACCGAATGCAGCTACAATAACCAAACAGAACTGGGATGCAGTTGCTTTCAGACCTATTTCTAAATACTCTCTCCAGAGCAGTTTGGAATTCTGGCACAGCTAACACTTCTAAATTTAAAGTTTCATCTGTAAACCCCTGGCAGTTACAGCCTGTCATCATCTGTCACAGTCTCTAAGAAGGGACACATTGTTCCAATATACTATAAAATGCAGAAATGTAAGTACTTGTGCCAGTGTTCTGAAATCTTGGTGTCTAGACTGCATATTTCAGCTTTTCCACAATTGGAATGATACATAGGAGGATTATTTAAGAAAATTAAAAGTCTTTAAAAAATGAGTTTTTCCTTAGACTGAACTGACACCATGGCCCTGTGACTCTCACTTAATAGCTCTGGAATAATCCCACCCAGGCTCCCCCTCCCACCTGCACTCAGCCCCACATGACAGAACCACAGCTCTGTAGACTCCTTCCACCCTAAGAGAAAATCAAGAGTACATTCTTAATTACCATCAAAGTATCAGAAGGGCAATACAGAAGTTCTTGTTTTCTGAGTATTGATTTTCTAGTGCTCACAGGTTGTGCCAGAACGCAAAGGTCAACATAACACAGAAATATTCCTTAATAAACAGACCCCACTCTAATCTTAACCCCTCACTCAATTCTTTCTCATTTAACCACTTACTCAATCTGATCCAGCCCATGTGTCAAAGGTCTTTGTAAGACTCTGCTGATTATGGGTGGTTACCAGGATACAAACCAATATGATGTGAACCCAGCAATGTGAAATTGAAATCTTGCCCCCCAAATGCAGATTTTAGTGAAGTTGATGAAATCAATGTTAGAAAAGTATTTAAATCATTTACAAAGCCACTGAACAAAGTAGGCTCTGGAGGAGACCAATTAACAGCTGAAGAAGAGAAAATCAACAAGATAATCAACACAATAGCCTCCTCAAAAGTAAATAATTTGGATATCAAAGACAACAAAAAAATAAGTAAAAAGAAAAGTGACTTGGGCCAAACCAGTGGTGGCGCAGTACATGAAGCATCAACACGGAACAGAGGTCGTTGGTTCTAAGCCCCAAGATCGCTGGCTCTGAGTGCTGGTTTGTCAGCACAGGGGTCACTGGCTTGAGTTGGAAGGGATTGTCCACATGATCCCAAAGCTCACCAGCCTGAGCCCAAAGATAACTGGCATGAAAAGCCCAACATTACTGGCTTGAGCAAGGGGACATAGGCTCTGCCCTGGTCAAGGCAAATAGGAGAAGCAATCAATGCACAACTACAGTGATGCAACTACGAGTTGATGCTCCTCGCCTCTTTCTACCTTCCTCTTTCTCTCACGCTCTCTCAATAAAAAGAAGGAAGGAAAGAAAGAAGGAAGGAAGGAAGGAAGGAAGGAAGGAAGGAGGAAAGGGAAGGGAAGGGAAGAGAAAGGAAGGGGAGGGAAGGGAAGGGAAGGGAAGGGAAGGAAAAGAAAGGAAAGGAAAGGAAAGGAAAGGAAAGGAAAGGAAAGGAAAGGAAAGGAAAGGAAAGGAAAGGAAAGGAAAGGAAAGGAAAATGACTTGGTATCAAAACCAATAAGGAAAAAGTTATAACCATAAAAAGTAAATAATTTGGATATCAAAATCAACAAAGAAATACCATAAGTAACAAGAAGAAAAAGTAAATGATTTGGATATCAAAAATGTAAGAGGGAGCCATGGGAAATGAATGAAGCTCTACAATAATTTTGTGTGTGTGTGACAGAGACAGAGAGAGAGAGACAGACCGAGAGAGGGACAAATAGGGACAGACAGAAAGGAAGGGAGAGAGATGAGAAGCATCAATTCTTCATTGTGGCTCCTTAGTTGTTCATTGATGCTTTCTCATATGTGCCCTGACAGGGGGCCTACAGCAGATGGAGTGACCCCTTGCTCAAGCCAGCGACCTTGGGCTTTAAGCCAGTGACCTTTAGACTCAAGTCAGTGACCATGGAGTCATGTCTATGATCCCATGCTCAAGCCAGCAACCCCATGCTGAAGATGGTGGGCCCATGCTCAAGCCGAATGAGCTCGTACTCAAGCCAGCGACCTTGGGGTTTCATACCTGGGTCTTCTGCGTCCCAGTCCAATGCTCTATCCACCTTGCCACTGCCTGGTCATGCACACTTCAATATTTTTGCCAAACAGAGACCCTCTTTAAGATCCTGACACAAAAGGCAAACAATACATGAAGAGCTTTCCCCAGGAGTCTGACATTTGGCTAAGGCAGTGGTTGGCAAACTCATTAGTCAACAGAGCCAAATATCAACAGTACAATGATTGAAATTTCTTTTGAGAGCCAAATATTTTAAACTTAATCTATATAGATAGGTACATTCCTTATCGAGGTACCACCCACATATGATATTTTGTGGAAGAGCCACACTCAAGGGGCCAAAGAGCAGCATGTGGCTCGCAAGCCACGGTTTGCCAAGCAGTGGGCTAAGGAATAAAGTCTTACCCAATAAAATAATTTCTATATTATGCCAGTAATACAAAGACAGCAATAATCAAAAGTTAGATTAAGGGAACACAGATTAAGAATTCCGAAGAAGAGAACCAACATAGATAAGGAAGGCTTTGCTAAGAGGATCTTGTCTTTTTAAGAAAGATGTTCACACACCATTACTACCACTTGTCTTCCTTCCTGTCTCATCTATGGACCCAACCACAACCTAGTACAGAGAAGCCTAAAGGCTTATTTAGCATGATGTCCTTAAGATTTATCCATGCTGTAGATGTGTTGAAATTTATTTCCTTTTAAAGGCCAAATAATATTCCATTGTATGGATAGACCACATTTTGTTAATCCATTCATCCATTGATGGACACTGCGTTGCTTCTACGTCTTGACTATTGTGAATAGTGCTGCCATGAACATGGGTGTACAGATATCTCTTTGAGATCTTTCTTTCAATTATTTTGGATATATACTCACAGGAGGAATTAATGAATCACATGGTAATACTATGTTTGATTTGGGGGGGGGGGACCATTATGCTGTTCTCCATAGTGGCCGCTCCATTTTACATCCCACCAGGAGTGCACGAGGGTTCCAATTTCTCCACCATGCTTTGCTCTTAAGGAGTCATTGAGAATGAGGGGCTCTCCAGCACCTCTGGACTTGAAATGAAAACCCAGGACCTCTTGCCAGTTTGGAATGACTGAAGTCTTGCCCTTTCCTGCCTTTACCTTAGAGCACCCCCCCTCCCCACCCCTCCATTTCTGGTGGAAGGTGTAATCTCATCGCTAAATCCCTGAGAAATCTTGCCCTCTAGTCAGCCTGGGAGGAACAGAAAACACAGGGACTTCTAAGGCAAAGAGTAAAACAAACACCCAAGAGCCATGGTGTTGAAATAAGAGCTGCCTCCCCCCGCCCAAGCACTCAGCAGTGAGAGATTTAGGGCAAGTGGTCATAGCACAGGGCAAGCGGGTGGGGTGAGGGAAGCTGGGGAGAACAGGCATGAAAGTTCAGGCCACTGTCAACTCTCCACCATGACAGCCTCCAGCCTGGCCTCCCTTCCTCCCTCCTTTTGTCCTGGGGGATCAGCTGCCAGAGGACTCATTCTAAAATTCACATTTCTTCCTGTCACTTCCCTGCTAAAATGTTCCCTGGATCCCCGCGGTCCCAGGCTTTGCCCTCTAACTCAGAAATCCAACCAAGCCAGTGAGTTTCCATTGTTGAAACATGTACACTTTCTGTCTCTGTTGGACCTTTGTACACAATGTTCTCTTAGCTTGGAGCATTGTCCCCAACACCCACCTCCCTCCCTGCAACTAACGAGTTCTAGTCAACCTTTGGGTCTCATCCTAGATATCCCTTCCTCCAGGAAGCCTTCCATGGCCTCTCCAGTTCTGAGTAAGGGCCTCTCCTCAGTATTGCCATGAGGTCATCACAGGACTCTCACCCTGGGTGTGTTCCCTGGTGACTCACTTGTGTTTCTAAAACACCAGCTTCTTTGAGCAGAGCAGAGCCTTCTTCACTTTTTATGCTAGCACCTAGAATAGGGCATTGCCTCAGTGAAGGTGTTCATGACAAGTTTTGTGATGAGTGAATGAATGTGTGAGCAAATGTGTGAAGGTCTGAATCATGAAACTGATGACACACAGGAGTGGAAGGGGTAGCTAACTTCTACCTTCTTTCCTCCACATAACCATAAAGTACTCTAATGTGCAACCACAAATGTCAAGGTAAAAATTTAGCCAGACCTTTTGGCTTCTCTCTCTCTCAGTTCTCAAATGATCTTTTTTTTATAGGGACAGAGAGAGAGTCAGAGAGAGGGATAGATAGGGACAGACAGACAGGAACGGAGAGAGATGAGAAGCATCAATCATCAGTTTTTTGTTGCGACACCTTAGTTATTCATTGATTGCTTTCTCATATGTGCCTTGACCGTGGGCCTTCAGCAGACCGAATAACCCCTCGCTCGAGGCAGCAACCTTGGGTCCAAGCTGGTGAGCTTTTGCTCAAACCAGATGAGCCTGCACTCAAGCTGGCGACCTCGGGGTCTCGAACCTGGGTCGTCCGCATCCCAGTCCGACGCTCTATCCACCGCACGACCACCTGGTCAGGCTCAAATGATCTTTAATTGAAATATTTTCCTTTGTGGTTTTTAACAAGCCGGGCATTCCACTGCTGATGTTATCTATGACATCATTAGAGTACCATCATCAACACTGCAGCCCACAGACTGGGAGGTCCCCAGGATCTCTTTTATGCTTCCAGAGAGTTTTCTAGCTCAAGATCCGTGCTGCATCTGTCAGGCAATGTTGACAATCTCAACAAAGTGATGTTTCCAACGTGCTTAATGAGTTGTTTTGTTGTTTTTTTTTTTGAGGTGGGGGAGTTGTTTGTTTTTTTGTTTTGCTTCTTTCTGTCTCTTGGCAGTTTTTTGAGGGCTTTGGTGATCAGGGCAGAGACAGAAGGTACTGCCTCAATCTGGCCCTGTCTGTTCCAAAGTCAGTTTTACCGTAATCCTCAAACCCTTCCAATCTCCGGTTGCTTTGATGATGTCATCACCAATCTTTCTGGAGACAGATCCAGGGGGCCTAACTTGGGGGCCAGAGCAGACACGGCACAGACTTCCCTACTGGTACACCTCAGGTATACAAATTTGATCTCACTGGGGTCAACCTTTGGTGGCATGGTGGAGGTAGCTGGTGTTGGATGAACCCTGGTTCAGAAGAAAGTTGCACCAAAGCCTCCTCCAAGCGGAAAGCCCAAAGAAATCAGCTTCTCTTCTTTGTCTTCTGACCATTGTCTCCCCAAAGTTAAGGAAAAGTAAGGGTAGGCGGGGAAAGGGGCAAAGCCATGCAAATGAGTCATGATCTCTGGCATTCTTTCGGAAGTTGTTCTCAAGATCTGGACTATTGGCATATTTGAATTTATCTGGCTATCCCCTTCCCTGTAACACTGAGTGGTGAAGAGTTTTTGGTTTCTTCCAGCCCTCCCTGGCTTCCCAGCTTCTGTCCAACAATCCACCTACAGAACCCCAAAGAACTGCCATAGCAGTCAGTCCCATCTCTCCCCTGTCATCCAGAGAGGGCGGGAGGGGCAGGCAGGGTCTCCTTGCAATGATCACTACTGTTCTTTGTTAAGTGTGCCCTATGAGACAGGTGTTTTGTACACATGATCTTCAACCCTCTCAGCAATCCCAGAAAATGAAGAGTTTAAACCTCATTCAAAAGATAAAGAAACTAAGGTCTCTGGAAACTTTATGTGACTTACCCAATGCCAGGACCAGAATTCAAACCAGAGTCTGTTGGATTCCAGAGCCCACACTTTCTCTGCTCTCCAGTGCCATCCTCATCCAGTGTCTGTTTCACCCAGTGTGGCAGGTGGGTGAAACGTGGCCCTTGGTCTCACAGCTAACCAAGGGCAATGACAGGATGGAAGCCACGCTCTGGCAGGGGAAGGAGAGCAGAGCCCCACTCGCCCTTCCTCGCCCCTTGCACATTTGGTTCCTCTACCCTTCACCTATTTTGGGATTCGGTAAGGTCAGAGTATCCAAGATCTGTTGCCTTTATTCTCTTCTGTGTATCAGGATCCATGGTATATTTTTAATTTTTTTTTTAGAAATTATATTTAATGGGATGACATTGGTCAATAAGAATACATAGGTCTCGGGTCAACATCTCTATAGCATTTGAACTGTTGATTGCATTGTGTGCCCATCACCCAAAGTCAAATCATTTTCCATCACCATATATTTGTCCCTCTTTACTGCCTTCTCCCTACTCTGGTAACCACTTCACTTTTGTCTGTGTCCATGAGTCTCATTTTTATATCCCACCTATGTGTGAAATCAGATAGTTTTTAGCTTTTTCTGATTTACTTTTTTTACTTAATATAATGTCCTCAAGGTTCATCCATGTTGTTGTAAATGGCACTATGTCATCATTTCTCAGGGCTGAGTAGTATTCCATTGTATATACATACTACAACTTCTTTATCCAGTCCTTTATCAAGGGATAGTGGTTTTTCACAGCACATCTTTAAGAGAAAGTCCAAGGTAATTAGCATTGGGTCACATGCAAGGAATAATAACAGCCACCCCACACATGCAGAGGCCCGAGAGAACTCTGCCCAAGCCCAGATGAAGCTCAGCACACAGATTCCTTGCAGCCTTGGCACAGGTGACCAGAACTGGGCTTTTGGACCTCCTGAGTTTCCACACAAGGGCAGCCTCCTTAGTTTTCTCTTTGGACCAGGGCGGGAGAGATGAGGGAAAGGTTCAGAGGCCCTCACATGCAGGACTCAGCTCAGTCTGGAAAATGATTTCTCCAGTGAAACAAGATTCAGTTACACCCAAAGTGAGAATGGAATGGCTCAGATAGATGAAACTGAGACAGACGCTCAACAACTGTTCTAGAAGGTTCCCTGCTACATATAGATGTGTACATATGTGGATACACACACACACACCCCTCACCGCTCCACTCCAGCAGAGATGGTTGTCAAGCTTCACCCCACAAACGGGGAGCGCCCTCCAGTTCCTATGCAGCTTCCTTCTCCCTCTCTGCTCAGTATGTAGACTCAGAAACCAGAATCACAGATGACTCAGGCTGGACCCAAGGGAGCTTGCTGTTCTTGCCCTCTTATATTATTTCCTGCTTTGAACTAAGCCCCACACTAATTCAACCAAGCAGACCAGAGCACTGGAGAATTTCTCGTGCCAAAAAAGTTAATGTGAGGTGAGAGGGCATTAATAACATACAGTGCAATGGTCCCAAAACTCTCTGCACTGACCAGACTGCACCTTGCTCAACCTGAGAACCAATGCTAATAGTCTTGGGAAGCTTGGGCCCAGTCAGTGAGGGCACCAGCAGGGGGCTTAATGAGACCCTTCCACATTTGCTGCCAATGAGAGTCATCTCCAACAGCTGTGGGATAGTCATATGGATGTGGAACAAGAGTGGCTCTCAGAAATTTCACAGAGACCCTGGAAAAGTAGCTCAGTTAGTTAGAGCATTATCCTGATACACCAAGGCTACAGGTTCGATCTCCAGTCAGGGCACATACAACAATCAACCATAAATGCATGAGTAAATGGAACAACAAATCGATGTTTCCCTCTCTTTCTCTGGTGCCCCCTTTAAAAATCAATGAATATTTAAAAAATTCAGAGAAGACAGTGCACGGGAGTTATTGGATAGGTTTCAACTCAATGTAAAACACTTTATAACAACCAAGGCTGGCTAATGAGTGCACAGGTTATCTTGTGAGGTGGGGAGAACTCTGTCGCAGTATATACTCCAACAGTATATCACAGTGTTTACAAGCTTAGGCCACAGAGTCAGACACATCTGCTTTGATCCCTTACTCTGTCATCTACTAATTGTATGACTTTGAAGAAGTTATTTGAAACTATTTCTTCATTGGTACATAGCATAATCATTATAAGAGATTAATGCATATAAAGTGAAATGGTAAGCACTTGATATATTTTAGCTAGAACAATTATTCTATATAATAACAATCAGTGGGGGGATGCCAACAAAGTTTCAGAGTGGAGTGGTTGAGGGTGGGACTAGATCATCTCTCAGATCTCATTCAACTCTAAAGATATACACACTCAGTCATTCATTTTTCTCTTCCCCCCCCCCCCCGATTCAACAAATGAAACTACTCTGTGACAGGAACTATGCTAGACCCTGAATAAACAAGACATCAGAGACTGCCTCACACTCTTCTTGCCTTCCATCTAAGACCTCTTTAATTATCCCTTGCCTTAAAACCCTCTCAGCTGATCAGAAAGATAAGATGTTGGCAGGCAACACACACACACACATATGCACGCACACACACACACATGCACATACTGCCAAGCTGCCATGCTGTCATTAACATGACAATAATGGGCCCTGAGCTAAGCATGATGTTTCAAGACTTGGCTATTTATTCATCCTTGCAGCCATGTCTGGCTCATGCAACATCTCATAGACTGTCTCGGATCCTCCAAATGATCCATTGATGGTAGCAAGATCTGTCTGCCACTGCCAGGTTCTTTCCAGTATCTATTCCTTGAGCAAACAAACAAACAGACCTCCATCTTCACAGAAGTGACCCTGTTGGCAAGGACCCTCATTCTACTAGAGTAGGTGTCTGTTCCAGGAGAATGAATCATCCCCCCATGGGTGGGATCTGAAATAACCAACCTGGCCTAAAGCAGCTGACTAGACCCCTCAGTTATGGTACCAAGACAGGAGTTCAGGGTTGATTTCTGCTTTGGGAATTTTAGATATTTGACAATGACAGTAATCAGATTATCTTGCTGAAACTACAGAACTGAGCCTACGTCAAGCCTTCAACTTGGCTACCATGGCCACTCTTTTCATCAGCCCACTGATCAAACCCTGGCATTCCTGAAGGAAAATTCTAACTAACATCTACAAGGTGGACCATCTTACCTGACTGGTTACTAATAAGAGTTTGGTAGATATCCACATGGAAGACAAATATTCTCATGTTCTGTACCCATCATATATCTTTTTTCTAAACTTCTTTCTCACCAGTTCTTGAATCTCACCCATTCTAAGTTCCTGACCATCTGGCCAAACCATTAGCAAAGCACATGAATTAGCCCTCAGGCCATCTCTTCTTTCAAGCAAAGTAGGCAATGTCGTGATGCTCCAAGTACTCCCACTGGGAGTATTTCTGTTCTCTACTTTTGGTGTACTCCCTAATGGAACTATAATGCTGAAGTAGTTTACTTTGAGTGGATACTCACATATCATGAAGCATTTTGCAAAGTAGTCTTGGTTTTTTTCCTCCTCAGACAACTCTTCATGAGGCCGTAGATGCAGATTGAGAAAGAGGCTGAGAGCAGCAGAAATGGCAGACATCAGGACACTGAGAGCTTAAGTGACTTGCCCCTTCAACCTACATGAGCCATCAGCTTGGTCCAGTCCCACTGCTATTACTTGCTCTTTATTATGGAGTGCTGCTTGGGTATGGCTAAATTCATTGGTTAGTTAATCATGATGGGTAGCTTTGGTTGCATGCTCACGTGGTACCCAGGGTGAGAGGTTTAGTCTATCGGGCCCGCAACAAGCCAAACTAACTTCTCAAAAGAATAGTGTCCTGGCAAAGAGAGTATCTGTTTGCTCCCAAAGTCTGAGGGCCTCCTGGGATTCTCCTATAAAGTTGGCCACAGGTTCCACATAGCATCTCATGACTGGCCTCCAAATCCAGAGACTGGTTTTTAACCAGAATGGAGTAAGAGAGACAGGATTTACCCCCCCACACACACCTAAAACAACCAAAAACCAGACAAAATACAGTGTGTTCGTAAAGCCATGGGGCACTGTTGACCTGTGACCGGTCAAAAGTGCACCATGACTTTACGGACACACTATATAAAACAACTATTTATAAGACAATGACCATTTATAAGACATTTACAAGACCAAGCAGTGAAGGGCAATGATCCTTTTGAAATTGGAAATAAATAGTCATGCCTCTGATTGCCCCAGCTTGCTAAGAGTTTCCTGGTCACAGGTTGGAAGGGGATTGATTCCAGGTCGAGCCTTGGTGGACACCCTGAGTTAAGGAAACAATGCTGAGAGTAGAAGGCAGGTAGAATTCACAAGAAAGAAAACTGGAGAGAAGAGAGTCACACAGAAGGAGAACTCTGGAGATCTAAAGTGAATTCTCCTTGCCCTGGCTGGATAGCTCAGTTGGTTACGGCAATGTCCCAAAACACAAAGGTTGCAGGTTCAATCCCCAGTCAGGGCACATATAGAAGCAGATTGATGTTTCTGCCTCTCTCTCCCTTCCTCTCTCTAAAAAATTCATTACATAAATTTAAAAAATAAAATAGACATTAAAATTAATCCCCCTCAACTATTCAGCTGAGAATTAATCAGCATATACACCTGAGGAATCTGGGAGGCTGGGGGAAGAATAGTCTAAACAGATTAAAGAATAAAGGAAACAGTGTTCAACACTCACACAGGCTGGGAATAGCACTGCTCCTATAGGCCAGACTGGAAACCCCGTAATTTGTGGGATGGTGAATATATGAAGCAAAAGCTAATAGAATTGCAAGGAAATATGGACAAGTCCACAATTATAGTCAGAGATTTTAATACCATCTCTCAACAGTTGATAGAATTGCCTGACCTGTGGTGGCGCAATGGATAAAGAGTCGACCTGGAATGTTGAGGTTGCCGTTTTGAAACCCTGGGTTTGCCTGGTCAAGGCACATATGGCAGTTGATGCTTCCTGATCCTCTCCCCTTCTTTCAGTCTCTCTTTTTCTCTTTCTCCTCTCTAAAAATGAATAAATAAGTTCTAAAAAAAATTTTAAATAATTTATAGAACAAAATGTCAGAATATTTTGATATAGAATATTTGAACAACTCGGTCAACCAATTTGATCTAGTCAACATTTTTTTTTTTATCTAGTCAACATTTATAGAATACTCTACCCAATAACAGCAGAGGACACATTGTTTTCAAGTACACATGAAACTTTTATAAAGAAAGATCATCTTCTGAGCCATAAATAAAACTCAATAAATTTAAAATGAATTCAGTCATACCTTAATATCTTCTTTGACCACAGTGGAAAATAATTAGAAATAAATGCAAAAAGATAACTGAAAATCCCTTACTATTTGGAAACTAACACTTCTAAATAATCCATGAACCAAAGAAAAGAGAAATTATGAAGTATTTTTAATTGAATGAAAATAAAAACATGACAAATCAAGATCATTGGGGTGCTACTAAAACAGTACTTGGGGGGGGGGGGATTTGTAGCACTCATCACGTAGTTAGAAAAGAAAAAAGGCTTCACATTGATAATTCGAGCTTAATTCTCTCCCTGCGCTGCTGTCATGCTCTGCCTGCATCTCCCCGACAAGTGTCAGAGCTCTAAGCTGTGCCTGCACGTCTCATCCATCCTTAGTCTACCAAACATAACACAGTGCTGGGCCTCCAGAAACACAACTCCGCTTAACCAGAATTCCACCCTCGCTGTTTCCATGTCGCAGGATATAGGAGAATGCCCTCTGGACCTGGGCCTTCTAGTTTAGTCCATTTGAAATAAACAAAAATCTGGGCTCATAACATGGCCCAGGGAAGCACTGGGAATTGGAGATGGATCCAAGTCCAATCTGTGATACAAGACAGAACCAATCACTGAGCTTTTGCACTTGCTGTTCCCTCCTTACCTGGCTCTTCATGTGTCTGGCTCCTTCTTAGTGTTTGGTTTCAACTCAGAAACCTCAGAAAGGCCTTCTGCATAATATTTGCCTGATGTTTCAGCACACCCATTATCTAGGCCCCACTCAGTTTGCTTTGGATAACTTCCCCTCCTCCAGTGGATCCTGTTCTCATAAAACTGGCAGTAAAGGTGCCTTGGCCTTTCCTGGTCAAAGAGTGAGAACCTTCTGTCCCTGGATTGAGACTCTTGTGCCGACTGTCACAAAAACAGAACACTGTTGGGAGACATTTGTCCCAAAGGTCCCACCTCCTGAAGAGACTGTTGGTGCCTGCCACAAAATAACCCTCTTTCTGTGCCTTCTCGTATTCTTTTTCTCTTTTATTCTTTCCTTTGCTCCATGAACTTCCCTTATCCTTCCAGAAACCTTTTTCTTTTCAGTGAGCAAGAGAGAGAGACAGAAAGTTGAGAGAGATAAAAAGCATCAACTTATAGTTGTGTCACTTTAGTTGTTTATTGATTGCTTCTCACATGTGCCTTGATAGCGAATAGGATGTGGGGAGGGGTCTCACGCCAACCCAGTGACCCCTTGCTCAAGTCAGCGTCCCTGTGCTCAAGCTGGCAGCTTGCACTCAAGCTGGCAACCTCATAGTTTCAAACCTGGGACCTCAGCATCCCAGGAGGATGCTCTATCTACTGTGCCACCATGGGTCAGGCCAGAAATTTCTTTTTAGTTAAGTTTTTCCCAGTCAGTTTTTATTGTTTGCAATAAAGAACTCTAATACTAATATCCCATCTTCAATCATCTGTTTACTCCCTCTATAGCATTTTTCAAAATCCAAGATGATTTTTAAAAATTTGTTGACATGTCTTTCTCCACCACTACAACAATAAGCTTCATGTCAGCAGAGACCATTTCTGTCTTGCTCCCTGCCGTCCCCCAGCACCCAGCCCAAGACTGGCAGGCAGCAGGGGCTCTAGCAGAAGGCAGGCCCACACTGTGGCCCCGTATTCCACTGACTGGGGACTGTGTGAAATAGGGGTGGGAGCCATGGGAACCAATGGGGAGCTTCCACCTTTCCCACCGGAGGGCAAACGTTAGCTCTGGATTCTCAGCAATGGTTTCCAAGGCCAGATCTCTCCTCTCCTCCCCCTTTGAGCTCTACCAACCCTTCCTAAATCTTGAGTAGTGTCTTGTAAATCTTTAATTACAAAAAAATTGCAACCCAACCAGCAAATACATGAACAGTGTTGATAAATATTTTAAATTGGTACAGCAGTAGATCTAAAGGGATTAAGAAAAGATATATTGGAGTGACAGTTATTAAACACTAAATCCCAGTAAACGTTACAGAGCAGATAAATAATGCAAACTTCTGACAGCTGCTCTGTTGCTGACAAGACAGGAGAGACATCTGTTCAGGGACATAGTATCAGGGGAGGGAGCAGGCCCTCACTGCCTGTGGCAGGGATGTCAGGGGATGGGACAGCCATGGACTTTGCTTTCTGCCTCCTCGAGGTATGCCCTGCTTCACACTCCCTCCGCACCACTATGGAGGGGTGGTGAATAGTGGCTGGAAAGAAGGAAAACAAAGTCTCTAGAAGGGTTGCATTTGGATGACTCTGACAACTCTCTATGAGATTTAATTTTTAAAGCTGCCCCAGCCCCGCCCCTTCCCGGGGCTCTGTGACTGGGCCATTGGGCTGCCACAACCACACAACCCTTTGGAAAGAAGGAAACCAGCACTCCTTCATTCACTCAACTCAGTACATTTATTCACTAATTTTCACATTTATTCAATTACTTATGCATGCACTAATTTACTTATTGGTTCCTCACTGATGAAACAATTAGCAAGCACTCACCATAAGTGAGAAGATACAAAAGTGAGTGAGACTCAGCCCTTGCCTTTATGATCCAAGAACCTAGTAGAGGAAGCGGACTAGAAAGATAAAAATATTACAATATAGTAGACTCTTGGCATTTAAAGATTCCATATTTGCAGTTTGAGTATTCAATAAACAACCGCAAGAATCAGTGACTGCCAAAGATGTGCACTGTCATTTAGACAGATTTGAAGTATGCTTGCACTAGTCTGTGGGAATGAAGAAGGCAACTGATACGATCTGGAGAAGGCAGAGAGGGCTTCCTGCAGGAGGTGATTTCTGAACACCATCTAATTTGCCAGGCAATTTGCTATATAGCTCATTTACTGGGCCCATTTTAAAAGTTAGCTAATCAGAGATCAACTTGTCCAAGATCATAATGATAGGGGCAGAAGAGAATTAGAACCAGAGACTATCTGACTCCAAAGCCACTCACTGATTCCTGGGGGCCCAGCCAGCTGCTTCTCCACAGTGAAAACAGTAGGAAAATCTCTTAAGAACATCAAGGAAGGTCATTTTGTTTATTTATATGAGATTTAATTTACATTCAGTAAAATGCACAGATCTTAAGTGTACAGTTCAATAAGCTTAGACAAATGTATACACTAGTGCAGGGGTGCCCACACTTTTTCAGCTTGAGAACTACTTATAAGATGACCAAGTCAAAATGATCTACCTACAATAAAAATGCAAAACATAAATTTATTTCTATATTATCATTATTTAAGTTACTATTATTACTATTTAATATTGTGTATTCTTCTTTCACCTTTCTCCTTCTCAGCTCTCTTTTCGGAGGAAAGTCAATGTCATAGTTTTTATGAACAGTCCGAAAAAGCCGCTCCACATTTCCCTTCTTTGGAATAGCAATGGCATACAGACAGATGAGGCAAACGCACTTAGAATATGACATAGTGAAAAAAATCCCCTCCCATTCTGTATGAAAGTGGTAGGTTTTAGGCTTCTTACTCGGACCAGATACGGCACTCATTTTTATACCCTTTGTTGTATTTAGTTTAAATAAATTGAAGGCTAACTACGCAGCAATGTAACTGAACAAGTTAGTGCAGTTTAACGCGCATGCGTAGGGTGTCAAAAGTTCAGACGTCAGATTGGCTACCCTGTATGCCAATCAAAAGACAAATGTCTTTTTAATGTCATGCAATCTACCCACACTTCCTTCACGATCAACCAGTAGATCGCGATCGATGTATTGTGCACCCCTGCACTAGTATAACCAATGTCTAAATCAACATATAGACTATTCCCATCACCCTGACAAGTACCACTTAGAGGCCATCACTGTTCTAATTTCTATCACCATAGATTGGTTTTGTCAGTCTTGAACTTCACTAAATGGATTTACATGTATGGCTTCTTTCCCTTAACGTATAAGAGAAGGTTTTAAGAAGGGACTTTTGCAAGATAAGGGCAATACTTAAGAAATATCTAATACAATGAACTGACACATCATCAAGTTCTAACTGAACTAGAGACAATAGTAGATTGGTTGGCACTGCCCAGGCCACCCAAGTTCCTAAGTTATATTGCTTACCCCAATCCACTAGGGGGTAGGTGTTAACCACAGAAGCTCAGGGTCCAGGCCCCCAACATTCTGGGGTTCAACTTTCCTGAGTCAATTTCTATAGTTTGCAATAAAGAACTCAGATACTAATACCTCATCTTCAGTCATTATCTGTTTAATCCCTTTATAAAATTTTCCAAAATCCAAAATGATTTCTAAAAATCTATTGAGGGGATGAACGAAGACTTTATGGAGGACAGAGATGTGTTGTAGAGTTGGACACCTGAAACTTGTATGATTATGTTAACCAGTGTCACCCCAATAAATTCAATTAAAAATTTAAAAATAAAAATAAAAATTTGTTGACACATTTGTCTGTCTTCACCACTGAAAGGTAAGCGCCATGTCAGCCTTTGACTCTTTTGAGCCTATTCCTCTTTACCCTCTTAAACCTGTCCCCTTACCTGCTCTCATGGTGTAAGCACCTGGGATACAATTAGACTGCTCTAGCCGTCTGTTCTTTAGCACCAGGCCTCAGACATCACCCCAGGTTCCTGGGTTAGGAAAACTCATTCCTATCTGGCCTCCATAACTACCCTTGTGAGTCTTGCTCTGCTGGACTTTCCCGGGACACTGTTTTCATATCTCCAAGAAGCAGGAAGGCTGGTTCAAGGAGACCCTCAAGGTTCTTGGTCGCCATCTTGGTTCTGGTTTTCTAGGAGCCCACCGCCTCTACTGTGGATGCAATCTTTTCAGGGGCCTTCTGGCTTTGCATCAGCTTCTGTGTGAGTCAGCACCTGCTTCATGCCTATTGTTTCTGTCAAAGCCATGTTCCCTCTCTGGAGGCCTACCAAGTCCCTGTTTGCCACATGAAAAGTGCCTCTCTTCTCTTATAAAAGAGTAGGAACCACCATTTCTGTGGAATGAACAAGTTAGCTCAGAGCATCAACCTTGTCGATTGAGGATGTAACATCCAGGTATTCCCCAGGGAGGAGCACAACATTCCCCAATGCTGCTCAATTATATTTTCATCTGGGAAAATTATATTTATACATAAAAATTGGGCAGAAAAATTTCCTGAATCAGCAACAATGGAGACTCCCAATGTGGCCAGGAACAGGGTGAGAGGCAGGAATGGAACCATGGCCTTGGGACTTTCTGGATGCTCTATGTCTTCCCCTAAAAAGGACTGTGGCTGAGCCAGAACTATGGGGAATGACTGACTGAATCTTTTAAATTGATGTCCTGGACATCTCAGCAGTAATTATACACGGCTCAGGCTGTCTCTACCCAAGGTAGCTCAGTACTAATGTGCCCTGGGCATCTTTCCAACATGTCCCTCAAAATTCAGGCTTTGTCCCACCAATTATCTACCTATGCTGCTCATCTCATAAAAAAGAAGAGGTTGAGACAGGATAGTGTCCCTGTTCCAGACTCCGTCTATCAGTCCGTCAACAATCATTAAGAAACCCTTAGGAGGCAAATGGCTATTTGATTCACTCTAATCTTTAACTACCTGCTCTCTCATATTATTTCCTAATTGTCACCATATCTGTCTTTCTTTTTTTTTGTTTTTATAGGGACAGAGAAAGAGTCAAAGAGAGGGATAGACAGGGACAGACAGGAACGGAGAGAGGTGAGAAACATCAATCATCAGTTTTTCATTTTGATACATTAGTTCAGTGGTTCTTAACCGTTTTTGAGGTACCGAACCCACCAGTTTCATATGCGCATTCACCAAACCCTTCTTTAGTGATAAATAAAATATGATTCTTTTTTCCAAATTCAAGACATAGGTCTATGTTTTTTTACTGGTGCACAAAATGAGCCTTGCATGAACATCATCACCTTGCTCAAAGAACAAAACCAACAAAGTGCATGAACTCACAATAAATTACGGTATTACTTTATTCTGGCCTCCACGGCAGAGGCTTCTCCGAACCCCTGAGACTGACTCATTGAACCCCTAGGGTTCGATAGAACCCAGGTTAAGAACCTCTGCCTTAGTTGTTCATTGATTGCTTTCTCATTTGTGCCTTGGCCGCGGGCCTTCAGCAGACTGAGTAACCCCTTGCTAGAGCCAGCAACCTTGGGTCCAAGCTGGTGAGCTTTTTGCTCAAGCCAGATGAGCCCGCGTTCAAGCTGGCGACCTCAGGGTCTCGAACCTGGGTCCCCTGCATCCCAGTCCGACGCTCTATCCACTGCACCACCACCTGGTCAGGCCATATCTGTCTTTCTAATGCAGTAACTTATTCAACAAAGATGTAATGAGCTTGAGAGGCAATTCAGTATGGTAACACTGACTCAGCCAGATTTTCTGTGTTTAAACTCCAACTTACTAGCTCTGTGATCTCAGGAAAACTGTACCTTAGACACCTCAGCTGTGAAATGAAAATACTCACAGAGTTATTGCAGAGAGCAGATGAGTTAAATATGTCACCTGCTTTGGAGGGTTTTTGGCACATAGCACTGTACATGTATGTATTTGCTATTAAAAGAATTGTTACTATGTGCAAAGCACAGTGCTAGACTCTAAAGATAAACAGTGACCAACATAGGACTTTACATCTTGCCTTCATGGACCTTACATCTTATCAGAAAACCGCATCCTATAATTATGATGATTGGAAGGAGGCCCTGGCACCTTGGCTCAGTGGATAGAGCGTCAACCTGGCATATAAATGTCCCAGGTTCAACTTCTGGTCAGTGAACACAGGAAAAGCGACTATCTGCTTCTCTCCTCCTTCCTCTCGCCCTTCTCTCCCTCTTCCTCTCCCATAGCCAGTAGCTCGACTGGTTTGAGTGTCAGTCCCTGAGGATAGCTTGTTGGTCTGAGTGTCAGCCTCAGGTGCTAAAAATAGCTTGGTTGATTTTAGCATCAGCCCAAAGCAGGGGTTGCTGGGTGGATCCCAGTTAGGGCACATGCGGGAGTCTGTCTCACTAACTTCCCTCCTCTCACTTTAAATAAATAGTTTTAAAAAATGATGAGTGTCAGGAAGTGAAGGTACAGGGGCTAGAAGAGATATAATGGAGCAGGGGCCTTGAGCTGAGCTGAGATATCAGGGAAGGCTCCCTTAAAGAAGCACCTTTGAGTTCACAGAGGTTCTCAAAGTGAGGGCAAGGAGGGCAGGAGATGACATAGGGGAGTCAAAAGATTGTTGGTGTGGTCCACGTAAAAGTAGAGACAACACCAAAGGCATAATCCATGAAAGAAAGAATTAGCTGGTTTTCATAACAAACCTTTGCTCTGTGAAAGGTAATGTCGAAAAAATGAGAGGATAAGCCACAGACTGGGAGGAAATATTGACAAAAGACATATCTGATAAGGCACTATTATTGAAAATATACAAAGAACTCTTAAAATGAAAAATAAGAAAATAATCTGATTAAAAAATGGGTCAAATGATCTGAACAGACATCTCACCAAAGAAGATATACAGATGGCAAATAAGCCAATGAAAAGAGGCTCCACATTATCTGGTGTCAGGGACATGCAAATTAAAACAATATAAGAGGTACCACTATTCACTTATTAGAATGGCCAAAATTTAGAACACTGACAACACGAAATGCTGGCAAGGATGTGGAGCAGTAGGAATTCTCACTCACGGCTGGTGGGAATGCAAAATGATACAGCCACTTTGGAAGACAGTTTGGTGGTTCCACAGAACAGTAAACACACTCTACCATACAATCAATCACATTTCCTGATATTTACTCACAGGAGATAAAAACCTACATTTACACAACAACCTGCACGTGAATTTTATAGCAGCTTTATTCATAATTGCCAAAACTTTGAAGCAAATAAGACGCCCTTCAGTAGGTGAATGGATAAATAAACTACATCAGATGATGAAATATACAGCACTAAAAAGAAATGAGCTATCAAATAATGAAAAGACATGGAGGAATATTAAATCGTATTACTAAGTGAAAGAAGCCAATGTGAAAAAAACTATATGACATTCTGGAAAATGTAAAACTGTGAACACAGTAAAAGTATTAGTGGTTGCCAGGGGTATGGGGTAGGTGGAGAATGGGAGGTTTTTAGGACAGTGAAACTACTCTGTGTAATACTATAGAGGTGGACACATGATATACGTTTGTCAAAACCCATAGAATGAGGTGAACTGGTGGTAACTGAGAGAAACTTGCTTCTTAAGATGGTGTCAATCACCTCAATCACCAGAAACCACTTTGCCGAACTCTGGGGAACAAAGAAAATATGGAAGCACTTGGAGAGGGAGAGGAAGAGAACAAACTGGAAAAGAAAGAGGTGGGTGAGGGAGAGGAGAGGTGAGGAATAAGGGGAGAAAAAAGCTAGCATTTACCTACAGTGGGAAAGGGAGCTTCTTTACAAATATATGAGCATAGGGATAAGTGTAAGTGTAGGCATGAACACAGACAGCGAGAGGGACAGAAACAGATGCCGATGCAGTAAGGGGAGGGGAGGTATGTGGATGCTGCACAGGCTTTGATAAAGAAATGGGGAAGCCTGACCAGGCAGTGGTGCAGTGGATAGAGCATCGAACTGGGATGCGGAAGGGACCAGGTTCGAGACCCCTAGCGCTGGCTCCTCTGGCTTGAGCAAAAGCTCACCAGCTTGGACCCAAGGTCGCTGCCTCCAGCAAGTGGTTACTCGGTCTGCTGAAGGCCCGGGGTCAAGGCACATATGAGAAAGCAATCAATGAACAACTAAGGTATCAAAACGGAAAACTAATGATTGATGCTTCTCATTTCTCTCCATTTCTATCTGTCTATCCCTCTCTCTGACTCTGTAAAAAAAAAAAACAGAAATAAAGAAAAAGAAATGGGGAAAAGATATGAAAATGAGCAAACCACCCTTCTACCACTCTAGTGAGTCTGTTTTCACTTCCTTGTATGCCTTCCTTGTCCATGTACACTTGTGCATACAATTTTACTTCATTATAATTTTTTTTAAGAGAGAGGGACAGACAGACAGGAAGGGAGAGAGATAAGAAGCATTAACTTGTAGTTGTGGCACCTTAGGTGTTCATTGATTGCTTTTTCATACGTGCCTTGTAGGGGAAAGAGGGTTCCAGCTGAGCCAGTGACCCCTTGCTCAAACCAGTGACCTTAGACTCAAGTCAAGGACCATGGGCTTTAAGCCAGGGACCTTTGGGCTCAAGCCAGTGACCATAGTGTCATGTCTATGATCCCACAGTCAAGTCAGTGGCCTCACACTCAAGCTGGTGAGCCTGTGCTCAAGCCAGCGACCTTGAGGTTTTGAACCTGGGTCCTCAGCATCCCAGGCTGATGCTCTATCTACTGTGCCACCACCTGGTCAGGTGCTCACTATGATCTTAATGAAGATGGAATTCTATGTATATTCTGATCCCCACTACATGTGTGTGCGTGCGTACACACACACACACACACACACACACACACACACACACACACACACACTTGAAAGGCAAGCCCCTCTGTAGCCTCTGCCTTGGCAGCAAAGTCCTACACCACAGACAGCAAATACCTTACTAGTCATCTCTCCTCCTGGCAATAAGAGAGAATCAATTCGTTTTCCAGCTCCTGGGTTTCTTTCTAGATGAAACATCCCCAAAATATTCATATAGCAGCAGAAATCTGGAACCAGCTCCAGGTGTGGGAGGGATGACAGAGGAAACATTGCCCCCGGTCCTGCTCTGTTGAGGGTTTAGAACTTTTCCCCTGAGAAGGTGAAATAATGATTATAAATACCTTTATTCCCATAAGACATGCACTGCTTTTACATAAACTTTTGAAAGCACTTTTCTACCAAATACCTTTATAGGGCAAGTATTATTCCTATTTCTGATAAATAAACTAAAGAAACCTAACCAGGAGGTGGCACAGTGGATAGAGCATCAGACTGGGACGCTGAGGACCCAGGTTTGAAACCCCGAGGTCGCTAGCTTGAGCATAGGTTTACCTGGCTTGAGCACAGGCTCACCATCTTGAACTCGGGGTCACTGGCTTGAGCATGGGATCATAGACATGACCCCATGATCACTGATTTGAGCAAGGGGTCACTGGCTTAGCTGGAGCCCGCTGGTCAAGGCACATATGAGAAGGCAATCAATGAACAGCTAAGGTGCCGCAATGAAGAATTGATGCTTCTCATCTCTCCCTTCCTACCTGTCTGTCCCTATCTGTCCTCTCTCTGTGTCTCTCTGTGTCTCTCTTGCAAAAAGAAGAAAGATACTGACAACCCAAGAGAAGTGACTTGTCCAAAGTCATCACATGGTGAAGGCAGGAATGGTATCTGTAAGTTGGGAAGACTTTCAGAACAGGATGAGATGGTCTTTACGTGTGTTTGGGCAACAGCCTCCCTCTGCCACCTCCCAGTAGCTCAAGGCCATGGTGAACAGGTCTCTGTGCTCAGGGCCTGGCTCTCGGCAGCAATGCTGCCCTCACCAACTGCTCCCTTCTTGGAGACAGAGGCTGGATTTCTAGCACTGGGTGGCACAGGGGTGGCACAGGGCCCCTCTGCCTTGGTGGCTGCACACTCCAAAGCTGACTTTATGGAGGAGGACCAGCAGTTATTCCCCACAAAAAGCGACTTTCTAGACTTGCAAACGCCAGACTCTAAGGGGAATCACTCAGTTGGAGCTCCCTGACTAAGCCATGTCAGTCAGTCAGAGAGAAGCCGGACCTCCACCCAGAAAGTCCCACCAAAGCCTGGGTGGCCCAGCAGTTTTGCTGCCACACCTGTAAGTCCAGGCAGAGCTGGGAGGGGGCACCCATTGAGACAGACAGACAGACAGACAGTCCCTGCTCCCTAAGACAGAGTATATAGCTGGGATGTCTGTACAGTCAAGAATATGAACACTTGATAAACTGCCCCCAGATGTATGGGCATGTAGGGGACTCCTAGAGGATCAACTGCCCGCAGAGCCTTTTCTAGAAATAGCATAACGACATGGTTACAGCAAGACGCCCAGGAGCTTTCTTCTACCCCGACAGGCACACAATTGGACCAGCAGCAACCGAAGCCAGGCCAATTAGATTTAGTCCTTCAGAATGAGGATTTGGAATCAAGAGATTCCATTAAGGCCTGGAGTCTCTTTTTTTTTTTTTTTTTTAAATTTTTTATTTATTTATTCATTTTAGAGAGGAGACACAGAGTGAGAGAGAGAGAGAAAGAGAGAAAGGGGGGAGGAGCTGGAAGCATCAACTCCCATATGTGCCTTGACCAGACCAGTGCAGGGTTTTGAACTGGCGACCTCAGTGTTCCCAGGTCAACGCTTTATCCACTGCACCACCACAGGTCAGGCAAGGCCTGGAGTCTCTTAAGTAAACTTTGGAAATGCTAGTGGTGGCCATTTCCTTCCACGTAGGCAAGGATATCGGGGAAGCCAGTCTGCAGCAAGAGAATGAGTCAGACCTGAAAAGGGAAGGTCCAGTGGCATCTATACCCATGGGTTCCATGACACCTAGGATTCTTTTAATGAAGTTTTCATTATTGCTTAGCGTTTGTTTTTGTTACTTGCAACCAATAAAGAGTTAATACAGTGTAACTCAGCTGTTCTCAACCAGGGGTGGTTTTGTTCCCCAGGGAACATTTGGCAATGTCCTGGAGACATTTTTTGGTTATCATAACCATGGGGCGAGGAACGCTACTAGCATTTAGTGGATAGAGTCTAGGGATGCTGCTAACCGTCCTACAGTGTACAAGATAGCCCCACAGCACAGAATTATCCAGTCCAAATGCTGACAGAGCCAGAGAGAGAAACTCTGGCATGACTGAGTATACCATGTATGTCTAAGGCAGCAACACCATTATGTAGAAGTAGGTTCTATGTTTTCCATTTAGCAAAGATTATTTTGTATTAGGTGATAATATTCTGGTGGTGAGAATTCTTATACTTTGATAGTGGGCGGAGTGTCATGTCAATTAGTGCAAACCTCTCTGAAGAGTGATTTAATGATAAGGGGCCTTAAAACGGTCACCCTTCATTCAGTGGTTGACTTTGCAGATAGAATTTATTCCTGGTAGAAAATCTTAATTCAGAGATACATACATTGCTCATTGCAGCTTTATTTATAATGGTGAAAAATGGAAACAACTTAAATATCCAACCATTCATTGTCTATTGTTTACATAAATTATGATACATTGGTATCATAGAATAATATATGTAGCACTTAAATTTATGTTTGTGGAGATTATTTAATAATACAAGGAAATGCTCGTTTTGTTAACTGAAAGACTAGAGCATAAAATATTTGAAGTATATGTAAGTACAGAAAAAAGCTACAGGGAAATACATCAAACTTTAGCTGTGGCTCTCTCTAGGGAGTAGAATCATAGCTAGTTTTGTTTTCCTAGTTTTTAAAAATATTTTCCAATTTTTCTACAATAAAACTTATATTACCTTTATAATTAGAAAAAAATCATACTAAAAAGTAATCCTAAAATCAGAATGGAGGACAGTGGACGTTTATTCATTCATCCAAATATATATATATATATATATCAAGAGCCTTCCATGGACCAGACATCATGACCAAAAGACAAGACCCTGCCCTCAAAGCATTTCTGGTCATGAAAGGAGAAAGACTTCAAAATTGCCAACCACTTTTAAATTCATTATCATAGAAATTCTTTGTAAAACTACATTATAGTTAAATAGCTATCATGTGCTGAGAGCTTATTGTACAAGTACTAGATACCTTACAAATTTGGACGTCATAATCTCTGCACAATACCCCAAAGAAATATGGTCAAGATCACATGGCTGCTGGCAGTGGCCAGGACTCAGGCCAGATCTACTCACTCTGAGAACCAATCACCTGTCTACTCTGCTCCCTGCCTCAGTGACTGAGGATTTGTGTGCATGGGAAACAGGTAGACGGGGTCATTTCAGAACCATGTGCGGTGGCAAACAGAGGTCACCAAGGAATGTTTTAGGGTTAAGAGAGCCAGGTAGTAAAAGGGAACATGCAGGCGGCAAAGAAGACCACATGCTGGGCATCCGGCTGGAGGGCCGTGGTGAAGTTGTCTGCAGTGTCAGGGTAGGTGATGGGGCGAGGGGTCAGGGGCACTGTCACAGCAGTGCTCTGAGCTTCCCATGGGAAGGAAGGACGAGAAAGGTGAGGCAGAGATGAAAAAGCAAAACCATTTCAAAAATTTGGGCTTAGACAGAAGGATGCTTTGATGTAGGCTGGAATGGCTGCAACTTTGGCCAGAAAGGAGCACATGCCTCTCCAGAGGTAAGTAAGTCCATTAGAGTAGGTTCAAAAAGCCAGAGCCACCTGACCTGTGATTGCTCAGTCATACAAATGTCGACCTGGAATGCTGATGTCACCCATTCGAAACCCCAGGTTTGCCCGGTTAAGGCAATACGCTTGAAGCAACCAGGAGTTGCTTCCCGTTCCTCTCCCCTGCCTTTCTCTTTCTCTAAAAATCAATAAATAAAATCTTAAAAAAAAAAAAAGCCAGAGGCTAGTACAGAGGAGACTGTTTATGCTGCAGACCACAGCTCAAGGAGAACAGGGGAAGTCAGGCAACCTCAGAGGTTGTGCAGGGCCTGGCCAGAGGAAACCGAGAGAAAGGCCTCTGCTTCCTTGGTGATGGACAGATGAATGGGGAGGAATGGGCATCCCCAGAAGTGAAATTGGAACCTGTTAGGAACTCGGGATAGATGGTTAATTTTGCAAACTGATAGGTAACAAGACTGGATGCCTGGAGGGGAGTGCACCATGGGCAGTTTGTGCCCCAGAGATAGGGAGTGGATTCTGCACTTGTAGCAGCTGGCTGGCCAGGTAAAATGCTCCTCTCAAAGTCCAGGTCACTGCTTTTGATGGTGACATCCGGGCCCTTTCACCAGCAGACACAGAAGCTCATCCGTGAAGAAACACCAGGCAACCTGAACTGATTTCCATTCACAATCTGGTTGTTTGCTTTGATTCAGATATGTTGTCCTAAGGGCAGAGAGACTTCTAGGGGAAAGCACCAGGCTAGAAGCTCAGAGGTCTGAGTAAAAGCCAGGCTCAGCCTGAGTACTCAAGGCTGTTGCTGCTGCTGAATGTAGGCTAATTTGAGATGAAAGATTTGGAGGTGCTTTGAGACACAAAGCACTCCACGTGCAAATCAAAAGTTGTTCCTGTTCTTCCTCCTTCCCACCTTGCCATTCTTTAAACTGCTCCCCCACCGCAGCAGCAGTTCTGACCTACTGATGTGTACCCTTACCCCAAAACCTGCTTCCCACAGGCCCCCCAAGGCTCTGCCAGGCCTGAATTCCCCTCACCCACTCACTGGCTCCTGCCTGCCCTATGAAGCCCCGCCTACCCCAGAAGCCTCCCCTGACCCCGAGATAGGGCTGGAGCTTCTCCTGGGGCCTCGCCAGCACCTGTGCTGATGCCTAGCTGCACATATCACAATTTTCTGCGTTGTTCTCGAAGCCCCTGTCTCCCTGCCAATGAGCTGTGTAACAGAAGAGGTGTGTAACAAGTCTCTGCATCCCCGGAATCCAGTAAAGCCTGGCCATGTTATTGTCAGCCCAGTAATGTCAATGGATTTGAATGGTCAGGTAAATAAGATAATGTATAGGAAATCACTTTTGACAGTCTTAAGCAGTGACCATATTAATAGTCCATTCCACAAATATTCCTGGCTCACCTGCTACTCTTTGCAGGGCCTTGACCAGGTACCTTAGGCAGGGTGTCATGGAGTCCTTGCCCTTCAGGAGTGTGCAAGGGTAAGAATAACTTGTGTTTCCTATTAACTACAACAATATAGACATAGTAAGATAAGCATGTTCTATAAAAGAGGACTAAGCACCACGTTCTGGAAGTGTAGGCAGGCCCAGCTCCCCCAGGGGCTTCTGGAAGGCTCCCTGAGGAAGGGGTAGTTTGAACATTGCCTTGTCAAGGAGCTTTGGCAAAGCCTGTGGCAGAACCCACCCTGTCCCATTCAGTCCATTCTCTTCCTTTGGGAAGGGAGCCCTAACCACTCTGCCCTGCGACCCTGAGGGTAGCAGCCTGTTCAGAAACCTGAGGATGCCACCCTGGGACCACCACAGCCCTCTGGCCAGGACCTCAAGCCCAGCAGAGGCAGAGCATGGTGGAGCAAGGCTTTGGAACCCACCAAACCTTGGTTTGAGTCCTTACTCTGCTACTTACCTGCTGTGTGACTTGACATATTTAATTTATCCAAACCTCAGCTTCCTCATGCATACAATGAGGACAGCAATAGTAACGATGAGATGGTGACATTTATGTAAAATAACACATATTGAGAACCTAGAACGAAACTTTCTTTACCTCTAAGACCCAGAAAGCAGCAGTGCTTCTCAGCCACACGTGGGTACTTTAGGCCTAACGAGTGTGTCACTCAAACATCACGCAGCCCTGCTCTGCCCTCTGGTCGGCAGGTCCTTCCTGGAATCCCAGAAAAATGATGTGGCTTAGTGAAGCCCAGGCCCCCAAACTTTACAGGTATGTTTAAGAATCTCTCCCATCAGGTTGGGCCAAGAATTAGTCTGTTATTAAATTATAGATGTCTAAAAAGAAAGAATGGTCCCATTTTAGCCTCTTACCCTGTGAAACACAAGAGAGCATGTATAATGAATAACCCCAAATGAGGAAACCAGGCCCAGAGAAGAAAAAAGCTTTGGCCAAGGTCAAAGAGGGAGTTGTGGTGGAACCTAGACCGTCTGCTCTGGCCTGCACTGTATAGAGCTGGTGCAGGGTCAAAGGACCCCGGGATCAGAAAAGTCACACCTAGCCACCCTAGTTAACTCAGGGATTGGAATGGTTTAGGGAAGATGCCTTTGGGAGATGATTAGAATGTCAAAAACCCTCAGTAAATAGATCTAATTCTTTAGGCCCTGGCCAGTTTGCTCAGTGGATAGAGCATCAGTCCAATGTGCCAATGTCCCGGGTTCAATCCCTGGTCAGGGCACACATGAGAAGTAATCATCGGCTTCTCTTCCCCTCTCACAGCTAGTGGCTCGGTTGGTTGGTCTGAGCATTGGCCCCAGGCACTGAAGATAGCTCAGTTGATTCAAGCATCAGCCCCAGATGAGAGTTGCCAGGTGGATCCCAGTTGGGACACATGCAGAAGTCTATCTATCTCCCCTCCTCTCACTTAAAAACAAACAAATAAGTAAATAAATAAATAGATCTAGCTCTTAGTTCTGCAACTTACAAGTTCTGACACCTTGAGCACATCCTTCCCCTTCTTTTGGTCCCCCTTCCTCACTTGTGGAGTGAAGCAGCTGTCCTTGAGGTCTCTAAGATCCCATCTCCCATGACTGTCATTCAGCTGTAAGGACAAATCTCAAGCTAGGACCTCAGTGTCTTTCGCAGGACACAGGTGCCAGGGATAGATATCTGGATGGTCATGCTGCTCCCTGCACCACTCTCGCCCCTCTTCTTCCTAGTTCCCAAAGTGGATCTGTTCCCTCTCCATCCACCCTGCTGCCCACACCACAGCTGGCTAGAGGGGAGGGAAGGAAGAGGCTGGATTCCTGGCAGCCTGGCCCATCTCCACCAAGTGTGCCAACCCAGAGCCCTCACCCCCATCGACTTCACTCACATGCCACTCTAGCCTCTCCTCCATGCGTCCCATGCCCCCACCGCAGGAGCCCACAGATTCCAAGGTAAACATCTGGAAGTTCCTTGCAGCTTAGCCCTTTGCTGGAGGGTGGGGGGTAGGGGGCAGAGATGGATGGGAGCTCCCTGACCTCCGCATCTCAGGAGGAAGACAACTGGGGCCTCTGCATACTGGGTCCCCTCTGTTCCTTTTGTCCTTTAGCTGCTCCCCGCACACAAAGCTGGGAGGAATAGTCACTAGTCACTTGGCGGACACATCAAGGATGATGCCAGAAGTCCAGGAAAGTTCACATGGCTTGCTCAAGTTCATACCAGGAGCAGGAGGAGAAGGCTGCTCTCCAGTGTCTGATAGGTACTTGGCCAGATCACCAGGCCACCCTCTCCCCTGCCCCCAGCCACATCCAGTATGGTGGTTGTTTAAATGTGGGGGACAGGGCTCTGTCCTCTAAGTCAGTTCATTGTGTGCATTCAGGGAGAACTCACACTTCGAAACTGACAGGGGTGGCAATAAGGAGCGACAAATGGGTAAAAGGTAAATCAGAGACCACATCCCATGAAGAAAGGAGGCTTCAACCCACTGACCCACGCCTGAAGCCCCTGCTCGCCCCCAGTGCCTGGCACGGCACCCCTCTCTTATTGAATTTTTTTTTTTTTTTTTTTTACAGGGACAGAGAAAGAGTCAGAGAGAGGGATAGATAGGGACAGACAGACAGAAACAGAGAGAGATGAGAAGCATCAATCATCAGTTTTTTGTTGCCGTTGCAACATCTTAGTTGTTCATTGATTGCTTTCTCATATGTGCCTTGACCGCGGGCTTTCAGCAGACGGAGTAACTGCTTGCTCGAGTCAGCAACCTTGGGTCCGAGCTGGTGAGCTTTGCTCAAACCAGATGAGGCCGTGCTCAAGCTGGCGACTTCAGAGTCTCGAACCTGGGTCTTCCACATCCCAGTCCAACACTCTATCCACTGAGCCACTGCCTGGTCAGGCCTATTGAATCTTTAATTAAAAGAATTGACTTACATGGGCACAGCTACACATTAATCTGCACCAGAAACTGCCCCTCCCACAGCGCTCAGACAGATCAAAGCTCCCTCCATGGAGCACTAACTCTCCAGGGGAGTTGGCAGGAGAAAGAGATTTGGGAAACCACAGAAAAAATAGAGAAGAAAAGAACAGAGCATTGGGAGTAAGAGAGAATCTGAGGAACACAGGCTGACGAGAGCATCTGAGCACAGGCCATGCTTGGTGCTCTGCCTCTTCTCACCCCCAGGCTCAGGGACAAGACAATCAGTCTCCTTAGCTTGTGGTCATTGCAGTGAGCCCCTGCCTCCATGTACCTGGCCCAGTCAAATATCCCTCCTGTGGCTTTCCTTCATCTCTGTCCCTAGTAACTTAACAACCCTCACTAACCACACACCTTCCCTTTTGGGTCTCCAAGCCTTTTGCAACTGCGGCTTCCTCTGGGTATAATATCTTTAGGTTGATTTTCTGTCACTTGCAATCAAAAGAGTCTAACACATAAGAATGCTCATCTACAAGGCCAGAAAAGATATTAATTATATGAACTTTGGAGGCAAATTGCCCACGTTCAAATCCCTATGCCATCATTTGCTGGATGTATAACCCATGGCAAGTCATTTAATTTCTCTGTAGCTGTTTATTCATCTGTCAAACTGGATTGGAACAGTACCTAACTCACAGGCTTGTTGTTAATGAGTTAATAACTGCAAATATCTGATTAGAAGAATGCACTGTGTAAGTGCAGGCCATTATCTCTGCTATGACCATGTCTCACTGGACCAGCCATCAGGGGTCCCTTCCCAAAGCAGAGGTGTATGCTTTACATTCAGCCGGACAGGCCCCACCCGGTTTTGCAACATGGGAGCCTTCCCCTGTGTGTTGTCCTCCAACGCCACACCTGAGAGTGGGCTAAGCGGGGTGGGAGTGTCGAGGGAGAGAGTGGAGAGAGTTGGAGAATGAGGGAGCATGCATGTAGGACATCCTCAGAAGCCTTTGTCCTTGTGTGGCGCCAGGAAAGGGACACCTGCTGGCTCTGCAGAGGGCAGGGCTGAGCTCCAGTCCCATGCTCTTTGCTGGAGGAGACCTCTAGCTCTGACTGCAGGCTTCTCATTCTCATAGCACCGTGATGGCGAACCTATGACACACGTGTCAGCACTGACACGCATAGTCATTTTCGATGACTATGATGAGAAGTATGGGGCCGCATGCCAAGAAGGACATTTCATCCTCAGCTCCTGCACGGCCAGGTGCAGTAGCCGAGGGTAAAACATTTGCTGTAGTGTAGTAGACACTCTGTGCCGGAGGTCTGTAGGCCAAAACAACAGAACTCCAGCACAGAGTGTCTAGTTCTGGGACTTCCGGTTAGGCCGTTTTTCTCGAAGTGACACACCACCCGAGTTATGCTCGGTTTTTGGAGAATTTTGACAGACCAAGCTCAAAAGATTGCCCATCACTGCTATAGCAGCTGGATTCCTCTTAGAAAGGCTTAAGTTAAATACACTTTCTGCCACCAGAAGACCTGTTTCTACTTGAAGCCCCCATTTGAGGAATTCACATTCCTCCAATCATTACAACATGATCTCTCAAGAGCTCGTTTTGCAAATAGACCATTTGTCCCCCATCCTTAATTTACAAGGCTTTCTCAAATTGAGCAAAACTAAGTTCATCTGCCCTTCGGAGGAAGGTAGGGAGGCAAGTGGGGGATGGGGTGGGGTGGGGGAGAATGAAATTCTGCTACAGCATGAAAGAATGAACAGCATAAAGCATTACTAATGTGATGCTCTTCCCAGTGACTTAACACAAACAACCCCTCTCCTGTCTGGGACTCAGTAAATATTTACTGAATGAACGTTAACAGCATGTAATTCTGTCATTCCTGCTCTGATAAATTATAAAATCCAAGCAGCCAAATCAGCATTAAATCTAGTTTATATACAGTTCGTGTTTTGGCATCACGGGGCAAGGTAAGAAAAATATTTTTGGGGAACAAAGAGAGCGTGTTCATTTGGGACCATTTGTTTTCTGTATTGGGTCGGGGTAGGGCTGCCTGGGTTGATGCTGGGGACTGGAGAGTGGCCACCCCTTTCTCCAAATGCAGTTCTTTGGAGACAAACCAGGGTTAGGCTTCCCATCCTGTATGGAACTTTGATAGGACCTCACAGCAGCTCCACTGAATGACCACCCTGTGGGAACTCACTGTTCTTCTGCTGAGCCCCAAAGTGTGTAGGAAGGAAGGGGTGGTTCCTGCAGGACAGAATCTGGCCTCAGCTGGCCCAGCTTTACTCACTGCAGATGTTTAATCTCCCCCTAATGCTGTGACTCTCCCATCTGTCCTTGATTGGATTTCCACGAGGGAATCACACACAGACTCTGGTCACTACCTGCACATAGAGAGATTGTAGGGAAAGTAATTTCCAGTAAATTACCTAAGTGCAGAAGGGTCCGCCATGGGAGCTTGGGAGGTATGGAGCAGGGACAAGAGGTGAGAATGAGTGACTTGTGCATTACTCACAAAGCAATCAGTAGATGACAAGGGGTCCTACAGCCACTGGGTCTGTCCAGCTGGGGTCAACAGAGGAAAGGGTCACACTTGCCAAGAAACTCCCACCCATCACCACGACTCCCACTTACCTGACATTCATGTGCCCTAACTCCCTATATTCTGGGGGTGAGGGGAGGGAGGGCAGAGATACTGTACTGGCCTGGCTCACTGTCCTCAATCCTTCAGGCCACCACAGCATCCACATGCCCTGTCACACCTTGTCCCAGCCATGGAGTCTCCCAGGCCAAGACAGTACAAAGGAGGGTATGGCTTTGGATGGCTGGCTTTTAGGAAGCCCTTTACTCCGCTCACAGCCCTGAGGCCTGCAAACTTCTATTCGTATGACATGTACCAGCTGTGGGATTCAGCCGGTTTGCACCAGTTCAGCAGAATCAATACCTAATTTTTGGTTGAGTTCGGCAAAAGGGTTGTTAAAATGGCACTTGCTTGACCAGGCAGTGGTGCAGTGGATAGAGCGTCGGACTGGGATGCGGAAGACACAGGTTCGAGACCCCGAGCTCACCAGCTTGAGTGCAGGCCCATCTGGCTTGAGCAAAAGCTTGCCAGCTTGGACCCAAGGTTGCTGGCTCCAGCATGAGGTGGCTCGGTCTGCTGAAAGCCCGCAGTCAAAGCACATGTGAGAAAGCAATCAATGAATAACTATGGTGTCGCAACAGCAACGAGAAACTAATGATTGATGCTTCTCACCTCTTTCCGTTCCTGTCTGTCTGTCCCTATCCATCTCTCTCTCTATCCCTGTAAAAAAAAAAAAAAAAAAAAAAAAAAGGCACTTGTTGTCAGGCTTCTCTCTAAGGTGGGCACCTGGGCAGCCGCCCAATGTGGAAATCACAAATTTACATTCCTTATCCTTTTTTAACATTCATCTGCGCAACTGTGTATTTTAAGCACCCGTAGTAATGTTCATTCCGTCCATAGGTGAAAAGAATTCCAAGTGAGGATGCCAATCAAGAAGCAATATGGAAATATCTTAATAGTTTTATTGGTTTTTTTAAAGTCAGGTATTATTGAATATTTTTGCATTGATATTTTAAAACTCTTTCTTATAATTTAATCTATTTTGGGTACCTCTTTTACTGTTCTTATTTAAGTATTAAATACATGAAATAATAAACTACCTTTCGGTCTATCATTTTTTAATACTTGAAACGGTTGTTAGGGGAGAGAACAGGTTGTTAAATTATTTGAATCCTACCACAGTCCTGTACCCTTCCCAGTTATTCAGAGTGCAGGGACAGAGGCCAGTGCTCACTTCTCTCCCTTGTCTTACTTGATTTACTGTATTTCCCCATGTACAAGATGCACCCTTTTTTGAAAAATTTGGGGTTTAAAAACTTGGTGCACCTTACACAGTGGTTGCAGACTTTTTTTACTTGCATTTTGCACTTGTTTTTGCACTCATTGTTGAAGATAGTGACTTGTCATCAGACACAAATGAGCACAAGCTAATGGATAGGAATTTTGACAGTGATGAGAAGTTGCATGAATTTTATGGTGAATAAAACTTGAGTTCAATAACTTTATGTAATACTTCTTTCTTTCTTCAAATTTCAGGCCCCCAAATTAAGGTGCGTCTTATACATGGGAGAGTCTTATACATGGGAAAACACAGTACTTGTCTGACTCTCCCCAGCTTCTTCTGCTCCTGGCTCCTGTCAAATCTCCCCTCAGTCTCCATCCCGAGCACAGTGGCCCCTGCTTCATGGGGCTTCGCTCTCACTTCCCCCATTCCTCTCTGACTTTGCCCTAACCCTTGAACCAAAACCTGTTCCCTGGTTCAGATAATTTTTTTCTGATATTATTTCCATTGCAAGTGTGTATGCCTTAAAAGTATTTCCACTTTAATGGGACCAATGTCTTGACGCGGATGTAACACTTGGCAGTGGATTTCAGCGGTGGTGATGAGTTTCGGGGAGGGAGAAGAGTCTTGATCAGAAGGGTCATTTCATGGTTCAAATCCACCATTCTGGATTTAGAACCTGGTTTTAAATACTGGCACAACTTCCCAGCTGTGTAACCTTGGGCAAGTCATTTAATCTCTCCTAGTTTCTCATCAATAATCAGGATAAACATATTCAGCTCACAGATCTGGGGAGAAGATTTAACAATTATGTATTTTAAAATCCTGGTAAAATGTTGAAACTATTCTCCTTAGCATAGTAAGGCTGGTGCTTCCAGCACTGGGGAGAGGTGAAGAGAGAGTCAACTGTCTTTTGCAGCTGAATACCAGCAAAGGAGGTTATTTTAAAGGCACATGGCCTCAAATATCTACCGTGCTTGTGTGCTGCCTCCCTCCGGATTTCCACCATTGCAGTCATTCCTCTGGGTAAGCGTTATTTTTTCCTGAGGGTCTTCTTTTAAAATGTGAAAATCCTTGAGAAGTCAAAGTCACTAATATTGTAATATGAAAAGTTAAAAGATTTTGTTTGTTTGTTTGGTTGGTTGTGTTGTGAAAGCGTGCCCTGGGGATCAGAAATCAGGCAAATCAAGGACCCTGCCAGGCACTGACTTACCCATGACCTCATTGCACTCTCACAACAACCCTCAGAGGTACAAATATAAAATGAACACATGTCAGTGATTTAATTTAACACATCAATTAGTGAGGGAACTAGTAAGATGTTATAATTGCTCAAAGGAGATTGCAAGAGCAGACATATAGAAGCCTTCAGGAGTGCTCCAAGTAATTTACTAATAGATGCAAGCTAGTCGATACCCACAGCACAATAGTCAATAGAATCTCCGCTGGATACAATTCACATTTCTCAGGGCAGACTCATCTGCATTATTCTCAGCCTTCTACAATTTATAGATTTGTAAAATAGCTTAAAGGCAACGAAAGGCAAGAATAGTACAAGGGGAAACTGGACAGGACACCCAATAAGCTCTTTTCTGCCTGTTTCAAAGTCTTTCACAACTTTTCCTCCCATATGATTATTCACCTTTCATGAACCAGGTTCCAAAGCAGAAAAGACCGAGATGGACACAGAAACTGGGAAGGGGAAAGTTATCTAATCCAAGGGTCCCCAAGTGCCAGTCCCATCTACGGACTGAGAAAGTTCAGGATAAAGTGTCATATCTGGGATGAAATTAGAAAAATAAGAATGAAGAAAGTTTCTCCACAGAGCTTTCTGATTTCAAAGGACAGTCATTTATTAGACATTATGTCCTTTATATATTTGTGACATTAAATGGTGGTGATATATGGTAGTAGTACTTGCTGTCTTTTTAATGTGCTTGTTTAATTAAATAAAGGCTGGCAACATTATGTAAAGCCCCATTTTTTTTTTAACTGAGAGAAGGGGAGAAGTGAGACAGACTCCCACATGGGCCCTGACCAAGATCTACCTGGCAACCCCATCTGGGGACAATGCTCGAATCAACTGAGCTATCCTCACCACCTGGAGCTGACACTGAGAAAAGGGGAAGTGGGAGGGGGAGAAAAGCAGATGGACGCTCCCTTCTGTGCCTTGACTGGGAATCAAACCTGGGACATCCATATGCTGGGCTTTATCTACTGAGCCACCCAGCCAGGGCCATAAGTCCCCATCTTAAAGTATGCATATATAGTTATTTATTTATTTATTTATTTATTTATTTAGTGAGAGGAGGGGAGGCAGAGAAAGACTACCGCATGTGTCCTGACTGGGATCCACCCAGCAAGCCCACTAGGGGGCAATGCTCTGCCCATCTGGGACCCTTGCTTGGTTGCAATTAGAGCCATTTCTTTTAGTGCCTGAGGTGGAGGCCATGGAGCCATCCTTAGCATCCAGGGCCAACTCGTTCTAATGGAGCCATGGCTGCAGGAGAGGAGGAGAAGAGAGAGAGAGAGGAGAGAGGGGGAGGGGTGGAGGAGCAAACAGGCTCTTCTTCTGTGTGCCCTGACCGGGAATCGAACCCGGGACATCCACATGCCAGGCCAATGCTCTACCACTGAGTCAACCAGCCAGGGCCCATATATAGTTTTTATTGTTGTTACATTTTGTTATTTTTTACTTTATTCATGTGTGATATCCAACAGTCTGTAAAACACTAATCCTGTTCCAATTAATTCTGAAATTTTGTGTTATAAGTAAATTGGTTAAAGGCTGATTCCTGAGCAATACTACCTAAGTCGCCTAGCAAGCCATCACACTTCTCCTGCCCTAGTGGAGGAGAAGCTAACAGACACGGAGGGCATCCAGGTATGAGACTGAATAGAGAAGGGAGAAGAGAGTGATGACTTACGGATGGATCCCCGACGGTGCCAAGGGAAGGCTGAGATGCAGCAGAGCCAGACCATGGCCTTCCCTGGTGCTGGCTGCAGAACTCACTCTGTGTGTCACGGTGAGTGCTTGTCAGTCCCCTTCACCTGCATTGTCCTCCCCATCTGGAGCAGATGCATTTCTGAGGCACGAAAAGAAACTGGCACATGCAGGAGTGTGGGTCAGGAAGGACGGACAGTAGGACTTGGGACCACGCTGTCTGCAAGCTGCCCCAGTGTCCAGGGTCTGTGGATGTGGGCAAAGCCAGGAAAGAGAGCTTTTATAGACTTAGGCTAGATCTGAAGAACTGAAAAGAGATTTCCTAGCATGTGGATATTAACTCGATGGCTTGGTTTTTCAACTCCTCCACATCGAGTTGGGTTGGGGAAGCCCTGTAGCCTCCCTCCCGTGTGACTATGCCACTGCTAGGAGTTGTAAAACAACAAAAGCACTGCTTTTAAAGGCATAATGCTGCCCACCCAGAGAGCAAGGGGCTCCGGCAGACCCTGCCCCAAAAAGCAGGAGAGCGTGCACAATGGCATTTGGGATTTCATTCTGAACAAGCTGAACATCCCATCAGGGCCCCCGAGCAGAAGGTGGCTTAAGCCCCACAGAGGATCTTCGGGCAGCAGCGTGCACGTGTAAGAACTGCTTTCCAGAGTACCTGCTGTACCCCCGGCAATGGGAGAAAAAGGAGCCTAGGGAAGGGCGTAGTTCCCAATGGGTTTTAAAGAAAGGTGCACTTAACTGGAATTCATAGTGCAGCGGAACATCTGGGCTAGAAAACTGGTTGTTTAGTTCTGCAGTTGTTGTCAGGGACTCAACGGCTGCGAGAGAATTAAAGCCGCTGGAGTTTGTAAATGCCCAGTACTGGGGGCCAAAACAGCTTCTTTTCCCCACCCCTATACTTCAGCGGAAAAGGCAGGACCCAGCAAAGAAGCCATTGCCAGGGGCCTGAGCTAGGAGCACGCTGGGCATTGGCTAGGCTCTAGAGTTTTCATGTTTCCAGCTCTGCTTTCAAGGAACAACAGCCCCAGAATTCCGGAGTCTCAGATGCAGAAGGGACCGGAGCTCCCCTCACAGATGGTCCCCTTGGCCCTGTGGAGCCAGTGCCCTAGGGAAGGCTCACCGCACCTCCGCCACCATGCCCCACTGTTTACCAGCTCAGATGGGTAGTAAATTTCTCGTGTGTGTGCCGGGCCTGCGTCCCTTCTGTCAACCAGCATGGTGGGCACACACTGTGGTACCTTAGGTGGGAATAGCCCTCAGAGAGGACGTGATCCACAGGTCACAGACTGCCCACATTAACCAGCAGGCTTTTTTTTTTCTTGGCCTGCCTAATGTGTAAATCTATTTTGTTAATCCTGTATTTACAATAGAGAGATGTCCGATAAAAATCTGGCCTGGTGGAAACTCTTCCAATGTTAGAAAAGCTGGCCACCGTGACCCCACAGCACCATCTAAAAGCACCAGGCTGGAGTTGGGTAGCGGCAGCCCCTCAATGTGGGCACAGCTCTCCAGCCTACTCCATGCCCAGCACTCCCTGCTGTCCCCTGACCCAGCCCTTCTCCTTGTCGACAAGAACTGACTGGTCTCCAAAGGCATGAGTATGTGAGGCCAGACCTTGCCCGTGCTCCAGATTTAAGCAGCAACCATATACAAAGCTCCTGCTCAGTCTAGTATTCATTTCTTCCTTTATAATTTAGCCTCATGCCTTCCAGAACAGTGCCCACCCCTTGGCATCTCCTTCCTCTTCTCCTATTTCTATTTTCACTTTATGATCTTCATTAATATAAAAGTAACCAAACCAGCAAAGCAGTTTAGGTTAATACTCCTTTTCCTGTGCTCATGCATTTAAGTCAGTGGTTCTAACCAGTAGGAGGACCACCTCTACTCTATTTGGGGGTGGGGGTGGGGTTGGAAAGTTTGGTGTTATCGTAATGACTGGTCAATTAGTGCTTGAAGGACAAAGATGGTAAGTATCCTGCTATGCAAGAGATAGTTCCATTTTTAAATAAATGGAGAAACTCTAAAATGAAACACTGGCTAATCTTTTCCTGTATTCTTTAACTTCTCTACACCTCTGTAAAATGGGGTAACATATCTCATTCATGTAACACTACACTTCTTTCCTAGGGTTGCTGTGAAGATTACATGACAAGAAATACAACAGACACTTGACACCTACCAAGCACATGATAAACACACATTAGCGATGACGATTAACCTAAAAAGTGGCAAGATGAGCCCATGTGTCTGCCCATAGATGGGAATTAGAGTTCAGCTGGAATATCTAGTCTGCCATTCACCAACCATGTGACTCTGACCATATCACTTCTCCTCTTGGAACAATGAGGGGGTTGTATGAGATTTCTGGAGTCCTGTCCACCCAAATATTCTATGGCTCTGTGTCCCTACCAAGGTGCATGGCACACCCTTTTGCTTTCCCCCTCCAAGGCTTTTCTTGCCTGGACCAGCATTCCCAGGTACCATGTTGAAAGCTGACCTGGGGCTGTACTTTCTTCCCCAACAGATTGAAAAACAAAGAAGACAGGTAAAGAATAAAGTGTGTACAAGAAAAATACACACTGCTCCCCTGATGTCTGTGATGTTTTGAGGGAGGCTGTGGTAGCTGGTGGTCTCAACCATTCCTAGCTGTCCCCCTTCCTAAGATGGAGAAAACCTTTCGCCCAGAACACAGCCTCCTGGGACAGGTACCTGTCCACCAGCAGGCTCGCACCACACAGGGATTCCCGGAAACAGCTCCTGGCTCAGCAGTAAGGCAGAGGCTCAGAAACAGATCCTTCCCTTACCCCACACTCCGCCCCTGCTGGAAGGAAGACTGGCCATGACTGGGGGAACAAAGGGGAAGGCTGTACGTCAAAGGAAAAACCAGCAGTTCAGATCATTTGATTAAGCCAGGAATAAAGAAACTGCAATAACTTATTATAAAGAGAATAATTTGTTACTGGGTTATCGATAGTCTGAAGAAACGGAGAATGGATGGTAGAAATGGACAATATCCAAAATGGAAATGTAATTCTCTTGGTGGCTAATGTGGAGTTACAGTCAAGTTTACACTGACCTTCCTACTTCAGAATTTCCTCCTGGGTTTTAAAGGAATCTTACCCTCCAAGCACCAGCTGTAGGAATATTTAAATAAAGACGTGAACCTAGAGCAATGATTTCTCAACTGGTGTGCCGCATCAGCTCATGCGCCACAAGAATTTTTAAAACATGCAATACCTGACTATTTAGCCAGGGGCACTGACCTTTTTCCCTAGATTATCAAATTTAAAAAAGATGACAACAGCCAACACAACAATAGCCATCCGAGGTGAATGAATCAAAATTATACCTATTATTTTGGTCAGATCAACAAAAAATATTTTTGGTGTGTCATAGAATTTTTAGTAATTAGTTTGTATATGTCATGAGATAAAAAAGATTGAAAATCACTGACATAGGTGGTTATCCTCAAGCAGATTCAACTATGTTGTTTTAAAGGCAAAGGAACCTTCCTCTGAGGTTTTATAGGTTACTGGTGCCCTCTGATGGAAGATAAAGGTTACACCTGCTGGTTAGAAGCCAGAAAATTTGATCGGTCGGTCGTGTTTGAAGAAGTGGCAACCCCTAGCTCCAAGGGAAGCTAGAGGAAATATCAGGGCTTAGCACCTCACATGTGTTACCTCATTTGTCCATCATGCTTTGTTTTCCAGATCAGGGAGCTGAGGCTGAGAGACAGTAAGTGACATTAAGGTCACCCAGCAAGTAGCTAACTGGCAATCCTAATCAGTGCCAAGGATTCCGGTAATCTTTGTTGGAAGCATTAGAGAGAGGAAGAGGAGGAGGGAGAAGAGGAGAAAGGAGTAAGAGGAGGAAGAAGAGAAGGAGGAGGAAGAAGAGGAGGAGGATCAGAAAGAGGAAAAGTGGAATTTACATTGTTTGCTTTTCACCACTGCCTTCTTTTTAGGCCATTTCTGCTCTTGTGACACTTAAGACTCAGATTTCTTTTTATTCCTCCTTTATTGTCATCTACTGACTTCCAGGTACAGTCCTTTCCCTCATTTATTATAGACTCTGAGCTCCTACCACCCTGGCTGAAACTACGTGATATAAATGACTCATCTGGCCCTAGCCTCACAGGACCGTCACTGACCACCTCAGCAAGTAAGTTCACCTCCCTGACTTCAACCACTCACCCACCACCACTTGCTCAATGCCACGCCTGGCACTTGCCCTCGCCTGGGAGTGCTCCACCTCTGTGCTGATCAGCTTAGATTAAGTTACAGTGTGGTAACAAATCCCCAAATTTCAGTGGCTTCCAATGACACGTTTGTTTCTCTGCCCACTGCAGGACAGCTGCAGCTCTGCTCACTGTCCTCATCAACCTTGGGGCCATACCGATACAGTAGCTCCATTCTGGGCTGCAGTAGCCCTAGGCAGAGGGATAAGAGCATTAACCTGCCCTGACAACAGTCCTTAAACTTCTGCTCATTTCACTGACGAGCCTGCTGTCAGTAGGGCAGGGGGCACAATCCTCTCCAAAGCCTGGTGGCAAGTCCTTTATTAGAACATCAGTTTCTCTCAGGACACAGTGACCTGTCCTTTCTGCTCTTAGTCCACTCCTACTACACATTCCTTCCATTTCATTAAAGGCTTTCTCTTTTCTCTCAGCCCCCTCCTGGGAATAAGGATGATAACATTTACCGAACACTTAGCACACTTAGCAGGTGCTGGCTTGACATCTGTTATCCCATGAGGTATTTGAAACATTGAGAAGTATCCTCTCTTCACTTTCTTCTGATTGTCTTCTAGGTTAGAACCATCACTTCAACTATTAAGGAAACAGAAAAACCATGCAAAATTGAGAGCCCAGGGCAGGGACATGAATCTACAAGTGGTGTGACTTTTCTCCTGAAGCACTTGGCAGCTGGGCCTACAACCACAGGTGACTTTCTCCTTGTGTGACACGCCAATGTCGGCACACATGTGGATTCTCATCACTGCAGTGAGGGAGAGGGGTCGTGCTATTGGCATCTAGTGGAGAGGACCCAAGGGTGGTGAACATCCTACAATGTACAGGACACCTTCGCTCAACAAAGAACTTTCCAGCCTAACCAGGTAGTTGTGCAGTGAACAGTGTCAGACTAGGACACGGAGGACCCAGGTTCGAAACCCTGCGGTCACCGGCTTGAGCGCAGACTCATCTGGTTTGAGCAAGGCTCACCAGCTTCAGCCCAAGGTTGCTGGCTTGAACAAGGGGTCACTCTCTCTGCTGTAGCCCCTGGGTCAAGGCACATATGAAAGAGCAATCAATGAACAACTAAGGTGTCGCAACAAAGAATTGATGCTTCTCATCTCTGTCCATTCCTGTTTATCCCTATCTACCCCTCTCTGTCTCTATCTGTATCTGTCACACACACACAATGTCAAGTGCTGAGGTTGGAAACAGTGGTCTAGAGATGCAAGTCTCAGGCATTCATCTTGCAAAAGTTTTCCTACTCTGTTCTCTCTCCTATTCTCCAGATGACCTTTCAGACCTTGTCCAGTCTCTTCAAATGCTTGTCCCAATTACTTCCTCTCATATACTCAATTCTCTCTCCTCCCGTGCTTCCAGCCACACTAGTCTTCCCAGACGCCATTATTTCCTCCCGTGAAGGACTTTGCATATTTCCTCTTATCCATGGCACTCTCCTTCTCAACTAACTCCGAGCCTTCCTTCAGATTTCAGCTTCCCATTTCATTGAAGATGGCGTTCCTAAACCACTGACTAAACGAGGCACTCCTTTGTCATAGCAGCGAGTGTTCTCCCAACATAACCTTCACTACACTAATATTAGGTGTTAACTAGTTAGTTTCCCTTAACCCTGAGAATGGGGACCACATTCATCACCGGCCTTGCTGTGTCTCCAGTACCTAGAAAGTACCAGATACATAAGAGATGCTTATTTACAGTCCATGTCTCTCCTGAGCTCCATTTCCAAAGTCAACACATCCAAAATTAAATTCATCGTTTTTCCTACGCCACCACCACCCAAAACCTATTCTTTTACCCATATTCTTTATCTCAATAAATAGCACCATCTACCAATTGCCCAAGCCATCCTTGACTCCTCCCTTTTTCCCAGTCATGATGTCTGTCCCTTTTGCCTTGATTTCTCTCAAATCCATTTACTACTTTTGGGTTTTTGACTCAGACACAATGGTTTTAACCACCAACTGACTGATTCTTAGTTACCTTGGATAAGTTAATTTCTCTAAGCCTTAAATACCTCATGGGATAATAGATTACAAATCAGCACCTACTATGTGCTCAGTGTTATCTATTAGTATTCTTCCCAGGCCCACTGATATCACCTTATATGTACTATTATTTACAGCTCAGATTGCTGCCACAGCCTAATTGATCCAGCAAGCACTCTAGTCTACCCTTAACAATGCAAACAGAATGATCTTTCAAAAATGCAAAGGAGGCCCCGACACACCCATGCTTAAAATCCTTTATTGGCTCTACACTGTCTTCAGGACCAGGTTCAAATTAACTAGTTGAGCATTATCACACTTTCATCATCCAGCTCCTTCAACACTCCAGCCCCAGCTCTCACCACTTCGCCAATCACATGCTTAACTCCAGTTATGTGGAACTCATCCTCCTCCAAAAAGCCACTCTCCCTCCTGCTGTTCTTTCATTCGCTGCTTCCTTGGCCCACGTGGAGTCTTTTGTACCTGACTCCATTGCTAGACCACAGGCAACTTGAGGGAGCTTCCTTCCTTGTTGTAGTATTCCCACTACCAAGCAAATCCTGGCTCACATTAACAAAAAAGTACCTGTTGAATGAATTTAACTCCTGTCCTTTATTTTGAAGAGGAACAAAACCAAAACATTAATCAAATGAGTTCAGGGTTGGGGATGTATATAGCAAGGTTATCCCTGGATCCCCAAACCTGTGATGACCTGAAATCTTTCTAGTAGCACTAATTCTTTTTATACTTTCGGAGGTTGGAGTTGTACAAAGTTTAGCAAACAAATACTTACAAGGCAATTAGTCTACTGTTATTAGTTTCAGCTTGCCTTCCTCTACATCCAACAATGATAAATCTGAGCACCACGGTGAGCAGCACAAAACACCCAGGAAACATCTTATGCAGCTGGAATCATCACAAAGTACCTTAAAAGGTCACAAATACAGAAAGGGCCGTGTAACAAGGAAACTGGTCTTATCTTGTCTCTAATGCTCATTTTTCATTTTTAAAATGCTACCCCTGGTATTTCTAGTTTCACCCGACCCCTCCAGGGCCTCCTCAAACAGTAGACTATGAGGGGATATTGTTTCTTTTCCATTTTAAACATAAATGTATCTAAATAAAAAGGTGCTTGACTTGAAGGTAAAGCTATCTAGGATTCATTTATTTGTCCCTAAAGACAGCTTGCCCTACATGTAGCAGCTTCATACAAAGTTGCAAAATTGTCCTTGGTTTTCCAATAAGTTAGGTAGACTTGTGCCTAGAGAGGGCTTGTCTTAAATCAATCTATACATGCAAGTACTATATACATTCTCTTATTTTCAAGGGCTCTAGTGGGGAAAAAGCATAAAATTCTCCAACTAAGCAAGGTATGCAAGAATTTTTATGTTTTGTTTATTTTTAAGCAAAATAACTTACTGGAATATCCAGATGAGATGAATGAGCCTGCCACTAAATGGAGAAAGGGGCGATTTTCATACCAGTATTTCCCACATCCCATTTCCATTTGATGTCAATCAAAACATACCATTGGCCATTTAGTTAAAAAAATACTATGAACATACATCAGTTATTTTATGTACAATAAAGGAATGGGGAAGATGAAGGAACACAGAAAACGATACTGTAGTAGTCAGAATGCAGTAGAACAAAACTGGTTTTCTAACTGAGAATGTCTTCTTCGTCTGGAGGAACGGAGATCTGGTATCAAGTGCAAGTTCCCTTTTTAGAAGATGCACACCTCCTATCTTCTGCTGGAACTCATCGATTTCACCTCCATCCTCCCCTTCCAACTGTGCACGTGTGTCCTTTTCATTGATTGGCTGCCTGTCAAATAGAAATCTGATCTGCCTCGGTGACAAACCCTGTTGTTCATAATAGGCTCTCATTAGTTTACTACTATGTGGTGAATGCCTCTTTACCGTAAACTGCACCAAAAACCATCCTGCTCCAATCCCTTCAAATTAGTATGGCCCTGTTCTCAGTCTTGACTCCTTCTCGGGGCTTTTCGTCCATCGTGGCTTGTGCAGGAGTCTCAGCCGCCACTTCACAAGCTACCAGGTCCAGGCTGAACAAGCACATAAGCAGCACCAGGAATCTAGGTGGTATTACTGTATTTCTCTGGCACCCTAGGAAGGGTACCTCCAAAAGTTGTGCAGTGTGCACCTGCTGAGACCAGCTCAGCAATGGGTATGCACGAGGAAGGCACTGCAGGACTTAAGAAAAAACACACAAGACACAACATAAAGAAAAGATGGGTACAGGGGACTCCCAACCTCTTGGACTGAGAGCCCAGGCTCTGCAGCCTCGTCTTATTTGTTTCTTTAATCAGCAAGCAAGTTAGCAGAGCATAGGCTCAGGAACAGACAAGGATGATTAACTAAATCCTTGCAGGTGTGCAGGAAACGGCTAAAAGGTTCAGAAGCTTCCATTAAACAATCTTATCAGTTGTTCTGCCCCCACAGGACTTGGCGTTCCAAAGTCCGCAACAAAGACTGTGTCAGGGTAGCATCCCAATTTCCGGCCATTTTCCTACACGTACCAATCTGCAACAGCTATCTTGTATTGGCCATAAGCTCAGGACAGCTACCCAGACGTCTGCTCACCAAGGTGAGTGAAACTGCCTTAGGGAGAAGCATGTGCACTAGCAGCTTTGTGAGCAGACTTCACCACCCTCCTTTGATATCCCTCCAAAGAACAGAACCTGGAAGCCACAGACCAGTTGCTTCACCGTAGCTCCTGAAAGTGAACATAAAATGTTGTGTTTTATAAATGAGATTCCTTGAACTTCACTTGCTTTTCAAAAAGGGCTATAATTCCCAAAAGTTTAAGAACCATTGCCAGATAGGATAGAGTCCAAAGCAGGTGCTAAGCAGGTGACTGATGTGTACTTTGTGACAAACCCTCAGTGTATCCTTGCACTAGCCAGAATTCACCTGGCACCTCTTTGCAAACTCAAGAGACAAATCTACCATCTCACTGTGTGAAATCTCCTCAACAGCAGAGTGTGACAACTTGATGTCATCATGGGCTCAGAAGAGTTAGGTGTACACTTGTGCCTAGACAAGGCTCTCCTTAAACACTCCAGACATGCAGGTACTCTATATTCTTTCATTCTCAAGGGGCAGTAGTGGTGAAAAACTCCACAAATTCACTAACTAGCTGAATGTTAAAAATACTCTGCAAAATTTTGAGTTTTCCTTCAGGATTGGGAAACTAGAAATGAAATAAAATTACTCATTATTAACTGGGGAGAAAATCAAAAGTTGCAGTCTGAGTACAATAACTTCTTTGGCAAAAGTTATTTTCTTTGTCCCCAAATTACACCAAAGATTGCATGTAAAAACAGAAAATAAGATTTTGCTATACACAAACAAAATTACACATTTCCCCAATAATGACACCCTAAAATGGCAAAACGAGAAATATTTATTATACAAAAAAGCACAACAGAATCAACAGGCATTAAAAGCATTACATAGTGCAAACACCAAAAAGATACAGAGCCCTTTACTTAGTGGAACAGGAACATGTGACAATATTGCTTTTCCTTTTTAGTGGGCCGGCCAATACCCAAGTTATTTTAAATTGCTGTTTCTTTTCACTTTATGAGAGAACCCCAGAGCTTGGTCTACCAAGCACATAACTTCTCCCATCCAAGTACCAACCAGGCCTGACCCTGCTTAGCTTGAGTTCAGACGAGATTGGGCAGGTTCAAAGTGGTATGGCAGTAGACTTGCCTAATTTTAATAGCTTACTCAAGACTATTATAAGCGAAGTGGCTCAGCATACTTAATCCCCACAACAAACTATGAGGTACAAAGGGTAGTTATGTTTCACAGATGAGAAAAACTGAGGTGTAAAAGGTCAAGGCTGGGTGGGAATCAAGGTGGTAATGTTCCTTATCTCTGTCAGTCCCATTCCCAAACTGCTTAAGACCCTTACTTTGCCAAGTGCCAAGGGCCAGACATATTTCACTCCCCTTTGAAAACACTCTACTACTCTTAAAGGGGGGAAAGAAAAAAAACCAAAGGAGACATTTTGATTCTTATTTAAAAGAATGAAAAACCAATGCTAACTATAAGAGAAAAAAATACAATCCTCCCCTAGGAAGAGGGAAGACTGACCTCAATTTCTCAGTGCTGAGACATAGTAGAAATAATTGCCATGTTCCCCCATGACACACACTAAGGAAACTTTGATTACAAGTTGTCTTGACATCACAGCTTCCCTTCCTTATTGCTGGAATCCACTAACTAATTCTGCAACAGAAACGTTCCCCAGGACTGACTGGGAACAGGGAACCATAACTAAAGACAAGGCATACAGAACACCTTTGGTATAAAAGCAATATCCAAGAGTAAAGAATAACTGAACTCCAAGGGAAAAAGAGCAGTAGTAGGGAAGAAAGTAGGCAACTGTCTGACAGTAAACTAATCACTGCTAAAAACCAAAACAAACAACAAAAAGAATCCTCATAATGTATTGGGATAAAAAATTAGATACTCTTATAAACTCTTGGTGTTATAATGATATTGCCAATTTTCAATAAAGCATTAGCGAAGTTCCAATAACTGCTCTGAGGAAGGAAGTGCTAATAGCATTATTTGGCTCTTTTTATGATTCCTGACCCATTCTACCCCCAAGAAAAGAGGGCTTCTACTTCCTGTGCCACACTCCCAGAAGACATTATATGAAGATCCTGGATGACGGAAAAACATCTGCAGGAGAAGCAGTCCCTTGGACTTGAGATAATCCACCACGAAATACTACTTTTTCTCCAGATATATTTTCTCTTTAACATTTTCAGTCATTCAAAAAGCTCTTGACAAAGGTACAGTAAACCCAAGTACAGATTATATTTTCTTTAACAATGACACATTCACCACTAACTGCATTAGTTAGGATTGCACATTCAATGCATCAAAAGATCTTAAAATGCTTATGGAACATTCTTCCACAGGAGAAAAGAGATTTTATAGTCTTTCTATAAAGACTATAGCAATAGCAAACAAGGAAAGCTGTCGCCAGAAAGGACATGTTGAAGCAATCTGGAAAAACTGTCCCAAATTAGATCCGAGAGCAACTTGAACCACTACCTCAGATACTCATTTCCAGTTTAGGGTCCTAGATATTTTCCCTCATATGCTAAGCTGCAACTCTGCTAATCACAAATCTGGGAAGTTCCACCAAAGTAACTTCTGCACAACCTACAGCAGTGCAAAATTCTAGACATTTGTCAACAGTGACCATTCTACTTTGGCACAGGAAAGAGCATGCAGGTTCCTTTAGCTTTGAAGAGCAGATTCTAAGCACAGCTAGTTTTAATCTATATCCAATTTTTAGCAAAAGTATTATCAACCTTGATATTGTGTGCACACACATGTATGTATACCCAAGAATGGGAGAACCATCAATATAAGTTCTTCAGCACATGGCTCTGAACAATTTAAGCAGTCACAACTAAACAAAACACAAGATTCACAGTTTCTAAAGCCATATATTTTCAGTTCACTAGTCTGTGGAAAAATACCCAAATAGCTAATTAACCACCTTTCCCCTTTCTACAGTGAACCATGAGGTAAAACTGTGATAGCACTGTAAAACTCAAGACTAGCATTCCTCAATTTCTCACTAATGACTTTCCAAAGAAGCCAACATTGCATTGAACTGGCATTTAAAAAACTACACACAATTCTAATTTTTTAAAATAAATTCTTACAAACAAAATAATGTTCCGCAAAGCATTATATACATCTAAATATATATGTTATTAAAACACAACTGCATATATTTCAAATGCTTGGCAGTGATTCAGTTTTATATCAGAGAAATTCATGGCAGGTTGGGGCTGGCACCGATTCAAGTCTAGGATTGGGAGCCTATTCTATTCCATATATGGACTGTGAAGAAAGGGTTATAGCAGTTTAAAGGCATAATCTAGTATTTTTATAAAGCCTGATATCAGTTTCATATACAAAAGCATATCAAATATAAGTACAGTGCAAGTAAGGTAAGCTAATTTTAAGAGGGAGACATTTTTAGCTATAATCTAGAAATCTGTTTTGTAATTCATCATTAATGCTCTGAATTCTTTGTCCAGGATAATGTGATCATATATATTAAATGACAAGGCCCTGGCTGGGTGCTCAGTGGATAAAGCATCAACACACTGTGCCAGAGGTTGTGTGTTTGACCCCCAGTCAGGGGATGTACACAAAGCAATCAATGGAACAACTAAGTGAACTAACGGTTTGATGCTGAGTTGATGCATCTCTCTCTCTCTCTCTCTTCTGTGCCCTTCTTTACTCTATCAAATCATAAAATAAAATAATTAAATGATGAAAACAAGAAATTTGATGCTTCCTTGGCCAGATGGCTCTGTCAATTAGAGAATCACCCCGAAGCACAGAGGTTGCCAGTTCGATCCCGGGTCACGGCACATACAGGAGCAGATCAATGTTCCTGTCTCTCTCTCTCCTTCTCTGGCTAAAATAAATAAATAAATAAATAAATCTAAAAAAGGGGAGGAGGGAAGAAATTTGATGCTAGTGTGGACCACAAGTCTATGACATGATATAGCAGAAACAACAAACTCTACTGACACCTACTTTAATAGGTTCTTTCCTCTCACTCAAGGTTTCATCTCAAGCATGGCCTACCAGGGAGATCATATTACATTCCAGTGAAGACACCCAAAAATGGAAGGAGAGAGATGAAGACAAACCAGACAGGATGCTAAAAAACAGGGGTAAACTGGCATGGTATCCAGCAAACCAGAGTATACAATCACTCCAAATACAACTAAAAGATAAATGGTAGTGTTTGGAAGAGTTTATCTTACAGTAGTAAACTATGAAGCTTTGCTTTAGTGGCAGTGAATAAAATATATTTGTACCGCAGTCCATTGAAAAAAAAGAACAAAATCTTAAATAGATCAAAGTGGTTTAAAGTTTCTGTACAAAAGAACTGTTCCGATAACACTATTCAGCCCTTTTAAGCGTCCCTGACACATTTTACCCTCAAGAAATAAGATACTCTACTTTCTGTGCTGTATTACCAGAAGACAATAAGGATGTTAGATGAAGAAGTAGCACCACAGATTTCAGGTAAGGTACCAAGAAAGACTACCTTACCCAGATATACTTATCTGTAACATTTTCAGCTATTCAAAAAGCCCCAGAGAGGCACAGTAAACCCAAGTGTAGGTTTACCATCTTTTCAGCTCAAGTATCTTCTAAGCCAAGTACTTAGTACTAATGAGAACAGTAAAAACCCAGGTGAACAAAGGGGGAAAGGAGGAAGCTGAGTAGCATAAGAGGATTCTATGCAACGATGTATCAAAATTAGCATCAACTATCTACAAACACAAATAAAATTTTAAGATTTTTTAAAAAGTTTTCTGAAAAACTGCAACTTTATGGAAGGACAATCACAGGATACTAGTGCAGATTCCCAGCTCTCCCTGCCTCTCCTAAGTTGCCACCTGCAAAAACATTCGAATGGAAAAAAATAGAATTGAGGGCTGTCAAACTAATATGAAGAGGAGTATGGCGGGGGGGGAGGGAGAAAAGTAATTTAACTTTCTGAAGTTTTAGAACATTCAGCGTAGCCTAACAAAATATTAAACTCACAGGACTAGTTCCATTTACTGGGGAAACCCTTGGCACTAATGCCTGGAGGCAGATTTCTGAGAAGCATTCTCCAAAAAGAAACACGACTGGAGAAAATGCTGCCCGTTCCTCTGCCATCTTCACTTGTCCTCCCCAAAGGGAGGAATAATTAATCCGATTACATAAAGAAGTCTGACATTTACTGGGACTTCTCTTTTGAGAAAAAGTGTTAATGTCCAATTTTGGCTGCCAAATCATATTCCCAAGTATTGTGAGGTTGCTGGTTGTTCCAAATTCAACAAGCAGCACCATTTAAATACCTAACAAATAATGAGAAGCAAGCAACTATGATTTAAAGATTTACTACAAGGAGGATTTAAAGTATAGTTTAGATTTGGGTTCTAGTGCTAGCTCTGTGATTTTCAGCAATTTGACCTTTAGCCTCATGTGCAAAATACAAAAGGTTTGAGCGCATTCTAGTTTTAAAACTCTACTTAACAAAACTTACCTCTAGAAAATAAATATGGTGCTAAAAAAAGTTCCATTCTACTTCCTACACCTGGAAACACCATTCCTTTAAGGGGAAAATGTCCACAAAAGTGTAGTCCACTTACATCAGCTTCCAGGAGCATTTGTTGAAATGGAAATCCCTGGCTGAGACCTCAGGGATCAGTGTGCAGGCTTGTGCTTAAAGGAAGGGGTGTGTTTGAGTGAGCTAGTCTTTTTAAACAAGAAATCAAATTAAGTTCCTTCAATTTGATAATTCTAGGCCCTTGCTCTTCAAAATGACATACTGATATGCTTGGGCATAGACTAAAATTTTTTTCATGGGAAAAGCAGGCAGGGATTTCTATAAGGAAATCAATTTAAAAATATTCAATTACTATATATGTATTGTTCAAAGATTTATGTGCTCAAAGACTGTTCAGATTAACACTTCTCTTTAATTACTTTCCCATTTTCAAAAGACTTCCTCTCACCCATCTAAAGTCTTACTATGGGGTGCCGCCTCACAGTGTAAAAAACAACAACAAAAACAAACAGAACTCAAAAAAACAAGAAAACATAGTAAAGCAAAGAGAGCTGCTGGGGTATAAAATTCTGGTCTTATATTTCTATGTCAGAACTGTAATTGAGAAGATTGTGCCAAAGATGTATATTAATATTTGAATTAAAAATGAACTCAAGCCTGAGCAGGTAGGTGGTGGTGCAGTGAATAGAGCGTCGGACTGAGACATGTAGGACGGACCCAGGTTCGAAACCCTGAGGTTGCTGGCTTGAGTGAGGGCTCACCGATGGGAGCACAAGGTTGCTGGCTTAAACAAGGGGTCATTCGCTCTGCTGTAGGCCCCCCGCCCCGCATCAAGGCACATGTGAGTATGCAATCAATAAACAACTAAGGTGCTACAATGAAGAATTGATGCTTTTCATCTCTCTCCCTTCCTGTCTGTCCCTAGCTGTTGCTCTCTCTGAATCTGTCAAAATAAATAACTAAAAAGATAAACTCAAATCTTTTTTGATTGAAAGTGAAGTCTTCTTTGGCTAATTTCATGAGAACAGGCTTATAACTAATTGTCTAAATCTGCAGCTCCAAGGCTTTGATAAAAGTAACTTTAAAACACATATGCAATGTATTGGATAGTATATCCTCTGTAAGTACTTAAAGTTACTCTTAAAATATAGATGCCAAATTAAACATGTGCAGAAAGGAAAATGAATCTAGGGTGAGAGCAGGACTGCCTGGACGGGGACACAAGGGAATTCTGAGGTGACAGAAATAATCTGCTAGAGCTTGTTTTGGGTATTTACTCAAGATGTCTACAGAAGGGAACACTACTGTTTGTTAATTATACCTTAATTTTTAAAATATGCAGAGTATTTTTCTATATGTATATTCTTTCAAAATTCTTTTAGAGCTGTTAACCAAAAAAAAAAAAAAACGTTCGACAGTACTGTTCTAGGTATGTATGAAGAAATTTGTTATTTAAAACTTTTCTGATGTTTTGACACTGTTAATATTTCTGTAATTTCATTGATTCAGTTATGCTATAAAAACCCTAATAACCAACTGAATCTCTTTCTTGCAAATAGGACATGAAGCCCTAGCCTTCTTTAATCTTCTGGCACAGTGAAAACAAGTGACAAGATGGCTTGTCCTTCCATGAATAATGTTCCCGTCTCGTGGTCTTTTTTCACACACACTACACGGCTTCAAAAGACTCCGGGAATCCTCCATGTTTCCTACAACTGATCTCTGTTTAAACAGGTTAGCTGACTGTTCTTCCACACTTGATACGGTCTCTTGGCTTTCAGAACTGTGAGCCAAATCCAAGAATTCCATCGAGTTGCAGGGATCAACGAGTTTGGAGTTTTCTTCTTTTCTATATACATCTTTAGGTGTAACAACTGGAGCTGATATGGTTCTTCGGCAATCTGGGACATCAATTCCTTCATTTACCTTCTCTTCAGTTATGGCAGTGATAGCAGACGTGGAAAGGGAATGGGTTAACTTAGGACAATCTGCATACCAACCCTTCCTCAAGGCCCAACACCGAAAACAGTACCTCTTGCTCGGAGAGTTAAATTTCTTGCACTCAGTACACTGCCATTCATCCTACAAAGATAAGTGCAGCTAATTAATACTCAGTGAGGAACATGATGCAGCACAGACCTAGCACTCCAGAGGTCACAGGTTCGACTCCCAGTAAGGGCACATATGAAAAGCAATCATTGAGTACACAACTAAATGGAACAACTAAGTGAAATAAGCTGATACTTTTCTCTCTCTCCCACATGTCCCCTACCCCTTACCCCTTTCCTCTCCCTCAAAAGTCCTGGCTTTCTAGTCTGAGTGGAATTTACATCGTTTGTTTTTCACCACTGCCTTCTTTTTAGGCCATTTCTCTTTGTACTACTAACTCTTATATTGAGTAAGAGGCTTAAGAATGAAAAAGAGATACCACTTTGTCACTCCTACTATTTAAGAAATGTTACAAAATCTGGCAAAAAAAAAAGGTACAATTACGAGATTTTTAAAAATGCTAAATTTACTCATGCTTTCTGACTGCTCTCAGGGTCACAAGTAGTTAATTGTATGACTAAATCACCCCGTCTGAAAAATGAAAGTTTCTATCCTTGAATGACACGTAAATTTTTTCCTACTTCTCCATATTCAAATAAGGAGATGCTAGAGCTCAATAAATTTTCCAAGCCTTACTTAATTCAAAGGTAGCTACCTGGAACAAGTTAATAGTGTTTAATGTGAATAATTGCCTGGCTTTGACAGGATCAATGATTTGACACAGGCTGACTTGATTGCTTTCAGAATGAAGACCAAGCACTTCCAAGTTTAGAAGTCATAATTCAACTGCCTATATCAAGAGGCAGGGACAGAACCATTTGTTAAACTAGAATGTTCTCTGGAGAACCTCAATAAATCAAAACATTCTTGTGCCAGCCCTGGCCAGTTGGCTCAACGGTAAAGCATCAGCCTATAATGTGGAAGTCCTGGGTTCGATTACTGTTCAGAGCACACAGGAGAAGCGACCATCTACTTCTCCACCCCTCCCCGCTTCTCTCTCTCTCTTTCTCTCTTCTCCTCCCGCAGTCATGGCTCGAATGGTTTAAGCAAGTTGGCCCCAGGCACTGAGGATGGCTCCACGGCCTAACTGCAGGAGCTGAAATATCTCGGTTGCCAAGCAACAAAGCAGCGGCCCCAGATGGGTAGAGCATCACCCTGTAGGGAGGCTTGCTGGGTGGATGCCAGTTGAGGTGTATGCGGGAGTCTACCCACCTATCACTTAAAAAAAAAAAATTCTTGTTCCAGTTGAAGATTCTCAGCTCTCATATGAATACTATACAAATACTTAACAGAACTTCATAAAGATTTGGAATTCATAATTGATGCTGTGTCATAATCTCACTGGCATCAACCTTCCTTTTCTAGTAGTACAGAAAATAACAGGGCTTGTTAAATTCAGTGGCATCTTTGATTTGATGAAATATAGTCTATTTGCTTAATAGGTTTTCTGGATCCAAGTAGTCACAGACGACTGATGAAGATGGAAACACTAGACGATGCTATTTGTATTATGGTCAAGGACATTTACTGGGCCAACATATTCCACTTATTACTTAGCTATGCACATATAATTTGCAACGAGTTACCATAATGGTCAAAGTGGCGAGGTGGGAGTGGGGAAGGAAGCAACACCAGAGATAACCTAAAATCTTTCTTTCCCCTAGCAGCAAAAAGTTAAATCACCTCCTTATGCTTCCCTCACCACTCCCTTTTTTCCAGTGAGTTAGCTGAGGGAAGTACTAAAGGAAAATGGGGAACTACCATGGAAATAGAAAAGCAAGGGACACATTCAAGTCTAAATCTGAGCTGTCAATGGTGACAAATCTATACCTAAAAACTATACTAAATCTTTATTACCCCTCAATTAATAGAAATCGATGTGGAAATTTAACCATTTTCCATTTCTTTTTAAGAAAGCACTGAAAATATAATTTTCATACTTGACAATTTTATATAGCTTCTAAGTCTATCTCTGGAATTACAGGTATTAGTGGGGAAAGTAGTGCAGAACTACTATGAATATCTACCCACTGCATCGTGTCCAAAGAGTTTTTATAGCAGGGTGAAAGGCACACCAAGAGGCAATTTAAGCCATCCCTTTTCAAGGAACAAAGATTGGATCAACTCATCTTGTCTCAAATTTCCATAAAAACCTCTAACAAAATGTGAAAAAGTCAACATCTCTAACACCCAGGAAAGGTGGATGAAAATGGAAAACGGCATTCTTCACAATGAGCTGTTGGAACACTGCCATCTGAAGACATGAGAGGTGCAAAACAGCTGTTTACTACAGATTCATACCTCAGAGGCAACCTCGATATCAGTGTCATCACATATGGACTTGCAATCCTCAAGGTCATCATTTTTTCCTGCTTCAATAACCTGTGACAGCAAAGACATCTCATTAGTAAAGTTTACCTATTTCACATGAGGTACTACCTGAGAGCCAAAAGAGCTCATTCTGCCTCCATCATTACCACTTTCAAAGGAGATAGCTTAAATATGAAATAAAAAGCACGATTCTGTACACAACTGGCACCTAGAGAGTTACCAAATATCTTCTGCATTCAGAAGAGAGAAGGTACTCAAATTTATTACTTAAGCCTGACCGGTTGTGGTGCAGTGGATAGAGCGCCCACCTGGGATGCTGAGGTCCCAGGGTCGAAACCCTAAGGTTGCCAGCTTGAGCGCCGAGTCGCCAGCTTAAATATGAGATAATTAACAAGGGGTCACTGGCTTGGCTTGAGCCCCTGGTCAAGGCATGTATAAAGAACATTCAATAAACTAAAGTGATAAAACTATAAGTTGATGCATCTCATCTCTCTCATCCCTTCTTGTCTCTCTCTCTCTCTCTTATTAAAAAGTAAAAAGAAAAAAAAAACCCACAACAGTATTAGAGTAGAAAAGCTACAAATTATTAAATGTGGGAATTTATCTTGGGAATCTAGATAGACACTCTAAAAGCACTGTATAAAATAAGAAACTTAGATGTGAAGAATGCCTGACCTGTGGTGGTGCAGTAAATAAAACATTGACCTGGAATGCTGAGGTCACCAGTTTGAAACCCTGGGCTTGCTTGGTCAAGGCACATATGGGAGTTGATGCTTCCTGCTCGCTCCTCCCCTCATCCATCTCTCCCCCACCTCTCTAAAGAAGTAAAAATTAAAAACAAAAACGATGTGAAGAATGAAAACAAAGTACTTTAATATTTTATTCATCAATTTAAAAACAACAAACTAAAAAAATTTCATTCTTCATATTTAAAAGTACAACTAGTTAGATGATACTCTGGCTGTCCCTATAAAAACATGCTCAAGGACCAGGAAACAAAAAGATATATGGGAAGTGTCTTCTAAATTTTAAATTTTAGTATTTAAAGTTCTAAGTTAAAATCCTAGTTTTATTTGGGTGATGGGTATGCAACATAATTGGATGATAAGATAACCTGGAGATGTTTTCATTGTACATATATACCCTGATTTATTGGTGTCACCCCATTAAAATTAATTTAAAAAAAACCCAAAACCCTAGTTTTATGACACAAAAAAACCAATCATATATATTTTGTTCCACAAATTGGAACAAAACCAATTATAATTATGACCTTCTGTACAGCAAGTTTCTCATAAAAGTTCAAATATTTTAAGTCCCATCTCTCTACAGAGGTTTCCAAATGTCACCTTTGTCTTCATTCTAACCACCTACACTCCTTTCTAATGCTACCCACAAAATTAGTCAAAAAGAACTCAAGCATCTATCTGCCTACCATGAACATACAGAATTATATCCCTTCCTTCAGGAACCTAAATCACAATGAAAATCCCTTATATTAAAAGAATAATCCGATTCAGGTCTTTTTTTTTTTTTTTGCTATATTTATTCAGTGGACATTTACTGAGATTCTTGCTCACAACAGGCACTGGGATCTGCTGCCCATTTTGAAACCTGAAGACACACTTGCATGACCTTCACCTCTGTGTATTCACATCATGTGTACTCATAATTCTAACTCCCTCTTTCCTCCTACTTAAAATCTGTAATATGTAGGAATAACTCATCTGTCTATTTCCATTTGAGTATAAAATGGTTATGAAAGCCGAATTCCCCCACCAAAACCTGTTGTGGCCATTTAGAACTTTGGCTTGTTAACAAAACAAGATCTCCAGAAGAAAAAAAAACTCTTCAATGAGAAACTAGGCAAGCAGGAAAAGGGTAGATTACTGCTTCTGACAAAGAAGCACCTTGACCCATGGAGTCCTAGCCTATTTTTAAGGCAGCCTTGATTAACTTAGTGTAAATCTTAAAATTAGATACAGGAAAATATTAAGAAGGAAAGGGGCAAGGGGTATGTGAGTCATTTGTTGTACAAAGCAGTATAGTGTAAGTTAGTAGTTTTCAACCTTTTTACATTTGGGGACTAGTGAAAATAGAACAATTATTTCAGGGACTGCTAAGGGAGAAATCACCCTGAGCATAAGCAATTTGATTAAGATCATTGGGTCTATAATCTTCATCCAACATCAGGGTGGTTAACTCTTTTGCAGAGTGGCACAAAATTTCTGGTAGACCGGTGGTTGAAAACCACAGTTATAGGTCATGTCACCCGATCTGAATAGATTATACCACGCACACATAAATAAAACCGATGTGAAATATTTCCACAACATACCATTTTGTCTCTCACTTTCCCTACTTCTTCACTTATTTGTTCAGTGTCAGCAGCTTCAACTTTTCTTTCAACACCAAACTGCTCTGATACTGACTCATTCAAAAACCACACGTCGTCTGTTGTATCTGAAACAATGGCAGTACCTATATCCTAACAGAAAAAAACAAACATGAGTTTTTGTAATCAGAGGCTTAGATGTTGAACCAACATAAATGAACTCAAAACTCAATGTCCTCACATATTTCCAAACACTGAGCCTTTCTCCAGTGGACATCCATCCATTCATTCAATAAATAAATACTTGGCACCTACTATGTAAAAGCTAACTGATATACAGGTACCTGGTGAAGAATTTTCTATTTTAACAGTAAATCAAGTATAACACCTGAGAAACAGTACTGAAGAGCTTAAAAGCTAAAGACTCATAGTTGCTCAAGTAAATAGAATCCCTTCCCTATAATTTGTTTCTATAAGTGGCATTCTGAGAACCTAGAAAACATTTTATTAATTGAGAGATATTCCTTCTTTAATGGTCAATGTTTGTTGAAGAAATACTGATGGTAACTCAAACCTCTGCTTTCTGAATTCTGAAATAACTTTAAATATAACTTTCTGCATTCAACTATAGACAATTTATGACATGCTTTTCTACAATATTAAGAGACAACTTATTATTTTGCCATTATATGTCATTTATCAAACAAATACTCACTGAATGACTATTATATGTCAGATACTGTTTTAGGTATTAGGCGACAGAATAGAGTGGTTAATAATACAAAAGCCCTGGACTTACATTTTAGTGGGGATAAACAATCAATGCATATGTAAATATAAGAAAATAATCATATTACAAAGTGAGAAGTGCAATGCAGAATATAAAATAAGATAAAGGAGTAGAATGATAATGGCTTATATTAGGGTATGACTGTGGAAGTAATAAAAAGTGGTTAGTTAGATTTGGATATTTTGAATAACCTGAATGTGGCATATGCCAGAGGAAAAAAATCAAGCATGTCCCTTGACATTCATCTGGAATAACTGGGTAGAGGATAGAAACGAAAAAGAACAAACTGGATAGAAGTGTTTGGTATGTAAAAAAAAAAAGTTCTGTTTTTAAACATATTAAATATCAGAGCATCTAAGTAAGGTGTTGAATAGGCAGCTGGGTATGGAAGTGGGGTATTTAGAGGAGAGATCAGGCTAAAGATATAGATTTGCGCATTGTCTACATACAGACAGCACTTAAAGTCACAGCACTGTATGAAAATTCTTAAGAGAATGCATTGTGTGGTAAAGAGCAACCAAGAATGTTATACTCTTTTCAAAATAATGTTTCTTTTCAAACATGAAATTTACCCGATTTGTCTGTGTTGAGTCATTACTTCTTGGTGTATAACTGTTTCTCAAATTTCCTAAAAACCACCAAGGCAGGCCAGCTACATCCCACTCCTCAAGTTCGAGGTCAAGCCTAGAAGTCTCAGCTTGGGTTAAATTTTCTATCAAGTCTTCATCTGCAGAAGTTAAATGAAAAGGATGATAACTATGTATACAGCCTTTAAGAATTAAGACTCTTTATAATACTTACACAATCTCTTTATATGTAAAAAGTAATGCCTACTCCCAGTAAGAATCAGAAACCAAATACCTGTTGCAGTTGCAGAGCCTAAATCTCCTCCCTCCCGATTAGACTTCATTAGCTAGTAAGGACATTAAAAGTAGATAATCATTTATCAAGAAATCTAAATTCGCCTGACCAGGCAGTGGCGCAGTGGATAGAGCGTCGGACTGGGATGCGGAAGACCCAGGTTCGAGACCCTGAGCTCACCAGATTGAGCGCGGGCCCATCTGGCTTGAGCAAAAGGCTCGCCAGCTTGGACCCAAGGTCGGTGGCTCCCCAGCAAGGGGTGGCTTGGTCTGCTGAAGGCCCGCGGTCAAGGCACATGTGAGAAAGCAATCAATGAACTATGGTGTTGCAAAGGCAATGAAAAACTAATGATTGATGCTTCTCACCTCTCTCCGTTCCTGTCTGTCTGTCCCTATCTATCCCTCTCTCTGTCCCTGTAAAAAATAAATAAATTTAAAAAGCTTAAAAAAAAAAAAAGAAATCTAAATCCTAAAAGCATCCAAACAATGACATTATCTTTCCAAAGGAGTTTCTAAATGATCCTTTACTAGCATTTTAAACATTCTTACCACTGTAACAACTAAGAAATGTCTTGTTCTCTAGTACATGGAATCTGATCCACTGGACTGCAAATGGTGATGACACAGTGGCCAAACCTGTGATAGGAGGGGGTATGGAATGCGGCACGGAGGCAAATACACGGTTGTCAAGGCAGTCTCATTGGTACCATGCATTTTGAGACATTTCTCAATAATTTATATGGTAATAGCTACTATAAAATGCTAAACTCTAGGTTGACTAAATAAATATATATCTATGTCTTTTCTGGATCAGTGGGTTCTTTCACAGTTAAGACATCTAAAATCTAAAAATACAGCAAATTCTAAATTAATTAATTAATTAAAATATTGCAGCTCCAAAATGCATTGAGGCCCCACATATTAAGTAAAAGATTCTACATTCTGCATCTAAATGACATTCAAGGCAGTTACTAACATATGTGGCGCTACCACATGAAATCCATTCCTTTCTTTCCCATTGTGCAATCTTTTCTGTTGTGCTTTTACTCTTTTCTTACTTTCTCCCTCTCTCCTACCTCTTCTCCCAATGCACTAAGCATACCAATGGCAACCATAGCTGTTTAAATGCACTAAGGCACACATGGTTGAAAAATTTCTGCAATATAATAAATTCCTGCTAGAATAAAAGTTTATCCTACCAATTTACAAATTAATGTTGACCCTGCCTATATCCGTTCTTGGAAATTTCAACTATCTTTTTTCTACTTACTCATTGCTAAAGTTATCAGAAACCAATCTTCTAAGATGAATATTAAAGTTATCTTCACCTAGTCAAGCTCTGTAACTTCTCATCCAGGGAATGGAAATACGCCAGTCTTCCCACATATAAAACTTCTATCCTCTCTACCTATACATTTTCCTGAAAATATTAAGCTATTTATTCTCATAATTTACATACAGTCTCTTACACTGGCTGTTATGTATTTTAAATAACCTTTGCCTGACCAGGCGGTGGCGCAGTAGATAAGAGTGTCGAACTGGGACACGGAATACCCAGGTTTGAGACCCCGAGCTCACCAGCTTGAGCGCGGGTCCATCTGGCTTGAGCAAAAGCTTACAAGCTTGGACCTAAGGTCGCTGGCTCAAGCAAGGGGCTTACTCCATCTGCTGAAGGCCCGCGGTCAAGGCACATATGAGAAAGCAATCAATGAACAACTAAGGTGTTGCAACAAAAAACTGATGATTGATGCTTCTCATCTCTCTCCGTTCCTGTCTGTCTGTCTCTGTCTATCCCTCTCTCTGACTCTCTCTCTGTCCCTGTAAAAAAGTAAATAAAATAAAATAACCTTCTAAGTAGAAAACAAGCAAAAACTTGAATTAAAAAAAAAATTATACATTTAATGCTGTAAGACTGGAATAAGCTCCAAGTTAAGTAGATAGCCCAATATTCAGTTTACACTCAAATGCAATTTGAGGAAAACAATCCAGCAAGATAAACTGATTCAATTATAAACATTTAAAACAATTTCAACAGCACAACTTTCCTGCCACTGCTCCAAATACGAGCCTTGACTAAAAAACATTATTCCATAAAATAAACTTTGAGGAATTTTTTTTTTTTTTTTTTTTTAGTGGTTTCAGTTCTTTTTTTAAAAATATTTTTTTTATTTTTATTGTATTCATTTTAGAGAGGAGACACAGGGTGAGAGAGAGGGTGAGAGAGAGAGAAATGGGGGAGGAGCTGGAAACTCAACTCCCATATGTGCCTTGACCAGACCAGTGCAGGGTTTTGAACTAGCGACCTCAGTGTTCCCAGGTCGACGCTTTATCCACTGCGCCACCACATGTCAGGCTGAGGAATTTTTTATTTTATACATTTTTGCAGAAAAGTTTTTTAGATGTTTTATAAAGTGGGACTTGGGGGAAACTCCCAAAATATCAATTAACTCATTTAACCTAACCATACCATATGTAGTATGAATGACAAAGATCTGATTAATTACCACCTGAGGGCAAAGGAACCACTAGGCTTCTTATGTCTGTCTTGGCTCTGAGATACTAAGTATATTTTACTATATTTGCAAACCTCAAAAACATAAAAATTTGCATCAAGCAAACGAATCAAAATAAAAATTCTAACCTAATCAACTATGTACAGGGGTGCCAAGATTTAAAAGACCAAAACAACTAAGTTACCACATAGCAAAGTGATAAATGTGTAGCCATCTTCTTCTATTAGCTTATAGCTACAGGAAGGGTCTTCCTCCAGCCCAGTAATCACAGGTTGCTAAAGAGCTCTACCACCTTCTTCAAAGTTAACATGACAAGGATGAAAAAGATTTTTGGAAAAGAATGACAAATAAGACATGTGCTGCTGCTATTTCACATGCAAAGAGACAGCATTATTTTTTGTGTTCTCTATATAATAGTATTAATTATAGCTAATGCTTAATTTGGGTAGATGCCATTTCTAGAAGTCATCAACAAAAAGTCTACATAGCCTTTATCCAAAACTTACCTTCTCTAGAATTTGTGCATTTGTACTGTGAGGTAGGCACTGTGGGAATATTGCCTTCTTCAGTACCTTTCCTGGAACTGGGACTTTCCTCTGAAATTTGCTGAAAAGAAGGGAAAGGCAGCTATCAGTGCAATAGAAATGACTGAGACCAGGGGATGTAGCAGTTCCATTCTAGCTCATCAGTTAGGGTGCGCAACACAATAGGTTACACACAAGAAGGAGAACTCGAGCTCACAACAGTCTTCAAATAAAGGCAACAACTCAACCCACTGTGAGCAGAGCTAGGAATATCCCAAACCTAGGGGTAAAAAAAAAAAATCTCTGCACAAAAGACCAAAATCTACTGTTAAAAGGCTATTAATATAAATCCTTCAACCTACTACAAAACTAGGCATAATTCAGAAAAACGTGAAATCCTCACCATATACCAAGATGACCATAGGGTTTTCCCATGTTTGGGGAAGCTTTAAGAAATGGCCTGACATGAACTTAATTGCAACAAGCCTGTTAAAATCTAATAAAGCAGTTTCCTATAACACCTATAAACATACACCATCATATACATACACAACAAAGAAAATTCAACTGGAAGAACTGAAGATCAGAAGTGCTACATCCCAAGGAAAGATTCAGAGCCTGGAACTCTGTTAGGAACAGAACAGAGAATTTTCACTCTGTCCCTGGTCTGTGAACTCCCAAGAACCTTTCTTATTAAATTCTAAAGGTCTTGGGAGGCCAAGAGCCACAGGTACAGAGAAGGGGCCACTCTGTACAACAAAAGAAGTCACCATGTGGTGATTTTACCTTCAGTTGGTCTTGACTTGGAATATCCAGATTTTGATCCTGTGCGATAGCGAGTGTCTGAGCAGCATCTGGATAGCAAGTAAAACAAAAGGAAAACCTTCCCTGGTAATAACCATTCTTTCCACACAAAAGGACCTCAGCAAACAACCCTGGAGCCAGGTGTGGTCCCTCAAGAAGTACACTTCTCCATGTTGGGTGAACAAGGCTCTCATGCGAAAGGAATGAAAAAATTAAAACTGGTAAAAACCAAAACAGGCTATATTCAGAATATATCTGGAGGAAAATGAAAAACCACCAAAAAATGTTCTTCCATAGCAAGTTTTCAAATTTTAATATGAAAAGTGATTCCAAAAGGAAATATTGGGGCATATTTTTATCATCTCTTCGTATGGGTATTTTATTACCAAATTTGCCTAACTTATAAACAACAAAACAAGGTTTGGCGTTTTATTTTTATTTTCAACTGTTAAAAAGTTATAAAGGGTTATAAAATTTGAAACACTGAATTTCTCACTTGCTTCATGACACAACAGTGTATCTTCATGTAAACATACATTCTAAATGTTAATGATTTTCAGTTTAAATTCCCATCACCTGAATATAGATTAGGTTCTTTTTAATCAACAAATCTTATTTTTCCCAGTTAATATAAATATTTCCTAAGAAGAAAATGGAAGCAGAGAATGTTTTTCTCAAGCCCCCCCCCAAAAAAACACACAATAACCCGAAAGAAATTCTTAGTCTAAAGAAATGTATTTCAAGGACTTGAAAGTTTTCAAGCAGAACAGAAGGTGAAAACTTAACTTCAGAGAATTCAATAATGTGGACCACTCATTATATGAGGCTCTATATAACAGAGACGCATATATGTAAGTCAATCATGGATTGGGATTATCAGCTACTACTATCAGGTCCAGAGATCTTACAGAAATATCCTCATCTAAAGAGACTGGCAAAGAATAACAGAACCTACAACTGGCATCATTCAGTTGCTTTATACAAAGCAAACATTTTCAAAATTGTAATTTATAAAGAGCATTATTTCTAGAAGCATTGTTATAGATAAATAGAAATACTGAGAAGTTTCATAGTATTTTCGGGCCACAGTGGCCTACAAAGCTCAATTAACATACAATGCAGATGAAGCATTTCTATACTGCTATATTCAAAATATATTACCAAAATATAATCTGGAGAAAAAAGAAAAACAACCCAAAATTGTTCTTCCATAGAAAACTTTCAAATTTTAATATGAAAAGTGATTCCAAAAGGAAAAATTGATTACTGTCATTTATATTTTAGGTCACAATTATAAACAAAAAGTTATCTGAGAAAACGACAATGTACAAAGGAATTTTAAAATAAGTACAAAGTTTTTCATATATATTTCATTTTATTAGGATACATGTGGAAATCTGGAGAATGGTTTATAAAGAACCACGTTCACTTTATATTATTTTCTTCGATCATGAATTTATTTAGCTCATTTGCAAAGATATAAAATAGGTGATATGAAAAGCACTGGTCTCATTTGTTCTTTCAAATAAAATCCAGCACAAGCAACACATTTTACAGAGATCAAACACAAATACTAGTCCAAGTGCTAGTCAGAGCAGACAAAGTTACTTGCATATGGTTATGTACCATATTACCATTAGGATAATCTGGTAAAGAGTATAAGGAACTCTTTGTAATACTTCTGCAATTTTTTTTGTAAGTGAAATTATTTCAAACTGAGAAGCTGAAAAATAAAATGTTTTAAAGATTTAATGTTCAGGCCTTCACTGGGTAGCTTGGCTGGTAAGAGCCAGGGTTGTGGGTTTGACAAGAATCAACCAATTAATGCATAAATAAGTGGAGCAACAAATTGGTTGCTCTCCCTCTCCCTTCCTCTAAAATCAGTAAATAAAAAATTTTAAATAGATTTAATATTCAGAGAAAATAATGTGTATAAAAATTAACTAGAGCCTGCCAGGCAGTGGCATAGTGGATAGAGCATTGGACTGGGACCCAGAGGACCCAGATTTGAAACCCGAGGTCTCTGGTTTGAGCGAGGGTTTATCCAGCTTGAGTATGGGCTCACCTGCTTGAACGTGGGATCATAAACATGACCCCATGGTCGCCGGCTTGAACCCAAAAGTTGCTGGCTTGAAGCCCAAGGTCGCTGGATTGAGCAAGGGATCACTGGCTTGGCTTGAGCCCTCAGTCAAGTCACATATAGGAAAGCAATCAATGAACAACTAAGGTGACACACGAAGAATTGAAGCTTCTCATCTATCTCTCTTGCTGTCTGTCTGTCCCTGCCTGTCCCTCTCACTGACTCTGTCTCTGTCACAAATATCAAAATATTAATTGGAGCAAATTCTGCTATAAGCAAGAGTTAAGGAAACAGCAATGTGAGGCACAATGAAAAAAATAAATAAAACCATACAACAACAAACAAGGGTTGGACAATCTGAAATATCTCCAGTACCACTTAATCGGTGGCATCTGATCTTGGACAAATCATTCATTCTATAAAAAACTGTTAGCTTCCTCATCTCTAGACCTTCCTCACGGGGGATGTTGTGAGGATCAATTGAAATGTTTGTTACAAAAATGTTCATTTTAATATATGGCACATTAAATTCTGCAAAGAAAATGCAAGAAAGAAAATGAGAGACAAAAAGTGAGAATAATACCTACTCTAGCTATTCAGAGAACAGATCAATCAGAAAACAAATTTTATTGAAAGATATAGCAGCAAATATAAAATCCTCTGTGTATTTCAAGCCTGTAGTGAGTATCCCAGAAAAGCCATACTGCTTTCCAAGTGACTGAATTTCAATAAAGTGCCATATCATTTGCAAGGCCTTCTCTCTCAAACAGAAATTTACATCTGGGTGAAGTGGCATAGGCTCAATGAAAATAAAAGGCTTCAAAATTCAATGTAAGTTCAAAATCATATTTCAATGAGAGCAGCTCTCACTTTAAAGTGTAAGTTTTAATTAAAAATAAGTATTTTTCAAGCTATTTGTTACAGTACACTATTGAAAGACAGTCAATCTAAAGTGCTATCTTAGCTCTGACTGGGTAGCTCAGTTGGCTGGAGAATCACCTTGCTATGCTAAGATTGTGGGTTTGAGCCTGGTCAGGGCACACAGAAGAATCAACCAATAAATGCATGAATAAATGGAATAACAAATCGATGTTTCTCTCTCTCAAATTAATAAATGAAAATTTTAAAAATAAATAAAGTGCTCTCTTGGGCCTGGCCGGTTGGCTCAGTTGGTTGTAACGAGCATTGTCCCCATACACCAAGATTGCAGGTTTGATCCCTGGTCAGGAACATCCAAAAATCAACCAATGAATGCATAAACAAGTGGAACAACAAATCATTTCTCTCTCTCTCTCCCCACCTTCCTCTCTCTCTAAAATGCATACATAAAAAAATAAAGTGTTATTTTGAAGAAAAAAGTTTCATTATTAGGAAATGAGTGAGACAGGTTACATTTCAGTTGTCTCCAGTTTATTAACTTACTTATCTCTAACACATCACACTTCAGACCCAAAGCAGCCATTTTCCTGCACATACCTAATAAATTAAACTCAAAGGGCAGTATGTAAAAGGTATGAAACCAAGGTAAGGGTTAGACCAATTGGCCTTCAAATAACAGAAAGCTAAAACCATTAGGTAAAAAGTTCTTGGGGGACCTTTATGATAGATCAGGGTGACATGATGTGAGCCACACAGAATCTCATCACTGAAAGAGGGACACCAAGACCTTACGTAACTCACGTAATGCAACAGATGTACAAAGCACCACCTATGAAGCCTTCTCAGCATAATAGTTAAACTTGAATCTATTCAAGTACTAGTTTACCAAAAATACAACTGAGACACATGTTAATATCACAAGGATACAATCTGCAAACTCTAGAATACAGGAAATGCTATAGGACAAATAAGCCATTTCTTCATCAAATAAATGACATAAAAATAAAAGGAACATTATTAGCAACCAAATGGAGTGTATGGGTTTTTCATCAAATGGGGATTTTGAATGAGCCAAGTGTAAAATATATTTCCGAGACAATTGGGGGTAACTATACACAAACTGACTACTGGATAGTATTATGGAGTTATCTAATTTATTATTTTGTTGGGTATGATAATGGCATTGTAGTTATATAGAAGGAAAAAAGCCCTCATCTGTTAAAAATTTTAAAAGTATGTCTACATGGGCCTGACCACGAGGTGGTGCAGTGGATAGAGCATCAGACTGGGACACAGAGGACCCAGGTTCAAAACCCCAAGGTCGCCAGCGTGAGCGCAGGATCACTGGCTTGAGCACAGGATCATAGACATGACTCCATGGTCACTTCACTGGCTTGAGCCCAAAGGTTGCTGACTTGAAGCCCAAGATCACTGGCTTGAGCAAGGGGTCACTTGTTCTGCTGTAGCCCCCCAAGTCAAGGCACATATGAGAAAGCAATCAATGAACAATTAAGGAGCTGCAATGAGGAATTGATGCTTCTCATCTCTCTCCCTTCCTGCCTGTCTGTGCCAATCTATCCCTCTTTCTGTCTCTGTCACACACAAAAAAGAAAAAAAGTATGTCTACATGGTCCCTGGCTGGTGGCTCAGTAGATAGTGTTGGCGTGGCGTATGGATGTCCCAAGTTTGATTCCTGGTGAGGGCACACAGGAGAAGCGATCATCTGCTTCTCTCTCCCATCTCTCCCTCTTCCCCTCCAACAGCCAGTGGCTCGCTGAGGATAGCTCTGTTGGAGTGCATTAACCTCAGGCATTAAAAATAATTCAGTACTCGAGCACTGGCCTCAGCCTGGATTGCCGGGTAGATCCCAGCCAGGGAACGTGTGGGGGTCTACCTCACTATCTTCCCTCCTCTCACCTAACAACAACAAAAAGTATGTCTACATGAAACAAATTATGGTCAAATGTTAACCACTGCTAAGTCTAAGACTAAGTCTAAGAGGCGTGCACATTAATTATACCAGCCTAGCTGTGGTATACTGGGAAAGTCTGGGAAAGAAAAGTTAAACATAGTACCGCACTGTGTTATGGTATGCCTCCAGTAACGCCAAGACAGCACCCCACCTCTCCTCTGAGCCTGCTTGTGTTCCCTGCCCATCATTTGCCCCCTGGAAATCAAAGCTGTGATATAGACTGAAAAAATATAATGAGACATACCTGTAGTAGCAGCGGTTAAAGCGACAAGATTCCTTCTTAGCATAGCATAGAGAGGACTGTCAAGGAGATAAAACAAAAAATTAATAACCCCATGGTTTTCCATTAAAATCTTAAATGTATTTCTGATACTCTATCGCCCAACTTTATAAAATATGGAAAGACAAAATTTCCCCCTAGAATAGATCTTTTTTAATTAATAAAATTATCAAAATGTTAATGCCCAAGCCCTTGTATTAGCTTGTCCCCATTAAAAAGTAATTAATTTAGGCTGACCAGGCGATGGCACAGTGGATAGAGCATCGGACTGGGATACGGAAGATCAGGGTTCGAGACCCCAAGGTAGCCAGCTTGAGCGTGGGTCCATCTGGCTTGAGCAAAAGCTCGCCAGCTTGGACCCAAGGTAGCTTGCTCCAGCAAGGGGTGGCTCAGTCTGCTGAAGGCCCGCAGTCAAGGTACATGTGAGAATACAATCAATGAACAACTACAGTGTCGTAATGGCAATGAAAAACTAATGATTGATGCTTCTCATCTCTCTCTGTTCCTGTCTGTCTGTCCCTATCTATCCCTCTCTCTGACTCTCTCTCAGTCCCTGTAAAAAAATAAAAAAAATAAAGATTTTAAAAAAGTAATTAATTTACATTTTATTTAATTAGCTAAGAGTAACTCAAGTGAGGAGATTTCCTTTGCATACTATTCCTTCCTTCTAGGAGTTAAGTTATACATTTTAATTAGGGCATGGAGGTAGAAGGGAGTCTTACCAAAAAAAGACAAAATGACTCAGAAGAAAAAGTCATCACAAAACTGCAGGGGGGGGGGTATAGATGGAGGGAGGGGAGAGGAGGAAAGAGGGAAAAGGGGAAAACTGTCCAGCAATCCTACTACATTTCTCTCGTCGTTTCATTCTTCCTCTCTCCACAACTGTTTCACAAAATTCTAACCTAGTCACATCAAGCTCCCTAATATCCAGGCCTTTACAAATGATGCTAAATCTGCCATAAGTTCTCCTTCAACCAGCCCCTTTTAATTGACTCTTTAATTATCCTTTGGCTCTCAGCTCAAACATCAGTTTCTAAAGGAAGCTTTCTCCTTGATCCCTAAGACCCTAAACCTCACCCAACACAACTTCATGTACCTCTTTTCTGTAATCCTTATTGTAGTATAATTTTACCGTATGTTTGTGTAATAATTTGATTAAGATAGGGAAGAGCACTTGTCTCACTACATTTTAATTAAGCTTCATAAAATCAGAGGCTGTTGCTCACTACTATGCTCTGTCAGTGGTTCTTAACCTGGGTTCTATCGAACCCTCGGGGCTCGATGAGTCGGTCTCAGGGGTTCGGAGAAGCCTCTGCCGTGGAGGTAAAGATACACTTGTGTAAAGTCGTGATGACACGCCCTGCTTGGCCATCACCTGCTGCAGAGGATCACGTTACATTGCTTGGCCAACCAGTGCTGTGGGGAATTTAGTGCATGCAGTAGTCAACGGCTGTCGTAATTGTATGTCGTGTGGTTTCTTTCTTAATATTTTAATCCATACTAAATATGTAGAGCAAAAGAAGAAAGTAGTTGGACGAATATGTACAATATGGATTCACATGTATCACGGAACGGGATGGGAGTCAGCGTCCTATCTGCATGATATGCAATGCCAAGTTGAGCAACTCTAGTCTTGCACCAGCAAAACTAAATTTGGGAAAAAAAATCATATTTTATTTATCACTAAAGAAGGATTCAGTGAATGCGCATATGAAACTGGTGGGTTCAGTACCTCAAAAAAGGTTAAGAATCACTGCTCTAAGTGCCTCATAGGCCAGTTGATATATGTAGGCCCTTAACTGTTTGACAAATGGAATCAATTACCATTAATAATTTAGGGAAATTAAGTGGTTAGGTATAAGCATCCAAAAAAATAAGCCCTTACTCTTTTTTACCTTGGATTTTTCACAGAGAAACTCTGACATCCTAGGAGTTCTCCCAAAAGATCTCCACCACAATATACCATATGCTGCTCCCGTGGATCGTAAAGCTGCTTCATCGTTATATACTGGCCTAGATGGTGCATGACCTGCAGGAAGATAAAATACCTTTAAGAGTTTTGTCCAACTGCTATCAAAAACATACAAATTAATTATAAAAAGGTAAGTTATTAGGTTTGCTAGAGAAAGAAATAACATATAAGGGGCCCAGGGTCCAACAACAGGATAGTTGACCCCAACTATCTTGGGTTCATCCACTTATTAGCATTCTGGACATGAACAGACCCTTACATTTTATAATAAAAATATACTGGTCTGACAATGAGAAGAAGTGGTGAACCTACTTAGTATTCCCTTTAAAATTTCTCACCAATCCAAATAAAGGGCTCTCTTCTATTACTAGAAGGAATAAACTTTAAATTTGCATGGGTCATAAAAAATATTTTGCACGTCCAGGGTACATAGCTACAATAGTCTTTTGTTGTGTGTGCACTTAATTATTTTTGACTAAGTAAAATGGTTAAATAAACCATCAGGACTGTAAATGCACAAAACAGAATTTAAGGTGTTAATCAAAAATTTAGTTTGCCTGACCCGTGGTGGCTCAGTGAATAAAGCGTTGACCTGGTACGCTGAGGTCGCCATTTCAAAACCTTGGGCTGCCATCAAGGCACACAGGAGAAGCAACTGCTATGAGCAGATGCTTTCCGCTCCTCCTCCACCCCTTTCCTCCCCTGCTCTCCTCTCTCTAATAAATCAATAAATAAAATTTTTAAACAAAAATTAGTCCATCTGGCTTTTTTCATAGGTTCACAAAATGGAAGGGACCACAGACAAGTTCATGATTCAAAACTTAAAGATAATCTAATTTTGTCCTAATATTTTCTTCAGGTAACAGATATTTTTTTCCATTCTGAGAAGGGGAGATAATGAGACAGACTCCCACATGTGCCCTGACCCCAACTGGGGTCTACCCAGCAACCCATCTAGGGCCAGCTCTCATCTGGGTCTCTAATCTAACTGAGCTATATTTAGCACCTGAGGTTGATGACTGGACCAACTGAGTTATCCTCAGTGCCTGGGCTGACGCTAGTACCAATCAAACCACTAGCTGCAGGAAGGGAAGAGGGAGAGGGAAAGGGGAGGAAGAGAAGCAGATGATGGCTTCTCACGTGTGCCCTGACCAGGAATCAAGCCCAGGATGTCCATAGGTTGGGCTGATGCTCTATCCACTGAGCTACCAGCCAGGGCCTCCAGGTAATAGATTTTTTTTCAGGGACAGAGAGAGAGTCAGAGAGAGGGATAGATAGGGACAGAGAGACAGGAACAGAGAGAGGTGAGAAGCATCAATCATTAGTTTTTCATTGCCATTGTGACACCTTAGTTGTTCATTGACTGCTTTCTCACATGTGCCTTGACCGCAGGCCTTCAGCAGACCGAGCCACCCCTTGCTGGAGCCAGCGACCTTGGGTCCAAGCTGGCGAGCTTTTGCTCAACCCAGATGGGCTCGCTCAAGCTGGCGACCTTGGGGTCTCAAACCTGGGTCTTCCACATCCCAGTCCGACGCTCTATCTACTGCGCCACCACCTAGTCAGGCCAATAAAAAAAGTTTTTAAGAGAATTTTGTTATTTCAGATTATGAGCAGACCAAAGCAGCTATCTTTAATCTTTAGGCCCCAACTTGTAAGGATTTATTAGATATTTGCACAGAAGATTTTTCCAACACGAATCCCATTATATTAGAAGCAATGATGCTTCTAAGCTCCACTCTATTCCAGGTAACATGTCCCAGTATATTTTTGTTTGTTTAAAACCTTTTCTTAAAAATGTTTTTTTAAAAAAAAAAGTTTTTATATTTATTGATATCAGGGAGAGAGGAAAGGAGAAAGAGACAGAAACATTGATCCATTTCTGTATGTGCCCTGACCCGAGATTAATCCGGCAACCTTTATATATCAGAACAATGCTCCAACCGAGAGAGTTATCTGGCCAGGGCATAACATATCCCAATGCTAACAAAGTCCTCATACCTAATCAAGTATCTAGAGGAAAATATGATGGGGAAGACCATCTACTAGAAGAAAAAGGAGGCAAAATATAGGGGGAGTTATATTTCTATCTGCCCAACTTTCAGAAAAAAATAAATCCATTCATACAAAATAAAATTTTCTAAAACACTATTCTAAATATGTATATATTATTATTCTCATTATACCATTCTGTCTTAATGTTCAGAAAAAAATAAATCCATTCATACAAAATAAAATTTTCTAAAACACTATTCTAAATATGTATATATTATTATTCTCATTATACCATTCTGTCTTAATGTATTTTTAAGAACCAGTACTTAAAAATACTTTAAAAATTCTTTTTTTATTTTTATTTAGTGAGAGGAGGGGAGGCAGTGACAGACTCCCGCATGTGCTACAAGCAGGATCCACCTGGCAAGCCCACTACGGAGCAATGATCTGCTCCTGGAGCCATTGCTCCGTTGCTACTGGAGCTATTTTTAGCACCTGAGGTGGAGGCCATGGAGCCATCCTTAGCACCCCGGCCCATTTGCTCCAATTGAGCCATAGCTGCAGGAGGGGAGGAGAAGAGAGAAAGAGAGAAGAGAAGCAAGAGTGGGAGGGGTGGAGAAGCAGATGGGCACTTCTCCTGTGTACCCTCACCAGGAACTGAACCCGGGACAGACATGCACACACTAAGCTGACACTCTACTACTGAAACAACCATCCAGGACCGAATATTCTTCTTTTTTTTTAAATAAATGTTTTTCATAAAAATTGTATTGATTTTAGAGAGAGAAAGAGGGACAGAAACATCAATCTGTTCCTGTCCGTGCCCTCACTGGGGATCGAATGGGCAAACTCTGATGTAGGATGATGTTCTAACCAACCCAGCTATCAGGCCAGGGCAGGAATTTCTTCTTTATGCACCAGATAAGGTCAACACTCATAATATAGAGCTTATCATGTAAACTGACTCTGTCCAACTTTTTCCACAATAAAACATTCTCCCTGAACGATATGGACTTCACTTCTTTTTACTCAACGAAAACTCTGCTATGCTACTGACGACAATGCAACTCAAAAATCCACACTTAAGTAAATTTGAAAAAAGTCATACCAAAGTTTTAGAGATATAATCCAAAATGATGCATTTAATTTAAAGTGTAAGGAAATATGAGTATTCTAGAAAATCTGAAATGCCTCCAGATTTGTTTCCTTGACAGGTTTAAGGGCTCAAGCATGCATGCAGCACTGCAGATAAGTGTTAAGTCTTTTAAGAAATTATTTTTAAAACGTGACAATTTTGTTTCTTCTTTTTAGGAAGGGTTTTTACCTTACTTAAAAGCAAGCAGAGTTCGAAGAGATTAACATTTTAATACCGAGTCTTTTCTACTTAAAGAATCCAGTTTTCAAAAAAAAAAAAAGAATCCAGTTTTCTTTTTAAACTTTAGAAGCTAAAGACGTTATTTAAATACATAATGTTTAAAATAACTCAAAGTTCTCAAAAGAGTATCCAAGACATTTATAATGCAAAACTATAGCATTTAATTCCTGCTGGCAGCATATCCTGTAAATCATAAACAGTATCAACACATGTTTTGCATTTTAACTCATAGATCTATAAATTCATGGTCAGTCTTATATTTAGCTGGCAACACACTTCAAAAGGAAATTAAAGAAACCATAACATTCAACTTGGCTCAGTGGTCTTCAAAACAGAGCAAAAGTTGCCTCTCCATTTTCTCAAGAGAACTTCCTTTCTTAGGCCTGACATCAGCTGTTTTTGAAAGAGAATTTTCTTTGATAGTTTACCTCAGTAACAGTAAAGATTTCTCCTTGTGCACCTGCAGCCTGCAAAATCTTCAAAAGTGGCAGTTTTGGTCGTACCTGATATAAATATAAAATAAACATGATATTTGTATTTCAAATAAAAAATTAGATTGGTTTCTGACACCCTAGGGAACAAGAGAACCTCCCTCAACTTTTTAACACTGGTAGATATTTATCTAATACCGTACAATCTTTCAATGCATAAAATAACTACAGATGATCAGACTACTTCCTCAAAAATCACACTTTCAAAAGACAACATATTCACACCACCAGGATGGCTATAATAAAAGGAGAAAAGACAGTAAGTGTTGGCGAGGATGTGGAGTAATTGGAACACTTATGCCCAGCTGGTGGGATTGTGAAATGGTGCAGCTGTGGTGGAAAATTTGGCGGTTCCTAAAAAAGTTAAACATAGAATTTGCCTATTACCCAGCAGTTCCACTCATAGGTATACACCCATAGAACTGAAAGCAAGGACTCAGAAAGTATTTGTACACCAGTGTTCATAGCAGCATTATTCACAATAGCCAAAAGATGAAAACGAGTATAACACTGGCAGATATACTAGACGGCATATATCGATATAAAGAACAGTGACTTTGTTTGCTGTCTCTTGACTCTGTTGAGTCTGTCTTTAGCCACACAATTTTGTTTTCTAAATTTTATATAATCAAATTTGTCTCTCTCTTCCTCTTAACAGCGTCCAGTTTTGTTGTAAGGCTTCCCTTATTCTAGAGTTTCACAAATATTTCTTAAATTTTTTCTTCTAATACATTTAATCATTTCATTTTTTACATTTAAGTCTTTATCTTCAATTTGATTTTTTTTTCTTTCTATTGACTTTATTGGGGTGATGCTGGTTAACAAAATTATATAGGCTTCAGGTGCACAATACTACACCACATGATCTGTACACTGTATTCTGTGTTCACCATCCCTCTGCAATTTGTTTCTACACAAGACCTGATGTCTTAATTTGTTTCCCTCCAAAGATAGTCAATTATGTAAAAACCATTTATTATATTAAGTCACATTTTCCCAACAAATCTAAATTCCAACTTTTCAACATATCGTGCTACATATTACATAGTATATAATTTTATGAAAAAGCAAACAAAATTACGTCTCGTGATGTTAGAGGAAGAGAACTGGAACAAGACACACCAAATTGATTAATAGTGTTATCTTAAGGAAAAGGAACTTAGAGGAAAAGATGGGTCAAAAAAGTTTCTATAAATACTTTAAAGATAAATACATTATAAAGGCTGAATCTTTTAACTTACAGTTTGTTCTCAAATTCCCCACTACCCACCTATACCCTAAAGCACACTACTTTTCAAAATACAAGGGGTCCTTGGGTTATGACAGTCTCAACATACAACGTTTCAAGTTTACTAGCTCACTCCCATAAAAATTTTTAAAAATTGAGATATGAGTGTTTCGGCTGTTATGGATGCCCTGCAATGCTATAGGCAGATTTTGGAAGAAAAGTCATCAACCTTCAGACTAGCCTGGAACGATTCTTTAAGAAGTTAGAGAGACCTGCAACAGATCCAGTACCCTCTACATCAGCTGCTTCTTGAGATGAAACACCTGTAGTAAGGGTAGAATCATCTCCAGCATCTGCTGCATGTTCCTCAGGCAGTCCTAATTCACCTGACCCAGTATCTCCAGCACCTTCTGCAGGTTCTCCTGCCTCTCCAGCTTCCTCCTCCCAGTAGGTCACTCTCTCCCACTTTGCAATGTACCTTCCAGTATGCAAGCCAACCACAGAAATAAAGGTAAGAAATTTTCTTTACACTCATTTTTTCTTTTACTATAGTACAGTGTATTTATGTCCTTTTCCTTTTTCTGTGGCATAGTTGTGTTTTTATGTTATAAATTATAATTTTACAACTGTGTTAGGATAGGTAAGTGACTTAGGGTAGGGTGTATTTCAACTTACACCAAAATTTGGGTTACGTCACTGTACTAGGAACAGAAATGTGTTGTAACCCGAGGAACCCCTCTATACCTCTATACCACTGAGTAATCAGTAATTTCCATACATTTGATATTTTTATGTTTAGGGCTTGGTAAACTTTTTCAGTAATGAGCCAGATAGTAAATATCTTATTGTTTTGATCTACTGATTGAGAGAGAGAGAAAAGAGTGAGAAGCATCAACTCATAGTTGGTTCACTTTAGTTGTTCACTGATTGCTTCTCATCCATGCCTTGACCGGGGGGGGGGCTTCAAGCCAAGCCAGTGACACCCCTTGCTCAAGCCAGCAACCTTGGGATCATATCAGTGATCCCGCGCTCAAGCGGTGACCTTGGGGTTTCAAACCAAGAATCTCAGCGTTCTAGGTCAATGCTTAACCACTGCACCACCACCGGTCAAACTCCGTACATTTATTTAATCGATGATCAACTGAAATCTATGAGCATTAATACTGTTTACTAGCTTCCCTAAAATAACATTTTTAAAATCATTCTTCTGCATTGTATAAAATCCTAGTCAGTGAGGCCATCCCCAGATTCAATTTTTTTTTAACTTAAAAGAAAAATAAGAACGCTTAAAAATTATTTACCTGCCGTCTTGCAGAGTTCCTGCAAGCATTGTCAGATGTTGAACACTGGGCAGAGGTAGAAAGAGATGCCATTTGGCAGTGAAGAAATTAGTCCGTTGATAAATCTAAAAAGATAAAAAAATTACAAAATCTCTTCTGCAGTAGTTAATTCTCTTTAGTATTTACAAAAAAAACCAAAACAGCCAGAAGTAAAAAAGACACAGATGTCAGAACACCCTATACAAATCAAACGCAATATACTCATGCTGATATTCTTGATACCCTTCTGATCATTTTCTAGTTCAGATCTTGCAAAAAACTGAAGAGATTAATCAAGAGTAAAAACAATCTATGCAATCTACCAACTTTGTTTCTGGAATATGAAACTTTTTAAAGTTTCAAAGGCGGGACTGAGGAGACCAAGGTTTTGCCACCCCAAAATATGCCTTTTGGGAAATATGCCTTTTGAGTTTAACCTGGTTATAAAGAAACAAAAGACTCAGAAAGAACTTTTGGCACCCCACCCCCTTACCTGTCCAAAACAAATTCAGATAGAAAAACCTGCTTAAAGGAAGGAACATTAGTAGTATAATATAAATTAAATGTGTTAAACAGGGAGAAATCTAGCAAAGCCTGTTCATCCCCCTCAGTCCCCACAAACAGGTGTGCCCAAGTAAGGATTTGTTCACCACACCTGCTTTTCTCTGCAAGAGGGGAGGAAATAAGGTGAAGTATGGGCACTTCTTTGATAAAAGCAGTTTATAAAAAAAATATTTACTATTTTAGATTGGTACAGAAAGTTCATGGACATGTAGGATTTGGAAGCCTGGAGGTTGATTCAAAGCTCCAACATACATTCAGGAATGTAAGCAATCTTTTGTTAATTGGCCCACAGCCATTAATGGATTAATTATTCCTGTCTTTTTTTCTCTCCAGCAGCTGTAATTTAATTTAGACCATTAGAACTTTTCTCTTGTCAGTAACAATACCTACAAATTGGTTAAACCAAGGTGGCCATTTATCATTAAGGAAAGATATAACATAAACTGAAATAGAGAGTAGGTTCATTTAAATTCTCACCTTCTACCTTTTCTCTTTAAAGAAAAGCTGTAGAGAGGGGAAATAGCCCTGACAGGGTAGCTTAGTTGATTAGACGTTGTCCTGATACAACATGGTTGTGGGGAGTTCAATTCCTGGTTAGGGCATATACAAGAATCAACCAGCCTGACCTGTGGTGGCGCAGTGGATAAAGCGTCGACCTGGGAACACTGAGGTCGCCAGTTCAAAACCCTGCACTGGTCTGGTCAAGGCACATATGGGAGTTGATGCTTCCAGCTCCTCCCCCCTTTCTCTCTCTCTCTCTCTCTCTCTCTCTCACTTTGTGTCTCCTCTCTAAAAATGAATAAAATTAAAAAAAAAAAAATTTAAAAAAAAAAAAAATCAACCAATAAATGCATAAATAAATGGAACAACAAGTCAACATTTCACTCTCCCCATTCCTCTCTTACTAAAAATCAATTGAAAAAAATTTTTTAAAGTAAAACAGCCTGACCCTGGTGGCGCAGTGAGGTCGACTATTCGAAACCCAGAGCTTGTCTGGTCAAGGTAGATATAAGAAGCAACTACTTACTACAAGTTGATGTTTACCACTCCTCCCTTCTTCTCTCTCTCTCTCCTTTCTTTAAAATCAATAAACAAAATTTAAAAAAGAAGGAAAACAGATTTATTAAATTAACTTGCTGGAATTAACTTCAGGCTTTTTTCTAGTAAAAATGTGACAATCAGTGAGATTTATGAACAAGCCACATGAGGAAAGGGTGAAAAAAAAAGAGCCTAGAAAAACCATGAGTCTGGCTAAAACTAAGAAGATTCCTCACTCTTCTGGGAAGAAATTAAAAAGTATAAATTCCCCTTTCCCATCAGTTTCCCTGTCTACAAATAAAAGGGAGTCTAATTGGATAGGAGCATACCTTACATAATAAAACAGCTAGCTTTGACTGGTATTTCAAACCTGATAAACTGGAGGCTTAGAAAAATATTTCCTCCCATCTCCTAAATTCTTCTTGCTAGACTAATTATCCAATTAACAGACATTAACAGGAGAAAATTAATACATATGCACAAGGAATTCACATAAGCATTAAAATTCCGAAGACAGTGAGGCAAAACTGGACATATATATGACATTTTTTACAATGGAGAAAAGGAGGGTAAAGTCAGACTGGGTCATTTACAAGTAACTGAGGAAGAGTGGAATATATAGGCAGATAAAGTTTTCCTAAGCAACCAAGAAACGAAATTCTATGAGGGGTGTCTAGTTAATAGGCCCCAGCTTGACACCCTCCTATTTACCAACCACACTCAATTCAGATTAGGTTAACATGATTATATTAAGGCAGTGGTTCTTAACCTTTTTTGAGGTACCGAACCCACCAGTTTCATATGCGCATTCACCGAACCCTTCTTTAGTGATAAATAAAACATGATTTTTTTTCCAAATTCAAGACATAGGTATATGTTTTTTACTGGTGCACAAAATGAGCCGTGCATGAACATCACCTTGCTCAAAGAACAAAACCAACAAAGTGCATGAACTCACAACAAATTACGGGATTACTTTATTCTGGCCTCAACGGCAGAGGCTTCTCCGAACCCCTGAGACCGACTCATTGAACCCCTAGGGTTCGATAGAACCCAGGTTAAGAACCAATAGATTAAGATTTCTTTCCTAGAGCAAGTTTTTCTATCTGAAACTCTTAAGTAGAATAAGGGGGAGGGTCAAAGTTTCCTTCTGAGTCTTCTTAACAACCAGTTTAAAATTAATATCCCAAAGGCAGGCAAAACTTAGTCCCCTTCAAAACCAATCCTGATCTCCCACACCTGCTAGTTCTGTAGTCTTCCCCATTTCAGTAAAAGGAATCCTGTTGTTCAGCTGCTCAGGTCAATGGCCTTAAAGCCATCCTTAATTTCTTTTTCTCTCAGGTGTCACACCCAAACCATAAATAAATTCTGAAGCTGTATCTTCAAAATGTATTCAAAATCTAAGCTCTTCTCCCTACGTGTACTATCAGTACACTAATCCTAAATATCCATCTTCAATTACCCTTTTAAAAGTATTGCTTCTGATGACAAAGGGGCAAGTCTTAAGGGAAGACTTGAGCCCCAAGCCATGAGCGTTCTTGGCTTCAGGCAGGAAAGAATTCAAGATGTGAGCCAAGCAAGAGGTTCAAAAGGAAGGCAGTTTATTGAGCAGAGAGGATAAGCAAGAAAAGCCAGTTCACCAAGTAGTGCACTATCCTCACAAGTGAAGGAAGAGAAACTCCAACCATTTCTAGAAGTTGAGATTATATCTGCAGTTTCTATGGAAAATTACTGGTATGGGGAAAGAGTTTTTATAGAAAATTACTGATATGGGGAAAAAAGCTTTGGGATTAACTTTAACCTTTACAAGGTATATTTTGTGGTCTGTTTTCCTCTTATGGTACAGATAAATGATAAGGTATTAATCTTTGCAGGAATTTTCTTTGTTCTTGGGCTTGTGGTCTGTTTGCATCTCCATGTCTGGCAGCATCTAACAGGTCCCTGACTTACCTTTGACTTAATTTATATAGTTCACATGCTCCTCTTCTATATTACTTCCACCTTTGCCCCTCTAGCTCCTGTCCTCCTTTTTATCTTTGCTCAAATATCAGTTATTACTAAAGCCTTCCATGACCACACATTTTTATACACACACACACTTTTTAGCAAGAAAGAGACAGACAAGAAGGGAGATGAGAAGCATCAGCTCATAGTTGCAGCGCCTTAGCTGTTCACTGATTACTTTCTCATATGTGCCTTGACCAGTGGGCTCCAGCCAAGCCAGTGACCCCTTGCTCAAGCCAGCAACCTTGGGCTTCAAGCCAATGACCTTGGGCTTCAAGCCAGAGACTTTGGGCTCCAGCCAGCGATCATGGGGTCATATCTATGATCCCACGCTCAAGCCAGTACCCTCGGGGTTTCAAACCTGGATACTCAGCATCCCAGAGCAACGCTCTACCCACTGTGCCATTACCTGGTCAGGCTTTTTAAGTTTTTATTTACAGTATTGATTTTAGAAAAAGAGAGGGTAGGAGAGAAAAACAATGATTTGTTGTTCTACTTCTTTATCCATTTACTGGTTGATTCTTGTATGTGCCCTCACGAGGATCAAACCCATAACCTTGGCCTATCACGACAATGCTCTAACCAACAGAGCCAGGAGGAATGTGAGCAATGTTTTGTCAGGGCTGGTCCAAAGCTATTAACAGGTTAACTGTTCTCTCATTCTCCTGCAGCTATAATTTAATTAGAACAGTGGTTCTTAACCTGGGTTCTGCCGCGGAGGTAAAGACACACTTGTGTAAAGTCGTGATGACACGCCCTGCTTGGCCATCACTTGCTGCACAGGATCACGTTACATTGCTTGGCCAACCAGTGCTGTGGGGAATGACTAGTGCGCGCAGTAGTCAATGGCTGTCATAGTTGTACGTCGTGTGGTTTCTTTCTTAATATTTTAATCCATACTAAATATGTCGAGCAAAGAAAGAAAGTGGTTGGACGAATATGTACAACACGGATTCACATGTATCACGGAACGGGATGGGAGTCAGCGTCCTATCTGCATGATATGCAATGCCAAGTTGAGCAACTCTAGTCTCGCACCAGCAAAACTAAATTTGGAAAAAGAATCATATTTTATTTATCACTAAAGAAGGGTTCGGTGAATGCGCATATGAAACTGGTGGGTTCAGTACCTCAAAAAAGGTTAAGAACCACTGAATTAGAACATCTGTTTTTTCTAGTCACAGCCGAACGATAATGTCCCAATTCCAGGCCTGGCAGCTGCATTTTTGTGCTTTGGAAGCTTCTGAAATATGGCTACTCTACTGGAGACTCCCAAAAATAACATGTGGATGTCACCCCAATAAATTTAATAAAACTTTTTAAAAAAGAAAAGAATATGTGCAGCTCATCTGTCAAACTGATTCCCAGCCTTCCAGGCATACATACCTTCAAAAAGCTGATACCTACCTACAGCTAAATGACAGACCAGAAATGAAACCACCAGAAAAACCATGTGACTCAGCCCACAGAATCATAATAAATTAAAAAAATAAAATAACTGTTGCTTTAACTCACTAAATTGCTGCATGGTTAATTACATAGCATTAGATAATCAAAACAAATGGCAAAATCTTATCGTTTACTATGTACCAGGAACATATATTAACCCACTTAATATTTAAATAATCCTATAATGTAGGTACTATTATCTTTATTTTACAGATGAGGCAAAAGAAGTATATAGATGTTATTTGCCAAAAAGTACACAACAAGTAAGTTTCTGGAGTCATGATTTCAAACACAGAAGAGCTTCTAAGTCCCCACTTTCTGGTATGTTTTCCCTCCGGATCTCAGGTACACAGAACCAACCAGTGCTTTCAAGACACATTTCCACTGTTCCTCCATACCTGGCCCACTTTCCCTTGATTCTTTTTAATAATGCAGTAAGTTTCTACAAACTAGGATTCTGAAAACCATGATATTTATTGTCCACCCCATTTCTCTGCTTCCCTTGAATTATTATCCCAAATCCTAAGTTTTGATTTTCTTCCCTTCCTTTTTGTGTATTTTAGTGCATCAAAATGAAATCCTAGAAAGCATATGTGTGCATGCTTGCGCTTTGGTAGTTTTTAACTTTTTTTAAAAAAGCAGTTATATATAATTTTGGGGATTTCTGTTTCACTAAAATATATAGTAAACTATATACATAAAAAACATAAAATTTGCCTGACCTGTGGTGGCGCAGTGGATAAGGCGTCGGCCTGGCAATGCTGAGGTCGCCAGTTCAAAACCCTGCACTGGTCTGGTCAAGGCACATATGGGAGTTGATGCTTCCAGCTCCTCCCTCCTTTCTCTCTCTCTCTCTCTCTGTCTCCTCTCTAAAATGAATAAAATAAAAAGAAATTAAAAAAAAAAAACTAAAAACATAAAATTTACCAATTTTAGGTGTACAATTCAGGAACATTAAGTACATTCACAACAATGCACACCATCACCCCTATCCATCCATATCCAGAACGTTTGCACCACCCCAAACTGAAATTCTTACCCATTAAACAATTAACTCCCCAATATCCGTTTCTCCCCAAACCCTGGTAATCAGTATCATATTTTGTCTCAATGAATATGCCTATTCTAGGTAGCTCATATACAGCTAGTGCTCGACTTACGACCACGACTGGTTCCGACAGACAGGTTGTAACACAATTTGGTCGGAAGTTGAGTAGGCTGTATGTACAGTACTGTGAAATGATGTTATAAAAATCTTTAAGTCATATTTTATCATAATTTTCTTTCATTATTGTTATATATCATTTTCTTTGTTCATTTTATGCCATTTGTATCATCTCTACACCATTTTGTTTCTTATTTTTACATTCGTCAGGTTTAAGTAAAACACTGCATTATCAGTACAACTGGTTTAATATTTGCAAAAATTACAAAATACAGGTGCATACAAAAACTGCTCCAGACGTGGAGCAGTCGTGGCTAGTGATTGTAGTCATAACGTTGAATGGTTGTAAGTTACATAGGTCCTAAGTCGATCAACACCTGTATGTGAAATCAGACCATATTTGTCCTTTTGTGTCTTCACTTGGCACGTTTTCAAAGTTCATCCATGTCAGAACATACTTTATTTTTCATTTATCTTGACTGTTGCATAATATTCTAGTGTGTGATAACCTGAGGTGTTTCTAGGCTCTTACTACAGTCATGTGGCACATAAAGATATCTGGTGAACAATGGACTGCATGTATAACAGTGGTCACATAAGATTATAATGAAGTTGAAACATTTCTATCTCCTAGTACACTATGGCCTTTGTAAAGTTGTAGCACAATGCATTCTCATGGCTTTTACCATGGTCTAGTTCTGCAACTTTGAACTTTTTTCATTTCATTAAACTACTAAAATTTTGTGGCATGCCAAATAAATATACAGGGTAGGGCAAAAGTAGGTTTACAGTTGTGAGTACACAAGTTTATTGTAATTATTTATAATTAATTAAATATAAATTATAATTATATAGTATTTATAATTTATAATTATAGTAATTATTAATTACTGTATTATTTTCCACACAATTGTAAACCTACTTTTGCTCCATCCTGTATCGTATTTTTTGCCAATCTGACCAAAAGAAAAAATAATTGGTATAATTTTGATTCATTCACACTGGATGGCTATTGTTGTTTTGGCTGTTGTCATTCTTTTATGTCAGTGTCAGGTGCTAAAAACAGTTCACATGACTTGAGCATGGGCCCTGGGCGGGGTCAGCTGGGTGTGGTGCGTGCAGGAGTCTGCATCTTGTCTCCCTTCCTCTCACCTTAAAAAAATAAAATAAAGCCTGACCACTGGTGGCGCAGTGGATAAATCATCAACCTGGAATGCTGAGGTCACTGGTATGAAACCCCAGGCTTGCCTGGTCAAGGCACATATAGGAGTTGATGCTTCCTACTCCTCCCCCAAAATGAATAAAATCTTCAAATAAATAAATAAAAATAAGTCAGGCTTTTGCATGTTTTAAAAATTCTCGCAGCACACTAGCTGCAAATTGCTGGTTGATCAATTCTGTAATGTATGCTTGCAAAAATCTCTCCAGTTCATTCTTGTTGGCATTTTACAGTCTAACATACCTGCTAAGCTAATAGCCTGACCTACAAATAATCAAAGATAGATAATGAAATCTCCCACTATAATGGTGATTTGTACATTTATCCCATTTATCCAAGTGCAATTCCACTAATTTTGCTTCATCTATTTTAGAGACTTTTAATCAGACACATACATACTTTACATTGTTTTATTTCCTTGGTATACTGTCATTATATAGTGATTATCATTATGCAGTTACTTTTTTCCATCCCAGTTGAGATATTCTGTCTTTAAGTATCTTGTATCTTATATTAGTATAGTCATGGCAGTTTTCTTTTATGTATTTTCCCGATATTTTACTTTCAATTTTTTCATGCCTTTAACCTTTTGGTGTGTTTCTTGTAAAAAGCATATAACTGGACTTTGGGTTTTTTAATCCAATTTGACAAATTATATCTTTAAAAGGTGAGGTGAGCCCAGCTGTTGTAATTGATAGGTATGGATTTACTTAGCATTCCAGTTGGTCCTACTCGGCTTATGCTTTGCTTTCACACCAGCAGAAAGTGTTGTGCCATTCAAGATAATGATGTCAGAGCCACAGAAGTTCAGAGCAAGACAAATTCCTTTTGGTAGCAAGGTAAAGGAGGAATGAGAGGGAATGGAGATAGGAGTAGAAGGATTTTCAAATGGGAGGGAGAATAGTGGGAAAAATGGGAGAAAACATCATGAGCAAAGGCATTGTTCAAGGATGTGTGTGAGAAAATGAAGTCAGTTGATGGGTTTTGAATCCTGCATTGTTCAAGGGTCAACTGTAGTCACATTCAGTTGCTCAAACCAGAAAGTTGAGTCATCTTCATCTCTCCCTCTTTCCCTATTATCACATCATCAAATCTTACAGATTTTAACTCCTAAATCTTTTAAAACCATCCATCCACTTCATCTTCATGACCAGGTCCCCAAAGCAAAAAATGTTATTTCTTGCCTGCATCACTGCAATCTACTTTTAACTGGTCTCTCTAACCCCACTTCAATCCAAGTTCCACATTACAGCCAATATTTAAAAGAAGAAGAAGAAGAAAGAAAAGAAGAAGCAGCCTGATTCGGTGGTGGCACAGTGGATAGGGCATTGACATGGGATGCTGAGGTCTCAGGTTCGAGACCCTGAGGTTGTGGCTTAAATCTCTGAGTAGTACGAATGTTCATGTACATCCCCATGCCTCCTGACCATCCAGAGTATGACCGATTGATTTTAAAAATGTGTAAGAAAACATTAAAAAAAAAGGCAAATGTATGTTCTTCTTGTTTCCATACATTGGTTATCAAACATGATTTTAAGTTAATAAAACTGTAACTGGAACTAATTTCATTTTGGGGGGGAAAAAAAACCAAAACCTCACTCCAGGGGTCAGCAAGCATGAAAAAAACTCACTACTCAAAGGGAACTGTGGGCTCGCCAACTTGAGCACAGGATCATAAACATGATTCCAAGGTTGCTGGCATAAGCCCAAAGCTCGCTGGCTTGAGCTGGGGTCACTCTTCACTTGAACCTACCAGTCAAGGCATGTATGAGAGACAATCAATGAACAACTAACGTCATACAACTAGAAGCTGTTGCTTATCATCTCCCTCTCCCTTCCTGTCTCTTTCCCAAATAAGTAAATAAAATGCTACAGTGCTTGGTCCTGCTCCACAGCTTGCTACTGCTCTAAAAGCACTGGAGTCTAGACCTTCAGCACCTTGTTAGTGTTTCCACTTGCACTGTTCTTTCCCATGTTCCCTGAACCCCAGACACATTGATCTTCTGGTTTCTCAAACAGCCTTTGCTCCCTGCTTCAATCAAGGCCTTTGCAAAATAGTTCTCTCATTTGAGCACTGTGAGTTCTGTATAGGACTGACTCATCCTGCCTGACCAGGTAGTGGCACAGTGGATAGAGCATCAGACTGGGATGCAGAAGACCCACGTTCGAGACCCGGAGCATGCCAGCTTGAGCGCGGGCCCATCTGGCTTGAGCAAAGGCTCGCTAGCTTAGACCCCAGGTCGCTGACTCCAGCAAGGGGTGGCTCGGTCTGCTGAAGGCCCGCAGTCAAGGCACATGAGAGAAAGCAAGCAATGAACAACTAAGGTGTTGCGACGGCAATGAAAAACTAATGATTGATGCTTCTCACCTCTCTCCATTCCTGTCTGTCTGTCCCTATCTATCCCTCTCTCTGACTCTCTCTCTGTCCCTGTAAAAAAAAAAAAAAAAAAGACTGACTCATCCTAAACCTTCCTATCTCAGGTTAAACGTCACCTCCTTAACAAACATTACTAGATGGTAAAACACTGATGAGAAACATTCAAGGGAATGTTTAAGACAAGACACATGGAGCAAGCTTAGAGCACTTAGCACTTAACCAACTGATCAAACTTATCTCTAAAAAGTCATTCACACATTATGTACTTCCTGATGTGAATGAACAATAGGAGGCACCCACTACCTCCTATGAAGTATTCCTGGCACCCCGTCCCCAAAAATCCAAATTTAATCAAGTTTCTAGATCAAACCACTAACTACCTGTTTATAGGAAAAATGGAGGGTAGAAGAATAATTAATACTATAAGCAGGCAATTTGGCCAAATCCAGAATGAAGAAATTATACAGGACGTCGGGTAGAGGGTATAGTTGACATGGGGAGATTACAGACTAGAAAAACAGAAACCTAACACAATATGTGGATTTGATTCAAACAAGCCATCTGTAAAATGTTTTTCCCCCTAAAAAGACAGGAAAGTTTAAATTATTTACTAGGTAGGAAATACTGTTAAAGAAACTGATTGCAGCCTGACTTGTGGTGGCACAGTGGATCAAGCCAGAGTCAACCTGGAAATGCTGAGGTCGCCAGTTCAAAACCCTGGGCTGCCAGGTTAAGGCACATATGGTAGTTGATGCTTCCTGCTCCTCCCCCCTTCTCTCTATCTCTCTCTCTCCTCTCTAAAATGAATAAATTAAAAAAATATTAAAAAGAAAAGAAACTGATTGCAGGAGAAAGGTACTGTGTTAATGTTTTTTTTAAATACTGACTCAATATGAAATAACATCCTAATGTAAAATAAGACACCTGTTATTTGCTTAACAATAGATTTTACTGTTTTAAACAAATTACCTTATTAAATAATACACACCAAATGTGAAAGAAATCACAAAATTCTATGTGCTTATCCTTTGTTATCTTGAAAAAAAGTAGTACTCTTGGAAAGTATTCCAGTTACGTTAAAAGGAGTACATACCACTAACCTGTGTACTGCTATGGTTCTCTGGGGATGTGTTTCTTTTCAATTAAAAATAAACCCCAGAAGTCAGTATAAAAAGTTGGAAAGAATATGCCTGCTTTTAAATGAATGAGGGAAGAAAGCTTTCTGCAGTTTTGTTTGTTTTCCTTTTTTTTTTTTTTAAAAGCAATAAGAGGGGAGACAGTGAAGCAGACTCACTTATGCACCCTGACCCGGGATCCACCTGGCAACCCCCGTTGGGGGGCTGATGCTAGAATCAACCAAGTTATCCTCAGTACCCAGAGCTGATGCTCAAACCAACTGAGCCATTGGCTGAGAGAAGAAATGAGAGAGAGAAGGGGGAGAGGAAAAGGAAGAGAAGCAGATGGTTGCTTCTCAGGTGTACCCTGATCAGGAATTGAACCTGGGACATCTGCACACCAGGTTGATTCTCTATCCACTGGGACAACCAGCCAGGGCCTTATTTATTGATTTTAGAGAGGAGGGTGTGAGGGATAAGTTACTTCACTCTAGCTGTTCATTGGTTGCTTTGTTTGCTTTAAAAAGGACTCTCCCTCATCATTCCACAATATAGCAGAATTAAAATACCTGAGGGTAGGCCAAAATACCTTGGATTTTTTCAGGGCCTTGGAAGAGAACACGATCCTACATAGGTCTGTGAAGCTAAGGCAGTAGGCACTCCCATTTTCAAAAACTCACCTGCCTCAAAGGGGATGCATACATAAACTTTTATTACCTGTCTCCAACTTACTCTTCATTTAACCTTGGTACTCTTTCTTCTTCAAGTATCCACTTCCACCACTCAACACCCACCATGAGGAACGAACTCAGTCCCCCTTTGTTTTTCTGAAAAAAAATTTTTATTTATTGATTTTAGAGGTGGGGGGAGAAAAGAGGGGAGGAGCAGGAAGCATCAACTTGTACTAGTTGATTCTCATATGTGCCCTGACTGGGCAAGCCTGGGTTTTAAACTGGTGAGCCCAGGATTCCATGTTGACACTCTATTCACTGCACCACCACAGGTCAGGCTCAACTCAATTTCTTGAAGTTTTCTAGTCCTTATACCACTAACCTCTCAAATGTTTTTAGTACTGTTTTCAAACTCCAAACTCTATCCATCCCATTGGTCTTAACTCTTCTCCTCCATTAAAAAAATCATACAGAAAATAAAAGTGAATAAAGTTAAGTTTGTACTGAGGAACATGTTTGTCATTGAAAATATCCAACACTTAACAGTCAAGCACCTTTGTATCAGACACTTTTTAAAGCACTTTACGTACAATAACTTAACTCTTACAGAGATCCTAACAGATAAATTATAGTCCTCATTTTCAGAAAAGGAGCTGAGGCATAAGAGGAAGGTAACTTGCCCAAATTCATGGTCTGTAGAGCCAGAGCTCTTAACCATTACTCTTTCTATGTGTACTGGGTCAAAACATAACATGTATTTTTGAGTGGGGGTCATAGTTTAAAAAATTTGAAAGTCACTGCCTTAGCAGCAGTCCTTTCTCCTCTTCTGTATTTCCTGCTTTCAAAAATTCACTCATGGCCCTGGCCAGTTTGCTCAGTTAACAGAGCATCAGCCTGGCATGTGGCATGTTGATGTCCCGATTTGATTCCCAGTCAGGGCACATGAGAGGCAACCATCTGCTTCTCTCCCCCATTTCTCCCACTTCCCCTCCAGCAGCCAGAGGCTTGATTGGTTTGAGGGATGACCCTGGGCACTGAGGATAGTTTGGTTGATTAGAACACTGGCCCGACAGGGGTGGCCAGGTGGATCCCGGTCTGGGGCACATGCAGGGTCTACCTACTCTCTTCTCACTTAAAATCAATCAACCAATCACACTCATTCTTATACCTACCATCAAGTCACTTCCTTCATCGAGGCTTTTCTGACTCCCCAAGGGAGGCTGATGACACCAGGGCATCTCTATTAAAACACTTACCACATATTTATGTTTTTATGTGTGTCCCCTACTACACTGAAATCATACAGAGGAAGAACAGTTCTATTCATCATGATTAAAGAATGGTTTTTACCCTACTCTTAGTTCAAGAGACTCCTACATTTACCTTCAAATAATATCTTTAAAGATAACTGTGACTTTAAGACTAATAAAATAAAAACTTGTCTGAAGTTACCAGAACTAATCATTCGTATCAATTTTTTTATTTTTATTTTTTCTGAGAGGAGCAGAGGCAGAGAGACAGGCTCCACCATGCACCCTGACCTGGATCCACCCAGCAAGCCCACTAGGGAGATATGTTCTGCCCATCTGAGGCCACACAGTTGCTGAGCAACCAAGCCATTTAGCAGATCCTCGGTGCCTGAGGCCAACTTGCTCAATAATTGAGCCATGGCTGTGGAGGAAAAGGACTAGAAGGAAGACAAAGATAGAGAGCACAGGGGTTAAAAGGGGTGGGGGAGGGGTGAAGCAAATGGTCACTTCTCTTGGTGCCTTGACCAGGAATTAAACCTGGGACATTCACACACAGGGCCACCGCTCTGAGTCACCTGGCCTGGGCTTTATCAGTTCTTTAAAACCCTCAGACCTCTGTTAACACTATTGTCTGGATTTTTTCACCTAAACATATGAATGTCAGAAATAAAGAAAAAGAAAAATCCACAGGCTCAATTGACCTTTTAGCAAAGTCCATGATACCAAACCCAGATTTAATACCTGATCAAACTGCAGTTTTTACCTCCCAGAAATATCTTAATCAATCACTCAGCTTTTCTTTTTTCTTTAAAGACTTTATTCAATTTTCAGAAAAGAAAGAGAAAGGGAAGGGGGAGGAGCAGGAAGCATGAACTCCCCATATGTGCCTTGACCGGGCAAGCCCAGGGTTTCAAACCAGTGACCTCAGTGTTCCAGGTCGACACTTTATCCCACTGTGCCACCACAGGTCAGGCTCAACCACTCAACTTTTCTAGTCAGATAATTAGGTGATCAAGGTGGACCTTCCCCATCCCCCATGAAAAAGGCAATCGGCATAAAAAAACCCTTTTGTTTTCTTCCCCAAAAGAAAAGATGTCCTGGCTCAAAATTATTCCTCTCTGTATGTTAACTATAAATGAAAAATAAATTTAAAAACTAATCCTTTTCCTTGTTCCCCACTTCTTCCTAAAAAAATCTTCTATGTTGGCCCTTGATGTTTTGCTCAATGGATAGAGTGTCTGCCTGGCTTATAGCTGTCCCAGGTTTGATTCCGGTCAGGGCACACAAGAGAAGCAACCATCTGATCTCTCTTCCCCCCCTCCCCAGGCTCATTCTAGCATGGGCGGAAAGGTTGGTCTCGGCGCCTCAGCCTCAAGACTAAAAGAGCTGGTGGATTTGAGCATTGGTGCCAGAGGGGTTCCCAGTAGGGGCACAGGCAGGGTCTGTCTTATTATCTTCCCTCCTCTCATTAAAAACAAAAACAAACAAAGAAAAAAGCTTCTATGTTGTACAATCCCTCCAGCTCCCTTCTAGCTGCTAGATGGGATGTTGCCTAATTCATGAATCTCTGAAAGCCAATTAAATCTTCAAATTTATTTGGCTGAATTTTTGGTTGTTTTTTTTTTTTGAATTTTGTTTTTTAACAAGAGGTAATAAAATAGCCTAACCTGTGGTGGCGCAGTGGATAAAATGTCGACCTGGAATGCTGAGGTCGCCGGTTCAAAACTCTGGGCTTGCCTGGTCAAGGCACATATGGGAGTTGATGCTTCCTGCCCTCCCCTCACTAAAATAAAAATAAATTATAAAAAAATTAACAAGAGATGCCTGACCTGTGGTGGCGCAGTGGATAAAGCGTTGACCTGGGAACACTGAGGTCGCCAGTTCAAAACCCTGCACTGGTCTGGTCAAGGCACATATGGGAGTTGATGCTTCCAGCTCCTCCCCTCTTTCTCTTTCTCTCTCTCTCACTCTGTGTCTCCTCTCTAAAATAAATAAAATAAAAATAAAATTAAAAATAATAACAAGAGGTAATAAAAATAACTTTTTCTCTTGTAAAAAAAACCCTACTATTCTGACGTTTTAGTTCCTACTAGGTTTGCTACACATGTATAAAGATAAAGTGTGTGCAAGAGTATACTACAATAGTTTACAAAAACAACAATATGCCAGGAAACAACCCAAAAACCCACCAATGGGTGTTTAAAGAAACTGTTGTACAACCCTGTAATACAATACTAGGAAATCTTTGAAAGAAAGTACTTCATTTTATATAAAGCTGTCCCTGGTACTATCTGAAAAACTTAAGGTGCAGAACAATACATACAAAAATGATCCCACTGTTGTTTAAATAGACGAATATGCGTAGAAAAGTCAGAAGAGATATAACATCAGGCAGTTAACAGTAGCTTGCCTGAAGAGGAAACCAGTTAGGGATGATAGAATAACTTTACACACTTCTGTATTGTGTGCATTTTTTTAAACAGGCACACACTATTTGCAATTTTAAGACTATAAAAAGTTGTGATCCTCCCGAGTACAGATGAGGGTAAAGAGCAACACCATCTTCTTAGGACGTCTCTTTAAAACAGTGGTTTTCATTCTCTAGGGTGTACAGGAATCAACTGGAGGTGGGGTGCCGATTAAAATACATATTCCTGAGCCTCCCATCTCCTGATATTGTCTGAAGGGTCTGAATGTGGCCGATAATGAGCATTCTTCAAACAAGCACCATATATGCCTCTTTACACAAGACTTGAAGCCCTGAAAACTGCTAACTTAGAATCATAAGACAGCTCCCCGGCCACCTTCTCTCCCACCTCTTTTCTCCAATGTGCCTCAGTATTCCTCCAATCCTGCATCCGTTAAACATGCTCAATCCGACTACCTCGTTACGTTTGTAACCTGTTGGCCATCCGCATCACATCACCGCACCTCCACTTTCTTTTTGTTGTTGCTGTTGTTTTTTAAGGTTTTATTTATTTGTTTTAGAGAGGGGATAGAGGGAAGGGAGAGGAGAACGAGGAGCAAGAAGCATCAACTCCCATAGGTGCCTTGACCCGGCAAGCCCCGGTTTCCAACCGGCGACCTCAGCATTTTAGATCAACGCTTTATTCACTGCGCCGCCACAGGTCAGGCCCACAACTCCATTTTCATCTTCCACCGGTCCTCATCTCACAACCCTTTCCCCACCACCCCTTTTGCCGCCCTGCGACCGCCCCTAGACCATCACCCACTCCGCAAGCTCTCCTTGCCGCTCTTCCCCGCTCCGCTCTTCCCCGCTCCAGGGCCAGGGAACCCGCTGTGCCGCCGCCCACTCCCCACATCCCGACCTGGCCCCCAGCGCCGCCGCGACGATACCCAAGAACCACACCTTACGGCTGCTCCGCTCAACGAGTCGCTCCCACGCCAAACCCGGGGGAATGAGGACGTCAGTAAACGGTCCTCAAGCCACAAGAGAAATTTGAAACAGCGAGCAAAGAGAGCGTAATTTCCGGCTTCCAGCATCTATCTTACACGGGAACTTCCGGTGAGATCTACGAAAACCATAGATGTTGCACTAGAGAGCTAGAGAGGATGAGCTTTCCCTACCATAGAGTAGATCCCAGTAAGGAAGACAGAGTTGTGAGATTTGGGCGACTACGAGTTGAGAGGTCTCTCCAGAGCCAACATCTCAGAAAATCTCGAGATCTTGTGATATTTGCAGATGTATCCTAGGAGATGGGAGAAGCCTAAGAGCATCATTAGAGGCAGTTTTCAAGCTCATCAGAAAACACCACTCCCTCTGTTCCTCATTGTTCCTCATTCCTAATCCCCAATCCCCGGAGGAGGCTGAAGAAAGGAAACAGTACCCTAGCGTTGTCGCTAATTAGGGGAGACAAGACTAGTATTGACTCGAATCACTACAAGATAGGTGGTAAATGCTAAAAGAGAGGTGCATAGAACAATGAAATGGAGCTTATCTGGATCACACAATCAGGTCATGTGTAGAAAAATTGCAAATAAATAAAAGTGGCCTCAACAAATTTCTCAAGGAAGGATGTCTTCAACCTCAGCCACTGCCAAAGGAAAGGTATTACCTTCCCCAAATACCTCATTTTATTTCAGGATGATTCTAAATCTTAGAGGATTTTTTGAGCTGAAATACAGGGTGGGGCAAAAGTAGGTTTACAGTTGTAAGTATGTAAAACAGTTTATTCTTATTATTATTTATTAGTTATTGTTTTTTCAATAAAATCAACTGTAAACCTACTTTTCCCCACCTTATGCAATTTCTATTGGTTTCAGTTCTGTACTTTGGAGAAGAGTAAGTAAGGCTTTATTCTTACTCATATGATTACTATTCAGTTATTTGAAGACAGCTACCAAGTCCCATCCTTAACTCTCCCCTTTGTTTTTCTGCAGGCAAAAAAAACATTCCCTTAGAGCTTTCAAGACACTTGACCCTTCAACAACACTGAAGGGGTAGAGGCTCTGACCTTGGGCTGTTAAAAGTCTGCCTGTAACTTTTGATTCCCTAAAAATTTTACTATTAAATAACAAAATTCAACTGAGTAAATTCTAAACATTTGCTTTTCGCGTTTAGGCCTTTAATTCATTTGGAATTTACATTTGAGCATGCTGTAACATCCTATTTTATTTTTTCAATGTAAATAATAAATGCATGTAAGTCTTGAATTAATCTTTCCTTCCCATTTACATAATCATTGAAGGTTTTGTAAAAGAGTTATCATTTGAAACGGCCCTTAAAAACTGAATAGGATTTCTCCCTGGCTGAATACCTCTGTTGGTTAGAGCAGTGGTTTCCAACCACGGTTGACTATAATCTTCATACCACATGAGGGTGGTTAACTCTCAAAGACCAGACGAAATTTCTAGCAGACCAATACCAGTCTGCGAACCCGCAGTTGAAAACCACTGGGTTAGAGTGTGGTCCCCAAGTACAGAGGTTGCCAGTTACATCCTGGGTCAAAGCACATACAAGAAGAAACAGATCAATGTTTCTCGCTCTCTCTCAAATTAATAAAAAAAATTGTTGTTAACAAATAAGATTTCAAAAAGCAAAGATACTGTTTGAAGAAACATGACGTAAATAATTAGAAAGGGATAAGAAATTAGAAGACACGGCCTTAAAACTGAGAAGAGTTTGCTTTGATTTAAGAGTTGGTTATTGTGTAGAAGATTGACCCTGTGTTGAATTACTCTATCCAATATAATAACCACTAGCTACGTGTGGCTTGAAATGTGGTAGTCCAAATTGAGGTATGCTATGAGTGTAAAATATACATCAGATCGAAAAACTTTGTAGGAAAAAAAATCATGCAAAATATCTTATTAATAATTTTTTATATTGATTACATATGAAAATTATAATTTGGATATATTGAGTCAAATAAAATATATTTAAATTAATTTCACCTGTTTCTTTTTTTTTTAATTTTATTTATTCATTTTAGAGAAGAAAGAAAGAAGTGGGGGAGGAGAAGGAAGCATTAACTCCCCTATGTACCTTGCCCAGGCAAGTCCAGGGTTTCTTTATTCACTGTGCCACCACAGGCCAGGCTCACCAGTTTCTTTGTACTTTTTTTAATGTAGCTACTAGAAAATCTTAAATTACACATGTAGTTCGCATTACATTTCTATTAAATGGCACTGGTATGGAATGCTAGCAAAGTCGACAGGGGCCAGATTGGAGAGGATTTTGAATGCTGCTATAGAAAGTTCCACATGTTATTCAGTAAGGAGTAGGGAAGAATCAAAGGGTTTTGAGCAAACAAAAGGCTATCTGATATTCCTAATTTGATGATTCAGTATCCCATGTGCACACAGTCAATTTTAGAAACCATTCCACCATTAGTTCTCAGTAGATGATTAGCTCTGGTGATATTACTTTTATAGAGAACACTTAATAAATGTAACATGAATGAAACAAATCTAAGGTGTCGTCTTGTGACTAGGAAATTGGAACATTAATGAGCCAACTTTTAATAATTACCCAGAATTAACCCAATATTTCCAACTTTATAAATTCTCTACATCTCCCTTCATTCCATTCACATAAGTTAAACCTTATATACAGAATGGTGACTATAATTAATAATACTATATTGCATATTTGAAAATTGATGAGAGAAGGTCTTGAATGTTCTCAAAGGGGAAAAATTATTTGAAACATTTCCTAACTTAACAATATTTTGCATCTCCCCCCAAGTTGTATTCTTTTATAACATGATTATTAATGGCTGGATAACATTAAGACTGTACCATAATTTATATAGTCATTTATGTCTTCTCCAATGTTTTTCCAATTAAAATCCCATGAGGATCTCTTCTATTACCAAGTCTTTTTGCACATCCCTGATTATTTCTTTCTTTGGGACAAATTCCTAAAAGTGGAATTGCCGGACCAGAGCAATCACTTCGAAAACAGTTGGAACTCAGCAGATGGAATTAAGAGAAAGCAACAACAGCCAACAAAAACCCTTTCTTGTCCCACTCTAAGCGCCACGGTAGGTAATTCTCAACCTGGTGACTACCTCCAGGGTTTGCTTTGCTTAAAATTACTTACAAGATAGTCTCACTATTATTCTGCAGGGTCCTTTCTCCCTCTTTATATTATACAGTTCAACCCAACAGCTTCAGAACAGCATATTTGCATTCTCTTAGGCTCATTTTCTTTTTTTCCTGTTGTTGGGTAGGTTTTAGAACTGATGTCCACCCTATCAATAGATCCGACATCACTGAGGCGCTTTAAAAGTATCATATACCTCCGCCGTTCTCTTAGTTCTAGACCTATTAGAGAGATTACAAATCAGAGAAGCCTATCTAATAATGGTTACTGGGTACATAAATATCTCAGTTTTGAATTAGCTGTTAATACCGGTGAAGGTGCATGGTTTAAGTCTCGTGTTTTTCTTTGGCGCATGAACCCTGAGCATTCTGGGGTTTAAAACAGTGTTATAAAAGTAGAGGCGGAAGGAGTTGATTACGAAAGAGTCCTTTTTTTATGTAAGGGATTGAAATGAAGCACTCTTCCGCTTGAGAGCCCGGATAGCTCAGTCGGTAGAGCATCAGACTTTTAATCTGAGGGTCCAGGGTTCAAGTCCCTGTTCGGGCGCTTTAGCCTTTTTCGTTTATTCCTCCATTTCCCTCCTTCTCTCTCATTTAGCAAGGGCGCATTTCTATAACTTTTGTTTTAGTATCTTTTCCTCTCTTAATTATTAGTAATCTGAAAAGAAATTAATTTTTCGCTGAGAAACCACTATGCAAAACTTCCATACCAAGAAATTAGATGGGTTTACATAGTCACTCCCCCTTCTTCCCCAAGAACGTTTCTTTAGCCTAATCTCAAAGAAATTATAAGGGAGATGAATTCAGTTTAAAATGCAGGCATACTGCAGTGTTGGCATTTTAGTACAGTATATATGGTAACTACAGAAAGGTATGAAAACGAGACGCCCGAACAGGGACTTGAACCCTGGACCCTCAGATTAAAAGTCTGATGCTCTACCGACTGAGCTATCCGGGCCCTCTAGTGAGTGGGCTCTCTTTTTCCCTTTACTTGATACGTTTGTAACAAATTGCTTCTCCTAAATATTAAATTTTGATTTTAATTAGATTTAAAGTATCATTTTAAGGAAGATTTCTTTTTAAATGCACTTTTCTATTTTTCTCCATTTATCTAAGGCATGTGTTCCTCAAATTCTTTCATATTTTAAGTTTGATAACTTGTCAATACCTACTGAACTCTAAAACTCAATGATACTAAGTTACAGAACAATGGGCAACCAAGCTGAACACTGAACATTCAAACAGAGTTGAACCTCTTTTTATTATAATTCTTCTGTCTTTCATTTATCACTTTTCTGATCGGACCTGTTAACTTTAGTTATTATATTGAACCAGATTACAGTCTCTTTCCTTTTAATGAAAAATACATTTCCATTCACTGTAGCTGTTAGATAAGCATTCCTTACCACAAAAGAAGGAAAGACATATTTGATTCATGAATAGAAAAGTTAACATAGGAAAATAGAAGTGACTGGAAATGTGGGTTTGAATTTCCATTTGAGAGAAAGGTATTTTAGACCTTTAGTTCAGATTTTGATTAATTTTTTGCCTTTCCCCCTCTTTCAGACAAGTTGTAGTTTTCAAGTCAAGCTAATAAGATGAATCCTTCTAAAGCAGTATAAATGTGCACCAATGGAAGCAACATGCAGTATTAAGCATAAAAATTTCCAGATTAGCCCAGTTTTTACTACAATCAGTTTTATCAACCCTGACGCATAGGGTGTAGAACACAGGATTACAAAAATTCAAAGACTGATAAAAGAATTCATTTTTGTTTCTGGGAACTTGAGGCTTCTGAACACAATTAACAACAAAATTGCTTTAGTGTCAATTGTAATTTCTTTCCTACAATTGTCTGATTATTTTAGAGCAAAGACCAACAAATTGTGTGATCCTGAACAGGCCTGGGTTTCCACATTTATAAAATGAGGTCAATTGATTCATTAGATGATCTGTAAAATGCCTTCTAAATCTAAAATTGCATCACTCTGTTACTGTCCCCACTGTAAATAAGATTATAAGTGACAGGCTCAAAATGAAAAGGAAAGGAATGATTTAACTGAACATACATTCATTGGTCATCTATTTATTACTCCTCAGGCTCTGTGCTAGCCCTAGAGTGGGAAATACATGACACAGATCCTGCTCACAGTCCAGGAAAGAAAGTAGACATTTAAGCAAACAATTTTTAACCGATTTAGGTGCAGTAATAATAATTTAAGTACAAGAGGGCAGGAGATGAGAATGGACAGAAAGGCAGCGGTTATAAAATGAAGGTGGGGGTCCTTGAGTTTTCAGCAATGATCAGAGATGCATACAAAAGAAATTGTAATGAGCCAGATATTCATTTATTTATTCAGACATTTCTTGAGCACCCACTGTGTTAGATAAGGAAACAGTTTTCGCTCTTTTTATGAATAAAACATATAAACCCTAAATTTTTATTTTTTAAGGAAGATAAAAGGGCAAGAATAAAGGGGACTTCAAGCTTTTTTTTCCTGTCCAATGACTTTGTTACATCGTATTCTCTTTCCTACTGGATAATAAACCAGCTGTTAAAAATCAAATAGACTGAATGAGATTAATCCATCAAGTTGTTTACTGTTGAGTACCCACTATTTCCACTGCAGTGGATACAGTGGGGGGGGGGGATAGGAAGTCTGTAAGGAAAGTGGGGAGAGCAAGTTCTGTGGGGATTTTTGGTGTGTGTGTTGCGGTGGGGGGGGGGTAAATAAATTAATCTGGCTGTCCTGGAGGGAGGTAAAGGCAATAGTGAGACAGATAACAGGTTTTCTTCAGGGTAAGGGGAGTAATTGTATCGAATATCGAACAGACAACAGATAAATTTGAAAGTTTAGTTTCTTAACATTGCAAAGTCCCATCTGAGGTCCCATGAACAGAATCAGCTTTTTCTATGCTGCATTACAAACAGCACTAGGAGTGCTATCTTGTACCATATTTGGCATGAAATCAATCATCCTGGAGTGCTTCTTCAAGCTTCTTCCTTCATATAGACTGTTGAACTTAATTCTCCCAGTAGAGGGCAGTCTAAACTGACATTCTGCCCACCCTGTCCTATTTCTTAGACTTAATTTCCCCCACTGATTTTTTTTTTAATTTATTGATTTGAGAGAGAAAAAAAACATTCATTTGTTGCTCCACCCGCAACTTTGGTGTATAGGGTCGGCGTTCTATCCAACTGAACTAACCAGCCAGGGCTCCCCCACTGATTTGTATAAGGATTCTTTTTATTCTCCTATTCATCAGACTCATCTGTCTTTTAAAAATAACCATTCATTCTGTATCATTGCTGGGAAAAGTTGTGGAGTAAGAAAGGCTTACCCTTGAGATTCTCACACCTTGCTTTCTCAATGGCCCTATTTCTTACCTGGACCCTGACACAGTATTCTTCCTCTAGCTAGCAAGTGTTGGCTGAAGTAGTTGCACCATGGAGCTGCAACTTTGTTTTCACGGTGAGTTAGGGGAACCTATGTGACATGGATGGTGAGGTCATGTCTTCCTCATGCTGAGAGTCCGACAGGGGTATATGGCTGGATATCTAACACAGGGATAGTTGTGAGTGGAATATAATTGTATTGAATAGCCAGAAAGCACACCTCGGATGGTGGAATTTTAGGCCAGCAGAAAAGATTTAATTTTTTTTTAAGTGAGAGGAGGGGAGGTAGAGAGACAGGCTCCTGCATGCACCTTACTGGGATCCACCCAGCAACCCCCATCTGAGGCAGATGCTCAAATCAACCAGCTATCCTCTGAGGGCTGCACTCAAACCAATTGAGCCATTGACTATGAGAGAAAGTATGGGAGAGGGAGGGGGAGAGAAGCAGATGGTCCCTTCTCCTGCGTGACTTGACTGGGAATTGAATGTGGGATGTCCACAAGCCAGGTTGAAACTCTATCCACTGAGCCACTGGCCAGGGCCAAGACTTAATTTCAAGAGGCTTTCCCATGGCTCCCCAAACCAATATCAAGTGTAGCTGCCTACTCAGAGACCCAGTCGTCCCTTATCATTGTATAGTCTTCAGAGTTGAGACCATACAAGGTACTGGGAAAATGGTACACAGAAGTCTTTGTGTATGTGTTTTGGCCTAATAATTCCAAACTGAGAGCAGTCTGGGTTTCTGGTGGACCCTTCAATCTCTCTTCCATCACCATCCTCTTTGAGATTATAGATCAAGCATTTTACAAAGTATCAAGAGCTTAGACATTGACATCAGCCCTCAAATGTGCTGGATCACTGAAAAGATGTAGGAGAGAAGAGGGACTGACTTCAAAGGCAGTAAGAATCAATGAGGCTGAAGAAATCAATACAACCACCAAATATTTACAAAGCACTTCTAACCCATCTCCAATATCCATTTGTCTTTCAAAGATACTTGAATCTTTTTGAAGACTACTAAAGGATTTAAAATTTTTTAAATGGTGCAAACATTGCCTTTTTCAATTTTAGCTCAAATTTGTTTTACAGATTAGCCCTAGCTTATAGCAGAGCCCTGAGAGAAGAAAACACTGGTGAATAGATTCAATCACCTTCCCCTCCCATTCATTTTAACCATTTGCTCCCTGACTAATAACCTACTTCTTGTTATTACCACTGAAGTCGTAAATTCTCAAGTGATCTATTGTCTGGCCCCATCTCTCTCTTTTTCTGTAAACTAAATATAGGTCTTCATTCATTCATTCATTCATTCACCAAGTCTTTATTGAGCACCACCTTTATAGATCAGGCAATGAATTAGGCCTAGAAATTAAAAGGTAAACCCAACAGAGATTTTCTTGTCCTTAAGGAGTTTATAGTCTAATTACCATCCTCTTTCATCCGCTCCCCACTTCAGACAAAAGCAAACAAACAATTATAATACTGTGATTAGTTACAATCCAAGAAGCTATCAGGTGTGTCTAGACATCCTTAGAAGGCCTCTGAGGAAGCTTTCTGGAAAACTAGTTGTAGGGTGTATTAGTTTGCAATTGCTGCTGTAACAAATTGCCACAAATTTAGTGGATTAAAGCAACACAAATTTGCCTGACCAGGTGGTGGTGCAGTGGATAGAGCATCAGACTGGGATGCACGGTCTGCTGAAGGCCCATGGTAACGGCAACGAAAAACTAATGATTGATGCTTCTCACCTCTCTCCATTTCTGTCTGTCTGTCCCTATCTGTCCCTGTTAAAAAAAACAAAGCAACACAAATTTAGATCGGGAGCCCAACATGGGCCCCACTTGGTTGAAATCAAGATATCAACAGACTGTGTTCCTTTCTGAGGGCTCTAGGGGAGAATCTGTTTCCTTGCCTTTTCCCATTTCTAGAAACAGCTCACATTACTTCGCTCAGAACATCTACTCTCCAACTTTAAAGCCTGCAATGTTGTATCCCTCTTACCATTCTTTCATCAACATACCTCTCTTTGATTTCAACCAGGAAATGTACATATTCTGCTTTTAAGGACTCAGGTGATTAGGTTGGGCTCATGTGGGTAATCCTGGCTAATCTCCCCATCTCAAGGTCTTTAAATTAATTGCATCGGCACAATTCTTTCCATGTAAAATAAAATTCATGTAAAATAACATAGTCACCAGTTTCAGAGATTGGAAGCAGACATTTCAGACATTATCTCCTGTGGGAGGCCATTATTATGCCTGCTGTGTAGAAAGACAGCCCCACAGGGCAATTGAGGTAGGATTGAGGGTTAGGAGGCCCTCTCCAGGCAGTGGGAAAGCTTGTAGAAAGGCCTCTTGGTGAGAATATTACCTATTCTTGGAACTGAAGGGAGTTCAGTAAGACCAAAGCATGAAGTTTGCACTGGGATGCAGATGGGAGTTATTTATTCAACCCACATGTATTGAATGCCTACTATACAGCGGGTGCTGTTTTGAGGGTACAATGACAAACAAGATAAAGTCCCCATCCGCTGAGGGTAGAGTGAAAAGCAAAGGCCATATTGTGAGAGGCCTTGTAGATTTTAAGGAGTTTGAACTTTAGCTAAGAGCTATATGGAGCCTTCCATTCGACAAATTTTATTGAGCATGTGCTATGTGCCAGGCACTGTTCCAGGGGCTAGGAATACAGTTTAAAAACCAAAATAAACATTCCCTGCCTTTGCAGAACTTTTTTGTCAGTGTATTTTCAGCAAGGGAAGCAGATGTTTGCTTTAGAAAGATCACTATAGCTGAGGTGTTAAAGAAAAGGTTGGAGGTGGATGGGGGAAGGGAAGAGGGACAAATAGACAGGGACAGAACATGTTTTGACTTTGGGTGATGGGCACACAATGCAATCAACAGTTCAAATGGTGTAGAGATGTTCACCTAAAACATATGTACTTTTTTAAATTTTTGTTTTTATTTTTAGAGACAGAGGAGAGAGAGAAAAGGGGGGAGGAGCAAAAAGTATCAACTCCCATATGTACCTTGACCAGGAAAGCCCAGGGTTTTGAACCAGTGACCTCAGTGTTCCAGGTTGACACTTTATCCACTGCGCCACCACAGTCAGGCAAAAACCTATGTACTCTAATTGATCAATGTCACCCCATTAAATTTAATTTCAAAATAAAAATAAATATTAAAAAAAAAAAGAGTGCCTGCCCTGACCAGGCAGTGCCGCAGTGGATAGTGTTGGCCTGGGACACTTAGACCCAGGATAGAAACCCTGAGCTTGCCAGCTTGAGTGCAGGGGTTGCTGACTTGAGCATGAGATCATAGACATGACCCCATGGTCGCTGGCTTGAGCCCAAGGACGCTGGCTTAAACAAGGGGTCACTGGCTCAGATGGAGCCTCCCTGGTGAAGGCACATATGAGAAGGCAATCAATGAACAACTAAGGTGTTGCAATTATGAGTTGATGCTTCTCATCTCTCTCTCTTCCTGTCTGCCCTCTCTCTGTCTCTCCAAAAAGTAGTTGAAAGGAGCAACACTTGAGGTGACCCAGTCTTCTAACTCCCCTTTCTTCAAGATTCACAGCCTTGCCCTGGCCAGATAGTTCTATTGGTTAGAGCATTGACCCAAAATGTAAAGGTTGCTGGTTTGACCCCCGGTCAGGGCACATTCAGAAGCAGACTGATGTTTCTCTCTCTCTCTTTCTCCTCTCTCTCCCATCTTCTCTCTCTAAAACCAATAAATACATTTTTTTAATAATAAAAAAGTTAAAAAAACATTCCCAGTCTTTCCTTAGCTTCATGTCCATCCTTGGACACTTCCTCTTTTGTCAGGAACTATCCTTCCCCTTTATCCTTCAACTATACCTATTGTGCAACACACAACACTGATTTAACATTCTACACCTGGGCGTCCCAGCACTGCAGAAGAAAATGATAAAAACATTCATATGGAAGCCACTACATGTTAGAATATCTGATCCCCGCCATATTCTCAACTCTATTTCTCTAACAAGCTACCATTCTTATTCCTGTCAGTGGTTATTTTAACCTTAACCACTTTCCTTAATCCTCAACCCCATCTTGACACCCCTCCCCTCCTCAGGAGATGACTTAGAGACTGTCAGGTAGCAACCACTTCTTTTCAACTTCTAACCTCTACTTTTACCACAAATGCATCAGCTTGTGCATTCTTCCTCCCAAAGACAACCCAGGCAACTCCAACCTCTTATGCCTGGATCCCACCTCCGCTGGGACATTTTTCATTAGTCATCTCTCCATCTCCTTTGTCTTCCCCCTCAACATATGAGCATGTTTAAGTCTTTCCCATTCGGAAAAAAAAGACATAAAAATCTTCCCCTTGATTCTGTGCCCCCCCTATCTACTGCCTTATATTTCTCCTTCCCATTAATTGCCAAGCTTCTAGGAGTGGTCTTTGTTTGTGCGTCTCTTTTACTCCTTATTCCACTGGAGCCTAGTTTAACTCTGACAATTCTCACACCACTGGTACTGGTGACTTTCTTGCCAATCCTAAGGGCATTTTCCAGCCCTATCCTGAATATCCCTGCTGCACTTGTGTTCCCACCATGCTTTCCTGATATTTTTTTCCCACCCTCCATTCTGACACTCTGTGGTGTCAGTTTTTCTAACAACTTGGTTGTCCTTTCTTGATTTCTTTTGCAGGTCTCCTCCTTCCTTTATATCCCCACCTGGGGGTCTCACCCATGCCCATAACTTCACTGACCACCTATAATGTGAAGAGTCCAAAATTGATATCCCTTGTCCACACCACTACTTTGAATTTATTTTCATAAATCCACTGTCTACTAGACATCCTCACTTAAACATTCTATAGATACCACAAACCCAACATGTCCAAAATTAAACTCATGATTGCTTCTGTAGACCCTCACCTAGTGACTGGCACCACCTGCCGCCAATTCCTAAGGTGTCAAGTGTGGAGTAATTCTAGATTTCCTTCCCCTCCCTGGTCCCCTACATTCAATACATTATTAAATATTATTGATTTGACTTCCCAACCATCTGTTGTATCTGCCCTCTCCTTTTCAGCCCCGCTCTCACACCCCTGACACAGTTTTGATCTTGCACTCTGAATGTTGCCATGGCCTCCTTTGTTGAGCTCCCAACCTGTACTCTTGTGGGAGTCCAGAAACACCTCAAGTTGCAGGCTCAAGAGAAACTTCTGCCCCTCCTTACCCAGAAGAATTTGAATTAGAGGACTTTCCCGTAAGAGATTATCAGAAATAACTTTTTTGAGAGAGAGAGAGATAGACAGGGACAGACAGATAGGAAGAGGGAGAGATGAGAAGCTTCAATTCTTTGTTGCGATACCTTAGCTGTTCAATGATTGCTTTCTCATATGTGCCTTGACTCTGGGGACTACAACAGAGCTAGTGACCCCTTGCTCAAGCCAGTGACCTTTGGCTCAAGCCAGTGACCATGAGCTTCAAGCTAGCGACCATGGGGTCATGTCTATGATCCCACGCTCAAACTGATGAGCCCGTGTTCAAGCCAGGAACCTCAGAGTTTACAAACCTGGGTCCTGCGCTTCCCAGTCTGACGCTCTATTCACTGCGCCACTGCCTGTTCAGGCTATCAGTGATAACTTTTTAACTTATTTATAGGGCAGGGAAAACTTTTGTTTACTAAATATCTGCTCTTCTTATCATCCTGTAATAACTCTTTGAAGCCTCCATGCACCTTACCCCATCCCTAGCTCAGGATGTCTTATATACCCATGTTTTGAATTTCTTGTGCATATGGGGTCTTTGACTCTCTCATGTATGTGGGGTTCCCATACATATGTATGTATTAAATTTGGTTATTTTCTCTTGCTAATCTGTCTCATGCTCTAACCAACCAAGCTATCGCACCAGGGCTTCCTCCCCCCACACCCTTAACCTAGCAGGAAGCAAATGGAACACTCCAATTTGAAGAGAAAACCACAAGGTGGTATTGCAGTGGATAGAGCATCAGTTTGGGATGCTGGGATCCCAGGTTTGAAACTCGAGGTCACCAGCTTGAGCACCAGGTCGCTGCCTTGAAGCCCAAGGTCACTGACTTGAGCAAGGGGTCACTTGCTTGGCTGGAGCCTGCCCTACCCCCACCCTGTCAAGGCACATATGAGAAGCAATCAATGAACTACTAATGTGCTGCAACTACAGCTGATGCTTCTCATCTCTCTCCCTTTATGTGTGTTTGTCTCTCTCTCTCTCTCTCTAAAAAAAAAAAAAAGGAATAGTGTTTAGTATAAAAGAACAAGGAAAAAAGTACACAGTACACTGGGGTCAGTATAAAAGCAAGTTTCCACTCCCAGGCCTGAGAAGTCAAAGAAAGGTAGTGATTACCAGAATTAAGAGAGAGGAGGAGAGGGAGATGTAGAGGGAGCCATCTGGAGGGCAACTATGATCTTTGGTTGAGAATGGCAGCCAGTCCACAGTGACCCCAAAGAGAGGGACCCTGAGGAATAAATATCCAGACCTCCTTGGCCTCCCTCCTCCGAGACTCCTCCCATGGCTCCCATTGGCCAAGACCTACTAGGAAGCCAGAGGGCCCAGAATGGATCTGAAGAGGCAAAGGGAAGACATACAGGGCATCTTCCAAATCTTTCTGTGTAATTTGCCAGAAAGTTTGCTTCTTATCACATCACTTACAATTCCATTTGTCCACACCCTGGGTTCTCTTCTACCAAACGACAAAATCTAAACTTATTGGCATGCCCTGGTCTCTCTTATAACAAACTTTTTTCCCTAATGAAATGCATTAGAAAGCCTTTGATATAATCCAGCAACCCAAGCAGAGGAGGATTTAATGGTGAGTGCACAGAGTGCGTGCTCTGGACCCCAACTTCTGAAGGGCCCTGCAAAACCCCAACTTCACATTTTTTTCTAATGACACCAAGTTTGATTTCATATGTGCAGTTTTAACATTAATAGTACATAATATTTTTTAATTATTTAAAAATATGGTTAACATGTATTTTTATCTTCCCTGTCTCTCTTTTTTTAAGGGGCCCAATATTTTCTTCCGCCCCTGGGGCCTCAACTGACCTTAATCTGCCTTTGAACCCAGGCCTATTTTCTGTTAGCTCTTCTTTCAAACTTTTCACTTCAGGAACATTGTACCAATGATGGCCCCTATGCTCCTCTGTTCTCTCAGGTTTCTGAGCTTAGCCTGATAACAGGCACAGAGTAAGCTGGCATGAATATTTGTATTGTGAATAAGTGGTAAATGAGTGAGTGAATGAGTGAATGTTTATCCCCTTTGGCTTTTGATGATCAGGAATAGGATCATATATACTGTAAGGCCGATAGTAGCGGCCAAGGCCGCCATCATAGCCTCCTGACCAGTGCAGGTTCGCATTTGATTTGGACAGTCGGTAATGAAACAACGTAGTCAAGAACTGGTGAGCCATCAGCTTTAATCCTAGCTTGAACCTGGCAGGCAAGTAAAAACACACACTGGGCTCCAAAACCCACTAATTCAGTGCTCACAAAGCTACTGACTTATCCAAGTTTCCTAGAATCAAAGGTTTCTAGCTTACCAGACTTATTCGCCTCTGTTCCCCATCTCCTTCTCTCTGCACAAACTGGCTTCTCCTTCAACACTCTGCCATCTTGGCTGCTTCTCCTGACCTCCTCCATGTGGCTTTACTCTGCTCTCCTCTCTAGTGCTAATCTCAGGAACCAAGAGAAAGCAAGCTCCTGGCCTGCCCCACTTTATAGTGTAGAATCAAAACCTTTAGTCCAATTATACAAACAAGGAAGTCTCTGATACAAAGTCACTTATCTGAGGCATAATGGGAGGATTCCTCATGAGAGTGCACCACCCCACATCATTCAATCAGTCAAGGGTGTGGGGAAAAGCTTACTCTTAAAACAAAGCCTTAGGCTATAACGACCGGGCCTGCCCACAGCCTGTCCCCCAACACACATTAATATCAACAGACTTCCATATGGGCAGCACCATCTTTAACAAAGTGAGCATAATATATTTTATCTGCCCAACATATGCATTATGATATATGTGCAGAGCAGGTTGTCTGTCCACATCAAAACGATTCACTTATAAGCTCTGGCAGGTTGGTTCAGTGGTAAAGCATCGCCTGGAGTGTGGAAATCCCAGATTTGATTCCTAGTCAGGGCATACAGGAGAAGTGACCATCTGCTTCTCTACCCCTCTGCCTCTTCTATCTCTCTCTCTCTCTCTTCCCTTCCGGCAGTCATTGGTTCGAGCATGTTGGCCTAAGGTGCTGAGGATGGCTCCATGTCCTCACCTCAGGTGTTAAAAGTGGCTTGGTTGCTAAGCAATGGAGCAGCAGCCCCAGATGGGCAGAGCATCACTTCCTCTGTAGGCTTGCTGGGTGGATCCCAATGGGGTGCATGCGGGAGTCTGTCTCTCTGCCTCACTGCCTTTCACTTAATAAAAAAAAAATTATACTCTCTTGCTTGATCTTCACAATAGCCCTGAGTGAGAGGTAAAGCTGATATTTTACTGATGCTCATAGGGTAAGTGGACTACCCAAAATCACATTCCAGTGAGTAGAGAGAACTACAAGCCTCAGTCCCCTATCACACTTCACTCAGGGTTGCCTGCTATTAACGGTTCTTTGCATTTGTCCAGAATTCATCTTACATGAGAATAAAGCATTTCCCAAAAAAGCCTTCTGAATCGTGAACTCACTTTTTAATTGTTTTCTCCTCTCTGTAGGACTTCCTTTGGGCATTCAATTCCTTTTCCAATAGTTATCCTCTTACTAAGCTCTGGAGTCTTCTAACTCTATTTTTATGAATCTAAGGATTGTGTTGCGTTTGTTGCAGTTTTATAATAATGAAATTTTTAAAGGGGCTTTCTGACACCTTTTTATTTCTTTTCTTCTTTTTCCTCTTCTTTTTAAAACTCTGGGCAACCCAAAACAGACTGTAATGGTAGCACTTTAACAAATATTTCCTTGAAACCAGGAAAGGGGAAGGTTGGCAGGTATTTTCATGGGAACCCTGGCAAAGAGTCCTGGGCACCTGAAGGAGGCTAAGATTTATGAGGCCCTGGATACCGGAAGGGGATTGCAGATGAGGGAGGCTCTGAACCAACTGTTGATATTCATAGTCTGGCAAGAAAGAAAGAAGGTGTGTCCTGGGGGAAAACAAGGTTCATGTTCTGAAGAAAATGTACTTTGAGATCATAGATCATAGTTATTTTGCAAATCAAATTTAAATGAGGGGCTGGTCATCTCCTGATTTCTTTTGGGTGGAGCCTTTTAGAAAATTCTAGAGACCACCTCTCAAAGAAATGTAATTAGAGTCAAATGTTAAATATAACACACTTTATGAGTTTTTCTTTTCCTACTATAGTTGGGTTGGAGGACTTGCCACCTCTCTTCCCCCCTCAGGTTGTTAATTGCTATCCTCTGAGGCTGAGGTCCGATGACCAGGGGAACGGAAAAACCAAGGACGCTGTGTGCGACAACCTCGACACAGCTTCCCCTTACCCGGACCTCAGACCTCAAGTAGGGGCTCTTTCGGGCATCGGCATGCTAACGATTGAAGAAATTCCTCAAACCGATAACCGGACCTCAAAACTCTTTCATTTCCAGCAGAATGAATTGGCACTCATTTGATACAGTGCAAAGGGAAAAGGAACAACCATTTGCAAAAACCCTCACCCGAGTGGGAAATGGAAATCTTGGCTGTTGAGTTTTCCAAGTAAAAATTGCCGCCGGAGCGTTTCTCCTCTAAGCGCATTGGCAGGGAAAGAGGGACAAGGGTGGATGGGTGGGAGGAGAGATAGAGAGAGGGGAGAGCAGGGTGGAGTATGAGAGCGGGGGAGGGGCATGGAGGGGTGAAGGAGAGAGGCGGGGGGGTGGGATAGGGAGGGTAGGGGAGGGGTAAGGCAATCGGAGCTGCGGGCCCGCCCTGCTTGCCGCTGGGATTCCGTGAGTTGGGTTCTGGGGCCGGCGCTGGGGCTGGCGCGCAGCGGCCGCGTGTCTTGTGCTGTCTGGTCCTGCGCTGGCGGTCAGGTCTGACCGAACCTCGCGTCGCCGTGCAGTGCGCCGGGTCCCCGGGAGATGGCCTCTCTGCTCTCTACCGCTGCTCCCACTATTGTCTCACGCGGGGTTGCTTGACTGCAGGCTGCGCACGCTCTTGGCCGGGAGGACTTTCTTTCCTTCGAGCTCGTCCCGGAGCCCCTTCCAGCCTCCCGGCTGCTCGGGAGTGCGGAGCCGGGAAAGGGGGCGGCGCAGAGGGACTGTCCACCGCCGCTCGGCCAGCGCGGGGGTCGGAGCTCGGGCTGCCGGGAGCTGCGGGACGAGCCGCCACCATCGCGACGGGGTCTTGCAGGAGAACCCGCGGGGAGCACAGGTAGGATGTATGGCCGGGTTGTGAGCAATCGCCCAGGGGCTGCAGATGGCCTGGCATGGAGGGAGCGGAGGTCAAGGGCTGCCCCTCCAACATGGCAACAGCCGAGGCGCAACAATGGAAGGAGCCAAGGGTGCCCGCGCAGGCTGAGCAGGTTGAGCCGCGGAAGCCGTGGGACGACAGCTCCAGCTTGCATCGCTGAGCAGGTTGACGAACCCTCTGCGCCACCTCGCTCCAGCAGTTTCGGGGCATCTCGAGCCCCCAGACCGCCCTTCCCCACCCCTTTCCCTCTTACACACACTTCCTGGCTCCCAGGTTCTAGGCGATGAACCAACCAATGATTTGGGGATTGGTTTGTTTGTTTAAGATGAAAAATAAAAAGCAAAACCTGTCCTGGCTTGGGGATGGTGGGGGTGGTGCTTTTCCGTGCAGTGGTTGAAAAGTCATCATCTAGCCTGGGGAATATATACATTTTTTTAAAAAAAGCCAGACGGATGGTAGACCTGGCTTCTCCCTTATAAGGATATTGCAGCAAAAGGAGGACAGCCTGGTGGGACAGGGCGAGGGACACTCAAGCCCAGTTCCTGGTCCTGGGGAGAGGCGCTGCTCTCCTGGCCTGCACTGTCATTTTCAGCTCCCGATAGTGGTGGCTTTGATGCTGGGGAGCCAAGCAGCAGCAGGAAGCCCAAGGACGGCTGCTCAGCTGAAGTGGGGTGTGGTGGTTGTGAGGGGAGCCCCGGGGTTTGGCAGGGTCCTGGATGGTGAGAAGAGGTTACAAATATATGAAGTTAGTTGAATGCACACACCCTCCGTGATTTAGGGCTGAGTGTGTGTGTGTGTGTGTGTGTGTGTGTGTGTGTGTGTGTGTATGTGTGTGTGTGTTGAATCTGCCATTGCTCTTGCTCCTTCAGGCCAACCTTCTCACCTTCTCTCCCTACATCTCCATTGCCTTTTGGGCTCTTTGTGGCTTCCCTGTCCCCATCCCAGTCCAACCAGCATGGGATGGAATCTATTGTCTCCAGCTGCCCTGATGTGTTTTCTTTATTCCATTTGGAAATTTTGTGCCCTGGGATGGCTTGTCCCAGCATGGCTCCAGATTCTTTAGCACACAGCTACTCTGGCTCTGAAAAGTGGGCCAACGCTGCCCCTCCTCTCTCTAAACTACCTGACTGGGACATGGCCAAGCAGATGTAAGCAATTTGCACTGAATTCCAACCCCGTAGCAGTCGCTGAATGAAAACTTACTCTATTGCCACCCTGGACCTTGGAAAGATATTGGAAGAGAAATGGCCTGAGAGGTGGCCACTCTGATCACTAAATACTACTCCCTCCCCAGATCCAGCTGTGGATTCCAGAGCAGAGTGGTTCTGAGGCTTCAGCATTGCACTTCCTCCAGAGCCTGGCTGTCCCAATCTGGGGTTGTGTCCATGGAAAAATTAAGTCGCAGTACATTTTATAGGTCTGCCTAGCAGCCAGTGTCTGAGGAGATGGTGGCTGCTCCTCCTCTAGTGTTTGGGTGAGCCCAAGGTTTCATTTCCATGGCTCTGAATTTACTGCTGAGCGTGCATGTGTGTGTGTGCCTGTGTTCGATCAAGCTCTCAGCCCTGGCCAGAGGGAGCTTATTCATTTCCTTCTTCTGGAAGCATTGGTGAGGGAGGCCTATAGGGTATGCTTGGGTGAGGAAGGCCTCAGGCTTTTCTCTGGGGTGTTTCTTTGGGGTTGCCCAGTGGCCTGAACTGCCTGTGGTCTTTGCTGTGACCTAAGAGTGTCCTAGCAGATCTCCTAAAAACCATTAGACTGGACATACCTTAGACCAGGGGTCCCCAAACTACGGCCTGCGGGCTGCATGTGGCCCCCTGAGGCCATTTATCCGGCCCCTGCCACACTTCCACTTCAGGAAGGGGCACCTCTTTCATTGGTGATCAGTGAGAGGAGCACAGGATGCATCCGCACCCATAGTTCCCATTGAAATACTGGTCAGTTTGTTGATTTAAATTTACTTGTTCTTTATTGTAAATATTGTATTTGTTCCCGTTTTGTTGTTTTACTTTAAAATAAGATATGTGCAGTATGCATAGTTATTTTTATAGTCCGGCCCTCCAACGGTCTGAGGGACAGTGAACTGGCCCCCTGTGTAAAAAGTTTGGGGACCCCTGCCTTAGACAATAAGCTTCGCAAGGACAGGGCCCAGTCCCAGTCCAGCACATCATCTCCTTAATTCCTAGTTGCTTGAGGGTTGAGACTCGTGTGTGAATTCCAGTGTTCCTGCTTTACTGGCCTTTCTCTGCTTTTTCGGGCATATCCTTGCCCTTAGTGTAAGAACACTGGAGATAATAAAATCAAGTAATTTTGCCACTTTCTGGGCTACTCTAGTAAGAGGTTTGGGACTTGAGGGCTCTGGGATAATTGTTTTGGTATTTCCATATCTGCTTTACTTTGTATCTGTTTTATAAAGTGAAAGACTATTCTTGCATTTCCTAGGATCACATAAAGTGTTAGAACCGGAAAGGATGTTGGAAATCATTTCCATGAGAAGATACGTGGTTGCACGCAATGCTAGAATTTTATGTTTGCTTCACTGATTACAAGATGACCAATGAGAGTACTTATCGTTTGGCTCTTTAAAATTGTGTGTCTACCCCATCAGTGACTTCACTGTTGAAAGGTTTGGTTCTCTTACAACACTGGTGATAGAATTCACTCACTCCAAATCTCTTTGCTGTTTAAAGAAATTAAGGACACAGAAGGCATCATTTATGCCTTGGGACAGAAACCCTCAAGGTATGGAGAAGAGGAAAAGAGGTTTTCAAGAGTCCTGAGGCAGAATGGAAAACTATGACTTAAGGAATCTTGAACAATTCTCTCCTTCCTCTTCCTGAGAACTTACTGTAGGAAGTCTTAATGTGGCAGAGGCTCCATAATATTTCAAAGAGAAGCCAAAGCTCATTTACCTCTTTAGAAACTGTTGTCCTTCCACCTTAACCCATTTTACTCCTGCCCCTGTTCCTTGAAAATAATAGTTCAACTTCCTACTTCCGGGACATTTTTTCTTTTTCTTTTCTTTTTTTTAAATTTTATTCATTTTAGAGAGGAGACACAGAGTGAGAGAGAGAGAGAGAGAGAGAGAAAGAGAGAAAGGGGGGAGGAGCTGGAAGCATCAACTCCCATATGTGCAGACCGAACCAGTGCAGGGTTTTGAACTGGCGACCTCAGCGTTCCCAGGTCGACGCTTTATCCACTGCGCCACCACAGGTCAGGCCCGGGACATTTTTTTCTTTACTCTAGCCAACCTTAGTCATTGTGAGACTAAACTCCTGGGCAATCTTGTTTTTCTTTTCTTTCTTTCTTTCTTTTTCTTCCTTCCTTCCTTCCTTCCTTCCTTCCTTCCTTCCTTCCTTCCTTCCTCCCTCCCTCCCTCCCTCCCTCCCTCCCTTCCTCCAAAAGAGACAGAGACAGATAGGAAGGAAGAGAGATGAGAAGCATCACTGCATAGTTGCGGCACTTTAGTTGTTTATTGATTGCTTCTCATATGTGCATTGATGGTAGGGTGAGGTTGGAGGATGGTGGTGGGTCAAGATGAGCCAGTGACCTCTTGCTCAAGCCAGCAACCTTGAGGTCAATCCAGTGACCTTGGCCTTCAAGCCAGCAACCTTGGTCTCAAGCCAGCAACCCTGGGCTTTAAGCCAGCAACCTTGAACTCAAGTCAGACACCTTTGGGCTCACGCCAGCGATCATGGGATCATGTTGATGATCCAACTCTCAAGCCGGTGACCCCACACTTAAATTTGTAAGCCTGCACTCAAGCCAGCGAACTTGGAATTTTGAACCTGGGAACCCAGGTTGATGCTCTATCCACTGTGCCACCATCATTCAGGTGTGGGCAGTGTTTCTTTTCAATAATTTTCCTTTTAAATAGTTTTTTTTTAAACTTCCTCTAAGTTTGTACTTCCTACTATATTTTGTACCTTCTTCTAAGTTTCTGGCCCTGTGAGTTAGAGGTTATAAATCTAGAGGTTAGCCCTGGCCAGGTAGCTCAGTTGGTTAGAGCATCGTCCTAATACACAAAGGGTGTGGGTTCGATTCCCATTAGGACACATACAAGAATCAACCAATGGCCCGACCTGTGGTGCTTCAGCCTGGAATACTGAGGTCCCCAGTTGAAGCCCTGGGCTTGCTAGGTCAAGACACATATGGGAAGCCACTATGAATTGATGTTTCCTGTTCTTCCCCCCTTTCTCTCTCTCTCTCTCTCTCTCCTCTCTCTAAAATGAATAAATAAAATCTTTAAAAAAAAGATTCAACCAATGAATGCATAAATAAGTGGAACAAGGCAATCTCTCTCCTCCCTCTCTCTCCCTCCCTTCCTCTCTCTCTAAAATCAATCAATAAAAATTAAAAAAATAATCAACCAATGAATTATATCTCTTTCTATGTCTTCCCCACAGTGGAGGTGGGTGCCGGGAATGAATGCTGTTCTACACTCGCCTGCTGCCTGTGCCCACCAGGAATGAGCTTGTGTGGAGCCATCCTCTCCAGCCAAGTTTTTCTCTCTTTCTAATTCTCGTTGTTGCCCTTGGCAGCCAACCAGAAGGCATAAGGGTGAGGAAAAAAGAGTAGAGAACATAGGATTTTCCATTTTGAGGAAATACGGTTTACCTTCCAGTTAAAAGAAATAGATATGCACTCTTTTTATTTTTTAAAAGCATTTCAAAAATTGATTTTAGAGCCTGACCTGTGGTGGCGCAGTGGATAAAGCGTCGACCTGGGAACACTGAGGTCGCCAGTTCAAAACCCTGCACTGGTCTGGTCAAGGCACATATGGGAGTTGATGCTTCCAGCTCCTCCCCCCTTTCTCTCTCTCTCTCTCTCTCTCTCTCTCTCTCTCTCTCTCACTCTGTGTCTCCTCTCTAAAATGAATAAAATAAAAATAAAATAAAATTTTAAAAAAAAATTGATTTTAGAGAGAGAAGAAGGAAGAGAGAGGGACATCAATTTGTTCCACTTTATACATCCTTTTTTTTTAAAAAAAAAAGATTTTATTGATTTGAGAGAGAGAGTGTGTGTGGTGGGGAGGCAGGGGTGGAGAAGGATTAGGAAGCAGGTATGTGCATTGACCAGGCAAACCCAGGGTTTTGAACCACCAACCTCAGCATTCCAGTCAATGCCCCATCCACTGCGCCACCATCGGTCAGGCTATTTATGCATTCATTGGTTGATTCTTGTATGTGCCCTGATCAGGAATCAAACTGCAACATTGGCATATGGGGACACTGCTCTAATTAACTGAGCTACCTAGCCAAGGCAATATGTGCTTTTCTTTTTCAAATCTATTTATTGATTTTAGAGAGAAAAGAAGGGAGACAGACAGACAGACACATTAATCTGCTTCTGTATGTGCCCTGACTAGGGACCAAACCAGAAACCTCTGCATATCAGGACAATGCTCTAACCAACCGAACTCTCCAGCCAGGGCAATATGTACTTTTGTTGTCTCAGATCACAAACTGACACTGAACTGAGATAAGAGTAATGATGGAGCCCCTCAACTACTGAGACCTCTGTGGGGTCCTGCTTTCCTGAAAGCAGAGCATCTGTCCCCTTTCTGACCTGTCATGCTATTATGTCTTCCAAAGTACTAGGCACACCGTTCTCACTGAAGAAGGAGAGATTGTTTGCAAGTTTGTTATTAGGGGAACCTGGGAGAAGGCAACTACATATATATATTTTTAAATTTCTTTTTATTTTATTCATTTTAGAGAGGAGACATAGAGTGAGAGAGAGAGAGAGAAAGAGAGAAAGGGGGGAGAAGCTGGAAGCATCAACTCCCATATGTGCCTTGACCAGACTTTTGAACTGGCGACCTCAGTGTTCCTAGGTTGACGCTTTATCCACTGCACCACCACAGGTCAGGCGAGAAGGCAACTATATTAAAAAAAAAATTATAACCAGGAATGTCAGACTTCCTTGCTAGACTTCTATAAGGCAGATTTTCTTATTTTTTTAATTAAGAGAAAAGATAAGTGCAATTCTCTTACAAGAGACTTGAACAATTGAGTGGTTCCAGGGGGTTGGCTCTCTGAAGTGCAGTTTTGACTGTGCTGTTGCAGATGACTGAAACAAGGAAGAGGAAGAGGAACCACTTGAGCAAAGATTCAAGTACCAAGAAAGGCAAGAAGATAGCTGCTGGCATTGAGGGTCCCCCACCTGTTGTAGCTTTTAAAGCATTATCTTCATTTTCCTCTCTCCCCAGTCTTGGAGGACATGGATCATGATGAAATTGTCTCTTGTCCCCTTTATAGTTGGGACAACTGAGGCTTCTATTAGGTTTAGATTCCAACTAAAAATTAAGATTGTACAACTAATTAAGAGAAAATCTGAAGTTTGAATCTAGGCCGAGATTCCCACTGTGCTGCGCTGAGGGGACCTGGGAGGAAAAGGTCAATGAGGCCCAAGTTCTGGGCTTCCCCAAGAACCAATGACAACAGAAAGTGTTTCTCTTAAAGTCGTCTGTGGAAGAAGATATGGTTACAAAGGGGCATAAATCTGTCAGGTAATGTTTTAAAAGGATTCATTCAGAAAATAAATTGGAAAATAAAAAGAACTCATTCATTCAGCGGATGGGTTTTGAGTGCTTACTAAGGATTTCAGGGACTTTCACTTCTTAGGATAGATAGCTTTCCAGAACTTACTGTTGAGTGAGGGTGCAGACAAATAACTGCGGTGGGGAAAGTGTGGGGTACTGTGAGAACTCATACATGGAGAATTTGGGGTGATCAGATTTCCTGGAAAAAATTGTTAGCTGAGATATGAACAATGAGTAGGAGTTGAGGTTGAGGATGAAGTGAGTGGTGAAAGAGGTGAACTGAAATAGTTTAATCTGGCCATAGCCATTGAAGGAGTTTGTCTTTTATTATTATTATTATTATTATTATTTTTTGGTGAGCAAGAGACAGGAAGCGGGAGAGATGAGAAGCATCAATTCGTGGTTGCATCACTTTAGTTGTTCATTGATTGCTTCTCATACATGCCTTGATCAGGGGCTCAAGCTGAGCCAGTGACCTTGAACTTCAAGCCAGCAACCATGGGGTCATGTCAATGATTCCTTAATCAAGCCCACAGTCCCGTGCTCATGCTGGTGAACTTGCGCTCAAGCCAGATGAGCCAGCACTCAAGCTGGTGAACTTGGGGTTTCAAGCCTGGGACCTCAGCTTTATAGGTCTTTGTTCTATCCACTCTACCATCATCAGTCAAGCTGCATTTTATTTATTTATTTGTTTTTAAAAGAAATTACTGACTTATTATTTTATTTTATTTATTCATTTCACACAGGAGAGAGACAGAGAGAAAAGGGGGGAGGAGCAGGAAGCATCAACTTCCATATGTGCCTTGACCAGGCAATCCCAGGGTTTCAAACTGGTGACCTCAGCATTCCAGTTGACGCTTTATCCACTGAGCCACCATGTGTCAGGCTATTTATTTATTTATATTCAGTGAGAGAAGGGGAGGCAGATACAGACTTCCACATGTGCACCAACCAGGATCCACATGGCAAGCCTATTAGGTGCCTATGCTCTGCCCATCTGAGGCATTGCTCTGTTGCTCAGCAACCAAGCTCTTCATAGTGCTTGAGTTGGAGGCCATGGAGCCATCCTCAGCACCCAGGGCCAACTCACTCCAATCGAGCCATGGCTGCAAGAGGGGAAGAGAGAGAGAGAAAAATGAGAGGGGGAGGGGTAGAGAAGCAGATGGGTACTTCTATGTACCCTGACTGGGAATCAAACCTGGGACTTTCACATGCTGGGCTGAGACTCTACTACTGAGCCAGCTGACCAGGGCCTGCATTTTATGTTTTATTCCTTAATTTTTTTTCACTCACTGGTTATGAATTGAATGTACATGATGTACCTGATGCTCTTCTTGTGTGTAGCAGTAAAGAATACACACAAGATCCCTGTCTTCCTGGAATTTATGTTCTGGGAGAATTTAGTTCACTAAGAATAACTTACACCAATCTTCTGTATTTTACTGACAAGGATTCCCTACTGTCTGACCTGTGGTGGCACAGTGGATAAAACATTGACCTGGAACACTGAGGTTGCTGGTTCAAAACTCTTGGCTTGCCTGCTCAAGGCACATATGGGAGTTAATGCTTCCTGCTGTCTCTCTCTCCCCCTCTCTAAAATGAATAAATAAAATCTTAAAAAAAATAAAAAAGGACTGCCTACTGGTAGATCAGGAAATTACATGTAGATATATTCTGGCTGGACTCAAGCAGAGTTCAAGAAGGACTCTTGTGACAACTCTCTGGATAATATAGGGTAGATTTATTAACGGTTGGTTAACTGTTCATCCAACAAAAACATCTTCAATGCCTCTGCTCTTTCATTCTCTCATTCATTCATTTATCCATCATTCATCAATTGACCGGCAGTTTAAATTCAACACATGGTTAAGACTGTGGCTCTAGCCCTGACCTGTGGTGGCACAGTGGATAAAGTGTGCACTTGGAATGCTGAGGTCGCCAACTCAAAACCAGGGGCTTACCTGGTCAAGGCACACATAACAAGCAACCAGTGAACAACTAAAGGGAAGCGACTATGAGTTGGTACTTCTCGCCCCACCTGCTGCCCCGCCCCCTATAAAATCAATTAAAAATAAAAAAAGAGAGAATGGCTCCAGGGTCAGATTCCTTGGGTTCAAAATCTGGTTTTCCCACAAACTAGTTGTTTGACCTTGGGAAAATTACTTAATTTATCTGTGTTTCCATTTCCTCATATGGAAGATAGGAGAAATAATAGTAGTGGGGGAGGGGGGCTGTTGTATAAATGAAACAAGTTCATTAATGAACTGTCTGAAATAGTGCCTGATACATGGCAAGGACTCAGTAAATGGTGGTGGTTACAATTATTTTATCATCCTGCAATAGCAGGTTTGTGCTCAATCCTAGGGATACAAACTTGAATTCAGTGTGGTTCCTGACCCTGAGATCACAGTACTGTACTCCAAAAAATGCAAGTAAATGGATGAGTTTCTCTGTGGAGTGTGGTGATCCTATAAACTCGGTACGAGTCACTTGTCATATGGCTGCTCCAAGTTTGATGTAATCTTGGATAGCATTTCATGGAAGTATAGAAGCTAGGACCGGAGTACTTAATATTTGAGGGATCTTTAGACTCTCAGAAGCTAATAAATGCTGTGGGGTGTCTTCCAAGAAAAGTAATTTATACCTTTGTCTTTCTCATTCAGCCTCAGAATGCTCCCACAACACGAAGGTGTTTAACTCAGAGTACCCTCAGAACATAGTCTTTAACAGCCCTGTACCCTGTGTAAAACACTGTGCTAAGCAATGTAGGGAAGATAAGTTAAATGAGAAGTCATTTTTATTCTTAAGCTTAATGGGCTGGCCTTGGCCAGATAGCTCAATTTGTTCGAGTGTCATCTCCATATACCAAGGTTGCCGGTTTGTTCCCTGGTCAGGGCACACACAGGAATCAACCAGTGGCCTGACCGGTGGTGGTGCGGTGGATTGAGCATTGACCTGGAACAGCGAGGGCCCCAATTCGAAATTCTGAGGCCGCCGGCTTGAGGCACATTGTCTCCTGCTTGAGCACAGGATCACTGACATGATCCCAAGGTCACTGGCTTAAGCAAGGGGTTACTGGCTCAGCTTGAGCACACTCCCCATCAAAGCATGTATGAGAAGTAATCAATAAACAACTAAAGTGAAGCAACTACCAGTTGATGCTTTTCATCTCTCTTCCTTTCTTTCTCTCTTTCTCCCTCCCTCCCTTTCTCAAAAATCAACCAATGAATGCATAATTGGGTGCAACAACAAATTGATGTTTCTCTATCTCAAATAAATAAATAGAAAACATATTCTAAGTTTAAGATTAGTGGGCTAATGTCTTATGAAAGGCTTTTGTAACTATAAAGTATCTACCTAGACGAAAGATCACTAATAGGCATAATACAAAACAATATAAATGCAGTAGGACACACAGAAATTTTAGAGATGTTTGGAAGAGAGCAAAGTGATAGATAGTCATAGGAGTTTAGAGAAGGTTCTAGTATAAGAGCAAGTGTTCCACAGAGGGCAAGTGGGGAGTATTCCAGAAGGCACTAGCAGGAGTGAAGGTCTGTGGGAAAACTTGGGGCCCTGGAGAATGGTTATGAACCAACAATGTTTGGGGGGCATGCAGGGGACTTGGCTGAGACAAGGGGGCAGTGTGGGGAGACTTGAATATCTAATAAGGAAGGGGAGAGGCAGAATCTCTTTCCTCAGAAGAGTGACATGACCAGAGCTGTACTGCAGGAGGATTATCCTGGCAGTGGAGTGCAGGGCAGACACCAGGATGCTATTTCAATCATTCAGGTAAGAGAAAGGAATAATAACCTTGTGATGCCTAATATTTCACTTAATGAAAGTAATCAGAGGCTTGGAAAGGAACGGGCCAATTTTAGAAAGATTGAAATAGGAAGGCTAGGGGATCCCTTCCCCGGAGGATTTTGAGGATGAATATGATAGACTGGTTGTGGCTCAGTCTGGAAAGAGCACTGGAGTGAAGGTCTGAGACCTTCTTCTGGTCCCACTGCTGCCACTGACTAGCTGTGTGACTCAAGTGAGTCATTTCTCCCTTCTGGGAAGGGTGAGGAGCAGGAAGCATCAACTTATAGTAGTTGCTTCTTGTATATGTGCCTCGACTGGACAAGGCTAGGGTTTCGAAATGGGACCTCAGCATTCCAGGTGAACTATTTATCCACTGTGCCACCACAGGTCAGTGTCATCATTTGTTCTCTTATCTGCAAAACTAGGTTGGGTTGTTTTTTTTTCTTGTTTATTTGCTTGTCTTGAGCAGCTGGGTAGGGTAAAGAAGTATTTTTGGGAGTGGGGGAGAATGTGGGGGTATACCAGGATAACCTTGGATATCAGCGTAAACATTTGGTAAAATGTGATGTGTCTGGGTCTATGGGTAGAAGGGAAAAATACTGAATTTCGACCTCAGGCAAATTTCAGTAAACTCTTCATTCTATCATTGACTAGTTGTGTGACCTTGAGCAATTTACTCAATTCCTTTCCTGTTTTCTAGTTTCCTCATTCATAAAGTAAGAATAATAATATCCACATTAAGAATTGTGAGGATTAAACAAGACAATCCCTGGCACAAAATACCAGAGGTAAACAATAGGTCTGTTTCCTTCCTTCTGTTTCTGTGCTGCTCATACTCACTGGCCTCCCTCTCCACTCACCCCTCTCCCTGCCTTCTTGTCTTCTTTCCTTGTCACCAAAACATTCCAGTCGAGACAGTGGACAAAGCCCTGGAGGTACTAATTTGATGGACTTTGTGATGGTGATTACATTACTTGTAATGGTATTTCAGCAAGGTGCCTATGAATTGGGAGCTTGTGTGGCCACACAAGTAGTCACACACTGGTTACAGTTATCCAGCTGCCAAGCATGTTGGCTGATACCTGCTGAGAGTGGCCCCTGACTATTACCATCCTGTAAACCCTGAGTGAGGGTCACATGAGTGGAGGACCCCATAAAGAGGAGGCTGGTGGAGTGTGAGTGTGCACCACTCTGACAGGTGGGCAGCTGGTTCCCTCCTCTGCCGAGTGTCCACTTTGCCAGCTATAGACTTAGGCTGTCTCTTAGGGAGATCTCTGTCTTCCTTGAAATCTTCCTGTGCAAAGTGGGCCATAGAAGATGGAAGAAAGGCCTTGGGTAGGTATAGAGCAACAATAAGACTAACTGACATGATTCCTTATTCCACTCCCTCACCCTGTGGGTCACTTTCCACTTAGTGAGCCTTCATGCACAGAGATGCTTTTATGCCATTTAAGGCAGATAGGTGGTTCTTGTGCCCCAGACAGCAGGCCAGTATTTTAATCCATCATGTCACATACACAGCATTAGAGTATTAAGGAGATATGGAGAGTAAAAGAAGTAAGGAGGAAGGGTTGACCAGGGAAGGCTCTGAGGCTCTTGAATTGGGCTGGAAAGAGGAGAGAGAAGGGAGGGAGAGGAAGGCACTCCTAGTTGCACCATGCATGGCTTTCGTGAGGCCCTGAGTCAGGTGGACGGAAAATTGGGCATGGAGCATTGCACCAGGTTGTCTGTGCAGGTGAGCTGGGCTGCTGGCACGGGACCTGCCACTGAGAAAAGTCCAGGAGTGAGCAGTCTGCTGTGGGGAGTCATTGCTGGGGTCCCCTTGGATTTGGCACCATTAGGACCACTGTCTGCTGTTCCCTTCCCAGTCCCCTCATTTAGGTAATTCCCTCCCCTGTAGTTTGGGGATTCTGGAAACTGAGAGGCCAGCTCAGAGAGGATCTCATTTCTCAGTCCCCTACTGGGTCCTTCTTCCCCAGCGGGGTTACCCCTTTGGCCTTGGTAAAATAGAATCCCTGGTCTCCGCCTGGGTTCAGTGTCCTTGACTGCCCGAAGTAGGAGAAGTAGGATATCCTTCCGGCCAGCTGTCAGGAAGAATGGCGTGGAACTGCGTGGCTACTGGGAAAGACCTGGTGGCTGCCTGGGTCAGGCTGGGCTAACAATAGCCAAGGCCAGGGATTGGAGGGGTCAGTGGGTAAAAGGGCAAGCTGCCTAGTGGGTAACACTGGGGGGACTTATATTCTGAAGAGGGGCAAGAGATTCCTGAGGTTTAGGAGCTGAGGCCAAGGGAGGCCATAGAGAGGCACAACCCACACTAGCTCTAGCTCGGGATCTGCCCACCCACTGTAATGTATTGTTCCTCCCAGTGCCACTAGAAATTTCCCTTACCACTGCCAGAATGGTTGGTTGGGCACTTTTCCCTTCAGACTCTGCTTTTTAAATGCAAATGTCCCTGGAAAGGACTAACACCCACACCTCTAACACCTCTGTGTAAATTAGTATCAGATGTTTGGTGGTGGTTTGTTTGTGTGTGTTTTATTTTTTTTTTTCTGGGCTGAGAGATGGGGGCTGCTTGAGAGCTAGCACCTGTTTTCTTTCCCACCCTGCTCTGTGGGTAGCCAGCCAGGGCTCCTCCACTCAGCCCTGAGTTAGGAAATAACCATCCCTGAGGCGTGCCCGGAACCAGGTGTCCTTGGGCAAGGGCCTCCTGGGCTCATCTGCCTGGGGTCCCCTTCCCTGGCATTCTCACTGCTGCTCTCCAGGTCTGCCACCAGAGTGGTGGAATGTGTATAGGGCAGGGCCTGCTTGGGAAGGTCCCGAGCTGCCTCCTGGAGCCAAAGGTCCTGTCTCTTTTCTCTTCTGGGTTCAACCTTCCACCTACTTTTCTCAGATTTCTTTGCTAGTGACACTAAGGTCGTGACCTCACGGTATCTAAGCTAACTTCCTGTCCTCAGGGAACTAATGAGGGAGTGAGTGGGTGGGAGTGAGTGAGCTGGAGAGTGTGCAGGGGTGTGGAGTGGGGTGTGTGCCATTTGTGTGGTTACCATGGCTTTGGGTCCTTATCAGGGATTTTCTTGATTTGGGGAGTTAGCACTAACTGAAAATATTCTATTAGAGCACATTCCAGATGGCTGGTTTAGGAACTGTGGTGGCACAGGGACAGTGGGCAGTACTGTGGATAGTGGTGCAGAGCCCCCTTGCCCAGAGGGAGGGAGGGAGCGAGCTTGCCCTAGGCATGCTGTGGGAGCAGGTTTTCAGCGTCTTGAAGGTTTACAAGGATAGCTGGTTTACCACTTTTTGCTCAACTTCCTCTCACCCTCCCTCGAGCCAGGCAGGTGGCTGCCAGCTGTCAGCCGCCCATTGCCCACACACACATGTTCCAGCCTGCTTTTCCCCTGACCTGGGCTGGTAGGCAGTCACCCCCACCTTTCCAATAGGTGGTGCCATCACATTGGGCTGCAGACCCCTCCTTCTCTATGCTGTGTGTAGGCTTGTCGTGGGGACTAATCTCCTGGGTCCCAGGGCTGCAGTACGACTGTGCCGAGTGTATACTTGTTGAGAGGGTATAGAGCTGGGGCCAAATTATTTCTGATTATCAGCTGGCTGGATCCTTTTCCAGTGTGATACCCAGGGCAAAGTTCACCTTTTCCAGTGTGATACCCAGGGCAAAGTGACCCTTAGTGGTCCTCACTTGCCTCATCTCTGAAAGCCAGCAGGACACTGTCATGGAGAAGAGAGACAACCTTTCAGATGTCTAAGAAAGGTGCTATCAGAAAACAACTATGGAAGTGTTTTAATTTAATGACTGGGAGACACTCCCTAAAAACCAGTGTTGATCTTCCAGCAAAGATGTCCTTCTGGAGGATGATCTCACTGCATTATTTAGTGCACTACGGTTAATCCAGTGCCTTTGCAGTTACCCTGAGATCCATCCTGTCCCCTTGCTGTGGGGTGGGACTGTGTTTCAAGTTCCTCCTTGCTCCTTGCAGACTCTGATGGGTTAGCCCTGCCCAGCACGGGAGGACGTGTTGAGTCAGGACTGAACCTGAGCATGAGGTGGACCAGCACGGCTTCTCATCTCTTCCCTCCAGTGACGCCTCCAGACAGAGCATGTTCTGTCCTAGCTGTCTGGGGACTGCTGTGACCTATTTTCTGGATTCTCCTTAATGGGCTGGTCTCCTCCAGGGAGTTTTCCCAGCCCCCAGAAGGAATCCTGGAGAACTGGATTCCACAGGGCATGAGCTGGGTGAGCTGGTCTGCAGGTTTGCTGGAGGCGACAGAGGCAGCAGTCTGGGCCTTGCAGGAACCCTGGTTTTGAAGGAAGTGGGTGACTCTGGGAAGCGAAGCTGAGGTGCTGAGCAAGGGACAATGGATAGGGAGGCAGAGACTAGAGAGGGCTGCTCCCCCATCCCTCACACCCCTGTGTTCTTATGACCTCCTCCCAGGAGGGCTGACATTTCACAGGCCAACAGTACCTTCAGAGAGACTAGGATTTCCTAGCCCATGTTTGGAAATGTTGGGGTTCCTTTTATGATGTGGATTGCGCTGGTGGGACAGTTGTCTGTGAATAAGTTTCCTCAGGAGTCCCCTCAGGGAACTTCATGCTGCAAGTTCCTCTTACCCCTCACATTCCTGTCCCACTGCCTTTCTCTAGAGGGCTGAGGAAGCTGGAAGTCATTTTATTGAGGTAACATTGGTTAATAACATAAATGTCAGGTGTACAACATTATAATTTATATCTGTGTACTTTATTTTGTGCTCACCCGAAAGTCTAGTCTCCTTCCATTGCCATATATTTGACCCCCTTTATCCACCTTGCCCTACCGCTTCCCCCTCCTCTTTGGTCACCAATGTTCTGTTGTGTGGATCTGTGAGTTTTTTGTTTGTTTGTTTGTTTTGTTGGTTCATTTGTTACTTTTTTCCTGTGTGACAGAGATAGGGAGACAGAGAGAGGAACAAATAGGGGCGGGCAGGCAGACAGGAAGGGAGAGAGATGAGAAGCATCAATTCTTCATTGCAGCACCTTAGTTGTTCATTGACAGCTTTGTCATATGTGCCTTGACCAGGGGGCTACAGCATACTGAGTGACCCCTTACTCAAGCCAGCGACCTTAGGTTCAAGTTGGTGAGCTGTGCTCAAACCAAATGAGCTCAGGCTCAAGTCTGCGACCTCGGGGTTTTGAACCTGGGTCCTCTGTGTCCCAGTCCAATGCTCTATCCACTGCGCCACCGCCTGGTCAGGCTGTTACTTTGTTTTATATTCCACATATGAGTGAAAAGATATCTTTTGTCCTTTTCTGTCTGACGTATTTCAGTGAGCACAATACCTGGTAGGTCCGTCAGTGTTGTGCAAATGGCAATATTTCATCTTCTTTGTTTTTAAGTTTATACGTTTGAGCAAAATTTTTCAGGACATGCCCAGAAGCAATATTTCAACACATTGAGGAAATGCTTTGAATCAACCTGGGACGCTAGGTCCCAGATTTGAAGACCCGAGGTCACCAACTTGAGCATTGAATCATCAACATTATCCCATGGTTGCTGGCTTGAAGCCCAAGGTCGCTGTCACGAGCCCTAGGTCGCTGTCACGAGCCCTAGGTTGCTGGCTCAGTTGGAGCCCCCTGGTCAAGGCACATAGGAGAAGCAATCAATAAACAACAAAAGTGACGCAAATGTGAGTTGATGCTTCTCATCTCTCTCTCTTCCTGTCTCTCTCTTTCTCTCTTGTTCATGTGCGCATGCACTAAAAAAGAGAGAGAAAATAAGAAAATAGTCTGGAGAGTGGTAGTTTTTCAGTTTTGTCTATGCATTTAGGATCAATGAAATATGTTGGTGGTGGATTAAGGAGGTGGGAGAAAGCAAAGCAGGGAAATCTCTAAGATGGGATAAAGAACAAAATGAAGAGACACATACTCCTTTTACATTGGTGGGCACAGGATAGTTCGCATTTAATATTTACGGTACACAGAACAAGATAAAGAGGAGTTTTGTGGTCTTGTGCTCTGGTGCCAGCGGTTGTGCCTTGAGGGATTATTTTGCAGGGGCTACCTCCTCTGGTGATACAATCCCTAGTGGAAGCTTTAAAATGATTGTGTGTTAGCCACTGATCAATCCTCAGCAAGGACTGCCTCACAGCCAGCTTGTTGTGAGATACAGGGCAGAATAAAGAGTATGTTTCATTTTCCAGATATGTGGACAGTCAGGTGAGCTGAGGGCCCGTGTTCTCTGCAGACCTGTTGCCATCCTAATTAGAGCATGGGACAGTGGTTCACTGGAGCTCCAGACATAGCAGGGGCCAGCGTTCAGAGCCCAGTGCAGTTCTGGAGCCAGAAATTCAAGATCAGGATGTTGGCAGGGTTGGCGTCTCCTGAGGCCTCTCTGGCATGTAGATGGCTGTCTTCTCTCTGTGTCCTCACGGTCTGCCCTGTGTATCTGTCTTTTCTTATGGTAGGGTAATGTTCCATTGTATGTATATACCACATCTTTATCCACTCCTCTGTTGATGGACACTTATGTTGTTTTCATATCTTAGCTGTTGTAAATAATGCTGCAGTCAACATAGGGGGTGACTGTCTTTGTGAATTACTTCAGATAAATATCTAAAAGAGGAATTGCTGGATCATATTGTAGTTCTATTCTTAATTTTTTGAGGGACTTCCATACTGTTTTCCCTACTGGCTGCACCAGTTTGCATTCCCACCCACGGTGCTCTTTAGAGGGAACCCAGCCTATCTGAACTAGAAGGGCTGGTTCTGCAGTGGCTGAGGCCAGGCGGGGAAAGGGGAGAGGGGAGAAAGCAGGAAGTACGGATCAGATAGAGGAGATGTGGCTGCTCTGGCGTCTGGGATTGGAGATCCACGTGCTGCCAAACCTTTTTTTTCTCTTTGCAAAAGGTTCCATTCAGCTGGTTGCCAGTTCCTGATTCCTGGCCCTGCCATCTGAATTGTCAGCTCTAGGAAAGAAAGTTTTGAGAGGAGCCACAAGCTGCCTCAGCTCTTCCACCTCTGACTTTGTTCATTCTCAGATCCTGAATCTGCAGGGTGTATGGTGGGAGCTGTGATTTCTGGAGATTCTACGTGTGCATGTCTGACCAGAACCAGTTGCACAAATGTTTTCTGGGCAGGATCTGGGACTCTAGGGCTCTGAATGCAAACCCAACTCCATCCAACCATGTAACACATCCTCCTAGCACCTGTCCTCCTGCTCTTTTAGGACCCAGAGAGCCCTCTACTATCTCTTGTTTACACTTTAGCTTCAAATTAGTGGTAAGTCCAGGGTAGGCCTAAGGAAGAAAGTAATGGAAAGTAAGGTCCAGTAGGAAAGACTGACCCATGTGGGGCCATCCATCTCTAGGATGTTGGCAGGGCTGTATGAGTGGGAAGAAAATACAGGCAGTTATTTTCTGTCTTCCCACATTTGGATATAAGTAAAAGCTTCACAAAGGACATAGGTTAGGTAAGAGGAGGACTTTGTTCATGCTTGTGACTCAATGATGGCCTGACATCAAAGAAGCTGTATAAAACCTATAGGTTTCTTTCTTATTTTTTTTTAAAATTTTTTAATTTCTTTATTCATTTTAGAGGGTGGGTGGAGAGAGAAGGGCGGGGAAGGAGTAGGAAGCATTAACTCCCAAATGTGCCTTGACCAGGCAAGGCCAGGGTTTTTTTGAACTGGCAACCTCAGCATTCCAGGTCAATGCTTTACCCATTGTGCCGCCACAGGTCAGGCTGAAGCTCTTCTTCTTTTTTTTTTTTTTTTTTTTAATTATTTATTCATTTCAGAGAGGAGACAGAGAGAGAGAGAGAAGGTGGAGAGGAGCAGGAAGCATCAACTCCCATATGTGCCTTGACCAGGCAAGCCCAGGGTTTCAAACCAGCGACCTCAGAATTGTAGGTCGAGGCTTTAATCCACTGTGCCACCACAGGTCAGGCTCTTTCTTATTTTTTAAAGATTTCATTTATTGATTTTACAGAGAGGTGGAGGAGGGGGTCATGAGCTGTAGTTGTTTCAGTGTAGCTGTTCATATGTGTGTTCAGTGTAGGTTGTTGTATGTGCCTTGACCGGGCAAGCCCAGGGTTTTGAACCAGCAACCTCAGTGTTCCAGATCAGAACTCTACCTACTGTGCCACCACAGGCCAGGTTTTTATTTGTTTGTTTTTGTTGTTGTTGTTGTTTTTAGTGAGAGAGAAAGGAGAGAGGAAAGGAGAGAGGTGAGAAGCATCATCTCATAGTTGCATCACTTTAGTTGTTCATTGATTGCTTTCTCATACGTGCCTCGGTGGCGGGGGAGTTTCAGCTGAGCCAGTGACCTCTTGTTCAACCAGTGACCTTTGGGCTCAATCCAGTGACCATGGGATCATGTTGATGATCCCACACTCAAGCCAGCAACCCTGCACTCAACTTGGCAAGCCTGAGCTCAAGCTGGATGAGCCCACACTCAAGCCAGCGACCTCAGGGTTTTAAACGTGGGAACCTCAGCATCCTAGGTCGATGCTCTATCCACTGCGCCACCACCGATCAGACAAAACCTGTAGGTTTTCAATACAAAAGCAGGGGTTAGATGCATATCTGTTTGAAGCAGGGAACTGGCCTACCTGTCCTTAATATACCTTCCTGCTGGGGGAATTGAATTCCTGGCACGGCACATGCTGAGCTTCCCTGCTAGAACTGGGGCTGAGGGAAGGGGAAGAGAAGCCAGGGCAGCAGGTGTGTGGACTGCAGTGTAGGGGTTTGGGTCTCTGCCTGTAAGGCCAGTCAGATTTGGGGTATGGGTAAGTATGGATCTTGGGGATTACATAAGGAAAGGGGTCCTCTCTAAAGAGAAAACTCTAGAAGCCAAAGTGATTAAGTCCTTATGGCCTCCAACCCCTTGACCTGTTCTGTCCTTCGGAGGAGGTACTCCCTAGGGTAATCCTAAAACTGAGTTCTCTTCCCTTAGTAAAAAACTACTAAAGGTGGGATGCTTGGGGCTGGAGCTTGAAACCCTCTTTTTTTCTCATCACCTTGTTTATAGCTCTCCGTTTTCCTTGCCTAGTGAAGATGGGCCTACGTAGCCTCCCTACTTTGTGCCTCAGGAGGGGGATTGATATATTTATGGATGTGTCTGTTACCATTACTAGATCATAAGCTCTCTGGAATTATGTCACAGTTATCGGAATACTTATAGGTCTAGCATGGTGCCTGGAGCGTAGCTGGTACTCCGTGTCCATTGGGATCCAATTCTGTGGCTCAGGAAGTGGGAAGATGGCCCAGGCCCATTAGATCATCCCAAGTAGAGCAGCTATGATATGGTGCCCTCCAGCAAGACAGCAGGAAGCCCTGTCTACCCATAGCTGGTATCAGTGCTGGGCCCTGAGCCCTCCCTCTCTGGCGCAGAGACTGAGCAGAGCCAGCTCACTGGCGGGAGTGCCTTTTCCTTTTTCTCTACCCTTTGACTCTGAACCATTGTGTGGCTCGGCCCTGACCCCATTTCCTCCCCCACCAGCCTTCAGCCATCTGTTGGCAGCTGTGTGGACTGAGTTTGGTGCCTGGTGCTGCATAGACCCTGGCACTGACCTGCTCAGCCCTAAGCCTGTCCACTTTCTGCATCAGCTGACCAGTGCTTTTCAGGGTCTCTTTCCACAGTTCCCCCTTCTCTTCTTAGAAAGGTCTGAAACCCTAGTTTGTGGGTCAAACTGGGCTGCACATTTGAATCTCCTGAGGGGCTTAGAAACAATCAGAGTCCAGGAACTTACTCTACTGAGTCAGACCCTCCAGGAAAGGGATCAGGAATTTGTATGTTTGAAAAAGCTCCCAAGTGACAAGTGGGAACATTTAAATTGTGGATATATAGTAAATACTGCAATGTTATTGTGTCTGTGTTAAATTTTGTGGGTGGTTTTATGTTTATATAGGAGGATGTCCTAGTTTTTAAGTAATTCAGTCTGAAGTATTTTGGGGTGGCGTGTTTGCATCTTTCTTTCAAATGTATAGGCAGAGAAAGAGAAAATGTGCACGTGGGGGAATGTTAACAAGCAGTGCATACAAGTGGTGAAGGAAGCTGGCTAGAATGACCTTTCAGACGATTTCCATGTGCTGAGATGGATACTAGGAGAGAACATAGCCAGGGCCATCAAGGTGCACAACTCCAGGGGGCGGCATTCACATGGTTTTCTTTGTTGTCGTCAAGGGTGTCATTCATTTAGAACACAGTGTGTGAGTGCTCCATGGGGTTGCGTGACACAGCAGCGCCTGCCCAGCCATCTTTGTGGATGAGCTGCAGAGTAGCACAAACCCAGGCACTTATCTACCCATCTCTTTCCTGTTACCTACAAGGATATTTGCTTTTTTATAGAATCCCTAGTAGCCCTTGAGAACTAAGGGACTAGAGCAGTTTCTAATTTGTTAGCCCAATGGAGGCTGGCAGAGAGGGAATGGAATTAGGGAAGGGGAAAGCGGGACACAGGAGGCTGATTCCTAAAGTACTTTGTGCACTGCCCTTACTCCTGGAAAATGTAGTTCGACATTTGAATTCTCGCTGTAGCTCCAGGTTGTTGGGATGGTTGCTCTTGCCTTCCCTCTTTCCCTCTGGATTTCCCGTGTTGGGCTGCTGCTCTGCTCTGAACCTTCATCTTAGGGGTGGCTCTTGGGGAAATGCTGCTTGTCCTGCCTCCTCACTGTGGACTCCTCAGCATCAGAGTGAGCCGAGCCTTGAGCCTTTTGCAAGGAGCAGCTCTCAGTGTGGCCCAGGCGTGGGCTCTGGCAGCAGGCTGGGCCTCTTTTCCTGCATGGCTGGTAGTCTGGTGGTGTCTGGGCCAGCAGCCATGGAGACAGCTGGTGGTTAGAGAGGGGTGGCTCAGGCTTCCTCCTCTGAACTCCAGTCTGGGAAGAACCTCAGGAACTGGGCCTGCTGGATCTTCCTTGGACCTTTCTTTTCTTTCCTTCCAGAGCTAAGGAAGGGCCTTAGCCTGGGTTGGAGTTCTATGAGAAATTTGCTTGAAGGGATCAGTAGGTCAGAATCAAAGACTCTCAGGACTAGAAGGCACTTCCTGTGGTAGTCTTGTCTATCCACCAACCTGCCTTTATGGATACCAAACCTGGCCAGTTTGTTGAAACTCAGTCCTCTGTTTGACCCCAAAGAAAGATACCGCCTGCATTCTGATCACTCATCTGCATGTCTAAAAATTCTTACCGCCAGGATACTCTACCCTTATACCCCAGCTCAAGCACATTTTTCTCAGCAGAAATGAAGTGAATTTGAAACTTCAGGAGCTTAGTGGGAAGGTGACAGATTCATACAACTTTAATTTTGAATAAAATATTTTAAGACTATGATTGAGATATGTACAGGTTGCTAATGGGAGCATAAAGAAGGCCATTAATTCAATCTGGGGGTGGAGGGGAAGGCTTTCTGAAGAACGTGATCTCTGAACAAAGTCTGAGAAGAGTGAGTTGGAGTCAGGCAAAGAGTGTTGGGAAGGACATACCCAGGAGTAGGAACAGAATCACGGACGTATCAAATACTTGGTAATGAATGGTTGGAGGTGAGAGGGAGATGCTGGCCATAATAAAGACCTTGTAAAGAATCAAATAGAGAGCCTTTGAAGGTGTTTAATCTGAGTGTGAGATGATCAGGTTCTAGAAAGAGTCCTCTGGCTGTTCTGTGGAGAGAGCCCTAAAGAGGGAAAGATTAGTAGGAGGAAGAACTCTGAGAGGCTATTGTAATAGCCCAGGTGAGAGAAGATAAGGATTTAATTAGGACAACAGTAGTTAGGACAGAAGGAAGGACTAGATTTGGGTCGACCTCCATGATTGAATATGGGGTGGAAAGAAGGAGAAAGCCAGGATGACTAGGGTTTCTGGCGTGGGTGACTGGGTGGTGCTGTTCCCCACAGTGGGGAACCAGAGGAGAAGGTGGAGGGAGCAAAGAAGGTGATGTTACAGTTTGGGATATTTGGCGTTTAATGTTTGAGCAGGCGTATACAGCTGAAAGGAGCTACATGTTTGTAATCATCAACATGTGAGTGGTGTGAATAGAAGACAGAACAGATGAGGTTGCTCAAGCAGAGGATGTTGTTTGAACAGGGGGCTGAGAACAGAACCCTGAGCCAACACCAACATTTCAGGGGGGCACAAGGAACAGGAGGACAAAGAAGGATGTGGAAAACAACAACAACAATAAAAACAGTGTCATGGAAACCCGGGGTAGAGGGTTTAAGGAAGAAGGGAATGGTCTTAGAGCCAAATGTGGCAGCCATGTCCAGGTAGATGGACATGCCTATTGAATTAGGTGGCCTGGGCATTGTTGCTGGGGCAGTTTTACAGAAATATTGGGGGCAGCAGCCAGATGACAGTGAGTTATGGAGTAAATGAGAAGGGAGAATTGGGAAACTGACTGGGAAGAAAAGGAAGAACAGAGAGGGAATTTATTAGCTGGAGGAAAAAAAGTCAAAAGAAAGTGCTTTGGGTGTAAGTCCTCCTCCCCTTTCTTTTCAAAGCTAGAAGAAGCTTGAACATGTCTATGTGCTGAAGAGAGACACCTAGTTAAGAAGAGGTGAAGATAAAGGAGGGGGAGGGGAAATTTGTGGAGCATCATTCAGATGGAGATACGGTGGAGGGGGGAACAAGAGCACAAGAAGGTTGTGGCTCAGCTTCCCCTGAGACCTAGGGGAGAAAGGGAAGCTGAATGCAAGTGTGGAGATAATTTAGTGAGGGAGAGAGGCAGGATGTTGAGAGAGATTCTTTCCAATGGCCTCAATTTTCCTCTTCACAATGGTGCCTAGCTAAGGCAACTCTTACTATTCTGCTTTTCCAAGCTCAGAGCTGAAAATACAGTCTGGATTGAAAAGCTTAATTACACTCAGTCCAAGTTTGTCTCCTATCTAAACCACTAGGATCTCTTATTCCTGGGACCAGTTTCCCAGCTATGGGCAGCTAAGCTAAGTTCTGGGTATCTTCATCTGGTCATTTAATTCCTTTAATTTCAAATGGAAAGGCTGCCTCTTACTCTCTGCAGATTAAAAATAATCTGTAAGAAGCTGTTGAAGGGTAGAGAAACTCAACAGACAGAAAATCCACAGAGTGCTCTATGTGCCCAAGGCTGGGCTTGAGCTAATTTGCCTTTGGGAAACTAATTCTGAAAATTCACTGAGCCAGCCCTGACCCTTCAGGATTCTGTGTCTGTGCCTGACAGATGTATGGGGTCCTGGGGTGGGGGTGGGGGACCTCAGGTTAAGGAATACCCTTGTCCTAACTCATTTTGCGTTCTTTTTTTTGTTTGCTTGCTAACTCATTTTGGATCTGATGGAACTTGCTACCCAAGAATCTATTTGAACCTTTTGCCTGTTGATGTTTTCAACTTTCTAATCTGGAGGAAGACCATGCTTCATATAGTTATTATCTGCTGGATAAAGCAGTATAATAAAATGTACAATTTTTGATACTTTTATGAAATTGTGAATTTAGCGGCTGGTGCTAAGGGTGACTACTTCACATTACCTCCTACAAGCTCATTTGAAACACACACAAAGCAGGTTCTTGAATAACATCATTTTGTTATAACATTGATAAAAAAAAATTGATTCCTGGCCATGGCTACTGTGTGTGTGGAGTTTACATGTTCTTCCCACGTCTGCATGGGTTTTCTCTGATTGTAGAGTCACTGCCCGCCTACCAAATATGTGACCACTAGATTGAACTAGCATGTCTACATTTTCCCAGTCTGAGTAAGTGCAGGTGTTAGTGTGAAGGGCCTTGTGATGGAAGGACAACCTGTCTGGGGTGGGGTCCCACCTTTCACCCTGAGCTGCTGGGAGATGCTTTAGTCATCCACGTCCCTGAACTGGAATAAGTGAATTGGAAAATAATTATCTCACTTGTTTTTGTTCATCATTCTTAAATGTATGGATAGCTCACATTTATTTCAATGTTTAATATTAGAAATGTTTTGGATCTTTATTTTGATGTTTGGTGATGTTTTTTGTGACCAGAAATATGCCCTAGGAACTTAACTCTTGTTTATATCAATTAGCCTCTGGTGACGTTGGTTTCATTTTATATATATATTGTTTCATTTAAAGTGTCAGTTTCCAAGAACCTGTCAATGACATTGAGAATTTACTGTGCACACATAGGCTACTGGTTCTCAGCTTCAGCTACAGACTAAATTCTCCTGGGGAGTTTTTGAAAACACCACTGCCTTACCGCAGACCAGTTAAATCAGAATCTCTCGGGAGAACATGGGCATCAAGACTGTACTTTAAGTAACTTCCCCCAGTGTTTCTAATGTGCATCCAGGGTTGAGAATTGCCAGGCCAACCTAACCATGTCATTATAACCAGTGTCTTTATCATATCATGGCTTCTAAAGGAAAGGATTCCAACACTGGAGTAAGTGGAGGGGGCTGCTTGCAGCTGGCCCGGAATCCTGACTTTCTGCCTGGCTTCCTGAGGGCCCAGTGGAAATCCGTGTTTTGGCACAACTGTAATCCATCAGGCACCTGGATTTCACGCTTTGGAAAACTTTGTTTAATTGCCCATATTAGTAGGTTTGGGGAGTATCCTTGTGCAATCTGAGTAATTATAAATTCTGTTTCATAGCAGAACTATTGTACTTTTCATTTATAGCTTTATTAAGGTATAATTGACATAGAATAGACTGTATGTACTTAAAGCAGGGGTCCCCAAACTTTTTACACAGGGGGCCAGTTCACTGTCCCTCAGACCGTTGGAGGGCCAGACTATAAAAAAAACTATGAACAAATCCCTATGCACACTGCACATATCTTATTTTAAAGTAAAGAAACAAAACGGGAACAAATACAATATTTAAAATAAAGAACAAGTAAATTTAAATCAACAAACTGACCAGTATTTCAATGGGGACTATGGGTGAAGATGCATCCTGTGCTCCTCTCACTGACCACCAATGAAAGAGGTGCCCCTTCCGGAAGTGCGGTGGGGGCGGGTAAATGGCCTCACGGGGCCGCATGCGGCCTGCGGGCTGTATTTCGGGGACCCCTGACTTAAAGTATACAATTTGAGAAGTATTGACAAACGTGAAACCGTTACCACAGTCTAGATAATGAGCATATTCATCATCCCCAAAAGTTCCTTTCTCCTCCTTTGTAACTCATCCCTCTTTCCACCCATTCCCAGATAACCACTGATCTGCTTTCTATCACTGTAGATTACTTTTCATTTTCCAGACTTTTATATAAATGGAATCCTATGTACTCATACTTTTTGTCTGGCTTGTTTTACTCAGCATAGTTATTTTGAAATTCATCTGTGGTATTGTATGTCTATAATTTATTCCTTGCCTGACCAATGGTGGCACAGGGGATAGATAGAGTGTCGACATAGGACGCTGAGGTCCCCAGTCTGAAACCCCGAGATCACCAGATTGAACATAAACTCGTGGACTTGAGCACAGGCTTACCAGCTTGAGCACAGGGTTGCTGGCTTGAACATGGGATCATCAACCTGATCCTATGGTCATGGGCTTGAAGCCCAAGGTCGTTGGGTTGAGCAAGGGGTCACTGGCTCTGCTTGAGCTCCCTCACCCCGGATCAAGCATGTGTGAGAAGCAATCAATGAACAAGTAAAGCTTCTCCATCTCTCTCCTCCCTCTCTTTTTTTTCAATAATAATAATAGTAATTCGCTGAGTAATAGTCAATTATGTGGACATATCACATTTTTTTTAATCCATTCATCTGTTGGTGGACATTGGGGTTGTTTCTGGTTTTTAGATATTACACATAAGACTTCTAGGAATATTCATGTATAAAGCTTTGTATAGACATGTGCTTTTATTTTCTTGGGTAAGACACTATGAGCAGGGTAGCTGAGTCATATGGTAGGTGGATGTCTACCTTTTCAAGACGTTGCCTGTGTTCTAAAGTAGTTATACCATTTTATATTCCCACAAGCAGCATCTGAGAGCTGTCTTCTCTAAACTGATTGAAGAGCCCTGTTTCTGTCTTCTCCTCTTGACTGATGCCACTTTCTTTCCTCTGGGTACATGTGAGAGAGATGAGGATGGGAGTTAGAGACCAGAGGTGGAGGCATTTATAGATGAATGGAAGGATGGATAGGTGTAATATAATAGATGAAGTTGTCTTGGTATCTCTTTTTTTCTCCATCTTTCTGTTTCTTACCATCTGAAGGAATAGGCACTGGCCCAAGTGATGTCACCTACCAGTAAGTCAGATTATTAATACATCTCTTTTTGTGACTGAATGATTGATATCATTACCCCTCTCCTACAGGTGCCCAGACACCATGCCACAACCCTGCAGACCTGACATTGGCAGGAAGTAGAAGACTTCCTTGTATCCTTCGTCCTCATTCTCACCATGTCGTCGACTCAGGGCAATGGGGAACACTGGAAGTCCCTGGAGTCAGTGGGCATCAGTCGCAAAGAGCTGGCTATGGCTGAAGCCCTGCAGATGGAGTATGATGCTCTGTCCCGGCTCCGGCATGACAAGGAGGAAAATAGGACCAAGCAGAATACTGATCCCACTCTCATCAGCTGGGATGAGCCCGTCCTGGACTTCTATAGCAAGCCAGCAGGAAGGCAGAAGGACCTCAAGCTCTTACGCGGTCTTTCTGGCTCTGATCCTACCCTCAATTACAACTCACTTTCCCCACAGGAAGGGCTGCCCAACCACTCTACCTCCCAGGGCTCCCAGCCTGGCCCAGATCCCTGGCCCAAACGCTCCCTGGCTGGAGACTATCTCTACATTTTTGATGGTTCAGATAGGGAGCTCTCTGTGTCCCCAAGACCAGGGGACATAGATGACTCTTCTAAGAAATTGTCCCCACCTCCTCTGCCTCCTCGAGTCTCTATCTGGGACACTCCTCCCCTACCTCCCAGAAAAGGATCCCCATCTTCCTCCAAGATCTCCCAGCCCAATGACATCAACACTTTTTTTTTAGTCGAACAGCCTCCAGGCAAATTGCTAGGGCATCAGATCCTAGAAAAAGAGGAGCCAAGAGGCGGAGGTATGGGACGCCTACTGGGGTCTGTGGACTATGATGGTATCAATGATGCAATTACGCGGCTCAACTTGAAGTCAACCTATGATTCAGAGATGTTGCAGGATGCCACTAGGGGCTGGAAGGAGGGCCGGGAGCCCCTGGACTTTGGCAAGGACACTCCTGGAAAACCTGTGGCCCGGAGCAAGACCATGCCCCCTCAGGTACCCCCCCGCACTTATGTCTCTCGCTGTGCCAACCGAAACAATGAGACACCTGGCAAGAACCACCGGATTTCTGCTTCTTCGGTGAGGACCTTACTGTGTTTCTTCTGTCTTCCTTTTTTCATGTCATTCAGAAACAGAACAGCCCTTCTCTGCTATTTCAAATCTGCTACATACTTATCCCTGTAGTCCTCTTTTCCCCTCTGTTTCTGTCGTTGGGCTGCTGGGTCCTGGTGGAGGAGAGGAAAAAGGAAACCTGGAGACACAGCTCCTCTCCAGGGCTGAGTTTTTTATATCTTGTGTGTTTTGTGTATCCTCTGGAGGCAGGCATTTCAGAATCCTCGTTCGTAGTGCTGTAATGGCAAACCTATGACGCGTGTCAGCACTGACACGCGTCGCCATTTTCGATGACACGCGGCCACATGTGGCCACATACCAGAGAAGTATGGGCTGCACGCCGAGAAGGATGTTTCATCCTCGGCTTCTGCACGGCCAGGTGCAATAACCGGGGATAAAAGATTTGCTGTAGTGTAGACACTCTGTGCTGGAGGTCTGTAGGCCAAAACAACAGAACTCCGGCACAGAGCGTCTAGTTCTGGGACTTCCGGTTAGGCCGTTTTTCTAAAAGTGACACACCACCCGAGTTATGTTTGGTTTTTTGGCGAATTTTGACACACCAAGCTCAAAAGGTTGCCCATCACTGTCCTAGTGTGTGCCTGCTTTATGGTATGAGGACAAAAACAGGGTTTTGGGACTCATTGTTGACTCTATGGCCTAGTGGCCCTATGCACTGGAGTGAGTTACTTTTGCTTTTTTTTTTTTTTTTACAGGGACAGAGAGAGAGAGTCAGAGAGAGGGATAGATAGGGACAGACAGACAGGAACGGAGAGAGATGAGAAGCATCAATCATTAGTTTTTTGTTGCCGTTGCAACACCATAGTTGTTCATTGATTGCTTTCTCACGTGTGCCTTGACCACGGGCCTTCAGCAGACTGAGCCACCCCTTGCTGGAGCCAGCGACCTTGGGTCCAAGCTGGCGAGCTTTTGCTCAAGCCAGATGAGCCTGTGCTCAAGCTGGCGACCTTGGGGTCTCAAACTTGGGTCTTCTGCATCCTAGTCCGACGCTCTATCCATTGCACCACTGCCTGGTCAGACAGTTACTTCTGCTTTTTGCTCTGCCAGACATGCTATGTGGTGATGAGACTCAATCCTCACATTAACCATTGTTTAGTGCTCGCTGAATAGCAGACCCTGGTCCAGGCCTCTTGGACCTGCCTGCTGGTTCAGACCCTTTGGACTTGCCTGCTAGTCCAAGGCACACAGCCCTAGTCTCTCATTGCAAAGCTGGCTTGTTCTTGTTCTCTTTGTCCCTGTGTGTCTCTTCTCTGTGTCTGTGTCTTGCTGTCTCTCTCTCTTGTCTGTCTCTGTTTATCTTTCTCCCTCTGTCTTTCTTTTTCTCTCTCTGTCTAGCTTTCTGTTTTTCTGTGTCTACCTCCCTGTTTTTTTCTCTCTCTCTTTATTATGGTAAAATATACAGAACATTAAATTTACCGTCCTCATCAACTTGAAGTATGCAGTGAGGTGGCATGAAGTACAGACCCCTTGTTCTGTAACCGTCACCACCATTCATCTCTTTTCACATTGGAAATATTTGGAAAAAATATGTAGTATGGCAATAATAATTTTACTTTCATAAACATATAAGATAGTAAAGTATTTACAAAAAGCATAGCATGGCTTCCAGGGCAGCTTTGATCTTTCTTGTGGTTTAAAAAGTGCCAGCAGCATCCCCAAGGGAGAGACTGAAAGATGCTTTGTGTTTCTCTGTTGAGCCTTGGAAGCCCTGGCCCTAGAAGGGTTCAAAGGGCACCTTCGTGGCTGATGACTTCTGTAGGAACAGCATTCCATCTCATTCCATCCCTGTTTCTTCCTTATACATTGTCTAAGGGACACAGGGGCTTTCCTACCTTATGTCCTAGCAATTGGGATCCTTTACGACCCTGGAAAAGCCATGCGATCCTTCCTTCCTGTGCTTCTGCTAAGAGAGCCCCTGCAGTAGCATCAGCTCCTGGGATAAGGCACAGCTCTAGAGCTCAGGGCTTTTTAAAGGCCCTGCTCTGAGAGGTGGGGCTGCTCCTGCTATTTATAGGGACAGGGAGAGTCCTGTTTCCAGTTCCAAGTTCATCTCACAGAGTTGGGCCTGCTCTCCGGGTCCAGCTACCCTGGTAGGTGGTCAACCTCTGTTGCTCCCTCTCCTGCTCCCTCCATTCCCTCACCCTTCCCTCATCCCCTGTGTATCATCAGAGTCTGAGAGGAAGCTCTGTCCAGAGTTTCCTGGAAGAAGCTAGGGCAAAGCACAACGCTATTGTCCATTCTTAGTGGGGACATGCGGCCTTGGTCTTCCCCACCTCCACTTGGTGCAGGGACCCATCCTACCGGGCGGGGGGACCCCTCAGGCCCCCGGCCTGTGCCACCACCCCGCCTTCGCCGGGCTTCCAGCCAGAGGGACCCTCCTTATCCCAGGCCTGTGGAGCCAGCTCTGGAAATGGTTGGCTCCAAATGCCAGCTTGGTACCCCCGCTGCCAGCCTCTGCCTGGCAGACTCCCCCAGCCAGCACCGGGCGATGCCACCAGGGCCTGCCAGCAGGGTGAACGTAAGTGGCTTTGTTTTCTTATGGAGTCAGGGAGTGGCACTGCAAGGGCATGAAAATGGCCCTCAGTAGCTACTCTGTTCTCGGCTCGTTGCCTTGCCCTCCTCTGTCTCTGTTTCTCTCTCTCTCTCTCTCTGTTTTCTGTCTCATTCTGTTGCTCTCTCACTCTTGCTATTATGGGTTAATTGCGGACAGTGGTACTATTGTTTTGACTGGGACACAGGCACGAACTTGGCAGAGCCAGGGCCTCACATGCCAGCTGCCCCCACTGCTGCCCTCTCCTCCCTATACCCCCTCCCTGCTTACCCAGGGGAGCAAAGCTAACAGGAGAGGGTCACTCAGAGGAAAATCTGGATATTCAAATAAAGAGCTCAGTGCTGCCATCTGCCCCAGGGGTGGGGAGGAACTGAGAATACCTAGAGGGAGGGGAGAGGTGAGGCATTGCTATGTGTGCAGACCCACACCTTTGGGCTCCCCTGAAGCAGCTGTTGGCACCTATTGCAGGCACTCCATCTCAGCTGCAGCTTCATTGGCTTGAGGTGGCCTCACCTGGTAGCTGTGGGCAGACCTGTCAGGCAGAAACCTATCATGCACTAGGTCCCCTACTTCCTGATCTGGGGGCTGGGTGGCAGGCCTAACCAGAAGGCTTTTATAGCTCTGCTCAGCAGTGAGTGAAAGCAGACATGTCTACAGGAGACAGTTTGAGTTCTTGTCTGAGAAAATCCCCACCACCACATGCATTCTTAGACAGGAAATGGGGCTCAGGCAGGTTCCCTGACATTATAGCTGTTCAGAACCAGAAGACTCAGGAGCGAGTAGGAGCTAAGCCTTCTACCAGGTCTTCTGCCCAGAAAGCTGCTCTGACACTTTCTTCCTCAAATAGTGTTGACTGAGAAGGCATGTGTGTCATTGGCTCCATCTAAGCGTTCTCGGTCTCTCTCTACTCTGGGTCCCTAGGGCTTGCTGTGGATGTTGAGACTTTTGCATACGAACCAGCTTCCCTAGGGACTCTTTGGGCCACCTGCTTGCCCTGTCCTCCATGGTGGGACAGGAAAAACATCTCTGCTCCCCGCCAGAGCAGAAAGCCAGTCTCGTGGCCCAGCAGTGCTGTGCATTTCCTAACTGCTGCATTGAGCTTAGTGGAAACTGCCCCCCTTGGGAAGGGGGTTTGGCCACACTCTTGTTCATCCTACCCAGGCTTCTGGAAGCAGCCAAAGCTTCAAGTTTCTTTTTCAACTTGGTTCTTGGGCTCCTAGGATGGCAGATTAAATATATTCCAGGATTTCTGATATTTTGTATCCCTTTTGCTGAATGTTGAATGCCTAGAAAGTTTTTATACTTAGAGTTTAATAGTTTAGATTTGGGGGTGCTGGGGAGGGGGTGCTGTGAGGGAAAAAGCACTGAGTCAGCTGTTCTTCTCTTAAAGGTGGTCTCCCGGACCCACGCCGTCACTAATGGCCATGAGTTGTTTGAGGTCTCAGAGGAGAGAGATGAGGAAGTTGCTGCGTTTTGCCACATGCTGGATGTGTAAGAGTTAAAGAATGGGCTTGTGGAGGGTTCTGGAGCCTGGGGAGGAGTGTTATCTTTTTCTAGGAAGAAAGAAGAACCACGTTTAATAAATCTTATTCAGAGGTATGGGATATTTCCTACAAAAGGTACTTGCGGAATTTTAGACGTTTCCTAGATTATGAGACTAACGCAGTATTTACTGTGCTAATGAGGCACCTTAGAAGTTTCAGATTTGGCAAAATTACTTTTTTTAAAATTAAGTGAGAGGTGGGGAGGCAGAGACAGACTCCTGCATGTGTCCTGACCGGCCAGGATCCACCTGGCAAGTCCCTACCAGTGGATGCTCTGCCCATCTGGTTGTTGCTCCATTGCTTGGCAACCAAGCTATCCTGGCACCTGAGGCCGAGGCCTTGGAGCCATCCTCAGCACCCAGGACCAACTTTGCTTGAACCATTCCAGCCATGGCTGTGGGGGTCGGGGGAGAAGGGCGGGGAGGGGTGGAGAAGCAGGTGATCACTTCTTCTGTGTGCCCTGACCAGGAATCGAACCTGGGACTTCCATACACCGGGCTGACGCTCTACCACTGAGCCAACCGGCCAGGGCCCAGATTCGACAAAATTTATAAACCTTGATTAAACAGTCAAATTACTCCTGTCACTTCAGGCTCAGATGCCCTTTGGAGCAAGTACTCCCCAGATGGAGATAAGAGCATTATCTGGAGCTTAAAGAGAAAGGAAGTGGATTTAGAAAACCTGTGCCCTGGCGGGGTAGCTCAGTTGGTTGGAATGTCGTCCCAATACACCAAGGCTGCTAGTTTGATCCCTGGCCAGGGCACACATGGGGGCTAACCATGTATGCAAAAATGAGGGGAACAATGAATCAGAGTTTCTTTCTTTCTCTCTCTCCTTTCCCCTCTCTCTCTCTAAAACCAATAAATGAAAAACTTTAAGAAAACCCACCTTTTTGAATTGTGCACCTGAAACCATTATAATTTTTTAACCAGTATCACCTCAGTAAATTCAATTTTAAAAGAAAGGAAAAGAAGAAAACATTTCAGTTGAACTTAGTGTGCCATCTTAGAACTTCCCCTACTGTTCATCTCTGCTTGGAAAACATTTTGCAACTGTAGTAAATATGTCAAGAGAGCATGATTTCCCAGAGCTGCTTCCCCATAGCCTTCATCCTGGACCGCAGACCTGGACAGCCAGACTGAGTGAAGACAGAGGGGTCCTCGGGCCGGAGGGTGGGAGGGTCCCAGCAGGCTTCTTCTCCACTGCTGTCTTCTGAAGGCAGAGCGAGGGTCCTTCTCCCTCTCTTCCCACACAGCCTTCGATCTGGCTCCAATATCCAAGACTACTTCCTCACTGGCTATGTCTGGAGTGCTGTCACTCCGAGCCCAGAGCATCTTGGAGATGAGGTCAACTTGAAGGTGACAGTGTTATGTGACAGCCTGCGGGAACCACTCACTTTTACCTGCAACTGTAAGTTGGGGGGGAGGTGGCGTGGGATCCTTTGGCCCCAGTTCCCACACCACCTTGTGGCCTGGATGAAGGGCGGTATGGAAGCCCCTTTGGGAGACTGGCTCTGGGGCTTAACTTTTTAAGCCCATGGTCACTTCCTCTAACTCCAAACTGCCTTATCTGGTTGGTGATGGTGCTGGGGCACGCTTAGCTGGAAATGGGGGACCGGGTGAGCCCGCCTGCCTCAACACCCCCATTATTGCTCCCCCGTCCACTCCTTACAGGTTCCTCCACTGTGGACTTGCTCATCTACCAGACCCTGTGCTACACCCATGATGAACTGAGGGGCGTGGATGTGGGTGACTTTGTGCTGAAGCCCTGTGGGCTGGAGGAGTTCCTGCAGAAGTGAGTGTATTGGCAGGGACAAGCAGGGTAGAGTGTGGCACCTGCCTTCCGGGTGGTAGGATCGCCAGGGGCTTCTGAGGGGAGGGGCCGGGCTCCAGGCATGGGGCCGGGAGCTGCCCCACAGTCCTGCAGACAGCACTCCTGCTTTCCAGGCACTTGCAGCCACGTTGTACTCTCCCAGGAGCCCTGTCTTCCAGCAGGCTTGGCTGGCTTCCTGAGCCAAATCTGTGGAAAGAGCTTGGAGCAGGGATTAGGCAAAGGCTAGGTCAGATCTTCTTGCAGAATTCTGTGTGAGAGGTGGTGGGTTGACTGTGTGGGGTTTTCCTCCTGCCCTAGATTATGTGAGGTGCCCTTATAGCAAGAGGCAGAAGAAGGCCTTTGCAAAAGTGCCCAGTGGAACCTAGGGGAGTAATCACAGTTCCCCCGCCAACAAGCTTTTCCTGCTGGCATGTGCTGCTGGTTAGCCTCCTCACCACAGGCTCGCTGCCAGTCCCTTTCCATTCAGTGCCCTCAGCAGCCTCCCTGGACAGTCTGAGGTGGACCAGCAGCAGCAGTCCCCTTCCCACTGCCCTGGGGCTCTGGAGTGCTGGCTGGACTACGGGGATTATATCCCTCAGGTAGTACAGCTGAGTGGCAGGCCATGGAATCTGCTAAATGGTAGCAGATAAGGAAATAAAGAGATCTGCTCTCCTCCCCAAGCTCCCAGTTGCCTATTGGCCATGGCAAGCAGGCCTTGGGGGAAAGGATAGGCCAAGAGGCCTGTATCATAGTTTGAAGATTTTATTGAGAGAGAAAGGTGAGGGGTGGGGGAGGAGCCTGAAGCATAGTAGTTGCATGTACCTTGACCGGGGCTTTTGAACTGGCGACCTAAGCATTCCAGGTTGATGCTTTATCCACGATGCTTCATCCACTGCGCCACCACAGGTCAGGCTATATTGTAGGTCTTAGGAGAGCCTATGAGTTCCTCTGCTCTTTCTCTTACATCTAGGTATAGATGCAAGGATGGTTGATCTCTGGCTACAGCAGTTCTCGGCTGGCTTCTTTAACCTGAGGGATGTTGTGGGCCCTGTCTGGCCCCTGTGCCTTCAACTAGAAAAGGAAAGGGTAGGACCCCACTCAGCACAACTCCATAGAGCGCTGCTGAGATGTTTCTGTGTGTCCTCGATTTCCCCTGGAGGAATGGGAAGGGTCCTAGACTCAGGGTCTCCTGGCAGAAAGCATCCTAGGCAGCCTGCCTGCCACTTGTTGTGAGGGAATAAGAAGCAGAGTAGGTCATGTCAGTACGGCTGGTTTGGGTCTGGCCTGCACTTACTAGTTAATAAACTCTAACCCTCAGTTTCTTCCATAAAGTGTCATGAGGACTAAATGTGAGAATGACCTAGCAAGCAATCAGTAAATCTAAGTAGAGAAGGGCCAGTCCAAAAATAGGAATTTGTGGGGATCAGATGAAATGGAGAGTGTCTGATTTGCTTGTAGATCCCCTAGTCCATGAGCCCCCAAGTCCAGAGGTAGTAGCTAAAGTGTCAGGTTCTAACTTCTTGCCAAGACCCAAGTGGAGCGCTCAGAGTGAGGCAGCACAGCCTCAGTGGTCCTGGGGTCAGGCCTCCCTCACTCTTAACTTGAATGCAGATACAGTAAGGCCTTCCACAGAGAAGGGTGAGCCAGTCTCCAAGGGACCTGTGTCCATGACTCTTGTCCAGGAGACCCCTCCTCCACCCAGTCTCTTCTCTTCCCTCCCTCCAGCAGAAAAGTCCAGACCCTTGAGCATGAGACAGCTGCCTTGGGGGGTGGGGGGAGTAGAGAGGTCTCTCTTGGGGTTCCAGAAAGCTGCTAGCTCCCAGGGAAGCCTGTGGTTTCCCACCCATGCCGACGGGGAGGGGCTGATGCTAGGGGGAGTGTAGTCCAGGATGCAGGCTGCTCTCAGATAAGAACCCTGAGACAGTCCTGGGGGAGGGTTGGGTTTCCTGCCTCCTCCCCCACCACACCATACTCTTCCTTCCTTCCAGGGCACTCCCGCCAGTCCTGCCCCAGAGTCCATTCACTTCAGCCCTAAATTTTGGCTTTAGCTCAGACTTAGCAGGTTGGGGCCTCAATCAGAGGCTTGGCTCCTCATGATGTGGAGAACCCCCTTAAGTCCTAACTGGACCCCATCTGGCCTTGACCCAGGTACCTCTGTTGGCTCTGCACGCACTCCTCTCCTTCGCTCCTCTCTCCTCCACTGCTGGCCTAGACGCCCAGCTCTGCTGAGGAAGGAAGTCCCTTTCCGGCTTCTGTTCCTTGGCTGCTGGCACTCAGGCCCGGCTTGCAGTGCTGGCCTGCAGGTGGGACTCACTCTGCCTCTCCTCTGGGTTTCCTTTCTGGCTGAGGTGTGATTTAGGAGGGAGGAAGAGTCTGGATCACATAGGGACAATCTAGGCCTCCTTCTCTGAGACTGGGCTGGGGGTGGGGTCTCTCATGTTGTCACTTGGGCATTGGGAATGGCATGCAGGCAGGTGTCTGTCAAGAAGTCTGTAGAGATATATATAGTTATTCACAATCAGGCAGGACTCACAGGGGAAGGGGAGAAGCAGACCTTTGGTGGGCACTGGGATAACAGACCTGGAACCTTGCTGGGTTTGCTTGGTTGACCTCAGCACTCCAGTTGGTAACAGTAGTGGGTGGGAGACCTAGGACCTCAGTAGGGGGACAGTATCACTCACTGAGCTCCATGCCCAAGCCTGACCACAGGCTGACTTCCAACATGTCCCGTATACCGAAGCCAAGAGAATAGGGTTTAAACACTGCTCCCTGAGAAGTCCCTCTGTTCCCCTCCCGACCACCAGAAGTTTCCACACTGAGTGAACCACTGATAAAAATACAGGTAATAAATACCTGGGAAAGTTAGTGTTTGTACAGACTAAGAGTTCAGTGTATTATGTGGCTATTAAAAAAAATTATTTATTGATTTTAGAGAGAGAAAAGAGAGAGGTTGGGGGTGAGGGAGCAGGAAGCATCAACTTGTAGTAGTTGCTTCTCGTATGTGCCTTGACCAGGCAAGCCCAGGGTTTTGAACCGGCAACCTCAGCATTCCAGGTCTATGCTTTACCCACTGCGCCACCACAGGGCAGGCTTAAGTGGCTTTTTGTTAGACCTCCATTCCTTCCCCAAGCTGACATTTCTAGGAGCCACGGTAGGGGCACAACACAAGTGCTATCCCTCGATCACCCCTTCTCCTGTTTTTCTCTCCCCATAGCTCAGATCTACATCTTCCTTCTCACTGAGTCCCCAGGATGCTAATGGTCTTGTCCCTCTGTCCCACCAGTAAGCACGCCCTGGGCAGTCACGAGTACATTCAATATTGCCGCAAGTTTGATATTGACATTCGGCTCCAGCTGATGAAGCAGAAATCCATACGCAGTGACCTGGCCCGGATGGTTCGTGTGGGGGAGTTGGGGTAGCAGAGGGTGATATGGAACACATTTAGTGGGAGTGGGGTTGGAGCACTAGGCCAAGATGAAGGCACCACCCCTCCCTAAATAGGGCACTTGTTACACAGGTGAATGATGACCAGAGCCCCTCCACCTTGAACTACCTCGTCCATCTGCAAGAAAGGCCAGTCAAACAGACCATCAGCAGGTGAGAGTGGGTGCCATCTTGGATTTGGGCCAAGCAGGAACTCTGAGGGGACCCAGCAGATACCCTTGCTTGCTTTTATACCAAGGCCAAGCAGGTGTTGGGGTTGGGCCCAGGACTCTTATGGGGACAATCCCCACTCCAAGTGTGTTACATCTCTTTCCTCTAGTACTTTGTCATCATTTTCCATGTGAGAAGTGGTGAAGTAGAAAGGACTTGCTGTCCTTTAGTCTTCATGGGACATATTGGAAGGAGCGGGAACTCTTTTATTGATTGATTGAGTGATTGATTGACTGATCAATTTTAGAGAAAGGATGGGAAAGAGAGATAGAAACATCAAGTTTCTGTGTGTGCCCTGACCAGAGATCAAACCCACAACGGGGACGATGTTCTAACCAACTGAGCTATCCGGTCAGGGCTAAATGTTTATTTTATTGATTTTAGAGAGAGAGGAAGGGAGAGAGGAGAGAGAGAAAGGAACATTGATCTGTTTCTATATGTACTCTGACCGGGGATCGAACCCGCTACCTTTGTGCTATCGAAAGATCCTTTACCCAACTGAGCTATCCAGCCAGGGAGGAAACTTCTTTAAACCAGAGTCAAATTTCTGAGCTGTGGAAAAGGAGGGAGAGAATGGGTTGCCCAGTGCATGGAGGAGGGATCTGTCCTGACTTCACCTATGACTTTTCCCTGCCCCCAACTTCCTAGGCAGGCCCTGAGTCTTCTGTTTGACACCTACCACAATGAGGTGGATGCCTTCCTGCTGGCTGATGTGAGTACAGATCCCGGGCTGGTCTGACTGCCCTGATCTCCTCCCCACCACTCCCCCAACCCTCTTGGGATTAGCCAGCCTTAGAAGGGATCTGGAGTAGACAATGAAAATGTGTCAGGAGAATGCTTCTTCTCATTTCCCTAGTTCATGGGCAAACCAAGACAGCTGACAGTTGTGTAGCTGGCCAGTGTGTGGAGAGAGGACCCCAGTCCCTCTCTCTGGAGTAAGGCATCTCCAAAGCTAAGGGTCACTGATTGTCACCCCAGCTGCTGTACTTGAATGCGCACTGGAGTGAGTCCTGTGAGTAATAAATGCCTAGGAACCTCTGATTGGAGAAGTTCTGAGGTTCTGGTATCACAGACTGAAAACAGACAGGAGGTGGAGGGTCCTCGAGGCAGGGAAGGACCAGGGCTCTCTTTATTTCGATTCACATGGGTTTTTAAGCCTCAAAACCATGGTAATAAACATTTGCCTCAAATGTCATGAAGCTAAAGGAAATCAGATAGGGATCCTCAAAATAATCCTTGTCTTATTGATTCAGTCAGTAGTGGTCGTGGACTCTTTCTTTTTGGGAGTTCAGCATTTTGTCTAATTAAAAACCTCTCCCCAATGCCAGAATCCTTTGGCTCTAGCAGCCTCTGCTTGAACATTTCCTGTGATGAGGAGGTAGTTCTCTGAACCCCTTTTCAGTGCTAGTATGGTAGTGGCCACTCTGGAATAGTAAAAATGGAATAATAAGAGCAATTAGCAGACAGAAAAGGGTGGCAATGAGTTAATCAATTGCTCTTGGGGAGGAATAGTGAGGGAGACTGGCCAGGGAAGGCTTTGACATAGAGGTTAGATTTTAGTGGGTCCCTGATTTGAATTTATATCGCTAATAAGGGCAAGCAGGTGAGGGAACTCCAAATGAGAAAACTATAGGAGCCAAAGTTCAGAGGGGAATGAGTGGGTGTGGCATGTCTGTGGTACTGAGAGGAGATCTGTCTAGAAATTCTTGGTGGTAGCAGGCTGCATAGGCAAGTGGTGCCTCGGTGTGGTCTCTTTAGCCTCCTTGCCATTCGCTATGGATGTGGAAGACCCTGTGTGTGTTTGTATAGTACAAGTAGGATGTAGCTGGAAATAAGAGGAGACTCAGGGAGGATGGCTGAGAGGACTGGGGAACATGGGCATGGCTCACTTAATTCTCTGATGTTGGATGTTTGAAAATAAGGCATGGATTCCATTAGTTACTCCTGAGGGTCATGAGCCCCCACTCCTCCTAGCCTGTTCCTCCAATACAGAGCGCTAGCCTGCTAGCCTCACTGTGCCTACTCCCACAGGGGGACTTCCCACTGAAGGCTGACAGGGTGGTCCAATCCGTTAAGGCCATCTGCAACGCCCTGGCTGCTGTGGAAACCCCCGAGATCACCAATGCTCTCAACCAGCTGCCCCCCTGCCCCTCCCGTGTGCAGCCTAAAATTCAGAAGGTAATGTGGCTTAGAGTGCTAGCATTGGCCAGGAGGAGAGGAACATTCACAGGCCACTGGGTAATTAGCTGTCCAGCTACTAAAAGTCTCTTCTCTCCACCATCTTTTTTGTTTGAGTAATTTAGCCGCAAGCATTCTTGGGAAATGGACGCCAAGTGTGCCCCCTCTTCCTGAGGATGAGGGTGGGCTAGGTCTGCCCCCTGGGACTGATTGCTGGAAGTCCAGACCAGAAAAGGCTTTGCTCATCATCGTTGAAGCGTGCCTGGCAGTTTGTGTACGCATCAGGGCGCAGACCCAGAACCTCCCTGAGCCAGGGCCTTTGTGACTCCACAGTGGGGGCTGTGTGCTGTTCAGATAGGGCCAGCATGACAGGCATGTGGTCTGTTGTGGAGCGGCCTGAGGGTTAGTGTCTCACCTGAATGGACCCAATGATTTTATCCTTGGTCCGGCTCACTCTGTCCGTTACATGGATCTGGTACAAACCGTTACTTTGTCCTCTCTGGGGAGTCTCTGTTCCTCATACTTAGTTCAGTGTGGTGGTCTCAATGAGCACAGTTGTGAAAAGCCCTCCTTCCAGCTCTGATGGAGAAGGCTGTGGCCCTGAAACTCCCCTCCTTCTCCTTTTTCCCCAATAGGATCCCACCATCTTGGCTGTGAGGGAAAACCGAGGTAAGGGAGCTGCTCTCTGCTTTATCCAGTTGGTGCAGACTGCACCCTGATTCCTTTTGCCCCCGCCGCCCTGAGTGCTGGGTGGAGGTCAGCCTGTGCGTATGTGTTTTCCTAGATGAGGTATGGGCACAGCTGGAGATCATATTTCTCTCCGCACAATGTTTTCTCATTACTTTTACTAGTGATCCCTGTGGTGTCCGTGGGAGGTGGCAAGGAGGTGGTGTAAGTGTGCGGGTGGGGGTGGTGACGCGAAGTGAGCCCTAGTTCCAGATGGGAAAACTCCCCCTTGGGGAGGTTATGCTTATTCTCCAGGCCTCTCATAGCCCCTGTGCTTCCAAGTTAGAATGCTGCCGGGGAGAAGGAGATAAAGAATTTTTCACTAGGATTCCTCTTTGAGTCTTTCAAGCAGAACTTTGACCTATAAAATCCTATCTCTGGGATGTTTTGGTCAGTGATTCCCACTCTTTTGTGTTTCATGGACCAATAAAATGTCCCAAAAATATTATTTTGGGGACCAACATAGACATTGTCATCTTTTATTTGGCCAAACAATGACTTTTTAAAAGTACCTGACAATTATGATTCCCACTATTTCCTAAAAGAAAGGACATTTAACATTAAATAAGTTGCAATACATAAAAATAAGGACAATGTTTGACAATTTAATACCTGTCATTTTATGAGAAGCTTATGACATGCTCCTGCTTTTTTCTCATCTCACCCCAGATGGGTGAACTTTGTCACAGCTATTAGAAAACCGACTGGCATTTGGGGACTATTTCCTAGGGTATTCCATCCTAGCCAGCACCATGGCAACAAGATGGGGCTTGTTGAGGCCTCATGACTTTCCTCCTGACCCCTTCCTTTCACAGAGAAGGTCGTGGAAGCCCTGACAGCTGCCATCTTGGACCTGGTGCAGCTTTACTGCAGCACCTTCAATGCCGACTTCCAGACGGCAGTTCACGGGAGCTGCAAGCATGATCTGGACCAGGAGGCCAGCCTTTTCTTTGGGCCTCTGGCCTTCACTGTCTACGCCACCCACCGCATCCCTATCACCTGGGTTGCCAGGTGAGCCCAGGACTGATGGCATGTAGGGAGGAACAGAGTCTGACTGTCAGGTAGGATCTATGGCATCATGGTGCTCAGTGGCTGATGGGGAGAGCCAAGTGTCTGAGGGGGGCATGGGCTGGGACATCCCAGAAGAGAGAAAAGGTCTCCTAGGAGATGGAGAAGAGGAAGCACTGGGCAGATCCTGCCATTGCCTCTTGGTGCTGGCTCAGTGCTGGCTGCATCAGCATCCCCGCCCCCTCCCATCCAAGGCCAGCTGATGGAGACTTGGTGACAGATGGCTGCTTCCCAGATCCAGTGCATGCCCCACGGCCAATGACTGCACTCCCCTGCAGATGCACAATGGGAGGGGGTAGGGAGGGTGGGAGATGACCCTTTGTCTGGACTGCAGTGGTGGGTATGGAGAGGCTCCTTCATTTGGTAATCCTCAACTCCTCTACAGGGTCCCCAGCATCCAACGCCTGGGGGAATAGGCATTTGGCCCCACCCCCCTTTGGACCCCTCCTGTTCCTCCCTCCCCTCTCTCTTTGTTCTTCACTTAATGTATTCCTCTAAGCTATTGACAGAGAACAAAGGAGGCAGCCTGGGAAACCAGGGCCTTCTCTGACCTCTTCTGTCAGGCACCTGTCATGAGCCACAGGGACCCCCATGTGCTGGCATTCAAGTGGGCAGATGTCGTTTTCATCCCCTACCCTTCTCACCTGCGCATGTGCACATGCACACACCCGGGCCCCGAAGTGCTGGAGCTGACTGGGAGGACGATGCTGCATGACTGTCTCCCAATGAAGAAGGAAGAAAAACCATGGCCCAACATGGAGCCTGAAACTGGGCAGAGGGATCCAGATTGAGTTGCTTCTCCCAGACCACACTTTTGCAAATCCATTTGGCTGTCCTGTCCCACGACCCCACCTTGCAGCCCCAGAAACCCACTTTTACCAAAGGAAATGGAGTTCAGCGTAGGTGGGGTGGCTAAGGGGGGTTTGGGAGCTGAGTGCCCTGACGTGCTGCCTTTCTCTTTAGCTATGAAGACTTCTACCTCTCCTGCTCCCTCAGCCATGGTGGCAAGGACCTGTGCAGCCCCCTGCAGACCCGGAGGGTTCACTTCTCCAAGTACCTCTTTCACCTCATCATCTGGGACCAGCGGTAAGCACACCCTCCAAGCGCCAGAATGAACCATGGTCACTGACCCTAACCAAACAACTCATTCAGCCTCTTGAGTTTCCAGTTCCCTGACTCTTAAATGGGGACAAGTATAACTTCTACCCCTCAAGCTGTTACAAACTTCAAAGAAAAGTAGCCTTGAAGGCTCTTTGAGAACCATGAAGGGTCATAGAAAACGTTAGTTGTTAGTTTCAAGCATAATTCATTATTTTGATCTTGTCTCCTTTGAAAGGTTTTACAGACTTTTCTTCCCCAAGTTTCCAAAGAACAGAGAGAGGGGACTTATCAATGGAGAAGGGAAGGTTGTCTAGAGCAGAGGTCCCCAAACTACAGCCCACGGGCCAAATTGCGACCCCCTGAGGCCATTTATCTGGCCCCCCGCCGCACTTCCTGAAGGGTACCTCTTTCATTGGTGGTCAGTGTATGGAGTACTGTATGTGGCGACCCTCCAACGGCCTGAGGGACAGTGAACTGGCCCCCTGTGTAAAAAGTTTGGGGACTCCTGGGAGGAAAGCATAATGGGCTGAAGCCACAGAAAGAAGGTTGCAATTTAGCTTTGTTTTGGCCTCTCTGTGCCTCAGCTACTCAAACTGTAAAGTGAGGATATTTCCTTAATTCAGAAGCAGTTCTGGCACTGACATGACATAGATAAATTATAAATATGAAACCATAAGCCCAAGATAGTATTAAATCAGCATTTATCAACAATAACTTGCTGCCGGGAAGTAGGCGTCAGCCAAGCCAAGCAGGAAGGAAATGAAGGGAAGGACACCTCAAGTGGCTGCAGGTGCTTGCCTGCCCCGGGCCTCTTCCTGTGCTATGCTCTGTCCTCACTCCAGATAGTCAACCCCTGTGTGCTGCCCCAGGTTCACTTCCCCATACTGACTACATCTGAGACTTTTATTTGCCGAGCGGAACTACCACTTCAATATTTGGCGTACATATTAGAGAGACTAAGATGGGTCCTTGGGGAGGCCAAGGATGCCAAAATAGGTAGATGGAGAATCTGTGGGAATGCTGGGGCAGGAGGAGGGGTCACTTTGTAGATGAACAACTGGGGAGGCAGGCCCTTCTCCTGTCTTTACACTTGTGTGTAATTGTTAGAGCAATCAAGGTGTGAATCGAGTCCTTTCATGAAACAAGCACAAGGCAGGGGAGCCTCCTTGGAGGCTGGGGATAGCTGCATTAAATAGCTCATGAATTTCACCATTCCCTTGGCATTCTCTGGCCTAAGTTACTTCTGCTGCCATGGGAGAGGTGCTATATAGTGTCCCAGGCCAGGCAGGCTCCACAGAATTGGCCTTAGACCCTTCTCCCATAGATCATCAGAGGCATAGAAGCAGCTGGGCCTATCCTTTCTCAGCCTTTCCATTCTCTGGGTCTCGTTCTGCTCCTTGTCTGAGCTTTCTATCTGGAATCCCAAAGGGCCCTGCCTGGAACCTTGTGAAGAGTGTCATCTCAGCACTGTCCAACCAGATGCCCCAAGGGAGACACTCAGCATCTTTATGGTGAAGCCCAGGCGTTTGGGAGCAGACACTACACTGCAAGGTTCAGAGCACAGGCTTTGAGTATATTCATTCTCCCATCCTGTCTGAAGTGCAGCCTTGGGCAGGTGATTCAACCCAAAATGGACATGGTAATAGGACTTACCCTATAGGATTATTTGAGAGCAGTTGGGACATGGCAAGTAAAGTTCTTGACACAATACCTAGCATGTGATAAATGATTTCTTCTTTGTCCTCTTAGCTAGCGGAACCTTCTCAGGTCCTATTCCAAATGACTGACACAGTGACTTGTGGCACACAGGGATATTTGTGTATGAAGATGTTATTTGTATAGCCCACTGCTAGTGCAGTAGCCACAGTGTTGCATAGCAGAAAGCACACAGACCATATATATGCACATCACACAAGTGAAGCTATGTGTCCCTTTTCACTGATGAGAAAAGTGAGGTGCAGAGGTATGAGTAGTTGCCCCAGGGCACCAGCATGTCCCAGGAACTCTTCCTGGAGGAGGCAGCCCTTTTATTAGTGATGTGGTGTTGAGAAATGGGTTGCAGAGTGAATGAGGGGTTTCTTAGGCAGGAAGGAGGTTTGGGGCTGTAGCTAACCTACTTATTACCCTGACTGACCTCTGGTGATTTTGGAATACCAGATATATTCAAGGACTGAGGGAGGGGGCCTGGGCTGGTTTGAGGGTGTAAAGCCAGTAGTCACGGCCACCATTACAGCCACCTGACCCATGCAGGTTCGCATTAGATTCGGACAGACGGTAATGAAATAATGGAGCCAAGAACTGGTGGGCCATTAGCTTTAATCCTAGCTTGCATCTGGCAGGCAAGTAAAAACACACACTGGGCTCCAAAACCCACTCATTCAATGCTCACAAAGCCACTAACTTATCCGAATTTCCTAGACTCAAAGGTTTCTAGCTCACCAGCCTTATTTACCTCTGTTCCCCATCTCCTTCTCTCTGCACAAACTGCACAAACTGGCTTCTCCTTCAGCACTCCACCATCTTGGCTGCTTCTCCTCTCCTCCACGTGGCCTTTCTCTGCTCCTCTCTAATGCTAATCTCAGGAACTGAGAGAGAGCAAGCTCCCAGTCTGCCCCACTTATAGCGTAGATTCAATATACAAACAAGGCAGTCTCTGATACAAAGTCACTTATCTGAGGCATAATGGGATTCCTCATGAGAGTGCACCACCCCACATCAAAAAGGGTGGGAAAGGCTTAGTCCTAAAACCAAGTCCCAGGCTACAAGGATCCTGCCTGCCCACAGCCCACCCCCAATACACATTAATATAATCATGCCCATTCTAAGCAAGAAGGGCAACTAATATCACCTAGGCGATGGGCTTCCATGTGGGCAGTGCCATTTTTAACAAAGTGAGCATAATATATTTTATCTGCCCAACAGAGGGTCTGTGCTTTCAGTTAGAAACTACTCTCACTCTCCTGGAAGCCTCTTCTTGGGTGAAAGGAAAGGAAGCAGGCCCAGCTCCTTCTGCTCTTTGCTGCGGGGTCAGCTGATTCTCTCCCTACGGCACTAGTACAGGGATCAGCTAACTCTGAAAATAGGCTCAGCAGCCATGCTCTGCCACCCCCAGCCAAGCCCTGGCCTGGCATGTCCAATGGCTGCTGGAGGGACCCTAATTATAGCTTTCCCCCTGCCCCCAGAGGCAGCTGGGACAGCAGGGCTCTGCCAGTCTCTGGTGGGAGGGAGGGAGTGCCTCCCTTGGCTGGAGAGGAGAGTCCCCTGAGGAGTGAGGGCCAGCATGGAGGGCGTCTGCTCCCTCATGAAACTGCTAACCTTGGGGAAGGCTGCTCTGCCTCTCTGCCCTTTGGCATAGAAGTTGAGGTCCAGGGCCAGCCAGAAGGGTGTGATAGTGTGGACTTTGGCCCAGGGACAACTTCCCCAAAAGGTAATGTGGGCCTTCCCTCTTTCCACAGCTCTACCTCACCCCACCCGAGCTCCTTATCCTGAACTCTAAGGGAGTGGCGGGGTGACTCAGGCTGAGAACCTGGGACAACACTGGGCCTGGGTAGTGGCGATGGTTTATATGTCTCAGTTCTTTTGCCCCTGCCCTCCCACCTTCCCCCCAGTTTTAAGAAGCCACTCCTCTTTACCCTTTGGCTTTGAAAAAGGTTTGGGATGAGAACAAACCATCTTGTGCCCCTGGGAGTTAGGAGTAGGGGACCAGGAGAGGACAGGTGGAGGACGGTGGGTGAAGGTGGGGGAGGAACTGAGGGCAGAGAGCAGGCTGCTGTTTCCTGATTGGCCTCAGCAGCAGGCGGGGAGGGATGGGATTATTAAATGGAAAAGGATCGTCAGAGGAGCAGTTTCTTGGTGATCCTCTGCAGAAATCCTAGAACAGGGGAAAGTGTGTGGCTTACAGTATGGGACATGCAGTCGCCTAAACTCTGAGATGGCTCTGGCCAAGCGAGTATTGTTTGTCACCATGGGTAGCCCCAAAATTAGGGGATGTTTGCTTCACCTTACTAAGAGGCTGCAAAGATACCACACTGTGCTTCTAGGAGTATCCAGTGGAGGTTTTACCTACAGTTTGGGACCATCCTGGTTCTACAGGAAGGCTTCCCCATGGAGCATGCCCAATATCCTGAGGAAGCCAAGTTCTCAACCTCAGCTTGACTTTCTGGGCCACCTGTCCCTTGAAGCCCCAGGGGCAGCACCTCCTGATGTCCTTTCTCATTCTCCTTAGGATCTGCTTCCCAGTGCAGGTGAACCGGCTGCCTCGGGAGACGCTGCTGTGTGCCACTCTCTATGCTCTGCCCATTCCCCCACCAGGAAACTCTTCGGAGGCCGTTAAGCAGCGGCGGGTGCCTGAAGCCCTGGGCTGGGTCACTACTCCACTCTTCAACTTCAGGCAGTATGTGAGCCCAAGGCAGCAGCTTCTTGGCCTTGGAATGGAAGGAGGGGGGCCAAAGGAGGTCTGGCTGCTGCACTAGCCACTGCCTGTCAGGAGGGTTGGCCATGAGGGGCTCACGGACAAAGTCCAGAAGGTCCCTGCCCTGGTGAAAGGGACTGAGGCACAGAACCAGTAGCCAGGACACTTGATGTAACCAAGAGCTACTGGGCAGGACTGGCGGCACAGGGCTGGAGGGAGGGACAGGGAAATGGAGTGTTTGGGTAACATGCCGGTTGGTCTTGTCATTGGAAGGACCTTAAAGGTCACCTAGTTCAGCTCTCTCCCTCAGGGAGGCATTCTTGCCACCAGGTCATCCAGATCAGCGTGTGTTTAGCTCAGAAGCGCTTCCTGGAAGGGGCCGCTTTTCTAGGATCTGGAAGAAGAAAAAGGCTGCGGTCTCGTGAAAGAATGAGACGAAGGATTGGGTGGTGGCTTTAAGCACAAAAGGCAGATTTTTGGCTGGTGGAGCAGGAGGAAAACCATGTCCTTAACCACTGGGTTTATTGGCTTATCCCCTCTTCTATCCTCTTTAGTGTCCTGACCTGTGGCCGGAAACTTCTGGGCTTATGGCCAGCAACCCAGGAACACTCCAGTGCCCGTTGGAGCACACCTAATTTCCACCAGCCAGACAGTGTCATCCTGCAGGTGAGAGAGAGCCCAGTGCCAAACCTGGCCTCCCACCCGCACATCCGGACCCCACCAGAGTCAGCTCCAAGTGTTCCCTTGAGGTTGGGCTGGGATGGGGGAGAAAGTACTGGAACTTTGGGCATGGGATGATGATATGACTAAGCAGTAGGGTGAATGTGCTTGGACTCAGAGTGGAGGGTGAGTTCTGTGGGGTCTGTGTCCCATCTCCTGGAGGGGAGCTCACTGATCTCAAGAAGCCTGAAGGCAGGGTCTGGGGCCCTCCCGCTCCATAGCTCAATTCCTGAGAGTCCCTTGTGTTGGACGCTCATGTTACTAAGTGTGATAAAATCTTAGCAGTGACCTCTTGGAGCCTGAGAGGAAGCCCTCCCTGAAGCAGCCACTCAGTGCTCTAGCAGGTGCACAATCTCAATGGGGACAGGAGGAGGGGCTGGTCAGGACCAAGATCTGGTTACCAGTTTTCCACTCCCCTTTCTGTGGCCGTGAGCTGCTTTGGTATGGAACATGGGATATGCAAGTGAACATGGAATGAGATAGAATGATATAGAATGAAAGCTTCAAGAGGCAGGCATTTTTGCCTATCTTATTTACTACTCTATGCCCAGAGCATAGAACAATGCTTGGCACATATTAGCGTTCAGTAAACATTTGTTGAATGAAGGAACACAGAGCTCATTTTGTGAACCAACTCACCCAGCTCTGGTATCCATTTTAGGAGGACAAACATCTGGCAGCATAGAGCAGAGAACCCAGGATCATAGGCTTAAGTGTTGATAGGATCCTCACCTGGTGTGTGGCCTGACTCCCATCAGGCAGCAGAACCCTCCAGAACTATACTGAAGGCTCCCCTGCCTCAGCTTGGAGGCTTCCAGTGTCTCGGCTTGGCGACACTTCTGTTCAGAGTTCTGGCCTGAGGCCGATTCCTCACCTAGATAAATCTCAGCGCAACCTCTGTCTCACTTGCCTATTTTTATTTCTCTCCATTTCCCTCTCTTATTTTTCTAGAAGTTACAGCTGAAAGGAATTTTAGAGAGCACCAAGTTTAACAGGGTTATTTCTAGACAAAGAACCCAAGGGTAAGGGAGGGAGGAAGGCAGGAACACCAGAGTGTGAGAGAGAAGCTGGAGACCTCAGGAGGTGGTAGCCCCTTCTCACCTCCCTGTTCTCTCTCCTTGCTTCTCTGATGCCATGCCCTAGATTGACTTCCCCACCTCAGCCTTCGATATCAAGTTCACCAGCCCCTCTGGAGACAAGTTTAGCCCCTGCTATGAGTTTAGCAGCCTCCGGGAGGAAGACCAACGCATGCTTAAAAACATCATGCAGAAGGAGTCCCTGTACTGGTGAGGCCCAGGACATCCCTCATGTGTGTGGCTCAGACCCCACTAAGTCTGTCACATTCTAGCTAACCTCTCTCACTTCCCAGCTCCATTTCCTTGTCCTCCTGCTCTGGGAGTAGAGGTGGGATAGGGTGGGTATTGCTACCTGGGCAGGAAGTGGTGGAGAGAGGGTTCTGCAGGGGTTAGCCCCTAGGCCTTTTCTTTTCTTTTTTTTTTTTTTACAGGGACAGAGAGAAAGTCAGAGAGAGGGATAGCTAGGGACAGACAGACAGGAACGGAGAGAGGTGAGAAGCATCAATCATTAGTTTTTCGTTGCTGTTGCAACACCTTAGTTGTTCATTGATTACTTTCTCACATGTGCCTTGACCGTGGGCCTTCAGCAGACCGAGTAACCCCTTGCTGGAGCCAGTGACCTTGGGTCCAAGCTGGCGAGCTTTTGCTCAAGCCAGATGGGCCCACCACGCTGAAGCTGGCGACCTCAGGGTCTCGAACCTGGGTCCTTCCACATCCCAGTCCGACGCTCTATCCACTGCGCCACCACCTGGTCAGGCCTAGGCCTTTTCTTAGAGCTCAAATGAAGCAAAAATGGAGTGGTCAGGGTCAGTAAATTAGATCTAGGAATGCCCATCCCCATGCTGGGAACCTGGCCCAGAATTACTTGCCAAGAGGGCCAGGACTTTGCCCACAATGCAGATAAGCTATTATTTGCAGTCCATTGAGGCAGCTAGCTGCTGATTGCACCGCCCTGCCCCCACATCCTGTCCCTTCCACACCCACAGCCTTTGCATTTCTCTGGCCCTGTTACTTTCCAAAAAGGATCAGGTGTCAGGGCAAGCTGGCAGCTCTCAGGGGTAAGAGAGTCCAAGCTGATCTCATCCTTGGGCTGCTTTTTTCACCAGGATTAGAGAGAGGGGTTGAGGAATTAGGACTTGGAGGAGCTGGTGGAGTGCCTGTTCCATGTACCTCCCCGGCTCCTGCACTGCCCTGTGCATGTGAGTGGGGAAAACAGACAGAGACAGAGCTCAGCTCTCTCCTTTCTGTTCCACCCAGTGCAGCCAGAGTAGCTGAGTGACTAGACCTCTCCCGCCCCCACTCCTCTGTGGACCCCTGCCTTCATTAATCCCTCAGCTCCCTTCTCCCATTAGACACCTGATCTCAGGCCAGGCCTAATTAGCTGTAGGTCCTATAAAACCTCCAGCTGGCCCCAGGAAGCTCCGGGATGCCTCTGAGCTGCCCGTACCCTGCCATGTAGGGACCATTGCCCTCTGGTGGCTCTACTTGGGAGTGGTGCCCTAAAGGGCAAGTTTAGGGGCGGGAACAAATTTCCTGCTTTTGGCCCTGAATTCTACCTCAGGTCTGAGACGTCCCAAAGTCAGCATGGAAGTCGAGATTTTGGCCCTGGTTCCCTTTACACATTGCGATCACCTAGGCATCTTTTAAAAATAGCCGTGTCACTTCCCCAGACATTCTGAGTTAATTGACATGGATGTGGCCTGGGCATGAGGATTGTACAAAACTCCTTAGGTGACTGTAATGTGCTGAGAAGTTGGGGAATTATGGAATTGGAGAGTGTGTAGCATTCCCCTGGAGAATAAGTACGCTACCCTCTGACTAGCTCTGCTCTCTCACCTCCTCTGATACTCGCACCCTCAGGCTCACTGATGATGACAAGAAGCGCCTGTGGGAGAAGCGATACTATTGCCACTTGGAGGTGAGCTCACTTCCACTGGTGCTCGCCAGCGCCCCCAGCTGGGAGTGGGCTTGCCTGCCTGACATCTATGCTCTCCTGAAGCAGTGGACCCCCATGAACCACCAGGATGCCCTGGGGCTCCTACATGCCACGTGAGTTGTAACACCCACCTTTACTGACCAGGTGTCCTTCCAGAAGCCAGGGCTTGGCATTGCCCATCACTGATGTGGGCCAGTTCTGGAGAAAGTGGTAAAGTGGGGCTGGAAATTCAGGGCTTCTCCCCTTCTCCTTTTCCGCTTTTTCTTTGTCTCATTTCACCCCAGTGTTATATTATGAACATTTCTCAAACATATAACAAAACTGAACATTTCATAGTGAACATCATCTACCTACTACCTGGATTCTGACCGTTATTAGCATTTGCTCTATTTACTTTGTTGTATATTTATCCATCCATCCATCTATCTATCCATCAATCCATCTTATTTTTTATGTATTTTGATATAAATTGCAGGCATCATAACTCCCTCCTAAATACTTTAGCATGCACATCATTGACTAGAGCTTAATGATTGTTTATGTTTTTTATTTTTCTTTTGAGGCAAAATTTATATGTAAAGAAATGCCCAATTCTTATCTGTACAATTGCACACACCTGTGTAACCCAGACCTTCTCATTTAGTTCTACTTTACTAGTCCCCTCTTCCCTCTCTCCTCTGCAGGGTTCTCTAGGGATCCAGGGCTCAGTCTCAGACCGCTTGGCTGCCTTTCCCAGATAATTAATACCCAGTATTCTTGGTTTCTTTTTCACCTTTTCAAGAATTAAAATGTACTCCATCCTGTCTTGCCTTTAGGACTTTTTGAGGCAATGGCTTTGCTCTGCTGAACTAATTCAGCCCAGGTGTAATGGCTTATATAAAATTCCATGACTCTCTATTATTCACTTGGCAAGATTTGCATTAAATGATGGTACCAAGACACAGTAATGCTTTAAGCCTCCTGAGGGCTCTTTGATGGTAGGAATTTATGACACAGTAGGAGTCAAGGAAGAAGTCTTTGGGAGTAGGATTGAGGATTCTGTCCTGTTTTCCTTTTTCTTTTTAAAGGGTATTAGTATCAATTTGTTTTTTTAATTGAATTTATTGGGGTGACATTGGTTAATAAAATTATGCAGGTTTCAGGTGTACAATTCTATAATATCTGTATATTGTATTGTGTGTTCACCACCCCAGGTCGAGTCTCCCTCCATCACCATCTGTCACCCCCTCTAGCCTCCTCCATCTCCTACAACCCTGTCCTATTTTCTTTAAGTCATACAAGGAAGGAACATGACCCATCCTCCTGTTCTTCTGTGGCCTGAGTCCAGCTCCCACCAGGGGCCAGAACCATTCTTAAGGTTGCTACCAGAGAAGGTGTTAAGGATTCTTCTAATGCAGTGGTTCTTAACCTTTTCTGAGGTACCGAACCCACCAGTTTCATATGCGCATTCACTAAACCCTTCTTTAGTGATAAATAAAATATGATTTTTTTTTCCAAATTCAAGACATAGGTATATGTTTTTTTACTGGTGCACAAAATGAGCCGTGCATGAACATCACCTTGCTCAAAGAACAAAACCAACAAAGTGCATGAACTCACAACAAATTACGGTATTACTTTATTCTGGCCTTCGCGGCAGAGGCTTCTCCGAACCCGAGACCAACTCATCGAACCCCTAGGGTTCCATAGAACCCAGGTTAAGAACCACTGTTCTAATGTCTTTGGCAGAGTCTGGGGGTCATTGCCTTTTCTCCACCTGTGCCTCTCAATCTTAGGTGTGAAGCTGCTGGCTCATGCCAGTGGCTCAGAGTCTACCTTTTGGTGGTCAGGGGGCTGGGCTCTGTTTTGCAGCTTCCCGGACCAGGAGGTACGGCGTATGGCTGTCCAGTGGATTGGATCACTGTCAGATGCCGAGCTGCTTGACTACTTGCCTCAGCTTGTGCAGGTGGGTGGAATGGCCTGCCCTCCAGTTCTGACAGTCCCACCCGCAGGCCCCTTAGGACCTAGTGTGGAGATAGTGGTTGGCATAGATTACAGGTGGTCAATATGGCCTTATCTTCCCTCTCTCCTAAACAGGCCCTAAAGTATGAGTGCTACCTAGACAGTCCCTTGGTGCGCTTCCTCCTAAAACGGGCAATCTCTGACTTGAGAGTGACTCACTACTTCTTCTGGTAAAACTGTGTGCAAAAAGGGGGAGGGAGATGTGTGTCCTTTACGCAGTGGTGTTTGACTCCTAGGCCTGCAGGGTGGGGAGCTGAGCTGTCTGGGTTCCAGTGTGTTGCTGACTTACCGTGTGGCTTTGGGGGTCTCAGTTTACCCCCATGTAGCACAGTGAGGATTTTCTCTGGCCCTCCTGCCCACCCACACATGGCAGAAAGAAAGGAGAAACCAATGCTGGGGAGTGGGGTGCGCTTCGAACTCTCTAAAAGGCAGAGCAGGCCCAGACTGGGGTAGGGATGAACACTTCTAGAACTGTTTTCCCTCCCAAGTTTGGGATGGGTTTTCTAGGGTTGGAGCTGAGTCTGACCCCCACCCCAGCCCCTTCCCAAACACACTTTTGCCTGTGATCCTTGTAGTGGCCTGACTCCCCACTTCTTTTGCCTCGTAGGCTGCTGAAGGACGGCCTCAAGGATTCCCAGTTCAGCATCCGCTATCAGTATCTGCTGGCAGCCTTGCTGTGCTGCTGTGGCAAGGGGCTCAGAGAGGAGTTTAACCGCCAGTGCTGGCTGGTCAACACCCTGGCCAAGCTGGCCCAGCAGGTCCGGGAGGCCGCACCATCTGCACGGCAGGTGAGTGGTTTGAGACTGTTCCTACCCGTTTCTGGGCCTGGGCTAGTGCAGCCAGTCATTAACATCTTAGGCATCCTAACCAGCAGGATGACACTTGGCCATTTCTGATTTGGGAGCTGGAAAGGTCGTGACTCTTAAATTTACAGTTACAAACTGATAGTCTGCAAGCTGGATAAAGCCCATGGATATGTTTTGTTTGGCCTGCAAAGTATTAAAATTTTAATTCTTTGCCTTAGAGGCTAAGCACAGTTGTGGTTGTGTAGTTGTTTACTGCACAAGAGCACCCAGTCAGGGCGGCCAGGGAGGGCAGGGCTGCTGCCACCCAGAGAGGGCACCTTTATCTGTCTGTACAAATGGGTTGTGTTAGGCCAGCAGTGTGCCTGCTGCTAACATTTAAAATTAAGAGATTGTAAAGTCCTGATTGTTAGCTTTTCTTGGCAGCAGTCTGAGCAGCCTCTCCCCGCTTGACACGCAGCCTGCCCTCTCGGTTCACGGGGACCTGCTTTAAGCTAGTCTGTCACCAGCTAGCTTCTTGAGGCGCAGGCTTGCTGCCCGTGCACTGTCCCAAGCTGAGGCATGGGAGGAGTGGTCTTTCTTCTTCATGGTCTCCAGGAGGCTGCCCATACTTCCCAGGGGGTTGTTTTTATATCAGTCACTGCTGGGTGCTTGCCCTGGGCAGGGGCCTGGTTCTGAATGGAGCTTATGGGCCCCTCATCTTACCCATCCTCCTTTGCCTCCTCCTGTCCCTCTCAGGGGATCCTCCGCACAGGCCTAGAGGAGGTAAAACAGTTCTTTGCCCTCAATGGCTCCTGCCGTCTGCCGCTCAGCCCCAGTCTGTTGGTTAAGGGCATCGTGCCCAGGGTGAGTGATCAGTCGGTTTGGGGCTCGTGGAGTGGGGAGGGCTCAGTGGAGGTGAGGTCCTCATAGACCTGGTTATTGAGAAAAGAGTGGAAAAAAGGTATATTTGGGATCTCTCCCTAAGCCTAACGCATAGGGACTTTGGCCCAACAGGTATGCAGGATGGAGAATCAGAGTAGAGGCCAGATCAGAGTCTTGTGATGATTTGGGGTTGAAGCCAGCTGGTAAAGCTGTTGTTTGTGATTTATGAGCATGAGCAGTCTCAGCTCCTGCGACTGCTCTGAGAGTTATTCATGCTGGTTATTGTGTTTCATCCTCACAACTGTCATAAAGTTGCTATTGTTCGGAGCCCCATTTCACAGAGGAGTAAACTGAGGTATAGATGGGTTACATGATTAGTAAGTTGTGTACAGAATGAACGGAAGGGATGAGAGATCAAGTGCTCAAGCTGAGCTTGTGACAAGCTGAATAGATGATGGCAGTTGGGAAGGAAGGGAGAAATAAGGTCTCTTGAGAAAGTATGGAAGAAACTATGAGTAGGTGGACCAGAAGCAGCTTGACCCAAGTAGACAGGCCATTTTCCATCCTGGGTATGGACCCTCATCACTATACTCTCTACTGTGGCAGGACTGTTCTTACTTCAATTCCAATGCAGTCCCCCTCAAGCTGTCCTTCCAGAATGTGGATCCGCTGGGTGAGAACATCAGAGTCATCTTCAAGGTGAGGACATTTCCCTCAAGCCTGGCAGAATGGAGGTGGTAGAGAGAAGGGGAGGAAGGAGCCCAAGGGTGGCAGAAGCAGCCCGAGGCCAGTTCTCATTCTGCTACTCCATGCTACCATTTTAATATATGAAAGACCATCAGGTGGAAAGGAAATACACTGATGCTGCATGGGCTCAGAGGTTGTATGGAGGCAACTGACAGATCAATATACAAAAGCATTTTCTAGGAGACAGAGCTACCCCAATAATGGACTAGAGAAGGTGGTTTGTCCCTGGGAGTATTCAATTCAAGCAGAGGCTGGATAACTATGTGACAGTGATGTTGAAGAGGAAATTAATATATCAGGTGTAGGTTGGAATAGTTGAACCCTAAGGCCCTCTAGCTAATACATCCATCCATGTTTCGGAGAAATGAATGATAATTTCAAGGCATGTAATCAGTGGGGGAGATTTAAAATGCACATACACTCATATATAAATTGATATGTATATATGTATGCATGTATGTTTGCTATGTGTAAGGTCTGAATCCAAGGTGTAAATATCCAAGTTTTAAAAAGGATTGATGGTCAGGAGGGCTGCATGAAGAAGGGGAATCTAACTTCAATTCTGATTGGGATGTGAAGGTTGGGGAAGAGCTGGAACACTGCATGTTAGTCTGACCTGGTATGAACTGAGCGGGCAGGTCAGAGGTGGAAAATTGGGCAGTCTCTCCCTGTCACTGTAGTTTTGATCTTCCTGGGAGATCTGGGAGCCAAGGGAGGTGGTGGAGATGGTTCTGGTCATCACTGTCTTCCTCCCTCTAGTGTGGGGATGACCTTCGTCAAGACATGCTCACCCTGCAGATGATTCGTATCATGAGCAAGATCTGGGTCCAGGAGGGGCTGGACATGCGCATGGTGATTTTCCGCTGCTTCTCCACTGGCAGGGGGAGAGGTCAGTTGGCAGTGGGTGGGGCTGAGAACAGGCGTGGGGGAAGTCGGGGATGCCCTTTGCTTACTCCCAACACCAACTGTATGCTGCTCTGGAAACATGGAAAGGGCAAGATGATTTCATAAGAAGCAGTGGAGTGACATAAAAAAGAAGGCAGGGGAGAGAGACTTATGAAATAGAACAACCAGACATACTCTGTAGACTTTGGACCCTAATTCAGCCAAACTAACTGTAAGAAGATATTTTTTGAGACAATTTGGGAAAATATGAATATGGACTAGATTAGATGAAATTAGATTAGATGAAAGTAAAGAATGATTTTTAATTTTTGGATGTGATAATGGCATGGTGGTTTTGTCCTTGTTAGTTGTACATGAAATATTTCTGAGTGCAATAACATGTCTTGGATTTGCTTTAAAATACTCCAGCCAGGGGGAGGCAAGCAGCAGTGTTGGGTACATGAAATAAATGAAACCAGATTAGTAAATGTTGATAATTTTCAAAACTGGACAGTTGTTACATGTGAGTACACGATCCATTTATTTATTCTTATACGTATTTGAAAATTCCCCAGAATAAAAATTAAAAACAAAAAGGAGCAGCAGGCCCTGGCCAGTTGGTTCAGTGGTAGAACATTGACCCCAGTGTGTGGATGTCCTGGTTCGATTCCTGGTCAGGGCACACAGGAGAAGAGACTATCTGCTTCTCCATCCCTCCCTCTTCCCTTCTCTCTCTCTCTGTCTCTCTCTCTCTTCCCCTCCTGCAGCCATGGTTCTATTGGTTTGAGTGCATCATCCCTGGGTGCTGAGGATGGCTCCATGGAGCCTCTGCCTCAGGTGCTAAAAATAGCTTGGTTGTGAGCATGGTCCCAGGTGGGCAGATCATCGGCCCCAGGTGGGAGTTGCCGGGTGGATCCTGGTCGGGGCACATGTGAGAGTCTTTTTCTCTATCTCCCCTCCTCTCACTTGGAAAAGAATTAAAAAATATTAAATTTAAAAAAGGAGCAGCAGCTCTGAATAGGAGAGACAAGAGTCACCATGTGGAATGTGAGACCTGGGGAATGACGTCCTTTCTACCACGATCTGCTCCCCTTGTTATCAGACTGGGTCCAAATGTCCTACAGTTTAATTTACAGAGAAGCATCCGGTAAAGCGTGTGTACCACTCCCAACAGTCCCTTCTCTCTGCTCTGGAGAATGACCCCAGTGCCTCCCTTACAGGGATGGTGGAGATGATTCCTAATGCTGAGACCCTGCGCAAGATCCAGGTGGAGCACGGGGTGACCGGCTCCTTCAAGGACCGGCCCCTGGCTGACTGGCTGCAGAAGCACAACCCTGGGGAGCACGAGTACGAGAAGGTAGGCCTGGGAGTGGCAGGCAAGGCTGGGTGGGATGTGCCCGACTCTGGCACATTGCTGTGCTGCCAAGAGACCTACCTGTACATGCTCAGAGAGGACAGTTCAGCCGTGTTGGTTGACTAGTGTATCCAGATGTCTAGGGGTGAGTCAAATGATGGTAAGCTGACAGATAATCTGGTATCCAACTGGGAAACCTCCATTGAGGTCCCCTGGCAGATTGAATTTTGGAGCAGGGGGAGCAACTTTTGAGAACTTGTATATATCTCTCCTAATTGTGGATCCCATTCAGCTCTTCTGTGCCCTCTGAGGGGTTCAGGACTTTATAGAACAAGAGTTAGTTGGAATTTTTGTGAGCAGTATAGTTTAACTTCCAAGGGAATCCAAATACTGATTTATATTGATCAGTGCATTTTATCCCCAAGGAAAACCAACTTGGACAAATTATAATCAAAATATTGTTTAGGGAACATCTAATTTGATGATCTTCAATGGCCTTAAACTTTGATGTTCCTCAGGATGGAATTTCTAACCTGCTGTACTCTCTGCATTTTTCTTGTGCCAGCTCATCGTCTCTTCGTTCTTTAACTACAACCCACATGCTCATGGCTTCCAAAGCCCTTCTTACTTCCCTTCTCCAGTTGTACACACTAGAGCCACCTGCTTGCTGGACATCTCATTTGTCTTTCACCCAAATCTCAAACTCAGTGTAGACAAAACCCAGCTTTTTATCTCCTCTCTTGAAAGCGGCTTTTTGTGTGTTTCCTTTCAGTAAATGGTATGACTCTGTGCTGTCACCCAAACCAGAGCCATGGGTCTTCTTGCTGCTTCTGCTGCTGCCCCTGTGATGGGCCAAGCCCTGCTGATTTTTCTTCCCAAACAGTTCTCTAGTCCTCTTCTTTGCATGTCTTTCAGTGCTTTGCTATGTGTTCCCTGAGCAACTGGCGTGTCTCCTCCTTCCATCGCCATTCTCAGCTTGATTTCAGAGGTTGTTCTTTTTTCTTTTTTTGCATTTTTTTAAAGTGAAGACGTGCTTATGTCACTCCCTTGCTCCAAGTTCTTCAGAGGTTCCCTGTCTCCTAAAACATAAGTCCAGAATCCATAGCACTGCCACATACAGCCTTTTGTGATCCCGCTTTGCCCACCCTCCCTTCCCATCTCATAATCTACGCTGTAGCTTAAGGAGGTACTTGCATTTTCTTGATACCTTTAGATGATAGTAATCCCTTCCCCATCCTTCAAAATCCTCCCCTATACATTGCAGATTTCAAGGTCCTCTGCCCTTGGAGAGGAATAATAGATTCTTTCCTCCCTCCTACCCACCAATTGACCCACTCACCCTGTATATATTTCTACTAACGTGTTTTTCAGGTATTAAACAGCCACCATGCAGAGGCACTGTGATTGGTGCTGGAATTATTTTCTTTTAATTTATTTATTGACTTTTAGATAGAAAGGAAGGGAAAGAGAGAGCGTGATAGACAGAAACATTAGTTTCTGTATGTGCCCTCCCTGGGGATCGAACCGACAACCTTTGCGTAACAGGACACCACTCTAACCAACCGAGCTATCTGGCCAGGGCAGTGCTGGAATTATAATTATTCCCTGCCAATGTAATAAAAAGGCATAGTAATTTTGATAGATGTGTGCACAACAAGAATACACACACAGAAAAGTAACTGTGTCCTTTTAATAAGTCTCTCAAAGCTAGCTTCTCAGCTCCTCTAGCCTTTGTGCTAAGATAATGCTGGTAGTGTCTTATAATGACTTCCAGTAGGAAAGAACTAGAGATATTTGGCTCTTGACCACTTACTTATTCAGCAAAGAGAGTTCCCTACATTCTACCAGTAAAGCCCCTTAAATCAGAAGAGCTCCTCTTGTTCAATGAGACTTCTTGCCAGTAAGCAGCTAATACATTGCATAACTTAAGTGGTGGGCCTTTATTCATTTGCCCTTCGGCATACAGCTACTCTTTATTTTGTAAGTCGAAGTGGTTGCATTTAAGGTAGAAAGAATATCTATTCCGTCAGTAAGGCAGGTTGATGGAGATGAAGGTCAAGACTGGAAGTTGATGTTATACTCCTTATTGAGTGGTTTCCCTTTCATTCCTATATTCTTTCCCTTCCATTGAAAGAATCTTCTTCCAGAAGGCATATTCTATGATATCTTTACAAACTTTCTATTCTGAGTTTCCTATGTCATCAGGTTTCATTCAATAAGTAGCTGGGATGTTTCTGTGTGCAGCTAGTTTTGAAACAGGCCTTGTGAAACAGCCAAGAAGATGCTGGGAGACAAGGTCCCTAGACCCTGGGGGAGAAAAAGACTAAGCCCTGAGTGAATGGTGGTGGCAGTGGGGCTCTAGAAAGCAATGGGGAGGAGTCAGTATGAATTGGGAAGGTCTGGGAAAGAGCTGAGACTCAAGGAAGGGCTACGAAGGATGGCGGAAATTTGTAGCGGGACATAGCGGGGAGTCACACGTTCTCTATCTGGGCAGCTTTCTTCCATCTCCAACTCTGTGTATTCCTAGTTTGCTGTGATAATTGTTGCCCTCTGCTTGAGTTCTTGGGAATTCTATAAACATAACAAATGGGATTTAGAAAATTACTCATTTGTTAATTTCACTTATTTTTTACTTTCTGGAAAGACAGATAAGGTGACAGGTGTTAGCCAGATAAAGTAAGGTGGATCCAACCATTTCTCCTTCCCATCCTGCTTGAAACTAAAAAAAAAAATCTTTAAAAATAAGTAGAAATGAAACACACAAGAACAAGTAAAAAATAAAATCTCTAACACACTTTACTAACTAGAGGTGTCTGATTTTCAAGTGTAAAACACCCCTAGAACTGTTTAACTACCTCAGTTCATCTTTGGAGTGAAATGGCTTTAGTGAGATTAGCATTTGCCTAAGAACACTGGGGATGGGTGCTGTTTTGGGGACTGGGAGACAGCTAGAAGAGTTCTGAGCAGGGTCAGGAAGGGACCCTTAAGTTGGCTGTGTCAGTGTGTGCTTGAGTTAAGATAGTCACAACTGGTTGGGAAAGTTGTCCACATCAACCTTCCTGTCAGTTAAAGTCTCTACAGTCTAGGCTGGTCAAGTATGGGCTCTGGATGAGTTCATTATCTTTCTGATCTTGCTCCCTGGGAGAAAGAAAGGTGTAGAAAGAAGATGAATTTCAGATAAAGTGGTGGAGATATACATGGAAGCCTTCTACCTTCTCATACATCGGAAGATACAAGAGACTATTCTGTGTGTATCAATGTGCATGTTGGTCTGTGATGAAAGCTGAACAGGCAGATGTGAGGTGCTTTTGGGGCTCAAAAGAGAGGCCAGAGCTAGCGGATGTCATTCTGGCTGTGTGTCTGGAATCCTTCTAAGCCAACTTTATGCCCTCTCCTCCCACTTCTCTTCTCTCCTCCCAGGCTGTGGAGAACTTTATCTATTCCTGTGCTGGCTGCTGCGTGGCCACATATGTTCTGGGCATCTGTGACCGACACAATGACAACATCATGCTCAAGACAACTGGCCATATGTTCCACATAGATTTCGGCCGCTTCTTGGGCCATGCCCAGATGTTTGGCAACATCAAGCGGTAAGTGGTCTTAAGTAGTCTCCTGAAGCAGGGATGTGTGTGTAGGACAGGGGTATCAGCAGAAATGGTTCAGAGCTGGGACACAAGCCCATGATGGGAGGGGCTACACTTCAAAGGGTAGCCTTTGGGCTGAGCAGCTTTGCAGAAGAGATGACTGAGAAAGAGGTCAAGTCCTTTCAGGACCTTGCAGAAGTCTGGACCAGCTGTTCCCTCTTTGCTGAGGACTAAGCAAAGATAAATGAGCTTAAACTGCAGCAAAGGAAATACAATTAGATATCCAGGGAAAAAATCCTGTTAGCTTACAGATAAGAAACCAATGAAGTATATCTCTGGGGACATTTTAGGATTAAGGTAGAAAAAGAAAACAGAGAGCCCCATCTGTCCAGGTTTGCATAAGTAATGAGGGTGAGGGGAACCATCCCTGATATAGCCCCCAAGGTGGGTTTCGTTCTCCATGTTAACCTTCTACCTGTATGTTCCCCTTGGCCCAGGGACCGTGCCCCCTTTGTCTTCACCTCAGACATGGCGTATGTCATCAACGGGGGTGACAAGCCTTCCAGCCGCTTCCATGATTTTGTTGACCTTTGCTGCCAAGCCTACAACCTCATTCGCAAGCACACCCACCTCTTCCTTAACCTTCTGGGCCTGGTGAGGAGCTCTGTTCCTTTTTAAACCCCTTCTTTTTATCATCTGGCACTATCTTTGAGACTCTCCTATCTTGCTTCAAAGGATTCCTGGAGATCTACTCTTCTGAGCTCTAGATAAAGTCAGGGCCCAGACTACCTGGTACAATGGTGTCAGTGCGAGCCTCCTAGAAGTATGAGAAGAAAAGCGTAGCTAGCTGTGAAAATCTTGCCTGATGGTGGAGAAGAAGCAAGAATTCCTGGTTGTTATAAGTGCTCTCTCTTCCTTTACTCTCCTTCCAGATGTTGTCCTGTGGGATCCCCGAGCTCTCAGATCTGGAGGACCTCAAGTATGTGTACGATGCCCTGAGGCCTCAGGACACAGAGGCCAATGCCACTACGTACTTTACTAGGTAACAACCTGAGTACAAAACCTGCTGCCCACATAGAGTAATTAATTTCCAGGCAGCCTGCTTGGGAGGAGCAGGGCTAGGGAAAATGGAAAAGGCTTAGCTCATGTGGTAGAGCCAAGAGCTGACAATGTGGGTGTGCTGTCCTGACTTTGCCTCTGACCTAAGTAAATTACTTCAGATCTTTCAGATTCAGTTTCACATCTGCACGTTGGTGCTAACCTTTGTTTATAGAGGTACTGCAGTCTGCTCTTACTTGCATTCTCACCAGATCTTGGTCAAATAATTTATGAGGCAAGTGTGAATTTTTAGTGATTTTTAGCCCTCTGGATCAAAACCCTTTGTCAAAACATGTATTTTATGGTTTCATTTTCCCATATTTGACAACGTTTTTAGGCACACTGTGTGTAATGGCAGGGGAATATCTATGTATGAATGTCTACAGTTTTTTTTCCACGTAGATGATATCTCCATATTATTGTGCACTCTTTTTAGAACTTTGCAAACTAAATTTTTTTTCTGTTGGTCTAACACAGAACCTTTCCATTTGAACTGAAACCTCTAGATTGAGTGCATGGTGAGGTTTCATGGTACTGAACCTTGGAGTTCTGTTTGACAGTAATATTTAGATATTTACATGGTGACCCTAGGTGGAATCCTTAATACCATCCTCTTGGTTTAACTGTCTTTGGCTTAGGAGGGCAGCAAGGGGAAATAAGACCCCAGGATTCTCTGGAATAAATGACATGTAGATAATTGTGTGCCAGTCAAGTGCTCTCTGAGGATATTATTACACGGGGAAAATGATTTGATGTGAGTTAAGTGTCAGGTGTCAGGGGATATTCCTTGAGATAGCTTTGACCAGGCAGAGGGTCCGTGGGTCCATGGTGACATCTTCTTTCCATCTTCTTGCACCAACAGGTTGATTGAGTCCAGTCTGGGCAGTGTAGCCACTAAGCTCAATTTTTTCATCCATAACCTGGCTCAGATGAAGTTCACAGGCTCAGACGACCGGTTGACCCTGTCCTTTGCTCCCCGCACACATACTCTTCAGCGCTCTGGCCGCCTCAGCAATGTCTTTCTCTGCCGCCAGGAGAAGGTCTTCTACCCCAACAAGACCTATGTATGTGTCTTCTCCAGTCTGATCCTCTCTTGCTCCCCAGTGCCCCCCGCTTAGTGGGTTCTGTTCTTCACATCCACATAGTGGGCAGTGGGCACTGGAGTCACTGAGCATCCTGTACTGGTAGCAGTCACAGACCATGCCCCTCTCCCTGGCCCAAGTGGCCTGCCTGGAATCAGGGAGCTGAATTAGATGGTTACTCCAAGTCAAGGGTCTTATGAAACGTGCAGGAAATAGTGTGTTTTCAGATTCCTGCATATGTAGATAGGAATATCATCATCTCCACTGGATACACTTTTGCCCTCTTTTGGAAAGTGGATCCCGCTAATACACACACACACACACACACACACACACACACACACACACACTTCAGTTACCTCCTCCCTTCACTGGGTGTGGCGGGTGTGGCGGGTGAGGCGGCTGTGGCAGATGTTCTCTAAGACTTGAACCTTTGCAGATTTATGTGGTAAAGGTGATGCGAGAGAATGTTCACGAGGCCACTTACATCCAGCGGACGTTTGAGGAGTTCCAGGAGTTACATAATAAGCTGCGGCTGCTCTTCCCTTCTTCTCTCTTGCCCAGGTAGCTGCCCCCTTTACTCTCTGCCAGAGGGAGGAGGAATGGGTGGGGGTTGGGCAAGATTGCAAGAGGTAGAAACTCTTCTTTGAGAGTAACGACCGACAGTAGGCACTTGGTTTTCCTGGCCTGGTAATGAGTTTGATAACAAGTGCTCCCCCTGCTGGCCAAGCTGTCCTTGAAAATAAGGTGGGGCTCACCTGCTGGAAGGAGAGAAAATTCGGTCTAAAGGTAGGGGATTTACTAAACCTAAAGATGTTTTAAGACTTCTGATCTTTTAAAGAGTAAAAGTATTTTTCAAATATATGAACGGAAGGTGGTATATACAATATTATGAAGCCTTAAAAATAGAAAATTCTGGCACAGGCTACAACGTGGTTAAACCTTGAGGACATTATGCTCAGTGAAATAAACCATTCACAGAAAGACAAATACTGTGTGATATTCTACTTATATTAAGTACTTAGAGTAGTAAAATTCATAGAGACAAAAAGTGAGATAGTGGTTTTGGAGGCCTGTGGTGGGAGGGCAACATGAAGAGTTGTTTAATGGGTAGAATTTCAGTTTTGCAAGATGAAAAGAGTTATGGAAATTGTCATGAAGTACTTCGTGATGAACTTTACACTTAAAAATGGTTACATGGTAGCCTGACCTGTGGTGGTGCAGTGGATAAAGCGTCGACCTGGGAACACTGAGGTTGCCAGTTCAAAACTGGTCTGGTCAAGGCACATATGGGAGTTGAGCTTCCAGCTCCTCCCCTCTTTCTCTCACTTTCTCTCTCTCTCTCTCACTCTGTGTCTCCTCTCTAAAACGAATAAAAAAAAATGGTTACATGGTAAATTTTGTGAAGTATATTTCACCATAGACTTTTAAAAATGATTTTTACCTTGGTAGGGAAAACAGGGGGCACCAAAGCCCCTGAGACACTTCTAGGGACCCATAGGACTCTCCCCAAAAGTTTGGCTTTCTTGGCTGGGGTCTGTGGAACCATCCGGTTGCATCCTGGGCACAGACATGGGGAGCTGCAGGAGGAATGAAGTGGGTAGGGGGTGGGGTGGGGGGGAGTGGGGTTCTTGGGAAGGGAGACAGCTGAGAAATGTGGGTCATTGCACTGATAATGCAAATGTGACAAAAGCCTGTTGCCTCTTAACTTTCTCTCCCCACCTCCCCTCTTGCGTTCCCCTTCCCTATTGCCGCCCTAGCTTCCCCAGTCGCTTCACGATTGGTCGCCCGAGGGGAGAGGCCGGGGCCCAGCGGCGGAGGGACGAGTTAAATGGCTACATCTGGCATCTGATCCACGCCACCCCGGAGGTGGCCGAGGTGGGTGGGGTATCTTCTAGCTGTTGGGCTCCGCTGCGGGGTGTGTGGATGCTGCAGAAGGGTGGGGAGCCCGCTGGCCATCAGGAAGGGCACTGGGCTCTCCGGGTCTGTCGGACCGCAGTGAAGGAGCAGGAGGAGTCGGACCCGTATCCTCCGGGGTCCGCGCGGGAACCAATGAAATGGATACAGCTGCACAAGGTGTGTAGAGTCAGATGCGATCCTAGAGGGCTTCGGGAGATCAAAACTTGAAGGAACGAGTTCCTGGGGAAAAGGAGTATTTTGATCAGGTTGTGTGTATATCTGTTACTGGACCGAAGCGGTCTGAATGCTCTGTACTTGCCAGCCAAAAGACAACTTCGAGATGACACACGGGGATTGTTCCCAGAGCAGTGTGTCCCAGAATAAAGTGTCTAATTCATCTTTTTTTTAGGGGAAATCATGCATGAATATCAAGGCAGACTTCAGCATTCCATGGATAGGTGGGGACATTTCAGGGTACGCGCAGTCAGGAAACAGTTATACATGAGCCGCATGTTCAAAAATGGCAGAAAGTCTCCAGTCCTGGGTAGAGATTTTAGAATTATAATGAGGAAATAACGAGAAAAGTTCAGAGGAGGTCACTGGAGGTCCTTCAGCCTTCTCCAGCTGTCTCAGGTGGTTTCAGCTGGTTCACCTAGTCCTGCAAAACATCCCAGACTTGTTCCTGAAAAACAGTTATAGCAGTGAAACTTTCATCATATTACAAGTTGTGTTACACAAACGTTATACATTTTAGAGTGATCTACGTGGGGTTACAGATTAATCAAGGCAAAATTATAAATTCTAAACAAAGGTTAATCTGTGTTAGATTACATGCTGGGCTACATGTATAGGTTAGGTTACATATCCACTGTTAAAGAACAAAAATTCAACAAGTACATTGGTATTATTGAAGACTGATGAATTGGGCAGCATCCTGTCTAGTAAATAGAGAGTTGTTTTGAGAAGTGGTACAGAATGGAAGGTTTTTCTAGGTTGAAACTGGGTGGTACAAGAAAAGAAAGGATTGTTTCAGGTAAGGGCAACTTGGGGGGGGGCACTGCAGTGGTCTTACCCCACTGATTACCTCACTAGTGTTGATCAGGAAATTCTAGAATGATTGGTTCACATTCCTGAGCTTCTACCTCCTTTTTAGTTAATAAAGGCTGAAGCTTTTTATTTTTTAAAAAAATGCATTTGAGTCATTTTCCCCCTTAAACCTGCTATTTCTTAACATTTAAGTGTATTTTGAAACAACTAGTATTATAATTATAATTTGTTTTTATAATAACTTGTAAAATATAGCCATCAGACCCATCACCCTAACAAATCATCTAGCCATTTCCATTTATCCCTCTTATTTGTCCATATGTAAATGTGACTATAAAGTTTCATAATAGTTGTAGCTTAAATATGACTATATTCATTTTTTTCACTTAGCATTTATAGTAAACATAACTTTAAACATCTGTACCAAATTAATACATACACTTTAAATACCATTATCTCCTTAACTATTTGCTTCATGAAAGATACTTAGATTATGTACATTTTTTCCCTACCGTTAATGCTAGAATGGATATTTTCACGACCTCTGTTTTTGTTTTTCCTAGTTATTTAGGAAGCATTCTCCAGAGCAGGATTCATGGTCTTTGTCCAAGGCTGGCTCAGGCATTTACATGCTTGATGTGGGGCGGGGTGGGGGGGAGGTAGGGGGGTGTATCCACAGGGGAGGGAGTGGGAGAAAAGAACAGGCTGCTTTTTGATCTGATGTGGCCTAGTTTAATTTGTTTTTCTTTTTCTTTTTAAAGAAACTTTTATCATGAGAACTTCCAAACATACAGAAAAACAGTATAATGAGTGCATATATATATTTTCTTTAAGCAGTTAGTAATTTGCTATATCTATTATTCTATAAAGTATTTTAAAATAAATCATAGATATATGACATTCTACCCCTAATTACTTACTATTTACCTCTAAAAATAGAGATATTCTTACATAATTACAATGTCATTATATCATTCAATATATAGCCATTATTTAAAATTTTCCTCTGATCCCTCAAATTCTTTATATAGTTGGTTTGTTTGAGCCATGATCCAAACAAGAACTGCATATTACACTTGCTTGTTATGTTTCATAAGTCTCTTTTAATCTGAAACATTCTCCCCTTTTTATTGGGCCATTGTCTTGTTGAAGAATGACCCTGTTTTCTGATTCCATTCCAGTGTGATTTGGTGTATACCTTCTTCCACCCCCTGCCCCGGGATGAGAAGGCTGTGGGCATCAGCCCAGCTCCCAAGTCCTCAGGTACAGTGCCTTCTCTGTGACATTTCTGTAATCCCTCTGAACCATTCTCAAGGGTAACTTCTGCCCCCACCTCTTTCCAGTTCTCTTTTCTTGACTTGTCGCTGTTCTTTTGCTTACTTGCTAGAGAATCTTGTTTCCTACTCAGGCTGTAGGGTGTGTTGCTCCTTGTGCAGGTTCCCTAGGGACTGGATATTCACTTGGTGATTACACATGTTGGATAGACCCATCCAACCCAACTCTAAATCATGTTCACAGATGCTACTTGGCAGATCTCCCAGGGGTGTCAGAAACCTGACATGCAGATACTTTGGGTAGAGAGATCAGAGGAAAATAACGTCTGCCTGGCACCAGATGCAAACAGGGCTGGCCTCATGACCTTTCTTGGTTTCCTTTGTCCCTACAGATGGCTCTTGGGCCCATCCAGTTGAGAAGGTGGGAGGGGAAGTGAAACTGTCCATCTCCTACAAAAACAATAAACTCTTCATCATGGTGATGCATATTCGGGGCTTGGTAAGTGCCTGTATGGTCCTCATTTGATTCTTTTTTTTTTTTTTTTTTAAGGATTTTCTTTTTAATATTTTTAAAATTATTTTATTTATTGATTCTTTTTTTTTTTTTTTAGAAAAGAGAGACAGAGAGATAGACAGATAGATAGATAGAGAGAGAGAAAGAGAGAAGGGAGGAGGAGCAAGAAGCATCAACTCCCATATGTACCTTGACCAGGCAAGCCCAGGGTTTTTAACTGGCGACCTCAGTGTTCCAGGTCAACGCTTGATCCACTGTGCCACCAGAGGTCAGGCACCTCATTTGACTCTTTATCTTTCTTCAGGTAAGACTTTGTTCTGACTGGTCAGACCTTCTTTGTCCCTGTTTCATGAGAGTAACCACAAGGTTGCTGGGTACCCAGCAATTGGCCTGCTACTATGCCAGACCTAGGATGTGACCAAGCAATACTAGACACAGCTTCTTACCACCTGTGGTGTCTGGCAAGTAGCCTAAGTACTCTGAGCCTTGTTATAATAAAGATAGTGATAGTGTCTACCTCCTAGAGTTGTTTTGGGCATTAAATGAGATAATGTATGTAGAACACTTAACAGAATAGTTGGTGTTATTATGGTAATTATGATGATAAGAGAGGCCCAAGGGTTGGTTGTTTTTTACCTGATTTTAGAGATAGTGCAGCCACTTGACCACCTTGGAGCATAATCAAGGCAGTATATAATTACTAAATTTTTTGGTATGATTTTAAGAACATTGTGGGTAGAAGGAGAAGGGAATTTTTATTAAATATTTGCAATATGCTGGACTTTTGTAGGTTGGCATTGGTATGTGGCAGAAGGAAATGAGCTTTGGAATGAGAGAAACTTGGGTTTCATTCTTACAACATCATTCATTCATTTATTCATTCAGCAAAATTTCGTCTAGTGCTTACTGTGAATCAGGCACTGATACATTAGGTCTGGGTACAGCATATACAAAACAATTCTTTCCCTCAGGGAGCTTACATTCCAGTAGGAAAAGACAGACAGACAAATATATGGCAGGTGCTCCAGTGAGAAATAATACAGGCGTGGAATGAGAGTAGTATCAGTTTTGCATAGAGTGGTCAGGAAAGCCCTCAATGATGAGGAGGTATTTGAGCAAAGATGGTAGGAGTGAGGAGATGGGACATGCATATATATCTGAAGGAGGACTTTTGAAACTGAGGATCCAGTTAGATCCGAAAGCCAGGAACCTGCCTGTGGTGTGTAGGAAACTACAAGGGGCCTTTATGACTGAAGCCTATAGAAAAAAGGAGATGATAGGGGTTGAAGAGGTTGGGGAGGGTACAGCTCACTAGAGGGCCTTGTCAGGACTGTGGCTTTTACCCTGAGTGAGATGGGAATCATTGGAGGGTTTTGAGAGAGGCATGTAAACCAAAATTAATTTTAGACTCTAATAAAGATTAAAAAAAACCCCACACATTTATTTAAACAAAAAGAACTGCTACCAGGGAGAGACAAATTCAGGTAGCAATCTAAATTATGTTCCATCATGACAAAGGGGGACATCTTTTATATAGAAAGGTCCTGCATAAATTCCCAATTTTATGCAAATGAGATTTCCAACTTGTTCAGTTCTGATTAGTCATTATGGAGCAGTTCTGATTGGATGGGGCAGGTCTTAGTCCGTTTGTCAAAAAATGAAGTTAGCAACTCCCTTATAATAGTGACTCAGCTGGTATAAACAGGCAGGGCATAGTGCAGTAAGCTGAGAGTTCAGTCTGAGGTTCTTCCTAGTATACGGAGTAAGTGAGAAGCCCTGTCAGCAAAGGGCCTTTAGGCTTTTATTCATAAAATATGGGCCCATTCAGCAGATAAATTCCTTCTTGGGCTTTACATCAGATGAATCTTTCTTCTCGAGGTTCACAGGCATAAGATCTAACTTAAGATTTTAAAGGATCTGACTGGATAAGTCACTAATTGGTTGACCTTGAGCAAGGAACTTAATCTCCCTGATTCATTTTTCCACCTCTTTGGGGGCTACTTAGATAAAATAACAACATAGACAATAGGCTAGGCAGAGAGATATCTGGGGATATGATGGTTCATTCAGAAGAGGCCAAGTATGCCATGCCATGAGAATTTGTATAAAAAGTATAGTCTGGAGGCCTGACCTGTGGTGGCATAGTGGATAAAGTGTTGACCTGGAAAAGCTAAGGTCTCTTGTTCAAAACCCCGGGCTTGCCTGGTCAAGGCACATGGGAGTTGATGCTTCCTGCTCCTCCCCACATCATTCTCTCTCTCTCTCTCTTTAAAAGTTAATAATAATTTTAAATATATAGGCTGGATATAATAGGCAATCTGATTAATGTTTTAGTAGGACACATAACATTATGGTAGTAGACATTTTTATCAGAATGGAGCAAGATGGGAAGCAATCAAATAAACTACGATGCATTGCAAGAAGCCAGGTATGGAAGATGAGAGTCTGGATCCGGGTGTGACCACAGGAATAGTGATAAAGAGACATATAAGAATACTCATCTTTTCTGTTTTGTTTTGTTTTCCGTTTTCTTTGTAGCAACAGCTCCAGGATGGGAATGACCCTGACCCCTATGTGAAGATTTACCTCCTTCCTGATCCTCAGAAAACCACTAAGAAGAAAACCAAAGTGGCCCGGAAAACCTGCAACCCAACCTACAATGAAATGGTGTGTGGGGAAGGTGCTGGGGTAGAGCAGGGGTTTGTAATTAAAGTTGTATTGGAGCCTGACCTGGGGTGGCACAGTGGATAAAGCGTCGACCTGGGAACACTGAGGTCGCCAGTTCAAAACCCTGCACTGGTCTGGTCAAGGCACATATGGGAGTTGATGCTTCCAGCTCCTCCCCCCTTTCTCTCTTTCTCTCTCTCTCTCTGTGTCTCCTCTCTAAAATGAATAAAATAAAATAAAAAAAAAAAAATTAAAGTTGTATTGGAACATGGCCACACTGATTCCTTTAAGTATTGTCTGTGGCTGCTCTCATGTTGCAGTCGCAGGGTTGAGTAGTTGTGACATAGACCAGACTAGATGACCTGGAAAGCCATGTTCCCTATCTTGCCCTTTACATGCAAATTTTGCCGACTCTCAGGGTTGGGGTTCCACATCTGGGGCATGGCCTGGACACTGTCCTGTGGGGAGGGATCCTTCTGACTCTTTGCTGATAATGGGCAGTGGCTCTAATTAAAAAGGCCCTCGCAAAGAGCAAAGTTCTTGAAGGCTTCCTTTGGGTTGTGTGTGCCTTCTGTATTTTCTTGGATTCTGGTTGGGGAGATACAGTGGTGTTAGCCTCAGTGGATCACATGACCACAGACTTATGCATCACCCTCTTCCTCATTCTGTCTTTCTCCCCTTCCCTCTTCTCAATGTCTGCGTTTACAGCTGGTGTATGATGGGATCCCCAAGGGAGACCTGCAGCAGCGGGAGCTACAGCTGAGTGTGCTGAGTGAACAAGGATTCTGGGAGAATATTCTCCTTGGCGAGGTGCACATTTGCCTGCGAGAGCTGGACCTGGCCCAGGAGAAGACTGGCTGGTTTGCACTAGGATCTCGAAGTCATGAGACCTCATGAGCCCAGCAGAGCCCCGGCTCAGGGCCCCAGGCTGGTGGTGCTACGGGAGAGAACTCTCCCTGCTTGACGTGTCTTTTCCTTGTGAAGAGTCAGGGTCCTTGGTGGGCCTCCCTGCTGTCCGGATGGATGAGCCTCTGTGATAGGAGGCAGGGAGGGTAAGAGGGTCTCTGCCCTCCCCTTCTCTGCAGACTGAATTTGAGTTGGTTGTAATGAGCAGCCCCATGGAGGCTGTGAGGTTGCAGCAAAGTTTTAAGTTTACCTTGTGTCAAGGGAGCAATGCCTGGTTTGGGGTGTGTGGGTGGGCTGTATGAAGTAGCATTTTGGGGAGGGTGGGTGGATATCTTTATTTTTATTTTTAAAAAATGAAATAGTAATGTTGTCCTAACTGGACAGGAAGTCTTGTGAGAAGGGACTTACATATGCTTCAGAAGTCAAAAAGAGGAAGACTATTTGGACTTTTTGTATGATTACGGTTCTTATTGGACTTCCCCTAAGTTTGTATTTTTTGTTTTTCTCTCTATAGGAATTACTTGGGGAGGGGCCCAGTGGGTCCTCGGTTAGAGCCCTCCCTCTCTAAGGGCAGGTCGGGGAGAGGCAGGAAGGGCTGTGTGTGTGGACTGAGGCCTGTATTGCTGGGCCTTTATGATTTTGCCTCCAAAGGAGAGCGATGTGATGCCTGTGTGTGTGTAAGGAAGGGCCTTTCTTATGGGGTTCCACAAAGGACCTGTATTCAGGGACCTGCGCTCTTTTGGGGGGAGTTTTTCCTCACATCTTTCCCTACTTTGCTAGGACTCGGCCTGAATACGTCTTCTACCCCTGCGTTCTCTTGCCCTTCGGGGGGGCCATCTGGTCCCTGTGAATACGCAGGGGCTGCTCCCCCAAAGGTCTCTCCTTTCATTTTGCTCTGTGGGATAAAATGCTTCCTCAGCCCTTGATTGTGTTTCACCCAAGGGCCTCTGGCCCTGGGAAGGGGCCTCAAGGCTGTAGATGCCAGGCGGCTGCCTGCTGGGCAGGTCTGGGAAGCCTTGCCCATAACCCACCACTCCTTTTGTGCTGTTTCTCTCCCAAACTCCATTTTGGTCATGTTTTTAATAAGAATTCTCATTCTATGGGGCCATAAACCTATTTAGTCTGGAGCCAAAGGGGATGCCTTATCTGAAGGAAAGGAGTGTGGGATCCCACCACAACTTATTTTTTTCCCAGTGGTTTACTTTGCTCTCCAGGAGGCTGATTGGAGTGTTGAGTGATCCCCTGGAGCTGGGTGGAAGGGACTGGTTCTCTTATCTCCTAATACTCCTCATTTCCTACCATTTGGATTTGAAATTCACTTTTGCGCCTTACTCCAAAGGGTCTTCTTCCTTGAAAAAAAGAGGGAGAAACAAAAAAAGAGGGAGAGACTTTGAGTTTGACATTAATGTTTTAAACTAGAATTGGCTGGATGTGCCTAATGATTGGGGAACAGAGTTAATGGGGGATACTTGGTAGAACTGTCTGTCCCTCCTCAGCCTCCTCCTCAGCTCCAAGGATCAGAAATTCTCCCTTTTGCTGACTCATTCCATAACTGGAGAAAGAAGCTCCATTCATTGAAGCCATAAGGCAGCAAGGAAGTTTCAACTTTTCTTTAAAATGAAAAATGCCAAGGATAAAGCTGGCTGCTGTGGGGAGGGTCTAGGGAAGTGGGGAACAGGAGTGGACTTCTCCAGATGAATGGACCATAGATCTGTTACTGGCTTTTTGTCTATAGCTCATTTTATTTTGACCCCCTATGCCCTTGATTTAAAGAGGTCTGTGTATTGTACCCACTTTCCAGATGTCCTTGTATCTCCTACTTTCTCTGGAATTGTATTTTCTAATAAATGACATTTGAGAAAAACAAAACTATTGTTTTCAAGGCTGCTTGACGTTTAAATGTTTAGATGGAAACATCTGGTGTACAGGAGGAAAATAATACCAATGGTTTATAAACGGTAACTTTTATATGTGCTGGTGCAGTGCATTAGATGTTTTACATTCGTCAGCTAAATATGGCCTCACAACTTGATATGACTGGTGAGTATTATAAGCCCCATTTTACATATGAGGAAACTGAGCTCACTGGGCCTAAGGACACTGCCAGTCAGTCTTGGTTCTGGAATTTGAATGCAAGTTTATTTGACTTTAAATCTTTTGCTATTCCTCCTTGGCCATGTTAAATAGTCCCTTAAATTGGTATAATATGTTCGTTTTCAGAGTATTTTTAACATATATGATGTCATTTCTCATAACAACTATCCTGGAAAGTAGATATGGCTCATTCATTCATTCTGTAGCCAGACATTTATGATGCTTACCAGTGCTACCTAGTTCACCTAGCATGCCTCCTTTCACAGACATATAGGCTTTGAGTTGTGCACTGGATCCTGTACCGGGTACCAGGCTGAGGGTTAAAAGTTAAATTAAGACAATCCTCTACATTAGAAAGTTCACCGCCTAGTGACTTAACCAACCTCATTTTTTTTCTTTTTTTTTTTTACAGGGACAGAGAGAGGGATAGATAGGGACAGACAGACAGGAATGGAGAGAGGTGAGAAGCATCAATCATTAGTTTTTCGTTACCATTGCGACACCATAGTTGTTCATTGATTGCTTTCTCACATGTGCCTTGACCGCGGGCCTTAAGCAGACCGAGCAACCCCTTGCTGGAGGCAGCAACCTTGGGTCCAAGCTGACGAGCTTTCGCTCAAGCCAGATGGCCTGCGCTCAAGCTGGCGAGCTCGGGGTCTCGAACCTGGGTCCTCTGCGTACCAGTCTGATGGTCTATCCACTGCGCCACTGCCTGGTCAGGCTAACCAACCTCATTTTTATGAGAGAATAACCTCTGCATTGCTTTGCTTTGTGACTATTAAGTTGTGAGAGCAGAGCTCTAGCCCAGAGTTATACCCTCCCCCCCAAATGGAAGACAAAGGTAATGTGATCTTTGTTCAAGCATTTTACTCAGAAGTTTTCATAACTTTCCAGTGGGAGTCATATTTCATGCTGGGAAATTTGTGGAGCTTCCAGGGGCTTTTGGCAGTAAATAGTAGGAAGTATCACCTGCTCTGGTTCTAAGTGGTTTTAAGGTGTCACTGCAGTGCTGAACAGGACCCAGTGGACCTTTTAAAGTTAGAACTTGATTGTGGCAAGAGTCTTAGTTGAAGGAAGTTTCTTAACCAAATGAGGTAGAAATTTGAACCACCCTGAAAGAGTGGGAATGGGTGAGTTGGGGAGTGGGGAACGGGGTTGCCCGGGGAGGAGAGAAGTATAGCCCTGGAGCCTGACCAGTGTTGGCACAGTGAATAGAATGTCAACCTGGGATGCTGAGGACCCAGGTTTGAAACCCTGAGGTTGCTGGCTTGAGTGCAGGCTCATCTGGCTTGAGCACGGGCTCACCAGCTTGAGTGCAGGGACCCGGCTTGAGCATGGGATCATAACATGACCCCATGGTCACTGGCTTGAACCTAAAGGTGGCTGGCTTGAGCAAGGGCTCACTGGCTCTGCTGGAGCTCCCCAGTCAAGGCAGATATGAGAAGCAATCAGTAAACAACTAAAGTACTGCAACTACAAGTTGATGCTTCTCATCTCTCTCCCTTCCCCTCTCTTGCTTTTAAATAAATAAATAAATAAATAAACAAATAAGCCCTGGAGGCTGGGTTCTCTGAGTTCAAAGAGAGGTGACAAAAATGAAGTAACCCACCTTGCTGGGATTTGGGAGGCAAAAATTGTATTGGATTTGAAAGGTTGAATGTGAGGCAGCATTGTAAGCTGTGAGGTGAGTGTGGCTGGGACTTATGTGAGGTGTCTGCTCAATGAGCAACATTGCCAGCCTTCTCTGGGTCAGAGTCTATGGCTACTGAGATGTCAAAGGTCTGGGTCCTGTCCTCCAGAGTCCAGTCCAGCTAGGGAGGCAGACATTGGCACAAGTAATTGCAGTGCAGTGTCTCAGGGACAAAGTGGAAATGGGAGAGGTTAGTCTGGAGTTTAGATAAAGAAGTGTAAAGCCAGTAGGCACGGCCACCATCGTAGCCACCTGGCCAATACAGGGTCGCATTTGATTCGGACAGACGGTAATGAAACAACAGAGCCATGAACTGGTGGGTCATTAGCTTTAATCCCAGCTTGCACCCGGAGAGCAAGAAATACACACAGTGGGAAAATTTTCCATTCAGGGCTCCCAAAGCCACTGACTTATCTGAGTTTCCTAGGATCAAAGGTTTGTACCTCACCAGCCTTATTCACCTCTGTTCCCCATCTCCTTCTTTCTGCACAAACTGGCTTCTCCTTCAGCACTGCTTCTTGTCTCCTCCACATGGCCTTTCTCTGCTCTCCTCCCTAATGCTAATCTCAGGAACCTAGATAGAGCAAGCTCCTGGTCTTCCCCATTTTATAGTGTAGAAATCCAAACCTTTAATCCAATATACAAACAAGGAAGTCTCTGATACAAAGTCACTTATCTAAGGCATAAATGGGAGGATTCCTCGTAAGAGTGCACCACCCCACATCATGCAACAGTCAAGGGTGTGGGGGAAAGCTTAGGCTTAAAACTAAGCCTTAGGCTATAACGGCCCTGCCTGCTTACAGCCTGTCCCCCATACCCAATGCAAACTATAAGCAAGCAAACATATATATCATATTTACAAACTTATTTGACCAACAGGAAGCCATCCGCACTTACGTGGCATTTAATGTCATTGAATAGAGGAGCCCACTTAGATTAGAGAGGCTAGGGGGAAAAAGATGTGGGTGGACTGAGCTCTGAAGCCGGCCAACATTTAGCGGAGGAGGAGGAGCCACTAAAACTAAGGAAACCAAGAGATTGGTATCATAGGAGCCTAAAGATAATAAGTATTGTCAATATCCTAGGGCTGCCATAACAAAGTTTCCTAGACTGTGTGACTTAAACAACAGAAGTTTCTTTTTTCACAGTTCTGGAGGCTGGATGTCCAAGATCAAGGTGTTGTCAGGGTTGATTCCTTCTGGTTTTTGAGGCAGATCTGTTCGATGTCTATAGGTTCTGATGGTTTGCTGGCAATTTTTGGCATTTCTGGCTTGTAGATGCATCACCCCAGTCTCTGCCTTCCTGTTCATGTGGTGTTCTCCCTGTGTGTGCATGTCTATGTCCAGATTTTTCCCTTTGTATAAGGATATAGTCATACTGGATTAGGGCCCACCCTATGACCTCATTTTAACTTGCAAAGAGCTTATTTACAAATAAGGTCACATACACAGGTCCTGTAATTAGGGGATTAGGACTTCAACATCTTTTAGGGAAGTACAATTCAACCCATGACAAAGAACTATTTGGCAAAATGTTCTTGGTAACTTGGATAAAATCTATTTGAATGAATAAAAGGAATAAAACCACATTGGGCCTGACCAGGCAGTGGCACAGTGGATAGAGTGTCGGACTGGGATGCGGAAGACCCAGGTTTGAGACCCCGAGCTCGCCAGCTTGAGCACGGGCCCATCTGGCTTGAGCAAAAGCTCACCAGCTTGGACCCTAGGTTGCTGGCTCCAGCAACAGGGTGGCTTGGTCTGCTGAAGGCCCGCGGTCAAGGCACATGTGAGAAAGCAATCAATGAACAACTAAGGTGTTGCCACGGCAACAAAAAACTAATGATTGATGCTTCTCACCTCTCTCCACTCCTGTCTGTCTGTCCCTATCTATCCCTTTCTCTGACTCTCTCTATCCCTGTACAAACAAACAAACAAACAAACAAAAAACCACACTGAAGTAGGTTAAAGAGAATAAATAGATGATGAGAAAGTAGGGAATATCAGCATGGATAACTATTGAGAAATTTTGCTATAGTGATACAGAAACTTGGAGGGGTCTTGTATTTCAAGGAAGTTTATTTTTAAGGTAGGTGATGTTAACCTATGTTTTTTTTATTTTGTTTTGTATTTTTCTGAAGTGGGAAGCAGACTCCAGCATGCCCCCGACTGGGTCCACCAGGCATGCCCACTAGGGGGCAATGCTCTGCCCATCTGGGGTGTTGCTCCATTGCAACTGGAGCCATTCTAGCGCCTGAGGCAGAGGCCATGGAGCCATCCTCAGTGCCAGGGCCAACTTTGCTCCAGTGGAGCATTGGTTGTGGGAGGGGAAGAGAGAGACAGAGAGAAATGAGAGGGGGAAGGGTGGAGAAGCAGATGGTTGCTTCTCCCATGTGCCCTGGCTGAGAACTGAACCCAGAACTTCCATACGCCACACCAATGCTTTACCACTGAACCAACTGGCCAGGGCCTTAACCTATGTTAATATAAATAGTCTAGTAACTTGAGAGAGAAAATTATATGTTATAGGAAGGAAGGGATAAGGGAGGTCAAAACTTCATGGAAAGCCATAAAGAGATAGGGCCCAGTAGCTTTTTACTTGTAATGGGATCAAAGGCAGAGAGTGTGGGTCCAGATGCAGGTAGACTGATGAATTTGGTGATAGAAAGATGAGGTTATTTATGTCCAATAGCATCTATTTTCTCAATGAAGTATGAGGTGTGATCATAAATTGAGAATGCATGTTTATGAGCATGTTGGAAATATGAATAAAGAAATGTGAAACAGTGTAGAACAAGCAAAGCTACTGTGGATATGGATATCTGCAGGAATGACTGGCATTGAGGAAATCTGTGCTCACAAATGTGAAGTGTGTCAGCATAGTTGAGTGCTTTTCTCCCGCACTGAGGGTATAGGCTTAGAATAAGTGTGTAGTTGGGTTTAACTAAGGCTGGAATTTTGCCAGAGAAGAATGTTGAAGTAGGAGAAGGGCAAGAGAATGAAGGGCCTTTGTAAGGAGGTAATGTAAGTGATGGAGGATGAAGGTTTTGAGGATGAGTTACTGAATAGTGGTACCAGGGCAGTGTTTCAGAAAGATAGGAGGTGGTGTCCAGAATGTGGAATGCTTGGAAATAAGGTTTTGGAGGTGGTTTTAATTCTAAAAAACGAAGTCAAAAGCTATACACCCTTTACCTTAGGCCAAGCAAATTCATTAAAAATAAACAGAATTAACTGAGGTTTAAATTATTTTCTGCTAAAGTGCCAGTCAGCTTGCCAGTCCAAGGACTCCTTTTCTTCACCAGCATGCTCAGAGCCACAGAAACATATTATCTCTGTGTGCAGAGCTTCCCTGCCTCTGCCCTCTAGCTGATAGCAGGCTAGAGGAGGCTGGTTCACACTCTATTTACCTGTCAAGACTGACAAGGCACTCACATATTTTTTAGAGTTTTCAAATACTTGCTGGTTGCATTTTTCTCCTTTAAAAAAATAAAATTATGTATCCAATGGTGGTGAAGGAGAAGTCCATTCAAGGGAGTGTTAAGAAAATTTTTTTCAGGATTATGTAGTGTTAGTGACAAAGTTGAGGGTGGGATGCAAGATGCTTGGTCATAAGGAAAATGCTATTATTTTAAACTTTGTTACTCTTCTAGTCAACATTATGTGCCAGTCAACATGCTAGGTCAGTGGTTCCAAAACTTTTTGGTCTTAGGACCCCTTTATACTCTTAAAAACTTATTGAGGACTCCAAAGGAATTTTTGTTTATGTGGATTATATCTATTGATAGTTACTGTTTTATAACTCAAAACTGAGGTATTGAAAAATACTTATTTTAAAAGAATAAATCCATTGCATGTTAGTATAAATAACATTATGTTATGAAAAAATTATTATTCAAAACAAGTTGAAGCTTGGGCTGTGTAACTTGGTTAGATCGTAATCTGAATATGCCAAGGTTGCAGGTTCTATTCCCAGTTAGGGCACATATGAGAATCAAGCAATGAGCCTGACCAGGCGGTGGCGCAGTGGATAGAGCGTTGGACTGGGATGCGGAGGACCCAGGTCGCCAGCTTGAGCATGGGCTCATCTGGCTTGAGCAAAAAAAAAAAAGCTCACCAGCTTGGACCCAAGGCCCCTGGCTCAAGCAAGGGGTTACTCAGTCTGCTGAAGGCCCATGGTCAAGGCACATATATGAAAGCCATCAATGAACAACTAAGGTGTCGCAACGAAAAACTAATGATTGATACTTCTCATCTCTCTTTCTTCCTGTCTGTCACTATCCCTCTCTCTGACTCTCTCTCTGTCCCTGTAAAAAAAAAAAAAAAAAGAATCAAGCAATGAATGTAGGAACAAATTGATGTTTCCCTCTCTCTCTCTCTCCCCCATCTCTCTTCTCCTTTCTCTCTTTCTCTAAAACTCCACTTAAAATTTTTTAATTAAAAATACCCAAAAAGTTTAGGAAGAAGAGTGATGTGTTACATTTTTCCCCAAATGACTTCAATATCTGGCTTAATAGAAAACAGCTGGAATCTCACATCTGCTTTTGCATTTAATCTATATCATGTATCCTCTAGAATATACATGTCCACTGTACACTTATGAGAATGAGAGATAAAAGGAAAATAATAAGTTAGGATTATTATGAAAATATTTTTGACCTTGAGAATCCTCTGAAAGGGTCTTAAAATGAGATCCCCAGGGGTGCCCTGAGTGTACTTTGGGAACCACTGTGCTAGGTATTGGGACACAACCCTTAAGGAACTGAGACCATGAGGAGAGAACATTTACAGGTATGCAGTATATTACATTTTTTATAAAACAAATAGTGAATTAAGTGCTTTAAAAGAGTACAATATGGTCTGACCTGTGGTGGCACAGTGGATAAAAGTGTTGACCTGAAACGCTGAGGTTGCCAGTTCAAAAATCCCTGGTTTGCCTGGTCAAGGCACACATGGGAATTGATTCTCCCTGTTCCCCCCCACCCCTTCTCTCTTTCTCTCTCCCCCTTCGCTAAAACAAATTTTTTAAAAAAGTACAATACAATTCTGACTGGGAAGGTTAGCAAAGACTTCAAGGAATTAACATTTGAGTTGGACCTTGACATATGAATAGGTGTATAAGAGGGGAGGTGAGGACTCCCTTTGCTGAGAAACAGCATAAAGGCACAAGCAAGAGATTCCTAGAACATAACATGTATGGAGAAGTTACTGAGATGCTGGCTGGAAAAGTATAGTAGGAGGAATCTGTATAGTCTTTATTCTGTAGACAATGAGAAACAATTATTAACCGATAAATAGCAAGTATTAACCAATGTTTGTTCCTCTGTTCTATCTAGGCTTAGCTCTATGTTTAGAATTTAGTTCTCTCACCAACCTATTGAAAGAGAAATATTAGCCTCACTTTACAATCAAAGAAATTGAGGCTTCTGAGTTGTTAATGTGCACATTTGCATTTCTGTCTTATCGATTATCAAACTGACTCCTATTACTAATCCATTTTCCTCAAAGTTTTTAGGATTGAAAATCTGCTATTTCCAGAGAGATGTATAATATAAGGGGTGAAACCATAGAAACAGAAGACCTCTTAGTTTTCTAGAAAGAAGTGGCTTTTCTTTGAGCAGTACCAATGAAGCAGGAGGAGCTGCTGGCTTCTGCTGGCTTCCAAAAGCTCATAACTGCTACCTCCCCTCTGTAATAGATACTTGACTTTAGGGATGTCACTTAAAACGTTTTAGCAGGAATAAGGAAATGAACTGAGACCAAACTCACAAGAGAATCAAAGAAAACAGCTAAAGTTATCAGACAAAATATTTCAAAGAATAATGATCTGTGCTTTCTTCTTTGGATGGTGTCTCCTGTAGTTCTGGGGGCTCAGTATACAAATATGATTTGTATGCGTTGCCTGCTGGGAAGCATTAGAGATTAAACAGTTCAGGGGACTATGTTTCTTTCCTCTTCTGTGACTTCAGTTTGCCCCATTTAAAAGGGATAGTCTCATAGGGATCCACTTGAGAAATAAGAATTCACATTTTTGTGGTGGATGTATGTGAGCTGGGTGCTGAAAAACCTCAAAGCTAGATTCCAGGCAAAGATAAAGAGTGACTTAGAAATCCTAAAATCGAGGGGGCAGGAATGATTCATTTATCACTCACGATTTTTTACTCCTGTTACTATTCATTCCTGATTATTCATGTCTCAACACTGTGTTTAGAGGTGCCCTACTGCCCTACTCATTAGACTCAAATCTCAGGTGATGATCTATTCAGCACTCACCAACACTGAACGCCGATACTTGTGAAATAAGGGTGTACACTTGGGCGTGCATTAGGCCCTTAAAATGTGTCTTTTTCAAAATATACATATACTTAAGACTTCATTTATTCACTTTTTGAGAAGGGCGAAAGAGAGAGAGAGAAGAGGGGTAAGAGCAGGAAGCACCAACTCCCATATGGATCTTGACCAGACAAACCAAGTAAGCCTCGGGCTTTGAACCGGTGACCTCAGTGTCCAAGGTCGGTGCTTCATCCACTGCGCCACCACAGGTCAGGCTATTAAGTCCTTAAAAGCTCCGGGGAACTCTTGGGTTATCTGGAAATGTTCGCTATCGCCCGGGGGCGGAGCGGGGCGGGGAGAGGCGGTTTCCTAGAAAACCACGGACAGGCACGTACGCACGCGCAGTGCTCAAGCCGGGCTGATGCAACCTCCGGCACTCTACCGAGGGTAAGGAAACCGACGGGACCCAGGCCAATCAGCAGCCTCGCGAAAGAGGGCGGAAGGTCCCGCCTTCCAGGCTCTGCGAGTGACGTGGTGTCTGTGGTGAGAGGCTGGTGGCGTACAGGCCGCAGTGCTGGTTCCCATCCGGTTGCCTGGGGGTGTCGGGCCTCAGCGCTGTCCGTGCGGCCATTTTGAACTGAGTCTGTCCCCGCGTCCGCCTGCCCAGCCCTTCCGGGAGGGATCTGTGAGGGGCTTTTAACGGGACGTTTCTGGTTGAAAGTCGCGCTGCCGTCAGGAGAGGCTTCCTCCGTATGGTGTAGAGACCTCGAGCGGATTAGGACGCTTCCTCCCGTCGGGATGGGTATCGACGCCGCCGCTGCCGCGTTCTGCGCCCGCCTCTCCGGACTGTGGTCTGTTTCCGGCGGCCGAAGTCGCTGCCCTGTGTGGCTCTTCTGCTGGCTCGGGGACCGGCCAGGGGCGCCGACTCCGCCGCAAGGCGAGGCTGGGATTGTGTAGGCCTCTGCGGATCCATCTGAGCTCCAGCCGCCGACTCCGCGCACCTCGCTGAGACACTGCCAAGAGCTGGAGCGATGGAGCCGGAAGCGGACCTGCCGCGGGGACGCCCGGCGCCCCGGCCGGGCCACCTGTTCCGGCTGTCCCTTCCTTGGCGCTCGCCCCCAGGCACTGCCAGGTTCCCCACACCTCCTGCCGCAGAGCACCCCGGGGACCCCAAACCGGTTTCCCCGCCGCGGCCTGAGGCTCGGACCAGCTACTGGACGAAGCTGCTTTCTCAGCTCTTCGCCCCTCTACCCAGCCTGCTTCAGAAGCTGCTGATTTGGAGCCAGCTTTTCGGTGGGATGATTCCGACCAGATGGCTGGATTTCGCTGGAGGCTACAGCGTCCTGAGAACCCTGCGGGCTCGGGAGGAATCGGCCGCCCTCGCGGCGAATTCTCTGCGGCAGGACCCCTCGGCGGACCCAGCTGCCAGTCTTCTGAACTGGCTAGAGGAGGGGATCCACTGGCAGTGCTCACCCGCCGATCTAAAATTGGGACGGAAAGCCAGTGGAAGGGCCTTGGACCCTGTGACCCGCGCTTTTCTCCTTGAGCCGCAGCTGTGGGGAGTGGAGCTGTTGCCGTGTCGACTACAGGCCCGGCTGTTCTCTGACCCCGAACTTGGCCCTTCGTACTCCGGGCCTCGAAACATTGAGCGCTTAAGTAGTTTCAATGCTGTCTCCTATTTTCTGAAACGCCCTGACCTGGATTGCCTTCCCCGGGTAGAGTTTAGTTATCAGGCCGGCGTCGGAAGTGTCCAGCTAGCTGACTCCCCGACAGTAAGCCCAGAGGGCAGCTCTCTGTCTGAGGACCATTCTCATCCCCAGCCACTGAATGCAGAGATCAGTTACTCCTCCTGGCAGGGATGCTCACCTCTTTCTAGAGAAGGCCTGCCAGAAATTCACCATATTCGCATGAAACGGCTGGAATTCCTTCAGCCGACTAGCAAGGGGCAAGCATTACCCACTCCCGACCAAGATCATGGCTACCATAGCCTGGAGGAGGAACACAGCCTTTTCTGGAGGGATCCTAAGCCCTGCAGAGGTAGTCCGACCGAGTATGTTACCACTGCTGGAGCATTTCCTGGAATTGTCCAGGATCCCACGGAAGAAAAAATAGAATTGACTAAAGAGGTTCCTTTTGCTTTGGAAAAACAGGGCCCTTTGGAAAGCTTCCCATCCTGTGAGGCACCTATGGAAAGAGACCCTGGGGAGGACCAGATAAGTGTAGTTGACTTCTCAGACATAGAAGATGACATTCCCATTTCTGCCAGACCAGCGTGTAGTAATACATTGATAGATTATATTTTGGGAGGTGCATCCAGTGACCTTGAAACAAGTTCTGATTCCGAAGGTGAGGATTGGGATGAGGAAGCTGAGGATGATGGTTTTGATAGTGATAGCTCACTGTCAGAATCAGACCTTGAAGAAGACTCTGAAGGGCTTCACCTTTGGAACTCTTTCTGCAGTGTAGATCCTTATAATCCCCAAAACTTTACAGCAGCAATTCAGACTGCTGCCAGAATTGTTCCTGGAGACCCTTCCGACTCCTACAAGTATGATCTAGAGAATTCTCTCCAGACTGGAAGCCTTCCTGAGTCTCCTGACCATAATTCTGGGGAGGAAGAGGACTGGGAATCTAGTGCAGATGAAGCAGCAAGTCTCAAACTATGGAACTCTTTTTGTAATTCGGATGACCCCTACAACCTTTTAAATTTTAAGGCTCCTTTTCAAACATCAGGGAAAAACTGGAAAGGCTGTCATGACTCAGAGAGGCCATCTGAGCCCATGGTGGCCATTTCTGAGTGTCACACTTTACTTTCCTGTAAGGTGCAGCTGTTAGGGAGCCAAGACAGTGAATATCCAAACTTGGTACAGGGTGGGGGTCCTTCTGGAAAAAGACACATGCATATCAAAAGAAAAAAGGTTTGTTTGTTTTAACTTGCTTGATAGTTTGTACAGACTGTTTTGATGTGGTTAAAATATAGCAGCATGACTTTTCATAATAGTGCTTATGTTTGAAGAAGACCTCTGAGGTTCTTAAGCCTATATCCTTGGGTTGAGAAATGACCCTCTTTTTTTCCTCTTCCTGTCAAAATAGGTGTTGGCAAGGAAGTGCCATTTTCATTTGAGTTGGCAACTCTGAACCTGTCCAAGCAAGCCGTAGGGGTCACTATTTTTAAGGAATAGAAAAATTAAACCTTGTTTATACATGATTTAATTTATTTCTTTTGAGATTGGGAAGGTTCTGATACAGCCATAGAGTTTTAAAATGTTAAATGTGGTATATCATAATAAGTGTCTTTATTCCTGTCTGTTTGTACCCAGGGGGATGATGGTACCAAGGAGCAAGTCAGATTTATTATTTATTTTATTTTTTGCAGTGAAAGGAAATAATTTTAGTATTAAAAACTATGTGACATTACATGATTTTGATTGCTGGTCAAAAACAATACAGGAAATAGTATCGCCTTTTCTATAAGAATGCAATACTAGTATGAGCCAACTACAGGTTAGTAATCATGTAAAACGACCATTTACTTGGTTTCTCTTCAGTATTGCTTCTTATTCCCAGGTTAGTCTTAAAACTTTATGGAGCATTTTATCTTTCAACACATTGTCAAGTTAACTTTACTGTTACAGTCTTTTGAATTGCTTTATTTTTTCCCCTCTATTGTTTATTCAACTAAAGTTATTAATCTTCCCCAAACACACATGATATCTTTCATTATAGAGAAAAGTTTCTTTAGTTACCTGTACTTTATTTATACAGAAAAAGGAGTGGATGTATTGACCTCAGATTCTTAAGTGTCAGGGAGTTTCCAATGGACAGTACCCTCATCCATTGGCTTCAAATGTCCATTTTAATACTTTAAGACTATTCTTGGGGTAGAAAATATCTTTAAATGTGGTAATCTTATGCCTCACCTGTAGATACAAAATAAGTCATGTTTGAAAATTAAATTTGAGATTACACTTCTGTAAATGTCATCATAGAAGAACTTTTGTCTTTTTAAGGGGCCTCTGACACAGTGAACTATGTATTTTAGTAAATAGCTAAGAACAGTCGGGCAATGAAATGAGCACTTGGAGACCTGTGTTCTTTACTCCTGAGTGATTAGGACCAAGAGATTTGGGAAACCAGCCAAACCTGGGAACTAACTTGACCTCTCATGGTCTTGAATCACTCATTTTTCTGATGGGAGTAATAATACCATATGAATTATTGCATGATTCAAATGAGATGAGTAAATAAGATTCAATTCATTGCTTTAAATGGTAACTTATTGTTCAGGGATGTCAGGCCAGTTGCATGTCTCATTCTAGCCTGCTCATTAAGTAAAAATGGGATGAGTCAAGTAGGTTTGAGACTATTGACTGAACTAGAAGCAACATTTATAAAAGATTATGTCTAAAATATGGTTAAATTATTTGACATCCATTTGACTACTTGCCATTTTTGAGGTATATGGGAATAATTAGTAGTGCCTAATTCTTTTTTTTAATTTTTAAAAAATTATTATTATTATTATTTTTTACAGGGACAGAGAGAGAGTCAGACAGAGGGATAGATAGGGACAGACAGGAGTGGAGAGAGATGAGAAACATCAGTCATTAGTTTTTCGTTGCCATCACAACATCTTAGTTGTTCCTTGATTGCTTTCTCACATGTTCCTTGACTGCGGGCCTTCAGCAGACCGAGCCACCCCTTGCTGGATCCAGCGACCTTGGGTCCAAGCTGATGAGCATTTGCTCAAGCCAGATGGGCCCGCGCTCAAGCTGGCAACCTCGGGGTCTTGAACCTGGGTCTTCCGCATCCCAGTCCAATGCTCTATCCACTGCACCACCGCCTGGTCAGGCTAAAAATTATTTTTATTTATTCATTTTAGAGAAAACAGAAAGAGAGAGAGAGTGAAGGGGGGAGGAGCAGGAAGCATCAACTCCCATATGTGCCTTGACCAGGCAAGCCCAGGGTTTTGAACCGGTGACCTCAGAGTTCCGGGTCAACACTTGATCCACTATGCCACCACAGGTCAGGCGGTAGTGCCTAATTCTTAAAATGAAAGACTTTGAAAGTGCATAACAGTACAGATTGTGGAACCAGACTCAGGGTTTGAATCCTGATTATACCGCATAGAAGCTGTGTGTTTTGAACAAGTCAGTTAATTTGTCTACAACTGTTTCCTTATCTGTACAGTGGAGATGATAGATTGTACCCCTTAGGATTGTTATTAAATGAGATAAAAATTGTGAAATGCTGTGAAAAGAGCCAGGTATATGGTAAACTGTGTAAATGTTGTTATTTATCTTAGTGACAGCTGAGTAAGTGATGGTAGAATGCAATATCTAGTAAGATTTGCATACCTACTGATTGCCCTCGGGGGCATTCCTTGGTCTGATGTAAAGGGAATAAAAGTAGTAGGCCACAGTGGGATTAGCTGATGTAACTATGGAACATACTTTAAAAGTAAGTACCTATTTACTTTTGGAGTTTGATAATCTTACAAAGAAACTTAAGTAGGGATTAACAGGGACTGTCACTCATTACATGTGATCATATATATAATAATCACAATTTTATGTATAAATAATGATAGCATATTGAAGAGGAATACAAGAAAAGTGTTAAAGATGTTAATTTTGCTATACTTTGTTTATTAAGTGCATTTTTCCTCTGTATCCTGATTACAAAAGTAATGATATAAGAATAATGCTACATGTTCATGATTTATAAATTGGAAAGCATTAACAAGTGAAATTTCTTTTAAGAAAGGAGGGATAGAAACAAGTGAAGGTTTTGTTAAAGTTTTTGTGTTATAAAAGTATTGACTTCAGGTATATATATCTGAAATCTTTTGTTTGGAAACTTTGTCATTTTGGAAGAAGAGTATCACAGAACTGTACTTGACTAAGAATTTTTTAAAAGTAAGGGTTAATAACAGGAAAATCACAGTTCCCCATTTGGATTCATTTTATTAACATCAAACCAAAAGGGGGTCTAGAGTGGATGACAGATGTCCACTGATTTTTATTAAGATGCTATCTAGTCAGTCAGAATTCTTTTTTTTTTTTAACTTTCTTTGATTGTTGAGGCCAAATATTCCTGTAAGATACATGATATTCTGAGAGAATTAGTAGCATAAAGAGTTAATTACCTCACCTGACCGGTGGTGGCGCAGTGGACAGAGCATTGACCTGGGACACTGGAGTCCCAGGTTCCAAACCCCAAGGTCACCAGCTTCAGTGTGGGGTCACCAACATGACCCCATGATCACTAGCTTGAGCCAAAGGTCGCTGGCTTGAAACCCAAGGTCTCTGTCTCCAGCCCAAGGTTGCCGGCTAGAGCAAGGGGTTGCTGGTAGCAAGGTGTCACTGGCTCGGCTGGATCCCCCCAGCCAAGGCACATTGAGAAGCAATCAGTGAACAACTAAAGTGCCGCAGTTATGACTTGATGCTTCTCATCTCTCTCTCCTCTCATTTCTCTCTCTCCTTCCCTCCATCTCCCTCCCTCTCTCTTTCTCTCTCCCCCTCCTCTCTAAAAGTTAATTACCTCGACGATTATAAGATCCTAGAGAGATTATAATCTTTCTAGGATCTTATAAGATTTTTATAAGATTAAAGTTAGTCTTTGTCTTCATAGGTGACCTTCCTTGAAGAAGTTACTGAGTATTATATAAGTGGTGACGAGGATCGCAAAGGACCATGGGAAGAATTTGCACGGGATGGATGCAGGTTCCAGAAACGAATTCAAGAAACGGAAGAGGCAATTGGATATTGCTTGACATTTGAGCACAGAGAAAGAATGTTTCATAGACTCCAAGAAACATGCTTCAAAGGACTTGATGTTTTTGAGCCATGTTCAGATGATTTGATAGTCTCTGGTCCTAGCGTACACTAACTTACTTCAGAGGTTTCTTTTAAAACAAAGATTGGCAGCTGTCCTTTGACTTTTTTTTAGGGGATATGTAACTTGGGTCCAGCAATCTTGTTTAATATTGTTTTGCAACATATCTCACTCAGAAATGTCGAGGATTGAAACCAAGCCCTGATAACGAAGAAGATGGTGTAATTTCTAATCCCATTTTATTTAATTGGATGTGTTTTTGGATGTTTGCTTGTTGAGGTGAAAAGGGAACCTTTTAAATGTAGTTTTGCACTTTCAAAACTTACTTTTTAGGAAACAATATAGGGTTCAAAGCACATTTTTCATTTTAATTTAAATTATGCGTACCTGTCTTAAGAGCTTTGGGCGCTTTTTTCTTCCCTCCAACATTCTCAAATTAATGGGCTTTTATGTTTTCTCTGTATTTTCTTATTTCAGTGATTTGGTCCTTCTCCCTTAAGGGTAAGAAAATAATCATGTTGTCTGTCAACTTAAGGTGCGTCGTCTTGTGTCACTTATCTTCTAAGAATGAGTTGGGCTGAAAATGTGTGGTGGGTTTTTATTGCTAGGCTAAGTTCTACCTGAGATACTACAAAACCAGGACTGCTACAAAACCAGCATGTATGGTACTCTGTTGCTTTTGGAAAGCTACATTTTTCTTCCATATTTGAACATCTAATATATTTAGTTTCTGTGGAAAATGGTTTTTGGAGAGGCTTCAGTGTGTGTTGTAGTGGTTTCCAGTTAAATGGTTCTTTGTATCTTTTAATAGATGAAATTGTTGTAAAAGACATCAGAAAGTAATAATTATATCATAGGCATTTTATTTTTTTAATTAAAAGCCTAGAATTTTCCTAGGAAGAAGCTAGACATCAGAGCAATTTGGTTTTGTTGTATATGCTGTCAACACAACAGTGTTATTAATGTCAGGCCTTGGCACTGTCACTTTTAAAACCTGTCAGGGTGACACTAAACTTAGAAATGGGCAGTTCTGAATTTTCCAGTTTGAAATATAAAATAGAGACTTCAGTCAGTATCCAAGTTTATTGTGTTCTGTTTTAATAATTAGAGAAGCAGGGCCTGTACTTTCAGGAAAAGATAGAACTATAGATAAAACAATTAGAAAGTCTTAATATCTGTAACCCTAAGTTTGCTTTTGAATCCAAGTGTTTGCAGTGACTGGTTGTGGCTGATTTATTTATGTAACTCTACATGTTATGCATCTCTTAGGTTGAAGGAGTGTTAACCAACTTCTTAATTGTCTATTTTTACTTCACGTGCCTCAAGCCACAGGTCATAAAAAATGAGTAGATTAGATGACCTTAATTTCGAACTTGTATGGTGTGGGGATGATTTTTCATCAAAAGTGTTTGTGGGATTACTACCTCAGTTAATAATCTATCTGGTCATTATTTTATTTCTATATGGTTTGCTCTAAGAACTGCTTAGTGTTAATTTATGTATTCATACATAAACACACTGAGTGTCACACCATAAAAGTTGGTCAGATTTTTGCAGAGCCCTTAGTCAAGGTGTTTTGTGCTTTTCCACTTTAGGTAGTCATAGGGAATGCATAGCACCATAGAAGCAGGCTGGTTCCAGATACCAGCTGAGTCAGGTAGAAAGAAGGCATTATTTACCTTGAAAAGAGCTTTTTGAAAATGTATAGGCATTCTTTTAAAACCAGAATGAAGTATACTATTTTATGTCAGAGATTTCGGTTGTGTTTTATGTTTCTGAAATCTAGTACCTCTGCCTGTTTTTAAAAAACGTTATCTTGACATTAATTGAATTGTGGAAAGTTGTTCCTTTAGAATTCTAACCTCAGCACCACTACCAAATGAGTAACAGCTTGGTTAACAATTCTCCCATTTACTACTCTCCTTTAAAAGAAGTGATCAGAGGGTGGTGAGAAGGACAGAAGGGACCATTTTTTAAGTTGGATTGAAGGAGAAGAAAATTCTTGTTTCAATCCTAGTTAGAATCAAGTTAAACCTCCACCATTTTAAAAAGAAAATTCTTGGAAATTTTAATTGAACATTTTACACATTTGAAGTCTTGCGATGGTGCTTTAAGTATCAATGTATATATGAAAGACTTTGTACAGACGGGTACAATTTCCCTGTTTGAGTGTTGAAATGTACCAGCACTTCTTCATCTTTGACCTGAAATCAAAACTATCAGATTTTATTTTTTATAATTTAAAGAAGATGAATTTAGGGGACTAGAAGAGTTTTAAATTGACTTCTACAGATCCGATGAGTAAAATGTAACCAGTGGGATTTTATAGTAAAATTCTATTTGTGTATATAACTTAACTAATCTGTAAATTGTAATAAATATATTTACAATTATTACATGTGATTTTTTTTATTCAACTTTATAATTTATGGTTTGTACCTTAAATTGGTTCTGGAATTACTGAGCAAGATTTTCTGGTTTAAACCAGGTATTTTTGTAGAAGCTTAGGACAGCTGGACAAATTTCTTTGGTTTAAAATGGCTATATGACATACAAATTGCATCTCAGCTACTTGGAGAGCAGGAATGGAATGGAGTAAATATTATAATTGCAAACCATGTTTTAGTAATAGAAAGGAGAATTTGGTTCCTCAGGTATGAAAGAACCCACCTAGAGAAGGGGTTAGAATCTAAAATTGGTTCCAGCCATCTACTCCTGCTGTGAAGAAAACAGTAAAATTAAAAGTACAAGCCATAAAACTCATATGCTGGGGTTAGCATTGTGCCCATATTTCTCCTAAGTAGCAGGGAAACCTGATACTCTGTATTGTGCATTTTAATTTTTGTATTTATTGATATTTAGGCAGAGAGAGACATTGATCTGTTGCTATATGTGCCCTGACCAGGGGTCGAACCTGCAAAGTCTATGTTTAGAATGATGCTCTAATCAACTGAACTATCCAGCCAGGGCTGTGCATTATTATTGATTACCATGATTTTGTAAATCGTTATGTTCTCTTATGTATGATGCTGAATGTGATGGTAACATCAGAAAAAAAAGTTTTTACCTTAAATAATAAACAAACATTTAGGTTATAGCAAGCCTGTTAATGGATTAAGGCATATGGATCTTCCTAGCTAAAGAAGAAAATTATTAAAGGTATATTCCTGAACTGGAAGCAAAGAAAATAACATTTAGTTGCAGATTAGTGCTTAGCACAAATTGAATTGACAGCCCCAGATTATACTTCTATTATCATCTTGGGGTTAATTTAAGCATTTTTAGCTGTCTTTCCAGGGAAATATATTAAAATAGCCATATTTACATCAAGCCAAAATTATTGCTGTGACTATCCTGGTATCCTATAGAAATTGTGGTGGTGGTGGTGTGTGTGTGTTTTAACAGTTTAAAGCAAAGTATAATTGTTGACCAAAGAAATTTTGATTGTTACACATAGAATTTGATGGTCTCGATTAGAGACTTTTATTTGGGTCCTCTGTGTCCCTTTTAAAAATAGTGGAATACTTAGTTTTTTTCTCATGAGAATTGTGTCATTTATAAAAGTACCTAATATAAATATGTATATGGGCATTTTTTAAAATTGATATTTAGAGAGAGAGGAAGACAGAAACATTGATTTTGTTCCACTTACTCGTGCTGTCATTGCTTGGTTCTTATAAATGCCCTGACCGTGGATCAAACCTGCAACCTTGGACATGACTGGTGGTGGGCACAGTGGATAGAGGTTGCTGAGGACCCAGGTTCAAAACCCTGAGATTGCTCATCTGACTTGAATATAGGCTTGCCTGTTTGAATGCAGGATTATCGACATGGTCCTAAATTTGCAGGCTTGAGCCCAAGGTCACTGGCATGAGCCTCCCTGTCAAGGCACGTATGAGAAGCAGGCAACGAACAACTAAAGTGCCACGGCTACGAGTTGATGCTTCTCATTTCCTTTCCTGGCATGCACTCGCTCGCACTCTGTCTAGAAAATGAAATAAATTGCTAAAAAGAAACCTGCAACCTCGGTATGTCAGGACAATTCTCTAACCAACCGAGCTAAGTGACCAGGGCCTAAAGGCATTCTTGGTACTGTCTAAGTATGCCGTCCAGGGTGCCTTTTTGAGATGAGAGATAGTTTCTTTTTATGTGTATAAAGAGATTTTGCAATTTCTTCATTTAACTCATTATGACAGATGTCAGCTGTTTGGAATTTTTCTACACTGGACTACATTTTTACTTAACAGACTTAGTTGATGCTCTGTCATCAACACCAAACAGCCTTTTCCTCCTTGGATTTGCTGCAAGACTTAAGTTTGTATGGGTCAGTTATGACTTTAAATAGGCAGTGTTATATCAAGATTTATAACAATAGGTGTAACAAATAGGATAAATAGATCTCTTTAAACCCTGCTCACTTTGAGGATTTATCAAGCAAGCTTTTTTTTGCGGGGGGGGGGTGGTTGCGTGGAGACAGGAAGGGAGAGAGATGAGAAGCATCAACTAGTTGTATCACTCTAGTTGTTCATTGATTCCTTTCTCATATGTGCCTTGGCTGAGCCAGTGACTTCTTGCTCAAGCCAGTGACCTTTGGGCTCAAGCCTGCAACCATGGGGTCATGTCTGTGATCCTGCACTCAAACCTGTGAGCCCTCGCTCAAGCTGGATGAGCCTGTTGTGCTCAAGCTAGTGAACTCGGGGTCTCGAACCTGGGTCCTCTACATCCCAGGCAGACACTTTATCCACTGCCACCACCTGGTCAGGCAAGCAAGCTTTCAATTAGTACTTTTTAGTGACAGGTTTGATACAGGGAATTTGAGAAGAAATTTTACACATGGAATGAGAACAGGGTATGTATTACTATGTAACATTTGAGTTACATCAATGTTTTACTATTGGCAGAGCCCTTCATCTCAACAGGGAAAGATAGGGGAAACGAGGTTACGGAAAGCTGGATGCGTAGAAAGAGAGGGTACCCCAGAGATCTAATGAGAAGGTCTAGAAAACTGAACTATAAGGGAAGAAGTTTTGGAGCTTTCAGGTTTTGTTCTTATAGTCTTTTATCCTTCCCTTCATTCTCAGTACTATCCTTTCCTTAGTTTCATTCTGCCTTTGCTGAATTTTTTTTCACTACTATTTTATAGATCCTTACCTAAAAGAAGGATGAGGATCTTCATAATACAAGAACAGCACAATTGCTTACGTGCATGTTCAATGTTCATTAGCAATACTCTTCATCGAGAAGAAAGGACCTCACAGATTGCTTAACGCTCTTCAGAGCTTATTACACATTTCCTGAGAGCATTTTCTCCATGTATAGGATGCACATTTAAAAAAAAATTGGTGTCTAAACACTAGGTGTGTCTTATAAAGTGGTTGTAGATTTTTTTTTACTTGCACTTCCTGCTTTTTTGCGCTTGTTTTTGCGCTCCTTGTTGAAGACAGTGATTCATCATTAGACACAGATGAGACCAAGCTAATGGATTGGAGTTTTGACAGTGATGAGGAATTACATGAATTTTATGGTGAATAAAACTTGAGTTCAATAACTTTATGTAATACTTTTTTTTTCAAATTTTGGGCCCCCAAATTAAGGTGTGTCTTATACATGGGGAAATATGTTACTTTCAGACTGGAGGAACTTTCAGAAATATTCTGAAGATGTTCAGGGTCAAAGTAAAGCTGGATTATGTTGCTTTGAGTTAAGCTTGTATTTTGTTTCCATTTAAAGGGCTTCAATATTTTTAAATTTTTGTGTTGACATGATTTCAAGTGTCCCACTCAGTATAACCCCCTCTACACCCCACATCATGCCCCGCCATGCTCCATGCAAAATCTCTTTCCACCCCTATTCCCCCACTGTTTGCACTCCTCCCCCAACTTCTACCTCTCTCCTTTCCCTCTGGCTATTGCTACTCTGTTCTCTGTATATATATTTTTGGCTAATCTCTTCACTTTTATATTGTTTTCAGAGACAGAGAGAGGGATAGATAGGGACAGACAGACAGGAATGGAGAGAGATGAGAAGCATCAATCATCAGTTTTTTGTTGTGGTACTTTAAGTTCATTGATTGCTTTCTCATATGTGCCTTGACGGGGGAGCGGGGGGCTACAGCAGATGGAGTAACAACCCCTTGCTTAAGCCAGCGGCTGGTGAGCTTTTTTTTGCTCAAACCAGATGAGCCCGCGCTCAAGCTGGTGACCTCAGGGTTTTGAACCTGGGTCCTCCACATCCCAGTCGTACGCTCTATCCACTGCGCCACCGCCTGGTCAGGCTCTCTTCACTTTCTTAGATGTCCCTCTTCCCTGTGACAGCTGTCCATCTGTTCCTTGTTACCCTGCCTCTGTTACTATTTGATCCCCTATAGATTCAACATATAAGTGAGATCATAGGGTATTTTTCTTTCTCTTCCTAACCTATTTCACTTAGTATAATAATCTTCGGGTCCATGTATGCCATCGCAAAAGGTAAGATTTCCCTTTTTATGGCCACGTAATATTCCATTTTGTCAAGGTACCCCAGTATTTCTATCTACTCATTCACTGATGGACACGGGCTGTTTCCAGATCTTGGCTACTGCAAACAATGCTGCAATAGCATGGGGGTGCATATTTTCTTTTGAAGTAGTGTTTGGGGATGCTTAGGATATTCCTAGAAGTGGGATAGCTGGGTCATGAGGCAATTCCATTTTTAATTTCTTGGGAAACCCCATACAGTTCTCCACAGTGGCTACACAAGTCTGCATTCCCACCAGCAGTGCAGGCGGGTTCCCTTTTCTCCGCACTCTCTCCAGCACTAGTTTGCTGATTTGTTAATAAAAGCCATAAGCCATTCTGGCAGGTGTGAGGTGATACCTCATTGTGACTTTAATTTGCATTTCTCTGATGATTAGTGACATTGAAGCCTGCTTTTCTTCATGGACTTCATACATTGGCTCTGAAAGCAAAAACTAGAGAGGAGCCCCAAAAGAGTTTTGAAAAAGGTTCACCTGAAATGTTATGGCATGGTTGTTCTTAACATTTTTTTTTTTTAATTTTATTTTATTCATTTTAGAGAGGAGACACAGAGTAAGAGAGAGAGAGAGAGAAAGAAAGGAGGGAGGAGCTGGAAGCATCAACTCCCATATGTGCCTTGACCGAACCAGTGCAGGGTTTTGAACTGGCGGCCTCAGTGTTCCCAGGTCGACGCTTTATCCACTGCGCCACCACAGGTCAGGCTTGTTCTTAACATTTTTTATCATGAGAAGACTAGCTCCTTTTGGAACTCAAATATTCCCTCCAAGAGATCTCTGACAACTCCAGTGCCCCACTCCTTCTTTCTCTTTCATTTTACCTTTTAAAATTATGGTCCCTCTGACCTCATTTTGTTAACATTTTTATTTGTTTCTTCTTTGCCTCTACCCTCACTAGTCTATAAAGTCTGTGAGTGCAGGGACCGTGTATGTCTTATTTACTACGAGCCTAGACCCAGAACTGTGCATGGCATATCATGGATAGTCAACAGATATTTGAGGAATGAGTTAATAAGTCTTAAAGTCACCTCTCATCTAGCCTTTACTGAGAATTCATCAACACAGCCATGTCTGATTAGAAACAAATGTTCCATAATCATAATGATGTAGAATCACAGAACTGAAAGATCCTTAGAGAGAAGCTATAGAATGCTCTAAATTTGTAGAATGTAATTACAGATTTTAATTTGGCTAGGGATACCACATCAATTAATTTGAATGTCATTAATGAAGTGCATGTTAATTTATGAATTTAATATGTGATCAAATCAGCCGAGACCTTTCTTTTCTGGAATTAATATTCTGTACTGGAGTACAAAGTATTCTTCCCACTTCACCAGAGGTTTCAGTTCCACTCCCTTTTGGCAAAAGATTGCTAGAGATGCTCTCTTGATTCCACTAGATGGTGTTACCATCTCAGAGTGCCTGATGGATCCCTGTTATTACTAACCTAATGGCTATTGTTAGCTTGGAGGTCATTTCTTGTTATAAAAGCAGAAAACTTCCCAGCTTGTGGTAACTACCTAGAATTGGGGGCTGTTTCTTATAGGAGAACCAAGATTTGTATTTGAACTCAAAGGGATAAAATGAACATAGTGATGATTTAGGAGACTTGAGGTGACATCTAAGAGTCTGATATAGAGATATTCGCTGGGTTTTGTGTATTGGAACTTTTCCAGTTAGTGTTCCAATTTTACCAAAGTGTTTGCTCAGTATTCAGCTTTCTATTGCATTCCTGTGCATCAGGGCAGTCATTCTCACTGAGAGGAGAGAGGCAGTGTCACACTGCCCGGGGCATGAAGAATCACTGTGTCCCATTACAGAATTAGTTGTACATGCGACTTGCCTGGAAGGAGAAAAAGAGCCTCAAGAACTATTGGTCTGGGGTTTTATGCTGTTGTTGCCTGTTTCCCTCTCAGCTAGTAGCCAAGACCAGCTGGATATCCAGGACTACTCTTCCATAGGTTGGTATTGGATCTCAGGGGCTACCCCAGATCACTTCTAGGGGTACAGGATGGAGGCCATTGTATGTTTGCATATGATTCCTGTACCTGCAGTGACTGAGGCATCTTTCAACTATATTATTGTGGTACTTTTATTTCAGCTTGATTTGACTGGATAGAAAGGGTAAGGGGTATTTTTGTACCTTCAGGAATTTACAGAGGAGGGTTTTGGCTTTTTGTTTACTACTAACTGCCATATTTTATAGACATCCACCTTTGAACAGATTCCCTTCCCCAGGACAAACTGCCAAAAGTCACAGCTTTATTGGCCTGGAGGAGTGTAACCCAGTAGTGCCTGAGAGATGGCCTTTTTTTTTAGAGCAATATTGAATTACAGAAGAAAAGTCCTGCTGGGAAGTTAAAGTATTGAAGCAAGTGCATGTTCTTGCAATTAACTTCCTGGGTTGTTTCAAGTAAGATGACAAGTTACATTAAACCAATGTCTTTTCTTATCCCTCCTGTTTGGCATAGGCTCCCTCAGGGTCCACCGGGGTTTTTATCTTTCCTCTAAAGGTTTCACTGATGACCCTGTCTCTCTGTCTTCATAGTTCATTACTGTATCTTGTTTTCAGTGTTAATAACACCCTGTACACCTTTTTAATCCCTGTTTATATCACACTGAATTGTAATTGTGGTTTGCACTTCCTTTTCTTTCAGTAGACTGTGGCACGTCTTTGGTGGAAGGGTTCTCAGCACAGGGACCAGAATGTCTTAGGTGCACAATACACTTTTATTTAACTCAGGTGACAATTTTCATAGCCTCCTTCTTTTTTGTGTGTGTAAGAGACAGAGAGAGAGAGACATAGAGAGGGACAGACAGGAAGAGAGAGAGATGAGAAGCATCAATCCTTCATTGCAGCTCCTAGTTATTCATTGATTGCTTTCTCATATGTGCCTTGAGCAGGGGCTACAGCAGAGCAAGTGACCCCTTGCTCAAGCCAGTGACCTTGGGTTTCAAGCCAGTGACCTTTGGGCTCGAACCAGCAACCATGAGGTCATGTCTATGATTCTACGCTCAAGCCAGTGATCCCGTGCTCAAGCTGGATGAGCCCGCGCTCAAGCTGGCGACCTCAGGGTTTCAAACCTGAGTCCTCTGTGTCCCAGTCCAACGCTTTTCAGTCTGACGCTCTATACATTGTGCCACCGCCTGGTCAGGTTCCATAGCCTCCCTTCCCCCAAAATCAAGTAATTTATTAGTTCATGTTTCAAAGAAGCAACTAAACAAGTGAAAACATCTACATTCAATGTATACATTATGTTTATTTATGGTACTTGAGATATTTTTGAGACGCTAGTATTACTAGTGGTGACTTTAAACCTAAGGTATTAAATCAGTGGATGTTACGTCTTCATTACTGATCTTTCAAGTGATAGCATGTGGGTTAATGGAACTTGATCAGTGTTATGAAAGGCACTTCTTCATTAGGCAGGATGGCATTCATATCCAGTTTTCCTAGATAGTTAAGAACAATTTTAAAATCAGCTTATTGAGGTATAACTTACAATAAAATTAATTTTAAGTATAAAATTCAATGAGTTTTGATAAACATGTACAGTCATGTAAATACTACCACAATCAGAATATAGAGCAAAAAAAGTTTCTTCATGCTCTTGTATTCAACTAACCTCCAGCTTTGGGCAGCTATTGATCTGCCTTTTATCACTATTTTACCTTTTCTAAAATTTTATAAAAATGATATCACACATGCAGGATATACCCTTTTGTTTTTTGGCTTCTTTAACCTACACTAGTGTAATGCTTTTGAAATCCACGTGTGCCGTTGAGTAGAGCAGTAGTCTAATCTCTTTTTTGGAGAATCGTGTTCCCTTGTATGATTATACCACCGTTTATTCATTCACTAGTTGAACAGTTGGTGTGTTTACAATTTGTGGTTATTAATAAAGTTGTGATAGCCCTGGCCAGTTGGCTAAGTGGTAGAGCATTGGCCTGGCATATGGATAGCCTGGGTTTGATTCCTGGTCAGGGCACCCAGGAGATGCAAACATCTGCTTCTCCACCCCTCCCCCTCTCCCTTCTCTCTCTCTCTCTTCCCCTCCCACAGCCATGGCTCAAATGGTTTGAGCTCAATGGCCTGGCTACTGAGGATGGCTCCGTGGAACCTCTGCCTCAGATGTTAAGAATAGCTTGGTTGCAAGCATGGGCCCAGATGGGCAGAGCATCAGGCCCAGACAGGGGTTGCTGGGTGGATCCTGGTTGGGGCGCATGCGGGAGTCTGTCTCTTTATCTCCCCTTCTCTTACTTGGAAAACAAGAAAATAAAATAAAGCATACAAATATTTCTGAGAACATACAGTTTTATTCCTTTTGGATAAATTTAGGAGTGAGATTGCCAGGTCATATGATAAGTATATGTTTAAATTGATAAGAAAACTCCCACTTGCCTGACCTGTGGTGGCGCAGTGGATAAAGTGTCGACCTGGGAACACGAGGTCGCCGGTTCAAAACCCTGCACTGGTCTGGTCAAGGCACATATGGGAGTTGATGCTTCCAACTCCTCCCCTCTTTCTCTCTTTCTCTCTCTCTCTCTCACTCTGTGTCTCCTCTCTAAAATAAATAAAATAAAAATAAATTTAAAAAAAATTAAAAAAAAATAAAAGAAAACTCCCACTTAGGAGCAATGTATGAGAGGTCCTGTTGTTCCACATTCTTACTAGCACTTGATTTTGCACGTCTTTTTAAGTTTAGCTATTCTAGTGGATTTGCAGTGACATCTTATTTTAGTGTAAATTTTTATTTTCTTGATTTTAATGATGTAGAACATCGTTTTATATGTTTACTTGCAATAGCAAGTATCTTCTTTTATTTTGTATGTGTTTAGATCTTTTGTCTATTTTTTTAAACTAAATTGTTTGTTTTTGTATATGTGTACGGTTTGTGTGTGTGTGTGTGTGTACGGTTTTTAATATATTCTAGATATAGGTCCCCTATAAATGTTTTGTAAATATTTTCTCCCAGTCTGTGGCTTGCCTTTTCATTTTTGTAATAATGTCTTTTGAAGCACAATTTAAAATTTTTTCAAAAGCCCAATTTATCAATATTTCTCCCCATGGTCCATGATTTTTGTATCCTGTCACAGAAATCTTTCCCTAATACAAGGTCACAAATATTTTTGCTGTTTTCTTGTGGAAAAATTGTAGTTTTAACTCTGACACTTAAATAAATGTATGATCAATTTTGAGTTAACTTTTGTGTGTGGTATGAAATAAGGGTTGAGATTCACATTTTTTGCCCATAGATATTTAATTGTTGAAAAGATTATCTCTTCTCTGTTGAATAACCTTGACTGACACCTTTGTTAAAAATCAATTGACCATATATTTGGGTCTATTTCTGGGCCTTTTATTTCAACGATCTGAATCTTTGTTCTTACATAAATACCACACTCACTACTTGATTACTGTAACTTTATAGTAAGTCTTGAAATCAGTTTTTTTTTTCTTCAAAATTGTTTGGCTACTCTAGGTCCTTTGCATTTTTATTTGAATTTTGGAGTCAACTTATTAATTCTACAAAAAAAGGGGGGGATGCTGAGGTATTTAATGAAATTACATTGACTTTATAGATGAATTTTAAGACGAGTGGGCATCTTAACAATATTAAGTATTCTGATTTATAAACCTAGTATATCCTTCCATTTATTTGGATCTTTTAAAATTTCTCTCAACAATGTCATTTTCAATATACTGACCCTGCATATATTTTGTTAACTTTATCCCTAAAAATTTCCTATTTTTAATGCTATTATAAATTGTAATTTTTTTCAGTTCAATTTCCAGTTATTTTTGTATATTGATCTCATATCTTGTGACCTTAGGACTTTTTACACTGATGATCACATTTTAGAATAAAAACAGTTTGCTTCTTTCTTCCAATCTGTATGCCTTTTATATTTTTTCTTGCATTTTTGTACTGGGTAGGATATTTAGTAGGTTGAATATAAGTGATGAGAGCAGACATCCTTGCTGATGACACCATTCCTGATGTTGGTAATCTATGTCTTCTCTCTTTTTTCTTATCATTCTGGCTAGAGGTTTATCAATTTCATTGATCTTTTCAAAGAACCAGCATTTAGTTTCATTGATTATTTTCTATTTTTGTTTTGTTTTGCTTTGTTTTCTAGCTTTGTTTGCTCTGTATTCTAGTCCACTGGTTTCTAATGTGTTGTCCATTTCCTTCCTTCTATATTCTTTGCATTTAACTTGGTTTTCTTTTTCTAATTTCATTAGGTAAAACTTAGACAAGTGTTCCAAAACCACTTTTCCTTCTAATGTAAGTACATAATGCTATAAATTCCCCTATAAGCACTGCTTTAGCTGCTTCTCCGATATGTTTATATGTTGTTTTTTCATTTTAGTTCAGTTCAAGATATTTTCTAATATCCTTTTATTTTTTTAATCATGAGATTTTTAAAAATTGATTTAGAGAGAGAGAGAGCGGGAAGAGAGTAGAAAGCAACAGTAGCTTGTAGTTGCTTCATTTTAGTTTGTTCATTGATTGCTTCTCATATGTGCCTTGATGGGGAGGCATGGCTCAAACTGAGCAGGTGACTCCTTGCTCAAGCCAGTGACCTTGGGCTCAAGCTGCCAACCTTGACCTTCAAGCCAGAGACCTTTTGACTGAAGCCAGTGACCTTGGGAACATGTTGATGATTCCACACTCAAGCTGGTAACCCTGCGCTCAAGCTGGATAAGCCCATGCTCAAGCCGATGACCTTGGAGTTTGTGTTTCCATATAAATTTTTGGGTTATTTGTTCTAGTTCTGTGAAAAATGTCATTGATATTTTGATAGGAATTGCATTGAATCAATTGTTTGGGTTAATATGGATATATATTTTAAAGATTTTATTTATTGATTTCAGAGAGAGAGAAAGGCTGGGAAAGAAGCAGAAAGCATCAACTTGTAGTTGTTGCTTCTTATATGTGCCTTGACCAGGCAAGCCCAGGGTTTTGAACTGGCGACCTCAGCATTCCAGGTCAATGCTTTAACCACTGTGACACAACAGGTCTAATTAAGATATTTTAATGATATTAATTATTTCTATCCACAAGCACAGTATGTCTTCCATTTATTTGTATTTTCTTCAATTTCTTTCTTCAGTGACCTATAGTTTTCTCAGTACAGGTCTCTTACCTCCTTTGTTAAATTTATTTTTAAGTATTTAATTTTTTTAATGCAATTGTAAATGTTTTTTTGTTTGTTTTAGTTTCTCTTTCTGATAGTTCATTATTGGTGTATAAAAATGCAACCAAGCCTGACCTATGGTGGTGCAGTGGATAAAGCATTGACCTGGAATGCTGAGGTTGCTAAGGTTGCCGGTTTGAAACCCCAGGCTTGCCAGGTCAAGGCTCATACAAGAAACAATTGCTAAAACTTGATGCTCCACTGGAGCAAAGTTGGCTGGGACACTGAGTGTGGCTCTATGGCCTCTGCCTCAGGTGCTAGAATGGCTCTGGTTGCAATGGAGCAATGCCCCAGATGGGCACAGCATTGCCCCCTGGTGGGCATGCTGGGTGGATCCTGGTCGGGCACATGCAGGAGTCTGTCCCTCTGCCTCCCCGCTTCTCACTTCAGAAAAAAAATTTTTTTCGAAAATTAAATTTAATAGGGTGATATTGATCAAGAACAGTACATAGGTTTCAGGTGAACATTTCTATAGTATTTGAGCTGTTGGTTACGCTGTATACCCATCACCCAAATTCAAATCATTTTCTGTCACCATATATTTGTCCCTCTTTACACCCCCCTCACATTCCCCTCTCCCTGTGACCACTTCACTTTTATCTATGTCCATGAGTCTCAGTTTTATATCCCACCTTTGTGTGAAATAATACAGTACTTAGCTTTTTCTGATTTACTTCTTTCACTTAGTATAATGTTCTCAACAGTGGTGGGATTCAGCCAGTTTGCACTGGTTTGGCAGAACTGATTCCTAATTTTTTGTTGAGTTCAGCTAACTGGCTGTTAAAATGGCACTTCTAATCAGGGTGCTCTCTTAGGTGGGTGCCTGGGCATTCACCCAATGTAGAAATCACAAATTTACATTCCTTACCTTTTTTTTTAACGTTCATCTGTACAACAGTGTATTTTAAGTGCCCATAGTAATGTTCATTCCATCCATCAGTGAAAAACATTGCAAGTGAGGACGCCAATCAAAAAGCAATATGAGCCTGACCAGGTGGTGGTGCAGTGCATAGAGCGTCGGACTGGGATGCGGAAGACCCAGGTTCGAGACCTCTAGATCACCAGCTTGAGTGCAGGCCCATCTGGCTTGAGCAAAAAGTTCGCCAGCTTGAACCCAAGGTCGCTGGCTCCAGCAAGGGGTGGCTCGGTCTGCTGAAGACCCGTGGTCAAGGCACATGTGAGAAAGCAATCAATGAACAACTAAGGCAGGGGACCCCAAACTACGGCCCACGGCCGCATGTGCCCCTAAGGCCATTTATCCAGGCCCCTGCTGCACTTCCAGAAGGAGCACCTCTTTTATTGGTGGTCAGTGAGAGGAGCACAGAATGCATCCGCATCCTGTGCCCCTGGAGTACTGTATGTGGCAGCGCCGCAAAGTGCGGTGTTGCTCACGTACAGTACTACTTTCAGTGACGCGGGACGCCCACCTCCCGGCTCTGGAAGCCCGTTGTTTTTTTTTTTACTTTAAAATAAGATATGTGCAGTGTGCATAGGGATTTGTTCATAGTTTTTTTTTATAGTCTGGCCCCCAATGAATGGTCTGAGGGACAGTGAACTGGCCCCCTGTGTAAAAAGTTTGGGGACCCCTGAACTAAGGTGTCGCAACGGCAATGAAAAACTGATGATTGATGCTTCTCATCTCTCTCTGTTCCTGTCTGTCTGTCCCTATCTATTCTTCTCTCTGTCCCTGTAAAAAAAAAAAAAGCAACATGAAAATATCGTTTTTTGGTTTTATTTTTTGAGACAGAGACAGACAGAAGGAAAGATAGGGACAGACAGACAGGAACGGAGAGAGATGAGGAGCATCAATTCTCTGTCACGGAACTTTAGTTGCTCATTGATTGCTTTCTTATATGTGCCTTGACCAGGGCACTACAGCAGACTGAGTGTCCCCTTCCTCAAGCCAGGCGACCTTGACCTCGGGGTTTGAACCTGGGTCTTCCGCATCCCAGTCCAATGCTCTATCCACCATGCCACTGCCTGGTCAGGCTAAAAGTACCTTAAATAACAGTTTTATTGTTTTTTGTCAGGTATTATTTAATATTTTTTCATTAATATTTTAAAACTTTCTTGTAACATAATCTAGTTTTGTATATCTTTTATTGTTCTTACTTAAGTATTAAATTCATGAAATAATAAACTGCCTTTCAGTATATCATTTTTTTTTTTTTACTTAAAACAGTCATTAGGTCAGAAAACCAGGTGTCAAATTATTTGAATCCCACCACTGGTTCTCAAGGTTCATCGATGTTGTTGTAAATTATTGATCTTTTGTATTGTCTTTTATAGACTCTATTTCATTTATTTCCGCTATGATCTTTATTATGTTCTTCCTTCTACTCACTTTGGGCTTTGTTTGTCACTCTTTTTAAAGTTCCTTTAGGTGTAAGCTTATATTGTTTATTTGAGATTTTTCTTCTTTTGGAGGTAGGTCTGTATTGCTATAAATTTCCCCCGTAGGACTGCTTTTTCTGTGTCCTATAGATTTGGGGTTGTTGTATTTTTACTTTCATTTTCTCAAGGTACTTTTTGATTTATTCCTTGATATTGTTGCCCATTCATTATTTAGTAGCATGTTATTTAGTTTCCATGTGCTTGTGTGTTTTTCAGTTTTTTTTCTTGTAATTGATTTCGAGTTTTATATCACTGTGGTCAGAGAAGAGGTTTGGTATAATTTCAATCTTCTTAAATTTATTGAGACTTGTTTTCTGGCTTAACATGTTGTCTATCCTGGAAAATGTTCCATGTGCACTTAAAAAGAATGTGTATTCTGCTGCTTTGGGGTGAAATGCTCTGAAGGTATCAATTAAATCTATCTGATCTAGTGTGTCACTTAAAATAGCTATTTCCTTGTTGATTTTCTGTCTGGAAGATTTATCCATTGAAGTCACTGGGGTACTAAAGTCCCCTACTATGACTGTATTACTGTTGATCTCTCCCTTTATGTTCATCCAAATTTTCTTTATATATTTAGGTGCTCCTATGTTTGGTGCATAAATGTTTACAAGGGTTATATTCTCTTGTTTGATTGATCCCTTTATCATTATTTAGTGTCCTTCTTTGTCTCTTATTATGGCTTTGTTTTATTTTATTTAATTTATTGATTTTAGAGAAAGAGGTAGGGAGAGAGAGATAGAGACAGGGATATAGATCTATTCCTGTGTGTGCCCTGACCTGGGATCGAACTAGCAACCTCTATACTTTGGGACAATGCTCTAACTAACTGAGTTATCTGGCCAGGGCATGGCCTTTGTTTTAAAGTCTACTTCATCTGATATAAGTATTGCTACTACAGCATTTGTTAAATTTTTATTTACATTAGATACTTTCCCCCCATCTTTTTACTTTCAGCCTGTATATGTCTTTTTATTAATGAATACCTGAACTGGGTTTCTGTAGACGTGGTAGATAGGGGTCTTGTTTTTTTATGCACTCAGCTACCCTATGTCTTTTGACTGGAGCATTTAATTCATTTGCCTTTAAAGTGATTATCAATAGCCATGTAGTTATTGCCACTTTATCATTCATATTTATATTCTTTATATTTTTCAAAAATTCCCTTAACATATTTTTGTAATACAGCTTTGATGCTAATAAACTCCCTTAACCTTTTCTTATTTGGAAAACTCTTTATTTCTCCTTCAATTTAAAATGATAATCTTGCTAGATAGAATAATCTTAGTTGTAGGTCCTTGCTTTTTTATCACTTTGAATAGTTCATGCTAATCTCTTCTGGCCTGAAAAGTTTCTGTTGAGAAACTACCTGACAGTCTTATGGGAGCTCCCTTATTGGTAGCTAATTGCTTTTCTCTTGCTGCTTTTAAGATTCTCTCTTTGTCTTTAGACTTTGACATTTTTTTAGATTTTTATTTATTGATTTTTGGGGAGAGGGAAGAGAGAGGAGGAGAGGGAGATAATGGGGGGGGGGGAGTGGAAAGCTTCTAATCATAGTAGTTGCTTCCTGTATGTATCTTGACTAGGCAAGCCCAGGGATTTGAACCAGTGACCTCAGCATTCCAAGTTGATACTTTATCCACTGTGCCACCACAGGTCAGGCAGACTTTGCCATTTTAATTATGATGTGCCTTGGTGTGGGCCTCTTTGGGTTCATCTTATTTGGGACTCTGTGTGCTTTCTACACTTGTGTTTCTTTTTCTTTCAGCAGGTTAGGGAATGTTTCTTTCAGCAGGTCTGTCATCATTTCTTTCTTTTTTTAAATAAATTTCTTTTTTATTTTATTCATTTTAGGAGACAGAGAGAGAGAGAGAGAGAGAGAGAGAGAGAGAGAGAGAGAGATAGGGGGAGGAGCTGGAAGCATCAACTCCCATATGTGCCTTGACCAGACCAGTGCAGGGTTTTGAACTGGCAACCTCAGTGTTCCCAGGTCGTCGCTTCATCCACTGCACCACTACAGGTCAGGCTGTCACCATTTCTTTAAATAGGTTCTCAGTCCCTTGCTCTCTCTTCTCCTTCTGGTACCCTTATAATGCAAATGTTGTTATGCTTGATGTCCCAGAGGTCCCTTAAACTATCCTCATTTTTAAAAATTCTGTTTTGTTTTTTGCTGCTTTGGGTATTTTCTGCTACCTTCCAAATCACTAATTTGATTCTCTGTTTCTAGTGTATTGATTCTCCTTCTAGTATATTCTTTTTTTAAAAAGACTTTATTTATTCATTTTAGAGAGGAGAGGAGGAGGCGGAGGAGGAGAGAGAGAGAGAGAGAGAGAGAGAAAGAGAGAGAGAGAGAAAGAGAGAGAGAGAGAGAAAGAGAGAGAGAGAGAGAGAAAGGAGAGGAGTAGGAAGCATCAACTCCCATATGTGCCTTGACCAGGCAAGCCCAAGGTTTCGAACCAGCAACCTCAGCATCCCAGGTTGACGCTTTATTCACTTCACCACCACAGTTCAGGCAATTCTTCATTTCAGTTATTGTATTATTCATTTCTGACTTTTTTTCTTAATGGTTTCTCTGTCCATTTTCTATGCTTGCTATCTCCTGTTAAAATTCTCATTGAGTTCATCTGTTCTTTCCCTAAGTTCCTTGAGCATTCTTATAACCATTGTTCTGAATTCTCTATCTGGTAGATTGGTTGCCTTCATTTTATTTAGTTCTATGTCTAGAGATTTTTCCTGTTATTCCATTAGGGGTAAGTTTTTTTGCCTCCACATTTTGACTGCCTCTCTGTGTTTGTTTCTATGTATTAGGTAGATCTGCTATGTCTCCCAGTATTGGTAGGGTAGCCTTATGTAGTAGATGTCCTAGTAGGTGGGGTCTAATAGCACAGTTTTCCTGATTACCTAAGCTAGGTTCTCCAGGAGTATTCCTTGTGTGGGTTATGTGAGCCCTTTTATTGTGGTTGAGTCTCGATTGCTGCTGGCACATCATGGGTGGGGTTGACCCTCGGGCTGAATTGCTATGAGGATTGGCCATGACTACAGTGTATGAGTTGCTGTGTGGAGGCTGACGCCATTAAGTGAAGTTCACCCCAGCAGAGTCTGGTGCCTGTTGAGACCTTCCTTTTGGTGTGTCACTTGTGGAGCTAATCAGGTTGTGCTCTGTTGTGGTCTGAAGCTAGCTACTGGGTGTGTCAGTTCTGGGTCCTCTTGGGAGGGATTCTGGTGTAGTTCAATGTAGATGCTGCCTATAACTAGTCCTGGGATAACTATTAGGAGCCACAAAGCCATCCACAGTTCATAGCTAACTTTGCTGGGCCTACCTGCTCATGGGAGAGGCCAAGCTTTGTAATAAGGGTGGCTGTCACCAATCCAGGCCTGGAATAGGTCTGCAAAAGGCCCAAGCATCCTTGAGCCTCAGGGCAGCCTGCTGTTTGTCTTTTAGGCTCAGATACTTTAAAAGCCTTGGGCATTATGCAAGCTGCATCAGACAAATTCTCAGGGAGTCACCAGGTGGGGGTGAATGCTGTTTACCACGTTAGTGCAGATTTAAACTTCATGCCAGTACTGGGTCTGAGGCTACTCAGCTGGCCTCAGAGTACACTGAAACCAGCTCCTATCCTGGGAGCCTGGTGACCTTTTTGGTGGAGCAGGGTCTGAGAGAGTCCTCAGGGCGGAACCAGTAGAGTTCATCAGGCTAAAGCAGATTAAGATTTGGCATATGGAGGGAGGGCTCTGCACAGGAACAGGTGGTGCCTGTCAGGTGTACGGGAAGATGGCTCTTAACCTAAAGCTGCACAACTCAGCCTCTCCTTGTGTATCTCTAGCACCACCAAGCTTGGCTGGATTTCCTTAAGAGTTTTTCAAGAAAGACTGGAATGCGAGCCCAGGCTGGCTGGCACTGTCAGAGCCCACAGCCACGTGTGAGCTTGGGAGGGCGAGGCCTCAGAGAGTCATCTGAGTGCAGCTCCCCAGGCTAATGTTGTAGAGGGCAGGACCAACAAAGGAATTGGGGTGCCTGTTGGCCATGTGTGGGAAGATGGATTTTGTTCTAAAGACATACAACTCAACCTGGCCTCTGGTGGAGCAGTGGATAAAGTGTCAATCTGGAACACCAAGGACTCTGGTTCAAAGCCCTGGGCTTGCCTTGTCAAGGCACATATGGGAGTTGATGTTTCCTGTTTTTCCCCCTTCTCTCTCTTTCTCTTTCTCCTTTCTCTCTAAAAAGGAATTTTAAAAAAAGAAAAGACACACAACTCAGTCTCTTTCTGTGTATCTCTAGCACCTCCCAAGTTTGCCCAGAGTTCTTCTAGAGTTTTTTAATAAGGCTGTACCATAGGCCCAGGCTGGCTGCTGCTGGTGGAGCCTGCAGCTGTGCATGAGCTGGGCAGGACGGGGCCTCTTGGAGATAACAGAGTGGGGCTAGTATAGGTCCCCCCGATAATGCTGTATAGAGTGAGTACTTGATTCAGGAAAAATGGCATCCATTTGTGCTATAGGTCCCCTGTATAATGCTGTATGGAGTACTTGATTCAGGAAAGACGGCATCGATTTGTGGTATAGGAGAGGGACTCAACACAGGGAAATTGATGGCTGTCCCTCCAGTCCTCTCTGCAAAACCACACAACTCAGTCTCTTCCTGTATGATTTTGACACCCTCTGAACCACCTTCCCTCTGCTGGAGCTGAGGGTGAATGCCTGTGTGTGAGATTTTGTGTGTTGTCTTTTTAGTAGAATGCCTGGGTTTCCAGAAGCCTCCTACCTCACCTAGGCAGATGGAACCCCTGCTGATTTTCACAGCCAAATGTTATGTGAACTCTTCGTCTTGCCTCCTCCCATGGAGCTAGGGAGCCTGGGCATGAGTTTGGAACCCTCACTCTCAGGAGAGAACCTCTACAGCAGATATATTTCTCTGGATTCTCAACCACTGCAAGTGGGTGTGGGGCCATCCCCTTTCACATCTTTGCCCCTATACCAGTCTCAACATGGCTTCTGGATATCCTTATTTATAAGACTTTTGTTTAGCTAGTCTTTAGATGCTCATGCAGGTTTATTGCTCTGTAATTTAGCTGTAATTCTAATGTATTGGGTGGAACTGTGTGCAAGTTCTACCTACTTCACCATCGTGAATCCAATCTGCGACCCATGAGATTTATGTGTACGTTATTTAATTTCCAGTATTTGGAATAGCCCATATTTCTTTTTGATTATTAGTTTAATTGCATTGTGAGTAGAGAGAGTACTTTGGTTGATTTTTCATCCTTTTAAATTTATTGAAATTGCATATATCTACTTTGTAGAATGTTCCATATGTGTTTCACCAAAAAATAAGTATAATTTGCTCTTGCTGAGTAATACGTTTTCTGTGTCCATTAGCTTAAACTTGTTGTTAAAGCTGTTCAAATTCTCTATAGACTTACTGATTTTAGGTCTAACTGTTTTATTAATTATTGAGAGAGAAGTATCAAAACCTCCAATCATAATTGTTAAACTAAATTGTTTATTTCTATCTTCACTGCTGTCAGTTTTTATTTTATATATTTTGGAGGCTCTTTGCTAGGTACATACAAATTTATAATTGCTTATGTTCCTGATTTTGCTTTAAAGGGGACATTTGAAAATGTCTGGAGACATTATTGTTTGTTACAACTGGGAAGATGCTCCTGGCATCTAGAGAGTAGAGCCAGGGATGCTGCTAAACATCCTATGATACCTGGGACAGAGCCACAACAAAGAATTTTTCAGACCCAAATATCATGCTCTCAGGTTGAAAAATCCAATTTCTTTAATACTTCCTATCCAAAGTTCTAGCAGTTTTTCAAGAAAAAACACTCCTCATTTTTTAAAAATCTACCTTTGATTTATTTCCAGAGCCCTGAAATATGCTTTTTATTTCCTCTGACATTTTTTTTGCCCAGTTTTATATTTGCCCAGTTTGAAGATTTGCTGAGCTTGTCATGCGACAAAGCCAGAATTCTGACCATCCTTTTACTTTTAACCTATCTGTCTTCATATTTAAAATAGGTTTCTTGTAGATAGCATACAAGAATTTTTTAATACAATATGACAAATGTCTGCATTTTAATTGGAAATATTTAGACCATTTACACTTAATATAATTATAGATGTACAGTAGTTGAGCTTAAAGCTACTGTCATGTTTTTGTTTTTTGTATGTCCCATCTGATTTTATTTCTTCTTCTTCTCTTTTTCTACCTTCTCTTGGAATGATTTTTTCTTTTTTTTTTTTGGTGTGTGTGTGTGTGTGATTCCATTTTATCTTCATTGTTGGTTTATTAGCTATACCTCTTTATTTGATTTGATTTTAATGGCTATTTTAATGTTTAAATATATAGTTTTAACTATCACACTATACCTTTAAATAATACTATGCCACTTCATATATAGCACTACATACACATACACACACACTTCCTTACAATAGTATGCTTCTATTTTCCCCCTCTTATCCCTTAAGCTACTATTGTGGTATCCTTTTTTACACAAAAACTATAAGCCCTGGTCAGTTGGTTGGCTCAGTGGTAGAGCATTGACCCAGCATGTGAGTGTCCTAGGTTTAATTCCCAGTCAGGGCACATAGAAGAAGTGACCATCCGCTTCTCCACTCCTCCCCTTTCTTCTTCTCCTTCTCCTTCTCCTTCTCCTTCTCCTTCTCCTTCTCCTTCTCCTTCTCCTTCTTCTTCTTCTTCTTCTTCTTCTTCTTCTTCTTCTTCTTCTTCTTCTTCTTTTCTCTCTCTCTCTTTTTCTCTCCTCTTCCCACAGCCAAGGCTTGATTGGTTCAAGTGCTTCAGCCTGAGTGCTGAGGATGGCTCTATGAAGCTTCCACCTCAGGTGCTAAAAATAGCTTGGTTACAAGCATGGCCCCAGGTGGGGGTTGCTGGGTGGATCCTGGTTGGGGCACATGCGGAGTCTGTCTCTCTACCTCCCCTCCCCTCACTTGGAAAAGAAGGGAACAAAAGAAAATTATAAAACAATAATACATTGTTATTATTTTTGCTTTAAAGCTGCAGTCATCTTTTAAACAGACTGGAAATTAGAAAATATGTATCTTTATTTATCACATATATATAATTTCCAACACTTTCTGTAGATATATATTTCTATAAAATATCATTTTCCTTCTGCATGAAGAGCATCTTTAACCTTTCTTGTCATGCAAATTTGCTGATGATGATTTCTCTCAGATTTTGTTTGAAACAGTCTTTATTTCCTTTCATTTTTGAAAGATATTTCACTAGCTTTAGAACTCCAAGTTAATGAGTTTTTTGTTTTTTTTTTTTGTACTTCAAAAATGTCAACTCATTGTCTCATCCTTCTTTTAAACTCCCTAATTTTGTGCTGGGTCCGTTGCAGTTAAAATGTCAGATGCAGCACTTGTCTCCCCAAGGTAACAGTTTCAGGGACGCATTTACCTTTCCCCAGTAACAAATTCTGATGTTGCTTTTGAGATCACACTGATAGGTAATGTTTTCTATCATTTTGTTTTCCTTGAGGGGTTACATGATGGCCTTTCACTCTGCTCTTAATATGACTTCTTCATGATTCTATGCTTCCTTGTACTCTTTCCTGGAATACACTTTCTCCTCCATCTAAGCAAAGTTCGCGAGATCAGCCCTCTCTGGTTTTCTCCCCCAGACTCTTTCCAGACAGCCTGGGAAGGTGTAAAGAAAGAATAGGCATTGGTTCAGACAGAGTAGGGCTGAATTTAAGTTTTTTTATTTCTACCAGCTATATGCCCTTGAGTAATCTTACTTGAATCTTAGGAGTAATTTATATAAAATTTGAATAATATCTCTCAATGTAGTTAGGAGGACAGAATTAGATAATGTTTAAAAAGTTCTTAGTGCCCCATTTGGCACATAATAATCATATCAAACACTCACATAGCGTGCATTATGTTATATATGTGTATATCTCCCAATTTACAGTTGAGGGACCTAAAGCATAGTAACCTATCCAAACACAAATAGGAAATATGACAAAGAACTTGGAGTTAAACCCAGCCTGGCTCTCAAGTCCATGTCTATAACTAGAATGCTTCACTCCTTCTCTCAGTAAATTTTTTTTTTTAGGATTTTATTTTTATTTATTTTTTTACAGGGATGTAGAGAGAGTCAGAGAGAGGGATAGATAGGGACAGACAGGCAGGAACGGAGAGAGGTGAGAAGCATCAATCATTAGTTTCTCGTTGCCATCGCAACACCTTAGTTGTTCATTGATTGCTTTCTCACCTCTCTCAGTAAATATTAATGGATGAGATGAAGATAGGATTGGACTTTGAGAAATTAGTACTCTCAATTGGGTGGATGTTGGGGGAAGAGGGAAGTTAAAGGTTAAGAAGGCAAAGGACATTTCATGTAAGAAAAATAAGCTTTAGACAAAAGGTCAAAATGGGAGAATATAGGAAGCATGTTGTTGAAATGGCAATAGGCTGATCAAGCTGGGTATACATTCTAGAATGGAGAAGTGTACTAGAGGATAAGGTTTGTTATGAAAACTCTAAATGGTAGAGTACTTTGAAGGCCATACTAAGAAATTCGACCTGTTTCATTCTACATAAAGTGACAAGCCATCAAGGGAGTAACATGGTCAGACTGGTTCTTTTGGAATAACTCTTAGATCATTTGGTGGATAGATTGAACTGAAGAGCAACTAGAATAGAGAGGTCAAGTAGAATGTTCTTGTAGAAGTGAGTTATGAAGTAATGAGCTCAGCAAGAGAGTTGGTTAGAATGGGAAAATCTTGGAGGTACACTAGTTAACAGGACTTAGTGGCTTATTAGATAAAGAAGCAGGTATAATTACAAATGAGTCAGCTTCACTATCCTTGATGACAAAGAGGAAGCTGATGTCATTGAGACAGGAAATTCTAAAAGAGGATCAGGTTGGTGATGGGAGATGTAAAAACTCTGCTTTGCACAAATAACTTACCATTTTAGCATCTTCTCCACCTGTAGGAAGCAGCAACATTGACCACCTAAGAGAGATTTTGAAGGATAGTTCTAAGGAAAAGACAAGGTAGAATTCACAGACCAGAAGCAGATTTGGCATGAGCTGAAAATGGCATGGGGGGTTGGAAAGGTCTAATGAGTAGCTTGGATCAGCATTTTACTCTACAAAATTCCTACCTTAACCTTCTACCTATCCTTTCCCCAAGTCCAAGGTTGACCAAAAAGCAACTGACCCCATCAAGGAACAGTGAAGGCTTGAGACAAAACCATATAGGAGGTGGCTAGGGTGGACTGAAGATTAAAGGGCCCTTCCTGAATCTTTTGGACTTTTAGGAGCTCCTTATCACTCTAGAGGTTGGGAAAGGGGCTCAATAATAAGTGCCACTCAATCTCTTGCCACTCCAGTGGGATAAGGACCCAGAGAAAATCACATTTTCTTCAAGAAAATAAAAGAATATGACATCTCATACTTCCTGGCATATTTGTAACTCTTACAATTATTTAATTCAAAAGTTTTATTTATGCGTCTGTTTCTCAGTAAACCATAAACTTCTACAGAAATATATCTGTTATTGAGATGAGTTCAGTGCCTAGTGTAGAGTTTAGCTGACTCTCATTAATTCGTTTATTCAGTATTATTTATGAGTACAGTGAGAGGCCCTGTATTATGTGCTGAATATATTCATTTATTCAGAAAATATTTACTGAGCACTTACTGTGTGCCAGGCCAAGTGCTGAGAACATAGATATGAACAAGACTGTCAAGGTTCTGCTCTCAAGGAGCTTATATCTTAGATGGGGGAGTCACTAGAGGAAAACTTAGGGAGTGACTTTGGCTACAGTGATTAGGGAAAGCATTGTGGAGAAGGGGAACTTTGACCTTATATGTGAATGATTGGATGGAGTGAATCAGAAAATAATGTGGAAAGACAGGGACAGGAAGAAGGAGAACAAAATATGGGATGGAAGTGGATGGGTAAGCAAAAGCCAGATCCTGCAGAGTCAATAGAAATGAAATTTGAATTGTCCTAAGTGTAATCAGAGTATTTGGACTGGTAAAGGTGTGGGGTGCTACAATTATATTTCTCTTTGAAAAGACCCTCTGTCCATTGTGTAAGAATGTAGTGGGCCAAACAAGGAAGTTGGAAAAACCATATGAAGAGGCTATTGGGATGGTCTTTGTGGGACATGATAAAGGGTTGGAGCAGGTGGTATTAGAAGTAGAAAGAGGGTATGTCTGGAGGGAGATCCAAGTGGTTGGAAAAGGAGTGAGGAATAGATAGAAATCTAGGGTGACTCCTAGGTAAGATGACCATCCATCCCAGTTTTCCTGACTAAGGAGTTTTCTGAGAGAAGGCTTTCAGAGCTAGAAGCAGGACAAGTCCCAGGCAAACCAGGACAGCTTATTGCACTACTGTTAAGATTTTGGGCCAAGCAATGGAGTGATTGTTGATCATGCCACATACTGAGATAAAGAGCACTCAGGAAGTTGTAAATCAAAAATTCTATGTTGGTTACATTAAGTTTGAGATGCGTATGAAACACCTGTGTGGAGAAGGAGTGGGCAGTTGGATATACACATCGGAAGCCCAAGGGAGAGGTCAAGTTCAGATAGAATTTGGGAACCAGCAGTGTATAGATGGTATTTAAAAGAATGGAGAGATGGCCTAGGGAGAGTTCATAGATAGGATACAGAGCAGGCCGAGGGCAGAGTTTGAGTACGCCAACATTTTGAGGTTAAGCGGAGGAGGTGCGGTTACCCAAGAGAAAAGAAGGAATAGCCAGGGAAAAGGAGAAATAACAAAGCAGGGAATAAAGGCCTAGATAAAAAACAAACAAACAAACAAAAAACAGTTTCACGAAGGTGGGGCAGCCAACTGTGTCAAATGCTGCTGAGTAAAACAAAGACAAAAAAGTAGATTTAAAAGCCAGTCCCTGCTCCTAAGGAGTTTCAGTCTATAGGGAGACAGGAGAGTGACTTCCCAAACAGTGATGAGTGCTATCACAGTGAAAGCACAGGACGCCAGGCGAGGGCATAGGGCTCCTTCCTAGGCTGCAGTTTGAAGGAAAATAGAAAAACAAGATGCAGACAGAGAGGGGTTTGTTAGGCCAAGAAGGCCACAGGCACTGATAGAAGATGGTCAACAGGACAGTTCTATAGGGGTTTCAGGCTGGCTGGCACACAGAGTGATGAAACAAATGGGAGCACCCAATGCAGGGAGGCCAGAGCTGTCTAATGTGTCAGAAAGGTTGCCTGAGACGAGACAGAAAACTGTTGGATTTAGCAACCTGGAGTTAGTGTTTATCTTTGCCAGAATAGGTTTGGCTATTTTTAAGGTGCTGTGGGGACAGAAACCAGATTGTCAGTAATGGAGAGGCAAGGAATTAGGCACCCCAAGTTCATAGATTACTTCTTTAAGAAACTTGAAGAGAAAGGAGGTTGGACTAGGGGTGAGCATAGAGTTGCGTTTTGCTTTTTTTTTTTTTTTTTTTTACAGGGACAGAGAGAGAGAGAGGGATAGGGACAGACAGACAGGAACAGAGAGAGATGAGAAGCATCAATCATCAGTTTTTCGTTGCCGTTGCGACACCATAGTTGTTCACTGATTGCCTTCTCACATGTGCCTTGACCGCGGGCCTTCAGCAGACGGAGCAACCCCCCCGCTGGAGCCAGTGACCCTGAGTCCAAACTGACGAGTTTTTTGCTCAAGCCAGATGGGCCCGCGCTCAAGCTGGCGACCTCGGGGTCTCGAACCTGGGTCCTCCCGCACCCTAGTCCGACACTCCATCCACTGCGCCACCGCCTGGTCAGGCGCGTTTTGCTATTTTTTTATGGTAGAAATCTTTTTTAAAAAACTTTATTGAATTTACTGTGGTGACATTACTTAATAAAAGTAAATAGGTTTCAGGTATACAATTCTATGATACATCATCTCTATATTGTGTTGTGTGTTCCCCACCCAAAGTCAAGTCTCCTTCCTTCACCATTTATCCCCCCGTTACCCTTTTTTATGAGAGAAATCCTGAGCTTAGTTATAGGCATGAAGGAAAGAGCTTGAAGAGATGGAAAGCTTGAGAGTACAGGGAAGAGGAGATAGTTGATGGAGAAATATTTCTGAAGAGCTAGTAAGAAATGGGTGCTTGCAAGGGTGGGAACATGTAGTAAGTTTAACTGTGGATAGGAGAAGAGAGAGATAGATAGGTAGAAACATAGATGGTTGTAACAGAGGGCACAGGGAGATTGAAGTAAAGGTGTTCGAGGTTGAAGCTGTGCCTTTCTGGTTGCCTTTATTTTCTTTTGGAATCACGATGGGGTCTGCTGCTAAGAGTGACTGTAGACCAGCAAGAGGCATGTGGGAGACATAAGAGAGTGAATAACAGGGCACCGATGTGGTTAATTCCTCCACTGGCTTGGTGTAATTTTTTTTCAGGCATAGGAGCAGAAAAGGTGGACAGATGAATCCAGAGTAGATTTTTACAGTGTGGTTAAGGCTGGAGACAAGTGAACAAAGATATTGGCTAGTGAAGGTATGAAGTGGGGGCTATGAGTTTGGGCTGAATAGTATAGAAATGAAACAAGCTTTAGTTACTAGAGTAGGAAAAAATTGAGAGGCTAAAGATACTGTAGGAGGGTAAAGAACAAGTGTAAAGGAAAGAGAGAAATAGGGTGTTAGAAAGACCAAAACTGTGGTCAGAAAGTGGGATATTAAAGTTTATGTTCTCCAGGTAGGAATATATCTGAGTGGTGAGAAAGTCTAAGGTGTGGGCTTGGGTGTGAGTAACTTACTGACATGGAGGTGACGATTCCTGGTGTTGAAGATAATAAAGAATTGTGAAGCTAGGACAATAGATAGTTTATGAACATTAGTACTGAAATCACCCCAAACAAAGGAGTTAAGGGATGGAGAAGAAAGTGCTGAACTAGGAGCCCAGGTCTTTGATGAATATGGATGACTGACTAGAGGCTGGCGGGTGGCAAGGATGAGAAGGAAAGAAACTGAAGGCTGGAACAATTTTTACATAAAGATAGTGGCCTAATGGTGCCTTATAAATTGGTTGAACTAAGCTGAACCGAAGTGCTTGCTGTGTTCCAGGAAATGCCAAAGTGAGCATCAGCTGATATTTTCTAGAAAAACCCCAGGTCAGACATTAAAGTCAGCAAAGAAAGAGTATTGCCTATACTATAGCTTCAAGAAAAGACCCAGAGAAGAAATATCACCAGGTTGACTATTGGGCTATCCCTCTGGGCTTCACCCAGCCCACCTCTCTTGCCCTGAGCTGATGATAGAAAATTTCATTCCTCCCCTCCCCCCTGGAGAGTTGCCAGTGACCATTCTCTGCTCCATGAGACAGTCTTGGCAGTAAGACTCAGTCAGCCATCTTGGGCTGGCGTCATTCCCAGGAGAAGCCAGGGCAGAGACTCAGAGATGAAGCTGAAGGAAGCACCTTTCAGGCGCACTTCTCTTCAGTGAGCAAGGGCTCATTAGCCAAAATGATTATCTTCCCAGGCTCATTCTCAGACCAACTTAAAAATAACCTGAGCTGTCTCTCCACCCTTTCACGCAGGAGTACAAGTTGCTTCCTGCTCAGACAGAACCCACCCTAACCTCAGCACCTTCTAGAACACAAGTACCATTCGCACATTCCTTCTCCTTGTGAGTGATGTGAATACACTCAAGGCTCACTTTCAGGACACTGCTCTCTCTTGTTCTCCTCCTACTTCACTAGCTGCTTGTTATTCAGCCTCCTGTGCAGGTTCCTTCTCATTAACTTGACCTCTAAAAGTTGGAGTGTCCCAGTTCTCAGCCCTTGATCTCCACCTCCTCCCTACCTACACTCATTTCCTTTGTGATCTCAATGAGTCTCTTGGCTTTAATACTGTTTTAATCACTGAAAAACACCAAATGTGAATATCTCTACTCCTGAGATAGACTCTAGTCTTGTATATCCAGTTATCTCTTTGGTATCCTACTTAGATATCTCACAGGCATATTCAACCTAACATGTTCAGAATTGAACTTGTGTTTCCTCACTCTCTCCTGGCATGCTTGCTCTCCCTGCAGCCTACACCCATCTCAGTCAATGGCAACTCTATGCTTCCAATTGCTTACGCCAGATACCTTGGAGTCAATCTAACTCCTCTCTTCCTCTTACAGCCCAATTGTAATCTATCAGCAAATCCTGTCGGTTATATTTTCAAAAGGTACTCACAGTTTGACCATTTCTCACTGCTTCCACCCCCCAATACCATGAACCAAGCCATCATCATGTCTTGCTTGAGAAATTGTAATGGCCTTCTAGTTGACGTCAGCTTCTACCCTATTCCAACCAGCAGCCAGAATGATCCTCTTAAAAAGTTAAGTCATGAAGGTCATGTCACTCCTACTCTTAACCTTCCAATGGTTTCCCATCTCATTCAGAATAACAGCAAGTCTGCTTACAATAGACTGGATTGATCTCCCTCCCTAACAATGCCCTCTGTTCTCATCTCCTACTATTCTCTCCCTCATTCATTCTGCTTCAGCCACACTGGCCTACTTGTTGTTTCTCAAACACTCCACGGGTGTTCCTGCCTCAGGGCCTTTGTGCTTATTACTTCCTCTGTCTGAAACATGTTTCCCCAAGGTTCACATGGCTTCCTCTCTCACATCCTTCAAGTCTTTATTCAAATGTCATTCTTTTCAGTGAGGCCCTTCCTGCCCACCCTTTATAAATATATGGAATATAATATAGCAGCCTTCTATCCCTTCTATTGTTTCAGTTGTACTTATCCTCTGAGATGCTGTACTTACTAAATGTAAACTTAATGACAGCAGGTACTTTCCCTTTTATTCATTCCTGGATTCCCTGTACCTAGAAGAGTACCTGACCCACAGAAGATACTCAATAAATATCTGTGTAACAAATGTAATCCAGTTCAGCTGGTTGTAGGGAACCCTCTACATTCTCCAATCTGATCATCAGTACTAGTACAGTAGTTTTTGTAACAAAAACCTTTTCTCTCAAGCCCTTCTAGAAGCACAGCTTCAACAAAGCAACTGGTTTGGCTGGGCTCTTGCATATTTGCACCACTATATCAAATCCCAACAGATGTGGCCCTTGTCTTCTCTTTCTTTACTTCCTAGTTCCTGTAAGAAAATCACTAGAGGTTGGTAGCCCAGCCTGCAGGTGGATATACCTAGTAAATACCAGCACTCAATAAAAATTACTGTTGTAAGCCTGACCTGTGGTGGCGCAGTGGATAAAGCGTCGACCTGGGAACACTGAGGTCGCCAGTTCAAAACCCTGCACTGGTCTGGTCAAGGCACATATGGGAGTTGATGCTTCTAGCTCCTCTCCCCTTTCTCTCTCTCTCACTCTGTGTCTCCTCTCTAAAATAAATAAATAAAAAGAAATTAAAAAAAAATTTAAAAAAATTACTGTTGTAGTTATTTTATAGAGTAGATAACTCTGTTATAATCTTCTTGTAACTATGTGAGTCTCTTCACCAAATATATTTAAAGGATGAAGTAAATGTCTTGAAATATAGCCTTCTACTGATAAGGTTTTCAGGAGACCTGAGTTGTGGTCCCAACCTTACCATGGAATTGCTACAACTCTGGGTACTTCCTCTGAGTTCTCCAGTGTTCTCTAGGGGAAAATGTAGGCTTTAAACTAGATGACCACTAAAATCCTTTCTTGATCTAAAATTGTGGTTTCCTTGGAAGACTAGAGTTCCCATTCTCAAGTCATTAGAAATGCAGGTGGTTATCTCATTGGCTTTCCCAAGGAAACACTGGTTATGTCAAAGAAACAGGGACACAAGAAACGTGACCTTTGTATTTGTAGGACTTTTCCATTGCTTAGAGTAGAAACCCAACTCAAACTGGCTGAATCAAATAAGGGTATTTATTGATACCTAAGACTTGAAATTTCTGGCGGTAGAGCCTTTTCTGGCAAGCTGGGTTCTAGGGCTCATGGAATATAAGGGTGACCCAATCTCTCTTCATCTTCTGGCTCCCCTTTTCCCTCTATTGACTCCACTTTCAGTAGGCTCTCCCCTCATGAAGCCTCCAGCAGCACCACAGTGACACATGCCAGCTTCAAATCCAAGAGAAAAATGGTTCCTGAGAATTCTGAGATTTTAGTTGTGTGTGTGAGAGACAGGAAGGGAGAGAGATAAGAAGCCTAAACTTGTAGTTGTGTAGAGGTTCACTGATTGCTTCTCATACATGCCTTGACAGGGGAGGGGAGAAGGCTCAAGCCGAGCCAGTGACCCCTTCCTCAAGACAGAGACCTTGGGATCATGTTGATGAGCCCATGTTTAAGCCAGATGAGCCCACACTCAAGTGGGCAAGCTCGGGGTTTCAAACCTGGAATTTCAGCTTCCCAGATCAATGCCCTATACACCATGCCACCACCAGTCAGGCTCTGGGATAATCTTAAAACTGAATCTCATTGGTTTGGTGTGAGTCATGTGACCTTTTTTTTAACCAATCACTATGTGCAGGGAAATAGAGAGCCAGATTAGCCACACCTGTGTGTTATGGGATCCATTCTCTAATAGAGATGGGGTAAGGGTGAGACCAGCCTGCCCAATCCACATGGGCTGACAATGGCAGAGGAGAGATGTCAAAAGGAAACTCAGGGGGCTAGTAACAGTAGAAACGTGATTGAATATTGGAGAAGTAGAAATAATCAATATTAATTTCAGTCCTTATTAAGTTATTATTTTCTTATAGGTACTATATTAATTTTCCATGGCTGCTCTAATAAATTAGAGCAAATTGGGTTGTCTAAAACAATAAAAATTTATTCTCTCACAATTCTAGAGGTCAGAAGTCTGAAATCAAGGTATTGATGGCCCTATTTCCTCTGGAAGCTCTCTGGGAGAATTCCTTCTTTGCCTCACATTCCTTGGCTTGTGGCTGCCTTACTCTAATCTCTGTCTCTGTCACATTGTTCTTTCAATCTCTCCCTGTCTTTCTCTTATAAGGACACATGTCATTAAATTTTGGGCCCACTCAAATCATCTAGAATATTAAGTACAGCGTCTCAAACGATAAGTACAACTGAAACAATAGAAGGGGTAGGATGCTGCTATATTATATTTCCTATATTTATATAGGGTGGGCAGGAAGGGCCTCACTGAGAAGAATGAAATTTGAAGAAATCCAATCTATTAAGATCCTTATGTTAATTAGGTTTTAGAGTTTGACATGGACAGCTGTTAGAGGGCCATTCAATCTACAACAGGTACCAATCAGAAGGAAAATCATATTTAAGTGACTCAGGTGACACATGGGTGGATACTAAAGGGGTGAATAGGAATTACCTGGGTGGAACAAATCAAATCCCTTATAGCGCTCAGAGTAAAGATTTTCGCTCAACAGATGCTTGCCAACTGCCATACATCTCTCATACATCTCAAAATGTATGAGAGAATGAGAATCATTTCTAAATTTTACTGAGATATTTTACCCACATGCTTTGTTGCCTTTTAAAGAGGTGAAATAAAATTTGCTACAGAGCCTGACCTGTGGTGGCACAGTGAATTAAAGCCTTGACCTACAACTCTGAGGTCGCTGGTTTGAAACCCTGGGCTTGCCTGGTCAAGGCACATAAGGGAGTTGATGCTTCCTGCTCCTCTCCACCTTCTCTCTCTCCCTTTCTCTCTCTCTCTCTCCTCTCTGAAATGAATAAATAATAAAAATAATTTTAAAAAATTTGCTGCAGAGGAACAACAAATATCTATATTATTTAATTAGGTGTTAATCGACCGTTTATGGTATCAGTAAGTCTGCCAGTCAAAAGGAAGCTACTAATAGTTGAGTTTGGGGGAGTCAAAAGTATACATGATAAAGTAAAAGATTGTCTACCACTATGCTGTACACCTGAAACTAACACTAAATAATATTGAATGTAGACTGTGATTGAAAAAAAAGTTGCACATGAATTTTCAACTGTGCAGGGGGTTGGTGGCCCTAACCCACACATTGTTCAAGGGTCAACTTTTATATTAATATTGATAATAACGCATAAACAAGAATGCAAATGGAAAAGTTACTGGCAAGAATACACCACAGAAAAGTATTTTTCAAACCTGATTTCTTATTTTAAATGAATAAAAACACTCAAAATCACAACCACTGGCCTTTTCTTGACTAGGTAAATGCTTGTAGGAACCTCAGTTTATATTAGAGATAAACAAGACAAAAATCTTGTGAAGAAATCAACAGGAGCCCCTACTCCTCAGAGAAATCAGTGGCAGAATACATGTTTTCAAATATATGTCATTTTGTCCCCTATTTCCACCCACATTTGGTCCAAGAAGCCACCCTTACTGGTTGCTCAGGTTGGACCGGGAGTGCACTGGTTGCTGGTATTTTCCCTGAAGCCATCTTGGCAACAATTCTGGATTCAGATCCTCGGATATGACAGGGGCTGGGCAGGTGGCTCTGTGCTTTATCAGTGGGATTAGTCTTACAGGTGTTTCACAAGACTGGGACAGGGGTTGGGGACTGGTGAGGGGTCTGATCCCTTAGCCCTCCCACCTTCCCCAGTTCAGGAACTGACGGGCCTGAATTCTCATCTGTGGCTCTGCTTTCTCTACTGGAAATCTGTAAGGTTCGAGAAGGGTAAAAAGAGTTGGGTGTTATGATTTCTGCTCCTCTTGTACATCTGGAGAGCACACACAGCTTACTCCTGGCACACAGGAACAAACCAACCTGTATATACATTGGGAGAGTGAATTTCCAGTGTTAAAGGCAGAACAATGTAATAGAAAGAGCTCTGACCTGGGACACTCATGGGCAGATTCTTCTCTGCCACCACCCTGCTCAGTGATCTTAACCGCACCTTCCCGTCTTTGCTCCTCAGTCCCCCATATTTAAACAAGAGGATTGGATCAGAATGTCCTCTGAGGCCTTTTCTAGTTTCACTGTCAATCAGACATACACACATTATACCCTCCAGGTGAGTATTTGGCATACCTGTAAAACTCACTGGCTGCTTCTTTTTCCTGAAAGATCTCTCTCCACACACCCTGATAGTGCTAATAGTTAAATTTACCAGGACCTTAAATGAGGTCCCAAAGTGCAGAATTGTGGTTAGAGTTGAGTCGTTCCCAGTTATGCCAGTATTTTCTTCATCAAGCATGAATTGCGTGCCCCCGGTAGGTGCGGGGGCTACATATAAGTGAGATGGAGACTCGGCCCCGAGGAGCACACAGCCGAGTGAAGTAGACAGGTGAGTAAATCAAGGATTGCATTACAGCATGATAAGTTCCACTAGAAGGCTACTAATGAGGCTGCCTGACACATAGAGGATGAACACATAAATCTGTCTGGGTGGAGTCAAAAATGGCTTCCTGGAGGAGGTGACACATGGGTGGATACTAAAGGGGTGAATAGGAATTACCTGGGTGGAACAAATCAAATCCCTTATAGCGCTCAGAGTAAAGATTTTCGCTCAACAGATGCTTGCCAACTGCCATGGGACACATTGCTTCCTTTAAAAAAAGGTGTGTCTCCCATCGTCTATTCCCTTGGATCTGACACACAGATTGGAACAGTGCACCTAACTGAAGCCTGAGGGGCAAGTCCTGAGGAAACTGGGAAAGCTGACTGGAGCCCAGCTTTGACACAGACCCAGAGACTGGAGAGCTGAAGGCTCCAGCAGCATTTTTGATACATGTGCCAGCACTGAATGTGTGCAGCCTGTGTTCTGGGCACAGAACACACTCTCTCCTTTGTTTCTGTTTTTGTTTGTTTGTTTGTTTGTTTCTTTTTCCTTTCCTGCTGAAAGTTTGGGAGAAGGTACAATACAAGCTGTTGATTTCCGAATGTGTTTCTAAGGCCTCCTCTGATTCTACTTAGTCATGGCAGGCTTCTTGGAGGAAGTGCTCAGAAAGAAAGGTAAGAACTAGCTTGACTAATGCCACTGGCACCTAGCAAGAGGGCCCCTCACCACCCACACCCCTGCCACCACCCTTCCCTGCATCTGACCTTTGTTCTTTTACTAACCTCCCGCCAAGTACAGCCAGGTTTGACCATGTCCCCTTTTCTGTTCAGTGGCTGGACATGTCCCTCAAGTTCGTGGTTCAAAGCTTTCAGCCAAACTGGTTCCCCGCGTCCTGCATCTGGACTTGGGGACCTGTGGGCTGGGTCTCATTCTGGCTGTGAATTACCTTTCGAGGCGGTGTCCTGGCTCCGCCTCCCCTCCCGCCGCAGGTTCAAGTGTGGGTTGGGAGTTGGGGCGGTGAGGAAATACTCCTGGCTCACACAGCAACCTGCTCCCCGCTCCGCCGGCTAGCCTGCCGGCCGCTGGGAGCAGGAGGGACCGAGACCTGGAGCTGCCCGGAGCGGTCCAGGCCGGGGACGTCCGAACTCTCACCGAGCGGATCTCCAGTCCCCTAGTTCACAAGCGTCCGAAGAGGAGTCAGGGCTCTAGCAGGAGGCAGGTGGAGCCGGGCTCTGGCTGGGCGGCGCTGAGCACTCTCGGCCCCGCTGGGGTTAAGTCTTGCCGGCTCCCTGCTGCCCGGCTGGCGGCCAGCTGCCTTCAGGGAGAGGCCGGAGCCACTGCCACGGACCCGGGGGGACGCCGCCAGCTGGGGCTGCACCTACATCAGACTCCCTTCCCTGCCCCCATCACTGCCTCTAGGAGGAGCAGAGTGGGGGCTGCGGGTGGGACGCTCCTGCCAGTTCAGCACCCCCGCGGCTGTGGACCCAGACGGTAGCAGGACCGGAGATGGCTGATGAGGTTGACTGGCTGGATTTGCCTGGCCGGTGGACCTACGGAGTTGACCGCGGTGGCAGAGTCTTCTTCATCAAGTATGTTGTCTGTCTCATTTATTTTTTATTTCTTTAAAGTTGTCCAACTTGAAAGCTGGCAGGGCTGGGGGCTGGCCGGCTAGGGTAGGGGGAAGTGGTGGCTGGAACATGCATGACTAATAAGTTTATCATTATGCCTGTTTGAATGGGTCTCCCGCCTTTTCCTTAGTGGATCAAAGTCCAGCACAGGCTCAGCATTCCTGAAGTCTGCAAGGGCAGGGCTAGGCCAGGTAGGTGATGGCCTAACTCCCCCTCCAGTCACAAATGGGGAGAGGGGCCCTGAGGAGGGTGACTAGACCCAGGGCCCCCCTGCAGGTCTTTCCTTTCAGCTCTGTGCAGTCTACCGAAAGGGTCAGGGGAGAGTTCTTTCTTTCATGTCCGCCACTCCTCTTCTTAAGGGAAGACTTGGGCTAAGTGACAAAATACCAGGGGACCCTGCCTCTGCCACTCAGGTCCTGGCGTTTCCTCACCCCAGACTCAGTGTTCCCAGGCCCACAGCCTCTTCTTTTCTGCTTCTTTATGGGGCTGTGGTCAAGGGGAAAGAGAAGATGCCCACAGTACGTTCAGCATTCTTTAGAGAGAGGAGTCTTTGCTGCTCTCAGTAATATACTAGCACTGTGATATTAATTTCATAAACCAAAATGGCTTTGGCATAATCTCATTATAACAGAGTGGCCCCTCTGGTGCTATTTTGGCCCGCTGCTACTATAGTCATCTTTTGCCAGAATAGAAATCTCCTGATAATATAGCAAGTCTACAAGCACAGCATTCTGAGCTGTTACACAGGATGAGTAGTCCCTTCCTTGAGATAACCCCTCGCAGAACATTAGAGCTAAAGGGATTTCAGATGCAACTCCCTCCTTTTTCAGAAGGGCAAGCGCGGTCCTCAGAGATTGAGAGTACTCTTTGGAGATAAAGCCACTTGTTAATCAGAGCTCAGACTAAGTCCAGTATCTGCCGACTTGAGCACATTGCCTGTCCCCCTTATTAAACTGCCTTTGCAGGTCGCCAGTGGTTTCTCTTTGGTGTTCCTCAGTTTTCACATTTGCTGTACGCCTTTCTTCTGTAATTATCATCCCTATGATCATAATTGAGGTTGTAATTAGATTATCTTAGAAATGAACTCCACTAAAGTTCTTGACCCCTGGGTTAGCTTCTTAAATAACAGAGCTTCCACAATATTAAAACTAGCGTTTCTGCTGTCCCTGGTTTGAGACTTAGAAACATCCAAGGAATTTATGAAAAAGGCCAAACCTGACCTTACTCACAGAGGTTCTGACTCAGAAGACCTGTGGTGGAGCCTTAGAAGCTGAATTTCCACGAGTTCCTCTGCTATTCTGATGAAGTATTAATTTGACTCTCCTCATCTTTCTTCCCAATCTCTTGTTTCCCTTCCTGCTCCTTTTCTTCCTTCACCCCACAGGCATTGACCGAGCATCCAGGGTTGGTCTGCTGTGGGGCTAGGCTTTGGAGATTAAAAAAATAAATAAATAAAATACAGATTTTCCCTTGAAGGGAGTAAGAAGAAAATGTAAATAAATGCTTAGGAAATAATAGGGTACATTCTAGAGGTATTTGCACGATGCCACCATTACGCAGGAGGAAAGAACTGATGCTCTCCGGGTAGTGAGGCGGGGCTTCCCCAAGGAGAAGACGCTTGAGCTGCTTCTGGAGGAGAGAGGCTAGAGGAAAGGGGTTTTGGAGCAGAGAGGCCTGTGGGAAGGAGAAGGAGGGTGCTGAGAGGGTCCAGGGCACAGGTTACCTAGGACATGTGCAGGGGTCCCTAGAGATGGAGTGGAGGCTGCAAAAGGTGAGGCAAAAGCAGGAAGGGGGCATCTTTGGAGAGGTCTTGTGTGGTGCGCTAAGGGGTCTAAACCTGGTTTTGTAGGTGGAGGGAAACCAAAGGAAATTTTAACAGGCACAGAGAGAGAGTCAGAGAGAGGGATAGATAGGGACAGACAGACAGGAACAGAGAGAGATGAGAAGCATCAATCATTTGTTTTTCGTTGCCGTCGCAACACCTTAGTTGCTCATTGATTGCTTTCTCACATGTGCCTTGACTGCAGGCTTTCAACAGACTCCCCTTGCTGGAGCCAGCGACCTTGGGTCCAAGCTGGTGAGCTTTTGCTCAAGCCAGATGGGCCTGCGCTCAAGCTGGAGATCTCGGGGTCTCGAACCTGGGGCTTCCACATCCCAGTCCGACGCTCTTATCCACTGCGCCACCGCCTGGTCAGGCCAAAGGAGATTTTAAATAGAAGATTGACATAGTTAGGATTGCATTTTAGAAGCCCGCCTCTGGCAGCTGCACAGGTGGAAGATGATCTGAGGGCTGAACAGGGGGACAGGGGGAAAACTTGAGATACGGAGAGCAGGTAGGAAGCAATTGCAAAAGTGCAGGAGATGGCTGCTGGGGACCGGAATTTCAGTAGGGAAAGCAGAGGGAAAGGGATGGAGCGATGGGAGAAATCCTCAGGCGTGGAACTGTGAGTGTTCGGGTACTGCCTGGGTGTTGGGGAAGGAAGGGAAAAGGAAGAGTCAAAGATAAATCTCAAAATTGTTAACTTTAGTTTAATAGAGATCAGGAGTGTGGGAATAGGAATGAAGTTTGGGGGAGGGGACAAATTCAGTGTGGAAATATTGAATGTGAGGTCTCTGTGGGATATTCAGGAGGTAACGTCCGCTAGGATAGAACTTGAGAAAGGCCTGGGCTGGCGAGTCTTGAGAGTCATCATGTAGAAAGAGTACCGCCCTGAAATAGGGGAGGAAGAAGACAGGAGGTTATCCAGGCAGCACCAGCGTTTAAAGAAAGAATAGAGGAATAGAAGATGGAGAAGAAGACCCAGGATAACAAAGGTAGAGAAAACCAGAGCCAGGGAAGGCTGCTGCCCCAGAAGGTGAGGAGGAAGAATGTTAGGAAGGAAGGAAGGGTCCACAGTGGAAAAGTCAGGTGTGTCTACTGGATTTAGGAACTTTGGGCAGGGGTGGTCTTTGGTGACCTCTAGGAAAGTGGTTATAAGGGAGGGCTGGAAACAAAAACCAGATTGCAGGATTGCTGAGTGAGAGACCAGGAAGTGGGGATAAACAGAAGGAACGGGTTTCCAACAGGGATGTTTGGTCAATAAGAGAGGAGCGTGAGACAGGAGGTGGAAGGGGAGGCAGCGCTGAGGAAGGCAGGGGTCAGACCGTGGAAGACATGAACAGGAGTAGGGGCTAAGGAAGTGGACCTGACAGGCAGGAGGAAGTTGAAGATGCCAGTCTTCAGTAGAATATAGATGCTCAATAGCACAAGTTGCTATAAAAGATAAGAAAAGATGGGAGCTACCAGCCTGGCAGAAGGATTAGCCTTTGGAGCAGGAATCCTGTTCTCCAATGTAGGTGCAGGTCTGAAAGGATGATTGGGAACATGGCTGAGTTTGGGAGATAGAGTGGTTGGGTGCATTGGGAAAGCTCCTGTCTAATGCTTTCTATTTTTTCTTGAATTAATAGATAAGATATCCATGGAGAAGGGGTGAGGTGGGGAGGAGAGGCAGGAGTGAGACTTGAAGTTGGTGGGAAAGCTTTAGAATGATCTGCAAATGGCAACTGACTGGGGCCGCTGAAGAAGATTCTAGGTGGTACTTAGGGCCCAGCTAAGCTTGTACACTGTGGATTTGCAGTGACATGAATCCTCCCAGTTCTACCTGTTCCACAGTTTCCCCATCAGCTCAAAGCTGGAGTGGAGATAGCCTGTGACTGTATTGTTCTAGACCAGGGGCTGCCATGGGGAGGAGCTAGGAGAAGAAGTTGAGGGTGTCGTGGGGCTGTGCCCACCCTGTGACCTTATGATCACTCACCATATCCAGGAAAACTGGAGATGGACCCGAAGTCTGAGGGAGCTACAGTGTGCGAGTAGGAGAGGGGTCCGGGCCAGAACCCTCAGGGCTGCAGGAGAGGAGGTATAAGAATGAATGTCCCCTCTCACAGTTCCCCGCTGGCTGGAATTCAGCTTCCTCAGCTGCCTATTCCATTGCCTCCCAGGACCAGAGCCCAGCCCAGGGGTCATCTCCAATGGTGCACAATGTCTCCAGGGCCCCAGGGGCCCCAGAACAGTGCCTTTGTTTCTTCTCTCCTCTCCTCATTAGAGGGGTGGGTCAGATGGGAAATCTCTTCCTGCAGAGGGTGTCCACACTTAGAGAAAAATTAGTGGAGTCAAGAGAAAAGAAAGCCTATGTCTGCACAGAGACTTGGACATGAATGTTCGTAGTAGTTTTATTTGGAATGGCCCCAAACTGAAACAGCCACAATGTTTATGAACAAGAAAGGGAATGAACACACAGTGGTACATCCCACAATGGAACACTCCTCGGTAATGAGATAGAACGGACCTTATGCACATGCTACCTTGTGGGAAGGAGGAAGGAAGACAGGAAGGAAAGCGTCAGAGGTCTCGCTTGGATGATTCATTTGTGTAACACTCCAGAAACTCCAGAAAATGCAAACAAATTCATAGTGATAGGAAGCAGAGAAGTTGTTTCTGGGGAGAGGGTGCGGATAGCAAAACCTGTGAGGGATAGAGAGAAATTACAAAAGGGCACAAAGAAAATTTGGCAGAGTTCACCTCTTGATTTTTGCGGTAGTTTCATGGGTATATACTGTGTTAAAACTTTAAATTAAATTGTACATTTAAATTTGTGCAGTTCCTTATGTATCTTGCTTTACTAAAAATTTTGTGAGCCTTTCTTAATGGAGTTTGTTATATTAATTATACCTTAAAAGCATTGAGTGTAATTTTCCCCTGGGCTCCAAGGACGTCCCCCTCAAAGCGTGGATGCTATGGGTGATCTGAGAGTTCTCTCCTCCACACCTAGATTGGCCGAGTAGGTTAGGTGCTTCAAAGCTGTTCTGGAAGAGTCAGTGTCACTTGATTGGTAAGGGCTGAGAAATGTCATTGGGTTATCTACCCCCGGAGGCTAGAGCACAGGAGACCTGCATTGTTGGGGAGCCCACCCTGCTGGGCGTAAGATATTAGAAAACACTTGGCTTTTAGGAGGTATGGGCGTGGGTCTGAATCCTGGCTTCATCACTTATTGGTTGTGTGACTTTGAGCCAATTACTTCACCTCATTGAACCTCACATTTGTCATCGGTAAAATTCCTAATATTAGAAAATGTTGTGAATGAAAATATATGCTATGGTAGATACCCAAGGACTGCTAGTTCACCTGGCCTTCTTCTTTCTTATCCATTGAGAAGCTGCCACTTAAGGAACTTTCTTGTTCATCCCATGTGGCTTCAACATCACCTTAGATGTCACCTGTTTAGTGAAGCCCTCATGTTATTCCTCTTCCTCACCTTTACTACAGTTAGTGCTCCATCCCTGTGACGGTATAACACTCTGTGTACAGCTGTAATGGGGATTAGACTTTCTATCACATAACAGTAACTACCTTTTTATTTTATTTTTTAAAATTGAGGTACAGTTGACATACAACATTATTTTATGCAACTCTTTTTAAATGTTTCCTTTTTTAACATTTATTTATTTTTAAGACTTTATTTATTCATTTTAGAGAGGAAAGAGAGAGCGGGGGGAGGAGCAGGAAGCATCAACTCTTATATGTGCCTTGACCAGGCAAGCCCAGGGCTTCGAACCGGCAACCTCAGCATTCTAGGTCGACACTTTATCCACTGCGCCACCACAGGTCAGGCTAAATGTTTCTTTGAGGTCAGGGATCAGATATTACTTCTCTCTGAATCCTCAGAGCCTGTTCAGTGAACACTTTGTGAATGTGAACAAATGAATGGAGTGTGGATGCTCCCGTCTCAGGCATCTGGTATCAGATGGTCAGTGTTGATGTGAATTTGGAGGCAGGTGTCCCTCTCAGGGAAGCTTCTCTTGAATCTGACATTCTTCTTTGTTTTTCCATAGTGATGAGGAAAAGTCAACCAGTTGGGTGCACCCTGGTACGAAATCACCCATCCAGAGTGGACACTGCTCCAGCCCAGGTAAGAAGCTCACCTGTCCCTACCTTTGCAATAGAAAAGGAAGCAAAGGTTTGAGGTGGCAGTAGGACTTTGCTTCTGATGTTTCCTTCTCTGTGGATGGACTCAGCTGAACATGATGTCCACCATCTGGGGGCTATTGCGGAAGGGTTGGTGCTCACTCCCAGATCTTTCCAAGCCTCACAAATGATCTCTGGGAAAGACATTAGAGAACACAGATTTTTTTTTTTTTTTACACAGGGACGGAGAGAGAGTCAGACAGAGGGATAGATAGGGACAGACAGACAGGAATGGAGAGAGGTGAGAAGCATCAATCATTAGTTTTTCATTGCCATTATGACCCCTTAGTTGTTCATTGATTGCTTTCACACATATGCCTTGACCGCGGGCCTTCAGCAGACTGAGCAACCCCTTTCTGGAGCCAGCGACCTTGGGTCCAAGCTGGCGAGCTTTTGCTCAAGCCAGATGGGCCCGCGCTCAAGCTGGCGAGGTCGGGGTCTTGAACCTGGGTCTTCTGCATCCTAATCCGATGCTCTATCCACTGCGCCACTGCCTGGTCAGGCCACAGATTGTTTTTTTTAAGTGAGAGGAGGGTAGATAGACAGAATCCTGCATGTGCCCTGACCGGGATCCACCTGGCAACCCCTGTCTGGGGCTGATGCTCGATGCTCAAATCAACTGAGCTATCCTCAGCACCTGGAGCCAGTGCTTGAACCAATCGAGATACGTCAGCAGGAGCGGAAGAGGAAGAGAACGTGGAGATAAAGGGGTGGGGGAGAGAAACAGGTAGCTGCTTCTCGTGTGTGCCCTGACCAGGGATCAAACCTGAGATGCCCGCATGCCGGGCCAGCGCTCTATCTACTGAGCCAACTGGCCAAGGCGAGAACAGAGATTTGACTCCTCTCTCATCCTCCTGCTCCTGAACTGGGCAAGCCCCAGCCTCCAGAATGTGCCGGAACGTTATGCCGTGATGGCAATGTTCCCTCTTCGTGCTGCCCAATACAGTCGCCATTAGTCACAGTAGCTACTGAGTGTTGACATGTGGTAAGTGTTGCTGAGGAACTGCATTTTAAATTTTAATTAAGTTAAATTTAAAAAGCCCCACATGACTAGTAGGAACTCTTTCACGTTGGGGAAACATGAAAAGGGTACAGGGCCAACATTGACTGCTTATTATGAAGAACACTCCACTCCGAGTCCTCCGGGAACGTCCAGGCTAGTGGGAAATGGTGGGCACGGACAGGCAAAGAGGATTTTGTCTAAATTGAAGAGTTGGAGACACAAAGAGTCAGAAGGCCTGCGGTTCTCTTCAGGCCACCAGAGACATCCCCACTGGTCTTCTAGCCCTTCACCTGACCGCAGAGCGGGCACGTGGCTCTAATAGTCTGGGCCACTGTGGGTCATGGTGGCATTGCTGGGCACATGGGTTAAGCTGTTGACTTGCCCACAGTCTATATCTTTTAGATTCCAGGCTGGATCATTGTGTTTTTAGAGCCAGAAGGGAAGTCAGGGATCCTGGAGACCAAGTCCTTCATTCTCAAGTAGGAAAATTAAAGAGCAGAGAAGATGTCCCTGGCTCAAGGCCACGTGGCTAGGAAGTAAAGTGAAATAAGGGTTGAACACCTAAGATGGAAGGGTAGGGAGACCTGAGCTCACATTCTGGCTCTACTTTTTATTAGTGTGGTCTTGAGCAAGTGGTTTAATTTTTCCAGCACTTGGCTTCTTCATCTGTAAAATGGGGCTAGGATTATGAAGCTCAAAATGTTGTGGCCCTCAATAGGCAGGAGTCAGTATCAGCAGAGATGAATGCTGTTGTTATTGTCACTATTTCTGACAGAGAGCGAGGCCTCCTGACCGAGGCAGGGCTGTTTTCTCAGGTGTTTACAGTCCGGTCCATCCACATTATCAGGACTCTGGGAAGGACTGGAAGATGCATAAAAGCCTGTGAGCCAATTCTTTCATTTTTGGTTGCGGCCAACTCGTTGTCTAAGGCTGGGAAGGGGTTAAGATGGCTCCAAAGCTTGCTGGGAGGGCAGCTGTCTCAGCGGGCACTCCGCCTGGACAAGAATATAAGTACTCTTGGTGTTGCCCAGGCAAAGAGGGCAGTGTGGAGAGAAGTTGCTGGAAAAGGCAGGGGACATCATCCACACTGGCCTCTCTCCCAGGCACATCACAGTAGCAGGATTTTTATGATTCTGACCCAATGGGGATCCCTCTACTTGGGGAGGCTGCCAACCCACGCCCTTCTGAATGAGAATGCCCTCCCACAGGGACAGAGGGGAACAAGTAGCATTTATAGAGCAGCACAGAGGGAAGAATGTGAGCTTTGGAGACAGCAGACCAGACTCACATTCCGGCTCAGAAACTTCCTGTGTGACCTTAAGCAAGTTGATTAACCTCTCTGGGCTCAGTTTTGTTACCTGGGAAAGTGTTCAGGGTGATGCCTATTATGTAATGTTGCTCTGCAGATGAAATGTGCTAGCGGTGGTGAGATGTGTAGCTTAGAGGAGGGAAGTGCTAACTAAGTGGTAGCTGGTGTTATTATTTCAATGGGTCAAGTTCGGGGCTGGGGTGGTGGTAGCGGGGAGGCGGGCCTGCTGGCTGCCTTGCTGTGTTGAAGCAGTAGCATTACCATCAGCAGCAACTTTGGAAATAAACCCTTGATAAATAGGAGTGAGTAAAATGAATGAATAAAAACTGGCCTCTCTGTAATAGAACACAGCTGATAATATGGCTGGAGAGATCCAGACCTACATTTCATATATCTCATATATAAGGTGGGCATTTGGACTGAAAAGGTGGCATTGATTGTCAAGAGATCCCACACGTGTTTTTTTATATGTCAGCCAGGGGGCTTTTGCACCCCAAAATGAATGCTTTTCCCCAAAGTTCTCTGTCCCCACCTCTGACAGTTGCCACCTCTGTTTGGGGCAGAGTAGTCCTATTTGCTGGGAAGAGTGGGTGCTGCCACCGGGGGCTGATTTGGAAGGTGGGCAAGATGAGACAGACTGACAGCACTCTCTGGAGATGAAGGTGCTCCCCTCCGGAGCTGTCCAGCGTAGCTGAGACTCCAGTGGTGACTGCCCAGGCACCTCTGGGCCAAGGTCACCTTCCCCAGCCATTCAGTTCCTGCTCACTCGGCAGTGTGTGATTCACCACTCGGAGCATTTCCATAGATAGTTTTTTCCAGAAGTGCTATTAACAAATTATTTAAAAGTCTATTTTCCTGGGACTGATTTCCTAGATCCTCAGTGTCTCATCTTCAGCAGCAGAGCTTGGAGGTAATAACACTGCCCCGGGCACTAATTATCTGTGCAATCTGGGGCAAGTGACTCACCCGTGGCTCCAGCTTCTGCGGCTGTGAAATAAGCAGGCTGTGGGATGGCCCTGGGGACCGTTCAGGGCCACCATCCGTGTGTTCACTGCTGCATCCCTGGGACCGGGCACAGAGTCCTGCAGGATAGATGCTCAATAAAAGTTTGTTGAGCCTGACCAGGCGGTGGCGCAGTGAATAGAGCTTTGGACTGGGATGCGGAAGATCCAGGTTCGAGACCCCGAGGTCGCCAGCTTGAGCGCGGGCCCATCTGGCTTGAGCTAAAAGCTCGCCAGCTTGGACCCAAGGTCGCTGGCTCCAGCAAGGGGTTGCTCGGTCCGCTGAAGGCCCATGGTCAAGGCACATGTGAGAGCAATCAATGAACAACTAAGGTGTCACAAACGCAACAAAGAACTAATGATTGATGCTTCTCACCTCTCTCCATTCCTGTCTGTCTGTCCCTATCTATGACTTTCTCTCTGTCCCTGTAAAAAAAAAAAAAGGTTTGTTGAATGAATGGGTGAATCCTGCGAGGCGATGATTCATTTGGTCACAGCTCATGAGTATTTGTTGGAAACAGACTGATAAGAATAATGTACAAAAAGGGTGAAATGTTTGGTTTGAATGCTGTTGGCTTATCTGAATTTTCCTAATTCTCCAGGCTCCCATGCCTCCTGAGTTCAGGTCGGGCTGTGGGGCCGGGAAAGGAGAGAGGATGGTTTTATGACTCTGCTTTCTCACAGGTTTGCCGAGAGGCTGGGAGATGGATTTCACCCGGGAAGGAGCTGTGTATTATATCAAGTGAGTAAGATGGAGTTTGCTTTTGCTATCCCTGTTGATCCTGCTTTTGTGCTTGTTACTGTTGCCTTCTTGAGAGGGGACCACGTTCAAGGGTCTGGCTTTTCACTGAAGGCCTTGGTGGGGTCCCTGAATGGCCAGCAGGTGCAAGGCTTCCGAGCGAGCTGCAGATAAAGCTGGGTGTATGTCTCTGCGTGTTTACGTTGGCCTGGGAGAGCCAGTGTCAATCGTGGGAAGTTTCTAAGGTAGGGTGGGGTGGGTGGAGCATTGGGCTTGGCTCTGTAGGTGGGAGGGGAGATGGCTAACAGAGAAGAGAGGCTGTCGCAGACGCACAGGACAAAGTTTCAAAGGAAGGGGACAGAGCCCTGGCTGCTGTGAGAACAGGCAATGAGCCAGTTGGAGGGAAGGTGTGAATGGTGCGCACAGACAAGGCTGCATCTGTTATTCCTGCTTTCCTTGATGGGGGGCATTGTGGTCCTGACGGTGGCAGGAGTGTGTCCAGTGCTGTGCTTCTCTCTAGGAGCTTGGTCAGACCCCTCTGTGGGCCGGGATAGCTCATGCTCTCAGCAGCTGAATGGGCCACGCTTGATGTAACCATGGGAACAGCTCTTTGGGCTGGGGTGGTCCACTTCTACCCCGTTGGACTGATTTCCCTCTGCCTTGGCCTGGGTCTCTCCATCTCCCAGCTGGGCTGGGTCCTGGCTTTGTTCCCATGGGTGAGGCTCAGCGTGCTCAGACCTGTGGGCCTCCCCATTTGGTGTGGCCTGAGATTCTGCAGGGCTGGGAGAGAAGATGGCTGCTCAGAGGGAGCCCCTGCCCAATCAGCGGAAGGGGGACCACCTTCTCCTTCCTTCCGCTTCCTCTGTTTTTTGAAAGTTTCATCTATCTGTACCACGAGAGGTGACCTTTCCCTTCCCACCTCAAGGTCTGCCAGCACTTACAGCAGCTTGATAGTTAACCATATTCTTAAAACAAAAGCAAAACAAAAGAAAAAAAATTGGCAAACTATCTCTTTTGGAAATTCTTCTTCTTCTTCTTTTTTTTTTTAAGGAAATGGGGAGTCACACAAAGAAATCAGTTCTGAACTTAACACCAAATTCATTGAGTTTATTAGCATTCTTCCTATGAATAGAAATAGTATATGCTGACCTGTAGACCCAAACATATTCAACTAATTGTTACAGTAGCAGCGGATATATATATATTTTTTCCCCAGGGATAGAGAGAGAGAGTCAGAGAGAGGGATAGATAGGGACAGACAGACAGGAACGGAGAGCAGTGAGAAGCATCAATCATTAGTTTTTCACTGCCGTTGCGACACCATAGTTGTTCATTGATTGCTTTCTCACATATGCCTTGACCGCGGGCCTTTAGCAGACCGAGCAACCCCTTGCTGGAGCCAGCGACCTTGGGTCCAAGCTGGTGAGCTTTTGTTCAAGCCAGATGAGCCCATGCTTAAGCTGGCGACCTCAGGGTCTTGAACCTGGGTCTTCCGCATCCCAGTCCGACGCTCTATCCACTGCGCCACTGCCTGGTCAGACTCTTTTGGAAATTATTCTGATGTCACATGGCTTTCACAGCCTGAGCTTTCCCTGAAATTGAACCCAAATCCTTCTTGTTTCAGTTAAGATGTTCCTTCCTTGCTCCTTCAAGATACAATCTTACTATTTGATTATGTACATTTGGTTCTCAAGCTTGTTGCCTAAACACTTTCACAGGTACCATCTCTTTTCATCAGTCAGAAATCTTTCTACCCACTATGGTCTGGCCCTGTCTTCATCTGCCACAGCTGGCCAGCTATGATGGTTTTTCTTTTTCTTTTTTTCCATCATGCTAAGTTCATTCCTACCTCAGGACCTTTGCATTTGTTATTCTCTCTGCCTGGGAGCACTTTCCTCCTGTTTTTGCCCATCTGGATCTTACTTATTATTTAGCTCAGGTGTTATCTCCTCAGAGGGACCTTTCCTGACTACCTCATCTGAAGATCACTCCCTCTCCTCCTTCGTGTCTTTTACTTTTCTTCATAGCACCTACCACAACTTGAAAATTTTTTGTTTATGTATTTGCTTACTTACTTATTGTTGGCGACCCCCCCCCCCCACTGCCACGTCAGCCCTGAGAGCAGATTCTGGCTATTTTGTGTTCCCCTCTGTTCTAAAACCTTCATGGCACATGATAGAAACCCAAAGTTTGCTGAAATAAATGAATGAAAACTGTTTGGAGATAAACAACAGAGGCATAATTAACTCCTGCTCCAGCTTCCAGAGCATGTCCAGTCCTGAACTCATAGCCTTCCCATCACAACACTTGTCCCCTCTTCATCAGCAGTGCCACCAAGGTAGAACCCTCAGAGACAGCCTCAGACCCCTCCCCCTCAGGGTCTGTCAGTTCTCCTAAATATCTCTCAACTCACCCACTTCTCATTGTCCATGGCCATCACCTGAGCTGATGCCCACATCGGCTTTATGTGGGTCATTCTAGCAGCTTTCCAACTTATCTTCCTGCCTCCAGGCCATAGTGCTGCAAGAATGCTTTCTTCTCTTTAAAAAAAATTTTTTAATTTTATTTAGAAAATTAATTTTAATGGTAACATTGATCAACAAGAGTACATAGGTTTCAGATGAACATTTCTATAGTATTTGAACTGTTGATTATGTTGTATACCCATCACCCAAAGTCAAATCATTTTCTGTCACCTTATATTTGTCCCTCTTTTCACCCTTCCCCCCTCCCCATTTTCTCAAGTCCCCTCCCCCCTCCCCCACATTCCCTTCTCCCTGGTAACCACTTCACTTTTATCCATGTCCATAAGTCTCAGTTTTATGTCCCATCTATATGTGAAATCATATAGTTCTTAGCTCTTTCTGATTTACTTATTTCACTAAGCATGTTCTCAGGGACTATCCATGTTGCCGTAAATGTCACTATGTCATTACTTCTTATGGCTGAGTAATACTCCATTGTATATATGTACCACATCTTCTTTAAGGGATGCTTCCTTCTACAATGCAAATGTGGTTGTTTCATTCTTCGTTAAAAACCTTTCATGCATTCACTTACAGAATAAACTCAGGCACTTGGAAAGGTTTCACAATCTGGCTCCTGCCTTCCTTCTCCTGCCTTGTCTCCCACAAGCCCCAGTTTGCCAGACCAAATTGCTCTGGTTCTCTCAACACTCACCTCGATTCCATGCCTTCCAGCCTTTGCAAGTGCTAATCCTTTCTTCGGCATGGATTGTGTCCCCCTGTGAACACTTGCTCATTCAACAAGACTCTACTCATTATGTCACTTCTTCAGGGAAGCTCACCTGTATTGTAATTGCTTGTTTACACATTGTCATTTTCTCTAGATCAGTGGTTCACAAACTTGAGTGTGCATCAGAATCTCCCGGAGGGCTTGTTCAGACAGATTGCTTGGCCCTACCCCTCGAGTTTCTGATTCAGAGCATCTGATAATCTGCATTTCATAACAGGTTCCCAGGTTATGCTGATGCTACTGGTCCATGGAGCACACTTAGAGAACCACTGCTCTAGACTGAAAACTCATCAAGGGCAGGGGTGAACACAGGGTGGTTGCAAGGTCTGGAAACTTAGATGATATTATTTTGTTATGTATTGAAACAAAATGTCAACAAGCCATCTATTATGTGCTCTCATCTCTTCCCAGACTTGGCGGCCATTCCATGTGTCAGGGACAACCATCAGAGGACATTCTAAGAGCTGGGCGCTTTATACCATGAGTTCATATAATTCTCAATCCAGCATTATGAGGGAGATGCTATCATCCCTAACTATTTGAGCAAATAAGCTGAGACTTAATAAATAACTTGTTTAGTGTCATGAAGCTTGTCGAAAGCAAAGCTGAGATCCAGCCCCATGTCTGCCTGATGACACAAGCTGTGTTCTTAGCAGAATGCCATGGTTGTGTCCAGCATCCGTGGTTCCAGGCTCGGACAGGGAGGTGCTCAATAAACCCTGACTGACTGGCCCACTCTCCTTATTTTCACAGTTCCCTGAATAATAAATTCCCTAAAAAGTTTTATGACATTCGGGAATCAGAAAAATATACTTGCGTGTCAATAAGTCCTTCCCTTCTTTGTGCTAGGGAGACAATTTTCATGGTATCTGCAACTGATGTCATTGCTTAAGCGTGCCTGCGGTTTTGTGTCATTTACCAGGAAGGGGTGGTACAGGGAGAAGAAGAGGAAAAGCAAAGGGTTAAGATGTGGCTAAAACCCATTGCAAGCCTTATGTATATACCACATAAGTCCACAAGAGGGCACCAAAGCACACATGATTGGCCCTACAAAGGCTATGAGGGGTTGGCTTAGCATTACTTCTCAGGCAGTTAGGGGCCTCCCAGCGCTGATAGAGGCATCTTGACCATCCTCTGCCATATATCAACCACTACGAGTCTGGTAAACTTCAAAGCTTAAACATCTGGCTATGTAACACCAATTCCTGATTTTCTTTGGCTCCTGACTCCAACTGTGGAGCTTGCCAAGTCTGTCTCCTGCAGAGCTTCTCTCTCCAAAGTTGGCACAGAGGGAGATGTTGCAAAGACCCCTGCTGACCCTTGTTCCCAGTCTGAGCCCCTGCTGCTCCTCCCTTGTGGGTGTGGTGCACCCGTGGGTGACACTAACCTGGCCCCAAACGTCCTTCAGCTCAGGGAGCCCCACCCAGATTTGTCACTTCCTCCTTGTTCTGGTCTGGACCCTTCCTCCAAAAGGTGCCAGAAGAAGTAGTCGGTTCCTCAGTGCCTCTGCTCATCTATGAGCTGCTTGCTCATCACTGCAGGGGGCTGCAGGAGGCAGGGGCGCAGGAGCCCAGGGCTTTGTCCCCAGGTACCTGTGGGACCCACTAACCTGTGGGATCCTAGAGGCAGCAGTGTCCTGGGAAGTGCAGTGGAAACACCAAGAGCTGTTCTCTTGTCCCCAGAGGGCAGGTGGGACGAAGGAGAGAGGCCACAGGGCAGAAAATTTGGTAGTTGGTGCGCATAGTAGCTCTGCCCTCTGAAAGGCAGATAACACCCACAGACAGAGAGAAGGTAGCGGCACGGGGTTCATGTGCAGATGAGGAAATCTGAGGCTCAGCAGTCAGGTAACTTGTTCATAATCCCTCCGCTGGTTAGAGATGGAGCAGGGAGGATCCTTCCAACTCAGGAGGATCCTCAAAGATAATTCATCACATGGGGTTCCCTTTTCTGCTCCCCAATTGGTACATTCTAGAAGGGAGAGAGACCCATGCAGGCATGGCCTGGGTGAGGAATGGTCAGGGCATGCTTGAGGGGCAGCAAGTCATCAAGTTAGTGGCCTCCAAGATCGTGATGGGAGGGACAATGACACCTGAAAGGCACGGAGGACCCAAGTGTTTAGAGGTTTGCAGACTTGCTCCTCTGAGCATTGGGGCTGTGGTTCTAGAGCAGAAGATAGAACCACAGAGGTGTTTTCTTAGGAGCCCTTCCTCCTTCACCTGCCTCATCACACCCTTCTCAACTCAGCAGCTCAGATGTCTTGCTGCTCGTCTGCTGGCAGAAAGCAAAGAGAATTTAGGTTTGGTGAAGGGGGTCTATTTTCTCTGCTGCACCTCTATGACCCTTTTGCTATATCTCCAACAACTCACTCCCCAGAACGAAAGCACTGGTCCCCCCACCAGCAGTCCTCCATCCTCCCTTTGGCCTCTCAGGCCCCCAAAGCCACCCAGATCTCCCAGAAGCATTGATGGGTCTGGCTCAAGTCTCTCAGTGGATTCACGGGGCTCTCTGCCGCCCTTGCCCTTTCTGCCAGAGAAGGACCTTCCCAGCAGACCTCCTGTCTGCCTTCTGTCTTTTCCAGCTGCCTGAGGAGTTTATGGAACGGGGGCTGGGGTCCTTGTCTTCTCTTCCACCCTCCCTGTCCCCTCCTGCGTGCTGTAATCTCCGGCCCAACCTTGCTTTGCCTCATTGGCTCCTCAAGGCCAGAGACGCCTCAGAGCCCCACCTGCGTCTGTTGGGGAAGCCGCCTCTTCCCCTGCCGTAGTACAGGGTGGCCTTGCCAAGTCCTGGAGAGCCAGGCGGGTGGGTTGGGCTTAATTGGCCTCAGTCCTCCCTGGCACTGGGCCTGCACCCAGGGCTTCTCTGCCACTACAGCAGAGTGGCTGTCCCATAGCTGATGAGCTCAGCATTTCAGCTGGGCTGGGGGAGAGCTGCAAGCAGGTGCGTGCTGCTCTAAGCTGAGGTTCCTTGCCCTGACCTGACCTGCTGCAGGGTGGGAAGGATGGTCCTTCCAGCTCTCCGCAGTGTGGGCAGTGAGGTTTGGACCAGATCTCCTTAATACCCCCCAGCTCACCCTCACCAGGGTTCCTCCTGAACCTTGAGGGAAGTCTGCATTCCTGACTGTTCCATAGTAGTGTGTGACTTTTTTTTTTAAGATAAAGACTTCAGTTGGTAAAAATGATGCTTATGCTCAGATTATATTTAAAAAGGCCCAAAGAAAAGGGTAAGTAGTTGTATTTGAGTGAAGAGAAACTTTATTTAAAAAATTAAATTGTTCTAATATTAAACATTCAGAAAAGACAGAATAATGGGTGGGTCCTTGAAGATGCCCTTCCTCTAGCCTCTGTTTTGTAAAATGCTTCTATATTCAGAAGTGACCGGCCCAGCCAGCATAGCTCTGTTAGTTGGAGCTTCATCTGGAAGTGCAGAGGTTGCCGGTTCAATTCCAGTCAGGGCACATGCAGAAGCAGATTGATGTTTCTGTCTCTCAAACAAAAAAAGTGACCCCAGGAGCTCATCTGTTTCAGGCTGCAGCTTCTGGGTTTCTGGTGGGACTGAGACCCAGTAAGCTGTCTGGGAAGTTCCAGGGGGAATACTCCATCTTTTCATCTTTCTGATCTTGGCGATGAAACTTGATGTTTCTATTGCAGTTATTCATAGTCACAGAGAATTTGTTACTTTTCAAGCATCCACAGAAATACGAAGAAGAGAAGGAAACTGAGGAAGGGCTTGTCTATAGCAGCAACAGGGATGCAGTTCTATTATCTGAAACCCTCCCTTCTGCTTCTGAGCCTCAATAGTGCAAAACCCAGATGCCGCCTGGATCAACCTGCGTCCTTTGCCCAAGGTCAGTGGAGACCAACATAGGTTGAGGACCTAGGAGGTCCTGGCCTTTTGTAATGGACTCCAACTGACTCTGAATGTTATTTCTTTAAATTCGTTGTGCTGGGGTGGGGTGAGGGGATGCAAAGGCACTAGAGCCCTGGCCATGCCCTCTTGATACCCAGAGATGTGCCCCCCCTTGGGTGGACAGCCACAGAGGAGAAGGCCACCACAGACCCCTGTGCATTTTAGTGAGGCCAGACCCCTGTGCATTTTCAGGCTCCTTGCACTCTGGTGGGAGAACTGAAAAATGAAGCTTACGCAGAAGGTGGCCCAGATCTCCTTTGGGGGGCAGCCTTGTCCTGGTGATGGAAAGCCAGGCGGGCTATGCGGAAGTACCCCATCCTCTCTGGGGCCGGCAGTATAAACGGTTAGTAGTTTGTTGCTGGAGTGGATGGAGTTAATCCTTTCCAGGGGACTATTTACTCCTGATCTTAAGTGACAGCTTGGGGAGGGAGAGTCACGTGGCCCTGAAATCCCTTTGGGAGCCCACGGAGCATGCCCAGCTGCTTCTGCCTGGGAAAGATGCTGGATCCTGCAGTCACCACAACAGCATCCTCTCCTCGCGCCAGGGACCTGCCGGCCCGAGAGATGAATGATTAGACCAGATCAGATCCAGAGTCCTGCGCTTCTGAAGGGGACCCTGAGGGGTGGGGGAGGAGGACCCCCGCTGGCCTGAGCTGGGGGAGGGGTTCTTTAGGGCCCAGAGATTTATAGCTTTTCAGCGCTGGGCTCACACTTCAAAAGCAGGTGAGTCTGTTTTGATGCATCATAGGGATGAGGTGGGAGGAGGGAGGCTGGGTTTTGGTCAGGGCTGGCTGCCACCTGCCCTGTGAGCCTGGGCTGCTGGCACTGCAGTACCACTGCCTTCCTTCTCCCTTATTCTTGGCAATGTTCTTGGGGATCAGAAATTCTGATAAAGCTAATTATAGCCCTTTCTGTGTCCCCCCCACTCCCCTTCCCTGCACACACCTCCAGAATCCCTAGGAAGAGCTGATGTGGTTTGAATTTATTATATTAGAATTGTACCTCCTAGGTGAGGCCAGCTTTGGGGATGCCAGCCTCCTATGGTCCAGCTGGACCCCCCAACCTGGCTAGAGTAAAGAGGCCAGCCCCACCCGGCCTCTATTCTTGCCAGAAGAACTATGTTGATGGCCAGCAGAAAGGAAAGATGGAGGGAGGGTCTGGGGTCAGGCTCAGGTAGGCAGGCCTCAAGGTATGTATCTTTTATGGGTCTGAGGTTGGGTCCCAGATCACCTGAGGCTCTCGGATTCCTAAGGGGCATCAGACCTCAGGGGTCTGAGATCAGTTGGGAGCACCTGAAGGAGCTGGAGCTGGGTGTGTGGGCCTGCGCCCTGAGGGAGCAGGTTTACAACGGTGGGGCCAGGCTGCAGCTGGACAAGGGCCTCAGCTCCCTGTGGGAAGCTCTGGCTGAAGGAGCGAGGTTGGGGAGCTGGCAGAGATAGGTGGGGGCAAGAAGGGGGATTGCACAGGAAAGGCTGAGGGACAAGATGGGAGAAGAGGCTACCTAAGATTCTCTCTGTGACCACAGGCAAGCCAGGGAGGGGGAGAGGGGGAGGGCCATGATGGATAGAGCCAGTCCTGGGTTGCAGGGGCAGGGAGGCTGAGCTGCAGAGGGAAGGTGGTGGGAGGGCACGGGCTCAGAGTCCGAGGGGGTTGAAGTCTTCAGGGCTTGGCAGTTCTCCCCATCCCTGTAGACCCCTCACTCTCAATCTGGCGGTGTGTGTGCCATGCTCCACTGAGGGTCTTGTGCATGTGGGCTGGGAGCCCTGGTGGGCCTGTCTCTGCCTGGTCTTGCGGTCCAGATGTCCAAGGGGCATCACATGCCTCCACCCTCCAGATCCCCCAAAACCTGGCTTCCAGGAACCCCCCCACCCGAAGATGATGGTTTCCACCTCATTGCAGCTGCATTTTAGCTTGGAGAGGACATGAGCAGGTCCTGTTGCTAAAGAGGAGGTGGGAGGGATCCCACAGAGGCTCCTGCCATCTCCAGGTGGGGGCAGGTGGGCCAAGTGGCTGCTTGGCACTGCCCTAGGATTTCCTACAGGAAACAAGCAGCTCTGTGTCTCCTCACCTCATGGAGTGCTGGGCTACAGACAGGGATTATTAAAAGCCCTTGGTTTTCCAATTAGCAGCAAGGTGACAAATGTTTTAGCTCGGAGTGTAATTAATCCTGGGGTGGCTGCACAAGCTCTAGACAATGGAGGTTCTTCTCTTTTTTTCCCTGGGTCGGCTTCCTTTCCTTCTTTATAGGAAGGTGATGGTGCAGGAGGCATTACACAGATAATTACTTTTAACATGTCTGCCTGGATTGAGTTGGATTCTTCCTGGTCGGTGTAAATGAAGTAATTACTGAGGAAGTCAGTGAGCCAGGCAGCCAGTGCTGGCTGTCAGGCCCGCATCCCAGCTTATGAGCCCAAGACACTCCACCTGGCCAGGCTTAACCTGTGTCCACAGGCTCAAAGGGGGAGCTGGTGGGGCCCAGGGCCCTGGACTGGGAGAAACCAAGCTGTGTGTGGGTCCAGCCTAGAGTGAAGAAGTGCTGTGACAGCCAGTTCTGGTCAGCTTTGGTCTCCCTGAGTCCATTTCCTCTCCATCTTTCTCCCTGGCCTGTTGGGAGGTTCCCTGAGGCCATTGGCATTGAGCTAGCCCCCCCCCCCCAGGATGGTCAGGACAAAGAAGGTTGAAATTGGGTCCCGGTTGCTGGAGGCTTTGCATGGAATCTGAACCCTGGTCTGAGGAGGTCTGGAAGCCAGTGCATCGGTGAGATGACTTCAGCAGGCCAGTCTCCAATGTGTTAAAAAAAAATTTAGAAAGAGAACATACTTTGGGAAATGTCTAGAATAAGTGAAGAGCAGAAAGGAGGAGTTGAGTGTAGGCCAGATGAGACCCCATTCTTTGGAAAGGTCCATTCTTTGCATCTTCCACTGTAGCACTAGCTGATCTGATAAACTGATTCTGGTTCAAGTGTTACTAAAAGAGAGTTGATGCACGGCCTGCCAGGGGTGTGGAAAAAATACCTGTCTGGAATCTGAAGGCATGGATTCAAATCCTGATCCAAATTAGCAGCTGTATGATTTGTAGCAAGTCTTTGTTTCCTAGTCTAAAAAACGGGGTTAGTATCATTACTCACTTAGCTGGCTGGCAGCTAGGTGAGTAATACATATGGAAATGCTTTCTAAACTGTACATAATCATTATTATTGGACGTGGGTATTTGAACAAGGTGTATCAAAAGGCAATGCTTTAGCTCAAAGGTCAGACAAGTGCTGAGGTGGGTCAGTGGGAATATGTTTAGGGCAGATAGTGTTCAGGGTGACTGTTAGACCCTCCCAGTCACTTATTTAGTCTCTGTGTACTGTTGGTCCTCATTGTGTAAATCCAGGAAATTGGGCTAGGCATATCAGTGTTGATCTGATAAACATTCGGGAACATTTACGCTTTACTCTTGCAAGACCTAGGAACCCCTTCCTTGTGGAGGTGAGGTCTCTCCCCTTAGCTCTGACCTCACCAAGTCCGCCCCATCTGGCTCATTGTTATCTGAGAACCTGATTGCAGATGCCAATTTACTTTTAATAGCCAAATGCTTGCAATTAGCCTGTTAAAATCAACCTAGCCTCTGGTGGCAAGTTTATTTTTCTGATTTTGCTTGGTTCCTGTCTCTGCATCAGCATCAATGGGCTACCTAAGGACTTCAGGCAAGCCTGCTTGTCTCAGCCGAAAGTTTGGGCTGCCCAGCTGGGGAACTGAAGGGTCAAAGCTGGGAAGGGAAACTGGCTTTTTGGTGAGGTGGGATGGTGGGGTCGGAGTGTGCTGATGGAGGGGTTTTTAGACTTGTTAGAATCACAAGTGAGGTCTAGAAACCAGGTTCCCCCCTTTCTAATCCAATGTTCTTTCCCTTTTGAGCCTCAGTTTCCCCATCTCTAAAATGGGGATAATAATTCCTGCCCTGCTTGTATCACTAAAGTTCAAAGGAGTTAATGCAGAAAGTATGTCTGTATGTAAAACAATACAACATGAAATAGCTTTATCATATCAAATGTGAAAGCTCTTTAAGGTTATCCAGATGGTTCCAGTATCCATCGCCACTAGTTCCTGGACCCCTGTATCTTATTAGTCACTTTTCATGCTGCACAGTAATTCCTAATTTCCACTATCTTCTCATCCAGCCCACTCTCCTCCACACCAAGGATGATTTGAGGGCATTAGCATATAGTAGTTGATGCCCAGTAAATGATGGTTGGATTTATGAAGCTTTGGATGAGAGGGAGTTTGGCCCAAGGAATAGGCTTGGGGAAATTGTCATAAGAAAGTCTTTGATGGTAGTCATGGAAGTCATGTATTTCCCATCCTGCTCAATCTGTCCCTCCCTTCACTAGACTGGGCTGCTTCAAGGCATGAGATTGTCCTATTCATTTTGTCTTTGTGGTGGTTTTATTCAGTGCCAGGCACATAGCATTGTCTGGTAACTGCTACATGAGTGAATGAATGAATGAGATGGGGGTAATGTGGTAGAGAGTGCATGGAATTGAGAGCCAGGTGAGTAGGACTTGGAATCCTAGAATCTCATGACTTTCTTCTGGCAAATATTGTATGCTCATCATCTAGTATCAGGCAGGTACTAGATTGCAAAAATGAATTTTCACAGTCTAGTAAGGGAGCAGACATTTGAGCAAATAATTGGACCCTCCCAAGAAATTCAGGAAAGGATTCTCAAATAAGAGACCTTAAGGTGGGTCTCATAAGTTTTAGAAAAATTGCTTTGTTTCTTTGGATATCAGTTTCCTAAACTACCATGTGAGGAGACTAATGCCTCCTTCTTAGAGGTAAGGACAAAATAAAATAACATGAATAAAACGTCTTACACCGAATAATTTTTTAAAAATTATTTATTGATATCAGAGAGAGAGAGGAAGGGAGAGAGAGAAACATTCATTTGTTCTTTGTGTGCCTTGACCCGGGACTGAACTAGCAACCTCTGCACATCAGGACGATGTTCTAACCAAAGGAGCTATCTGGCCAGGGCCTGAATAGTGTTTTAATAAAGGTTAAAAATGTCTCCTTGAAGCCAGGCCAGGTTGGTAGGGGAGGGACAGGAGCCAAGAGCTCAAGGAATTTCAGAAGCTAATCCCTACAACTTCATCTTAGCTCCGCTAATTAACAACTACTTGACGTGGACCAAGTGCCTTAATTTCCCAAAGTCGTAGTTGCTGTATCTGCAGAGTAGGGGTAATAAGTTTGTTGTGTGGATTAATGGAGAGGCTTCACACAAGGTACCCAGACCATGCTTGGTACATAGTAAGTGTAGAAAACAGTAGTTTCTTCTTTGTTATTATTACCAACATATTTCACGGAGAGATTACATTGTGCACAGACACACACATGTTGCATGCATTTTAAGTCTCAGATATGCTCAGAGAGGGAGGAGGGTGAGGGGGCTCAGGGTTAGGCTGAATGACAGCCAGTTACTGCTCAGTCTGAGAAAATTTCCTTGAGGTGAGGTGACTGGAACACTTGCAAAGATTGGAGGGACCAGGCCTGAGCAACGAAATGGGGAGGTCATCTTGTGGTTCATGTCCAAGGCTGGGAGAGCCCGCCTCATGGGAAACTAAGAGGTGGCCCCCTGACAGCAGCAACTTCATTCCCTCCGCCACATAGGCCCTCCCCTTCCCCCATTTGGGACAGTCCTGCCGGCATCAGGCCGCATCGCTGCAGCTCTGTTGCTTGGCTGGTCCCCTGACCTTCCTAAGCAAGACAGCCTGGCCGCCATGCTGGGTTGCCGTGGTAACTGGCAGCCTCCCAGCTGGGTTGCCCGGGTAACCAGTTAGCTGGTATTGGAGGAGGGGGTGGTGAGCTGGGGTGGGGGTAGGGGGAAATCAGCCTCAAAAGAGGCAGAGAAGGACAAGGTAGACCAAGAGGAAGACAGTTCTCACATGCCCCTGGCACAGGCCTCTCCTCTCATCCTTGTGGGACTGGGAAAGCCTGAAAAAGGCAGGTAGGAAAGGATGCTGTGTTGTTTCCGCCGCGTGTGTGTGTGTGTGTGTGTGTGGTGTGTGAGTCATCCTGGCCAATGCAGGACGCTGGCAGATGTGATGGGGTGATGCGCAGGCGCTCTCCTGGGCAGTGACACCAGCAGCATAGTACAGAAGGGAAGCGTGACTGTCCAAACCTAGCTCTCCACCCTTGTCCCCACCCCCTCTTTGAGCTCTAGTCTCCTCATCAGTGAAACGGAGGTGCTAACGTGGACTGCAGGGCATTGTTTGGCACAGGTGCCTGATACTGTCAGTGGCAGTTCCCTCCTCACCCCCCATGCTGATTTTCTACTCGGCAATGCTTTCCAGCCCGTGAACAGCTTGAACTGGAGAACTGCCCTGGTCTGAGCCCAGCCCTGTGGCAGGGGGTGGTGGTGACAGGGTTAGAAAAGTCACTAAACTGGGCCTGACCTGTGGTGGCACAGTGGATAAAGCGCCGACCTGGAATGCTGAGGTCGCTGGTTCGAAACCCTGTACTTGCCTGGTCAAGGCATATATGGGAGTTGATGTTTCCTGCTACTCTCCCCTTTCTCTCTCTCTCTCTCTCTCTCTCTCTCTCTCTCTCTCCCTCCCTCTCTCTCTCTCTCTCCCCCTCTCTAAAAATTAAAAAAAAAGAAAAAAAGAAAAGTCAAGACACCGGAGACATGGTTCACCCTCAAGGAGTTTCCCATCCCAACCTGCCCAGGGCAGGAAGCCAGTGATACAGGCAGGGATGCCCGCAAGACAGCGTGCAGAGTAAGGCCTAACTGAAATTTCTGACTGCAAGCAGTAGGAATTTTTCATCCCCACCCAGCAAACACGTGTGTTACCTGTACAGCCGCTTCCTACTACATCCGGATTAGTTGGGTCTATTTTTATGTTTTTATAGTCTTGACCCTTCAGCGTGGTTTTACACCCACCATTCTGTTTGAGAAACACTAAGAGAAAAAAACCCAAACTTTAGCTCCTCAGGCTTTTCTCCGCCTCCATGCTAGCTGGTTGGATCTTCACAACTCCAACCTGTGAGGTGACTGAGGTTCAGGGCCACAGGTCAGAGGTCACATGATTTGCCCAGGGTCTCTGTTGTTCAGGTTCATGGCTCAGCACCTCTGTGTGTGATGATGTTGTTGCCCAGTTTTCCTTGCTGCAAGAGGAACTGAAGGGTTTTTCTTTTTTTTAAAAAAAATTTTATTTTATTCATTTTAGAGAGGAGACACAGAGTGAGAGAGAGAGAGAGAGAAAGAGAGAAAGGGGGGAGGAGCTGGAAGCTCAACTCCCATATGTGCCTTGACCAGACCAGTGCAGGGTTTTGAACTGGTGACCTCAGTGTTCCCAGGTCGACGCTTTATCCACTGCGCCACCACAGGTCAGGCTGAAGGGTTTTTCTTATAGGAGAAACTGGGATCAAAAGTCGAGGGCCTGGCGCTGGGCCTAGAAGCCGGGGCCTCTTGCTCATTGTTGCAGGGGTGGGAGAGGCTGGTGCCGGCCAGAGCTGGGAGAGGTCAGGCTGGGCCTGCGCTGCGGCAGTCTGGGTGTTTCCTCAGGGTTTGTGAGGGCAGTAAGTCCAGGAAGGGCAGGGCAGGGTGGGTTTGGTTCTTCCGGTTGCTGAGCGAGGCTGGGCACAACGAACAGGAAAGAGCGAGTCCGCATCAGAGTCCTGGGACCCTGCCTCCTGCCTCAGGCCTCACTCAGGCTCCTGGAAGACTTTCTGACAGAAAAGCCTCACGCCAGTCCCCACAGAAGCCAGTTTTTAATTGCGTATCTCTGGTTTGACGATGGGAATGATAGTGAGCAGTCTTGCTGAACGTGGACTTGACCACAGAGTACGTTCAGCTGGGAGAGAGCTTAGCTCCAGGCGGCGAGGTGAGGCGTGTCTCTGGAATACCAGGCAGAATGCTCACTCTATAAATATTTATAGGGATAAATTAAAGATAAGGTCTGGAATAAGAATCAGGAGCATATGGTGGAATTCATACTGCTCAATTCCATTTTCAACCGTGCTGTGAGAATTTAGCCAGTTTCTTCATCTCTCAGGACCTGGTTTCCCATGTGTGTGGGCGCTCAGTGGATGATGCCAGTTTCCACCTTTGCCAATAAGGACTTTGCCCTTTGCAAACAGAAGAATGGGCAAGCAAGGGGGACATTTACAGCTGAGAGGCAGTTCCTTTCCGTTTGGGTGTATTCCCTTCTCAGAGTGTACAGGGCCCCTGCTGCACAAAAGACTGCCCAACCAGCCATGTGTTGCCTGTGGCCGGGAGAGGAGACGGAGGGGTGGGGTGGGGTGGTGGGTGGTGCTTCAAGTCCAGTTCTGTCCTGTCTCTCTAGGTTTCTTGTTAATTTACTTAGCACCCACTGTTTTGAGCGTCAATTCCAACCATAAAAATGAGAGCAGTCTAGGTATCTCATTCAGGTTCTGATTTCAGGCTCTGAGTGCCTTTGTAATGCATCGACCGAGGGTGATAGGTGTGTAACATAGAGTTCTGCTGGAACTCTAGTGGGGCGTGTGTTTCCATCTGAGACTAGGTGAACAGAGGCTGGGGTGATGGCGGGTTTCCAATAAGAAAAATCAGTACCTTAGGCCTGTACAAGGAGGTTATGCCTGATGCTTGAGTAAGAATCGACCACACTGTGAAGGTGAATGAGCATCTTTCTTGTGGGGACCCTCCTCTACATCTATCTATTTTGCCTGTTCCCAGCGTACTCTGTACTATTTTCTCTCTAGCTTGTCCAGGATGACTTTTGATGACCCCCTTTTCCCTACAAAGAATCTGTACTTCTGAGATGATGGCCTCAAGTACACATTGAGAGGTGGGGGAAGAATCAGGATTAGAATTTATGGATGTTTTTATGTTTCTGGCCCAGCTTTCTCCTCACCCCTCATGTGACATACGTTTGAATGCAGGCATATTATCTAGTAAGATCATGGAGATAGGGGCTGGGGGAAAGATGAAAGATGTGGTGATTTATTTGGCTCCACTTTGTCCTGACACCCTCAATAGTTACAGCTTATTTGTGGCTGTTCTGAACTCCCCAGGTACCCAGACCTTGTGTCCTGGGAGAGGCAGGTGGTGGGTAGATGCTGTCTCCTCTGCAGGAGTGAGAGTGTGTGCAGATGTTACTTGAATGTTCATGTGCATATAGGGAGAGCCCGCAGCTGCTCTTGGTCTCATCAGGGGGCCCTTTCAGACCATGAAGAAAGACCCTGAGGCAGGAACATGAAGGCAGAGCTGGGCTGGAGGGAGAATCACAAATCCTCTCTAGTGCCGGTCCTTATAGCCCCTTCCTGCTCACATTCTGCAGGAGGAGGGTTATCTAACCAGGCAGTAGATTCTCTAGGAGCTGCAGCCTCCTTTTATTTATTTATTTTTCTTTTTTTTTCTTTTTAAAAATTCTTTATTTATTTATTTTAGAGAGGAGACACAGGGTGAGAGAGAGAGAGAGATAGAGAAAGAGAGAAAGGGGGGAGGAGCTGGAAGCATCAACTCCCATATGTGCCTTGACCAGACCAGTGCAGGGTTTTGAACTGGTGACCTCAGTGTTCCCAGGTTGACGCTTTATCCACTGCACCACCACAAGTCAGGCTGCAGCCTCCTTTTAAAGTTCGGGCTTTCTCTGAGTCCAGAAACCTCATATCCTCATTTAACCCAAATAACCCTCTGGTGGCAGCTAGCAGGATGGGCTTAACTGACTCTCTTCGTTTCCCTGTATTCTAAGCCCAGGTGTTTCTGTTCTTCCCAGATATCCCTGTCATTATGGTCACTTTCTGTGTGTGTGTGTGTGTGTGTGTGTGCGCAGATGTGAGTGTGGACAGTGATGGGGAAGTTGGGTGAGCTCTTTCCTCGTTGCCTCTGGTCCCTCACTATTAAGGTTAAGGGACTCAACAGAGAAAGGAGGCTTTTGTGGGAGGAACCTGCCACAGGGGAGGGAATAGCTCATGGGTGGGAGGAGAGGGAACAGGAAGTCATGGTTATCCTGCTGTTCTGTTCAGGGCGAGTGTAGAGTGTTCCTATTAATGTGTGGTGACCCAACCAGCTCCCCCCACCTCTCTAGGACTGTACCCAATGGATGAGGCTGTACCCAAGGCAGAGCACACATGGGCTCTGAGGGGAAATAAAGATGGAGATCCTGCAGACCTGTCTCATGGCAGCAGAACCCTGATGTGAAGAAAGCAGGACAAGGAGGGAGACGCATGCCCGGAAGAGTAGCACCGCAGAGATGGAGATGTGGAGAGGGTCCCTAGTGGCGGGAAACCCCGAAGGGAGGGCTGAAGGTCTGAGAATGGAAGGCTGCTGTGTCAGCAGGGATGGGGCTGCCTCTTGTTGTCATCTGTTCTGAAGGCAGAGGGTCGGAGCATGGCAACCTGGAGTGTCCAGACCCCAGAAAGCCTTTATTGAATCTGAACAAAAGCATCCCAATTGATCCCATCATCTTCCATATCCAGTGTTGTCAGAAGCAAGGCCAAGTTATATGTTCTAAAATGTCCTTTTATTGGATGAAACAGCCAGTTGGAAATAGAAGTTGTTCCAAAATATGTTTATGCACACATATCCTTCTCTCTGATAAATTTGTATATCCCCACAGTAAATAACTTAATGCTTAAGATCACTGGTGCTTGATACCTACCTTCCCACCTTCCCTGGGCATCCTGCTTGGGGACAGGGCAACAAGCGAGAGGGTAAGATAGGAAGCTGCTCTCAGCCCAAATCCTTTCATGTACTGAGACTTCATGTACAGTGGACCCTCTAACAATGTGGGGGTTAGGGGCTCCGAACACCTGCACAGTCAAAAATCCACTTATAACTAGTCTACCCTCCGCATATGTGGATTCTCAATGGAGGAGTTGACCCTTGAACAACATGGGTCAATTGAAACAAATCTGCATATAAGTGGCCCGAGCATTTCAAACCTGTGTTGTTCAAGAGTCAGCTGTATTCCTCCACTTAGCTCAGAACCAGGACCACTGTCTCCCAGTCCTTGGCTGAAGGATTTGCAGGGCAGAATTGGGTCACATCTCGTCCATCCTTCTATGCCTTTCTCTTTGAAGGTGGGACCTTATTTCTACTTCTGGGGTACTCTGGTAATATCGGTAAGCTGCTGGCCCACAGTGTAATTTAGGTTAGGAAACACTAAATCTCTTTCATACTTTTTATAATGACTCTCTATATTTTTAATATTTCTTTGAAAAGGAGCGAGCTATTTATTTTCAGCCAGCTTAGAGGAGTTTATCCCTCTCACAAGAACCTCATGAGATAACAGGTTGGGGGAGGGGGTGTCAGCAGAAATTCATTTGCATGGTTTCCACAATCCTTCTTTTGGCTCAGTTTGTAGCTGTTCTGGGTAATTGTCATCTGGCCACTGCTGTCACTTTCTCTCTAACACACACACCAGAATCGGTGGGCAAGTTGGGCTAAATATAGCTCATTATAAACTCTGTGCTCTGGTGTTAGAGTGTTTTTCTAGATGGTCTGACCAAGATAGGAGAGGGACCTAGGGTCTCAGCCTTGAAAGCAGCTTTTCAGTCCTTGCAGCCCTCCTCCCACAGCAGCCGCCTTTCCAGTGTCCCGGACCCGTGACCAGCCCGCACCACTTGCATCCTCTGTGACTGGGCGCATGCTCTGTGCAGCGGCTGTTTCCATCAGTGGACAGTGTCAATTCCTCTCCTTCTAATGTTGATCTTATACTTCTCTTCTTCTACTGTCCACTTTTTGGTTCCAGTTCAACATCCTAGCCGTTCCTTCCTGGGCTCACTTGTTTGTTGTCTTTTCAAGAGTTGGTCAAGTGTCAAGAGACAGTATGACACAGTGGGAAAATATATAGGCTCTTGGGTTCATTTGCCTGAGTTTGCACCTAGCTTCACACTCACTAGCTGTGTTACTCTGGTTGTGTGATTTCTAACCTCTCTAAGGTTCCATTTAACTGTCTGTAAACCATGAGTACTGATGGTACTTTACCTAATAGTATTGTTGAGAGAGTTAAACAAATTGACACATATAAAAAACTTAGAATAGTGCCTGGCAACTGTAAGCTCACTCAAGGCATGGGAACTTCTCATCTCCTCTTAAAATAAACCGTGTGGAATTGAACATGTTACTCCAGATGTGGTCTATTCCGCAGCACTCTGATGCCCTCTACCTGACAATTTATTTCTGTCAGACTGTGTTTGCAAATCATTGGTGTTTAAACTGAGCTCATTGTACTGATATACTCAGGTCATTTTACCATGGACATCTGTTAGGTTTAGATTTCCCCTCTGTTACATAGAAGATGTGATCTACTCCAGAGGGAAGGTCAGTGTCAAGGGAAGCCCAGAGTGTCCCTTCACATCGGTTCCAAATACACATGTACCCTCATGGAAGCAGTCTGGCCCTTTTTATAATGCCGCTCTGCAACTGGCGTTCCATTTGGGAAATCCCTCGACCCACACTGGCCTGAAATAAAACTCCCTGCTCCATGGTTCTTTTCTCTTTTAGTGGTCTCTCTCACTCTTCCCTGCACTTACTTATCAAGTGAGCTGAGCATGTACTGTTGGGACCTTCCTAACTCCCAAATCCAGCTTTGCTACTCCTCGCACTTGCCACGGGTTCCCCAAGCATACTCCCATGCGACCCTCTAAGTCTCTGCTCCATGGGCCAGCATCTACACCACCAAGGAGCTGGTTAGAAATGCAAAATCTCAGGATGTACTCCCAACCTATCAAATTAGAATCTGTTTGAACAAGGTCCTCCAGGAAATTCATACGCACATTAAAATTTGAGATGTACCGCTCCACATCATTCAGCTTGGGGTAGTAGTGAAGTTGGGGGGAGAAGAATCCCATCTTCCAAGATCTTGAAATCATTCTTACTGACTAGGCTTCTGGGGACAGACATAACACTGTTTCCAGGATATTTGATTACAAACTCCCACATTCCCCATTTACTTCTTGAAATGCCAATAGAGAGGTGTTTGGTTTCTTTGTTTTTTTTACAGAGACAGAGAGAGAGTTAAATAGGGACAGACAGACAGGAATGGAGAGAGGTGAGAAGCATCAATCATCAGTTTTTTGTTGCCATTGTGACACCTTAGTTGTTCATTGATTGCTCTCTCACATGTGCCTTGACCGCAGGCCTTCAGCAGACCGAGTGACCCCTTGCTGGAGCCAGCGACCTTGGGTCCAAGCTGGCGAGCTTTTGCTCGAGCCAGATGGGCCTGTGCTCAAGCTGATGACCTCAGGGTCTCAAACCTGGGTCCTCTGCATCCCAATCTGACGCTCTACCCACTGCGCCACCGCCTGGTCAGGCCAATAGATAGGTTTTTATAAAACATTCATACATTTTAAAAATCTAGATTGTGTTTTTCTCTATTGAACTAGTAACACGCTCTTCTTGAACGTATCTCAAACTTCTGGACTATATGTACAACTGGAATCTTTTAAATGTTAAATGTAGGGCTTTACATTTATGATATATTTCATTTTGTTAATGTTAGGCCGTGATTTCAGAATTCAGTCCTAATTCTGTGTATACTAGCCGTCCCTCCCAGCTGTGGCTTTGTCAGTACCAAGTCTGGTAGCATTGTCTCCTGAGTTTTTATGCAAATCATGGATGGAGACATGGAACGGAGGGATCAGGAACAGACCCCTGTGGGGCGCCACTGGAGGCTCATTCACTGGTTCAGTGTTCAGTGTTGAGCCTAAGAGCTGCATCCCTGTAATCAGACAAGCTGGTGGGAGCTCTGCTATGCTGCCTGCTGCCTTTGTCACCTCTGGCAAGCTATCACTGCCCTAGACTCCTGTTCCTTCATCTGTAACTGATGAAATCGGAGCAGTCATCGGCATCCCCTGGGGCGGATTAAAGAAATGCCTGTGTCTGGACCCCACCTTTCACCCTCAGATCCTGATTCAGTTGGTCTGTAGTGGTCCCAGGCCTTAGAATTTTAAAGAAGACCTGGGTAATTTGAGTGTGAATCTGGAAGTGAGAAGCACCGGATCAGATGATCTCTAAGGTGGTGATCTGCCTCTCTGATCTCAGGGCCTCCCCAGCAGCCTGGTTGACATCTGTGGAGGCCTTTGGTCCCACATCCTGAGCTCTGCGGGCTGCAGTCTGTGGTTGAAGGGAGGGCCTGGCTAGCTGGTATAGCACAGAGGCATGCAATGGGTGGCCTTGCAGGACTATAGGGCACCTCTGTGGCACCTCCTGCCAGCTGCTTGCTCTTTTACCCTTTTCCCCAGGACAGAAGAGTCATCTTTGATTCTCTGATGCTGGCTCCTTTCTGTGTTTCTGAGCTTGCTGCCTAAGAAAAACAGCCAAAGGCCAGCGTCAGTCAATTTCAGTGCAAGTCAGTAGAGATGGCTTCCTGTCTGGTTCCCCTCTGCCCTCTGTTTCTTTCCTCTGTAACTCAGAAGGTGTCAGAATCTCTAGGCCACGTCCCTCTCTTCATCCAGCTGCCATTGGTTGAGGGCCACCCCATGCTGGGCTGCTGCAGCTCCCTGGAACCTTGTTGGCCAATATGTGAATGCATACAGACCCCTCCGGCTTGCCATTGGGGGTCAAAGCACCTGCATGCCCAGTTTGGCTCATGGAGCATGACTGGCATTATCTTTTCCCATCTCCTTCTCCCTGTTGCTGCAGTGGGCTTGTTAATTGGCGCCTCAGCTGGCTGATTGACTCTAATGGGCCTGAACGTTCAGTTACCCGGCAGCCGCCTCTCAGACAGCCGTTAATTGCAGGCACGAGATAGAGAGACAATAATTATGGGATAATGGGTGGCTTTTATGCGAGTCCTTCTTCTTGAACTGTGTCAGCAAACATTGCGGATTTGTTTCCTAACATGCAGCTACCCTGCTGAGGAGATACCATACTCCCTTCTGCTAGCTTGTCCCTGTCTTCCAGCCCAACCTATCCTCGCTCCCACCAAGGTTTTACCCACATCCCCTGGGCGACAAAGGTTCGTCTTCCAAAATATTATCTCCTAAGCCTCAGGCGGTCATGACCCCATTTTTAGTAATCGTGATGTTGAATTGGTGCTTTATAAAAAAGCAGTGCTTATTCAACTTTGTTTAAAAAAAAAAGGGTAAGTAAATACTACACTCTGTGCCTTATTCCATGAACTCTTCTTCATTAATATTTTTACGTAGTTGTAACTAGAGTGTAGCTCTTGTCCTGTGCCATGCATTTTTGTTTGTGTAACAGTACACAAACACTTCCAGGCATGACAATGGGCCATAAGTTTGTCATTTTAAATAGTTGTAAATAATTCTGTCATGTTACTTTATTACTATATTGCTGTTCTCTTATTACTGGGAATTTGGGTTGTTTCCAATTTGTTGCTGTTATGAATAGCTCTGCTATAAACATCTTTATATGTTACTGATTTCCCCCCAGTTATTTCCCAGGGGGGAATTGAGTGATGAGTTATATTGATCTGGCGTCATGTTGGGAAGAGTTGAGGGGATTGCGGGGCTGGTGGCTACTGGGAGAGTTTAACCGATTCCCTCCCCTGTCTTTCCCAAACGGTTTCTTTTCTTCGTATCCATTTTCCTGTCCATTTCTAGTATGATCCTTGCTCCAACTTCCCCAGTAATATCCCACTTTAGTAACATAGAGACTTGGTGCTTTGGTTACATAATAGATCACTCTAAGATACAGTGACTTAGAAAAAGAATGTGTTGTTATCTCTCAGGGTTCTCTGGGTTACCCGCGCTCAGCTGGGTGCTGGCTTGGGTTGTCTCCTGCCCTTGCAGTTGTCTGAAGCTGGATGGGCCAGATGGCCAAGGTGGATCTTCACATGGCTGTCATCTGGGAGCTTAGCTCAGGCTGTCAGCCTGAACATCTCATCTCCGTGTGGCCTCTCCATGTGACCTGGCCTTCCCTGAGTGTGGTAGTTGGTTCCAAGAGAGGATGGCTCAAGAGAAAATATTTTAAAAAACCCAAGTAGAAACTTTAAGGCTTTTTATGCCCTGGCCACAGGAATCACACATGTCACTTCTGTTACATTCCATTGATCATACTGAGTTATGGGCCCACCCAGATGCAAAGGAGGTGGAAAATCAACCCTACCTCTCTATGGCAGGAGTGGCATAGAATTTGCAGTCATCTTTGTTCCTACACCCTCAAAGACAGAAAGCCTGTATTGATTAGCATCTATGAAACCTATCAGCTTCTCCTTAAGAGAGGCCATATGAGAGACCTTGCTCCTTCATTTCCACTCCAAATCCTGCCCATTCTCACAGCTCAGAAGACATGTGACCTCTTCTCAGAACCATCCCTGATGGCCCCACAGGAGTCATCTCTCTTCTTGCATCCCTCCTCCCTCACCTTTCCAAACTCCCAAGGCTCCGTATCTTTGTTTGCCCTTGTCTTACACAGCTCTTATCACACATCACAGTGTTCAGTTACTTAAAGGGCTTAGTATGTTGTCAACTCCTCCTTGAAGGCAGGGATTCTGCCCTGCTCTTTTTGTTAATCTCTACACCCTACCCTAAAGTCCTCATAAAGTGCCTGGCATGTAAAAGAGCTTCCATAATTCCCATTCCTTTCTCCCTTTTCATACATTGGACACTCCACTGTCTGTTGAATGAATGAGTAAATTATCATAATGAAGGGAGCAGGGAAGAGGACAGGTGTTCACTGAACATTTTGTGTATGCACTTACCAGCACTAGCTAGGAGTTTTATCTAAATTATCTTATTTTAATTTTTACAGCCTGAGAAGTACTTAGTTGTATCAGACAGATGTTGAAGCTGAGGTTCAGAGATGTTAAACGCTATGTTCAAGGTGACATCATAGGGTCACATAGAAAGTTATAGAGTCATGATTTGAACCTTGGCCTTTAGGAACTTTTAGGGCGAATGTTCCCTGCTGTATGCTTAACTTCTTGGAACCTCAGTTATCCTCTGTAAAACGGGGAGGATAACACTTAGCTCATAGAGTTGTTTGAATGGTAGGAAAAAAAGCATGCAAAACATCTAGTCCTTGGTATAAAGTAGGCATTCACTTCATATTGCTCATTGTGACATGACTTCTTATTCTCAAGGTTTTGACCCTATGTCTTTGGGATGTCTTCATGGCTACTGATGTAGTTGATGGAACTGCTCTGTGACTGTCTTCGGGTGTATGCAATGTTTAGTGACACACACATAATTACTCTGGTACTATGCTTCCGAATTCTTTGCCCCTCTCCCTGGGCACATGGATAGTCATTTCTCCAGCGCGACCTCCCACCTTCTTTGTAATCACAGTGCCGATAGCCAGGTCTCAGTCAGCAGGCACTTCCCCAGCAGCTGAGCCTCAGGAGTCTGCCCTCTCACATTAATTGCTTTTGTTTGCTCTTTGAAAATTAATTCCAACAAGAGCTCATTAGTTCTCTTTCTTTTGCTCATCTTCATGTTCACATGCCTTCTTTACCTCTCAGCTCTAATTCATTTTTTAGTGTCTCTCTGTCTCGTCACATACAAGGACCCCACTCAGGATGATTCCGCAGTGGTGATGCTTCGTTGGATGAGTTATGAGATGGACTAGAAAGGAGACTGCAGTACTGAAGGGGGTTCCTTGGTGGAGTTGGGGACGGTGATGATTTACGTCTTTCCTCCCCTGCTGCCCTTCCCTCTTATTGCTGCAGCTCTGGCCTCGTCATTTTCTGGCTTGAGATGCTGCCCAAGAAGGGAGGAGTTGGCTAGTCGAGGCGTCCACTAGTCTGGTCTGGTCTCTGTCCCTTCATTCCAAGCTCAGTTCCATCTCCCACTCCCCTGCCTGGCCACTGATTTATAGCGTTGAGTTGCCAGGATCACAGAAGGCAGAGGAGATTAGACATTTTTTTCCTTAACTCTTCTCATACCCTTCCTGCTAAAGTCCAAATTGAAAAGTCTGGGAATCCAGACAGACTAGAGTTTCTTCACATTCTTTTCTCCCTGCTTCCAGGCTCTCCTTTCCTCTCAGTGAGGGTTGTTTGGTAGGGGAGGTGAGAGGAAGGCCATCCCAGCAAACCACTCTGTCCACATCATGCTCTCTTTGTCACTCCGGTCCAGCACTAGAAGGGGGCTCCTCACAGGCAGCAACTAGCTTTTGTTATTCTGTTCCAGTCTGATTCTATCCCTGGATACCTGGAATTTGACAGATCTTCAAGTGCAGAAAAGCATTTCCTGTATTCATGTGGATTTGCAAATACTATGTCCTTTGTGTCTACAAATTTATGGTGGGGTGACCATGGGAGGAGGAGGGCAGAATGGCATGCAAGCGGGCCAGCGCATGATTCTGAATGACACCTCTTCACCCCGTACCTCCCCATACCTTCCATGGAGTCTGGCCTGATGACCTCAACCAGAAGAGACCAGTCCTTTTACTGACTTGTACATAAATTTTACAGGAAATTTATGCTTTTTATTTTTTTAACAGGAACAGAGAGAGAGAGAGTCGGAGAGAGGGATAGATAGGGACAGACAGACAGGAACAGAGAGAGGTGAGAAGCATCAATCATTAGTTTTTTATTGCTGTTGCAACACCATAGTTGTTCATTGATTGCTTTCTGACATGTGCCTTGACCGCGGGCCTTCAGCAGACAGAGCAACCCCTTGCTGGAGCCAGCGACCTTGGGTCCAAGCTGGCGAGCTTTGGCTCAAGCCAGATGAACCCGTGCTCAAGCTGGCGAACTTGGGGTCTTGAACCTGGGTCTTCCGCATCCCAGTCCAATGCTCTATCCACTGCGCCACCGCCTGGTCAGGTGGAAATTTATGCTTTTAATTGTAGGGTGGTAGTAGATTATACTGAATAGATAAACTGGGGCTAGATTACATAAGGTCTTGCATTTGAAGCTAAGAAATTTAGCCTCTATCCTGTAGGCAGTGGAGATCCACTAACGGTTTGTGAGCCAGGGCATGACTGAGTTGTACTTGCAAAGAGCAGGGAGACCACATTCAGAAGTACTCTTTCATCTCCAGGACAATGGGACCGGGGATAAAAGTCCAGGCAGGTTGCTGGCTCATGTTTAAGACTGCATTACAGATGGGGAAGATTGATTGGTAATGGGGGTTTCTCGTGACACACCGAGAGCTATTTCAGTAGCTCAAGGGTGAGGCTGGGAATCCAAGTCTTAGGGACAAGTTGTAGGATAAAGTTAAGTAGGTGACTGGAGGCAGGAGGGTTAGGGCCAGGGCATAGGCGATCAGGTCTAAGGGGTACAAAACCCCTTACAAAGCCTCTCCTGACTCTAGAGACATGTATATTGGGCTACTCCCATATGCCAGGGTTTTTGCCCTGGGACACCTTAGAGACACCTTTTAAAGTTGACACGGCAGGATTATTTGCTGGCTATCAAAGTAGTTGAGGCTCGGTGACAGGAGACTGTGGTAAAAGAATGGCTGTGTAGGGAGGGGTTGACAAAAGGGTATAACTATGCCCATGTCACATCTGTACCATCCTCCCCATTACGTGGCTCAGAACAGCTACCCCTTCCCTGCTCCCCCTGGAGGGCCCAGCCCTTACCACCTAGACAGAAAAGGGGGAGGAGAAAATGACACTACCCCCTGTCTGTCAACTTTATCCCAAGGTTACTTTTATCTCTACACTGCGGTCTCTGGAGCTGGGGCTGCCTGGTGTTACCCGAATGTCTTCTTGCCTTAATTCAGTCACTCTGACAGAGAGCAGAGAAAGATGTAGCTGCCCACTGCAGCTTCAAAGATGCATTTGGGAGAGGGGATCCTCCTTCAGACTGTTCTCCAACCCTGAAATACAACCTCCCTCCCACTACCCCAAGAGGGTCCTTCTCTACAGCCTTTCTCTGGTGAGCAAGGGAGGGACATTGTCCAAGGGGTCCGGCCTGGCTGTCTATATATTGAGTGGAGTTGTCTGTAGTGTTGGGCTGAGGCCAAGCTAAACATCTCCCCACCAACTGTCCCATCCATCCTGCTTTTCTGGCCTGGCTGGGTTTGGGGGGTGTTCGGGAGGGTTTGTCTGTAGGTTAACCCTTGGGAGGCCAAGGGGAAGGAAAATGTCCAGGGGGAGAGCGTTTCTGTCTGTTTCCTAGAGAGGCAGTCTTGTCAAGCCCATGATGGCAGGCCCAGAGCCCTCCTCCGGTGGTGGTCTCATCAGAGAAGTTGTCTGGATAGTTGAGGTCTCCGTAGCACTCCCTCTCTCAGCACAAAACTTTTAGATCTCATTGAACAGGAGGAAAGGGGGCTTTGCTTTCGCTTCACCCTGTTGGCGGCCCTTCAAGGCTCCTCCCTCAGAGGGGCGGTTGGATGAGCTGTGGCCTTCGTCTTGTTCCCCTGTGCAGAGGGGGTGTCTCAGGGCTATAGCCTATCTAATCCACACTACCTGCATCACCCCATCCCAGCCTGCCCCCAGAGAAAGTTCTGGAGACAGGGATTCTCTTCCTTCTCCGCTCCTGCCACAGTTCATATCATACTTCTTTTGGCCTTTTGTGTTCAAGACCTGGGGATAAATGACCCAAGTCTGGACCTCCTCAGAGGGACCTTATAATCTTATCCACTCGTTCATTTACTTTTGAGGGCCATTCTAATTTTAAATAGGATAATGAAAATGTAATTGTCTAGCAGGAGCAAGATGAGTGGACATTTCTTTAATGTTTTAAGGGAATGTATTACCCAGAAAACCCCACGCCTGTCATGGAACAGTCTGCTTTAATCCTGAATTTGCTCGGTCGAGAGACAGGTTGCTGACTCCCAGTCATGGTAGACCGGCAGGTGCATTCCACAGAGCGATGGAGAGTAGAGCCAAGGGGGTTCCTCCCAGAGAGCGGGGCAGGCCTGAGCATTCGTGTTTACTACCTCCTTGAGGGCTAAGGCCTGGGCTGCCCAGGGATGAGGGCCAGACTCTGAGCATCAGAGCAGGTTCCCTAAGATGTATAATTTCAGGTCATCTTCTCAGAGCCCCACCTGTGAGCTGAGGAGTCAGGATTGTGACATGAGGCTTCTTCCCTGCTGTGGATTTGAGAAGCTACAGTGAAAGTAGCCAAGGACAGCTCCCAGGGGCTGGGCGCAGTGGCAGGGCCTGGATGTCGCCTGGGGCTTCGGGAACAGAACAGAGACCTGGCCTTCGGTTAGGAGTCTCCATGGCAAGAGTGTTTCTTGGTGGGATGAGCATCTTTCTGAAGCAAATGTCCCATTTGTTAAGCAGCTGGTCTCTGATGAAGATAAAGCCCAATTTAGCAAGTAAACCATGTCCTCTGAAAGATAAGCTGCAGCCTACGCACCCGCGGGAGCCAGGTTCTGCTATAGCCGCCATGTTGCACTGACGCTGGACATGATGCGTTTATGGAATAAAGATGGTCAGAGGCATGTCGTCACATTACTTCAGGTTTCTAAAATATATTCCAAAGGAAAACAATGATGGAAAAATGGCAGCCCTAACTGTAGGAGGAAAAACCGTACCCCACTTCCAGAAACCCCCCTCTGTATTGGAATTTTACCGAGAACTTAAATTGCCACCAAAACAGAAAACCAGCCTGACCTGTGGTGGCGCAGTGGATAAAGCGTCGACCTGGAGCACTGAGGTTGCTGGTTCAAAACCCTGGTCTTGCCTGGTCAAGGCACATATGGGAGTTGAGGCTGGCTGCTCCTCCCCCTATTTCTCTCTCTCTCTCTACTTGCTCTAAAACAAATAAAGTCTTTTAAAAAAACCACAGAGCCCTCCCCTTCCCTCCTGCCATCCCCAGAAAACTAAACTCTTCCGTGTAACAGAGAATGCTGTAACTAAGCCAGGCACTCCTCTTTACACTGCTCACTTCCGCCCAGGACAGTATGTGGACATCACAGCCAAAACTATTGGTAAAGGTTTTCAAGGTGTTATGAAATGATGGGGATTTAAAGGCCAGCCTGCTACTCATGGTCAAACGAAGACTCACAGGAGACCTGGAGCTCTTTCAACTGGTGATGTTGCTAGAGTCTGGCCTGGAACTAAAATGCCTGGAAAAACGGGATAGGACAACATTTGGACTGAAAGTGTGGAGAATAAACACAAAGCACAATATGATCTATGTAAATAGCTCTGTTCCTGGACATTGAAATTGCTTAGTCGAGAACAGAGTTTCTAAACTACCTGCCTATAAGGATTTCTGTAAGAATCTACCATTCAATGCATATTTTCCTGATGGAGATGAACAGGAACTACCAGAAAGTCTGTAAGATGAAAATGTGTGTCCAGCCAGCATGCCTTCTATTACATTTGCATGACCTCAGTGGACATGGGAGTATCTTATCCTTGGTAGCTTTGATGAGCCAGAACAACAGGAGAGCCAGGGATTCTATTTTGCTTTCTTAGTCACAACAACATCACACTTGTCACCTTTGTCAAAGGCATAAATATTCATCCGCCAATGGAATTATTTTTATTTTATTTTATTTTTTATTCAGTAATAGGAGGGGAGGCAGAGATAAATTCCTGCATGCACCCTGACCAGGATTCACCCGGCAAACCCATTAGGGGTCAATGCTCTGCTCATCTGGGGTGTTGCTTCATTGCTCAGCAACTGAGCTCTTCTTAGTGCCTAAGGCAGAGGCCATGGAAGCATGCTCAGCACCAGAACCAACTCACTCCAATCGAGTCATGGCTGCAAGAGGGGATGGGGGGGGGGAGAGAAAGAGAGAGAGAGAGGCAAGAAGTGAGAGGGGGAGGGGTGGAAAGTAGATGAGCACTTCTCCTGTATGTCCTGACCAGGAATCGAACCCAGGACATCCACACATCGGGCCGACGCTCTACCACTGAGCCAACCAGCCAGGGCTGGAATTATTTTTAACTACCACATTAAATAAATCAAGTACTTTGGATATGCCAAAAAAAAAAAAAAAAAAAAAAAAGGTAGTCAATGTGTATAAAAAGCTATGCAAATATCAGAGATTATTAAGAATATTATTATACTGAGGAGAAGCAGGGAACTCTTGTTGTCTTAAGTTTCAGCCCTAACTCCTTGTGAAAGTTCCAGCAGCTACAGCTTCTTCCCAGGGTGGAGGAGTGACGAGAAAGAGCCATAGGGTGTGACTTGCCTGCTCCTCTTGGCCACCCGCTTAAGGCCAAGCGCTGGATGGTTAGAGAAACTCCATCAACCCACAAATACAAATCCTAGGGCCAGATCATGCTTCCCTGCCCTGTCCCTCTGTCCCTTTCTTCCTTATTCTTCCTTATAGCATTTCCCCTGACGGATCGCCTGGGCAGGGTGCTTGAGGCCTGGGGGCCTTGGTGTTGTCTGGCTTGGATTGTCCTTTGCTTTCTCCTTATTCGGATGGCCTTGCAGGGCCCAACAGAAACCTGCCCCATCCTTCCCGGGTGTGGCAGGAGCTCTCATTTATGGTAACGATACCTTGCGTTTATGGGCTGTGCCTCTGTAAGCTGGAGCATTTTTCCCCCTGAGCCTGCTCCCATGGCTCTGGAGGTGCAGGCTGAGGGAAGGGACCTGGTGGCGTTATAATGGAGCCTGGGAGTTGGTCAGTGGCTTGTCTTAGGTCACACAGCAAACAGCAGAGCCAGGATTTGAGTTTCAGAGTTGGGACTGCCCTGTGTTTAGTCATGAGGTTCCTCAACTGTCAGCTCGGGACTTGTTGGCTGGCTCCCTCCATGGCTATGGGTGAGGATTGATGCCTGCTTGCCCCAGCTCTGGTGTGGGTTGACTCTGCGCTAACCTTGGGCCCTGTGTAGTCCCTGAAGGTCAGTGAGTGTGAGGAGGTGGGAGGGGTCACCTTGTGACTGCCCAGCATGGTCATGAATATGGAACAGGAACTTTGTATGAATAATACTAAATTAACCCCATGTCCCTTTCAGCATTGTGCCCCCAAAGGGCAGGCTCTGGGCCAACTCCTTCTGGCTCCTTTGATTGGCCCCTTGGTCTGAGGAGGAGCCTCCCTTCAGGCACTCTGCCCTCAGGAGGCAGGTGAATCAGTCCACAGTCTCTCTTCCAGGAGCAGGCTGCTAGGAGGTAGGAAAGGGTCCAGCTGGGCCATGAGGTGTGTCTGCTAGCTGGTGCCTGCACACCCCTCCTGGGTTGTAAGGGCAGGGAACGTCCTCTGAGCAAACGGTGTTGAAACTGTCTGGGGGACTCTGGAGGTGTGAGTCTGTGGAGTGGGTGTGGGCAATCACTCAGGTCATTTGTTCCTGGGGGCCTCTGAGCCTCCCTCGCCATCTATCTCTCCTCACACCTTACTGTTGCTTTCTTTCTCACCTGCTCTCTCTCCTTTCTTTCCTCTTCCCTTTATTCAGTTATAGCCTCAGCTCTGGAAAGCACCAAGTCCGGTACTCTCCTCCTCTGTTTCCTCCCTTCCCAGGCTTCTCAAGACGTTTGTAGTCCTCTCCCTTCCCCTTCTGACCTCCCTATCCCGTTCTCCCTCAGTCTGCTCTCCTCTCGCAAGAGCTCTGTGATCATCAGCAGCAGGAAGTGCTAAGGGAAGGACCAGCCTGAAAGGTGCCAGCTGTTTGCCCAAGGTGGGGTTGGCGGCAGCCTGGGCCCCTGAGCTGGGCTGGGCTGGAGCACGGGCTTGGGTGTTTGGCACTTGTATGGCCTGTCCTTCCCACAACCCCTTCCTTCTCGCCTCATCCCCTTTCCCACACTGGCGCCTAATGGAGGCAGAAAGGCAACAGGCACTTGATCTAGTTACTGCAAATGCTGCTTTGCAGGGATACTAGTTCTTTTCAAGATCCTAGCCTAGCGAGAGGCTTAGTTCACCATGGGGCTGGAAAAGCTCTTAGTTTTCAGCTCTGAGCCAGATTGGGGGAGGAAGGGGAGTGTGGGATTTCGCCTCAGATGACTGAGTGTGTCTCCACAACTGTCTGGTGGGGGACCGTGGGAGGGCTGCTTTCTCTCCTGTTGTACAGGCCCTGCCTCTGTCAAGGGTCCCCAGGGGATATAGCTGTAGAAAGTGAGGCCTAACTTGTTGCAGGGGAGCTGCTGGAAAGGAAAAAGCAACCTGGAGGTCCTCTGCCACCATGTCCTTAAGGGCGGGAGAGACGGGTCCGAGCCAGCAGCGTGGGCAGCTCAGTTTACTGCAATGTGCTTATGTCGCCACAGTGATGATCATGATGATGGGGGTGGGGGTGGAGGGGTGTCGTTATTTAAAAAGCTTTTTTAAAATATTTTTTTGAGAGAGAGAGTCAGGAAGGGAAAGAGAGGGTGAAAAGCATCATCTCATAGTTGCTTTCACTGTAGTTGTGCATTGATTGCTTCTCCTACTTGCCTTGACCAGGGCCGAGCTGGTGTCCCCTTGTACAAGCCAGCAACCTTGACCTTTTCATGCCAGCGACATTTGGGTTCAAGCTGGTGAGCTTTGGGATTGTGTGGACGATTCCTCCTCTCAAGCCAGTGACCCTGTGCTGAGGAGCCTGTGCTCAGAGCCAGCGACCTCGGGGCTTCAAACCGGAAACCTAGTGTTCTGGCTTGATGCTTTGTCCACTGTGCCAACACTCATCAGGCTAAAAAAAACCCTTTTATAAAAGTAGAGAGAATAGTATAATAACCACCGTGTACCAAGCTGCAATAGTTTTAGTCATGTCATGGCCAATCTTGATTTAGGTATACTCCAAGTCCTTTTTACTTTCTGATAATTTTGAAGCAAATTCTAGACAGCTTATCAGTTCATCTCTAAAGATAGAGGCTTAAAAAAATAATTATCACACCTACAAAAAAATTAATAATTTCTTAATATAATTAAATATTCAGTCAATTTTTATATTTCTTTCAGTATTATATGTTTTTCCCTAGTTTTCTTTTTAGCTCTTTTTAATTTGGATCTAAGTAAATTATATATTGTGACTGGTTATTATAGTTCTTAAGTCACTGTTAATCTATAGATATTCTTTTTCTCCTTTTTTTCTATCTTTTAATGTTTTGCTGAAGAAACTGGGCCATTTGCCCTGAAGAGTGTTTAACATTCTGGATTTGGCTGACTGCATCCTCATTTTGTCATTTAACATGTTCCACTGTCCCTGTCTGTGTGGTTAAATTGAAGGCTTAATCAATTCAAGTTTCTTTATTTATTTGGGGATAGGAAGAAAGAATCCCTGGGTGGTGGTGTCTATATCTGTCGGGAGACAAACAATGTGTGGCTGTCTCTCTTTTTGTGATGCTAGCAGCCTTGATGACTATTGCCTAGATGTGTTAATTCATTACAGGCTAATTGTCTATTAATGACTCTCTCTAATTAGACGTTACTTCTTTCATCCCAGAGTAAGTGATCTCTTACTTTGGACAAAGGCCTCCGTCTCTGGGAGTGTTGTTGAGGAGGCCAAGGCCACATGGCAATGGGATGGCCCAGTCCCACCTGTCCTGGGCCTCTGTGGATTGGTAAGGCAGGCATCCTATAAATGCCAGGTTGGGAGCCCTGAAAAAAGTCCTTTGCATCTTTGTTTAGTCAAATTTCAGGTCTCTGTGTTGATAGAGGGAGTCAGAGCCCGAGATACTCCAGATAACTTTTCCAGTTAGCTGTGAAATGCAGTTCAGGTATATTTGATCAAGTTCATTCTTAGACACAAATCTGTGACTATATCCTGTACCCACCCCTGGCTCATACTCCTCTCAGCTACCTCATAATAACTCTTTGTACTTATATGATAGTTTATAGTTTGCAGAGCACGTGCATACACACACGTGAGGTTAAGAGGGAAGCACTGAGATCGGTTTGCTTGAGTGTGGGTTTTGATCCAACACTATGTAGGTGCTTGCCCTGGGCAAGTTAGTTAATTTCCCTCTGCAGCCGTTCCTCTACTGACCTTACAAGGTTGTTATGAATATTAATTTAGACCAGTGGTTCTTAACCTGGGTTCTATTGAACCCTAGGGGTTCGATGAGTCGGTCTCAGGGGTTTGGAGAAGCCTCTGCCGCAGAGGCCAGAATAAAGTAATACCGTAATTTGTTGTGAGTTCATGCACTTTGTTGGTTTTGTTCTTTGAGCAAGGTGATGTTCATGCACGGCTCATTTTGTGCACCAGTAAAAAAACATAGACCTATGTCTTGAATTTGGAAAAAAAAAATCATATTTTATTTATCACTAAAGAAGGGTTCGGTGAATGCGCATATGAAACTGGTGGGTTCGGTACCTCAAAAAAGGTTAAGAAGCCTGACCTGTGGTGGCGCAGTAGATAAAGCGTCGACCTGGGAACACTGAGGTCGCCAGTTCAAAACCCTGCACTGGTCTGGTCAAGGCACATATGGGAGTTGATGCTTCCAGCTCCTCTCCCCTTTCTCTCTCTCTCTCTCTCTCACTCTCTCTCTGTGTCTCCTCTCTAAAATGAGTAAAAAAAAAAAGGTTAAGAACCACTGATTTAGATAATGTAAACAGTGCCTGGCACATAGTAGGCACTCAATAAATGACAGCTATTGTTATTTTGAATCATCTGTTCAATCCAGTATCTAACTGGAAAAATCTACATACACTACCTAAGGACAGTGTAGTGGGAGATGATTGAAATTTGACCATATGTCGCAGATGTAGAATTGTCTACTGCTTGTTCTGAAATTCATCAATAAGGAGGTCCAAGTAGAATTTTTTTCTTTTTTTGTATTTTTTCTGAAGTGAGAAGCAGGGAGGCAGAGACTCCTGCATGTGCCCGACCAGGATCCATCCACCCGGCAAGCCCACTAGGGGGCGATGCTCTGCCCAACTGAGGCCTTGTCCCATTGCAACGGGAGCCATTCTAGTGCCTGAGGCGAAGGCCATGGAGCTATCCTCAGTGCCCAGGCTAACTTTGCTCCAATGGAGCCTTGGCTGTGGGAGGGGAAGAGAGAGAGAGAGAGAGAGAGAGAGAGAGAGAGAGAGAGAGAGAGAAAGGAGAGTGGGAAGGGTGGAGAAGCAGATGGGCGCTTCTCTTGTGTGCCCTGGCCAGGAATCGAACCCAGGACTTCCACACGCCGGGCTGACACTCTACCTCTGAGCCAACCGGCCAGGAACCCAAGCAGCATTTAATAGCAGTTTCTTTCCTTCTTACTCCTGCCAGGGTCATCTCAAAGTAGCCAGGGCTCCAGCCCATATTTTTAGGATGTTGAGGTTTTGTCCAGAGAAGACAGGGAACTTGCTCTCTGAAACACAGTCAGAAGATGTGACTGCAAAGGGAAAGCAAACCTGGCCACCCTGGCTCTCTGATACCTGCTCTGTCCTTGCCTTAAGAATGGGAGCAGTGGGGAGGGGCTGGGAGGACATGTGGTTTGGCTTAGACTTGATCTTGTATTTTTCCCTTTTGGAGGCCTGGGCTGCCTCTTGCCCTCAAGGAGGCCCCCTGAGGCCTTGGGTCTAGGGAGCCAGGTGATCAAACCTCCTCCCTGAGAGCTTGAGGCCCCCTGGGGCCCAGCACAGCTGCTTGCCCATCGTCCCATGCAGATCAGGTATGGAAACCTACAGTTAGACAATTAAACACAACAACCTGCCTGGGCAGGGGAGGTGCCAATCAACCACAGGGCTCTCAGCACGCTCTTTGGCATAAGTGGGCCAGAGACTCCAGGCCAGGAAGGGCTCCTGAGAAGGGGCTTAGAGAGAGAGACTGTTAGGCACCAAGCTCGTTTGCCTGTGTTAGCTCCTTATCACTGGCTATTTCCTGTAACTCTCCATGTTCTGGGCAGTACAGAGAAGACACCATTCACGGACTTGGGAGAGATACAGAGAGGAATGGAGCTGAGGATAAACAGGAAGCAAGGCAGTTCCAGGTGGGAAGGAGAGGCTGGAGGGCTAGGCAAACATAAACACTGGCGCTGCTTTCTTAGGCATCAAAAAAGGATACTAGTACATAAGGAACAAAATGAAATGTTATATTTCTGTTTCACCGGGCTCCCGCCTGTTACATCCTTGAGTTACTTTTCCTGGGAGCTCAGCCTTGTGACTTGAGCATGTGAGCTGAGAGTGGCAGAGTTTCCATCTCAGACAGAGGAGAAGGGGTGGGGGGGGATTGGGGAGACACAGAAACCCAAGTAGCTTCTTTGTCCATAAGTTCATACTACAGAGGCCACTGTGCAGAGCGGGCTTCTGCCTGAACCATTCCCAGCCTATGCACAGGACCCAGGTTCTGGGCAGTGAGCGTACAGCTGTGATCCATTAGAATCATATAGCCAGAATGGGAATGATGGGGATGGTAGGTGCTGAGTGAAGTCAAACTGAACTCCCCTCTGAGTCTCAGTGCCTAGCTCTGTTCTGGCACACAGAAGGCTCTCATGAAATGTGAGTTGAATTGAATTGAATGAATGAATGAAGCAGTCAAGGAGAAGGAAAATAAACTTGACTACATTTCCCCTTAGACTCTTTTCATTAGCTTGAACCTAAGAGTTGGACTTAGGGCTTAGGGCAGTAAAAGCTGCTTAATAGAAATGTGTTCTAAGTTGAAGTAAAGCTTGGTTATCTGTTCCACAGAGCTCTGCTTTGTGAACAAACTAAGATTTTGGCTTCTTTTCTTTCCCTTTTATCTCCCGGCTCGGCATGTGCTCACTTGCCTGGGTGTGTGGGGACACAGTGTGGGACAGCCAAACATAGACTGAGCATCGGGAAGGATCTCAGTGCCCTCCTGTTCCTTCTCAGGTCCTGAGTCTGGGTCTCTTTGAACTCCATTTCTTTCCCAGTGAGGTATGCATAGTGGGCACTGATAAAACAGATGATGAATTAAGAAATGAGTGTAGCCTGACTTATGGCGCAGTAGATAAAGTGTTGACCTGGAATGCTGAGGTCATTGGTTCAAAACCCTGGGCTTGCCCGGTCAAAGCACATATCGGAAGCAACTACTACAAGTTGATGCTTTTTGTCCCCTTCCCCCAGCCCCCTGCCACTTTCTCTTTATCACTTTCTTTCTCCTCTCTCTAAAATCAATAAATAAAATCTTTTTTAAAAAATGACTGTAGTTGGCAAAGGCAGAGGGAGAAGCTCTCTCTTGGCTTCTTAGGCCCTGTTCCTCCTTGTCCTTGGCCCTAGAATAGGACACACTGCCTTTAAGGGACAGAGGGCCTGAGTATCCACTCGTGCCCTCTGGTCTCCGTGAACTCAGGGGCCCAGTTTGAGTCTGGGCTCTGTTTCAGCTGGCAGAAGGGGCAGGGAACTAGAGCCTGCCCTTGGCCGTAGAGAAAGTCGGCTACAGCAGGACTGGACACGTCAAGTGCTCAGCAGCCTGCCCCACAAAGCAGCTTAAGGGAAACTGAAGTGGATTCAAGCCAGGGGACTCAGCTCACTGAGCTGGACCTGTTCAGGAGGGGCTGGGAAGGTAAGGAACGGGGCACTGCCTCTTTCTCTGCTCTGTCCGGTCTGTAAGGTAATGGCAGCTCAGCTGTGTTTGGGTCGGAAGCCTAGAAATGGCTATTCTTGCTTCTCCCCCTGCCCATCCTTCACCCCTCATTTGCCTGAACACTGAGCTCTTTGACACACTAAGTGACCTCTGGGATGGCCAGGAAGCTGAGTCCTGCTTTGTGGCCTCCTCCTGGGTTTGCTCATGAGCTGTTCTGAGAAATCGCCAAGAAAGACCTTTCTCAGTGTTCAGCATCCTGAGAGACCTTAGTTTATTTCTAACAGTATCTTATCCTCCAGCTGGGAAGGTAGACATACCCGAATCTTTTAGAGGAACCAATGCCTGGTGAGACCAGGACATGCCTGTAGTAACTTGTGCCAAGGGCTCACCAGGACAGGCGTGGGGCACTTGGCTTCCCAACCTTAGATACCTGAGCTCTCAATATTTCTGAACATGAAGATTCCATGTGGTGCCCATGGGCCCTTTGGCAAACCAGAGAGGCTTACTTCATATATGAACCCTTGGGTGGGTGACGAATTTGTCCTGGTTGGCCTGGGACTTTCTCCATTTTAGCACTGAAAATCCTGCATTCAGGGACCCCCTCAGTGCTGGGCAGACTGGGACAGTTGGCCAGCCTATCCCTGGGGATTCTTGCTCTGCCAGCCCTCTAAACTGGTCTGCAGTTGTTTGTGCTGCTTAAATAATAGGAACCCCTCTTCTTGCCATTCAGCTCCATGCTGACCCCGGAGAGCTGAACTCCGATGTTACCCGCCCAAGGTGCATGAAGCACATTTTCCCTACCTGCCCAAGGTGCATGAAGCACATCTTCCCTGCCTCCCAGGTGCTCCAACTTGTCAGGATGCAATTGGCACACTCGATTTTCTCTGCCTGCAGCTGGGCTGCGAGGTATCGCCTTGAGGTGGCTCCTGCCTGCTTACAGTATGGAGCTCTGATCAGATCTTGCATTTCTGCACCTTCTCTAAAAAACTCCCAGTGTGTTGTGGCCTCTGGTCTCCTTTACCCTAACACAGTCCTTATCTCAAGGGATAAAGAAGCAAACAAACAACATGATACCCTTTTAATAAACGGGGAAGCTGAAGTCTGTGGAAGGGTTTGTAAACTACTGGCCCAAAATTATATAGAAACACTAAGATCAGAGTCGACTTGGAATTCAGCACCCTTCAGGCATGAAAACTTTAGCTTTGGTGACTCCTGGGACAGTCTCTCCCGATCCAATCTGAGTTTATCCCTACCAGTTAAGATGTTGTTGGAGAAACCTGATGTCAGAGATTATTCCTATGCTCTTTTTCTTTGGCCTCCATCTATGTCTTGTTAGTACTGAGACTTTCTTAAGTGTGAGCCTCCTTTTTGATGGGGTCTAAAAAATTGTCAAGGCTGGAGTTGCCTAGCCCCATCCTGCCCCACCTATTCCCACTCTGTCCCACCCTGTCCTGTCCCACCCCAATCCACCTCGTCCCACTCCATACCACCCCATTCCACCCCGTAAAGGGGTTATTCACCAAGGACCCTCTCTTTCCTATTTATAAATCTTTGTGCCAGTGACAAACATGACTCCACCGTCCCTAACCTTGCCCTCTACTTCATGCTTGGTTGAGATGCTAGAAATTTCTTCCCACCTTTATAATACAGAGCCTTGGCTTTTATCAGGCCTGTTGACAATGAGGTCAGAGGGAGGAGCTGCAGGATGTGGACAGTGCAGAGGACTCACGAAGTCCTTGTGCTGCCAAAGCAGAGCGTGCCACCCCCAAGCTGGATTTTTGTCATACCTCATTATAGCAGTCTCCCGCAGGCTCCTCCAGAACCTCAGGGCCCAGGGCAGAAGTGTGACTTCAGTCCTCACTCAGCGCTCAGCAGAACACTCATTAAGTAGCTTGTGATGAGAACTGAGTGATATCCTGATGGCGGAACATATGACCCGTCCTTGGCTAATGGGATCAAGAGCACAGTACTGTACTGGAGGTGTCACCCTGGGTTGTTTTTTTATTTTATTTTATTTTATTTTATTCATTTTAGAGAGGAGACACAGAGTGAGAGAGAGAGAGAGAGAGAGAGAGAGAGAGAGAGAAAGAGAGAAAGGGGGGAGGAGCTGGAAGCATCAACTCCCATATGTGCCTTAACCAGACCAGTGCAGGGTTTTGAACTGGCGACCTCAGTGTTCCCAGGTCGACGCTTTATCCACTGCGCCACCACAGGTCAGGCACGTCACCCTGGGTTTTTAACCTAATTTTGTCTCATCTGTAAAAGGGAGATGATAACAGCCACCTTAAAAGTTGTGAGGACGTTTTGAAGATGAAATAAGTTGCATTTAGAATTATGCTTGACACAAAGCAAACACTCAAATAGCTGTTATTATTAGTTAGCTCGTACCCTCTGCGAGGAATATAAGGATGAACTTGTTCAAACTTCCCGGTTATACAGCATTTTATAACACCCTCTACTTCTGCTTCAGTCTTCTTCCTCGACGTTGGGTGGCAGTGAAGAGGTTGAGAGATGTAGCATCACTTGGTCCTATGTAGCTCTCTATGATCCTAGTTTGCGTGGTATGGTACAAAGGCCACTCGCTTGGGGGAGGGGGACCTGAATTCTGTGGATGACCTAGCTGGTAACCAGCTGGGGTCACTTCATCTTTCTGGGCCTGAGCGATTCCATCGTTCAAATGGAATAATAAACCCCTCCACTCTTCTTGGTACCAGTAGTGTGCAGATACAATGAGATAATGTTGCAAAAGTAAAAGTCCTTCGTAAATGTCAGGTGCTGGGATGGAACAAAGAGGAGACAGTCTCCTAGAAAGCTCCCCATCTGAGCGCAGAGGCTGGCCTCCCCAGAAAGGGCCTGAAGGTAATTAACATGAGCACAAGCTCCTGGAGGGCACTGAATGCCCAGTGCCTTGCACAGTGCTTGGCATACAGTAGATACATAATAAATGCCTGGTATATGGTTGTAGATCCTTAGTAAATGTTTGTCAAAGTAATGAATATAACAAATGGCTCCAACCAGTGTAGATGCAGGGAGGGTATTAAGTTCCGAGGGCAAGATCAGGGTTGGGCATGGTCTATCAGGGACGGCTTCCTGGAGGAGATGACTTAGGTTTACGATGGGAAGAAGAAATAGAACTTGCATTGGTAAAACAACACTCCATGAGACAGGAAGGACATTTACAAAACCCCTGGGGCCAGTTAGCTTGGTTTGATTGGGTGGGGGTGTGGGGTCCACAGAAGAAAAGAGTGAAAGGAATAAGGGACGTTGGGAAAGGAACCTTGAGGGGTTGCGTGGGCAGTAGTCACAACTGTGTCTTCAGAGGAAAATGCTTGGTAGGGAAGTGCAGGAGCATGAGAAAATAGTGATTGTGATTGGTGGGGGAGTAGATCACAGGGTGCCCACTATCTGCTGTCTCCCCATTAAGGGCAGGATCCCAGGGGTTGATAGCTCTGGATAATAGAGACATTGATTGAGGCTGCAGGGGCCTGGGACAGCCTTGCAAAGCAGCCACTAATGACACTTTTGAAGGTGGCAAAAGCTTTGATGTGTAGTCCCATTGCAGCGTCCCCAGGCAGGGTGGGAGCCAGCCTGGCTCATTAGAGCTCTGGGAAGTGGTGTTGCAGTGGGAAAGAAGGCAGTAGAGAAGTTCCAGAAGGCTGCCTGGGCAGCTAGGAGTAAAGTCGTACCATCCAGAGCCTTAAGGTTAATGGACCATTATTTCCTCCTTTTATAAAGATGTCTAGGCACGCAGGTGCTCATCTGTTAGTGTACTTAAATTGGGCAGTATGGACTAAGGGCAGACCCAAGGTCCCATCTAAGCTCAGCCAACTGCTGTGTGACCTTAAGCAAGTTTCCTAACCTCTCTGGACACCACTCTTCTTATCTATGAAGGCTTTTGTCAGAGTTTAAGATGAAGAAAAACAGTGTGTTTGAAGTACTGGCAACAGTGCCTACCTAGTACATAGTAAAGTACTCAGGAAGCGGCCATGGAAATGGTTTCTGTTTTTAGTTCCTTCTACCCAATATCTCTTAATCTCCTGCTAAAGGAGAGGAGGCAAGGCCTGCAATGCAGGCCCCAGGGGCAGCTCTTCCTAACTCTGCAACAGCTAGTCCCTCTGAGCCGGTCCTATCCTAAGAACTAGGGGCACCAAACCATGAGACTACCTTTCTGTCCTTTGTATCATGTCACCTAACAGAGTCTGGCATAGAGCAGACTTTTACTAAATGTTTGTTGAATAAAAGATGAATTTGACACGGTCCTTTCATGTTCACAGTCTAGCAGGGGAGGCAGACTTGTAGACAAAGAATTAAGATTAGATGCACAGAGTGCTTGGAAACAAGAGGATGGAAGCCTGCCTGGGTGGAAGTCAGAAGCAGCTGTAGGTTAGGACAGGATGGCGGAGGGGTGGGGCGGGTGCAGCTCCCGCAGAAGGAACAGCGTGCCCAGAGGTTTAGATGCACCAGGCAGCATGGGAACTGGAAATATATCAGCATGGTCAGGGGCTGGAGCACAGGGAACCCTTCATGGGCTTCTGGGAAGGAGGCTGGAGAGTGGGCTGGCTTGTGAAGAGCCTTGGCAACCTTACCTAGGACAATGGATTTAATCCTTTAAGGGTTTCAGCAGGTATAGGGCACAGTTTACTTCCTCTTCTCCCTTTGTCCCCATCTTTAAAATAAGCTACCTGAAGATCAGAGAGGTTGTGGCCCGCCAGAAATCACACAGCACATTAGCCGTGGGGTTAGAATGAAATTTCAGTGTCCTTGGATTTCATTAAGTGGTGCTTTATGTAGAGCACTGTCCTGTCCATGTTGCTTGATTCCTTCTACTGTCCTGTGGATGCTCTCAAGGGTCATCCAGGCAGTTGTGGCCTCTGGCTAACATTCTATCATATTCTGCCTTGCAACAACAGCCTTGTCCATTCAGAGAGCCCAGGGTGACTGAGCCCAGGCCCCCTCCTCTGCCCAGTTCTTTGGCACAAAGAGAAGCCACAAGATCCCCTGGAATAGCTTCCTGCTTCACTTCCAGGTGCCTGGCTGCCTGGCACGAGCCAGATTTGGCTTGAGGATTTGTTTTTCAAAAGAGATCAGGCAGAATTTGCAGTGTGATGGCATTATTCTGGATTTTTAAGAGAAGGCCAAGAATCCTCTCTGCCCCCATCTTACCCCACCTATTCGAGGCACCTGTGAACCCTTTGAGACCTGGGAATTTGACTCGCAGCACATGCTGTCCTTGGAGAGCTTCTCCCAAAGCAGTGGCTTCAGTTTTTTCTCCACACTACGAGGAGATGCTTACCTTGTAAGCAAAGATGTTTGCATGCGTGCACACACACACACACACACGTCTATAATACATGAAATTACACTTTTATTTAACACTTGTGCCAAGTACTTTCCCAAATGCTTTATTTATATATATATATATATATAAATAAACTAATATAATCCTCACAACAGCCCTATGAGGTGGACACTAGCAGTGTCTCCATTTTAAAGATAAAGACACTGAAACAAAAAGATTAAGTGTCTGGGTCAAGATTATTTTTATTTATTTATTTTATTGATTTTTAAATAGAGGAGATGGGAGAGAGAGAGAAAGAGATAGAGAGAATGGGAAAGGGTGGGCACTATCAGGAAGCATCAACTCGTAGTAATTGCTTCTTGTATATGCCTTGACCAGGCAAGCCCTGGGTTTTGAACCGATGACCTCAGCATTCTAGTTCGAGGTTTTATCCACTGTGTCAGCACAGGTCAGGCTGAGTCAAGATTCTAACACTGTATGTGTTAGGGGTTATTGAAGTATCACAAATTAATACTTAACTCTTACCAAGTGCAGTACACACTGATATCTTCTATTCTGTTCCATTAAATTAAAAAAAAACACACAAAAAACACCTATCTTGATTTACTAAATTGATTTTCCCAACCCACTCATGAGTCAGTGAAAGTCGCTGTCCTATGGGATCTGCTCAGAAAGTAAGTTGGGTAGTGAGCGGAAAACTGAGGGAAGGAGGAAAAAGACAGGGCAGCTCCAGGGTGGCCTTCTTTTCAGAAGAAGGCGAAGCTCCTGCTGGGAGTGAAGGGCTCTGAGACATGGAAAGGTGCCCTGTGGTCCCCAGATGTGGGACCCCGAAGGCAGTATGAGGAGACGGCTGCAGCTGGGCTCTGGCATTTGTTCCTGGAGATCTGGCAGTGGGGGTATTGCTGGTCATTACCTTGCCCCTTATTGGACTCGTGTCAAGAGAATGGCATTCTAGCCTGGAGCACCAGCTGGGGGCCCAGGATATGGGAGCCCAGGATGTGGGCTGATTGCCAAGGGCCCGAATAACTGGGCCTCTTTTTGAGCTGATCAGTGTTCCATCAATAGTATCATATGTTTTGCTCTTAGGTTTGATTTTTGAAAGGGTTCCATATGAAGTTATTTTACACTCGCAATAACTGAGTGAGGGTGGAAGAGCTTCTGTCCCACTTCACAGGTGGAAGAACAGAGGCACTGAGGTGTTCAGCGGTGTGGCCGAGGCTCAAAGCAGACTGGCAGGCAGGTTTCCTGGCTTCTCGTGCCAGTGATTTCACCTGCAGGTCACGGTTGATTGTGTGATTCCACAGCAATAATCATGGAGGTGTTTAGGAAGTGGATACAAAGAACCTGCCTCACCTGTCTGAGGTTCATTATTTGGCTCCTGGGCTTCTCAGCCCCAGCTGCCCCCCTGGTGAGATACAGTAGAGCAGTGGTTCTTAACCTTTTTTGAGGTATGGAACCCACCAGTTTCATATGCGCATTCACTGAAAAACAATATGATTTTTTCCCCAAATTCAAGACATAGGTATATGTTTTTGGTGCACAAAATGAGCCATGCATGAACATCACCTTGCTCAAAGAACAAAACCAACAAAGTGCATGAACTCACAACAAATTACGGTATTACTTTATTCTGGCCTCTGCGGCAGAGGCTTCTCCGAACCCCTGAGACCGACTCATCGAACCCCTAGGGTTCGATAGAACCCAGGTTAACAACCACTGCAGTAGAGTAATCTCCACCCTGGGAATATCTTAGTGCACAGGCCAGAGGACGGAAGAGTGCACTGTGGCTTCTGTCTGCCTGGGAGTGTCATTCTTACCCAGGTAAGTCTGTAGCCATATTGACTTCTCCAGTGGGTAATACATTTAGGTGCCTGCCAGCCAGATAAAAATTAAACTCAAAACTGGATGGCTATAAAAGGTGGAAATGAAGGGAAATTGTGACCTTTTGGAAAGGATGGGTCAACTAAGGCACTGTGCCTCTGGAGCAAGGGAAGGAAAAGATCAGCCAGGGAGGCTCCACCAGCCCTGGGGCATGCCGAGGGGTACCTGAGCCCACGGGTCCCACGCTGGCGTTTGGGGTAAGAAACTCCTGGGGATGTTGAGTACCACTAGGCTGGCCCAATGAGAGCATTTCTCCTGTGGTCCATTCTGAGTGACCTACTGTGGTCCATTCTGAGTGACCTACAGTTGTCCTTCAGGGCAGCTGTCTCCCCAGGCCACCCTTGGGTTTCCTGTTGGGACTGGGTGTGCTCTGACACCCACCTTTATCCTGTGCCAGGAAAACTGGGCTCCCACCAGCCAGTGCCTCGCCTCCCTCATCAGGCCTGGTGTTGCTTTTAATAGTTTAGAAAGTGAGGCAAATATTTTCCAAAGCTGTAGTGGTTCCTGAAGGGATCTTGGCTTTTTGCTGCTGGGAGTAAAGATCATTTTACCTATTGATCAATGAGACAATATTTACTGAGCAGGAGCCACTTTATGCCTGGTGGGGCTCCACAGCCTGGCCCCAAACACTCCTCCACTTCAGTTAGTTATGAGGGATAAACAAGATCCTCAATATAGAGCCACCCCAATAGTGGACACACAGAGTTAACACAGCAGAAATGGAGCTGAATCTTACCTCCAGCACGACCCCTGACCTACTCAAGGGGCAATATTCTGCCACCTCTCACCTGTGGCACCCTTTCTGGAGCATCCAGCCTCCCTCTCAGGAGCTGTTGATTTCATGTTGCTCCCTCCTCTGACCATCTCCCAACAGCATCATTCTGCCCCCATTGTGGGCTGCCTTTGAGGGGAGCATGGTTTTGTGGGTTTGGTTTTGTCTGTGTTACCAGCTACAATGTTGAGGGTTCCTTAAGTTGCAGGGACATCATTTTGTCTCAGTCTCTAGCACTGTGAATGCTCAAAAAATGTCTGTGAATGAACGAGCAATTCATGCCCATATTTTCACGGGGGAGGGAGCTCTCTGTAGGTGGAGTGTTTAACGGAGGCCTTCTGGAAGAGGTGACTCTAACTTCAGCCTGAAAGCAGTAGCCACTTGCCTCCTGGGAGGTTGGGATTCGACAGGCATCTAGGATGAAATCTGGGAATCGGTGTTTTAGAGAAGTTTCTCAGGTTATCAGATAATCAATTTATCTGAGACCTGCTATCTTAAAGCTCTCTTGCTCTGGTGGCTGGAGAGGAGGAGGGGCATTCTGGGGGAGAGGGTAGGGAAGGTATGGCCAAAGCAGAGATGCCTAAGGCCTTTTGGGGAAATACTGAGAAACTCTGGCCGGGTTAGAAAGTCTACATACTGAGCAGTGGACTATGGCGTTGAAAGATGAACAGAGATGTGCTATAGTGGGCCTTGGACACCAAGACAGGGAGTGAGTGAGGCCTTTATGTGGTAGGCAGGGGAGGGGGCAACCACTGGATTTCTGACCAAGAGAGTAACATGATGAAAACAAGCATTAAACCATCCTTACAATGTTAGATTGTACATTCTTTTCCAATGTGCATGGAACATTCTCAAGGATAGACCATATGTTGGGCCACAAAACTAACATCAACAAATTCAGGAAGACTGAAATTATACCAAACATATTTTCTGACCATAAGGCTCTGAAATTAGAATTCAACTGTAAAAAGGAAGTAAAGAAACCCACAAAAATGTGGAAATTAAACAAATACTTCTAAAAAATGACTGGGTCAAAGAAGAATAAAAGCAGAGATCAAAAGATATATACAGACAAATGAAAATGATAACACAACATGTCAAAATTTCTGGGATGCAGTGAAAGCAGTAATAAGAAGGAAGTTTATATCATTACAGGCTTATATCAAGAAACAAGAGAGATCCCAAATAAACAACCTAACATCACACCTTTAGGAACTAGAAAAAGAGAACAAAGGCAACCCAAAGTCGGCAGAAAAAATAGTGGAAGTTAGAGCAGAACTAAATGAAATAGAGAACCAAAAAATTATAGAAAAAATTAATACAACAAAGAGCTGGTTCTTTGAAAAGATCAATAAAATTGACAAACCACTGGCCAGACTCACTAAGGAAAAAAAAAAGAACTCATATAAACAAAATCTGAAATGAAAGAGGAAGAATTACCACAGACATCAGAGATATACAAAAGATCATAATAGAATATCATGAAAGATTATATGCCACCAAATTCAACAACCTAGAGAAAATGGATAAATTCCTAGAACTATACAATCTTCCTAGACTGAGTCACAAAGAAGTGAAAAACCTGTATAGACCTATAAGCAGGGAGGAAATAGAAACAACTATCAACAACCTCCCCCAAAACAGAAGTTCAGGATCAAATGGCTACACTAGTAAATTCTTCCAAACATTCAAAGATTTGGTACCTTTCCTTCTCAAAGTCTTCCAAAAAATAGAAGAAGAAGAACACATTTTATGAGGTCAACATAATGTTCATACCAAAACCTGGTAAGACAATACTAAAAAAGAAAACTACAGACCAATATCTTTAATGAATACAGATGCAAAAATTCTAAACAAAATATTAGCAAATCGAATACAACAACACATTAAAAAAAATACATCACAATCAAGTGGGATTCATTCCTGAGCACAAGGGTGGTTCAACATATGGAAATTGATCAATGTAATAAACCACATCAACAATCAAAGAACAAACATATGATCCTATCAATAGATGCAGAAAAGGCATTCGATAAGATAATACATCCCTTTATGTTTAAGACACTCAATAAAATCAAAACAGAAAGAAAGTACCTCAACATAATAAAGGCCATTTATGATAAACCATCAGCTAATATCATACTTAATGGTGAAAAAAATGAAGGCTTTTCCTTTAAAATCAGGAACAAGACAAGGCTGCCCACTCTCTCCCCTCTTATTCAACGTAGTTCTGGAAGTTTTAGCCAGAGCGATCAGGAAGACAAAGAAATAAAAGGCATCTATATCAGGAAAGAAGTAGTAAAGGTATCATTTTTTGCAGGTGACATAATTCTGTATATAGAAAATCCCAAAGACTCCACCAAAAAACTATTAGAAATAATAAACCAATACAGTGAAGTCACAGGATAAAAAAGTCTACTGCTTTTCTATATGCCAGTGATGAAACTTTGGACAATTACAGCAATAAATAAATAAGTAAGTAAGTAAAATAAACTACCTAGGAATATATTTAACAAAGAATGTGAAGGACCTATATATTGAAAACTACAAAATATTGAAAGAAATTGAAAAAGACACAATAAAATGGAAAAATATTCCATGTTCATGGATTGGAAAAATTAACATAGCTAAAATAGCCATATTACCCAAAGCAGTATCCAAATTTAATGCAATCCCCATCAAAACCCCAATGTCATTAAAAAAAAATAGAACAAAAAATTACCAGGTTTATATGGAACCATAAAAAAACCCTAAATAGCCAAAGCAACCCTGTGGAAAAAGAATGAAGCCAGAGGCATCACACTTACCTGACTTCAAATTATACTAGGGAGCTACCATAATCAAAACAGCATGGTATTGGAAGAAAAACAGACATACAGACCAATGGAACAGAATCGAGAGCCCAGAAATAAAACCACATATATATGGACAAATCACCTTATACAGAGGAGCCAAAAACACACAATGGAGCAAAGAAAGCCTCTTCAATAAATGGTGCTGGGAAAATTAAAAAACCACATGCAAAAGAATGAAACTTGACTATAGTTTGTCCCCCTGCACAAAAATTAATTTGAAATGGATCAAAGACCTAAATATAAGGTCTGAAACAATAAGTTACATAGAAGAAAACATAGATACTAAGCTCATGGATCTTGGCTATAGGCAACAATTTATGAATTTGACCCCAAATGCATGGGAAGTAAAGGCAAAAATAACTGAATGGGACTACATCAAACTAAAAAGCTTTTTGCACAGCAAAGAAACTGACAACCAAACAAATAGGTAGCCAACCTAATAGGAGATGATATTTGCAAACAGCAGCTCTGATAAGGGGTTAATATCCAAAATATATAAAGAACTCACAAAGTACAGCAATGAACAAGCAAACAATCCAATTTAAAAATGGGGAAAGGACTGAACAGACACTTCTCCTAAGAGGACATACAAATGGCCAACAGATATATGAAAAGATATGCTTATCTTCACTAGCTATTAGAGAAATGCAAATCAAAACCACAATGAGATACCATCTCACACCTGTTAGATTGGTTATTATCAACAAGACAGGTAATAACAAGTGTTGGAGAGGCTGTGGAGAAAAAGAAACCCTCATTCACTGCTGGTGGGAATGCAAATTAGTATAATCATTATGGAAGAAGGTATGGTGGTTCCTCAAAATATTAAGAATAGAATTACCATATGACCCAGCAATCCCTCTACTGGGTATCTACCTCCAAAACTCAAAAAAATTGGTACGTAAAGACACATATACCTCCATGTTCATTGCAGCATTATTCACAGTGGCCAAGATGTGGAACCAACCAAAGTGTCCCTCAATAAGGGATTGGACAAAGATGTGGTATATATATACAATGGAATACTGTTCAGCCATAAGTAATGATGACATAGTGCCATATTACTGAGTGAAATAAGTAAATCAGAGAAATCTAAAAACTGTATGATTTCACACATAGGTGGGATATAAAACTGAGACTTATGGACATAGATAAAAGTGATGTGGTTACCAGGGGAGAAGGATTGGGGGAGAGAAGGGGGAAGGTGTAAAGAGGGACAAATATATGGTTACAGAAAATGATTTGCCTTTAGGTGATGGGTGTACAATATAATGAACAGTTCAAATGCTATAGAAATGTTCATTTGAAACCCATGTACTCTTATTGATCAATGTTACCATGTTAAAGTTAATTTACTCAATAAAATTTAAAAATGAAAAAGAAAATCATCCTTACAGAGGGGAAATGGCTATATTTTTAAAGCACAATAACAAAGTCCTAAACTTCCTTTTATCATTTATTTCTAGTGCTTCTTGGTGTCTAACCTAAATCTTTTCTGTTGTAATCAAAGTCCAATTTGTCTCATAGGAGTTGGAAAACAGCTGGACAGGACCCAGTGACTGGAAAGAAAAATTCCCATTTCTGTCACACATCCATATCTTAGAGTCTGTGTTAGGGTTCTGAGCCAAGCTGATGGAGCCCTGGGGCACAGGAGGGCAGTGAGGGTCTGCACTGATGTAGGTACACACCTCTAGGGGTAAGGGTTTGGGGTAATTTGAACCCCTGTGGAATTAGAAGGCCTGTTTGTCCCTGAGGTGCTCCCTCACCCCACCCCCTCTTACTGGCGTACACACTGCGTCTTTGAAAAGCTGTGTCATCAACACAGGCATCTCTACCCTCCTGCTCCTTTGTGAAGGTAGTAGGTGGCACTGGTAAAGGTCTCTGACCAGGAGATAAAGGCCTAGAAGAAGAAAGATAAGATATTCAAAGAGGGGCACAGGAGAAGAGGTTAGGGGGGGGGTCTCACTGCTTCTCACCCCAGCTTGTGAGGGTACCCATCTGAAACCTGAGAGGGGGATCTGTGGGGAGCCACAGAGGCAGCAGGTGTCTGTTCCCTTCCAGTCTCTAGTTTAGACTATCCCTTGCCTAGGGGGAGTGGGCCCAAGTTCAAGTCTATCTTGTCCTCCAAGGGTCCTAATCTGCTGTTTCTCTTGTCCCATTTTCTCCACCTGTCATCTCTATCAGTATCTGATGTAATCCTTGTGATTTCAGTCTCTAAAAAAGAACGCTTTTCTTAAACAGATAATCCTCTCCCCCCGGGTTTCCAGGGCAAGTGGAACATTCCATTTAAAACTATGAAACAGGAACAGGTAAGCTACAGGGCAGAAAAGAGAGAGTATTCAGAAACATAGGTGGGAGGCGTGGTGAGCCACTCACGCTGCTCACCACCACCTCTGCCACCTCCTACCAACTGGCTCAGGGGTTCCTGCTACCTGTGCCCTGACCCCAAAATGCCAGCACGGCAGGATATGGCTTTGGGACTCCTAAAGAGGCCAGGTAGGTGGACATCCTCTCAGAATACCCCGTCCCTCTCATCTGTGGACCTTTACCTTCTCACTCACCTGGGGCTACTGTGTGCCACAGTTCTGGGGGCACTCTTCTCTTCACACTGAGCTCCATGTGAATGGCACCCCCTGGGGTTGTGCCTATGCCAGGAAGTCAGTGCCAACAGATAAGAAGGAGGGCAGAATCGGACACTTTTCTGTGTTCTAGGCAAACAATAGGGACCTTTCCAGGAAGCTCAGGGGAGGGAGTTGCCTGTAAGAGGATCCCAGGTGGATACTCTGTGTGAAGGCTTGAACAGGTTTCTGCATTTGCTGCTGATTGCTTAATTAGACACCTACATAGTGCTCTCTGCTAATGACCACATCTCCCCAGGAGATGACAGATAAAAAGGTGGGCAGCTTCAGAGTTCTAGGTGAAGCTCTAGTCTAAAGAATAACCCGTGGAGGATGGGGCCAATGGAGGGAGAGCATCATGGGTTTCCTTGGACCAGTACAGACTACAGACTATCAAAGAGGGTGGGTGTTTTCTCTTTGGGACTGAGAAGATCGGCAGTGAGCTTGGGGCTTGTTTCTGTCGCCAATATTAACATTCCGTGTGTGTGAACTTCAAACTCCTTCTGCCCTCCTTAGAAATACGGAGGGTCACTACTGGTGTCCAGCTAGCCCCAGAGGCCAGATGAGCTAAAAAAAAAATGTGCATGTTTCTGGGGGTAGGTGCCCTGAGGTGGAGCGCCATCAGGTGTTTCTCCAGGGTCCTGCATTAGGTTGGAAAGAGCCAGGTGCAGAGCTCTGCTGATTGTGTGGTGGAGTGCATCTCTGAGCCTTTTGAACTCCGTCTGGATAGACAATCAGGAGCTTTCGGAGACTTGAGGCTGAGTTTCTTTAACGGACTAAGGGCCTCGCTGCAGATGTTGCAGGGCTGCTCAGGGCTGTGCTAAGGCAAACAGATGCAGCTGACGGGGCAGTGGCTGTAGTTAAGTGTTTGTGATTCTTCTGTGCCTAGCCAGCTCTTCTTCCTAGACCTGGGGTGACTGGGATATGCGGCAAAGAGGCCCCAGCCCTCTCCTGGGTGAACCAGCCAAATACTTAACAAAAGAAAAGTGCCAGGACCCAGGTAAATATTGTATTTGTGCTGCCCAAACAATGCCATGCTTCATGGGCTCCCAAACACTGAGCCCTGTTGGGAGGCTAGAACCAAACCCCTGTGAAGTTGGCTGTGGAAAAGCACAGGACTGAGCACGGTGTGTGAGCCGGGAAGAGGCCACTCTGCCCCATTGGATGTCTCTGGGACGCTGAAATCCTGGCTTTGGATCACCTTTGCTCTCATTCTCTCCATCAGGAGGGTGGGATCTGGAGGGACTGCAGGACTGCTGTAGGCTGTTGATCTCTTCATGCTTCTGATGGAAATGATAGAAACGATCTTTTCTGCACGTATCCAAGGCAGGGTGTGGTCGATGACCTGCTGTCGTGGAAATGTTGGACTGCAGGAAAAAGACTGAATTTTGAAGCTGGGCAGATCTAGATTTGAGTTTTGACTTTCACCACTTACTAGCTGTATGATTTTGAGCAAATTAGCTAACTCCTCTAATCATTAGTTCCCTGGGGTATAAAATGGGATTTTAGGACCCATGGTGCCAGAGGTGATTGTGAAATTTCCTCCCATAAATAAAACAATTACTTTCACAGCATAATCTAAATTCTTTCATGTTGGGAAGTAGGAAAAGTAACTATATTCAATTTTATGCAATACACATTTTGAGCAAAGGTGTTTCTAGTTTCAATGAGTTAGTGATTTTGTGTCTTTAAAAGTCCTTTGAGGGGGAGCAAGATGGCGACGGAGTAGGCGGACTTACCGACTTCCAACTCCCAGAACCAAAGTGGATTACAACTCAATTTTAAGAACCATCACCTGGATAAACCAACTTCCAACAAAACTAAGTGGACTCTTCAACCAAGGAACACAGAAGAAGCCACATTGAGACTGGTAGGAATAGCGAAAACGCGAAGGGGGCTGCCCAGCTCCCCGGAGCAAACGGCAGCCCGGAGAGACCCGTGTGGCGGGAGGAGAGTTTGGCGGAGAGGGAGGGACCTGGGTCCCAGGAACCAAGCCCCAGCCTGCAGTCTCAGAGCCTAGAAAGGCGTTTGGACAGATTTGAGTTGTGAAACAAGTGAGGGAGCTCCCAGGCCTACAGTGTGGAGTATTAGGTCCCTTCCTACTCTGCTGAGGGCTGCTTAAGGTTTTGGGGCGGCAGGACGCTGAAAGGCGGTTCTGTCGGCGTGGGCAGAGGCCAAGCCGGTGGGAGATCGGTCTAGCCCAGAGGGTCAGAGGGGACGCGCGAGAGCGGTCCGGAAGCTGCGGGCCCGCCTTTAATCCCACTTACGGGGAAAAAGCGGGAGGCCAGGAACGGGCAGGCCCTGCGCAAGCCGGCCCTGATCGCGGGGACCGGGCTAGGACCAGGGACGGGCAGGGGCTGTGGCTGAGCTGACGCTGCCAGTCCCCCACTTCCCCACCCCAACCCCCCCCCCCCCCCCGGGCCGGAGAAACCGCGGTTGGCCAGTATACGGTGCGCGAACGGGCTCCGAGCGAGGGAACGGGGTGGACCCCGAGACAAGTGGAGGCTCGCAGCTGAGCCCACGCTGCTATCCGCGCCCGGCCGGAGAAAGCCCGGATAGTATTCATACGTGCACGAGCGGGCTCCGAACGCGGGGGCGGGGTAGAGTCCGGGACGAGCGGAAGTACGCAGCTCGGCGGAAGCCAGCAAACACGCCCGCCCCAATAAACCTTGGTTTCCGACCCTGCGCAGTAGGGCCTTGGCCTCGAGGGCGGGGCTAAAGCTCCGGACGGGCAAAAGCTTACAGCTGAGAGCACGTCAAAAGCCCCGCCTAACCCGCGGAACTGTAGCGAGCAGGCTCCGACTGCTGGTTCTGGGCGGAAGTCCGGAAATAGGCTGGGTCCACAGCTGAGCAAAGGTGCTCACCTCTACCCTTGGTGCTAATCTTGTGGCTTCAGTCACAGCCCCTCCCACGGAGGAGAGGCAGAAATCATAGCAAAAGCCACAGTGGGCCGGCGCTGGCAACGCTCATACCCAACCACCCTAGGCACCGGCAGAGGAGGTGGGGGGCCTGCAGATAGACCACACCTAGGGAACACAAAGGCAACACCTACTGGACTCCAGTGGCCACAACCCGCTTATACACAGAAAAAATGGGCAGGCAGAGGAATGCAAACCAAATGAATCAAGAGAAATCCCCAGAGAAGGACCTGAATGAACCAGATATAACCAAATTACCAGAAGCAGAATTTAGAATAATGATAGTTAGGATGTTCAAAGAAATTAGAGCAACAATGGATAGTCATTATGAACACCTAAATAAAGAGATAACAAGTATAAAAAATGAAATTGAAATAATAAAAAAGAATCAGACAGAAATGACAAATACAGTATCAGAACTGAAGACCACAATGGAAGGAATTAAAAGCAGGATGGATGACGCTGAGGATCGAATAAGCGAGTTAGAGGACACAATAAACAAAGGCACAGAAGCAGAGAAGAAAAAGGAAAAGAGACTTAAAAAATGTGAGGAAACTTTAAGGGAGCTTTGTGACAACATGAAGAGAAACAACATTCGCATCATTGGGGTGCCTGAAGAAGAGGAGAGAGGACAGGAAATGGAAACTTTGTTCAATCAAATCATAGCAGAAAACTTTCCTAAATTAAGGCTGGGAAACACTCCACACATTCAAGAAGCACACAGAACTCCATTAAGGAGAAACCCAAAAAAATCTACACCAAGACACATCATAGTTAAAATACCAAAGCTAATGGATAAAGAAAAAATTTTAAAAGCTGCTAGAGAAAAAAAGACTATCACCTACAAAGGAGCCCCCATAAGGATGACAACGGACTTCTCAACAGAAACACTTGAGGCCAGAAGGGAATGGCAAGAAATAATCAAAGTAATGCAGAACAAGAACCTACAACCAAGACTACTTTATCCAGCAAGGCTAACGTTTAAAATTGAAGGAGAAATAAAGAGCTTCCCAGAAAAAGAAAGCCTGAAGGAATTCATAAAAACCAAACCAATTCTGCAAGAGATACTAAGGGGCCTCTTGTGAACAGTTTAAAGGGAGGAATGAATAGAGCAAAAGAAGAATACAGCTTTAAAGAATAAAATGGCAATAAACAACTACATATCAATAATAACCTTAAATGTAAATGGATTAAATGATCCAATCAAAAGACATAGGGTAGCTGCATGGATAAAGAAACAGGACCCATACATATGCTGTCTACAAGAGACACACCTTAAAACAAAAGATGCTCATAGACTGAAGGTAAAAGGATGGAAAAAAATATTTCATGCAAATGGAAATGAAAAAAAAGCAGGGGTAGCAATACTTATATCAGACAAAATAGACTTTAAAACAAAGGCTGTAGTAAGAGATAAAGGAGGACACTACATAATGATAAAGGGAACAATTCAACAGGAAGATATAACTATTGTAAATATCTATGCACCAAATATAGGAGCCCCGACATACATAAAGCAGACTTTGATGGATATAAAGGGCGAGATAAACAGCAATACTATCATAGTAGGGGATTTCAATACTCCTCTAACAACACTGGATAGATCCTCAAGAAAGAAAATTAATAAAGAAACAGCAGACTTAAAGGATACACTAGATCAACTAGATTTAATAGATATCTTCAGAACTTTTCACCCTAAAGCAGTAGAATATACATTCTTCTCAAGCGCTCATGGTACGTTTTCTAGGATAGACCACATGTTAGGACACAAAAATGGTCTCAATAAATTTAAGAAGATTGAAATCATATCAAGCATTTTCTCTGATCACAATGCCATGAAACTAGAAATTAACCACAAAAGAAAAAATGAAAAATACTCAAACACTTGGAAACTAAATAGCATGTTATTAAATAATGAATGGATCAACAATGAGATCAAAGAAGAAATAAAAAAGTTTCTAGAAACAAATGATAATGAGCATACATCAACTCAAAATTTATGGGACACAGCAAAAGCAGTTCTGAGAGGGAAGTTTATTGCACTACAGGCATATCATAAGAAGCTAGAAAAAGCTCAAATAAGCAACCTGACCCTGCATCTAAAAGAACTAGAAAAACAACAACAAATAAAACCCAAGACAAGTAGAAGGAAGGAAATAATAAAGGTCAGAGCAGAAATAAATGACATAGAGGCTAAGGAAACAATACAGAGGATCAATGAAACAAGAAGCTGGTTCTTTGAAAAGGTAAACAAGATTGATGAAGCTTTAACTAGACTCACCAAGAAAAAAAGAGAGAGGACTCAAATAAATAAAATTAGAAAGGACAGTGGAGAAATAACAACTGACACAACAGAAATACAAAGCATTGTAAGAAAATACTATGAAGAACTATATGCCAAAAAATTAGACAATCTTGGTGAAATGGACAAATTTCTTGAATCATATAACCTTCCAAAAATCAATCTGGAAGAATCAGAACACCTAAACAAACCAATTACAGCAAATGAGATCGAAACAGTTATCAAAAAACTCCCAAAAAAGAAAAGTCCTGGGCCTGATGGCTTCACAAGTGAATTCTATCAAAAATTCAAAGAAGAACTAACTCCTATTCTCCTCAAGCTATTTCAAAAAATTCAAGAGGAAGGAAGACTACCAAACTCCTTTTATGAGGCGAGCATAATTCTGATCCCAAAACCGGGCAAAGACAACACAAAGAAAGAAAATTATAGGCCTATATCCCTGATGAATTTAGACGCTAAAATTCTCAACAAAATATTAGCCAACCGGATCCAGCAATATATGAAAAAAATCATACACCACGATCAAGTGGGATTTATTCTGGAGAGGCAAGGCTGGTTCAATATTCGCAAATCAATCAATGTGATTCACCACATAAACAAAAGGAAGGACAAAAATCACATGATAATTTCAATAGATGCAGAAAAGGCATTTGATAAAATCCAGCACCCATTCATGCTCAAAACTCTCAGTAAAGTGGGAATACAGGGATCATTCTTTAACATGATAAAGGCCATCTACGATAAACCGACAGCAAACATCATACTAAATGGACAAAGATTAAAAGCAATCCCCTTAAGATCAGGAACCAGGCAGGGTTGCCCACTTTCACCACTCTTATTCAACATAGTTCTGGAAGTCCTAGCTACAGCAATCAGACAAGAAGAAGAAATAAAAGGCATCCAAATTGGAAAAGAAGAAGTAAAACTGTCATTATTTGCAGATGATATGATATTGTATATTGAAAACCCTAAAGTCTCAGTCAAAAAACTACTGGACCTTATAAATGATTTCAGCAAGGTGGCAGGATATAAAATTAATACTCAGAAATCAGAGGCATTTCTATACACCAACAATGAAATATCAGCAAAAGAAATTAAGGAAACAATCCCCTTCACTATTGCAGCCAAAAAAATAAAGTACCTAGGAGTAAATTTAACCAAGGAGGTTAAGGACTTGTACTCGGAAAATTATAGAACATTGATAAAAGAAATCAAAGAAGATACAAACAAGTGGAAGCACATACCGTGCTCATGGCTAGGAAGAATAAACATCATTAAAATGTCTATATTACCCAAAGCAATTTATAAATTCAATGCAATACCAATTAAAATACCAATGACATACTTCAAAGATATAGAACACATATTCCAAAAATTTATATGGAACCAAAAAAGAACACGAATAGCCTCAGCAATCTTAAAAAGAAAAAATAAAGCAGGAGGTATCACTCTTCCTGATATCAAGGTTTACTACAAGGCCATTATACTCAAGACAGCCTGGTACTGGCATAAGAACAGGCACATAGATCAATGGAACAGAACAGAGAACACAGAAATAAACCCACAGCTTTATGGACAACTGATATTTGACAAAGGAGGAAAGAACATACAATGGAGTAAAGACAGCCTCTTTAACAAATGGTGTTGGGAAAATTGGACATCTACCTGCAAAAAAATGAAACTAGACCATCAACTTACACCATTCACAAAAACAAACTCAAAATGGATAAAAGACTTAAATGTAAGCCGTGAAACCATAAGCATCTTAGAAGAAAACATAGGCAGCAAGCTCTCCGACATCTGTAGCAGCGGTATATTTGCCGATTTATCTTCATGGGCAACTGAAATAAAAGGCAAGATAAACAAATGGGACTATATCAAACTAAAAAGTTTTTGCACAGCTAAAGACAATAGGAACAGAATAAAAAGACAAACCACACAATGGGAGAACATATTCGACAGCACATCTGATAAGGGGTTAATAACTAAAATTTATAAAGAACTTATAAAACGCAACACCAGGAAGACAAACAACCCAATCAAAAAATGGGCAAAAGAAATGAATAGAAATTTCTCCAAAGAGGACATACAGATGGCCAATAGGCATATGAAAAAATGCTCAACATCACTAATCATTAGAGAAATGCAAATTAAAACCACAATGAGATATCACCTCACACCAGTCAGAATGGCACTTATCAGCAAAACAACACAGAATAAGTGCTGGCGAGGATGTGGAGAAAAGGGAACCCTTCTGCACTGCTGGTGGGAATGCAGACTGGTGCAGCCACTGTGGAAAACAGTTTGGAGATTCCTCAGAAAACTAAAAATCGAACTGCCTTTTGACCCAGCTATCCCACTTTTAGGAATATACCCTAAGAACACCATAGCACTGTTCGAAAAGAAGAAATGCGCCCCCATGTTCGTGGCAGCATTGTTCACAATAGCGAAGATCTGGAACCAGCCCAAGTGTCCGTCAGAAGACGAGTGGATTAAAAAGCTATGGTACATATATACTATGGAATACTACTCAGCCATAAGAAACGATGACATCGGAGCATTTATAACAAAATGGATGTACCTTGATAACATTATACGGAGTGAAATAAGTAAATCAGAAAAAAAGAAAAACTGAGAACAGCACGATTATATACATAGGTGGGACATGAAAGTGAGGGTATGAGACATGGACAAGAGAGTGGTGGTTATGGGATGGGGGGAGGGAGGGAAGAGTGGGATAGGGAGGAGGGGAGGGACGCAGGGAAAACCAGATTGAAGGTGACAGAGGACAATTTGACTTTTGGTGATGGGTATGCAACACAATTGAATGATAAGATAACCTGGAGATGATTTCATTGTACATATGTACCCTGATTTGTTGATGTCACCCCATTAGAATTAATAATAATAAAATATATATTAAAAAAAAAAAAAAAAAAAAAAAAAAGTCCTTTGAGCATCTTCAGAGGAAGAAATATTTGAAAACTCTATTATATTTGGCAGTTATCATGAGTTTTTTGTTGCTCATTCAGGCAATCTTTTTTTCAGTTTAGTTCCAGAACAGAAAACAGGCGGAAGCAGAAAATCAGCACTTTTCAACAGTGGGACAGGCTACCTTAACGTAGTGGGCATCTGGGCCCTGTGGGAGTCCCAGTGGCACATTCACTTTTCCTAGGTACTGGAGAGAGCTATCCCTGCATTGGGTGGGAGGCCAGACTGCTTAGTGCTGAGATTCCTCCTCAGTGTGGGAGGTTTTGATTCTGGGACCACCAGAATTTCCCTATCATACTAGGCGAATGCGTAAGAGATTGGAATTCAAGGGAAATTCCCTTGGGGCTTCCTGATTTATTTGGACCAAGTCTTGACTCTCACATCATTCCTCTCCCTAAATATCCATTCCTGCCACCAAAGGCCTTGCACTCGTGTGCGCGCCTGCCCTGCTGCACGTCTCAAAACTGGCTTCTATCCTGGGGGAGGGGGGGATCTTTCTCTATATTCCAAACCAACTGCAACAGGCTGGGAGATAACAATCAAGCAACTGTTTACAGAATTTCTACTGTTTAGGGTGCAAGGCACTGTTGTAGGAGGCAAAAAGGACGGCAAGGAATTGTAATACATAGTTCCTGTCCTTAAAAAGCTTCAGTCTCTCTTTTGGGAATGAGCTTCACACAGGTAACCAGTTAGATCTTATGGAATGACAGTTGAGTGGTAAAGACAATGGTAGGGAGAGTCATAGATAGCTAATCTGAGGCACTTTGGTGAACTGGGCCAGTGGGTTTTGGACACTGATTACTGTTGGAGAGAGAGACTGTATTGGGAAAGAGAGATTCAATGTTGATCTGGCAGTTAGAAGCCTGTTTGGGACAATGTTGACATGGATAGAAGTCAGAGAACTTAGATGGGGAGCCCACTAATAATAAAAGTGTTTCAAACATGCATAGATTACAATATTCAAATGGTACAGAATAGCAGTAGTCAGTGAAAAATTTTCTCCTAGCCTATCTCCTATCAGCCCCCCTCCTTGGAGGTGGTCGCTGTTACCAGGGGCTGCTGTGTCCTTCCTGAGATGCTCTAAGCCAGTCTCTGCAGGACCCATGGGCCAAATCAGGCTCACCACCTAATTTTGCATGACCCACAAACTAAAAATGGTCTTTACATTTTAAATGATTGAAAAAAAAATAAAGAGGAGAATTAAGTGATGTGACACATTAAAATTATATGAAATTCAAGTGTTAGTGTCCACAAGGAGAGTTTTATTAAAACACAGCCATGCCCATTCATTTATGCTCATTTGTCTGTGTTCGTTCATTTATACCCATTTGTTTACATATTATCTGTGGCTGCTTTTGTACACAAAGGCAGAACTGAGTATTTGCAGCAGAGACTATTAGGCCAATGGAGCTGAATATATTTACTATTTAACTCTTTACATAAAAAGTTTGTTGACCCCTACTCTAGGCAAATGGAATTATGTAGGTAGTTAAAAATTATTTCTTATCCTGGAAGTTAGCATACTAATTTAATTGCTCCTCACTATCTTCATTTACTCTGTCTTGGAGACTGTACTAAAATGTAGTCAGTCAGTGGATGGTGAATCTTAAGTTCACTTTAGACATGCTGAGTTTAAGTCAAAGACTACAGGCCTACCTCGGGGATATTGCAGGTTCCGTGCCAGAAGCTTTATTCGCACTCCTGGCAATAAAGCAAGCAGTGCAAATAAAGCGAGTCATAATCCTTTCGCTGGTGGAGGGTCCTGCCTTCCAAATGTAAAAATCTCAACACCTGTGAAGCTCAATAAACTGAGGGTATACCTGTAGTTTTGGGGAAATGCTCAACAGCTGGTCGGGCTCGTGGGCCCGAAGCTTGGACCCTGGAGGTGGAGATGTAGAAGACATCGGCAGGGAGGCTTGCAGTGCCAGTCTGTGATGTTGGTCTGTAAGTGAAAGATTTCCTTTTACAGATGTGAAGCATTGCATCTGAGCACTGTACAAAGTGACCTGTGAATGTTACTAGTCAGATTGACATAACGGCAATGAACGAGAGCATTAAACCAACACCTGAAGGAACAGTAAATACTGAAGGCAATTTAGAGCTACCTCTTGAGTCAGAGTACAAGGGAGTGTGCAGTAGTGAACAGTCAGAAGTGGGAGGATCTCTGTTGAATGCCTACTGTCTGCCTACTGCTTTATACATGTTACCTTATTTGATCATTACTATTGCACATAGTATCATTTATCTCATTCTACAAACAAGGAAGTTGAGGCCCAGGAAGGTTAAGTGAATTTTTCACATTCAGTGATTCAAGTGAGTCTCTAGTGGAATCAAAACATGATTGCACATGACATTTAAAACCCTCTCTTTCCATTCTACCACCCGAGGTGCCAAATCCGGCTGGGAGTCCCTCCTTAGCTTTGACAAGCCATTTCATCTTTCTGGCCTCAGTCCCTCTTCTGAAAAATGAAGCAATTGTCACCAGGATTTCTCTTCCCACTATCAACTGACCTGATTCTATTATGGGTGAAACATTAGGGAAAGGGGTGGCTCTGTGACAGCCAGACAGACACAGGAACTTGGAGAGGAGAGGGTGATGGGAGAAAAGTGCCTTGAGCAATTAGTACACTTCAGACCAGTTATCTGGCATCTGATCCTTAGGAGGCTGTTATTTCTTGATGTGGAGGAAGAGTGTAGAAATTGCTTCTAACCTGGGAACTTGCCCATCATCCTTACTTCCACGACTCTGGGAACTACTTAAGCACCTGGGTCAGGAGAGACTGGACAGCGCCTGGCGAGTGTCTTTCTTGCCTGCAGGGCTCTGTGCTCTGGGTGTCAGGAGGAGCTGCAGCTAGAGGGCTGTCTGATGTTGCCAAGTTGCAGGCAGGGTGAGGAGGGAGGAGAACAGGGGCGGGCAAGCCATCAGACCAAGGAGCTGGGGCGTGAGTGTGTTTATATAGGAGTCGGCCAACCTGCAGTTTCGGATTTCAGACCCCGCTGCTTTATAGGGAGACTTCGCCCTGGTTTTCAGTCAATGCTGAAGCAGAGCGAGCCGACGCCAGAGCCTTCCTTGGAGAGCTGGGGACTTCTGGACTCTCAGGAAGGCACTCTCTGTCTTCTTCCTTCTCAAAGGAGCTGCCTCCACCCCTCTTGGCAATCTGCTCAGGTCCGGAGTGTTGTTTCATTCCTTCCCAATCGGCGGTCTGAGTCTTCCAGGTGGGTCCTGACTTCCAGCATGGAAGGTAAAATGTAGGGTCCAGGGAACTTGGGCTAGGAGGAGCTGGGGCACCCAAACTGTCACTGGAGAGGAGGAGGGAGAAGGATGCACATGTTGGGCAAAGAGAAGTGAGGAGAACGGTATGAGAGAGAGGGAGAGAATGAGAAAGAGAGGGGGAGGAGGGAAGAGAGAGAGAGAGAATTTGTGTGTATTAGGGCACTTCAATTATATTGAAAGCAAATCTTTCACTTCCTTTTCCTTTCATTTATCCTCTCTTTCTCTCCTAACAATTAAGACTGTTCATCTTCCTTCAGTTTCTCCCATCAAAAAATTAGAGAAAATTTCTGACTTTAGAATATGAGTATTTCTACACTTGGAAGTAGGGAGCTACAGAGGGAATTTAGGGACAAGGATATTTGCTGAAGATATGTGTCCAGAGGACTAATGCCCCCAGAGCCAGTGCTGGTTTTTGCAGGCACTGGGGAACGTTCCTGCTAAGCTCACTGCTGCAGCTGTTTGCATGGTGGGAAGGTGTAACCAGTATGAATACTAGCATGATCTCCATGTGAAATTGGCTTGAACCAGCCTAAAGGGATTAAAGTTGTGAAAGGCCAAGTGCCAGGAGCACTTTCTTCTCCGTGCCTCAGAATGGAGCAGTTTGGAGGCCAATGTATGAAGCAGGGATGGGGCTCGGCGCTCCTTCTGGAAACAGACATTTGGGTAAGGAGGTGATAGGTGGGTGGTGGGTAAGGCTGGCTCTGAATGTGGCTCTGTCTTTCCAGGGTTTGCATGATGTTTCTCAGTGGCCAGAAGCAGAGATCAGAGACCTACCTCATACAAGGGCTGGTGGGCTGGCAGCCTGGCCTGGATGCCAATGCCCCTTGTTTGTGCAGTCATGCCCAATGGGTAGCCCATGCTGTGAGGCAGTGTCTGGCAGAAATGGTGAGTGGGCCAAGACAATAGAATGTGGCAAGAGGCTAGAGGTGGCTTTTGAAAAGCCCATTTAGGGTGGTGAGACAAGCATGGAAAGAGGCTGTGATGGAATGAGCTGGAGGCAGAAAGTGAACTGTATGAAAAGGAGTGAGGAGAGGGGACTGAGGATTCCTAAGCTCTCATGCATTCCAAAGGTACTGCCAACCAGGAGGCCTCAGCTCTCAATAGAGATGTAACCCAAAATACTGAGCAAACCAGGGTTTGCCTACTGACTTCTGAATATAACAGGAGATGGCTGAGAGGCAATGTGGACTGGGCAAAGTGCATAAAAACACATTCAGCACAAAAAATTGTATAGTGCGGTTGAATCTGCAAGGTGATCATACAGCTATTTGTTAGGCAATATAATTAATAGGTTGTACAGTCTGGTTACTTTTGAAACTATGGGTGTTTTAAAAAATTATTTTTTATTTACATCATCAGCTACTTCCAAACAGAATTCCAGTGTCTTTGCATATTTTATAGATGGCGTGGTGCATAATTTAGGTCAACAGATAATAACCTTTGCTTTTTTCAGTTGTGTAGTGCTTTCCAGCTGGGAGTGCACTTCCAAAAACTCAATTTAGCAGATGCCTTCTATCCCGTTCTCTTGAGGTCCTGTGTTAAATACTGAGTATGCACAGCTGGATGAGACCTGGCTCTGCCCGCAAGGATATCGCAGTCTAAGTACAGACCTGTAAGGAAGACAGCGAGACTATTATTCCCACAACAGAAGTGAAGAAACTGTAGCCAAAAGATATAGGAGGGCAAGGATTAGGATCAAGCTTCAACTTCTGATTTTCTGTATGTTTTGCCTCTGCACCACCATACTGTATCTGCTTCCTCCTACCTCTTTGTACCTCATACTTTCTCCGTTGAGTAAAGAGCAAGCAATACACTAGAAGGCAGAGGGGGAAACTGCTCCCTGGAAAGGAGTCAGTCCTTTCTGGCCTTCTACTTCTGCAACTGGAATGGCATCCGTGGGTCTGGGTCTCTGTGATGTTGTGGGTCTGATGCTACCACTCTCCAGAGACTGCTTTTATATCTCAGATAGTTCTTGACTTGGGCAGACTGGCTTCCGACCTTTTCTCCCTGAATTATCTGAACAGGTGAGGGGACTGTCAAATTTAGGGGCTCACGTGGAGGTAGATGCTCACTGAACACTGGATTTATAAAATAACAACCAATACTTGTTCAGTTCTTTGTAGTTGACAGAGTGCATTCACATAAGCAGAGGATAGTGTATGCTTCTTTTTTTTTAATGCAGACTTTAAAAAATATTTTTTATTTATTGATTTTTAGTAAGAGAGAGATGGAGAGAGAGAGCAACAAGAACATTGATTTGCTCCTGTATGTACCCTGACCGGGGATCAAACTGGCAACCTCTGTATTTAGGGACAGTTCTCTGACCACCTGAGCTATCCGGCCAGGGCTAGTGTATGCTTCTTCATTCTCTCTTCCTTCCACATCTTACCTGCCCAGTGTCTTGGAAACATCCAAATCTCCAAAGCTTAGGGTCTTTCTTTTAATTTTTAGGCTTAAGCTAAAAGGGACATAAAGAAGTCATCTGGCTCAGTAATTATCAAATTTTAGTCTGTGACAGAGTTTTCACCAGTCTGAGGTGAAATGAGAAAAATAGGAAAAACATACTGAAATTTTTTGGAAAGTGAAATGTATTTAGTTCAGAGGATTTCTTTTGAGGGCAGGAGAAGTACTCAAATATTTATTCTGAGGTTATGGCTTTCTTACTCTTTTCATGAGCTGATGGTGAGAGTTGATTTTACTTGGGCTTTTTAAATATCCTTATTTGGCAAATTTAAAAATTGGCAATCTTTAAATATTTCCTTAAATTTCATTTTTTTTTTTTGAAGTTTAACTGGTTCATGAAATCCATAAACCTTGCCTCCAGGCAGAATCTTCTCCAGACAGGATCTTCTCAATGCAGATGAGAGTCTCCCTGATAAGGGTTCTTTTGGGCAGAGTCCAGAAAACTTGGATTCTGATCTTGTCTCTACTGTTCTTTCCCTGTGGGTCTTTGGGCCATGATAAACTCTCATTGTCTTGGCATCCCCATTTTTAGTTGTGCAAGGTTTCTTTCTCCAGGACAAGCCATTGCCAAAGGAAGGTGCGCTCACTTCATCTTCCGCTTTATCAGAGTTTGAGACTCTCCCTTCTCTGAGAGGCCTGGGATCAGAACTTGCCAGCTCCTATTCCAATCGTCATCTTTTTGGGAATGATGAAATTCACCTTCTATATTTAGAGAGATGGAGGGGATTTGTGGATTGGATCATGGGAACAGCATGAGTTATATTTTACAGTTAAGGTCCTGGTGTCCAGTGATGATCATTTGGAAACAGCTTTGTAACCAGGTGGTCACAAAGTCAAGGGCATTTAAACATCTTACTATCAGTTTTTGAAATAGTGGATCTTTCTGAGCTCTCAAGAATATCTACTGGAGCTTTTCTAAATCTGGAGGCTCCTGGCGGAATTGGAGTGTCTGAGTCTTCTATTCAATACCTTCTGGGGAGTCATGCCTGGAATAGCAACAAATATGTGGGAATCCCCAGGCAGCCCTAGCTGCCAGCCCAAGACACGTGGTTGGGTGTGCAAATGTGTACAGACTTGCAGGAGAGAAATCGTTTAGGGGAAGATTAGTTTAGCAGCCTAGAAATTGAACTAGATTCTCTTTTTGAGATTTATCTAGGACTGGACCTGTTTTCTGATCTGGGAGACCAAGCGCAGGTGTGTGAGAGTCTTCTCACCAAAATGTTTCTGGATAGTGAGGGATGAGGATAGCCCGCCAGCCCTTAAGAATAGTGTGTGGGAAAGCCTACACCTGTGATTGATGATAGGAACCATGGACCTGTTCAAATTATCTGAGGGAGAAAGACAAGGTGGAAAAGCACCCAAGAAGTGCTGATTAAAGATTCCCACCACAGCTTTTCTGATGGCTCTCCCTAGGTTTGGGGCAGGTGAATGATGGTGACAAGGTCGTGGTTCTCTTAGCCTGTCAATTGGTCACCAGTGATGGTGGATTTCCCCAAGGAGGCTTTAATGAGAACTTTGTCCTAAGTTTGGATAGCTTCTGGACGCAGAGATGTGGAGTACAGTCAAATTCTTGGAGATAGGCTCTCTTCTGTGACATTCAAACCAAGAGAGCAGAAGGTATAAACCACTTAGCATGCCTTTTTCTGATGGTAAAACTCAACGAAGATGTGACTGTGCCCTTAAAGGTGGCCTGTCATGGTGAGGACATGGAAAGCAATATCTGTACTCTAGGGGCCCCTTTGTCATCAACTGGCTGTGTGATCTTGGGTAACTTGTTCCCTCTCTGGGACTCAGATTCCTCACTCATCTGTAAAATGAGGGAGTTAAATTTGATTACCACCATCCTATTTGTTTAACTGTACTAGCTGCAGTCTTAGAGGCAGACAGGATGGCCTTTCCCAGAACTTCCGGTAGATCTTACTATTGCAAGAGAAGGAGAGTATACAATCTCTTTCAGAACTGCAGGTCTACTTGCTGTCCAACAACTGCATGTCTATTGGAAAAGTGGCTGGTGGTGGCAGCATGAGACAGGTGTTCTTCAGACAGTAGATTCACACTCAGCAATGAAAAGCCCACTGGGCAATTGTACCTCGGATGGGGTCAAGTCCCTGACAATCAGTAAGTCCTTAAAATGTAATTTTGGAGTCAAGAGATCTAAGAACAGTGGTTGCCCAATATTTTTCAGTTATTAGCCAGGGCTGGTTTCCCACTTTAAAAGCTTCCTGGGGCCATGAAACACATCTGGAGAAACATGCCCGACCAGCTCCATGGTGTGTTGGATGTGTTTGTTTCTCATCCCAGAGCGTCCTATCTTCATCATCTCCCTCACACTCGACATCTTTTCCTTTCTTCAGTCCAATTCCCCAAAGACTTTGGCCCCTTCCACCCATTAGCATTTCTCGTGGTGCAGCCGTTTATTCCCTGGGAATGCCTCTAGGGAGTAGGTAGCACAGATGGAGCTGTGGGGTGATGGGGTGGAGAGAGGGCTGGAAGCCCAATGAGGTGGGGAATTGGGAGGCATGTATGTTAAGAATCTTTAGGCATGTCTCTACCTGAAGTCCAACCCAATAGCAACAATGCACTGCCTCTGCCAGCTCCGCTCGGGTGGAAAAGCAGCAGATCCTTAAGGGCTGCAGGGCTGGTTTTTGGATCATGCCCCCTTTCCCCATGCCAACTTGAGTTCCAGGGAGCTGGCTCCAGGCTGCCGGAACCCAGGGGCCCCAGAAAGACCTAGAATAGATTATGATGAGGCAAGCGCTTTGATTGGCTGTCAGAATCTTTAGTTTAAATGACTCTCGTGGTGCTCCTGAAACCCCTGTCTACAGAGGCTGGAGAAGCAGGAGAGACAGTTCTACAACTAGTCATCTGAAACCCTTGGGGTCTGTGGGTTTCAGAATGCTAACGTGGAACACATACTGTGCAGTACCTAAAACCTGCAGCAGGATCCGGAGCCACTCCCCATCAATATGTTAATATTTCTGCAGCAAGACCTATTTGAAGAGTCACATAAATGGGATAAATTAGAGGCTATCAAGTCTCATGCCAGTTTGGGTTATGGTTTGCTGCTAACTAGGGTCTAGTTAGGTTGGGTTCTGCCACCAGTTGCGTTAGAAAAAAGCTCTCCATTTTCAGATGTTTGTGGTTTTCAGAATGCTAGCTATTACGGCCCTGTCGTTCCGTACTGCCTTCCTAAATCTGATCCGGTGCAATTAGCATTCCCATTTCACAGATGAGGAAAGTAGGGCTCAGAGAGGGTCAGAACTCACCTAATGCCATTCAGCCGATAAGTGCGATTCCAGCCACACAACTGGTCTGTCGGCCTCCAGAGCCACCCTTCTTTGTCAGAAGTACAGCACACTTTACCTCTCTAGGAGTGAGTGAAGGAGAGTCAAGGATGGGGTTGGGGAATTCTGATTAAGAAGGCGCTTGCTGTACATCTGATAGGTTTTGTTTATTTGTACATTGACTTCTGGAATCCAAGTAGGCTAAAGGCTCAGAAGAGAGAAAGGTAAAGTTCAGTCAGCTTTGTGGCTTCGAGAAGAATCCAGCTGGCTTTGTGGGGACTGCCAGAGCCAAGAGCAATAGGGTCAAGTAGGGTTTAGTGAGAGCAACCTCGCCTGCAGGGGGCACTCTCACTGCCTGCGTAGAGCCCATGAAAAACCCAGTGCTTCCTGCCAGATGTCTTGCCTTGAGAAGGGACTGGTCTGGAGAGAAGGACTGTCTGCAAGGATGACGAACCCCAGATAAGGATGATATTAATGTACAGCTTGAAATAAGGAAATTCAATTAGGAAATTTCACTGCTCTTCACTAATGATGTGAAAAAGGTCAAGGGAAGTGCTAATTCAATCTGCTAAAGATGCACCATGTGCTTTCCATACTTTATTGGAAGGGTGGATGTTGGTCTGTTGTCTGGGCAGTGGCATTGATGATCCTTTCTCCTTACTTTCTAAGTGCTGTCAGATGGCAACTACCATTTCTGGGTCATCTGTCCGTCACACAAGATTTGAACTCTTAATATCCAGGTCCATGTGTCCATGGTGTTCCTATGTGGTGAGGAGCAGCACAGGGGAGTGGCCTGTGCTGTGTCCTTCACTAGGAAGACATCATTAGGAAGGGTGGTAGTTTAGTTGCCATAGGAACAAGGAACATCTGCTCTAGCCAACTAGAGAACAGATAGGGGGAAATATTCTTAAAGGGACCATTAGCTGATGAAATTGGTGTCAGGAAAGTAGGTTTTTCTAAAGAAGACCTGAGGGGCAGATTGGACCCATTGGCCTGAGAGAACTGTGAGGCTCTATGGCAGCAAAGGACCCCATTTGCTTTAGAAAGTGCAGGAAAAAGAACATAGATTTTTATTCTCCCCTGAATAATGACTACCCTACAGGACATGTGTCAGCTTGTTGGTTCAAAACTCCCGAAGTCCATCCATCCTCAGTGTCACCTGCACCTTCATTAGGGATCTTAGCTCACCTGTGTGGCCCCACTTCTCCTGTTGCCAGCTCCCTCCTAAGCATCCTCGGGACTTTGCTGAACCAGGTGGTAGTGAACTGCCCTGCTTTCTCTGACCCTTACTTTCCCCCTGTTCTTTTTTTTTTTTTTTAATTCTTTTTATTTATTCATTTTAGAGAAGAGACACAGAGTGAGAGAGAGAAAGAGAAAGAGAGAGAGAAAGGGGGGAGGAGCTGGAAGCATCAACTCCCATATGTGCCTTGACCAGACCAGTGCAGGGTTTTGAACTGGCGACCTCAGTGTTCCCAGGTCGACGCTTTATCCACTGTGCCACCACAGGTCAGGCTCCCCCTGTTCTTTCAAGCAGCCTGATCGCCAGGCCCGCCGAGACCCCCCAGCACTGTTCTCTGCTGCCCTTGGACAAGCCTCCCACTTCTTTTCCTTTCCTTTTACCTTCCTTGTCTTCTTCATGCCAACCATGCATACAGATTTGATGAGATGTTGGGTCTTCCAGAAGTCGTCATGGTCATCTCGTCCCTCTTCCTGGTTTATTTAGAACTTCTGAGTTTATGTTACTGAAACTACTCCTAGTAGCTTAAGCCCTAAAGGAGGTTTTATTGTAAGGGTCAGAGAAATGGCTTGGACCACAGGAACAAACTACAACAACCACAGAGCCAAATGCCTCAAGTGTGCTCTTGTTTTGCTCCTCTCCATTTACTGGCTTCAATCTTTGCTCTCACTGAAAAGGCCTCTTGACTTTCTGGTCAGTCCAAAGGGTAGCAAAGATGGCCTCTAGCAGTTATCTTGTGTGCACGTTACCTAAAGAGGACAGATCTCTTCTCTCTCTATCCCAGTTCTCACCCTGGTAAAGGGTTTGGCTGAGCTGGAATCAGGCAGATATCCTTATAACCAAGAGAATGTTGTCAGGCTTTAAGAACATGCCTAGTACCACCGTAACTATGTGGGTATCAGGGGGACAGTTTCTAGAAAGGGGTGGTACTTTTTTTTAGGGATGGGTACTTTCTATTTATTGTAATATTAGCTCTTCTTGGACCTCCAAGCCTAGATAGAGGAGTTTGGTATGGAGAGTTTACACACCCTTAGCCTCTCTTACTCAGTTCTTTTCTTGCCTGACCATGAGGATAGACAAAACCTAATAGGTAGCAGGCAGTGTGACTGAAGGAGCCCAGAGCATGGCTGTGGTATCATTGCCTCTCCCTGTGGGTGGAAAAGGCATGAGACCTGAAACTTGAAGGCCACTGAGGTCCCTGCCTTTCCCTTTGGTGAAACTCTATTCTTCTAATAAAGTCCTTCACACAAGATGTAATTGTTTTCATCAGACACTAGGGAGTCAGCATCCAAAAGCTCATCACAGTTTGTGAATTCAATCACTTATAATATAATCGAATCTATTGTCCATCATTCCATGAAGACTACTGTGCCCAGCATCTTGTTTAGGTTAGGGTCAAGGCAGTCACTATGAAATCATCCTCTTGCATAAACGTGGGAGTTTGGGCTGGGTGTTGCCTTCATCCAACCAGACCCCATAGCAGAGACAAATTGAGGGTTCAGACTGTGTAATCTGTTTATGGTGCTGTACCCCCTTTTCTTTATGTCTCCTTCATGCCCTGTTCTGCCAAACCTCACACCCCCATCCAGTGTAATGCAGACATGGTGCAGAGCTACAGGGGCTGGGAGGAGGGGTGGAGGCAGCCCCACTTGGCTTTGCTCTGCCAGGATATGTGGGAGGGGAGTGGAGAACGGAGCACTTCCCTCTGATCTTGCCTGACTCCCCCCGAGCCTGGGAGGTGGGGGTGTCTCTGAGTGGAGGAGAGGGAGGGCCTGCAGGGCCCAGGAGCCAGACTATTTCTGTAACACAGCGCACATCTGCAGCCAGCCACAGAGGAGGTCAAACTCTGGGCGCAGGGCTGGAATGCAGGGGCCAGGCAGTGGGGGAAGCTGTGGTTTCACCCCTTCTAGCAGTTTGGAGGGCTCCTGAAATGCCCTTTGGGGAAGGTGGGGCTACCCACAGTCAAGTGCTTGGGGGAGGACTGGGCCCTAGTGGCGATGGTGATGGTATAGTGCATTGGAGGGGGAGGGGTGCAAAATACAAATACCCTTTGCACTGAGGGGGGAGGAATTTAATTCCAAATGGTGGGGGCTCTAATTGTGCTCTCTGCCATGAAAACAGATCAGGTCTGGAAAGGCACGGTGTGAAGGGAAAGAGAACCAGTGCTGAGGTAGGGGCCAGGGCTTAGGTGGACGCAGGTGTGATAGTGTGTACGCATGCGCAGAGACACTGAGGCATGGGGGCTAGCTCCCATGAAGTGATGCAGCTTAGCTTAAGGTTCCTTCCCCGCACTGGTCCTTCTGGAGCCCCAGCTAATTTGTATTTGCAGCCTCTTTCTCTCTTTATTTTAATGAGGGCACCCCAAATTGTATAAGCTGCAGACCCTACAAAACATGGCTCTGCCCCTGCTTCTGTGTGCGGCAGTGTTTCCTCACCATCCCTTCTTCCCTTACTACCACTTTACACAGTTGTTTCCTCTCCGCACACTCCCTGGAGTCTTTTGTGTCATGCCTGTATATGGTTAGGGATTTCTTGAGTCTCTGTTTGAAGCTAGAAAATTGCCCTGCTCCAGGTCTGCCACTGTCACAGAAAGACCATCTTGGCTAAATCTGACAGGTGCTTGACCTTTGACCACCTGCCCGCTCCTCTTCAGCATCCTACACATGTGATCTGCTGGGTTTTTCATGGTTTCATGCTTCCGGTCCTCCCAGATCAACCCGAACCTCTAAAATGGATAGAGGGCTCAGGTTGGAAATTAGCCTTAGAGAGGGGCTTTCCCGAAGAGCCTGAACTACTCAGGACTCTGAATGTGAGCTGAGGGGTTTTATAGTCAATATCAGGCCATTGCTTCCCATGAGTGAACAGTTCAAGGCAGAGGCAAGTAATAATTATTACTGGAATTTATTGAACATTTACTAAATGCCAAGACCTCTCTTAAAATCTTAACTTGTATAATCTTTTGTTTTCTCATTGACTCTGGGGCAAGGTGAGTCCCTGTCTCATGTCCAGTGGACCTCAAGGGTAAGCACTTGCCCATGTTATATACAGCTGGATGGGTACAGCATAAGCACTAGAACTTGAATCTTCTCAATTAACTCCTTCTGCCAGTGATGTAAGCCCTAGAACTGCCTTGCTTTTTAACTTCCTAGCATGATATAACACACACAAACACACACACACACACACACACACACACACACACACACACACACACACACACAAAATCCACCTCCAGTTCAAAGTGCACCAGGGGCAGACCTGCCTCCCACTGAGCTTTTCAGATGTTGATCATTCTGACTCCTCAGGGAAAGTCACTGGGTGGTGGCTGAACAGCATTACAAACTAGATTTAGGAATCTCCAAGCATCATCTTGATGGATAACTTCTTTAGGAGCAATTATTAAGCATCTATCGTCTTGTGACAAAGTGCTAAGGTTTTATGGTCAATATCAGGCCACTGCTTCCCATGAGCAAACAGCCTAAGGCAGAGGCAAATAATAATTATTACTGGCATTTATTGAACATTTACTAGATGCCAAGACCTCTCTTAAAATCTTTACTTGTACAATCTCATTTAATCCTATGAAAAATCCACGAGGTACATAGGTACTTATATTAACTCTTTTTACAGATGGGGGAATGGAAGCACAGGGAGGTTAAGTCACTCACCCAAAGGCCCTTAGGTAGTTACTGGTGGAGCCAGGATTTAAACTGGGGCAGTCTGACACAAGGGCCAAAAATCTCAAGGCCAATGCAAATTCAAGGTAGTAAAAATAAACTAAAGGATTAACCTGTTGGGTGATGCATGAGAAGGGAATTTCGATTTACACAATGAACATGAAGTGGGAAGAGAGCCGCCCTTGGACTGTGTCCTGGGCTCTAATCCCAGCTCACCCACTTCCTAACTCTGTAGCCTTGGGCTACTTACCCCACCTCTCAGGTTTCTCCTCCATTAGCCTGGGACAGTAGTACCTGTTAAGCAGAGGATATGCAAGTGTCATGGTTTAGGTAGGCCTTAATTTCCTTTTCTTTCCTGTGCCAGCTGTCAAGTCTTTCCAGGGAAGGTGAGGAGTGATTTAGGAATTCAAGGTTAATTCTTGTTTTAGGAGAAAAATGTCTAACAAGCCCTCTAATACTCAGTCTCTGGACAAGACTTCCTGTTGTCATCATCATTTTTTTTTTTAAGTAAGAGGAGGGTAAATAGACTTCTGCATGCGGCCCAGCTGGGATCATCCACCCAGCAACCCCTCTCTGGGGCTGATGCTCAAATCAATCAAGCTATTTTTAGCACCTAAGACTGATGTGCTTGGACCAACCGAGCTATCCTCAGTGCCCAGGACCAACACTCAAACCAATTGAGCCACTGGCTGGAGGGGAAGAGAGAGAGAGAGAAGAGGGAAAGTGAGAGAAGCAGATGGTCGCTTCTCTTGTGTGCCCTGGCTAACAAACCCAGGATGTCCATACGTCAGGCCAATGCTCTATTCACTGAGTTAACCAGCCAGGGATACCATTACCATTTTCTACTGTTACCTCTTGGTTTACTGTAGCTCTCGGGCAGCTGCCACCCTCTGGGCTATCTTCATCTTTTTTCCTCCTTTTACCACAGTACAATTAACAAATTCAGGAAATATAACATTGATGCAATACTATAGTCCATATTTGAATTTCACCAGTTGCCCTAGTAATGTCATTAGAATTTAATCTAGGACCATATTTCTACCTCCCTTACAACTGTAAGAGTTTCTCAGCCTTTTCTTTGTTACTCATGCACGGAGGGTTTTGAAGAATGCCAGACACTCTCTAGTCCTTTCTGCATCTTGTCTGGTCTCTCATCTTCCACTCCCCCTAGATTCACCATGGTAAGGTGACTGAGGCACCTTAGGCTCAAAATTTAAGAGGGTGTCAAAAATTCAGTAAGCAACGTAAATAATATTTTTCTGCTTACCTCATAGGACCATAAAAGAATCAAATGAGATAATGATGAGTGTGCTTTGTGAAGAGTAAAGAATTTTACTTGATAGTTTCCCTTCTGTCATAACACAGATAATTAATTGTTTTCATAAAGACCATAGTCAGATCTGCCACATTATTTTGATGCAATATTTTAAAAAATCAGGATTAGTGCAAACATTTCCTTTCTTCTTTTTGTGGCAGAGACAGAGAGACTCAGAGAGAGGGACAGACAGACAGGAAGGGAGAGATATGAGAAACATCAATTCTTCATTGCGGTTCCTTAGTTGTCCATTAATTGATTTCTCATATGTGCCTTGACTGGGGGGTGGGGCTACAGCAGATCAAGTGACCCCTTGCTCGAGCCAGCGACTTTGGGTCCAAGCTGGCAAGCTTTTACTCAAGCCAGATGGGCCCACTCTTAAGCTGGCGACCTCGGGGTTTTGAACCAGGATCCTCTGCATCCCAGTCTGACGCTCTATCCACTGCGCCACTGCTTGGTCAGACAGTGCAAACATTTCTTGAAGAACAAGATATCAACATTTTTAGTACCAGTGCCACTCCAAGCCATGTGGGAGCCACAAGCAAAAGGGAAATTCAATAATACAGATGCAGTCTTTTAAAAAATATTTTATCACAGATTTTATGCATTTTTTTTATTTAAAAACTTTTGCATTCATCTTGGTTACTGATTTTTTTGCAGGGTGGGTTTTCTCCCTCTCTCTGTCATCTTGTCCTCAGAACAAGGGCGAGAGAGAGGTGGGCTCCCATCCAGAGTGAGAGAGGGGGGAGGGCGGGGGACAGAGAGAACAGGCAGGGAGGAGATACAGAGACCTGGAATCTAGCTGCGGCTCTGGCCTGGAGCTCTCTAACAGCTTCCAGCTGCTTCCACACCCACCAGACTTCCTGCCTTGGGAGTGGTGTTTAGTTGGATATTTTTCTCCTCTTTTCTCATTGAGTGTGTGATCTAATTAGATCCTTGGATTCCCTCATGTCTACCAGTCTTTCCTGTCTTAACGTTGCATTGCTCCCCTATCTTGAACCTATTCTGACCCTAGATCTGCCCCTTTTCATCCATGCTGGGAGCCCCTTCTAGGTCTGTTACTCGCTGCTGTCTGAGAGTGTCCGCCCAGTGCTGGGTGAGCACCATGGCACTGGTGCATGTCCCCCATGGGTCTGGGACAAAGCAAGGCCAAGGGACATGGAGAGGGGTGTTAGCTAGGCTGCAGAGGCCAACTGCTAGGTAGCAGAAAAGAACGCTGGACCAATGGTAGGAATCAGTCTTGCCTCCCATGTAGGAGCTGGGTTATACTAGCCAAGACATTTTTTAAATTTCTTTATCTCTTTAAGCTTCAGTTTTGTTTCTGTAACATAAAAGTGTTAATATTTTTCTGCCTACCTCATAAGACCCTAAAAGAATCAAATGAGATAATGAAGAGTATGCTTTGTGAACCATAAAGAATTTTATTCAATATGATCCCTTCTGTCATAAAACAAATGATCCTTTATTTATGTAAAGACCATATTCAGGTCTGCCACATTATTTGACCTAAATTCATGAGAGGAGTCCTGGCTGATTCAGGGGCCATGTCCATCCCTGCCTGCACACAGCACTTCTTCTGTCAGACTAAAGCAGGTCACTAGAAAGAGCTGGGGTTTTTCCACCCCACCCACTCACCCACACCCCATCACAGTGTAAAATGTAATGGATGGGGTTCAAGAATAGTTGGGTTTTTCTTTTTCCTTTTTTTTCAAAATGTCTCCACTGAAAACTATCCTTTTTTTATAGCTTTACTGAGATAGAATTGATTCATGATAAACTGTAGATATTTAAAGAGAGAAATTTGATAGGTTTTGTAAAACTATAACCACAATTAAGATATTGCACATATATGCATCAGTCCCTAACGTTTCTTCCTGCCTCTTTGAAATTCCTCTATCCACCTATTCCAGTCATCTTCTGATCTGCTTCCTGCCACTGAAAATTAGTTTGCTTTTTTTTTTAGAATTGTATGTGGTAGAATCATACACTGTATACTTTTATTGGGAAGGGTCTGGCTTTTACTCAGCATAATTATTTTGAAATGCATCCATGTTGTCGTGTAGATCAATAATTCATTTCCTTTTATTACTGAGGCAGATTCTGTTGTATGGGTGTGACATATATGTTGTATTCACCTTTACACGGACATTTGGCTGTTCGCAGTTTGGGGTCTTCCATACAAGTTGCTATGGACATTTATGTACAAACTCTGTGTAAACATGTGCTTTCATTTTCTTTGGGTACAAACCTAAGAGAATCAGTGGCTTGTTTGGTAACTGTATGTTTAGTTTTTTAAGAAACTGCCAAACTTTTCCAAAGCAGATGTACCATTTACATTGACACCAGGAATGTCTGAGTTCTAGGTCATCTACATCCGTGTTAACACTTGGTAAGGTTAGTCTTCGTTTGAGCTATTCTAGTAGGTGTGTTTAGTGTTATCTCATAATGTATTTGCATTTCCCTAATGACAAATGATTTTGAGTATCTTTTCATGCACTTTATTTGACATCATATATCTTCTTTGGCATAGTGTCTATTTAAATCTTTTGCGCCCTTTTTTTTAAAGCAAGAGAGAGAGAGACAGGAAGGGAGAGATGAGAAGCATTAACTTGTAGTTGTGTCTCTTTAGTTGTTCATTGATTGCTTCTCATATGTGCCTTGACTGGGAGACTCCAGCTGAACCAGTGACCCCTTGCTCAAGCCAGTGACCTTGAGCTTCAAGCCAGTGACCTTTGGGCTCAAGCCAGCGACCATGGGATCATGTCAATGACCCCATATTGAAGCCAGCAACCTTGGGGTTTTGAATCTGGGTCCTCAGTGTCCCAGGTCAATGCTCTAGTCACTGTGCCATCATTGGTCGGGTTGTTACCCATTTTTTATTGTTTTTTTTTGCCATTAAGTGTAGGAGTTCTTTATATGTGCCACATAAACGTCTTTTGCCAGTTATATGTTTTATAAATCTTTTTTTCTTAGTTTATGGTTTGCCTTTTCACTTTTGTAACAGCATCTTTTGAAGAACAAAGTATTTTATTTTGATGAAGTTCAGTTTATTAATTTTTCTTTATTGTTGGTGCATTTTGTGTCATATTTAAGAACTCTTTGCCAGCCCTGGCCAGTTGTCTCAGTGATAGAGCGTCGGCCCGGCGTGTGGAAGTCCCAGGTTCGATTCCCGGTCAGGGCACACTGGAGAAGCACCCATCTGCTTCTCCACCCTTCCCCCTCTCCTTTCTCTTTATCTCTCTCTTCCCCTCTTGCAGCCAAGGCTCCATTGGAGCAGAGTTGGTTTGGGCACCATGACCTCTGCCTCAGGCAGGCACTAGAATGGCTCTGGTTGCAACACCCCAGATGGGCAGAGCATCGCCCTCTGGTGGGCATGCCGGGTGGATCCCGGTTGGGCGCATGTGGGAGTCTGTCTCTATGCCTCCCCTCTTCTCACTTAAGAAAAGTACAAAAAAAAAAAAAAAGAAAGAAAGAAAGAACTCTTTGCCAAACCCAAAATCACTAAAATTTTCTCCAAGTTTTAGTTCTTACATTTAGATCTTGGTTCATTTTGAGTTAATTTTTAATGATAGTAGGGTCAGAGGTTTATTGTTTTGTTTTGGTGTGTGGATTGCCAGTTTTCCTAGCACCATGTATTGAAGAGGCTGTCATTTTCCCACCGAACTGCCTTTATACCTTTGTTAAAAATCAGTTGACCACCTGACCTGTGGTGGCGCAGTGAGTAAGGGCGTCAGCCCGGAACACTGAGATCGCTGGTTTGAAACCCCCGGCTTGCCTGGTCAAGGCACATGTGGGAGTTGATGCTTTCTGCTCCTCCCCCACTTCTCTCTCTGTGTCTCCTTTCTCTAAAATGAATAAATACAATCTAAAAAAAAAAAAAAATCAGTTGACCATGTGTGTAGAGTTTATTGTTGGCCTCTTCTGTTTCATTTATCTTTATTCTAATACGTTGTCTTGGTTACTGTAGTTTTATAATAAGTCTTGAAGTCAGACTATCTTCAAACTTTATTCTTTTTCAAAGTTTTACTTATTATAGTTGCTTTGAATTTCCATATACACTTCATTTTTTTTTTTACAAAGAATCAGTTTGGATTTTGTTTGGGATTATGATCATTCCAAAGGAAAAATATGGGGAAATTGATAGCTTAACAATATTGAGTCTTCTGGTCCATGCAAACAGTTTATCTCTCCCTTTATTTGAGTTCTATTTAACTTCTCTCAGCAATGTTTTGTAGTTTTCAGTGTATATATCTTACATACCTTTTGTCAAATTTATTTGTTTTTGTATTTTTTATGCTATTAAGTGATATTTTTAAAATTTTAATTTGTCATTGTTTGCTGCTAGTATATAGAAATACATTTTTTGTATCCTAATCCCCTTTTAAAAACTTAATTTAACCAAGTAGGAAGGAGCCTTGAAATACTGAAGTACAGGATATTTGCCTAATATTATAAGCATTTAAAATGGCATGTAAACATCAGCATCTTTTTCCTGTTTTAAGTCAATAATGCATTCCATTAGGAACCCTGCGGTCAGCGGTGGCTATAGGTATGCCAGAAGAGAGGATGGTATGCTGCATCTGACCCTCCACAGGCAGTGTTTCCTAGGTTTTTGGGGTATGCTGGAGGGTGAATGAAACAGGTGGCAATGCAGTGCAGCCCCTTTAAGAGACCAGGGCCAACCCTCCATCAGGCCACTGGGGAGGCAGCCCCGGAGATAAGATAAGGCCCCTGGCTGGTTTAAGCCCAGGTCCTGAGCCACAGTGGCTGGACTACTGATAGAAAAACAGGAACTAGGGGTGATAAGGAGAAGGTGCCAGTGACCAGGCCCAGGCTGGCTGGAGGTGGAATAGCCCAATCACCCATTCGGACCTGAAAGAAGAAGAGAGTATTAATTGTAGATATTAGAGCAAGATCATTTGCATTCTCTTGTACGTCCTATTGTATTTATGATTATGGTTTAAAATCCCAACTACAATGCACTTAGAGGCTTTATGTGTTGTAAATGTTCAATAAATATGTTTAGTGAGCGCTTAATGCTCTTTCTACTGATATCTTTATACTCTAGTAAAATGCTCTGATACAGGGTTTGGAGACTACCTGATTTCATGCTCAAACTAGAAAAATACTGGCAAGAACTTACTCTGAAGAGCCTGGAGCTGCTTATCTGCACGTATCTGCATATATTTGTATATGTCCTACATGTAGGTACTTTTATGCTGGACTTAGATTTCCCCAAATCAGCTGCCTATTTTTAAAGGAACAAAGAGGGGTGTCTGTGTCTACCCATTCTTACCCACCTTTCATCTGCACCCTGCAAAGATAAAAAAACTATTTCTCCCACTTTGAAATATAAAGAAAACCACTTGTGGCCACCTAGTGTTGTAGAGGTAAGCAATCCTTTGCCTGTCAAAATGTTAACTTTCTTCCTTTCTATTACAATTCCTAGTTCCACTCTTCAAACTCCTGAGTGAGGCAGGGAGTTATTAAGGCAAAGAAACCCTCTAGCTAAACAGTCAGGAGCTGAAACTAACTGCTTAGCTGCCTTCAAGGGTTGTGCACTGGACCTGGACAGATGCACTTGCGTCAACCTGAAGCCTGCCTTCCCACTGCTTCTGTCTCTGGGCTAGGAATGCTATGACTACCTTTGTCTGTTCTCCCTCCACCAGGAATAAATAAAAATATCATCCCCTCCCCCAGATCCCAGCTCCTCTATTGGCCTGCAAAGCAAATATTTCATAATGTGGGCTCATCCAATTGGGCATCGTGCCAGAGCCAAGCGCCTCAGGTTGCGAGTGTGCTCCAATCAGACGGAGCGGCGGGGTGGGACGAGAGGGCTCTCTCTGCACATGGGAGGCAGCACATTACTCAGGTGCATGGCTTCAAGGTGGGAGTCACTACTTCCTCGGGGCTGGGAAGAGGGGACAGGGCAGTCCACCAGCCAGCTGGAGGCAACCCAGCACTGAAGGGGTTAAGGCCAGTCAGCATGTGTGGCTGTTAATGATTGTTACCCACCAGGGACCTGGTGAGTATTAAACGGAAACCTTTTTCCTATTGCTGCGAGTGAAAAGAGTCAGGGTGAGAGCAGAGGGGACAGCACAAGAGCTCTGGTGAGTGAGCATTTGGTTATCTGTCCTCTGCATGCTTGTCTGGTTGGCTCTGGAGTGGGTGAGAAAGCACTGCATATACCCATTCCTTCAGCGGGAGCTGGCTTTTGTTACAAGCGGATACAAATTTTCAGCGTGGGGCCAGATTTCTGTATCATTCCTATTTATTAGAAGGAAACCTTCAGGATTGTTTTAGTCCACCTCGGTGAACTACTTGGCACAGAAGCTAGAGATATAAACCATTGTCTCTTCTGATGCCGAGACAATGGTTTTGTGTTGCCACCCTGCACACAAAGCTGCAGCTGCCGCTCTTCCTCCCTCTGAGCCATTGTCTCCAGAGCTCTGGGCAGAAGCACTGTGCGGGCCTCTCTCGAGGGCTGATTTCCTGGGACCGGCCATGGGAGGCAGGTGGAGAGGGCACAGGCAGAGGAGACTGAGATAGTAGTGTCTTACCTTTTGTCCTTTTTACTTAGACAGGTGTGAAGGAGCAGAAGGGCCACACAGCGGGTAGAAGGGCAGTGCAGAGAGTTGGGGGGTGAACTCGTAACTCATTAAGAAGACAAAGTTGTCATTTGGGAGTACTATTGAAATCTAGGAAGAAAAGGCCCAAGTCTTTTGCGTTCGGGTTCCTGTGTTTGCTTTCCTCAGTGTCCCGTTTAGGTCCCTCATTCCCTCCACCTCCAAGTGCTCTTTGCCTCTGGCACCTGCTCATGACAACTCAGACTTGCGCAGGGAGTGTGGACAAGAGCTCCTCGGTTTGGTTGCGGAGATGGATCGGACTGGCTTTTCTCAGCTGATGTCTGTGTGTGTACTCGCACATGCGGGTGACAAAAAATGAGAGCCTGATTAGTCTCCAAAGCAGAAGTGTTGTTGATTTTACCCCCTGTAAGCTGGGAACCCTTTTGTCCCCTGCCTCTTACTCGGGAGGAAAACTGTTCGGCTGAAGTAATGGTGATGTTAGGCAGCCCGGGAGGGGTTGGTTGGGCAGGAACAGAGTGCTCCTTGTGCCAGTCTTGAAGGCCGATTTGAAAGATAAGGCAAACCCACCGGGGTGGCTGGCTTTTCCTGGTGCTTTCTCTAGCTGGACTGCCCTCAGGCAAACAGAAACCGGGCACAGTAAGGGGGAGGTACCAGCCCTGAGAGCCACAGGGCAAGAGCAAAACCGCCAAGTTTCTGGGCATGTGAGCCAAGCGAGAGGGGAAGGTAGAGACTGGAAGGGAGCGGGCTGCTTGTCGTGCTCTGCCTTGTATTGCGAGTTGGACACCAATGTGACCAGCTCCCAGGAGCAGCACACAGAGGAACTGGAGCTCCAAGCCAGCAGCTGCTCCATGGACCTGCAACCTGCATAGTCGCCCTGCATGCTCAGCAGGGCTTGGTGTGTGTACCACTCTGCTGTTGACATCCCGAGGCTCTTAATTTGCAAGGGGCCCTGCATTCTTATTTTGTACTGGGCCTTGTGAGTTATGTAGCCATGCAATCCTCAGGCCCAGCCAGAAGCTGCAGCAGCAAGACAGTTGTTCATATGCTCCAACAGGTGTAGACAGATGCACCTCTTACTCAGGTGTCACCAAGACTGACTTCTGTCCTTGCTCAGTCAGCATAGCGCTCCCTTCCCTTTCCTTCTCTCTACTGTCCTCCTTAAAGCATTCTGTTCCTCCTTGTCACAGCGCATCTTCATTCAGGGCTACTGCAAGGCAGGGGCACAAAGGAGGGAGCAGCAGTGTCCTGACTTGATTCCCTTCCTCCCCCTTTTTTCCTTCTTCCCCCTTTTTTCCTTCCTCTTCAGGACCCCTCTTTCCCCTGGCTGGGCTCTGGATGGGGTCTAGGCCTGGAAGCGCCTCTTCCATTCTTTTGAGGTCTTTCCCTCCTTCTCTAAGCCGTGGTTGTCCACGAACACACTGTGGCTTCTGCTTCATGTGCCACTTGTTAGCACAGGCTCCATCCAGGTCTGGGTGGGTGCCGGGGTGGCAGCAGGTGGGTGCAGGGGGAGGAAGGCAGCCCCCTCTCTCTTCTCCTTGTGCTGGCTCGTCTTGCTCTGGACCAAAAGACCCTGCACACCACCTCTTTCCTCTTCCTCCCTCCAGCCTCTGCCAGAAGTTGGCCAATCCAAGAAGGAAAGGAAGGCAGGAGGGAGAAACATGGTCTCCGTGTTTCTAGACTTTTTCTCCTGCATGCTTTCCCCCTTTCTATCACTCCTCTCCCCACCTCCTCAAGCTGCACTATAACCTTCCCAGCTGCCTCCCCCACCCCCTTCTGCCCCCAGTAGGGCTATTAGTAACGATATTTTTAAACTCTGGAGGGGAGTCTTAATACATACAGGATGTGAATATGGTGGGTTATCCAAATTAATTTTAATTGGACTTGGAAATGTATCATTTGATGTTAGATTTTCAATGTTTTCATTGTTGTTGGCAGTAGATTTCCCTTTCTTTTTGGTTTAACTGAGGACTTTGAGGGCACGTGTATTCCCTGAGGACACTGAGCACACAGCTGGTGGAAGGACAGATTGGTTAGGAGTTAAATATTTTATAGAATCCCAAAATATTAGAAGTGGAAAGTAGCTTAGAGAATATCTAGCCCAGCACTGTCTAATAGAATACTCTACATGTGAGACATGCTACAACTGCTCCACCCAATATGGTAGCCACTGTGACTATTGAAATGTGGCTAGCATGACTGAGGAACTGGATTTTAATTTAATTTTATTTTAATGAATTAATTGTAAATAGTTACATATGACTAATGGCTACTGGATGGCACAGATTTGCGATAGCATTACTTGTTTTATTTTATTAATAAATTCCTTTATTTTGTTAATGATTATAATAGCCACTTACTGAGCAACTATTATTTGTCGAGCATTCTCCTAGATCAGTGATTTTCAACAGATGTACCACAGCAAACCATTGTGCTGCAAGAATTTTTAAAACATGCAATGCCTGGCTGTTTAGTCAGGGACACGGACCTCTTTTCTCTTAGGTTGTCAAATAAAAAAAATGACAACAGCCAACACAACAATAGCTGCCAGTGTGAAAGCCCTGTCTTGAACCATAAATATATAGGTCATATAATAGTTACATCTTATTGGTCATGTTGCATAATAAGGTTGCATTTGATTGGTTAATTTTTGGTATTAGAAATCCTTATATACAAGTATAGGCACCTGATTTTTAAAAAAGTTATTTTGGAGTAAAAAGGATAGGTAATTACTATTATTATTTTTTGTAAATCAATCAAAATTATACCTATTTTTTTTGGTCAGACTGGCAAAAAATATAGTTTTTGGTGTGCTGCAGAATTTTAGTAATTAGTTTATGTGTGCCATGAGATAAAAAAGGGTTGAAAATAGAAAATAGCTATCCTAGATGCTTTAACTGTGATCTTGTTTAATCCTCTTGGCAACTCTGGTATTAGTGCAGGTCACAGATGCAGAAACTGAGGCCCAGGAAGGTAAAAGATCTATCCTCAGCAGCCAGAGTCTCCTGGCTCAGGGAGCCTTCTCCTCCCCCTTTTACTTCAGGATAATCCGCACACAGTCCATTCTCTGTCTTTACCAGACAACTTCCTTCAAATGTTGTCCAAGTCCCTTCCCTTCCAGACCTTACTTTCCTGCTCTGAGGTGTCACAGGAGCTCATGGTGATTGCCTTAGTTCACTAGGAAGAAAACACCAGTACCTCTCCCCAGGCATAGCTGTTTTCTGGCTTGGTGGCCCCTTGTCCTCAAGCTCCTTTTGGATTATTTTTATAGCAGACAGTAATCTAGGACATCCCTCTGTCCTTGGAGCCCTTGGCAAGCTCTCCAAGTACATGGGAAGTTCCAGAATCCTCAGTCCTGGCAAAGAAGATGTTCAGAATTTCCCATAGTCCATGTGTGTCCCTGATAGCCTGTTACTCCCAGTCTAGAGAGACAAGCAGCTGAACCTCCCTGGAGGCACAAGGGCAGATGAGTCTGGTGAGATGAGGGGCAACTCTACCCTAAAGCTTTGCTGCCCTCCTACCTGCCTCTGCACCCTCACTCCATCCTTTACCCTGAGGTAAAACTCCTTCTGCCAGAAGGAGTTGCCCAGGCTTCTGCTCTCCCACTCCCATTGATTTATTGCTCTCCTCTCCCCCAGACAAAGCGTCTGCTTTGTAGACTCTTATCAGAGTCCTGCTGGCCAGGAGGGAGGGGGCGGAGACAAGAGGGGCTACAGAGCAGATGGAACCTGCCTTTGGGGTCCAGGGATCTGGTGAGAGGGATTGAAGCTGAACTCTCTGCCTCTCTCACTCACAACTCAACATTGCAAAGCAGAATGGCACGTGTCCCCCTCATCCACCATGGTCAGACCACTTACTTGCCTGCCTCACAGCCACTCTATCAGACAGCCATTCAGCTCCTGCTGTGTGTGAGGTGCTGGCCAAGGCATGGTGACAAAGAAGGCTAGGCTGTAAGAAATGTGGATGTGGCTGTCCATCCACATCTCTGTATCCAGGCAGTAGCCCTACGCCACAGCATACACAGTCCCCGGACTGTGGCCACAGGGGTGTTGGTGAGACAGTCTGACCATAAAGCTCTCTTCCTTTTTATTCCTGGAGACAGGGAGCTCAGGTTGTACAGATAGAAGGAACTGGGCAACCATGGAGACGGGAACTTTGTCTTGTCTCTCTTGTTACTGTAGCTGGGACAGTGGACCTCAGCTTCCCTGACTTTAAAATGGGCCTTGCCTTCCTCCCAGTGCAAGGAACAGAGACCACGTCCACGAGTTTAGTTTTCCCCTTAGTTCTGTACCCCTTCACAGCATTGTCACTGGTCTGGTGGGAAATTTGTATTGTCTACCGAATAAGACATCACTTATTACCTTTGTCTCATTCTTCTTCTTTTATTTTATTTATTTATTTTTTGAAAGAGTGAGAGAGAAGAAGGGAGAGAGAGAGAAGCATCAACTTGTTGCTCTATTTAGTTGTGCATTGATTGCTTCTGATATGTGCCCTGACTGGGGATCATACTGTTGACCTCGGGCTCAAGCCTGTGACCTAGGGATTGAGCCAGTGAATCCAGGTTTTGAAGCAGCGAACTTGGCCTTCTGGATTGACCCTCTATCTACTCTGCCACCACCAGTCAGGCCATTGTTTCATTCTTAAAAGGAGGAAACTAAGGCATAGAAAAGCTTGATCCTCACAAGTTGCTGAACTGGGAACCAAGAAAGCATATGTAGCTTTTGAGGGTGTGGAAGGAGGAACATCAGCCCAACTTTATACAAACACTTACTTTGTAAAATTCTTTTCTGTAGGGTGGGGTCACTGATCTCTGTGGGATGCCAGAAGCAAATCTGCTGAGCTAGGAATGACCTTCCACAGCCCGGAAGTGGACAGCTGGGCTGCCTCAGCCTCTGAAGGGTAGGGCGGTGGGATTAGGCTCAGAGCTGGGGGAGGAGGGGTCATTAATTATTGCCCTGCCTCTTTACCTCTTGGGACTCTTCCCTGTGGCTGACTGTCAGGAGAAGGCAAATTGGGGGCTGAAGGGAGGGGACTGGAACCTTCTTCCTCTTTCGATCTGGCTTAGCTGGGGCCACTCAAGGGAAGTCTGAGACAAGAAAAATATGGAGCTGAAACCCCAGGGAGCTCTGTTTTCTCCCTCTTTCATTTCCCTTTCCTCCTTGCAGAGAACAAAACAAAGGCACAAGGACAGGAGTGCGAGGTGCCCGAGAGAGCTGGGTTGGTCCAGTTCTCCACGATAGGACATGGTGTGAGGGGGAAATGACTTTATCCTGCCCATGATGCCCTCTGGGTCCCAGAACCCGTTTTTAACACTTGAAGGGACAACATGTTCAAACAGTTAAGGAATGGCTATTCCAGGAATGACATTCAATCATGTATCCATCATGAAGGATACTGGCCTGGAGTCCCAGAGGGCTCCGTAGTATGTCTGGATCACCAGAGTGTGGGGGGGCGGGTCAGTGGCTGGCAGTGAGAAGCTCTCTACTAACCAATAAGGGAGAAGTTCCACATTTTAATGACTGGTGTGGCAATGCTGAATACCCACCTTGGTTATCTTCCTTTTGCGGAAGACAAAAGGAAATCATAAAGTATAGATGAGATAGTTAAAGCTAGGTCAGACAATCAATATGAAGATTCCCCACGAAGTTCCCCTGAGAGAGATTTATATTCCCCTGTACACGCACATATGTACCCACATACATATACCTGTACATACTACACACGTAGACACACATGCATACAATATAGACACATACACAGACATGTCTAAACTTACGTATACCACAAATAACAAACACATATCACACAACACATGTATATATACATATATACATACAACACATACACACTATGCACATACATGTGCATATTATAGACATAGATACACACCTTTACATGCATACACAATACACATATATAACAGACATGTACACACTTAAATAGACACTATAGCACATAGATATACATCACACACAACATACATATACACATTTACACACATAGACACACACATCACAGTTCACACATATACACACACACCCTAGACATAGAGACACATACACAGTGTACACTACACACACACATAGACACATGTACACAGGCACACAATGAGCTGTTATCTGGACTAAAGAGACAGGCCCTCCCACCCTGACTCTGCTGCCTTAGGCTTCCCTCTTCCCGATTATTAGAATAAGAGGGCTGCTGAGATCCATGGCAGGGCTCGGACCTAACACACAGTAAACTGGGAGGGACGTCCACATAGGATGGAAGGGAGGAAACCTGCATTTGACCCCTGATTTGAGACTTTATTCCCTTGGCTCCTGAACCAGCTCTTGTGCTTTCTGCCTGAGAGGAGGGCCCCGCTCAGGGTGACCTTCCCCAGTCTTCCATGACTGGACATCGTGGGTAAAGAAATGTATTTTGCTCTGAGGGTGGGCGTGAGCACAGGCAGAATTAAGCAGGAAAGAGCAGCATGGGTCTTACATCCTAGACACAGCCCAGTAGCCTAGCGTTTCAGGGGTCTAAGCTTCCGTGCACCCACTCCTTGCCTTTTTGGAAATTGCCGTAGCATAAGGAGAGGGCTGGGGACAGGACTGAGAGGGGAGCGAGTGCAAGCACGTGGCTGGCAGCTTGGCCCCAGAGCCTGCAGAACTGGTGTTTTGATCTGTAGAGAGCAAATGGAAAAGAGACCATGTCTTTAGAGGGGCTCCTCACTAGCAAATACCCAAAGGTGCCACCAGGGCCTCACTCACTTAGGCCTCTTCTCTGTGTGCAGCAACAGTCAGGCGAGCATAGTGCCTCTGGCAGGGAGAAGTTACCTCGGGAGTGTGTTTTCCTAGGAATGACTGACTGGGGGAGCTCCAGGAAGCAGGCACATTAGGCTTGTTGGAAATGTAAACCTCTCTGGTTTTTAAATGGGACAGAATGCTGAAGCAGATAGTGCCTTGAAAATAATGATGAGATCCAGAGGGAAGGTGGAGAGAAGGAGCCAAACGTCTCCCCTTTCCCCTCCTCTGTTGGCAGCTGAAATTCTCCCTGGAGTGTGGACAGTGCTTGGCTTGGAATTTGCTAGCTGGGGGAAAGGAGGAAGTGGGAGGGATGGGCTATAGGCACCCCTCCTTCCCGCTCACCTCCCAGTCCCCCCTCCATCTAATGAGCTGTAATACCAGAAGCCAAAGCATTCTGGGATGGCGAAACATGGCCAGGGCTGATTCTCTGTCAGCAGATTCTCAGGAGCTATGGAAATGAAGCAGCTTGGTGTACGGCAGATAACCAAGAGGGGCCCAGGGGTGGAAGGAGTTGAGTGTCTTTCTCTAGTTGTTTAATATTTATCGCAGTGGGAGCTCTGGGCGTCCAGCCTCGGTGTGTGCGTGTGCAAATATGCATGCCTGCAAAGGGTCGTGAACATCAGGTGGAATTTGCTGCTTTTGACTGTGTATTGCCTGATATCACTCCAGATAGATGCTGATTCTTGGGGAGGACATTTGGAGAGGAATCAGTACACAGTTATCTCTGCAGTGAGGTTGCCATTAGGACTTCAAGGCTTAGAGTGTTCCTGGAACTATAGAAAAGCCCCAACGAAATGGAGAGAGGATCTGCCTCTTTGTCGTTTATGGGTCTTGGCGCTTCTGGAATGCTCCCTCCCCCCATGCCCAGCCTCTAAAGCCTGAGACCATCTGATGTCATTTTCTAGCTCCAGCACCTGGTGTATTTCTTTGTTTTTAAGCAAAACGATCATGACCATTATCTCTTATGCATAAAACATTTCACATTTTGAAAGTTTACTGCTGCTATTTTATAGGGGTAGAAGGTGTTTCATTTTCACATGAGAAAACTAAGAGCCAAAGAATTCAAATCAAAGAGCTAATTCATGTTGGATCTTACACCAAAAGTCTGATCCTACCAATTCTTCTTCCACTGATGGCACTGCCAGTGGGGTCACCTTCATAGGGACAGGGTAAACACCAAGTGGGCAATCCAGGAGTTTAGGGGATGCTCCCCAAATCTCCTTTACTGCCTTTCCTTGGTGGCAGTTGAGAGGTCCATTTGGAGATGTATTCATAACCATTTATCCTTGAGAATGAGAGGCCCTTTGTCATCCTAAAAGAAAGGGCAGAGGAGAATGAAAACTAATAACCTCTTCATGTTTTCGTTTTTAATGTTATGTACCTGGTAAGTTCTTCCTGCTGTCTAAACTAAAATGGAAACCTGCCATTCTATACAACTTAGTGGCAGAGGGAGAGCACCCCAGCTAGGCATTCTGTGTGCTGCGTGCTGACATAACCAAGGATTTCAGAACTCTCAACAGGCAGGGCCAACCCTGGATCCTCCGCTGCTATTCCTTGTGCTGTCTTCACTGGGCATGGGAGAAGTAACTCAACTTGCAACTTAAGCAAAGGCTGTGGGAGGCCCCTGAGCTTAGCTTTAAAGGAAGGGGGATATTTTTGCTTTTAGAGGAAGAAAACTCATTTTCCCTGTGCACCTTCACCCCCCTCCTCCTGTGCAAATGAGCTGAATTTTCTTCCCCTCCTAATGAAGATGGATCAAAGCCAAACTGCATATTCAAGGGGGAGCCAGGCAGGGGAGCTGGGTGTGAGGGGGCAGAAATAGCTTCTCTCATGGAGAGGAAGTAATTAATTTTAAGAGAGAGCAGAGATAGGGAAGCCCTTGGTAATAGAATGTCAAACTCCAAATGCAGGTAGATAAAAATTAAATGAGCACGGAGTGTCTCTTTTGTTCACTCATTCACTTGCTCATTCATTCAATAAATACTGAGTTCCTACTGTGCATAGCCAGAAACCCCACGTGTGCATCAGGAGTGGGCCCAGCTCTCCATAACCATAGCAGGGCTCAGGTAACTGGACAGGGAGAGTGTGGCATCTGGAAACAAAAGTCTCTTGTCATTAGAACAAAACATTTGCAAACGTGCCACTAAATGTTTGAGTATATTGGCCTTTTAAATTTAGGTTTAGTTGCTTAAATATCAGCAGCTGTTTGCCCCAGCAATATCTGACCAGCTTGTTTCATAATGGGTTTAATAATAATGCTGTCCATTTGCTTTCTCTTCACTGATTGCATTGTCTTCTGACTGGGTTCTATCCTCAGTCCAAAAAATTAGATTAACCCCTCCCTTTTAGTATCTATTTGTGACATCACAGAATTGCCATAAGAACAGACATGATGTCAACAGAATGTCTGGCTCTGCTAAAGGCAACTACGTTAGTCAGAAGGGATTCTTCAAGCTGAAACCAAAAAATGGAATAATCGTGATAGCCAGAGGAACTGAAATTTGGTATCGAGAAAAACATCTTAGCAGTATAGGACAATAATGGATCTGGAGCTTTCTTTGCTAGAACCCTTTACAAACAAGCAAGGTACTTAATGAGATTGATTGAAGAGCCAGCAGGCTTGCCTGGAGGTGGGGGGGGGGGGATAGAAGAGATGACCTTCAAAGGCCCTTGCGGTCCAAGAACCCTAAGTCATGGAGGGACGTAAGGAGAAGGGGAAATTTGACCATCTTCGGTGTCTGGAGAGTACAGGAGAATGAACAATGATGCAGACCTCCTTACCCTTGAGCAGATCTGACAGTTGCCAGATGGAATTTATCATAACGCATCTGGGAAGGATTTCAGAAGTAAACACACGGTGACCCCTCCTGAGACCCATTCACTGCCCTCTTCCTCACAAGCTTTGGGAAGAAGCTTGCCTTCAATTTCACCGGAGCAGAGAAGCCAGTTCTTGCCACCAGCTCTGGCTCCACATCACCAGTGCCCACGTGCTCCACATGCTCCTCATCAGCTGGACCACCCCAGGCAGAGGGCAAGTGAGCTGAGGCTGTGTCGAAAGGGAGCGTGTAGGGGGACTTGGCGGAGAACCTTTGCTCATTCTGCTCCTGTCCAGACAGAAGGCTGGGCAGGCTGAAAGAGGAGAGACAAGACTTAATCAACCTCAGCTTTCAGGCAGTGTGGCAACAGCAGCACAGAATCTGGAGCTTCATTTAACCCTTATGCCCACAGGATCAGAAGCCTCTCTGGGAAACAAGTTGATTTCAGCCCAAGGGCCCGTGTTCTGGGCTGGGAGTCAGAGGCAGGAAGGACTGTCTTCCCGCAGATCAGCTGGCTGAGTTTTTGCCATGCAGATGGGCATGCAGCCCCAGACTCCTCCGCCCTCCCTGCTGCTCAGTGTCCTTAGCTCAGTGAGGTCGGACTACCTGGAAGTTGTACACCTGCTCCACGTTTGCCTGCCTCTCCATCTCAGCATTTTCTCCTTGGGGACTTGGACTGCAAAGATCATCCCCTGCTCACTTACTCTGCTTGGAACTCTCCGACTCTGAGACTCTGAGGGCTGAATGCTGGGGAGCCACAGACCCCCTAGGGTACCTGGGCACCCCTCCCACCGTCTGGGGAGAGCCCTCCCCCTTCCCTCATGCTAGAACCAGGAGGGGGGACCAGCAGTGTCTGGAGCTCGGCCAGGGCCCTACGCGGGACCGGAGGACTTACTGCTCAGAGGGATGGTAGGAGCAGGGTGGCTGGTGGGTCCTCTGAGGCTGCTGAGCTGGGGACAGAACTGCTAAGAGGATGTTGAAGTTTCGTGCTGATCGCCGGGCCAGGTAGGAATTTCTTCAGAGGACGTGAGCCAAGGGAAGTGAGCGCAGGCAGGGTTGGCAGCTCCCTGGATCCAGGACTTCAGTGTGGGTAGGGTCTGCCTGCCCTGCCCTGGAGGAGGGAGGGCAGTGAGGACAGTGGTTGCTGCATTGCAGTGCTTGTCAAGGGGAAGCTATTTTGAAATTGGTGGTGCTGGGATAGAGAGAGGACGTCATTTGTAGGGGTTGCTGGGTAGGAGAGTCTGGGCAGGGAGAAATTCTCCATACCCCGAGAGAAGTGTGCCAGCCGACAGCAGACTCTGTGTGTGTGTGTGTGTGTGTGTGTGTGTACTAGTGCCTGCAGGGAAGTTTCAGCAAAGTCAGCACAGGAACAGGTAGAGAAGAAGGGGCTGGAGTAGAGGGCAGGTGCTCTGTGCTACTGGGAAAAAGCAGAGACCTTGGAACCTCAAGGACCTATTGTCACACACTGCCAGCCCCCTGGACTCCAACTCAGGGCAGAACCAGCGGTGTAAGCAGCCACCCTTCCTTGCAGACTCCCTGTGCTTAAGTTGAAGAGAGCATCCTTGTTGGAACAGGCAGGGAAGGAGGAAAAGAGTTTGAGAAGCGGGGAGCAGGTGACCAATGTACTATTGTTATAACCCAGGCCAGGTGGACACTGGCCAGACTTAGGGGCCCAGCCAGCAAGCCCAGGCTCTAGCCACTGCCCACTGTGCTTCTATCACTACATGTCTTTGAATTTGATCTGAACATGACTGGTTTGGAAACTGAAAAAATACCTTTTGATATTATGTTTCGCTTCAACAGATAGCCAATGGCTGGGATATGTCTGGGGCTATTGAAAGAGGGTCTTCAAAAAGTGATTTTACTTTTCTCATGCAGCTAAAAGGACCAGGCTAAAATATCTTTCCTCTGCACTAGCTGAGCAGCTGGTCCCCTGCTGTGGCAGTGCTCACGTGGCCAGCCAGCATTAGGACCCACAGCCTCAGAACGACCTCCGTGGGGTCTGCCCGGGGTGGATGCAGCCTGCTCTGCCCAGGGTGGACAGAACCTGCTCTGGGTTCTCATAGTGTATCTCCCAAGAGGGGTGGATGAAGAGGATCTTAACACTCTTCCAGTCCCTCACTGACAGCATGCTTGAATCTCCTACAGCTTTCTTGCCAAGTGGTCCCCTGTGTTCAGAATCTGTCTCAAATGGCTGCCATTTGTAGCTTAGACCCACTGTACTAGTTCCCTCTAAGCTCTATCTACTGCCCCTCCTCCTTTACCTCCCCAAAAAGCCACCAGGGGACTGGCCTGACATTGTCAGCCAAAAGAGTTACAGTAGGACTTCCCAAAGGAGCCTCTGCAATGTTGCTCCCCATCTGCCTGTGCACAGAACATGCCCCTGGTCCATGCGCCTCTGCTTCCTGCCGGCTGTCCTCACAATACCCCACTCCTGGGCCGCACAGCCCTTAATTAGATCTGACTGTTGAGCCAGCACTTAACCTCACTGCCTGACAATTCCCGAGGGCTCAGCCGTATCCAGTAGCCCTTAAATGGGAGACCCTGGATTTAGGGTGTGGTTGGGTCCTAGCCCAAGCTCAGGAATGGAGTTTTTGATCTCTCATTTCATTTAAGGAGATGGAACATAGAGCAGGAGAGGAAGGAGTCCAAAGTCATGAGAGAATTTTTTCAACAGAAATGAGCGAGCAGTTTCTATGTGGAGCACTGGTGGCCATTGTCCCTAGGAGAGAACTCGGCTCACATGCAATGTTGACTATTAGGGTCCCCTCCCTGACCTGCCCACACAACTGCCCGGGATGACCACTAAAAGGGTTAAGTGGGGTTTATTTCCAGTCTCAGGGATTTCTGGTAAGTAGTTAACACTGACTAGTAAAAGGTGTCTTTTTTGCCCCCAACCTGATTGCAGCTGCCTCCTCTACAGCCCAGCCTTCCGTCCTGCCTCTCACAGTCCCATGGGAAGACAGAGGGATGAGATCCTACATGGTCATCGTCCCTGTCACTGCCCATGGCCTGTTCACCTTTTGCTTGTGTCTCTGCTTTCTTCGTCTTGACCACCAACTGCTCTCTCTTTTGCCCCTGCAGCCACAATGAGAGACGGAACACATTTCTACACCCAGTGACTGGCCAGGTCCCAGAGGAAAACAAAAAATTTGACTTGAAAACGTAGGTTTGCCCCACTTACTGCCTGACCATTACATTTTTAACGACCACCACCACATTGCCACTTTGCAGCTAGGAAGGGAAAGGGGTGGGATGGCAAAGGAGAGCAAAGAGATTTAGGGTCAGTCCCTTCGGTTCTGAGGACTGGAAGCTTCTGAGACCATCTGACTTGACACCCTTATCTGCTTTTCCACAAACCTAGCAGATCTCAGGTTGGTGCATTTCATAGGTTGAGCTAAAGGAGTTTGGTATATCAGCCAGGGGTGTCTAAGCGAAATGGTGAGGGAATCTGTATAACCATGAGAGCCAAATGCTAATTCCATTCGCTCTGGATCTTGGCCCAGTGAAAGAAAGAAAAAAGATAATTAAATGACTCTTGTAGTCTACTGGGCTATTATCTTTTAAATTAAAAAGAAAAGGAGTTCCTGAGTCCCAGGGTTAAGGATTTTAAAAATAAATTTACAGGAAAGAGGAGACCATCCAGGATTACTGGCATATAATCTCTGAAGAGCTGAGGGCGTAGCTGAGATGACCTCTTGGTAGCACTTAGGGGATCTAATTTTGTGCTGATGCTAGAACCGTGGGGGGCAGCATGGGAAAGGGATGGTGCTTTCCATTGTTTCGTGGTTCTGAATAGTCTCTTTCTTCTCTTCTGGTCAACTTGAAATCAGAGCGGCCTTGGACATGTCCAATAAAGCAGGTGGGAAACGCCCGGCTACCACCAACCGTGACGTATCCAACCACAACATGGTGTCTGAGGTTCCTCCAGAGCGGCCCAGTGTCCGGGTGATTCCAGCCTCCAAGGTAGGTCATCGGGCAGGAATCTTAGAAAACAACCTGTCCAAATGTGTCTGCAGGCTCCAAGGAGCAGGTGAGGTGCTCAGAGCAGAGCCTCATGAAAAGACATTTAGACTAGGGGTTCTCAACCTCAGTGCTATTAGCATTTTGTGTTGGATAATCCTGTGCAGTGCGGGACTATTCATTATAGGATGTTGAGCAGCATCCACAGCCTCTGCTCACTAGATCCCTGTAGCACTGACACTGTGACAACCCAAAACGTTTCCAGACACCGTCAGATGTCTTTTATGGAACAGATTTTCCCCCCTCTCATTAAGAACCACCAATCTAGAGTGACAGAAAAAGAAAAATAACTCATGAAGGACATGGCAGTGGAGAGCTCAGAGGGAGGTGGAAGAAAAGAGCGTCTCAGGAGGAAGGAGTACTCCAGAGAAGAATGTGGCAGAGATGTCAATGTGATAAGGTCTTATTTAGATGAAAATGTTCATGGGGCTTACCATTCATTGTGGTAACTGGACACCTGAGTAGGGCAGTTTCAGCAGAATGAGGAGGGTGGAAAACAAGCCAGAGAGGGTTAAAGAAGAGGTGGAAGGGGAGATGGAGAAACACTGAAGGGTAGAAACTGTTCTTCTAAGAAACTGGACAATCAATGGTGGTCTAGTCATGCAATGGAGTATCTCCCAAAATTAAATGGACTATAGAAGTCTGTATTAACAAGCATAAATCTTGAAAACATACTGTTGAGTAAAAAGCAAGTCGCAGAATATGAAAAGAATGCATTTACGTAAAATGTACAAACATGAAATGCAATACTACATTTTTATAGATAAATATGCAGTACAAGCGTATAAGCATGCACAGGCAGACTAATTTGGGTCAGTGGTTGCCTTTAGGGAGGAAGGAAAGGTAAGGAGGTTGGGGAGGGGCTCAAAGGGAGTTGCAGCTCTATCTGTCATGTTTTATTAGAGGAAAAACAACTCCAACACGTAGGGGTGATACATTCCCTACTTTTCTAAAATGTTTGGAGTATTTCGAAAGAAATACTTTTCAAGAAACCTGACTGTTAAGGGAAATGAGGGGCAGAGGGTAGAAGCGAGGAGATTTGCAAGATGGAGGTAGGTTTTCTTCGTTCATTTTGTTTTGTTTTAAGATGTTAGAAGCAGGAGTGGATGACCAAGTGTACAAGTTCAGGAGAAAGAAGGGAGCCAGTGAGTCATGTTTCTGTGGAGACAGGAGTCTGAGGCAGAGGTATTGGTAGCCTGGATAGGGAAGGGGTGCTCTTCCTGAGATCACATAAAAAAGGCATGTGAAGTAGGGGGAGAGGTTCTAGGAAGTTAAAGACATTCTACCTCATTTTCTCAACTTTTCCTGGGAAGTAGGAGGTAGGGTTTTCTGCTGAAAGGAGCCGGTGGGTGGGGAGGCATTGAGGGATTTGAGAGTATGCCCAAGGTTTGGAGAACAGGAACAGTGGTCAACAAGAGACGTATGAAATATTACTCTATTGAATCAAAAGGTCATCAGAGGTCATAGACTCAATCTGTGTGGCTCCAGTCCCCAGTTGTGTGTGGACTTCCTCCAGCAATACTCATAGCCTGGCTGTGGAGTAGGAGTAGGGAAAGCAGGTGGATGGCTTGGCCTAAGGCTGAAGGTTGCTGGGAAGCGGTGGCAAAAAGACAGGGAGCTAGGGTATTGAGGGGTTGGCAGGAGAACAGCTGGAGTGGCAAGCTATGGGAGCACGGGCTAGGCAGCTGAGAGAAGGTGAAACTGACAGATGATGGAGAGGAAAGGGAAGGATCTGGGGACTTGCCTATTCTTAGACTTCTTCGGATGCTAATCTCAGCCATGTATGTAGGATTTTACTAGTAAAATTTGGAAAATAATTTTATTTCCCAGTTTGGGGGGGGTGCTTTATAATAAAGCCCAATATCTTCTTTCCTTCCTTCTATAAGTATTTAGCAATGCTTATGATAGCCAGATTCTATGTTAGGTTCTGATGATAAAGTGATAAACAAAAGTCCCTAGTTTCATTGCAGCGTGAAAAATTTTAGACTATAAGAATAGATGGAGAGGAGGGGGCAGCTAATTGCTCTGGGGAATCAGGGAAGTTTTGTGGAATGGGAATTCTGAAATGCTCTTTAAAAAATGAGTTGGGTGTTTTAGATAAGGAAGATGAGGTCCCCCACCTTCTGTGGAAGAGCATATGAGCCAAGGTATCGGGAGCGGGAGAGAAGCACAGGAATTAGGCATGACCAGGGGCGGGGCCTGTCTGCTAGCATGCAGATGGTGGGTTAGGGCCCTGCAGATCTTATACACCTGTCCTTGTGTGCTGTGCTGAGGAATTTGAATTTACTACCAAGTGATGAGCGGTAGCGAGAAATTTTAAGAGAGTGATGTGATTATATTATGTTTTAGAAAGAGAACCTTAGTTCAAGGCAGAGGCTGAACAACAAGAACAGATGACAGACTGTGATGTGAGGCAGTAAGTGGAACTGGAGAACGTTTAAGGAGCTAGACTCCTCAATCCTGCATAAATGATTGTACAAAAGAATGGAGGGAACAGTGGGAGGTGCTCCAGAGCTCTGGTCTAGGTGCCCGGGCGGACTGTAATACCATTCACCAAGGAGAGAAATACCAAAGAATAGGTCTGGTTAGAAAAAAAGATCAGCTTGGTTTTGTACTTTTCTTAATCCTGGTTGGATAACCAGTTGCCAAAAAACTGGGGCGAGGAGAGAGGTCCTAGACATAGATTAGGGAATGTTCAGCATATTGCTGGTAGATGATTTTATAAGGGCACAATGTATAATGATATAAACAAGAATAAGAGGATTAAAGTTTAGTTAGAGCTCACCAACACTTAGAGTACAGATGAAGACAGGAGGAATGGCCACAGTTTGAGGTATTGAAAAGGAAAAATAGCATCACAGAAATCAAAAGAAGAGTTTCACAAAGGACAGTAAGGTTAATAATGTTTTTGTTTTGTTTTGTTTAAGTGAGAGGAGGGTAGATAGAGAGACAGACTCGTGCACGCACCCTGACCAGATCCACCTGGCAACCCCTGACTAGAGCCGATGTTTGAATCAACTGAGCTGTTGTTAGTGCCTGAGGCCTATATGCTCGGACCAACTGAGCTATCCTCGGATGCTTGAACCAACTGAGCCACTGGCTGTGAGAGGAGAAAAGAGAGAGAAGGGAGAGAGGGAGGGGGAGAAAAGCAGATGGTCGCTTCTCTTGTGTGGCGTGACTGGGAATTAAATCCTGGACGTCCATATGCCAGGCTGGCACTCCATCTATCCACTGAGCCAATAGGCCAGGGCCAGGTTAATATTATTTAATGCTTTAGTTAAGTCAAGGATGAATCAGCCTTGCTTCAATGACATTGCAAGAGCCATTTCAGAAAAAGGTGGAGTAGGGTTAGAAGTGAATGGGAGGAAGGAAGTCAGAACTCTTCCCAGTACCCTATCCCTAAAGAGAAAAAGAGGAGGAAGGGAAGGTGTTACCTGACAGCAGATGTCAGGTTAAGGGGGCATTCAGGTGTATGTGGGGGTAAGGGAGAAAGAGAGACGGACAGACAGAGAGACACAGAGTTGCTTTAAGATAGAGATACCTGAGCATGTTTGCTGAAGAGAAACCAGTGGAGAAGGAAAGGTTGAAGATAGATTTGAGAGATTATTATTGATAAAGCAAAGTCTCAGAGAAAATGAGGGTTGGATGTGCTAGCTTTAGAAAAGAGAACAGTGCTTTTTTTTTTAAATACATTGGCAGGAAAGAAACAAAGATAGAGTAAGGGCAGTAGTTTTCTGGGTAAAAGGGTGTGAAATTGATAACGTCAATTTTCTCTGTGGAAGAGGATCCAGTTCACTGTGGGGAGGACAGAGGGGGAAGGTGTGGGGCTTAGGAGAACAGTGGGGTACAGAATGGAGATGCCACCTGGGGCTGAGCGCAGCTGGGGGTGGGGACCGTGACTCTGCAGCGGCCTCATCTCTATGGCAGTGTGATTTTTCAACAGCAGCCCCATAATCTAGCTTAGTGCAGGGAGGGTGAATTCTGTGATTAATCTGAGATTTTAAGTTTTAGAGAAGATGAGCAGAGAGACAGGGATGGGGTATTTGAGAGCACAGTTGATGTACTCTACTGTGGAGCCTACACTTTGTGGGGAAATAACTAGAAGCAGGAGGCGGCTGATGGCTCCAGATAAAAAGGGGAAGAATTAAGGAGCTGGTCATCCCACTGGAGTAGGAAAGCTGTGTAACTGAGTAACAGAGTGAGAAAGCCCGAAGTGTGTAATGTTGGGATTGGAAAATGGGAATATTGGAACTGAAGGGGTTTAGGTACTAACCAGGTCTGAGGTGTGGCCATGGGAGTCAGTTGCGGGGGGAGCTGGGTGCTGGAGGATTTTGATGTTGAGGGCATCAAGGTTGTATAAAGTTAAGGCATCGGATGAGTCATCCTCAAGAACAGTGCCACAGTGATGGCAAGACTGAATGGAGAGGATGACTGACTCTGAGAGAATATTCTAGAAGCTGATAGTGATGAGCAGGACTAAACGGTGAAAGATCAATGATGCCTCAGGAAAGAGATTATTGCCAAAGTGTGGAAGAACGACAGTGTGCACATGGCAATGAGGAGCTGGAACACTTGTGGAGGTGTTCCCAGCTCTGTGGTACGTTGGACATTTGAGCATGAACAGGACTCAGAGGACGGTGGTGCAGGGAAGTTACTTGCAGTTGAAATAACTAGTTCCAGAAAGCATTATGGAAGAGGTTGGGAGAAAGACCAGTAGAAGAAGGGTAAGCCAGGAGTGAAATGAAAAATCTTATTTTTCCTACAAGAAAACCCCCAAAGCTCCCAAAGCCCCCACTTCTCTCAGACAGGCAGGATTATTCATTTTGACCCTATTTTAGAAATTAAGAAAAAGAGCCAAAGGCTTCAGAGGCTGTGCTCTTGAGTTAGCAATAGATCTAAGATTCACACATGGGCCTCTGAGCTTGAGGGCACCTTGGGGTAACCCCAGAGGCATACAGCTGTGCCTTTCGCCAGTGGAACAGAACACAGGAGAAGGAAGAAGTAGGACCAGCCTCTCTCTCTCTGCCTCCCTAGGCCACCCGGACCTCCCGCAAGGCCATTGCCTTTGGCAAGCGCTCACACTCCATGAAGCGGAACCCCAATGCACCTGTCACCAAGGCAGGCTGGCTCTTCAAACAGGTGAGGCCCCCTCTGCCATTCTGCCCCCATGCCCAGTGCTTTCTTCTCACAGCTCTGTAATTCCACTGTGGCTACATAGCCTGTGTCTATTTGTTATGTCTTTGCATTTCACATTTGGTGTATCTCTGAATGAATCTCCTAAATTTATGAAAGCTCAGAGAAGTCAAATGTCTTCCCAAAGTCACACAGGAAGAATAGTGTCATATTTGGGAATCCAGCTAGATCTCATGATGGGCAGATAAAATGATTTTTTTTTAATTTTTATTTATTCATTTTAGAGAGGAGACACACAGAGAGAGAGAGAGAGAAAGAGAGAAAGGGGGGAGGAGCTAGAAGCATCAACTCCCATATGTGCCTTGACCAGACCAGTGCAGGGTTTTGAACTGGCGACCTCAGTATTCCCAGGTCGACGCTTTATCCACTGCGCCACCACAGGTCAGGTTGGGCAGATAAAATGATTTTTAAATGTGCTGGGTTACTCCTCTGACTTCCCATTGGAGCAACCTACTGGCTTGTCCTCAGCTGGTCGCTCTTGCTATGGAAAGAGTGGTGGTTGTGGTATCTCCTTTAGGGTCAGCACTGGCCTTGCGCCTGTCCCTGCCTGCTCACTGATTCTGGCTCATCTTTTGCCCTTTTTATCTTCCCTGATGGGGACTGAGTCCCCGAATGACAGATTGGAAGGCTACAGGAAATAATCCAATGTCAGCTTCTTGCATCTGGGGCCTCGGGCGGTTGCTGCCACTTGTTGATGGCCAAGCTGCAACCCGAGGCAGGATGTCCTTACAGTTAGTGCAGATCCCTCCCCATTGCCTCCTGCTCTGCCTCATGCCCAGCACACAGCCCTTGCTGTCTGTTTCTCCACGTGCCCACAGGCCAGCTCTGGGGTCAAGCAGTGGAACAAGCGCTGGTTTGTCCTGGTGGATCGCTGCCTCTTCTACTACAAAGGTGAGCCTGCCCCTATGCCAGCGGGGGCAAGAGTACCCTACCACTCAGCTTCATCCTGCCAGATCACTGGGCTCTGCTTTGGATGGATATTGGGAGATAGCAGATCTGCCCCCTGCAGTCTCCAGCACCAATGGGGTGTCACAGACACAGAGCTTACTTGCTCAAGCATTCACTCACTCACTCCCATTCAAATTTACCAAGTGTCTACTGGGTTTCAGGCAGAATTCTAAGCCCTGATTGGTGATATGATATGAACAGTACAGTTCAATACGGATAGTGAAGTGTGGGGAAAGGAATGGAAAGGGAGGATGGGGAGGAAAAGGAGGAAGAGAGGAAGGTCCCTAATCACCACTGGTAGGTCACCTACTATCTGGAGCTTGTATGCTGATTTTCCTCCTGTCCCATGGAATGCACCATCCGATGCATGAAGGCAGCAATTTTGTCCATTTTGTTCACTGTTGTATCCACAACACCTACAACAACGCATGACACATAGTAGGTGCTCCATCAGTGTGGAATAAATGGATATCCCTAGTTTCTGCCTTACTTGCCCACTCAACACTCACTCCCTACACTCTCAAAAAAAAAAAAAGAAAGGGAGGCAAAGATCTGATAATTTGCAGCAATTTCTAGGAAGGTATTTTTAAAATATACAAGCAACATTGTGTCAAGGAGGACACAGAGAACCAGTGAGGGTGATGGCAGTGGTGGTTCCTGTCACACTGACTCAGGGCACTGGGTGGAGAAGGGTGAAATGACTGCAGCAGGAGAGACATGGGCCTCCCTCCTCGCCCCTCCTCGCGTCTCCACGCCCCTCCTCACGCTTCCATGCCCCTCCACATGCCTCCATGCCCCTCTATGCCTCTCCATGCCCCTGGTATGGCAGAGCCCAGACTTATGTGGGCCTTCCCGGAGCAATTCACTGAATTCACTGAACTTTGGCAAACAAAGGTTGTCCTAGTGATCCCCCACCCCCACCCCTAGCAATGCTGTTTCTATGCCCTGACTTGCCGCTACCTGAACTCTGAGGAGAGAAATCAGGAAGAAGGAGCTATATATTCACGGTCCAGTCACAGAGGAAGCCCTGACGCTGGGGCAGAAGAGTCTTCCTAGGCTGGGCTTCTGGGGTAGAGCGCTGCTCTGGGGCCAGAGCGGGAACAAACTTGGGGGGAAGCCAGGCTCCCTGCAGAGGGCAGAGTCTGGGCCTGGCATGAGAGCAGAAACTTAGAAAGCTGTGTACTCCAAGGGGCACTGCTATGGGGGTCACTATCCACTGAAATGTTCTCAGGAGATCCCCTAGGCACAGGCCTAGACAGCACCAGGCAGAGACCCAGTTCCCCAGGGGCTGACAGCCCTGCTTTCCTGAAGAAGCCCTGGGTCTCCAGCCGCTGTCTCTCCTACTCCTTTAGCTTAGTCCTTCTCTGGGTACCACGTTGAAGCCTGCACAGGAAGCTGGACTTTGCTCCCAGCATCTCGTGTAAGCGATGAGTAAGAAGAAAAAGAGAACAAGTGGAGTTTATAAAGCCTAAGAGATTTCTGAACCCTATGTGAGGGTTTTACAGAATCTCTAGCTCAGGGAATAAAGAGCTGTCCTGGGCAAGTGGGAAGGTCTTGCCATGGCCTCATAGTTGCCTCTCTCCTGCCCCACAGAACACCCCCACCCTTTCAGGCCTCCTGCTGACAGCTGGGCCCCACTAGCTAATCCATCAGGCTCCTTTGGAGATCCGGGATGAATTATGTAACAGCCTGATTGTTAGCCTGATCCAGGGACCAGAGGGGCAGGAGGCCATGCAAGGGCAAGTCTTCCCCAGAGACACAGTGACTGTAAAGGGGGTGTGGGTCTGTGTCTCAAAAGGACAAAGCAAAATGCTGGGTGCCTGGGCGAAGTTTAGAAACAGTCGCCCAGAGGAGCCAGAACCAAAGAGGAGACTGTTCACTCTACCACACCCTATCCCATTATCCTGCTACGTCCATGGCCATTGCAATTGTCTTGTGTTGGACAGGCCCTATGCATAGTGAAGTGGTTAAGAATGATAGCTTGGGAGTCAGAATTCTTTGGACAAGTTACTCAACCTCTCTGTGTCTCAGCCCCCTTACCTATAAAATGGAGCTAATAACAGTACCTGTTCATGGCATTTCTGAGAGGGTTAAATCCACGAAGGCATTTCCCTTAGAATAGTGTCTGATAATAGAGTGAAAACTAAAACATTAGCTCTAGTTGATTTGCTTACTTGTATACCAGAATGTCAGCTCCCAGACTGCTTCCCTCTCATTCACCTCTGGACATGTCTAGATCATGTCTGCAGAGCTACCAGGCATCCCGTTGCCCCCCAGCTCCAGGGAGCATCTCTTGTTGCTGTGCAGAGCACACCCTGTGTGCTGTGTGTGGCGGCCCTGAGTGGTAATAGTAGGTTAGCAACAAATATTTACTGCGATTTATCATAATAGGACTGACATGCTCCCCTCTCCTCCCCCTGCATGTGCACATACATCTCATTCTTGCCTCTATTTCCTGACAGATGAGAAGGAGGACAGCATCCTGGGGAGCATCCCCCTCCTGAGTTTCCGGGTGGCCGCGGTCCAGCCCTCAGACAACATCAGCCGAAAACACACCTTTAAGGTCAGTTGGCCTTCCTCTCCCAGGTCAGATGGGGGAGGAAGGCCTGATCTTCTAGAGCATAGGGGGAGGGAGAAGGGTCTAGAGCCACCTCCTGAAGGAGTCTGAAGTGGTAGCAGAGGGAGGGGGTGGGCAGCGACCCCTGGACGCAGTGCAGGCTGTCGTAAGGCTAACATGAGGCTGTGTTGGGACCCCTTCCTCTTTCCTTGGGCATTGGATGGATGATTCTCCCCAGCGTAGGCCAGGAGAGATGTGCTTTGGTGCTACTACAGTTTTTCCTAGGGGAGGAGGGAGGACTGTATCAAACGTATTAGGATAAGTATCAATACATGCAGCCCAGTTGTGTCCTGAGCCTGTGGACGCTCTGCTCAGTGGCCTGGCACCTGGGAGACTCCCCTCAGCAGAGGCAGGAGCTAGGGGCTGGAGAGGGGCTGATATTCTTTCCGGAAAATTTTCCTCCTCACTTTGGGCCCAGCGAGCTAGATCCACAAACTTACTCAGATTTCAATCTTGAGAGAAAATTCGGAGTTGAGTTTCCTTACAATCAAGAGGAGCAAACCTCATGTAGTCAATTTGGGAGAACAAGTGTGAGGAAAGAGGGGCTCATGTGCCCGCTCAGTGTGGCTCCCCGCGAACCCCATGGTCCTCCCATCAAAGCCTGCAGCAGGTTTCTCCTAGGCAGTGTCTTTTCATATTTAAAAATTTATGACCTATTAAAAATGATTAAAAAGAAAACCCAGGCTCTTTCTGTATTTTATGATGTAAAGACCGTAGGTTCCTTTTTACTTTCCAAATATGAAATTATGACGTTCCCCATGCATTTTCTTAGCATGGCACCCTCTCTCCCCAGTTAAGAATTGCTGTCCAAAGCCCTGGAAACCTAAAGCTGTGGTGCTAGATAATAGAACCTACAGGTCACCCCAGGTCATCACCTGAGCCTCAGAATTATCCTTTTCTGTCCTTCAGACTCTGGTCACCGGGCCACAGGAAGGAGGTGGGCAGCATACACAGGTGCTGCTCTGGGAACGAGGAGGGACTTTTTTGGCACATAATGATTTTCCAGCCTCCCTGGGTCCTGTCTGCCAGAGGTGTGAACAGAATGAACAATTAATAAAACTCTGGCTCCAGGAAGCTGGGTTCTAGCTGGGGAAATAGGAACAGTCTGTTTAACCAACAACAAACAGTCCTGCTATACGCAGACGCACACACACACCCACACAGGCAGACAGCCTGTCTCGCCCTCTCTTCCAGACCTGTGCTCAGACACATGCACACTCCAGCTCGGAGCTCAGCAGGCATCAGATTAACATCCGATGACTGACACACACAGCCACCATGGCCCCCAGATCTTACTTCTGTGCCCGTCTCCTCCTTCCACAACCCCCAAGGAGTTCACTGCCTCTTTAAACCAACTCCGAGAGCTGTGTTCATTCAGTGGCCACAAAGGGTTTCAATTGTGGCTATTCAGAGGCCCTTCCCCAGGGAAGGGAGGGGAGTGGAGACAGATGGGAGGCTTGTCCTGCTGTGGCTATCAAGCGAAACTCTTGAATGGCTGATAATGAGCCTGGACCATTCCTGCTTAGCCTACTACTGAATGCCTTAAACGCTTCCTGTCCCAGCCCCACGGGGGCTCAGTGGACTTCACCCCACTGGGGCACCTCCCTCAATTCTCTGGTCCCCATTCCTGGGTCCAGGCTGGTGTTCCCTCCACGCTCCCCTTTAGTTGCCTTGTCTTGCCCAGGCCCTCTGACTCCCCCAATCACTAGCAGTTGTTCCCAGGCCTTTACTCCCTCCTTGTTTCCCTGTGGGCAAGTTGTGTCCTCCAGTTTGACCGTGAGCTCTTCAAGGGCAAAGAGCATGTCTTTGCTTTCCACATGACTGAAGCCGAGAGCAGTGCTCTGCACTCACAGAAGGCTCATGAGGTGCTTAGCAGATTAACTTATTTGCTGCCCATTCCTGCCAGCCCCGAACACTCCCAGAGTCTCACCTGTGTCTCTCTGCTCTTCAATAACGTCGTTCTCTCCACTGCAGAGGGCTTGTCTGGACCCCTGTTCTCCACATCTCTGTGCAGTTTCCATCCCCAGACACAGCTTCACTGGCTTTTCCTCAGCACCTCCCTGCCTCTGCCGGCATGCTGCGCCCCTGCGGAGGGTGGGGACTGGCAGGATCCAGAGGAGGGAGGCCCATCTCTGCCCCTAGACAAGGAGGGTACGGGCTCCTGTCAGAAAGAACTCCTTTGCAGGTGAAAGGGGCTGCAGTGGAGTGAAGGTCTGGCCAGGAAAGCATTTGGAAGGTGTGGGTTTGATATTGTTGCTTAGGAGAGCCCTAGGGCTTGGCCAGAGGAGCCCTGTCTTCTCTCCTTTTCAATCTGCAGATGCCCAGGATTTAGAACCCAAGGGAACAGAGGCCAAAGTGAGGTTCCCATCTGAGACCTCTCATGCTGAGTGAGACAAATGTGCTTTTCGTGGGAGAGTGAAGGGATCACTTTAGGGGTATGCTGAGGTCCAAGAAAGAATCTAGCTCTGGGCCCTGGCCAGTTGGCTCAGTGGATAGAGTGTCAGCCTGGTATATGGATGTCCCAAGTTTGATTCCTGATCAGGGCACACAAGAGAAGTGACCATCTGCTTCTCTCCCTGTCTTTCTCCCTTTTCTCTTCTTCCCCTCCTCTCACAGTCAGTGACTTGGTTGGTCTGAGCATCAGCACCAGGTGCTGAGGATAGCTCAATTGATTCGAGCATTAGCCCCAGATGGGGGCTGCTGCGTGAATCCCAGTCAGGGCTCATATGGGAGTCTGTCACACTATCTCCTCTCCTCGCACTTAAAAGAAAAAAAAAAAGAAAAAGAGAATCTGGCTCTGGAGCATCTTTGTGGCCTAAGGATCTTAAGTTTCAGCAGGTAGACCTCTTCTCATTCAACAGATGCATCCATTAAGGCCACAACTGGTCAGGAACAGAGCTAGGGTTAGCACTGGATTCTCTGGCTTCTTTCCACCACCAGCCCAAATTCTCTTGGTGCAACCTTCCATTCCCCCTCTTGGTGGGCTGACCTGGGCATTGCTGGGTGCCATTGCCCTGATGGTAACACTGAATAGAAGAGGATAGTTTAAGTAGTTCCCCACTTTCAGCTGTTCCTCAACATTCCTGTCATGTCATCTTCTGTCTCTCCCTCTGGTGTTTGGTTGACCTGTTCTCTGCTTCTCCTCCTTCTGACTGCGTGAGGACCCCTCCTCTGGACAGGAGCTCTCTTCTGGGTTCCCGCCTGCCGCACCTGCTTGCGGCCGCCAACTAGGTAGTGTGCTCTGACTGTGCTTGCCCCTTGCATGCCACGAGAGGCCTTGCTGTCTCTGCATGGAAGAGACAGTGCTAGCTTCTCAGAGGCCAAGAGATTGGCATGTGCTGGGGGGCACCTCTCCCTGACATTGGGTAATTGCCCTTCCAATCAAAGACAGAATTTGATGGGGGAGTGGGTATGGTAATTATCCCTCCTGCTTATAATCACCCCAGGTGGGGCAGGTAAGCTTACCCGGGCTGCCTGCCCAGTGGTGTCCGGAGAGCTAACAAAGGTAGATACCAGGGCATCAGCTGGAGCAGTTGGCATACCTGTGGGCCACCCTCCTCTCCTTGCTCCTGAGCTCCATTTGGGAAAAAGAGCTGCAGGTCTAGCGAGTGGCCTTCCTGATCACCCATCCTGGGGTGTGGGTGTCTTCTCCCTGCAGGTGACTGTGTGCTGGGTGGACGAGGCCGGGGCCAGTTCCACGCACTGCCTCTCCCCACAGGCCGAGCACGCCGGGGTCCGCACCTACTTCTTCAGTGCTGAGAGCCCTGAGGAGCAGGAGGCCTGGATCCAGGCTATGGGGGAGGCTGCCCGAGTACAGATTCCCCCAGCCCAGAAATCGGTACCCCAAGCTGTGCGTCACACGTGAGTGTCAGGGTGCTGGGCCTGGGTGTGGGGCATTCTAGGCAAAAAGGAAGAGAGAGGAAGTGCCTCACTTTATGCCGGCAGCGAGCCCAGGGTGCTGGCTCGACCCCTGAGGCGGCTGCTTGGCTCAGTGATTTCAGAGCTGGTAGTCCCCTCCCCTGACCAGCTCTTCCTCATCTCTCTGAGCTAGCGGAGGCCAAGAGAGAAGCCAGGTTCCACTGGGGTCTGGCCAGGAGCCAAAGACCAGGATCATTTGTTCAGTTTTTCCTGACTGCATGTTAAGCACACAGTCTTTGAAGGAAGGTGAACTCATGTTCGAATCCCAACTTGATTGGGTCCCACTTGCCCACAGTGGGACGTCAGCATAAGTTACTTAACCTTTGTAAGCCCAAGTTTCTTTCCCCCAAAGACAGCAATTATAATCCCACCTTACAGGTTGTTGTGATGAATAAACAGTATATAAAATGTTCCCATCACTTCCTCATCCGCAGTCTAGGAACCTGTCTCTATTTGAATTGGGTATTGAATGCTGAGTAAGATGTTAAGGGGGATCCAGAAGAAGGTATTACAGTATAAACTCCAAGGCTATTCACGTCTCCGAAATGTTTACCAAGCCATGTCTCAACAAGGATGCTGGAATGTGTTGAATTTGGGAAGCTGTAGGGAGCACATTGTTATGAGATCCCGTCTTTGCTTCCCCCAAAGGGCGTACTTCCAGAAGTCACTCATTCATTTCATAAATATACCGCTCATAAAAATTAGGGGATACTTTATTGCTTCATATTCATTTTGAAATATTCCCTAATATTTGTGAGCAGTACATTTACTAGAACTAAAAATATGTAAGGCACTATATCAGGTGCTAGGGAAACAAGGGAGCAAAATTTTGATGCACTCTTGCCTTGTGCAGCTTGATTCTAACAAAAAATCAGCCCTGGGAGAAGCTTGTTTTTGAGATGGGAACTAGCATGTTTCTATTCCTGGGAAGTTTGAGGCAACAGCTTGTGCCCTGGTCTGATCCCACAGCAGTCCTGTGCAGGGAGGCATTGTTGTCCCCATTCTGCCATCAAGGAGCCCAGGGCTTGTGGAAGTTGAGGAACTTTCTATAGGAGAGAGGGCTGACCTGTAACTAGCCTTTGTAGCTTGGGCATCCACGTGGCTGGTGTTGTGAAACTTCAGTCTAGTGTGTACCAAGTTTGGGGGTTGTATCAGGGGCAGGCTACAGAGGAGACTAAGCCTGGGCGAGGTGAGTCTTGGCTATAGTTTGAATGCTGGGCCAATGGCAGGTCAGCAGAGTGACCCACGGGAGAAGACCTGGAGGGCAGAATGAGCATGTTATGCAAAGGCAGAATTGGACAACTTTTTATAATAACTGGGAAACAGAATTGTAATTTATTGACTTTTGTTCCCATTGCTACCTTTCTGCCTATCCTTCTCCACTCCTTCTTTCCCTCCCAGTTTACCACTCCCCACCCAACTCCATGCTGGGCTGGAATCACTTACAACATCTCCCTTGGCACCCTGCAGCCACGAGAAACCAGATTCAGAAAACATCCCACCCAGCAAACACCACCACCAGCTGCCTCACAACAGCCTCCCCAAGCCTGAGCCAGAGGTGAAGACTCGAGGGGAGGGGGATGGCCGAGGCTGCGAGAAGGCCGAGAGGAGGCCTGAGAGGCCCAACGTCCAGAGTGAGCCTCTGGTGAAAGCCAATGGCATCCAAGCTGGATTGGAACCAGCCTCAGAACCCGGCAGCCCTTACCCTGAGGGCCCAAGGGTTCCAGGGGGCGGGGAGCAGCCCACCCAGCCCAATGGCTGGCAGTATGGCTCCCCAAACCGACGGAGAAGCACAGCTTTACCCCCCCAGGACTCGGAGAGTGGGGGACACCGGCCGAGCTTCCCCCCACATGCAAACCCCGACAAGATTGCCCAGCGCAAGAGTTCCATGAACCAGCTTCAGCAGTGGGTGAACCTGCGCCGGGGGGTGCCCCCACCTGAAGACCTTCGGAGGTGAGGCCTGGGGAGGGGCAGGGGTGGAGCTGGGGTGTTGTCACAACGAAGGGCTGTGGCTGGGGGAGTAACAAGAGAGGCATCCCCTGTTGGAAACCTTTTGGAAGCCAGGCTGTGTTGGGAAATGAAGAGAACCCCGGGTTCACCGGCCCCTGTGGCTCCCTCTACCCCTGATTTTGTTCTTTGTCTACTTCCTTCAGGGGAAGGGACAGAGCACCCACTGTCTCTCCACAACAGTGTTGGGTGACCCAGGAAACAGGCAGCAGTCCTAGGGAGGGGTCTTAATATATTCCAGTTTGTCATTGTCCCCCAAGCTTCCGACCCTCTTACAAGATCCTCTGATCCAGTGTCTTACCAACAGGAGACTCACTAATCAACTGCCAAGTCCACTCCATTTTTGAACAGTTCTATTTGTTTGAAAGCCAGTGTTTACAAGCAGTTTTAAAAAAGAGAAAAGAAAGAAAACTGTTGCCATTCATTGATCCTAGTTCTGCCCTCCAGACTAACTTACTCCTTTATCTAGTGACCGGCTTTTAAACATTTGAAGATATTTATGGGGCCTGATCATTAGGGTGCTGAGGTTCGGGCAGCTCCAGATCTGTACGTTACAGCCAGGGGCGGGCTGCTCACTGCTGGTGGTCTGGTATCTGGGGCCGCCTCTCTGGCCTGCCCTGGGGAGAGCAACTCACTTGACATGCATCCCATAAAATCAGGGAAGCTGCCCTTTGTCCCTCCTCTGTTGCTTTCCTCCAAGTGCCTGATAGGCTTGCTTTCTTCTGTTTGCCTCTCTGGACAGGATCTGATAAATTGGTTCATGTTGAGATAGAGATGGCTAATAAGGCTTAAAGTTTCTCCCCAGAGGTATTTCATTTTAAAGAGACAAAGGTGGGAGCTCTGACTGGTGGCATTTTGGGCCTCAGCTGGTTGAGGGAGGAGCTGTGAGGACAGGGTCTTCCCTGAACCTCTGAACACAGATGTGGTGCTCTCTGTGTTCACAAGGCGGGCTGAGACACCGCTCACCTGATCAGACCCCATTCTAGGCCGGAAGACTCAGAAGTGGGGCTGGAACATGGGCACATGGGTAAGGACATGCCCACTCTGTCCACTTCCTTACACTGTCTTCTCTCTCAGTCCGTCTAGGTTCTACCCCATGACCCGCAGAGCCCCTGAGTACTATGGCCCCTATTCCTCCCAGTACCCTGATGATTACCAGTACTACCCACCAGGGGTGCGGCCAGACAGCATCTGCTCCATGCCTGCCTACGATCGAATCAGCCCACCCTGGGCCTTGGAGGACAAGCGCCACTCCTTCCGCAATGGGTGTGGGTGGAAGGAGCCTGTCGGTTATGGGCGGCAGGATGGCACCGTCTGGATCCCCAGCCCCTCCCGCCAGCCAGTCTATTACAATGAGCTGGAGACCACCTCTGGCTCCCTGCGCCGCCTCTCCTTGCAGCCCCGGTCCCACTCTGTGCCCCGCTCACCCAGCCAGGGCTCCTACAGCCGTGCCCACATTTACTCCCCCGTCCGTTCACCCAGTGCCCGTTTTGAGCGGCTGCCACCTCGCAGTGAAGACATCTATGCTGACCCCACTGCCTATGTGATGAGGCGATCCATCAGCTCTCCCAAGGTGAGCTACCGCATGCCCCACATTCCTCATCCCCTCAGGGCTCCCAGAAGCCTGAGACCATCAGCTGAGAAGAGGGGGAGCTGCAGAAGATTAGGGCCACAGGGCTGTGTTGGCAGGGACAGCCAGCAATGCTCAGGGAGCTACTAATATTGTGGTTCCCTCCCCAAGAGAGCTTCCCTGGGGGACTTGCTTTGCCCCCCTAGTAGGAACATTTCTATCTGTGCCCGTTGCCAGATTATGCCAAGAACCCGAATTCTATATGAGGGCAGGGAGGATTCTGTCTGTCTAAATCTTGAGGACCTTAACAGATCACTGCAAGGATATTGCACTGGATAAATGTTGTCCATTTTAGTTTGAAATCTGCTCTGGGACAAGAGACAAATATCCCTAACCTTGAACTTCAGTTGGTGGGGAAGTCTGTGTCCCAGCCGGACCCCCTCACCTCTCCAATCCCCTTTCTCTTCCAGTATGATTACCTGGGAGACAGGCGGCCAGTCCCTGCAGGACTGTACCCCTACAACTACCCATCACCCCCCACGGTCCACGATAAGATGGTACGTCCTCTACTCCCCTGCCACCCTCCCCAGGACCTCTCCTCCCAGGGAGGGCCGATCTAGGGCAGCCACAGGGAGGCTCTGTGTCCAATGCCTTGACCATCTGATTTCTAGTAGCCTCTGGATACCTCCTTCCCCCCAGCAAGGACTTGAACCCCAATAGAGTTTGGTGCCAGTTATCCCTTCTGCCCTGTAACGCAGGGCAGAGGGGCAAGGACAGGATCTGGAAGCATGTAATGTCCTGATCCTCTGGGTGTCAGAATAATCCTGCAGCATGCTGAGGGGCCTCGACAGGGGCTTAGACTGAGGGCTGGGGAGAAAGTCAGGCCAGAGCTCCCAACAACAGGCGTGATCTTCTGCCCTGTCCCCCCTAAGCATATTTGCTCCCAGTTGGTCTTTGCCTGGAGTGCCACTTTGGGGAAGGAGACAGTGGTAGGACTGAGGAAGAAAAGCTTTTTCATATCGTGTCCCCTCCTTCTTCTCCCTCTCTACTGTGCATCTTCCTGAAATTGGCTCTGAGAATTTTTGTTTCCACCTGGAGAACTAGATGCAGCTGCTTCACTTGAGCGGTTGGGGAGAACCACTGGAACCAACAGGCAGAATCCTTGCCCCTAAGGCCTGTTGCTGCCCCCTGTGCCTGCACAGTGCCAGAGGCCAGGGAGGGCGGGAGGGCTGATCCTCCGTATCCTGTCTCATTCTCCTCTGCTGGTGTCCAAACTCCAGCCTTGACACATGGTCAATGGACCCATCCAGAAATAACAGATTTTTCCAGAAAGCTCAAAAACATCTGCTGGAGGTGCTGACTAGATAGCTCCAGTAGTGCTTCCCTCCCCCGGGAAGGGCCAGGCCAAGCCAGGAGCGATGGAGCGGGGGTCCCAGTGTGTCTCCCGTGGCTGGGCTGGGCAGTCCAGCAGGTGGCTTCTGTGCCTGCCCACGTCCTCACCCCCAGAAGGCCCCAGGACTCCTCCAGGCCAGAGAGGCCTCTTGTTCTTGCCCAGCTAACTCTTAACTGCTTTGCTTCCTTTTTATTGTTTTCTTTTGTCGTGTTCCTGTTTGTTTGTGTTGCCGTTGGGCCTCGGGCTCCGGGTAGGATGAACTTTTAGACCTTCAGTTGCAAAGAAACCTAGAGTATTTGGATCAGCAGGTAGGCAGAGCTGGTGCCCCCTCGTCACCCTCTTGCTCCTGTCACATCTCCCCACTCCTTCCCACCTCCTTCCCACCTCCTCCTCATCCATCCATTTGACAACCTTTGTTGGCACAACCAGGACACAACAAAGTGGCTTATATTTTGGTTTGCACCTTCACAGCCCTCTCTTCAAAGCCCTTTAGGGCAGCTGGAAATTTCTTGGGGAAAGGAGAATATAAATGACCGTATGAATAATTAATGCCACCTCCTGTTTTTCAGCCCAGATGGAACTGCCCCCAGGGGGCAGGTAGGAGGGAGTAGCAGAGATGAGAGGGAGCTCCTTACTTGGGCCTAAAATGTTAGGATTTAGTTCCTCCTGAACCTAGGAAATTGTCCTGTCATGTACAAACTGCTGTGAAACTCCACAATTTGTAAACTGAGTACTACAGACCTGTTCCTAGGATGATTTAAACACTGTATCAATTCAGTGTATTTGTTAGTTCCTTCATGCAATTCTTTAAACATTTTTTTTAATTTATTTTTATTTTATTCATTTTAGAGAGGAGTCACAGAGTAGGAGAGAGAGAGAGAGAGAAAGGGGGGAGGAGCTAGAAGCATCAACTCCCATATGTGCCTTGACCAGACCAGTGCAGGGATTTGAACTGGCGATCTCAGTGTTCCCAGGTCGACGCTTTATCCACTGCGCCACCACAGGTCAGGCGGTTCCTTCATGCAATTCTTTAGTGTACACAGCTTATGTTTTCCTGATAATTCACTACAGTGGACTGAGGCAGTAATTTCAACCCAGTTTAAAAAGCTGAGTGTCCTGAAGAGGCAGTGATTGTTCTCACAGGATGGAAGCAATTGGCCGCCTGAGCTCCCAATTCTACTCATGAGCTACCTGGCCTTGTGAGGCTGGGCTACGGCACTCACTGGGCTTAGACAGGCCAGTGGTCAACATGCTGGGCATTTATCTGAGCATATACTCTTATGTGCAGATCTGTGCTACAGATCATGGGGGAACCTGGCCATGCATACACTGTCCTGTGGAGGCAGCCTGGGGATGTGTGTGTGAAGATAATAATAATAATAATAATAATAATAATAATAACAACAGTACTGGCAGCAGCCACCAAAGTTGGGTGCTTCCTTTGTGTGCCATACTATCCTAAGCACTTTAGAGAGCCTAATTCATTTCATCTTTATGACAACCCTGTAAGGTGGGTACTATGATTATCCCCATTTTGTAACTGGTAAAACTAAAGCACAGAGAAGTTAGAAGACATGCCACGAACAGACAGCCAGTGCATGGCAGAGCTTGGAATATGGTTCTGAGCTTTTGACCTAATTTACAGCTGAGGAGAGTTCTAATATATGAAGATTTTGGCATCAAACCTCATTGAGATGATTTTGTGGTCTCAAAGCTGTAGAAAGAATCATAAATGTGAGCCTGACCAGGCGGTAGCACAGGGAACAGAGTATTGGCCTGGGATGCAGAGGACCCAGCTTTAAAACCTGAGATCCTCGGCTTAAGCGCAGGCTCATCTGGCTTGAGCATGGGCTCACCAGCTTGAGCACGGGGTGGCTGGCTTGAGCCCAAAAGTTGCTGGATTGAAGCCCAAAGTCGCTGGCTTGAGCCCAAAAGTCACTGGCTTGAGCCCAAGGTCGCTGGCTTGAGCAAGGGGTCACTTGCTCTGCTGGAGCCCCCTGGTCAAGGCACATATGAGAAAGCAATCAATGAACAACTAAGATGCAGCAAGGAAGAATTGATGCTTCTCATCTCTCTCCCTGTCTGTCTGTCTCTGTCTGTCCCTCTCTCTCACACAATAAAAAAAAAAAAAAGAAAAAGCAGAAGATAGAGCTGTGACTATTGGTGGTTCTAATCACAAGCCACATGACCAGCATCACACTGGGCCTTGATGTCTTTGTCAGCTCATGAAGACCTTGGGCACAGGGGAGCACTGAGATCTGTATTTCAATCAGTAAGGGAAGCTCCCAGCCCTCAAGGACATTGTAGTTTAGTTCTAGAATGCAGCATGTGTTGTCTGTGTAGTCCGTGTGGGTGTTCCATCCAGGGTGCCAATCCCAAGCAGGCTCCGAAGCACTGACCCCCCACAGGAGCAGAGTCTACTGTGCTGGGAATGGTGAGGAGCAGCATTCAGTGACCCCCGGACTTTCCCCCAGTGGGCTTTTCTCCCTGTGACCTATCCGTAATGCCTGGCTGTCCAACTACCTTTTCCTGGGGTGTCTGTCCTCCCAGAGGGGCGGGGGCCCTTAGGCTGGGGGCTTCAGAAATAACCTTTCAGAGGATCACCTCCTAGATAAACATAGACATTTTAGATACTCTTAAAAGTCAGTTTTATATGATGAGTCCAGAACATAGACACTGCACTTTAGTTCCAACTCTGACATTTAAAAGGAATTTCTTTTTTAAGAGAGAGACTGGGACAGACAGGAAGAAAGAACAATGAGAAACATCAACCCATAGTTGTGGTACCTTAGTTGTTCATTGATTGCTTTCTCACATGTGCCTTGATGGGAGGCTCCAGCCGAGCCAATGACGCCTTGCTCAAGCCAGTGACTGTGGGGTCATGTCTATGACCCCATGCTCAGGCTGTGACCCTGCACTCAAGCTGGTGAGCCTGTGCTAAAGCCAGCAACCTCTGGTTTCAAACCTGGGTCCTCAGCATCCCAGGCCAATGCTGTATCCATTGTGCCACTGCCTGGTCAGGCAGGATTTTTTTTTTAAGCACGTATGCAAGAGAGAGACAGACAGGAAGGGGAAAAGATGGAAAGCATCAACTTGTAGTTATATCACTTTAGTTGTTCAGTGATTATTTCTCATACAGTGTGCCTTAATGGGGGGTAACAGGGGGTGGTCCTCAAGCTGAGCCAGTGACTCTGCTCAAGCCAGTGACCTTTGGGCTTAAGCCAGCAACCCCACACTCAAGCTGGTGAGCCCATGCTCAAGCCAGTGACCTAGGCGTTTTGAACCTGGGACCTTAGCCTCCAGGGTTGATGCTCTATTCACTGTGCCATCACAGGTCAGGCTACAAGGAATTTTTTTTTAAGCCTTGAAAATCTCACTTAGTCTCTCTGGGCCTTTGTTTTCTCAGTTATAAAATGGACATTGTAGAACCTGCCCTTTCTACCTCATAGAGTTATTAAGAGAATCAAGTTAGAATATATATAGGAGCACTTCGTTAGGCATTGGCCACGAGTGGTGATTGCTGCTATGATTAATTTATTGTTCCTTTTCTTCGAAAACTCAATTTAAAATATTAACTGAGCACCCTTACTATGTATAAGGCACTGGGCTAGGTACTTTCTCACAAAATCTGTCTGATATGTTGGAGAGACAGAGGTTGGTACACAGGACTCCTCCTAAAGGCAGGATCCACATGGGCTGAAAGATCCCCCAAGCCACACCAGGGGTGGGAGCAAGCCAGGGCAAGGACACTCCTGCTTCCCTCCTTTACTGCTTTAGATCTATTGGGTGGGGAAGGAATGCGATCAGTGGGCATTCAGGAAGAGCCTGGGCCTCCTCGGCCCTCTCAAAGCCGATGTCCGTCTTTCATACACACATACCCACATGCACACAGGTGGCAGACCTGAACATAAACACACACGCACACCCCATACTCACTAAACACAATTTCATATGCACACAGGCTCCAAAAAGATAGGGATCGATTTGAGTTCAGATTCTTACAGAAAATGTGGTTGATGTTCTATTAACTTTTAACTTTTTTCACAAAGACTCAACCTCATATTACAGCTCCTCTTTTGAAAGTCTTTTAAATGACATTTTGTACCATAGAAAAAATTTCTAGCTGGGTTAATGAGGTAGAAAAATCAGATCCTAGGAAACCCTTTTAAAATGCTACAGACGCTGCACATGAGGGTAACGGGGACCCCTTGCCCATCCACAGCTACCCAGTCCAAGGACAATACATGTGGGCCTGGTAAAGATTGGAAAGACAAGGGCAAACAATGTGGGGACCTCCTGAACTGTGCACCCAGAGATCTGCCCTAAGGTGGCCCTGTCTCTTCCCTTACTCACTTCTCCTCCCCCCAAAAGCTTTTTCTGGACAACTCCTTTCTGCTGCCCACTCCTGCAGATGGACTGAGTTAAAGGGACATAGCCAAAACGCTCCCTAACATGTTCACTTTTTGATGCTGTCACACTGGAACCAGTGGGGGAAATGATGCAATTTCTAATTGATTTGGTTGGCTTGTCCCCCCTCCCTTCCTCTCTCCCTCCCTCCCTCCCCTTTCTTCCTCTCTCTTTTCCATTTGGCAAATAGTCTTTCCCCTCCATGTTCCTAATCTTCCTTGAGACATAAGATAACATACATGTTGGCAGAGCAGTGTTCCAATATCTGGTGTCCCTTTAACATGGCTTGCTTGTTTTGGCCTCCTTATTTGCTCCCTAGCGTCATCCAAGATCGGCATGGATGCTACCAGCCCAGCTCTGGAAACCGTGTTTAGCAATCCTTTCTACTCTAGAGCCAAGAGGTGGGCAGGGGTTGGGGAGAGAGACCTGTGCCTATATGTTTGGGAAGGCCCATCCACAGAGCAGGTCCCAGCTGTTCTTTTTCAGTTGTTTCATTTATTTCAAGTTTTTGGAGACTGGCCTTTGCAACTTGCCTTGTGGTCTTTGACCAAAGCAGAGAAATTAGAGCTGGGACAAGGAGATAACGGCCTTGGCCAATGTGGATGAGACCCACAATACTTGGGCACCCTGGGGAAGTGTCCTTGGGCTGGGGCTTCTTCAGAGCTGCGAGCAAGGGCACAGTGGCCTCCCAGCTGCCTTCCGTGGCCTTTCCTCAAGGGCAGCTTCAGTGCTGGTCCTGAGATAGAGTTCACAAAGGGAGAGTGATGGGTAAGGTCAAACAGAGGGTACTGGAGTCCCCAGCTGATCTTTTCTGTTTCCTGGAAAGCAAGTGCAGGAGGGTTGGGGAAGATACCTCTCTGTGAGTCTGAGTTTGAATCGTCCATTCCTTCCTCTGCTGCAGATGAGTGAGAGTGAGACTCTCATCAGTATGGTGAACCGCATGGTGGAGAGCTCTTCCCCCAGGGCCCAACTCTTCATGCAAGTAAGACCTCTGCCTGGCAGCATGGTCCCCATCAACACCATTTCAGCTGCTTGTGCATGGTCGAATCAACCCATCTGGGATGGGGCTTGCTCTGCACAACCCATTCATCTGCCAGGCCTCATCCCCCAGGCTCAGCCTGGTTTCTCCCTCCTTTAATTCCACTGTGTTTTGTCCATTCTTCACATTCATGGATAAACCCAAGACCCATTTCCAAAATCATCAAAATAGCCAGCACCAACATCTCATGCCTGCCAGGGTTCACAAATCTGCCTTTTAATGATATCCAGGACTTCTATTTTATATTTGGCATTTTCTCCACAGACATTATTGGGGCTGGGGGAATGGGAGAGTGACATGAAACCATCCAATACCAAAGGTGTGAAGAGTGTTGTGTTTACTGGATGTGTCATCAAGGACAGGGAGCATGTACTGCACCTGGAGACATTTATGAATCTGTACTAATCCTGGTTTGGTCAAGAGCCTTGTGACTAGTATTCAATTGGCTAGGTCAATAGTTCTCAAATATTTCCAATGCTCATTCCATTCTCCCATGTCTTATCCTAAAAAAAAAAAAAAACCAAAAAAAACCCAGCTGAAGGTTAACTGTTGTTCTCATGGTTGTTACCAACAAGCTATCCGGAAGCTATACACTCTGAAGTCCCTCTCAACAGTAGAACCTAGAGCTTTAGAAAGAAGGAGATACTCAGCATGAGCTGAGCAGTATCTCTAGCTCTAGAGTCAGCCTAAGACAACTGGGATGGAGCCTAGACCGACCCATCACAGGCTTCCCGGCTGGGGCACAGAATTAGCTTGCTCAGGGTCCCAGATGGAAGCTACCAGAGGTGATGTACCACAGTCTCTGGCAAAAATGGAGCAAGGGTTGTCCCTTTTCTGCCTCCGCACGCCCTTCGGAACCCTGCTGCAGTAACCGGCCTCATGTTCCTGCAGGTCCCTCCGTACCCAGAAGTGTTCCGGGACAGCCTGCACACCTACAAGTTAAATGAGCAAGATACAGATGTAAGAGCAGCTTTCCTGCTCCCTCTGTCCACTCCAGCCCCTCCCGCTGTCGTCCTCATCCTGGCACTCCCCCACGGGGCTCCTCCATCCATCTCTCTCCTTCTCGCAGCTCTTCATACACTTGACTCATGTCCTCTTTCACTGCAAAGACCATGTCCCTCCTCATCCCCCTTCTTTCCTCATTCTTCCCACTCACCCCTGCCTCCCACGCTGGTGTGTTTCCCCACTGAGCTCCAGGTCCCTTGTCTCCAGCAGTGGGATCTGCCTATTGCAGGAACACAGACTTTGTTAAGAGGTCAGTGATAGTCCCTAGGTAACTGGAAAGAAGAATATGGCCATGCCCCTGCCCTCAGGGAGCTTCAGGACAGTGGCAGTAGGTGGCAGCATATGATTCAGACACTGAATGGCCCGTTAAGTTCTGCGGGAGAGCAGGGCAGTGAGACCAGGTGGGCTGGTGCGTCAGGGACAAAACAGGTAGCATGTGAGCTGGCCTTGAACTAAAAGGCTCAGAGGACAAGGTCTGGTTCAATGGGAAGGAGCCACAGGGTAAGTGAGGAGCGGTATGAACGAAGGTGTGCATGTAGGGAAGCACAAGTCTTTCCAGATGTTTGACCTGCCCAGCCTCCTCCCTGTCACCACTGGCCTGGCCTGGGTAGCAGATCTGCCCAGCAGGTCAGGGAGAGGTTCCAGAGGCAAGGACCAGACCTCTGGGGAAACACAGCATCAGCCATCCTAAGAGCCTGGAGGGAGCAGGGGAGAACAGGTTGTGTGGGACTGTGGAACCAGTTTACATTGTTCAGTGGTTTTCTGAGACTGTTATTCAAACATCCTACCTACCCTTTGAGTCTGTACCTACCTAGGAGGCCTAGAAGGCCAAGCCTCACTGTCTCTCAACCCTCATGAATTGGAAGCCCTAGGAGAGCAGGAATGCAGGAGCTTAATATTTGGCTTTCAGCCCTCCCTTCTCTCAAGCTGACTCATTTCCTCGGAGAACACGCTTGATCTTAGCCACGAGGCTGAGAGGGGGTATTCAGAGAATAAATGCACCTCCCAGTGGGTACTTGGGGAGTCTCCCAAAACAAAGACCATCTTCCTGTTCCAGGAGTTTCCAAAGTCAAGGTGAAATGCCAGGGTTTCTCAGTAGGGGAGAGGAGGTGGTACCTAGAGGCCGGGCCTCGCCAACCCAAGGCTCAGGTCCCCATCCAACCATATGCTTCACCCCTTCTCTCTCCCTTCCTGTCCCCACTCCCTCGGGACCCCAGAAGTTGCTGGGCAAATTGTGTGAGCAGAACAAGGTGGTGAGGGAGCAGGACCGGCTGGTGCAGCAGCTCCGAGCTGAGAAGGTGAGAGTGAAGGGGTGTTCTCGAGTGGGGGCCGGTGGGGCACTGGCGTGGGGAAGGTGTGGGCTGCCACCTCCGTCCTGACTACTAAATGGACAGAGCTTCAGCTTCCTTGCACTTCTGTCCTGCCTTAACCAGACCTGCTGAAGCTCTCCTGGGGAACACAGGCCGTGGGAAGACAACCTCCACTAACTTGCCTAGTTGAACCTATAGAGCTCAGGCCTACGCCGCCCACAGCCCCAAAGAGAAAATCTCAGGGCTGTTCCTAGCTGCCCTCCCTGCCTTCCTCAGGAGAGCCTGGAAAGCGCCTTGATGGGGACACACCAGGAACTGGAGATGTTTGGAAGCCAGCCTGCCTACCCAGAGAAGCTGCTGCACAAGAAGGAGTCGCTGCAGAACCAGCTCATCAACATCCGGGTGGAGCTGTCTCAGGCAACGACGGTAACCGAGTGCAGGGTCTGCGCCCACCGCGAGAGCCCCCTTCCGGGCGGTGCTCCCCTGCTCCCGCTTCTTCTCCGAGGGCCAGAGCAGGCCACTCCTCCAGGAGGAACATAAACAAAGACTTTAATACTGTCTTGTAAAGAGACAACCAGTTAGCCAGCCTGCTCCTTCCATAGTCTCCACAGACACTGGCGAATTTGCCACCAACTATACCTGCACCAGGATTTGCTGAGGATGGTGTGACCTTGGGGCTACTTCCTTCCTTGACTGCTCTAATACCTTTGCTGCCCACCTCTGTCTTCTCACCTGAAGACCTGGGACACCAGTAGCAAGCAGTGCTGCTGTCCTGGTCATTTCCTCGTGGGCACAGGGCAAACCCTCCAGCACTGACAGCTTGGGTAATAGCTCTAAAGGCAGCAGCAAAAGCTGCAGGAAAACGGCCCAGAAAGGAGAGCCAATCTCCAGACAGCAAACACCTTCCCTGCACCTTTTTTCCTTCTGTCCTCTACTTGCAATGGCCCAGTTTGGGAGAGCAGGAGGGTGAGGGGAGTAATGTCCCCCTCTGGCCTATTCACATATCTGGAGAGGATGCCGTTTTTTCTGTTTAAGTTTGCAGCAGGGTGGGCTGTGGCATCTCTTATAAGGCTGGTGTTGGCTGTCATTAGAATGTCTCAGCCCTGTGCTCTTTCCTCCTGGTCTTCTATGCTCTCCTCCCAGACCTTCCAGACATGAGACACCCTGGCCCAGGCCCAGTGGCAGGATAAGGAGGAATACTAGGCTTGGTGGCTGCTTTCTTAGTAAACCCTGTCTCCCGCAGGCCTTGACGAACAGCACCATGGAGTATGAGAACCTCGAGTCGGAGGTCTCTGCCCTGCACGATGACCTCTGGGAGCAGCTCAACTTGGACATGCAGGTTAAGAGGGCCCTGGGCAGTTGATGTTGGCGTGTGCTTTGGGTCTTCCCTTTTCCTTTTGGCCAAAAGAGACTAGAGTGGCTTCCTTTCTTGCATTAGAGATTTTAGACGTAAGACAAGGAGTTGGTTCTAAGACAAAAGACAAGGTTCAGGGCCACTTAAAGCAGACTCTAAATTTCAGGGTGAAGATAATATAGGATTCTTTTTTAGTTCCATCAAGTCACAGGGGATGGAGTCAAGTAGAAGCATAGGAATGTAAGTTAGACATCAGGTGCTTTATAACTGGAAGGATTTAACAGGCATATGAATATACATACAAGATAAATATACATCTCTCTCATGACATCAGAAGAGTGGGCTGTATGGCAGCAATACACTCGGACATTTTAAGATGCGAAGAAGCTTTCCTTTTTGGGACTGGTTAGAAACCGGAGGGGTGTCTGTCTGGAGGCAGCAGGCTAGGCACATTGCTCTTTGCCATGGTATTCTCTAGCTACATTGCAAGCCCTGTTTCTCTGATGTAGTTAAAACCCTGGTTTCCCCAAGTTTCCTCCTGTTTCCCTGCTGGTAACAACACTTAGCACCCAGCCTTGCCACTGGGTAAGTATGGTTAGGTGAAGGCCATCCTGGTCTCTTGGACCCAGATGTCACCGTGGTCTTTGGGAGGATTTTAGGAGGTAGGGTAGTGTCATGATCAAGAACACCAGCTCTCGGGACAAACAGACCCAGATTCAGACAGTGGTCACACTAACAGATGGCCAAGCCTGAGTCCCTTTGTCTCTGGAGTGCGGACAGCTGCCTCCCTTGCCTTAGAGAGTTGTGCTGCCACAATGGGTGAGTGTCTGCAAAGCACGTAACGCAGTGCCTGGTGTGTGCTACTAGATAGTGGTGGCTGTTATTTCCAAAGAGTGGGTGCTATCACTGAATGTGAGTCCTGAGGACGTGGGCATCTGTTAGGTGTGGGTATTACTAAAGATCTGATTGGATATGATCTCTCCCCTGGAAACTAGGTTACCATGAAATGTCCACCTGAAGGGGCCTTCACTCCAAGACCACCCTGGTCTCCCCTGAGGGGATCTGAGGGGCAAATTCTCGCTGTCTTTTGGTTCTGAGTCCTCAGGTTTAGCTAACGGAGCTCTTTACTCTGATGACAGAGTCCTCTCCTCTGACAGTTCAGAACTCTGTTCTATAGAGTGTGTATGGGTGTGTGCGGGAGGGGGGTGTGTGCTGCCCAGGTGTGCGTGTCTTTACATGTGCCCTGCTGCTAGTTTAAAGGATGCGACAGTCCTCGGCAGCCCCTTCCTTTGACCCGCTGTGTGTCTGTTTCAGAATGAGGTGCTCAACCGGCAGATACAGAAAGAGATCTGGAGGATCCAGGACGTGATGGAGGGGCTCAGGAAGAACAACCCTTCCCGGGGCACAGACACGGCCAAGCACAGAGGTGGGCGCCTCCTCCACCAGCCTTCAGGCTTCTGGCTCCACCAGAAACACTCCAGGGGGCAGGCCTCCATCCCACACTGGCCAACTCACACTTCAGGCCCTCACACTGTGCTCAGAACTAGCCAGGGCCTTCTCAGGGCTCCCAAATCTTCCCCTGGGCCCTTGGATGGTGGGTGGGACTCCCTTATCTGCAACCCCCCTATCCTGAAATAGACCAGATATATCACTCAGAGATGCTGTTGACCCTGCTACCCTAAATTTCTCCCTAGAAAAGGTCAAAGAGCACCTGGGCATCCCCGGCCCCTTGGTGGTCTGAGACCTCTACCTTAGTGTCTTCCTTTAGCCTTGGGACCCTGGGTATCAGTGTCCTTCCACCTTCTTCCCCTGTACACCACACCTTCCCAGCCTGTGACCCACCCATATGTTAATTCCCTTTGGCAGGCCCGGGTGGTCCTGCGACACTAACTCATCCATCCCGTGTCCTTGGATCCACCTCTCCCTAACCCACCTAGAAAGTCTGTCCATATTCCAGGCCACAGCCCTACCCGCTTCCTCATCTTTCTCTTGTTTTTTCCAAGTAGGACTTGGCACCTCAGCCACCTACAGCTCCAACAGCCCTGCCAGCCCTCTCAGCTCTGCCAGCCTCACTAGCCCCCTGAGTCCGTTTTCACTGGTGTCTGGCTCCCAGGGGTCCCCCACCAAGTCTGGGTCCAACGAGGTAAGCTGAAAAAATGGAGTAGACGGTAGTTGGGGGAGGGAGGACCAAGTCCTCATTTGCCTGAAAGTACACAAATTCTATGCCCCAGCGGCCTCCGGTCCTAGTCTTTGGCATTCTGTGAAAGGTAGTCGTTCTCACATCTAGTGTGTGAGCTGCTCTCCAGACTGCTCCATTACCTGCTTTCCTCTTCACCTGCCACCTCTAGCTTCCTTCAGGGAAGCCTCTTCCAGGGCACCAGGCTTGGCAGCAAAGATACCAAACACTTTTTAGGATTTAAATCCAGGATTGTTCCAAAGGGTGAGAGGGTTGAGAGCTGGTGTGGGGAACAGTTTCCTAGTCATTTATTCTGTTTCAGAAAAAACAATAACAGTGCTGTGTTCCCGGGCAAGGGCAAGGGCAAAAGAGGAAGTCAATCAGCAAGCATTTACTGAGACTCTCCTGTGGGAGAGGGATGGTAGGGGCCCTCTCAGAAAGATACCCACACATGCCCAAGGCCTCCACTCAGGGAGCCCAGTGTCCAGCGGGGACCGAGACTGATGTACAGTAAACAACCAGCCTCAGGAACATGGCCCCGTGTGTCTCAGTACTGAGCCATGTGGTTTAGACCATAAATGCTCTGATGCTCCAAAGAGGATGGAACTTGAACGGGGCCCTGAAGCATTGGGACAGGTAGCAAAACAAGTCATCGTGGGCAGGGAAGATGCTGGAAGCACAGGTACAGGGGTGGGGAAGGGTCCAGTGTGATGGTGAGGCAATGAGGAGAGAGCTTTGGAGACAAACTAGGGAGTGATGGGAAGGGGTGCCCAGGTGGGGGCTCAGTGGAGGAGAGCCTGGAAGGTCAGGCAGAGTTAGCTCTGCAGCTGGAGCTCTCCATCCAGGCCACAGGTGGGAGTTTGGGGTCCAGGGCCCCCAGGTCTCGGTGACGCCGTCTGCCTCTGCTAATGCTATTTTCTCCTACTCTCACAGTGGCTGCTCTTGCTTCTCCTAATGCTCTGGCTTCTCTCTGCCTCAGGAGCCCGGCCCACCGCGCCCCCCCCTCCCCAAAGCCTACGTCCCCCTGGAGTCTCCTCCCACCGTGCCTCCACTCCCTAGCGAGAGCCACTTCTGGCCATACCCCAACTCCCCTTCCTGGCACTGCAGTGGCGGGACAGCCAGGGGTCAGGTACCCACACCCTTGGGTCCTGGAGGGCAGGGGTGGAGGGGATGGGACAAAAGGCCAGACAAAGGGGCAAGGCAGGACACTGAGTCATTTTCCTATTCCAGTATTAATTTTTCCACACCTGAACTTCTGCTGGCCTCTGTCTAGTCAGACTCTGGAATAAGGAAAGGGGTGGTTGAGACATTCACATAGGACTTTTGTCCTGTGTTTGCTTCCTGTGGACAGTGGGAAAACGAGTCACTGCCCTACCCTGTTCCCAGGCTCCTGGGTGGCTCCTGGTCCTGGGTGGTGGAATGACCCACTCCCTACCAGCATGACCATATGATGGGAATCAAGGGACTCCCAACACATACTGGTGCCATTCCAACTTCCTGCTCTTGTCCACCCCAGACCCTAATCTTCCCATGCTCTCTCTGTCTCTGTCTTGCCTGTATCCTCTCTGAGTCTAACAGCCCCTGGGCTGTAAGGGAACAGGTCCCATTCTCCCCTGTTCTGGCCCCTTCTCTTGCCTGGATCCCTAGTGAAAATCCAGGACAGGTATGCAATTGGGCTTGGAAGAGGTTGCACGGTGAGTAGACAGAGTCCTATGCCTAAAACTGGGAAACTCCTATTCTCGTCCCAGCTACTGGTATGTGCATAAGCCAGAGGAGGGTCTGCCCAGCAAGGCGGGCAGAGCAGGTAACAACACCTCTGCTTTCCAGATGAGGGGAGGTGGTAGGACTTACTCGTGCTTACTAGCTGGGCGAGAGTGGAGGTTTCTGACCTCTGGCTAGGCTTCCTTCTCTGTGTTCCACACCGAGACTTAGATAATTCAACTGCACGATGGGAGGAGGTGGTGCAGATGACAGCTGAAGCCCCTCCTACTCTCACAATTCTGTGAGCCACCAGCTAAGTGGCCCTCTCCTGCCCCCAGAATCCTGGTACCAAAGCTCACCTGCTTCTTTTGCTCAAGTCTTGGGTGGGATCCTGACAGAATCCTTAGAGATCCCTGGCCTTGTCGCCCCTTCCTCTCTGGTTCACAGAAAATCCATGCTTCTTGGTGCTTTGCCAGGGGACTGGTCAGGTTGAGGGGACTCCTGGAGGTTTGTGCCCTCATTCCCTGAGAATACCTTGCACTGGCCAGCCTAATGCCTCCTTGCCCACTTCATACTTGGTACACATAGAGTACCCCTGTCCCTGTTTTCAAGGGTTTGCATTCCAGCCATTGCTAAACAAAGAAAGATCCCTAGGAGCCTGACTCCTGACAGTCACTCTAGCATTAAACATCTTCTCATCTTTTCTTCCCAGCCCAAGGCAAGCTATGAGCTGAGCAAGAAAGAGCCCCACCAGACATCACCTCTGGACTCCTCTAGAGACATCAGCCTTATGTCTACCAGGCAAGAGGTGGAGGCAGAGAAGCAGACAGCTCTCAACAAAGGTACTTCCTGACCCACCTTCCCCTGGAAGTAAGGCTCAGGGTCAGAGAGGGGCCCAGAGAAGTGCTCAATCATACCCAAAGGTACTTACTACTTACCTTCCTGGGCCTCTCACCTCCATGGTAGGCGAGACTGAGGCTCTGAGGAGCAGCCTCCCGTCTCTCTCCATGAGGCCCACTGGCTCCTCTGTCTCCCTGCAGTTGGCATTGTGCCCCCACGGACAAAGTCACCTACTGATGAAGAGGCGACCCCATCCAGGGTGGTGAGGAGGAATGCTAATGGGCTCACCAACGGACTCTCTGTCCGGGTAAGTACACGCACAAGTTCTCTGACAGCTTGGGTGGGCCCAGGGCCCTCTGTGTGTCCACTCGTCTGCCACTACTGTTACTGTTTAAGAATACCAAGGCTAGAGGAGGAAAGAGGGCAGCAGCCCTGCCAGAAGTCTTCTTCAGGGAGAGGTGTCAAAGGACAAGGAATATGAGCACAACAAAGATAAAAGTGTTTTACAAAATTATTATGCTGTGCCAGGGACGAAATCCAAAAGTAGCAAACACCAGTGGTCGGAGTCCAGCGTGCTGGCTAAACAGTATATTAGCATCCTGGGGCTGCTGGGAAATGCACAACATACCACAAACCTGGTAGCTTGAAACAGCAGAAGGGTATCGTCTCACAGTTGTGGAGGCCGGATGTCTGCAGTCAAGCTGTGGGCAGGGCTGGCTCCTTCTGGAGCTGTGAGGGAGCACCCACCCCACACCTCTGTCCTGGTGTGTGGTCATTGCTGGCAGTCCTCGGCATTCTGTGGCCTGGAGACACATCGCTCCAGTTTCTACCTTCACCTTCACATCACCTATTCCATGTGTCTTCTTGTCTCCCGTAAGGACACCATTACTGGTTTTAGGGTCCACCCTGATTCAGAATGATCCCATCTTAAGATTCTTAACTTAATTATACCTGCAAAGACCCTGTTTCCAAATAAGATCACAATCACGGGTACTAGAGGTCAGGACTTGGACGTATCTTTTGGGGACCACTCTTCAATTTACTGTAGGCAAGCTTCCCAGAGAAGGAAAATGTTAAGGGATCAGGGCCTATGGAAGAGCTGGGTGGAGGATGTGGTGTCTGAGTGCCGTCTCCCACTGCAGCAGGAGCGCCCCAAGAGTGCTGTGTTCCCGAGCGAGGGCAAGGTCAAAATGAGCGTGGAGGAGCAGATCGACCGCATGCGTCGGCACCAGAGCGGCTCCATGAAGGAGAAGAGGAGGAGCCTGCAGCTTCCAGCCAGCCCGGCCCCCGACCCCAGCCCCCGCCCAGCCTACAAAGTAGTAAGTCCTCCCAGCCACGCACAGGGGTGGCCTGACATCTGTCAACACTGCTGGGGTGTGGCCAGCCTGGGCTGGAGTGGTTGGGGGTAGGCTGAGGTTTAGGGGGGGGCAGCAGGTGAGGACCTGACTGAGCATCTGGGAGAACTGAGGTGGCTCCTCCCCACAAGGCAGAAGAGATCCTGCAACGAGTGTTTCCTTTATTGTTTTTAAAGAAAAATAACTCACAAAAAGGAATAACTTCATTGTTTTCGTTGAAACAAATAATATGGCATTCAGTTAATAGAGGATAGGATAAAATTCACCACCTGGAAGTAGCCATTACTTATCAAGTGATGAGATCATCACTTTCCGGTACATCACGAGAGCGCTTTCTATGTGCTTGGTCAGCGTGGGGCTGAATGCACCGAAGATCATCGGAGTGCTCAGCATTGCACAGCATAGTACAGTTCACAAAACCCCTTTCGTGTTATCTTGTTTAGTCCTTTCAAGAACTCTGAGTTAGGAATTATCTGTATGGTGGTGATAGAAAAACAAAGCCACAAGAAATTAAGGGAGTCCTGAGCCACACAGCTGTCAAGTGCAGAGCTGGGAGGAGCCCAAGGCATCTGCCTAATTTTTCTTCCTACTAAATATATGAAACATGAAAAATTTATGACTTATAAGTCCTGCTCTCAAACAGTTTACATTCTAGTCAGTCGATTGGAACTTCTATAATATGAAATGATTTGAGATTAATGTAAGATACACTAAATCAACTGCCCAAAATCTATGTCACAAGAGGTGAACAAAGAGCACAGCAGGACAGGGAGTGACAGTATTGATCAGAGATATTGAAAAAGTTTTACCTCCAGCCCTTGCAGGTGGGCAGGCTTTGGACAAGCAGTAGGAAAGCATAGCTCTGCAGTGGCATGGCAGCCAGATTGGGCATGCTAGACGGGGACAATGAGGACACAGCATGGTTAGGACTCCATGGAGGCATCGGTAGCACTAGAGGCGCCCACGTCCCCTAGGTGCGTCGTCACCGCAGCATCCATGAAGTGGACATATCCAACCTGGAGGCAGCCCTGAGGGCAGAGGAGCCTGGGGGGCAGGCCTATGAGACGCCTAGGGAGGAAATTGCCCGACTTCGCAAGATGGAGCTGGAGCCCCAACACTATGATGTGGACATCAATAAGGAGGTGAGCGGAGTCCAGGGGGCCAATGGGGGTAGAAGCCCTAGGAGGAATGGAGGTGATGACCTTGGTCCCTCCACAGCTCTCCACCCCAGACAAAGTCCTTATCCCTGAGCGGTACATTGATCTGGAGCCTGATACTCCCCTGAGCCCCGAGGAGTTGAAGGAGAAGCAGAAGAAGGTGGAGAGGATCAAGACACTCATTGCCAAGTCCAGGTAACAGGTCTAGCTGAACCTCCATTTCTTCTGCCCACCTGGCACCTAGGACACCTGGGGCAGTAGTGCCACTGACTCGAGCACTCCAAACCATGTTGTTGGGGACCCTGAGCCTCTCCAGAGTGGAGCAAATGGAGGCAGTGGCTCAGGGCAGCAAACTGGGTCCAGCCCTGTGGCCGGAGCCATGAGGTTGCCATTGGGTGATCAAAGGACTGCTGAGCTCATGCACGTGCTCTCATCAGGGCAAACTGATGGCTTGCCCTCTGGTGCCTTTTTTTCCCCTTCAAGGCAGCCCTAAATGTTCACTTGAACCTTCTAATTCTTTTTAAAACATTGTGGGTAGGGGTCCCAACATGTGCTTTGCCAGGTCCCACTCACCCCTGTGGACAGCCTTGTTGAGGACCTGAGTCTGCACATGCCCTTGGCCCCCCCGCCAACCTCAGTCCACAGGTTTCCCCCACAAGCCAATTGGACCATCCTGTCCCCCCACCATGTCTGTGTGTCTGTGCCTCTTTAGTATGCAGAACGTGGTACCTGTCGGCGAGGGGGACCTTGTGGACGTGCCCCAGGACTCAGAGAGCCAGCTGCAGGAGCAGGAGAAGCGGATTGAAATCTCCTGTGCCCTGGCGACCGAGGCCTCCCGCAGGGGCCGCATGCTGTCTGGTGAGAGGGGCTGGGCCTCGCTCCGCCAGGGAGAACGGCTGACCACGTGTATGGGAGGAGGCACGGCGCAACGAGGGGTCAGGGATAGAGAGGAATAGGGAAAGGGAAAGGTCCCTCAAGGGCAAGATGAGCATATATTGACAGTAGGGACTGTGCCAGGCTCAGGGTACATAGGGGCCAGTTGCTGATGTGCAGGAGCTCAGAGCCTTGACAACCCTCCTTGCCCCTGTAGAGAAGAATGGCCAAGGCCATGCAGGGAGGGCCATGTAAGAAGCCATTCTACATGGACAGTTTGAGAAGTGCACAGCAAGAGGTGATAGTTGGCTTGATTGGGAAAGATAAAAGTTTTTACCAGCTGGAGGGTGAGGGCCAGGTGTCCCGGGCTCTATCTTCTTACTTCCTGTTCTTGCTGCATTCAGAGAAGAAGAATAAGAGAAGATGGTTCAGGTAACCAAGGAGCTGAGAGTGGTACAATCACCACTCTGGCTTCTGACCCCTACCCACTTTTCTGCTAAGAAAAGGTGTGTCTGATGAACTCACTTTACAGTGCAAAAGTGCAAAGGGCAGCAGGTCCCAAGTGGATACCAGGAGGTTAAAGTCAACAGGATTATAACTTCTACTCAGCCTGAAACATCGCCCAGAATAGATGAGGGTATAATTGGCAAGAACAAAATGAATGAAGATGGAAAGAATTATAGAGATTCTCTATAAATGGGAGCGTGCAAGGTAGAGAAAAAGCAGTGGTTAAGTCAGGAAGATGGGGAGACAAAATATTTCCTCCCTCCCCCAGACAAGGTGGTAAAGATAGAGAGGGAGAAGGGGAGTAAAGGCTGTGGAGACCAGTGAAGAGAGATGTCCTGGGAAGATGCCAGGTTTGATGACTTTGATCAAGGAAGCAGAGACAGGGGTGCTGGCCAATGACAGCAGCCTGGGTGAGAGGCAGCACACAGGTAAGGATTGTAGCCACAAGCTCAGTGGAGGGGATGGCGTTTCTTGTTGGTGATTAAGAGGGTTTGAGTTCTGGCTCTCTGAGCTCCAGTTCCTCATCTGTAAAATTCAAATCAAAATACCTGTGTGTTGGTGTGAGGAACCGACACACTGTGTGCTGAGCACCCAGGCACTTAGTAAGTGCTCGATACTGCCAGCCAGCCGTTTTAGTGGTGGTGTTGGCCGTGATGGTTGTACTAGTTGAAAACAATAGCTGAAGTAGAAATAGGAACCATTTGTATATTTTTCTAGCTATTTTAGATATGGGTGTTTTCAGAAACCAGAGGGTTTTAGGCTACAAGAAGGGGATTTAAGTAAGCCTTAAGGAAGAGGCTACTGGCACTAAAGAGTATAATTGACATTAGATGGGTGGCTAGGGAAAGCCCCTGGAGATACTTCAGAGAGGCTGTTAGGGGGCGGCTGGAGTGGCTGGCAAGAGAAGGATGGGCTTCAGCGAGTCCCATCCAGTAGCCAAAAGGCAGCAGAACCAGTGTGGTTGTAAGGAAGCCTCTGTCAAACCTCCCTGTAGTTTAGCTCTAAAATGAACTTGAACTCTCCAAAGATCAAATTCCACATGCTCTGGGCAAAAGGAAACTTCCTGTTTCAAGGGTTAGAGCCTACAACACTGTTTTAAATACTTTCCTCTGCGCCTGCCCCAGCCCTGGCTCGCTCTGCTGCAGTTCCAGCCAAAGGCTCCACATAACTAGCGCCCTCCCTGGCACATCATTGTCCTCTCCATGCTCTCCGGCCTACCTTTCAGGGTCTGTGCACTGAAAGCAAATGGTCACCTGGCTTTTGCCAAAACCCCAACTATTTAAAAAATGACTGTGGCAGGGCCAGAACTCAAACTTAGCCCACTGTCCCCACCACCCATAGTCTATGGCCCAGATTCCCAAGCTGCAGATCTTCTGGACACAGTGAGGACTGTTCCTGGGCACACAACATGTGGCCGTATGTCCACTCTGGGGAACTGTGTGCGTGGGGGGGGGGTGCTGGGCAGAGGTGGTGAGGACCGTACAGCAGACACAGGTTGTAGAGTCAGTGCCTGAATGTGGGTGTGTGGCATGGGTGGTGTGTTCATTGGTGGCTGTTGCTGCATTTGGTTGTAACATAGTGTGTGTAGACTCAAGTACGTAGTGTCTGGGAAAATGTGGCAGTTTCCAATTTGTATACATGGCATGAGATCATGTGCAGTGTCTGTATCGGTCATGTTTATAGATATACATGTATTTATGTGTATTCAAGTATGTGGTGTGAGAGAGGGAATATTTGAGTACAGATGTAAGAGAATGTGTGTTTGTATGTGTGTGCAAAGTGCCAACGGGTTGTGTGGAGACCCATTACTTTATGAGTACAGGTGGCGCTGGCAAGCTGCTGGAGTGTGTAGTACATGTGCATATGGGGGTGCAGTACAAGGGTGGAGGTAGCACTTACGAGTGCACATGTTCATGTGTGATTGGTTTTGTTTGCGGCATGGGGATTATAAACACATGTATATGTTGTGCACAGTAGGTCTTTATTGCAATATTTGTGAACATCTCAATGTGTGTGCAGTGTGGGGGAGAGCACAGTCTCATGAATGTGAGTACATGTGACTGTGTGTGGAGATGCGCTGTAGTACTTGTGAACGCAATGATAACATCGCGTCTGTCCAGTGCGTACCTGCTGAGTATGTGAATTTTAATTATTTCAATGGATGCATTTCTAACGTATAGTTAGTATTTCTATGCCTTCTTAAAAAGGTTATATTTAACATAATTAATCTTTCTTGCTCTTGCTCCTTTGGTATCATTATAAATATCCCTATTTTGCTGACCTCTGTCAAAGGGATGCCTTTAGATCAGTGGTTCTTAATCTTTTTTGAGGTACCGAACCCACCAGTTTCATATGCGCATTCACCGAACCCTTCTTTAGTGATAAATAAAATATGATTTTTTTTTCCAAATTCAAGACATAGGTATATGTTTTTTTATTGGTGCACAAAATGAGCCGTGCATGAACATCACCTTGCTCAAAGAACAAAACCAACAAAGTGCATGAACTCACAACAAATTACGGTATTACTTTATTCTGGCCTCCGCGGCAGAGGCTTCTCCGAACCCCTAAGACGGACTCATCGAACCCCTAGGGTTCTATAGAACCCAGGTTAAGAACCACTGCTTTAGAGGCTATAATGGGTTCATGTCTATTTGTTGCTATGTTAAAGGGGCCCAAACTGTTACATTTTTAAAGTTATTATGTCTACTCTTTACAACAGATTTTCTCTCTTCAGTTGTGCCTTCTTATGAATGTCAGTGGGCCTCTCAATTCCTTCTCTCTTTTAATTCTTGTTTTCACTCTCCCCTGGGCTAGAAACCTAGTCAACACCTATTAGAACTATGTATGAATAAGGGTAACTGGACTCCAAGCAGCACTTATGAGTAAATTGTAAGAGCTTTACTGCTTATACATTGTAACTTCTCCTTGGCTTCCTCCAGGAAGTCCTTGCTTAGCTTTTTGGTTTTTGACTGTTCTAGAAGCTGAGATTGCCAGATAACTAACCACCGTGATACAGACATGCCCAGGAATGTGTGTTTCAAAAGCATTTGTGAATGTATTTGAAGTTCTATATGCTGGACCATGTGGGAGTGCACACGTGCGCACGCGCGCACACACGTATCTGACTTGTGGCAATAAGTAAAGAACGCAGTGTTGCTGGATGCCAGGCACAGTCTGCATTGTGTGTGGGCAGATGGCTCCTTGCTCGTGAGAGAGCTCCGTGTCTTTCTTTGGTACATATGTGGATGTGTGCATATATGTCATGGCCGGGGCCCTGGCCCCTTCTCTTACACAGAAGGCAGGGAAGGTGATGAGGTCCAGGGCAGGGTGGGGGCAAGGGAGCAGAAAGTTTAATGGCAGGATCTCCCTTTTGGAGTAAACATGTGTGACCCTGGCTGAGGTCTGGTTCTCTGAGCCCACGTGAGGACATTTTCTCTGCCCCACGCCTGCCTCACAGCTGGGCCCAGACTGCATAGAGCTGGTCCCTAACAATACGACACTGTCTCATTGTTTTCAACATGGAATAATAATGATAATAGAGTAAAATCTCATTAATTCAGAGTCACCACTTGAAGGCTTGTACTGATTTGTTGAGGGGCGGATGGAAGTTTGCCTTCACTGGATTGGAGCTGCGGACCTAGAGTGACAGCGGGCCAACATTCTGAGCCCCTCGAACCCGTCTAACAGAACAGAACTTGCTTCCAGCCTCTCAGAAGCCTCTGTTTAATGGAGTTGATTAATGTGATCACTTCAATCCATTCATAAAGGGGAGCCTGATAATATGGATTAGTGTGATTTTACTGCACTATTAATCATTATCTTAGTGATATCACTGTAGATAAGTGCCATCCCCCATTCTATCTGCCCAATAGTGGAGAGATATGCAAACCTCCCTATTGTCCAGATGGAGGGGAGCCTTAGGCCCAAGAGAGGCCAGGCCTCGCCCACAGCCACAGTCACGCTGGTTCTCAGCAGAGCCTGGATCGGCCAGGTTTCCATGAAGTTCTGTGCTGTCCTCCATGGCACCCGGAACAGGACGGCTCTGCCTCAGCTTGAGCAGGTGCCGGGTCAGCTTTGCTCTGCTTGCCTCCTGCCCTGCTCCCCGCCCACCTGGAGCAGGGTCTGGCCTGCTCACTCCCCCCACGCCGCCTACCCCGATTCACTTCCCTGTTCATTTCTGTTTCCAGTGCAATGTGCCACCCCAAGCCCTCCCACCTCCCCTGCTTCCCCGACTTCACCAGCCAACCCCCTGTCGTCTGAATCCCCACGGGGCACCGACAGCAGCCATACCATGCAGGTCTGAGCTCTGATGTAAGCACTTTTCTACTGTATTTCATCCACCCCAGGGAGTGGGACCCCTGCCCTCACCCCCATTGAGCCATCTGCACACCTCATTCCAGCATTGCTTCTCCCCTCAGCCCCAGTGTCCATGCTGCTCTTGCCCCCCCCCCCCGCCCGTCCCTCTGCTTGTGCCCAGTGTCCCCGTGTAGTGCTGGACTAGGGCCGCTGGCACGGCTGCTTCTTGGACCTTGTAATGCCTACAGGCTTTGCTGCTCCGGAAGCAGACAAGAAACAGAGCTGAGGCCTCCCTTGTTCATTGCTGGGAGGGGACTTCCCTGACACCTCTCCCGAGTGGCTCCTGTCGGCCAACAAGCCATCCCCGTCTGTAGGGATAAACAGCAGCCCTGCCTCAGAAGCTGTTTCTCCCAGATCACTCCCAGAGCTTAGTGTAACTTAAAATAACATCAGAATCAATAGCCAAAGGCAGGTGGAGAAGCACATTGACTTCTCCTCCCTCAGGGGTGGGGAAGGGGGCGGATTTCCACAGGGTTTTTACAAAGAGAGGCAAGCTGTCTGCGGTCTGCTCTGTGTGGCACCCTCTCACCCGGTTTCTCTTTTCTTCAGCACAAGCCCTGGCTGAGGCCAACGCTGTGAAGCTCCACAGAGCCACCTTCTGAAGCCCTCTGCCTGCCGGGCCCCACTCACCCTGGCCCTAGCCTGGGGCTCCCATGGAAAACTGCAGGGGCCAGGCTGGGGGCAGGGGTGCTGCCGGGAGAAGCGAGAGGAGCACGGGTACTTCAGTGTCCACACGCCCACCAACCAGGCCCTGAAGCCCTCACCACTCATATAGAGGTCCTCAGCCAGGGCCTGAAATGGTGGAGTGGGGAGCATTGTGTCTGATGCCCAAGTCACAGGGAACCTAGACTTGACTCTGGTTCTCTGGGGTTGTGATGGCCCTACTGGAACATTCCCGGACGGAGAAGACGCACTGGTGGGGAAGATGCTCTGGGCTACCTTAGGTTAGGACTAGAAATGAAGAAAAGATGGACACTGCTTCTTTTGGCTCTTCTTGACATGAAGGACAGCAGCTGCTAACATCTTCTTTCCCCATCAAGCCCACCCTACTGTCCCAGCTATACCCGGGGCTTTGACACTTCTCTGCTATGGGTGCTCCTTTGTGGTCTAGTGGAGACTAGCCACGCTGCTTGAGCCAAAGACCAGGTGACGAGAGGTGGGGAGAGGCTCCTAGGCTCCCAGAGGCGAGGGTGCGGGCTGTGATAGAGCAGCAGGTCTGTGCAGTGTGTGCGGGAGGTTGAGAAGTGGGCGGGGGAGGCCCTAGGAAAGGAGGGAAAGAAGCCGCAGGACTCACTTGAAAGTAGAAGGACAGAGACATGGAAAGGGAGATGGGAATGGTTTCCTGAGGTGAGCTTAGCTTGTGCCAAGTACAGTTCCAGACCATTAGCTCAGCGCTTCCCACCTCGTCCCCAGGCTCAACGGGCCTGCCAACCCAATGACCCCGAGGACTCACCAGCAAGCTCATGGTGGCCTTCAGCTGAAGTGCTTGGCATGGGCATATGGTAGGGAGTGAGGGGGTGGGTAGGACAGTCTGGGACACAGATGGCCCTTTGTAGGTCTGGATCTGGTGTCTGCCTTCCCTACTGGGCTCAGGGACAGAAAGGAGGACCTGTCTTATGCAGGATGTGGTGAGCCTTGGAGCCTTTCCTAACCATTTTCTTGTCCCCTTACCCTTTGGAATGTGTGGTGGGGAAGCTTAGAGTGTGCCCAGGAAGAGGAAATGCAACCTTAATCTGGGAAGCCAGATTCTAGGACCCTACCCCAATTTCAGGCATCTCAGATGAGGACCACTTGGCTGTACAAAAGATTCCCTTCTAGGCTGGCTCTTTCAGGATCCACCTACCCAAGGAGGCTAGTGAGGGAGAGACAGAAGCAAGCTTATTCTTGCTCTACCCACCTTGAGATGAATGTAGCCAGAGAGGAGGAAGGGGGTAGATGCAGCTGAGAAGCCTTGGCCCCTAGGCCTTCTCTTTGTCGGAGCTGCTGCCCTGAGACTCCAGCGTGACCTCCATTGACCCCAAGAACAACTACTTTATCTTCCACCAATCCTCCAACTCCTTCATGGTTGGGACAGTTACTGGTTCATAAGCAAGTAAAGATGACAGTTCATTCAACAAATATTTATTGAGTATCTTTTATGTACTAGGCACTGTTCTAGGTGCTTAGGGTAGTCTTCTGCTTCTGAGGGATTGCAGACTGGGGGAATTCTCCTTGTCTTCATTTCTGTCCAGTTTTTGGCTCCATTTCCCATCTTTAGCTTGAGCACCCCACACTGTCCTGTCCTGTCTCATCTCTTCCACAGACTGGCAGGTGGGGTTGGCACATAGGTAACCCTCTTCCTCTTTCCCTACACCTTTCTCCAGTCACAAGACACAGATTTTTTTTCAGGGCCTTCCATCCCTTCCCCTTCCTTTGTCTGTCTATCCATTTTTTAAAGTGATATTTTAAGAAATACATGTAAAATATCTTGGGTTAATATCTGCACATCTTGTCACATCTTTCTTACCTCTTATTTCATAAAGCTGGCCCTTTATGTTGCTTTACATGCCTTAATATATGTTTTATGAAGATTATACATATTATAGATATATATGTAATATATATTTGTTTTTGGATGTCTGATCCTTTCCTAGAGCTCCTGCCCAGACCCATGGTTTTTTTGTTTGTTTTTATTTTCCATACCATTCCTAGCATATTGCAGCTATAACCCATGCCTTTTGATCCAAAGAAGGGAAGAGAAAGACTTATTTTAAGACATCTCTATTTAATGCTTTTATTATAGAAGCAAATCTGTTTTCAAATGTGCAATGTCTGAATGGAATTGGTGAGCAATGTGAGGCCACGGTGGCTGCCTCTAGGTCCGACCCTTCACCCTTCGCTCTTCCCTGCAGCTCCCTTCCTCCCATTCCCCAGTCTGCAGAGGGCTGGTCCCAGACTCACCTGGAGAGCATCTTACCGGGGCATGACATTCTCTTAGAAGTCCTGCTCTAAGGATTTGATTACACCATCGATTCCTGATGACCCTCGAGGGTTATCGGATATGAATCCTATGGAAGAAAATGTTTACAGTGTGTGCACAAAAGTACACCCATGCAGGCAGCTCCCCTTGGATGTACCTCTGGACCACGTTTTATGGCAGCTTGTACCAGGCTGTTCCTTGATGGACCCAGGATATGGTGCAAAGGCCAAAGGGAATGGATTGGGATGCCTGGTCCTTCAGCGCAGAGGTGTTCAAGTTCCTTGGACTTCTCACACTCTTTTTTTACTTGACCTCTCTCTGGGCTGGGTCACTTCTGTGGCATATGTTTCCCTCTGTGACCTTTCCTCTGGGGACTGTTCTTAAGGGCCTGGTACCTTGGTCTGGCATCCAGACTGCAAAGTCAGCTTCTAGGCTGAAGAGGGTTCCATGGACAATGTAGCATCTCGGCCCTGCCCACAAACCCTAGGGCTTTTTTCCAGCTGCTGCCCCTGGGGCACCAAATCAAGCCAGCTAAGCCTTCCAAACTGCTTACCAACTGTCAAAGTGTGCAAGGGGCTCTTGCTTTGTATGGATTTGGACAGGATGGAGGCCTTTTGTCCAGAGGTGGAATCCAGGGGGTTGAATCCTAGCTCCCGGCTAGCACTGCAAACCTGACCTCCCAACTTTGACACTTATTGGCCCCTGTCCCCAGCCTAGAGCATCTTGCTGTGAATGAATGGGGCCCGGGTGGAGGCCCAGAGCTGAGGAACCCACCTGGTTACTAATCTAGAGCCTTCCCAATTAGCACATAACCTCCCTGATCAATAACCAGAGGCTGCAATCAAATATTGCTACTGTCACTTTAACGGTTTTCTGAGGTTGCAAGCTGTGCTCATTTGCTCTGCCTTGGTGAAAGGCATGCTCTTAGGGCAGGGCTGACTATAACAAGAGGAAACCAATTCCTTTCCCCTTTAGGTACCCCCACCTGGAAGCTCTTAAAACTAAGGGAAAATATGAAATATACATATATATATATACATATATCTATTTATGCACATATTGGGGCCAATCTGATTTGCTAGTATTAGACAATAAACCATACAAGGAAATGTATGATCTCAGTGTCTTGATTTAGTTTAAAAGTGACCTTAGAAGAGTTAAGGTTAGCTAAACAGAGGGCATCTCTGTCAGGGGACGGAAAAGCTATAACAGCAGCCTCTTAGCAACTTTCTAGCCGACAAGCCCACTCTCCTGGGGAGAGGGGCATCCTGACTAATAGGCTAGTGTTTGGGTCCCCTCTCAACGGAGTCCTTTTTAGATATACGTACTGAAAAACCCTAACCCTCATGAGCTCTGCATTTGTATATTGCAACTTTGTATAAACCCAATACAGGAAATAAAATGGTTTGTACAAATGGTGTGTCTCTTGCACTCTGTGCCCATGTCTGTGACTGGCCTCAGGGTTCATGGCAGTTTATGAGGGGTTCTAGGACCAGGCCTTCTCTAAGAGCAGAGGCAGCTTCAGAGCCTAGGTACTCCCCTGCCCCCCAACCCTCTGCTTCAGGCTGTACATCTCCACCTCCCTCTCAGGCATCAGTCCCAGAGTTCTCGAGAGTGCTACCTCCCTATGAACCGGAGATGATAATGTATAGCCAACATCATGGTCATCTTTTTGGCTCAGGTGACCCCAGATCAAAGTTTGTTCTAAGGTCCTGTATTCTGGGAGCATCAGATGCTTCAGGCCTTGGAACCTCCCCCTTGGTTTGGTCTTCAAGACTGAGGGTAGGACTGTAGGAGATAAACAATGCTCAACCTTTCTCGATTACTATACAATGCCCTGTATTTCTGCTTTAGTGTACAAGAGGGCGTATGATTGAGAGGGTTGTCAGAAAGGCCACCCAAATTCTTTTCATCCAGCCTCAATGCCTTTGGTTTATTTCTTTTGGCAAGACTCGGTGGTTATCAGTTATTGACAGTGTGAAAGACTGACCAAAGCTTCTCAATTTGAACTGTTTCTGTGAACAATAAGGGCCAAGAAGCCCTATAAATTCTATGAGGTAGGGAGCAGAGAGAGACCATGAACCCACAGTAGTGGCAGGCTTCGGATGGGTTTATGCAGGATGTCTGGGGAGAGATGGAGGTGTGAATGGTTCAAGAAAGAAGAAAAGTGAGAAGGAATGGGAAGGCAAGTTTTCTCTAATTCCTGATTTGCGTTGGTCTGGTTCTAATGGCTGATTTTGATCCTGAACTTAACCCTAAAGGGCTTCTAGAGTAGATATAAATAAAGTGACTCTTTGGATTTTGTAACATCCTGGGGAGACTAAATCCTGATGTCCTTTGTGAATCAGGGAGAGTTGGGACCAGATGCAGGCTCAAGACAGGCCTTTTGAGCTGGGGAGGTGTACTGGAGAACTTGTCAATTCCCGAGTCTGCATCTGTATCTACAGCCCCGTGTAGGCCAGAGGCCACAGCTTGGAGAGGAGGTGGCATGTGAGAGCACAGAGAACCACTGGACGTTACTATACCCACAAATAAGGCAGGCTCTTCTCCACGGATGATGCCCACTGGTCCCTGTCTAATTCACCTTGGGGCATAGTGCAGCCCTCAGATGAACAGGCTGCAGCTGTAAAAGGGGGCAGCACTCAGGAAATGCAAATAAAACAGCAACTAGCAGAACACCCTTTTAGGAGTGTTGTTCTGTAACCGTGGTGATTAATTTATTCTTAAAGAGGGGTATGTTGCCTGACCAGTGGCAGCTCAGTAGATAAAGTGTCGACCTGGAACACTGAGGTTGCCAGTTCGAAACCTGGGGCTTGTCTAGTCAAGGCACATATGGGAGTTGATGCTTCCTGCTCCTCCCCCTCCTCTCTAAAATGAATAAATAAAATCTCAAAAAATAAAAATGGTTAAAAAAAAAATAGGGGCATGTCAATGTCAGGAAGGCAGCCAGGCATCAGACCCTGCCGTTGCCAGGAAACTGGGGCTGGGTCTGCCCTGCACCCCTCATCTCTGAGCAGTGAAGGACATGCCTTCACGTGGCTGAGACTGATCTGGAGAGAGAAGGTGATGTCCTGCTTGACTCCTGGCTCAGATCCTTGCTTGCTCAATGAAAGTTTGCACAAGTCCTAAAAATCTGAGTCTGTTTCCTCATCTGTAATATGGAAATATTAATACCACATTATAGAGCTCTCAAGAAATTAAAATAATAAAAGAAAATCACTTGGGAAATTTGAATTCACTTACAAATGTGAGTAGGTGGTAGTAATGCTGTGTGAACCCAGGGCCGTCTTCAGGGCATGATGAGAGAAGAGGAAGAATGTCTGCCAAGGACTCCCTCTTTACTAAAAGATGTCACCAGGGCTCCTGCTGTTCAGCCCTCTGGGGTGGCCTTTCCCTGTCCACTTCTACTCTGCCAGCCCAGACAAAGGACATTCCCCCAGGTTTTCCCCACAGTGGCCAGGTCAGAGGCTGCCACAGGCTGAGGACCAGCCCCAGCCTTCCGGAGCTACAACCTTCACGCGGGGAGTACCCACATGAAGAGGCTCTTCTCCAGAAGGATGAGCAGTTGACCCTTCGGGTCTAGCTTCAGTCCTCAGTGTTGCCATCTGAGAATCAGGCCAGTAGGGCCCAGTTTCCAGAGCGTTTCGTTCTGAGCTCACAGGTGGGCTTCACGGCCAGCTGGGCTGGGGCAGAGGTATTCCAAGTTACTATTTTGCACACTTGTGGGAGCTGTTTAGGACCACAAGTTAATAAAATGAGAGCAGAAGTCTTTCATGTAACAGCCTTTAATAGTATACAAATAATAGTAACATGAATACCAATAGTAATTATTATAACTATATGAGAAGACTAATAACAAGGGCTCATGAAGTGTTTACTATGTGCCAGGTACCTGGCTGTCTGCCCATTCCATGAATTAACCCACTAATCCTAATTATAGCTCTATGTGAAAGGTACTATTATTGCCTGACCAGGCGGTGGCGCAGTGGATAGAGCGTTGGACTGGGATGCGGAAGACCCAGGTTCGAGACCCCGAGCTCGCCAGCTTGAGTGTGGGAGCCCATCTGGCTTGAGCAAAAGCTTGCCAGCTTGGACCCAAGGTCCCTGGCTCTAGCAAGGGATTGCTCCGTCTGCTGAAGGCCCGCAGTCAAGGCACATGTGAGAAAACAATCAATGAACAACTAAGGTGTCGTAATGGCAATGAAAAACTAATGATTGATGCTTCTCACCTCTCTCCATTTCTGTCTGTCTGTCTCTATCTATCCCTTTGTCTGACTCTCTCTCTGTCCCTGTGTAAAAAAAAAAAAAAGGTACTATTATTATCCAAGAAACCGTGGCAAGAAAGGATAAGCAAAATGTCTAAGGTCTCATAGACCTAGGATAAAGCCCAGGGTGCTCTGACTTTAGAGCCTAAACTCTTAACTTAGTGGTTTCAATGGGAAACTTTGGAAATTTGTGGGGGTGCTCAAACTGTCTCAGGGCTAAGGGGGAAATACTGTTACTGGTACTCAGTAACTGCACGGCACAGGACAGATTTCCACAATAATTATTGGTCCTATATCCTGCACAACTTTATAATGTGCAAGTGGGCTATCCCCACTACCAGTATAAGTCATGCAATTCATAACAATACTAAAAAGTCTTTATAAGCTTCTAAGTTTTATTTTTTTAATAAGTTTCATGACTAACTCAGTAAGTTAGGATATGATTATTACGGAGAAGAAACTTAAATAGAATAAAGAGAAGTTATTTCATATTATTGCCATCCTTTGTATTTTTAAAGTCTTTGCAGCCCAGGGTCGAACACCTATGCAGTAAGGATTGCATATGGAAATATTTGGGGGAGTTGCCTGTAGTTATTTTTATCTTTCTCTGACACTGTCCCGGGGTCCCCCATGCATTTGCTTTAAACCACTTATATCACCATTTCTCTTTCCAATCCACCCTTATTTCCCATTGCCTACTGGGAATATATCAGCTCCGATGCCTTTTAGGATCTTACAAACTGAATTTTACCTCAACACATGATGGCGTTTCAAGACAGGGATCATGTGCTGTGCTCCGCCACCCTTCCGCGCCGTAACAGAGCGGCTTCAGCAACACACGCGCGCAGAACCAGCTTCTCTGCCTTCACATCGTGCCTCCTCATCTTCCTCACGGTGCCGTCTCTGATTTGCCTTGATTTATTATCCCTCCTTCAAGTTAGGTTATTTTCCTCTCTCTCTTTTTCTCTGCAAGTACATCTGGTCTATTATGACTTATTTAACATTAATTCTTACTCTAGTATTTACTCCCTAATACTTTTCTTTTAAAATTACATAATGGGAGATGTTTACCTGAAATCTATGTACCCTTGTTGATCAATGCCATTCTGTTAAACCTAATTTTCTAAATAAATTTAAAAAATTACAATGGCTCTGGTCTTCTATTTCTCTTAATTCAAATGTATTTATTTTAAGTAGGTACAAGTAATCTGCCTATTTTATTTATGTCTTCTGGTAAGTCTTGCCTAAGCATTTATATATTGAGAGACATTGTGTTTTATTATAAATTATTTTTTCTTCTTTATGATAATTAGCTTTATTTGCATTTTTAAAAATGATGAATGTTGATTGGTCATCACGTTTGTGAACTTAACAATTTCAGAATAGAGGCGACATTATAAAGGAGATACTGGCTCTGATGGGGTTGAGAACCACTGCTCTGCCGTGGCGAAAGGATGCTAGGAACTATCCACCCCTTTGTTCAGGCCCATAGAGGGAGGAGAGGGTGCATCCATGTCTACACAACTGGTGAGTGGACTAGAACGAGGCTTCCTCAACAGTCCAGCCCTATCTCAAGTCCTAATTCATCTCTTATATTCCATAATTCAACATCACAGTGCCAACCTGGAGAAAGTTAGTCGAAACCCATGTCTAACTCCCCCAGGGTGCTTTGCCCTGGGTTTCACCCTGGCACTCTCAGGAGACTAGCCGTAACAGTTTTTACTCAGTTGCCTGTCACCCCTAGGGTATATAGCATGGGTACTAATGCAAAACAAGCAAACTACTTAAAAGATGAATTTTGTACTTTTCTGAAGAGAAACACAGATTCTAACTCTTCCCATGTGCTCCACCAAACCCAGTAAGGAGTCTGGATACTCTTAGATCTTAGTTCTTTTATATGCAGCCCAAGTTTTGCAGATGAGCAGGAAGCAACTGAACTCAACCTGAGGGCATGGGGAAGGGGTGCAATAGAAGAGTCAGGTGGGATAGAAGATGCTCCAGGTGCCCAGCGCTTGGAGGGGCAGTGCTCTCTGGGAAGGTGGAGAAGGAAGCGTGTGACTTTCAGCAGCCATTTGTGTGTGTGTGTGTGTGTGTGTGTGTGTGTGTGTGTGTGTGGTGTTAATGATTTACCAGAGGCTCCTTTCACAACTTACCAAGGGTCAGCTTCCCTGAGCATGCACAAGCTCGGTTCTCTGTACTCACCCCAGCCAGCTTCAACCCCGGAAGGCCCCCAAGGCAGCCTGCGGCATGATCTCCGTCTCTGAATGGCAGAGTGAGTGTAAGGGGCCCTGCTGCAGAGGGGATGGGCTGAAATGGGGTGTCTAGGCTAGGTCAGGGCCAAGATGATGCCCCTCCCAACTGGGATGTCTTTGTGGGAAACCTGTGAGGTGACCTCTGGAGCCAGCAGCCCAGAGCTGCCAGGTTGGCATCCTCCAAGCAGCAGGGCTGGGCGTGGCTCCTCTGACTTCCAGGGGTTGGGGGATTGCCAAAGGCCCCCAGGGGGACTGGCAAGTTCACCATTCAAGCTGGTACCTTTTCCACTCAGGGTTCTTAGACCAGGGATGCAGCAAAGGTGGACCCAGGAGGCCGTTGCCCATTCAGACATTTCCCCCACAAACTCTCAGGGTCTTCTGTGTCCTTTCTAAAGAAAACAAATGCACTCCTAGACAATCATCCTCTTCCTTTGAGAGGGGGCAGGGAAGTGGCCTACAGGTCTGAGAACTGGCACTTTGAGTTTCACTTGGGTGAGTTACTTAAAGCCCCTGAGCTTCAGGGTCTTATCTGCGAACTAAAGATAATACTCATTCACTCAATAAATTTGTCTCCTTTTGTGCCAAGCACTGTGTTGAGCATCGAGTACACAACAGTGGATGAACAGACATATCCCATGCTTACAGTCTAGATGGGGGAACAGGAGATTAACAGATAAAGAAGTCGGTAGGTAGTATGTCAGGTGGTGATACATCCTCTGGACAAAAATAAAACAGGTGAGGGGGCTCAGTAGTATAGCGAGGGGGTCTATCATACCCCGGGCACCACTCGCAGAAGGGCGCCAAATGGTCTCCAAGACAAACAAGAAAAGTGTACTACGCCCTCAGGGGGGTGCCAATAAAGTGTCGTTCCCGGGGTGCCAGACTCCAGTTATGTTTGCTATGCCACTGAGGGGCTCGGGAGTGTGAGACAGGAAGTGCTGCTATTTTGTATAGAGTGGTTAGCAAAGGCTCACTGGAGAGGGGCCTCTTGTATAAGGTGACCAGATTTTAAAATTGGTAAAGCGGGACACCATTGACGGGGGGGGGGGTGTTCTTGATTAAAAATTTGGTCTATATGGAGCAAAAAAAAATTCATAAAATGCAAAAATAGTATTGTAATATATATTTTTAAATTTCAACATAAGTACAATTTACAAATATAATTCATTTAAAAAATTATGTATAGTATTATTTTATTCTTTGGCATATTTCTCATTTGAGTGAATTTTTTTAAATAGATTGCTGTCGTTTAAAATGTCATGAAATTTTTCACAAGAATTTGTTAAATTATATTTTACACATAAAATGGCTTCCAAAGTTTCAACACTTAATTGTGATTTTTCTGATGTCCACATTTAATTTACTGTAGAAAAAACATGTTCAGCCGCATTAGTTCCTGATAAAGACAGCACGTATTCCACAATTTTTAGTGCATTATTGTATGGAACATGGTTTGTTTCAAAATGATGAACTATTTCTAACCATTTGTTCTCTATTGTGATTTTTGCTGATGCGCAAGATTTCACCTTTTCCTTATCAATCTATTTTTTTAATAATGATACCTCAGTAAAAAGATCATTTTCAGAAATATTACTATATGGGAAGTTTTGAGTGAGTCAGAGGGATCGGGTTACACGGTCCCGGAACCGATGCTGGAGCTGCACGAGCGGCCGGGAGCAGCCGCACACTGGCGTCCAGGACGCGGGCCTATGGGTAGTTAGGGGGCTTGACAGCTGCTGCCCCAGCAGGTACGTCCTGCCCGAAGTTCTTTGTTTTGGGGCCCCGCACGGGCAGCCAGCTCTTGCAGCAGTGCGGGCGCTTCCAGGTCGAGGCGGGGTCTCCCGGCCGGAAACCCGTATATTCCCTTCCCGTTCTCCCGCTGTTCCCTAGCTTTTTGTGCATTCTTTCCAAAAATCAGGATTTTTTAAAAAAAAGCCGCAGGACGCAGGACAAATTGTTAAAAATCAGGACTGTCCTGCCAAAAGTGGGACGTCTGGTCACCTTACTTTTGTACCAAGACCCACAGGAAGTGAGGGAGAAGAGCCATGCAGCTATCTAGAGGGGGAAATGTTCTAGGAAGAGGGGCAGCCAGTGAGAGGCCCTGAGGCACCGGCATACTCGGTGTATCTGAAGAACAAGGAGGCTAGTGTTGCCAGAGCAAAGTGAGTCAAGGCGAGAAGAGGAGGAGTTTAGCTGGGGAGGCCACTGAGAGGCCAAACTGTGTAAAAACTTTCATTTTTATCTCCATAAAGTGGGAAACCATCGTAGGGTTTTTTTTGCAAAGGAGTGATATGATCTCTTTGTATTTTTGAAAGATCACTCTGGGTGTTGGGTTGAGAACAGCAACATGGAGACCAGTGCTGCCGTGGGAGATGGTGGAGGAGACCAAGGCGGTAGCAGTGACCTGGTGGGAAGTGACCGCTGCTGGGTGTGTTGGGAGAGAACGGTTGGGAGGATTTGCTGATGGATTGAATGTGGAGTGAGAGAGGAAAGAGTCAGAAATGCCCCCAGCATGTTTAACCTGAGCAATTAGAAGAGGTGAGTAGGGGAAGCAAGCTGTTGAGTCTGATGTGCTGCTGTTAGGCATCCAGGTGAGATGTCAAGTAGGTAGTCAGGTACTTGAGTCTGGGATGGAGAGAGGAATTTGGGAGTTTTTCCACATATAGACAGACAATATTTACAACCCTAAGGTGCTATAAAGTCATCTGGGGCAGAGTTTCCAGCCTCCCCACTACTGACATGTTGGGACAGGGCAGTTCTTTGTTGCAGGGTCTGTTCTGTGTGTTATAGGATTTTATCAGCATCCCTGGCCTCTACACACTAAATGCCACTCCCATTCCCAGTTGTGATGACCAAACATGCCTCCCAGCATTCCCAAATGTCTCCTGAAAAACAAAATCACCCTTTCCTTCCCATTGGAGAATAACTCACCTTAATATAAAAATATAGAAAGAAGAGGGCTGAGGTCTGAGTCCAGTGGCAAGCCAATATTTTATTAAACCAAAATGTGCTAAGTCCTATGAAGAATGCGCCGAAGTCTATGAAAGAAAGAAATGAGGCCTGACCTGCGGTGGCGCAGTGGGTAAAGGCATTAACCTGGAGCGCTGAGGTCACTGGTTCAAAATCCCGGGCTTGCCTGGTCAAGGCACATATGGGAGTTGATGCTTTCTGCTCCTCCCCCCTCCTCTCTCTCTGTCTCTCTTTCTCTCTCTCTGTCTCCTCTTTCTAAAAAATGAATAAATAAAAAAATCTATAAAAAATATTAAAAAAAAAAGAAAGAAAGAAAGAAATGAGGGAATCAGATGTAGGTCAGGACTGGAGTGTGGAGTACGTTTCCCTGAGGAACTGACCTTTATACTAAGACTGAAGGATGACTGTGCATTCAGCAGATAACAAGTGAGAGGAAACTGCATATATAAAGGCCCTGAGGCAGGAGGCTTATCATGAAAGTACTAATGATGTGGTTGGCGTGTGGCAGGCAAAGGGGATAGTGGCAGAAGATGAAGTTGGACAAGCAGGCCTAGGCCCCATCATGCAGGGCCTGTGAGCCGGGGGGAAGCCATGGAGGAGTCTACGCCATGCACTGATAGGACTGGATGGTGTGTTCTCCGAGCTCCCTGACTGCTCTGTGGAGAAGGGATGAGAAGGGGGCAGGACTGAATCAGAGACTAGCAGGAGAAGGTTGGGGGGTCCAGAACAGACAGGAGGGTGACTTGAAATTGAGCACTAAGAGTGGAGAGAATTAGGGAAGAAGAAGAATGAAACCTAGCTGACCAAGGTAGCAGTGAGAAGACTCAGTGATGGCTCTCAGGCTCCTGCTGCAAGCTGCTGGGTGGGGGGCGGTGACACTTTTATTCATTTGAGGAAAACCAAGGCAGGTGCAAGTCTAAGGAAGGCAAATCAATAGTTCAGTTTGAAACAGTTGAGTTCAAGAAACCAAGCAGATATGCTAAGTAGGCAGCTGGGTATGAGTTTGGAAGCTCAAACTCAGTATTATTTCTTTATTTGGGCTAAATAAATAATAATAAATTTAGAATATGAAAGATAAATATCAACATTGACAGCACATGAGTTATATTTAAAGACGTGGGAATACGCATGCTAATAGAATGAGAAATGAACTTGGGCTGAAGCCCTGCGCAATCTGAATCCCAGGAGGAAGAGAGAATAGGCACTGGCAAAGGAAACAGGGAAGAACAGTCAGACGGCAGGAAGGAAACTGACAACATGCCACCATGGAAGCCAAGAGAAAAGCTGTTTCAAGAAGGGAGTGGCCAACTGCTAACTGATGACTGACAGCTGCCCACTGGATTTGGGAATATGGACATCACAGATAGGCAAAGCAAGAACAGGTTCTGCGGAGGAGTATGCAGGTGGAAGTAGACTGGGCTGGATTGATTAAAGGCACTTTTTCTATAGCCAGACTACTGGAATCAAACCCTGGTCTGCCAGCTGCTCTCCGTGTGCCCCTGGGCAAGTGACCTGATCTCTCCGTGTTTCAGTGCTGTTTGTGAAATGGGGCTAACGGTGTATCTATGTCATAGGAAGTGAGAAGATTAAACGAGTAAACAAGACTTAAAGTGCTTAGACTGTCGGGCACCATATACTTATTAGTGTTAGCAGTTATTACTATTCATCACTATTGTTAATTTTAAAAAGTTAAGGAAGACTCTCTCCCTGAGCAATTCAGTCCTAAAGCCATTAGGTAGAAAGGGGGATGGTGCCCAGAGCAGGTGTCAAATCCTAGCCAGGTTTCAGGGGTTCACACTGGGGATGGCCTGGTGCCAAGGCGGAGCAAGGGGAATATCCTGGCAGCATCAGGGCAGGGGCTAGAGGGGAACTTTACAGTGGAGGAACCTGGCAGACACCACCTTAATCAAGTGGTCAAAGACACATCATCAGTAATGAGCCAAACTGAAATCATGCATCACTTCATAGATGCAATGAGAACACAGCATCTCATCTTGTTGATATTTCTACATTAACAGTGTCTAGTCATGAGCAAACATCAGACAAGCCCAAACAGAGGGACAGATACAAAATAACTGGCCAAAATCTTCAGAAATGTCACACTCAAATTAAATGTCACACTTCAGAAATGTCACACTTCAAATTTTATGTCAAGGAAAAACTGAGGTACTGTTCCAGACAGCAGAGACATAGAAACCAAATGTCACAAGTGATTCTGAACTGGATCCTTTTGATAAAAAGATATTACTAGAACAACTGATGAAACTTAAACGTGGTCTGACTTTAGACTGCCGTAATGTACCAATGTTAATTTCCTGACTTTGATGGTTGTATCCGGGCTACATAGGATAATAAAAGAAAACCACACCAAAGTATTCAGGGGTAATGAGATAGCCTTTGGCAACTACTCTCAAATGGTTCAGGGAAAAAAATTTTTTTGTACTGTACTAGCATTTTTTTCTGTACATTTGTGATTGTTGAGAGAGAGAGAGAGAGAAACAAATGGTGCTCTAAGACTCCCTGCACATCACCCACTCCAAGAGATACTGCCTTCCTTTCTGGAGCAAGAAAGGCATTGAACGTGGTTTCAGTTAAAGAGCTACAGAGTGGGAGTTGAGGCAGCCCAGCTCATCTGCAACAGGTTGCTGGGTGTGGGCTCTTCTTGGCAGCTGCTCTGAAGCTATGTTTGGGTTGGTTGCTAAATAGGGCCGCCATCAGTCTGCCCTGACAGGGAGACCTAAAGCTTGTCTGTCTCTGAGGTCTGGGGACATCTCCGCTTCTCACTAGGTGGTGTCCTGGATAGCCAGGCCTCCCCTTTGTCCTTTGCTCCAGCAGGGGGCGTTGTGCTACCGGATCTGTCATGAAGAATTTTAAGAGCAACCCCAGATTGATAACTTAACTGAAATTGTTAACCTACTCCGGGAGAAATGCAAGCGAGGGAGGAAGATCTGAGGTTTATGTGTGAGAAACAGCGTCTGACACTTTTCCGTGAGGTTTTGTGTTCACGGTGCAGTGTCTCCACTGAACACTGGAGGCACTAAGTGTGGTCCATAAAGAAGGCTGACCCCATCACAGGAAAACTGTAGAACTGCACAAGCCCTTGAAGAAGAGTGGGCAAGTAATAACTAGGTCAGCTAGCAAATCACTGTTGCAGAAGAAATAAAGTATAATATAGGAGAAAAGACAGAGTGTGAGTTTACTCATTTTCTACAAAATGAGTAAGAGGCTATTCTTAAATGTTTATAGGATGAACATATGGATATCTTAAGAAAAAAATGAAAACAATAAAATTTCACATTATATATTATATAATGTTCATAATATATATTATAAAAACATCTACCTAAGGTGATAGAGGGAAAGGATGGATCATCAGAACTGGAATCAATGATGTATTTTTGTGGCAGCTGTAAGCTAAGACCAGATATTTTTTATAACAAGCACAAAAACTTAAAATGCCTTTGTCATTCAAATAAAACAATATGGTTGTGGTCTTCCTCTTCAGTGTCCGACCTATATAAAATTTTCATGACAAAGTAGAGGTAATTCTAGATCCTTAACTTAGTGTCTCTGACGATAGAAAAACCACACAAAATAAAAGTACAAAACACAACCTAAGGGAGGTTGTACTCTGTTCAGTTTCCTGGGTTCTAAGAGATTGAATTCCGACAGGCATTACTGGGAGGTGAAAGTAGGAAACAGCCCAAACAGATCATGGAGGCTGGCCAGAAACAGGAGAAGGCCGCCATTAGTACAAGAGGGCATCTAGACAACTGGACAATATATTGACCGACAGGATGCAGCATTGGGTGCTAATAGAATCCAACTCTGTCAAAAGGCAGACCCAGTACGACTGGCACTGTTTCTGGCCTATAAATTTAGTGAAGTTTATAATTTGAATGATACATCTCATATCAATATTTTTAATAATTCTTTTTAAGAAGTCCTTTGGCCTTGTTTCTCTGCTGAAACTGGTCCTAATCATTTTATGGTCTGTCTAGTAACAGATTAGGAAAGATTAATAATTATCCAGAAGAGGATTGTGTTGTTTCATTTTCTTTCACTTATAAAAATAACTCAGCCGGTAAGTCTAGTCTCAATTATTTTGTCTTTGTTTTGTTTTTATAGTTCTGTCTCTTAACAGCCAAATTATACTGCTCACAAAAATTAGGGGATATTTCATTGCTCCATATTCATTTTGAAATATCCCCTAATTTTTGTGAGCAGTATATTAACTTTTTACAACTATATGTAAAAGCATGGCAATAATACCAATTCTGTAGAGATTGTGAGGATCAATTCTAAGATGTTAATTAACAAGTTCAGTAAAAATTTTCTCTTTAAAAATTACCTATATGGTTTTTTTTTTTAATTTTTTTAAATTTTATTTTATTCATTTTTTAGAGAGGAGACAGAGAGAGAGAGAGAGAGAGAGAGAGAGAGAGAAAGGGGGGAGGAGCTGGAAGCATCAACTCCCATATGTGCCTTGACCAGACCAGTGCAGGGTTTTGAACTGGCGACCTCAGTGTTCCCAGGTCGACGCTTTATCCACTGCTCCACCACAGGTCAGGCCCTATATGTTTTCTTTTTAAAAATTATGTCAACTTCAAATTTTAAAAATTAAGCCATTTTAATAAAATTATACATGTGGTAGGTTTTGCTTTTTTTTTAATTTAATTTTATTTTTTAAAATTATTTTTTAATTTCTTTTTATTTTATTCATTTTAGAGAGGAGACACACACACACAGAGAGAGAGAGAGAGAGAGAGAGAAAGGGCGGAGGAGCTGGAAGCATCAACTCCCATATGTGCCTTGACCAGACCAGTGCAGGGTTTTGAACTGGCGACCTCAGTGTTCCCAGATTGATGCTTTATCCACTGCACCACCACAGGTCAGGCACATGTGGTAGGTTTTAAAGGCACTCCTTGCTTTATCTTTTAAGACACTCATGCTATATTCCTATCCACCATATAATTTATAATAAAAAATGAAATAAGGTGTCCTAGCTGTATTAAGTAAATAAAGCAGTTGCAAAACTGTCTGTACAATGTAAATTGAAATTTGATGACCTCATCAGTAATTCTTTAAAAGAACACAACACAATTCCATTCATAATAGCATCAAAAATAATAAAATATTTAGAAATAAACTTAATCAAGGAGGTAAAAGACATGTCCAGGCCTACGTTGGAGATACTGATGGGTTGGTTCCAAACCATCACAATAAAGTAAGTTGCAATTGTTTTGCTGGTGGAGAGTCTTGCCTTGAATTTGTAAAAAATGAAACCTCTGTAAAGCACAATAAAATGAGGTCTGCCTGCACACTGGAAACCAAAATTTGTTGGTGAAAGAATTATAGAAGGCACAAATAAATAAAAAAGACATCTGTGTGTTCATAGATTGGAAAATTTAATATTGTTGAGATGTCAATAATACCCTAAGCAATTTACAGATTCAATGCAATCTCTATCAAAATCCCAACGGAGTTTCTTACAGAAATAAAAAATCCATCCTAAAATTTATTTGGAATCTCGAGGGATATCAAATAGCCAAAGTAATCTTGAAAAAGAAGAACAAAGGTGGAAGTTTCACACTTTCTGGTTTCAAAACTTATAACAAAGCTACAATAATCAAAACAGTATCAAAACGGGGACTGGCATAAATACAGACATATAGGCCAATGAATAGAGTAGAGATTTGAGAAATGAACCTGGGCATATGTGGCCAAATGATTTTCAACAAGGGCGTCACAGGCAAAAGAATGAACCTGAACCCTAATCTTACATCGTATATAAAAATTAACTCAAAGTTTATTTTAGCTCAAAGTAAGAGCTAAAACTATAAAACTCTTAGAAGAAAACATTGGAGAAAAGCTTCATGATGCTGGATTTGACAATGGTTTCTGGGATATGATACAAAAAAAACCCCAGGTAATTAAAAGAATATTATATAAATTGGACTGTATCAAAATTAAGAACTTCTGTACATCAAAGGACACAATCAAGAAAGTAAAAAGGCAACCTATGGAATGGGAGAAAAGATTTGCCAAGCATATATCTGATATATCCAGAATACATAAAGAGCTCCTACAACTCAACAACGATAACCTGTAAACATGGGTAAAGGACTTTAATAGACACTTCTCCATTGAAGTTATAAAAATGACTGACAAGCACATGAAAAAATGCTCAACACACTAATCATTAAGGAATGGCAAATCCAAACCACAATGATATGTCATCTCACAGCCATTAGGATGGATGCTATAAAAAACAAAACAGAACCAACAAATGTTGGTGAGAATGCAAGGAAACTGAAACCTTTGTGCCCTGTTGGCGGGATTGTAAAATGGTACACCTGTTATGGAAAATAATATGGTGGTTCCTCAAAAAACTAAAAATGGAACTACCATATGATCCAGCAATTCCACTTGTGGGTATATATCCAAAAGGTGAAAGCAGTGTCTTGAAGAGATATTTGTTCACCCATGTTTGTAGAAACATATTCACAATAGCAAAGAGGTAGAGGCTACCCAAGTGTCCATCCACAGATGAGTAGATAAACAAAATGTAGTATATACATACAATGGGATATTGTTCAACTTAAGAAGGAAATTCTGACACATGCTACAATATGGATGAACCTTGAGGACATCATGTTCAGTGAAATAAGCCAGTCACAAAATGACAAATACTGTGTGATTCTACTTCTATGAGGTACCTAAAGTAGTCAGAGTCATAAAAATAGAAAGTTAAATGTGGGGGCGGTGCCAGGAGCTGTGGGAGGCAGGGATGAGAAGTTAGCACTTGATGGGTATAGAGTTCCAGTTCTGGACAATGATGATGGTCACACAACAGTGAGAATGTACTTAATGCTGCTGAACTGTACACTTAAAAATTGTTAAGATGATAAATTTCATGTGTATTTTATATACATAAAATTTCAGTTTAGTTCAATATATGAACTGTCACTGGTTGATTCTCACAGTAGCAAAGATAGGTAAAATGAACAATTCTGTGTTATGCCAAGGGTTTAAGAAAAAAGGAACTTTCTATCCTGTTATTGTTACAGCTCTTCTAGAGGGGAGCAAGCTGAAATTTGTATCAAAATGTCAAAATGTAGCCCTTGACCTATCACTACACTGGTTCTGAGCAAACTCCTGCAGCTTCAACGAATTCCCTGAGACACAAAACCAAAGAAAGGACACACTGCAAACTGGGGCCAGGGCACTGTCAGTGCGGGTCCCACTTACAGAAAACCGTGGGACCACTGTGGCTGAAATTAGGAGGCTCGGGGACATGTGGTGGGTGCCCTAGGCAGCGGCTGCAGGATGGGGAGAAGGAAGCAGGGGCCAGCTCCAGTGTAAACTTCACAGGCAAAGATGAGCACACCACTGATTGATGACTTCTGTTTTTCCAAACAAGTGTGAGAGGTCATCTCTAGAAAGCTGGGGACAAGGACAGTTAAAAGAGGAAGGAGACAGCTGTTCAGGAGAGCTAGCCTCTTGAGAAATAGGCAGGCAAGCTGAGTGGCTCTGAGACCCTTTGGGGCCGGTGGCCATGAGTTGTCAGTGGTCCCCTTCCGCCTGAGTATAGGTTGGGCATCGGCAGCTTCCAACTGCAAGCACACAGGATTAGGGTAGGCACATGGCTGTGTTCAGCTAGGAGTCCAAGCCTGATAGTGATGTGGATAATGCAGCATTTGAAGTCAAGAGGAAGCTGAAAATGGAAGGTGGTGCGGTAGCTCTAGCTACCTCATAGGGTTGTTCTGGGAAAAGAATGCAGTGCTGTGTAGACCTGCCCAGCAGTTTTCAGGTGCGGAATGTACAAACGTGTCCATCCTTCCCTTCTTGATCCATCATTTTCTGAGAGCACAGAAGCTGAGATTCCTGGATGGAAATGGAACCTTGCCACCCCACCCCTAATGCCCAGAGGGCACCAGGCTAGTGGCAACTGGGCGAAGTCCCAGAGTCCTCCCCCACTCCCCAGAGCCCATCCCACCACAGCCTCTTTGCCTGTTGCAGAGATTGGTGTGGGCACCACTGGCTTCGGCGTCTTCTTCATCCTCTTTGGAGTACTCCTGTACTTTGATTCTGTGCTCCTGGCCTTTGGAAACGTGAGTGCCCCTGAGCTGTGGACAGCCCCCAATCGATCAGAGGTCTCTATTGCCAGAGTCAGCCCTAAGTTACTTCAGAGTGTAGCCAGCCAGGGATCAGGTGCCGTCAAGCCTGGGCCCGTGATTGTGGCTGGGATGGAGAGTAGGGCCTGCTGGGCAGTGACTCGGAGGACCTGGATTCTCATGCCAAGCTCGGGATAAAGCAGACACTGTCCCTCCATTGGAATCCCACCGGGTAGGGATAGGGATGTCATATGAATATACACGACTGGGGAGGAAGGCAGGGTGTGCCAAAGTCACCAAAAGACAAACATTTAATATGAAACAAGGTGCTTGGAGAAAAGAAAGCATACCCAATTGGAGAAGGATGAGAAGGAATTTGGAAAGGAAAATGGGTGTGGGGCTGAATAAAGCACTTCCAGGTGGATGGAACATTCTGGAAGAAAGCCAGAGTTAAATTTGACAGGAGCCTAAGCATGCTTAAGGGATCATTAGGAGTCGAGCTGAAGACTGTGACAGGGTCAGATAAAGGAAGGCCTAGAGTATAATTCCATGGGCAGTGGAGCTTAATGGTTCCATGGGACTTCAGGCATGGCTGCCTAACTTGTGTAGACCTCCATTTTTCCCTTCCTGAACTAAAGAGAGTCTTCTTAGCGCTCCAATCTGCCTTGGGATGTATGATGAGAAATAAAGTCATATATGAACTGGTTGGGATCCAAGAAATTGGGTTGAATTGGGTAAGAAACTAGAGAATTTCAAAGTTTTCCTTATCCAGCCCCCTGCCTCTGGGCAGTTTTGTTCCCAACCAGCTCAAAGGCTCTGCAATGTTGTCACATGGCTGGGTCACCCTCTCTGATAGCATCCCTCCTTGAAGAGTTAGCAAGTCCTGCCCCACTCCTGAAGGTGCTCCAGGCCTGGCCCCTGGCTGGGGGGTAGGGTGAGGGGTTGTTTACACTCACTCTCCTCTCCCTCTCCCCCAGCTGCTGTTCCTGACCGGCCTCTCCCTCATCATTGGCCTGAGAAAGACGTTCTCCTTCTTCTTCCAGAGGCACAAGCTCAAGGGGACCAGCTTCTTCCTGGGGGGTGTGGTCATTGTGCTCTTGCGCTGGCCCCTCCTGGGCATGTTTCTAGAAATCTATGGATTCTTTAACCTCTTCAAGTGAGTGCAGATCCCTTTTCCCCAGATGGGCCACTAGGACCTCTGAGTAACTGAGACCAGACCACCAGATTTGGGTAGCATGCCAAGGGTGTGCAGAAGCTGGACTTATCCTGCAAGAGATGGGAACCATGGAAAGATTGAGAGTGGGGAGGGGCATCGGTAGACACTTGGAAAGGCCCCTCCAACAGTAGGTTGAAGGATAAATTGGAGTGATCTGTCTATCCATCAGCACACATTGAGTACCTGCTGTGTACCCAGTACTATGCCTGTCTACAGGGAGGACACACAGGGCCCATGCTCAAGTTGAATGACCCAGGTGAGGAGGAAAAGCAGTGAGCTGACACTTGCTAGGTCCACAATATGCCCCAAGCACTCTCACCATCACAGTCTCACCTTGTCATCTCCACAACCCACTGTGCAATTGTCCTGCACAGAGAAGAAAACCAACACTCAGAGGCTGCCCCTGCCCAAGGTCTCACAGGGGGTGCGCAGAGGATCTGGACTTGATCTAGCTGTCCCTGGATCGTGGCACCTGGCCCCAAATCCCTTGGCCTATCAGCCTGGGCCTGGTGAAGGGCAGAGTGGGACTCAGTGAAGATGTGTAGCCATTGTCAGGGCCAGAGGGGTGACCTAGGGGAAGCAGGACCCAAGACAGGCCTTGGGGGATGGGCAGGGCCTAAGAGCAGACTGGAGGGCACTCTGGAAGAAGAAAAGGACTGTGGGGAAGGGGGGTTGTCAGGGAAGATTCCCAGGGTTTCTGTGGTGCTGAGGTGAGAACCCGGTGGGATGGGGAGAATGAGGGCTGGAAGAATCATGGCCTATGGAATCATGGAAAGGAGCTGGTGTCAGAACCCCTGTGTTCCCACAGGAGCCCTCAATCTGCTCAGTGGAACCTGGAAAACACCCTGATTAGCTTGAATGCTTAGACCTCAAAACATCACGTAGTGTGGCCTCAAGAAATAAAATTTTCTCACACACATTCTGCCATCCATTTATTTTATATTCAGTCATTTGCTCAGAGTCAAATATATAAAAAGCACATACTATGTGCCCAGGGCTTGGTCTGAGGACATAGCACTAAACAGAGAGAAACTGCCTGAGGACTCACAATTCAGTAGGGAAGATAAATGAATTCTGACAGCAGTCATTCAGACCATTTATTGAGAATTTAGGATGTGAGCAGGGCCACTGCAGACTCAGTAGTTCAAACCCAAAGTCAACCTGGACAAAGACACTTCACAGCAGCAGTGTGGCAGGGGCTGGGTGGGGTGATTAGAGATATGAGAGACCTCAGGGATGCGGGTGAACTTCAGGGAATTGAGGCCCAAGAAAAGGGAAAAATCAGGCGGAATCCAAATCTCCAGTCCCCGGTCCTCTCCACTACACACAGGGCTCCCTTCGCACCTCAGCCTTGGTGTCTCTGACCCCATTGAAGGATCACACCAGCATCCCCCAGGCTGGCTGGGGGGGTGGGTGTGTTTCATGTGAGTGGGAAGCTGAGGCAGGAGGGAGAATGGACAGGACCACCGGAGCACAGCTCCCAACAGCTAGTCCTTCCTGGAGCCCAGGGGACCTGAGGCAGGTGGTGACACCCAGCCCAGGGAGGAGAAGACAGTGACAATAATATAAACAAACATTTCCTGAGCATCACTTCGTGTAAGGCCCTAGGATATAGATACTATTATTAATCACATTTTACAGCTGGAAACAGATCCAGAGAAATGAAGGAATTAAGCTTATACAACGCTAGTAAGTGGTAGAATCAGGATTGGAACCCAAGCAGTCTGACCCCAGGGTCTTCACTCTTAACCATTCTACTTGGCTGCCTCCAAAACATAAGGGTGCAGAACCAAGCCTGCCCCAAGTGCCCAGGGGCCCACTCTCTTGGGAGCTAAAGCTGGAGCCTTTCTGTGGACCTCAGCCTTCCTACCCTCTATCCTCCCCTCCCAGGCCGATCACTGACCCCTCCCTCTACCCCTTTGTTTCTAGGGGCTTTTTCCCTGTTGCTTTTGGCTTCCTGGGCAATGCCTTTAACATCCCCTTCCTGAGTGCGGTAAGTGCATCATGCATGTGGCTTGGTTGGGGGGCCTGTGGTTGGGGACAGCACACGGAGTTGGTGAAACTGCTGCCCTACATGCACGAACCTTTCCCATCTCCTCTTGCACTCCCTTCCTCAGCGGGGCGCCTCAGCTCCTGCCCCCTGCTTGTTCTCCACTTGACAAGCGCAGCCATGCCTAAGGAGCGGTACAGAGGACGGAGGCTATTCACAGCTCCTCATTAGAGTCAGAGAAACAGACTCAGTCTAAGGGACTCAGCCAGAATGTGCCAAAAATTCCTGGGGAGCTGCCTGAGTCTGGGCTCCAGACATGGAGGGGATGTGTGACAGCTACTGACAGCAGGAAAAACGGTGGCAGATTCTGTCCTCCTTGGGGCAGCAGTCCCAGTGCTTGCCCTGCCCTTTCTCTGCAGCACCTGACAGAATGGGAATTCTCTGCAAAGCCCTGTGAGGCCCTGCGGCCTGCACTCTGATGCACCTGCCAGCTGGGCACATCCTGCAGCCACCCTCTCCATGTCTGCGCTTGGCACAGTGCCCGCCTCTCATGGCCAGCTTTGTAATAACCTAGATATTGAGTCTGCTTTCCACTCTTTGTCTGGAGTAATGATTCTTGGCTTCCACAGCTGTTCCGGAAGCTTCAAGGCAGCAGCAGCTCGATGGTCTGAACAGCAGAGATGAGCTCCTTGAACTTGGATCTTTTTTTGAGGGGGCTGGAAAGGAAGCGGGCTGCCCTCTCAGGCCCTCCCTCTGCACCGACTCATCTGCCTGACACACCCGACCACTCCAAGTCCAGAAGGAAGGATGGCACCATGTGACTGACCTCAAATTCCCAAGTCAACTCAAGAGGCCATCCAGATTGTTGGGAGCAGAGATCCTGAGCTCCACAGAGATCAAACTGAGGCTGATGGCTGTATTTATGTGAGGAAAAGCAAAGATTAAATCCCCAAGCTCTAAGTGTGTCTGAGATAAAAACCAGTGTCTCTAGCCTGTTAAGTCCATCTCTTGACTCAGGGTAGGCCGCCACACACGTGGTTCCAGGCCTACTCTTAAAGGCTCATTGTTATCCTGATGAGTGACAACAAATGTTGGCAAGCTCGTTGGCAGGAAGCATTAGACATAGTGATGGGTATAAATCCTGTATGCTAGCAGGAAGTGCTTCTCAACTATTAGGTGGACGACTGTACAGTGCACCCACCAGGAAGACCCTATGCTGGGAGAGCTTCCTGTCTCAGGGTAAAGACAGACTCTGCCCTCAGTGAGCCCCACTGTGACAGAAGGAATAGTCTCTGTCCTAGGGAGCCCCTCATCCGAGGGTAAAAAGCATTATTGTGGGCCAAGAAAGAGACAAGAGTCCACTGCAATGTATGCATTTAGTAAATATCTTTAAGGGCCCTCTATGTTTGTACTGATCAATGAAGTGGATGATGAGGGTACAAACAGAGGGAGATCTGTCCCTGTCTTCAATGTGGGGTACACAGTAATTACAAAATGCTGTGATCACGAATGCCAAAGACATAAAGGCAGGGTCCTGAGAGCATCACCTTCTGATATGCTGTCGTCTGCATGTTACTTCTCTGCGTTCTCTTAGCACTTCCCAAGTAGATCCACCTTCTAGAGCAGTGATGGGCAATCTTTTGAGCTTGGTGTGTCAAAATTCGCCAAAAAACTGAGCATAACTCGGGTGGTGTGTCACTTCGAGAAAAACGGCCTAACTGGAAGTCCCAGAACTAGATGCTCTGTGCTGGAGTTCTGTTGTTTTGGCCTACAGACCTCCAGCATAGAGTGTCTACACTACAGCAAATGTTTTATCCTCGGCTACTGCACCTGACCGTGCAGGAGCTGAGGATGAAACGTCCTTCTTGGCATGCGGCTGCATGTCATCGAAAATGGCTACGTGTGTCAGAGCTGACACGCGTGTCATAGGTTCGCCATCATGGTTCTAGAGCAACCACTGCATTCTGCTTTCTTAGACAGCCACTTACAGATAGATCTCTCTCGCCCATCTGACCCTGTCATATTCAGCTCAAAACCCTGTGCTGAGCAAATGCTCAGTAACTGTTTGGGGAAAGAACAGAAGAAGAAAAAAAGGAGAGCTTCTCCCACCCTACCCCCCAGTTGCAGATTACAGGCTAGGAGCCCCTTCTGGTCTGAGACCCAAAGTGGGCTGGTTGGAGTTGGGGGAACTGAAGCCCCTGCATCCCACGATTCCCTTTTCTCCCTCCTCCCTTTCATAATGCTCACTTCACCCTTGGTGTGTTGGTGGCTCTTGTTGGGAGGGGGAACATTTCATACTGACCACCCACACACACCAGTCCTCATATAGTTTATTTCCACACTGATTGGAACACAGTGGGTCTCCTTCTGAGTGGGTCTGGGAGGAGGTGCAGGAGGGAGAGGAGGACAGAAAAAGCTAGTGGGAATCCAGACGCTGACCTTGGGGGGCTTGGGAGGGGGAGGGAGAGGCTGATTCCAGTTATGAAAGCCAGGAGTTGGGAAACAGCAGTCTGTGCTCTCTAAAGGGTCTGAGGAGGCGGGAGAAGACAAAGGGGGGGCCTATGCCTGGAGACGTCACCCTGGGCTTTATAAAAGAGACAGAGATGTGATCAGGAAGCTGGCAAGAGCGAGCCCAGATCCCTTCATTCCAGTGCTCACCCGCCTAAGTAGTGTCACCACCAGAGACCCTGCAGAGCTCTCACCTGGCCAAGACCCAGGACGGTACCAGGTAGGTGCCCTGTGGCATCCACACTTGGGGAGGGGGTCTGCCCAGACCCAGGGAGGCTCCCCGGATGGGAGCAGAAACTTAGTTCCAAGATTGACCAGTGTGTCCTAGCCAGGCAAAGGGGGCCTGATCAGTCCTGATTACAAGGTTGGCCAGATGATTCTGGGATGTCTGGATGAATACATTGACTTGCAGTTTATTTGTGAAGCCGGGACCCTCTTAAGGACTCCTCTTATTGTGTCAGGAATAATGGCAGTGAATGAATTGAAATTCATTGCAATTATTGATTGAATTCTGTGGCTAGGATTAGAAGCCGCAGGGGTTTTTGTAGGGAGTTGAGAAACCCCTCAGGGCTCATGGGCTCAATGGGTCTACTCTGAGCAGTTCCTCCAATTTCTGGATGGCAAGCAAAGTCAACCAAAGAGCCTCTTGCACTCTGCCCAGTGCCCCTGCCCTATGAAGGTCACCCCAAGAAGGAAATCACCCCACTTCAAAAGCTTCCCAACCATGTCTGGCATTTCTGTTACTATGCACAAAAGCCCCTGGGATGGGAGAGCCACAGTTACCCACAGCGGGACAGCCACTACGGCCCCATGGAAGCTGGTGGCTCTTTTCCAGGCAATTCATTTCTACCACATGTGTGGAGAGTTGGGGGAGTGTGTGTCTGTGTCTGTGAGTGTCTGAGTGTTGAAGACAAGCAGCAGGGAAAATCTGAGCTCTCACACGGTGCCATGGTAAGTGCTATCTATGATGCGGGGGAGATGATGGGGTGAGGAGAGAGGAGCACAGGAGTGCTGCTGCCTTCTAACCACGCAGCCGCCCACCCCTCCCCGCCTTGCTCACGCCCCTCCCCGCCTTGCTCACCATCCTCCTTTTGCCGAACAGCCAGAATGCTCCATCTGAAATGCAAGTCTGTGCATGTTCCTCTGTCTCAGACTCTCCAGGGTGCAGTCCCTGGGTGGCCCTTTTTCAAACTCATCACTTTCTCTCCAGCAAAGCCCCACCTTTGAGCAGGCTAGAGGGCCTGCAGTTCCCTCCACACCGGTCCTGGCTGGCCAGCTGCTTCCCATGTAAGCCTTCATTCATCTGCCTGACCCTTGCTTAGACACTCAGCTAAGGTGCCACCCTCTGCAAAAAACCCACCTGAAACCCCTGCCCCCTGATAGGCTCCCGAAGACCCCTGTTGCTCACACACCTTCAGCCTGTCATTACAGTGTTATTTTTAAATGGTCTGCTCAGGACTCAATTTCTTGTGCTAGAGTTGCGATGGGGGGTGAGGGGTTGGCACCAACCCTGTATACCCTAGCACCTACCAGCACCCAGTCATACTCAAGAAATAACTTCTGAATTAACCTGGACCCTGTGCATCCATAGTCCAAAGCCACAAAACAACAACAACAACAACAACAAAAAGTGGTTTTAGGCCAGACCTGTGGTAGCGCAGTGGATAAAGTGTTGACCTGGGAATGCTAAGGTCACCGGTTCAAAACCCTGGGCTTGCCTGGTCAAGGCACATATGAGAGTTGATGCTTTCTGCTCCTCTCTCTTCTCTCTCTAGAAATACTGAATAAAGTTAAAAATAAAGTAAAATATATCTTTAATAAAAAACAAAAATAAAAACTGGTTATATTCTCTTTTCTCTAATGCAGGGGTCCCCAAACATTTTACACAGGGGGCCAGTTCACTGTCCCTCAGACCGTTGGAGGGCCGGACTATAAAAAAACTATGAACAAATCCTATGCACACTGCACACATCTTATTTTAAAGTAAAAAAACAAAATGGGAACAAATACAATATTTACAATAAAGAACAAGTAAATTTAAATCAACAAACTGACCAGTATTTCAATGGGAGCAATGGGTGCGGATGCATCCTGTGTTCCTCTCACTGACCACCAATGAAAGAGGTGCCCCTTCTGGAAGTGGAAGTGTAGCGGGGGGCGCGCGGATAAATGGCTTCAGAGGGTGCATGCACCCCGGGGGTGTAGTTTGGGAACCCCTGCTGTAATGAATCCATTCTGCCTTTACTCCTGTCCCACCTTAAGGCAGACACAGAAAGCCATGGTCTAGGTTACAGGATGTCACGGAATCAAAGTCTGCAAGGATATGTGCCATCTGCCGAGACAGTCGGTGGCCAGCCTGACCCAGTGGCCTTATTTTGCAGGTGGAGGAGTAAGGCCCAGAGATGGGGTGACTTACTCCTGTCTCACGGAGAGGTGGGCATAGCTGGGGCCAGACCCAAGTGCTTCTGATCCCACTTCAGCATTCTTCCCCTCCACTCCATGCCTGAGTCCCGGAGGGAGCAGGGAGGGAATGGGGTGTGGGGACAATGGCAGAGGAATGGATGGGGCTGAGGGGCACACATAACAGTCCCCAATGCCCACCGGCCCCTCATCCCCACCCCATAGTGACTCGGGCCTTAGGTCTGAGGTCTGCCATCCACACCCGTTTGACTCTACCTGCAGCCTAATTGCTTCCCCAGCAGTTTGTTTTCAGTCATGTTTATTGGACAATTTCCAAGTGTCTGATGACTTTTCCAAAGCGAAGTTGGACTTGGGAACTGCAAGACATGGGAGGGCACCGGAGAAGGTAAAGGGAAAGAGGTTGAGGTGAGAGTCAGGGTACCCAGCTGTCATCTCAACAACCAAAATGATGAGGCCATTTCAATTCATATTCACTCAGAGCCACAGAGAATAGGCTATGGAGCACACCTGACCTGACAAATCATGGAGAGGTTTTCTCTCCCCTCAATTATAGGCAGTAAGACAACTTGATGGTGGTCTTCAGGTTATCAAAGGCTACAAGAGAGAGCAAGATAATTGCCTTTTTTCCTTTTTCCGTGAAAATGGAAAAGAATCAAGTTTCTGTCACAGCAGGAAGGAGATGGGCCAGATTCTAGAAGGCACATTCTAAAGCGGAGGGTGGAGCCTAGAAAGTCATGGATGTGTACAGACCCAGCACAGAGGGAAGAAGAGCCCAGGCTCCAGAGAGAATGTCTGCAACTCACAGTCCTCAGGCATGGAGCTCCGCACCCCACTGCCTTCACCCCTCCCTGCCCACTCCTCCATTTCACATCTCACCCCTCATTTCTCCCATGGTTCTCTCAGGCAACCCTGATGGAGTCTGGCCACTTTCCAACCTGAGCAGTCCTGCCCCTCCCATCAGTAGGAATCCTTCCTTCCTTCCTGTCCTGACCTGGCTTCCAGGAAGCCCTCCCTGATGATCCTCACCTAGCATGAATTCAGCTTTGACTATACTGTGCAAGTGGTCTCAGTCCCACTTCCACGATATGTCTGTTCAGACTCACCCCTCCACTGGGGCCTCCTCCCTTCACACTGCTCTGCCCCAGCACTCAGCCCAGACCTGTGCCTGACCCAGTCCCCTCCCCCTTCTCTGTCTTGGCCTCAGGGCACACCTAGGACCTGTACCTTCTCACCAGGATGAACCTACCGCTTTCTTGGCAGCTGATGCTTTTCCTCTGTGCCACCTCCTTCAGGGAGACATCAGAAAAGGTGGCACCCGTGGAGAATCCTAGATCCACAGGTATGCACTGTCTGGACAAAGGGTGGGAGGGAGCAAATGAGCTGTTTCAAATGAGATTTACCATATTTTTCAGATTATGGCTTATTGATGTGAGTTAAACAACATATTTAATGAAAACCCAAGATTAACACTTGCAACTCATCTGGTGGCCCCTTTAACCTTGCAAGTCAGGGGTGGCTTACCTGCCATGGGCATCAGCAGGCCCACCTAGGTTCAGGTGCTTGTTAACCACCACACTGCTTCATGGTTTTCTCACATTGTGTTCTCTGTTCCGTGCCAGTCACCTCTCTGGGCAGATCTGTTGGGAAGAAATTTACTATGCAAACTTCTTTCATCAGTGACCTCAGGCCCTTTATGGGGAGTTTGAAAAACAAACCAACAAAGAAAACCTAAACAAAAGGGCAGATCCTGTCAACTTTATGAGTTTGCTATGATGAGCTAGAGAAACCGAGGCCCAAAGACGTAAAGACGCCTCCCCAAAGTCACTCAATTCTACGCCACTGAAGCCCAGCAGGTGCAGGAGCTCCCCGAGAGGGTGTCTCTGAGTGGCAGAAGCTAAAGCGGTGCTACTCCCCAGGTCAGGAGTTGGGAGTTTAACATTACGTGGTTCAGCTTTCTGGGCAAACTAGAACCTTGGCTTAGCCTCTCTGGACCACAGTCCCTCCAGCTGTGGAACTTGGAGTATGGAGCACATCTACACATGTGATAGCACAGGGCCCATAAAATATCCCAGAGTCAAGAGCACGTGGCCCCCAGTGTCCTTTGCCAAGAGTTTTCTCTGGGATCAGTGTCCTTTCTTTGTGAAAATACGGTCCCAGAGGCACTGTGTTCATTGGCTGTTTTGGGCAAAAGGGAGGCCATGAAAGGTATAGAGAGAAGTGGTTCTCCTGATGGGATAGCAGGTGTGACTGGGAAGGAAGCCATCCTTCCTGCATCTCAGCAGGCGCTAGGCAGGTGGGAATGCTTCCTAGGGGTGTTGTTATTAATTCTGGACCACACCTCTGCTCCTCTTCCGCAAAGTGTGTCCGGTTGCTGAGGAGTCAGCCTCAAAGCCAACCATCCCCACAACACACACACACCACACACACCAGGCCTCATTTCCACTAATCTCTTGCCACATTGGCTGAGGTGGCTGTTGTGCTCAGCTAGTTGCACTATTTTACTACCAAAAATTATAGTGAACTCAGAGGAAAAGCATCAGCTGCCAAGAAAGCGGTAGGTTCATCCTGGTGAGAAGGTACAGGTCCTAGGTGTGCCCTGAGGCCAAGACAGAGAAGGGGGAGGGGACTGGGTCAGGCACAGGTCTGGGCTGAGTGCTGGGGCAGAGCAGTGTGAAGGGAGGAGGCCCCAGTGGAGGGGTGAGTCTGAACAGACATATCGTGGAAGTGGGACTGAGACCACTTGCACAGTATAGTCAAAGCTGAATTCATGCTAGGTGAGGATCATCAGGGAGGGCTTCCTGGAATCCAGGTCAGGACAGGAAGGAAGGAAGGATTCCTACTGATGGGAGGGGCAGGATTATAATGAAAATTATAGTCTTGCATGTAAAGTGCCTTCTAAATTAGCCTCATTAACCCTCAGTATGAAAAGAGAGATTATACCCAAAATAGGGCAGGTAAGCTGGTTATGGTGACCCAGATAATTTTCTGTTTTTCACTAAGTCTTTGTATAGCTTATTTAGGGAGCTACAATTGTTGGGGGATGTGGGGACACAATGGTCTTAGCTCCACTTTCCTGATTTCTGTAACTACAAGCTTTTCGGTGGCCTTTATATAGTTAATAAGCATTTACTGAGACCCTGTTATGTGCAGGCCCTGTTTCAAGCACTCTGAGACAGAAGGAGACCAATGAGCATAGCCCCACCTTCCCCAAGGACTCCCAGTCCTTGGGAGGTCTGATGCAGAAACCCCACAGAGGGTGGGCCAGGCAGTGGGCCAAGCTGAAACCTCTAGCAAATACCTTAGTTTTCTTTGTTTCCAGGCTCTACCCTAATTCCTAAAAGGAAGTAATTTCATATAAATGATATTAAAGATAATTCTGGAAAATATCTGAAATCAAGCTATGTTGAAAGAGGGAGGAACAAATGGCCTAACCACCAAGCTCAGATTCCAGTGCTCCAGCTGGCATTGAGCATCGAGCTTCCTGGAGGTCAAGGATCAAACAGGAAGCACAGGGTAGGGCTGTGAGCAAGTGTTCAAGGAGGCTCTCCTGGCCCGGCCTCACGTAGTCTCTCCCTCTGGCTCTGTCTTAGGGCAGCAACTACGCACCCTGGCGTCCCTGGCCGCCTGGGAACAGGGCTGGCCGTGCGCGGCCCCCAAGAGCATGGTGGAGTCCTGGTGGCTAGTCCTGTGCGCGGCCCAAAGCCGCCTGATCCCTGCCCTGCGGCGCCCAAGGCTGGTGCAGCGGGCGAAGGATATGTCCGCCTACAACTGGAACTCCTTCGGACTGCGCTACGGCAGGCGGGCAGCACCCAGGAATGTGGGCCAGGGTCGAGGAACTTCCAAATTCTGAACCTACCGGGGCTCTGGGCACACGGGGATGGCGTGGAGGCTGGGCAATGGGAGAGGGCCTGGAGTTTCAGTCCTGAAATGACTGCCAACTCACCAGAATGTGATTTGTGGCTAATTTTTAATCAATAAAGAAATGCTGCCAACTCACCAGAATGTGATTTGTGGCTAATTTTTGTAAGCAGCAGCCAATGAGGCTGTTCTGCTTCACTCCTCGAGTTGTTCTTTAGCTGGTCCTTAGATAGCTTTGGTGTTATCTAGAGCAGTACTTTCTTCTTTTCTTTTTTTTCTTTTGAGAGAGAGAGAGACAGAGACAGGGAGAGAGATGAGAAGCATCAACTCATAGTTGCAGCAGTTTAGTTGTTCACTGATTGCTTCTCATATGTGTCTTGACCCCGGGGGGCTCCAGTGGAGCCAGTGATCCCTTGCTCAAGCCAGTGACCTTGGGCTCAAGCCAGCGACCTCGAGGTTTTCAACCTGGGACCTCAGCAACCCAGGTTGATGTAGAGCAGTGCTTTTTGAATTAGAAATGGTGAAGGCTTAGGTTGTTTTTACCTCAGGCAGGTCGATACTTTTCACACACACTACTCTCTCTCACTAAAAAAGTGAAAAGTTTAAAAATAACTAAAGAGAAGCCCTAATTGGATGCTGCATGGGTGTTTCAGCAGTACCAAATTTCTAGCCCAGAAAAAAGACAGCTGTCTATATAAACCAGTAAGCAGGTCTTCACCAAAAACCAAATCTGCAGACACCTTGATCTTGGGTTTCCCAACATCCAGAACTATGAGAAGGAAATGTTTAGCTCCCCCAGACAAAGGACACAGTACCTAAGTAGTATTTTGTACATTCCTAGGTAAGAAAATAACTAACAAAACCGGTGACACAGGCAGATAATGACGGAGGTTTGGGAAACCGAGACCTGGGTAAGAAGGTTCCAAAGCCTGTCCCAAATCCAGAAGCCGCTGCAGTTAGAAGTCGTGTCTGTTTGGTAGAAGGCCTGCTTCCCAAAGACCCAGTAACAATCGTGTTGACATACCCTGTGCATCAAAGTAATCCCCTGATTGCCCCAGGCCAGTTGCAGCTCCCTGTAGAAGCCACTCAGCAATCTGGATCTACAAAACATCTAGTCCAGGTGTCGGGAACCTATGGCTCGCGAGCCAGATGTGGCTCTTTGGATGGCCGCATCTGGCTCACAGACAAATCTTTAATAAAAATAATAATAACATTAAAAACATAAAACATTCTCACGTATTACATTCCATTCATTTCCTACTGCTCATGTTCATGGTTGCAGGTGGCTGGAGCCAATCACAGCTGTCCTCTGGGACAACACCAAATTTTTATTGGATAATGTGTAACGTACATGGGTCATTGTATGGTTCTCACGGAATTACAGTTTAAAATATGTGGTGTTCATGGCTCTCTCAGCCAAAAATGTTCCCAGCTCCTGGATTAGTCCTTGGATGGGGAACTACATCCTGGAAGAGGTTGCCAAAAACCGTTCCTCCTGCCAACACTCCACCAGGGTAGAGCAGGTGTGATGGCAGCAGCAATGGCCTCATCAGAAGACACCATGGACCAGAGAGCCAGCCCCCAAATCACAAGCCTTAAGACAGATCTAGGCACCCGTTCAGGTGGGAATCCGGCTCACCATCAAAAGGCTGTCCCCACAGCTCACCTAACGTTTGTTAGTGACTGTGGTTATAGGAAACAGCTGTCCCTGCTAGCACCCTTGGGGCCACACCAAGCCCCCTGTCCAAACATGGGACCTGTCTGTCAACCCTCCAATGAAGACTTACATCTTGTTCTGTGGGGACAGCCAGCCCCATCTGACTCGGAGGCCCCCCTGGGTGGGTGGGACACCTTGCCCACGCCAGAAACACCCTGCTGCTCTGTAGAGGGACTGGGACCCCAGCTTCCTCCACAGTCAACCCACTCCACACCCAGGATGCTCCTGAAGCCAAGGGGAGCCCCTTGAAGAGGGTGCCCTCAAGGTTTTCAGCTTGGGAAACAGTCATGTGCTTGCTCACAGCTTTCTCCCCCTGTGTCGTGGGCAGGCAGGTTTACTGGAAGAACTTGACCATGGAGGAAGGGGTTGGCACTCCAGGCTCAAGTGTCCAGGGGCTGCAATTCTCAGAGTCCACTGATTCTTTGCCAGGATCTGTAAAATGCCGGGGATAATACCACAGCTTTCTTGGAGCTTATATTCTTGGAGTGGGGGAGAGGGTAGGGAAGAAGTATTCAACAACCAAATAAATAAAGATGATTTTGAACAGTAACAAGAAAATCAAATTTCTATAAAAATTTTCTGAATGATGTCCTCTTCATTCTCAGACTTACTTATCTCACTGTGACTGGCAAACTTGAGTAGCACTGATCCAGTTCAGGGGAAGGCAGATGGCTTAACTACCTGCCCCATTCCTGGGGAAGTTTTCAGCCAGCTGGACAGTTTGATATGGAAAATGATGCCAACCACTACTCTGTCCACTGAGACTTAAATGTCACCCCAGCCCCACAGTTAGACCTGTGCTGGTAGTGCTCAGCCCCAAAGCACTGAAGGCCTACTCCGTGTTCAAGGATGTCAACAGTGACCCAGGCCATCCATCTCTTCTTCTCATGGAAGCCCTGGATGGGTCAGTACTTTACACATCTCACTCCTCTGCATCTTTGTAGTCACCAGGGAGCTGGGCATGTTATCCCCACTTCCACAGTTAAGAACCCTGAGGTTCAGAAATATAACTCAGTCAAGGTTCAGAAATATAACAGCCATTGAGAGGCAAGCCTGACCAGGCTTCTGACACCAGAGTCTGGCACCCCTCATCACCTTCATCCCTGTTTGACATGGCAGGGTTTCCATGTCAGTCGTGGTGGACAACAGAAAGGGTTAGCCTGCCTTGTGGAGACATTTCTGGGAGCTCTCAATAGCTGGGATGTTGGAATTGTTGTAGGAAAGAGTTGAGCTTGTCAGTAAGGAAACTCCAGAAAACCCACCCTCTTCCCACAAGAAAACTCAGCCATATTTGACAGCCTGAAGTTACCTCTGCGTGGTATAGGATGGAAACGTTCTTTCCCATAAGGATTGTGGGGCCCACTACCAGGCTGTGAAGTGCCCCAGTGTTCCACTCATTACTGAAACCAGGACTCCATACAATGGAGTCAGAATCTTGTTGCTATAGCAACAAGATAGGCTGCCATGGGAACATGACAACTGGCTCCAGCCCATTTCTCCCCTGAAATTATCCCCCAAGATCTCTCAAATTATGGATACTGCTATAAGCTCATGTCATAGCATGGCATGACAGGGGGATACTGTTTTTATTTGGAAATGCACTGCACCCCCTCAAAGAGCCTGAGTATCTCTATACCTCAGGGAGGAGAATCCTAAACCCAACACCCATTTTGTTAAGTGAATCCTTCTCCTGATCCCTGGACCAATCTTTCCTGATGAAAATGGTATGGTAGGAAGAGGCTGATGGGTCTCTGAAATCTACTCTTAGGCTCATTTTACAAAATTCCATGTGACCCCCTCTGACCCTTCCTCAGAGTCTCGGTTTAGACAGAAGGTAGAAGAGTGTGTGTGCATGTTGTTGCTTCACGGACTGGAGAGTGAAACGTGTTCTTGGGTATAGAAAGCACACTGTGGGTATGTGAGGGGGTAAATATGAGAAACTGTGCTTGTTCACAGACATGTGTCTGGGTGACCCTGTGAGTAGGGTGGGCCCTTCTAACTACATTTCAGGCCTTATCAGCTCCCACTGCAGCTCACGTGCCTCCAGGATGTTCACTCCAACTGATTCAGCAGGTGGCAGGAGAGCTCAGTCTGCCTGCCCCTTGCTCCTTGTCTCCCCACTGCTACCTGGGAGACTCTGGGCTTTGCAGCTCTCGGCCCCATGTGTTGGGAAGTCCTTTGGTTTCATGAGGCTCCCAACCTGGCTCTGAACCTGCCCCATGGACTGGCGGGAAGGTGCAGGGCAGGCTGGGGGCTGTGAGGGGCTATAAACATTGCTGACACCAGGGACTCCTATTGCCCTCTCTGGACTGTCTGGGGCTCAGAGAGTAGGGCACCAGAGCCACAAAACCTGGAGATAGGGCTAAGGGTGCTCAAGTCCACTCCTTCCTGGTGGCTCTGTACAAAACACCAGGAGGGAAGGGCAAGTGGGAGGCTTCTTTTCCAGATGTCACTTTGGGTCTGTTAAAATAGTAGGGAGATGGTCTCATGCCCCTGTGCAGAGGAACATGATGGGCGGGGCTGGGAGGGGTGCCGAGAGATTTCTGCTTCCAGTATCACTCTTTTTAAAAAATATTTATTATTGATTTTTTAGAGAGAGAGAGAGAGGAACATTGATTTGTTCTTGTATGCACCCTGACTGGGGATCAAACTGGCAACCTCTGTGCTTCAGGATAACACTCTAACCAAACAAGCTGTCTGGCCAGGGTTCTAGTATCACTCTTAATAAGATAATAACTGTCCTGGTCAGATAGTTTGGTTGGTTAGAGCATTATTCCAATACACAAAGGTTGTGGGTTCGATCTCCGGTCAGGGCACATACAGGAACAGATCAATGTTTCTGTCTGTCTCTCTAATATCAATCAATACATTTAAAACAATAATAATAGCCTGACCAGTGGTGGTGCAGTGGACAGAGCATCAACCTGGGATGCTGAGGTCCCAGGTTCAAAAAACTGAGGTCGCCGGCCTGAGTGCATGCTCACTGAAAGCCCTGGGAACATCAACATGACCTCATGGTTCCTGACATAGCCCAAAAATCACTGGTTTGAAACCCAAGGTCACTGGCTTGAGCCCAAGATTGCTGACTTGAGTGAGGGGGGTCACTGGCTATGCTTGAGCCCAGTCAAGGCACATATGAGAAGCAATCAGTGAACAACTAAGGTGCTGCAATTACAAGTTGATGCTTCTCATCTCTCTCCCTTCCTGTCTGACGCCCCTCTTTCTTAAAGTAAGAATAAATAATAATAAGCAATGTCCCTGGGGTGTGCCCAGAACAGGGCTACTCCATTTAATTCTCACCACAACTGCAGGTGGACAATGTTATTCCCACTGTGCAGAAGAGAAAAACTGAGGCTCAAACAGATTAGGTGGTATGCCCAAGGTCACGTAGCTGGAAAGTTATAGCACCAAGAGTTAGACTCACTTGCTAACTTCACATACCACCATCTTCCTATATGCTACAGTCTTTCATTTTTTTAGTGCCCAGTGGGGGGCAGAACTAATCCTATTCCTGAGTGTTTTGTCTTGGGAAGCAGGTCTGGCAGCCAGTGTAACACCATCACTTTCCTCTCCAGATTCTTTTTTTAATTTCTTTTTTTATTTTATTCATTTTAGAGAGGAGACACACACACACACACACACACACACACACACACACACACACAGAGAGAGAGAGAGAGAGAGAGAGAGAGAGAGAGAGAGAGAGACAGAAAGAAAGGGGGGAGAAGCTGGAAGCATCAACTCCCATATGTGCCTTGACCAGACCAGTGCAGGGTTTTGAACTGGCGACCTCAGTGTTCCCAGGTCAACGCTTTATCCACTGCACCACCACAGGTCAGGCCAGATTTTTTTTTTTTAATGACAATACAGGTGAAGTCATCAATTCCCAGAGCAGGCATCCTCCCCTCAAAACTCCTGCCATGGTTCATGTATCTAAATGTTGACCCTGTCTGTCTCCTTCTCTTTCTGGAAGTAGCTTCCATAAGTCTAGACTTGGTCACAGGGAGGTGACACAAGACAAGTCCAAGACGTACCAGCATGCCTTCCCCCATCTTCTGTGCCTTCTTCCACATTAAAGGCATCAGTGCCCAACACATTCCCATGCAGAGCAGGGACCCTGGGGGCAGGAGCTGGTTTTGATCGTCCAAAGAGCCAGGACATAACAGCCCCACTTCTCTAGTCCTCTCAGGTTTTGCTTGCCTACGTTTTCTCTAAAGCTGTCCAAAGTAGTCTTAACAACGGTTTCTTCAACATATTACCTTTACAAAATGTTAAAAAGTATCACTTCTGACACATTTTTATGTCCTCACTCCCTGTGTCCCTTAAAAGGCAGCAAAGGAACAAGAGGGCTATACACTTTCAAGGACAAAGAGAAGGGAGGAGAGACCACAGCAGACGAGAAATGACAACCAGATGTTGAAGATGAAATTAGAGAGAGGGCTGAGCAGAACTGAGGAAGCTATACTCTCACAGCCACAAAGGGGGTTTCTGAGGGGCCATGTCTGATTCACCACAGGACTGAGTGTCAGCACTTGGAGGAGTCTGGGATGAATCCTGTGTGGAACAAGGAACTGGCTGGAAATCTGTATGTGGAGAAGTTAGCCTTCCCATATCCCCTCTCTCCAGCCAACACAGCCAGGCTATCTCACCAGCACACTGGGAAGAAGCTAGAGCCTTTCTCTCTTGAGGACAGAGTACAGACTCATGGGGACATAAGTACAGAGAGGATGGAGCATGGCTGAAAAAGAGAGGGATAATGTGAAAGTCTGTCTTGGTGAGCTCCCAGCCCGTCGCAATCTCTATTCTCAAAATGAAGGCAGCAATGTATCGCCTCCCCAGACAGGAGATAGAGGGCCCCAAAGAAAAGACCTTCCATTGGAGGATGCTGCCTGAGTCTGTTCGGGCTGCCAGAACAACATACTGCAGACTGGAAGGCTTGCAAACAACAGAACAGTTCTAGAGGCTGGAAGTCCAAGATCAAGGGGCCCCAGATTCAGTGCCTGGTGAAGACCTACCTCCTGGTTCTTAACTAGCTGTCTTCATGCTGTGTCCTCACACAGCAGAAAGGAAGAGGGAGCTCTCTGGGCTCTCTTTCATAAGGGTACTTATCTCATTCATAAAGGCTCTACCCCATGACCTAATCACTTTCCAAAGGCCCCAATTCTAAATATCATCACATTGGGGGTTAGAATTTCAATGTGATTTTTTGGATATGGGGGACACAAACATTCAGTCTATGGTATTGCCCCAGGGAACAGAGAGCTCAGTGCCTTATCTGGGAGCCCTGCACCTGAGTTCTAGGCCCCTATACCTATCTCTTAACCATAACTGCAGAGCCAAGGATACTAGAGCTTCTAAGAAAGCTGCTGGTTTGGAAGAGGAGACCAAAGTGAACAAACAAAAAAGACTTTAGTTTTAAAAAATTAGTCCTGCTCTAGCCGGATGGCTCATCTGGTTAAAGCATCATTCTCTAAGCGCAGAGGTTGCTGGTTCAGTCTCATCAGGGCACATACAGAAACAGATCAATGTTCCTCTCCTCTTTCTCTCTCTGTTTCCCTCCATCCCTCCCTAATTTTTTCAAACAAATCTGTAATTAATATACTCAAGGGCATTAACATAGGGTCCTTGGATGTGAGATATGTAGGAGAAGAAATATGTTAAAGAAATAAATAGAGTTGGAACATAAAGCTAAGGAAATCTAGAAGGCAGAACAAAAAGAAATCAAGGGATAGAATATAAGAAACTTGGAGAACAAACAGAAGCTGCAACGTCCTACTCATATGAACTCCAGAAGAGAGAAAAGAGAAAAAGGCAGGGAAGAAATCGTCAAAGAAATAATGGAGGATGACTTCCTGGAATGGAAAGACAGGAACTTCCAGATTGAGGGCATCCACTGTGTGCCCAGATCACTGGTGTAAAAAGGCCTATGCCAAGGATAAAGAAAAGGTAGGGAAAGCCTCTGGAAATGAAACCATAGAAGGGTTGGGAATCAGAGTTGCTGGAACGGAAACAATTTTAGACATGCCGGGACTGGAAATGTTTACTTCTCACGCACTCTTTCTCAGCAAGCTTTGGGAACAGGTATTTAACAAAGGTGTAAACTAAGGAAGGAAATCCCCAGAGCTTGGACACAGAGCATGGAGGAGACAGAAGGAACGTGGTGTGCAGACAGCAGAGCGCAGCAGACCCAGGGGCACGGAGCTCCCAGGAGAAAGTCCCACTGGACATTACACCACGGGGAGAAGGGTTTGGAGCATCTGGGCACAAGTCACAGGATCACAGGAAAACGAGGAGTGGAAAAAAAGGGTGGGGGGGGCAATGATGAACTTAATAAAAAGCCAAAAATTCAAAAAGAAAGAATATGTAATCATAATACACAGTAAATAATAATAATAATGATGTAAATACTGATTTTATTTTGCCAAAATTGAAGGGTTGGAGTACTAGAGAGAGAACTCTTTATTTGCCATACAAGAGATCAGTAAGTTAGGAATAAAATAGAAAAATTAAGAAATGGCAGTATAAATGTAACCTTTAGGAATCTGGACCACTGACAATAGCACAATAGCAAGAGTTAAAAGGCATAGCTGGTAGAATAGGACTAGGGCAGGACTCGGGTCTGCTAGTTTTTATTATAAACCTTTTAGTTCTATTGGCTTTTAAAACTAGAGCATTTATTTTTCTGATAAAAAGTGATAGGAAAGAGGGGAGGGAGGGATGGAGGGTGGGTTCATTTTCTCAGAAATGCATTTTTGGGATAAAAACACTTTCCCTAACAGCTCCCCCCATGCCAGCTTTCCTGCTAATATTCTTAGCACACAAACCCCTATCACCCTCCCCTCAGAACCACCATCCCTTCATCACTCGACTCCCCCCCCCACACACACACTCCTCTGAGCTGCTCTGTTGTCATGCCGTCCTCTGGAAAAGGAACCTTCTCGTTTAAGCCTTTTTATAATGAAACAGACCTCTAGTATCATTTAGGGAACAGCAGTCTATGATGTCATGCCTCAGGATGTGGCATCTGACCCCACTATGCAGGGTGCATCTCATCTCAGAAACACCCTCTGACCAGGCTTCCCACCAAGCCCCCAACCCCCTGCCAATCCTCTCCTCTCCCAGCCCCTGCTGCTCTAACACCTGTGTGACCTGCCTTCAATTTCCCCTTGAGAAGACCTCAGGTTGTGGCTGAATTCCTGTTCCTCCAAGGTCCCCAGAAAAGGGCGCCTGGTTCTCTGCCCCCCTCACCCCCAGCCCCAAGGTTCTCCTGGTCCCAGCCCCAGCACCTCCTGGAGCTCTCCAGGTAATTACTCCTTCTGGAAGGTCCACCCACACAAGGCAGTCAGGGCCGCTTATTAACTCCATTCTGGGTCTTTCTTTTCCTCTCAAGGCCCCATCTGTTCATCTCTGCTGAGCTCAGTGCCCCCATCTCATTGAAAAATGCCTCCAAGGAACCAGCTGGGGCCCTAAGCACGATGGAGGGAGAGGACAGGTGGAACAAAGAAATGTCCATTTTTTATCTCTTCTCCTGACTCCCCATTTGCTTTAGATAAACAGAAGCAGGATTGGCTCAAAGATGTTTCGCTTTGCAACTCTAAAGCCTTAATGAGTCTAATTTCTACTTCTTTACCACCTTCCCTCAGACAGTGACCCTGGCAAGTGTTCTCCACAAAACTGGTGATGGCCAGGCATAGATCCATCCATGCCTGTTTCAGTAGCATAAATCAAGCTTTCCCTGCTACCAGGATTCTCTCCCTGCACCCTTAACCTCTTCTGGCCACTCTCAGACTTGGTCTGAACACCGAATCTCCTTGGGGTTACCATAGAGCAAAATGGGATTTGGTGCCACTTTTAGAGAAACCCTGAGTACCACTTGTCTAAGACACCCCTCTCAGCCTGGCCTGTGGTGGCGCAGTGGATAAAGCCTTGACCTGGAATTCTGAGGTTGGAACCCCGGGCTTGCCAGGTTGTAGGGCCAGTGGCCATGGCCACGCAGGTTCAGATGGGATTCAGGCAGATGGTAAAGGAACTGTGGAGCTGGAGGATGGTGGGCCATTCATTTATTAGACTCTTATAAGGTGGACCAGCAAGCAGGGAGGGAAAACTGCTTCTCTCTCTCAGGGCTGACAAGCAAACAGGTGTGCGTGTGGGACCCCTTCTCTGGCAAACAATAGCAAAAAATAGCTCTTCCCAATGGCAGCAGGGAATCCACAATCAACAATCTGCCGCCCTGAGGTCAAGCACCTGCAGCCTCACATAGACTATACACACGTGGTGTGTCCCACGCTCATGCACCAATCAGAAAAAGTGCAATTGAGCAAAACCTAAGACACTTGTTTGCCCAACATCAGTCAAGGCACACATGGAAGCTGATGCCTCCTGCTTCCCTGCCCCTTCTCTCTCTCTCAAATAAATGAAGTTATTTAAAAAATAATAATACCCCCTCCCCCAACTCAACACACCCAGTGATGGGATCTGAAGAGAGATACAAGGGTTAGGCTCCAAGTGGATTTATGCATTTCCTGACTTTGTTAGTCTGCCCCACTGGGAAAGGGCAGGTACCACGCAACCCTTCTCTCTGCGTCTGCCCGCCCTGCTTCCCCTGACCTCGTGGTGACGCAGCCAGGGGCCCAGGCATGGGATCTTGGAAAGCGTTTGTGAGAAAAACTAGACCCCTAGGCTGATGGGGCTTGGGAGATGACCTGATAAAGTTCCCTACCCACTTTCCCTCCCCCCACACAGCCCAGGGCACTAGAAGACCTAAGTTCAGAGAGGACAGATTCTCGTTCTGATGTTCTGACGCAGCTTCTAGGCTGACCTCATCTATTTCCCCACCTGCTCTGGTTCTGCTCCTTGCTCCTCCTGCTCTGGGGAGAGGGGAAGGAGAGGAAGGATGGGTGGTTAGTCACCCTCACTGGCCATGACAGCTCAGAATCTTGTGAAGGCCTACTGGTAAAAACAACATCAGCCCTGGCTGGTTGGCTCAGTGGTAGAGCATCAGCCCGGTGAGTGGAAGTTTCAGTTTGATTCCCGGTCAGGGACACAGGAGAAGCAACCATCTGCTTCTCCACCCTTTCCCCCTCTCTTTCCTCTCTCTCTCTCTCTTCTCCTCCTGAAGCTATGGCTCAGTTTGAGCAAGTTGGCTCTGGGCACTGAGGATGGCTCCGTGGCCTGCCTCAGGCACTAAAATAGTTCGGTTGCCAAGCAATGGAGCAGTGGCAGGTAGGCAGAACACTGCCTGGGAGGGGATTTGCCAGGTGGATCCCAGTTGGAGTGCATGAGGGAATCTGTCTCTGCCTCCCCAACTCTCACTTAATAAAAATAAATAAAAAAGGAGAAAAAGGAGATAACATCACTCTTAAGCTACTCTCCTGAGATTCCTGACAGACTCTCCATCAGCAGAGAGCCTCAGTGTGAAGACAGGTGAGATTCTAGGACAGGACACCCATTACCTTGGCAGTTGGACCCCCATGTAACACAGAATATGACATGAGAGATGCAAGTGTCTGCTCTGCCCCTCACCAACTAGGATTAGGACATGTTACTTACCCCCCTAGGATTAGGACATGTTACTTACCTTGAATCTTCTCTCCTCACTCATTTGCTGCTATCATTACTGGACTTGCGGTTTGCACCCCATCATTTATCAAAGGTCATGGCTCCTGGCTTATAGCCTCCACTCGCTCTGTGCCCTCTGTGAGCCTCCTGTACGACAGACATCACCAACCACGCAGACAGTGCCCATCCCACGCCCTCGCTCCTCAGTTTCCTGAGTGTCCTCCTTCCAGTGGCCTCACCCCACTCCACTTCAGCCACCCACTCCCACACCCTGCTCTGGGCTTGTCATTCTTTGTCACTGTTCCACTTCCAAAAAGATCTTTCCAAACATCCCACTCTTGACCAGCTCTCTGCTGTGCAGATGTATTCTTCCACAATCCTCACCACTGCTCTTTCTTCTCATCTGTCTGGGGGTCTTCTGCTTCCTTCCAGCTCATCCATCTTGTCCTGTCCTGACTCCTCTGCCATACCCACCTTCCAGTCCGCAGTCTATCATTCAATAACATTTTTGCTACAACCCTACGTCCCTTTGTCCCACAGCTGGCCTCACCCCAGCCCTGTATGACACCAGCCATAGCATTTCCCTGTGTCTGTCTCCAAGCAGCCAAGCACTATGGCAATGGTAGGATAGGCAGAGAAGAGGGCAAACTGGCTTTCCATAAAGTCATGCTCTCCAGCCATTAACCATTTAATTCCCCAAGATCCTCTGGTCAGCATCTTCCCACCTTCTACGTTCCATAATTACTTCAAACCTTCACCATTTCCCTCAAGCTTTCAAACGCCCTTCCATTCCCAACTCTCAACAGACATCCCTGCTCCCAGATAAGTCACCAGACAGAAAGTGCCCCAGCTTCCAATGCGAAGCAGACACACTATGGACACCGCACAAGCCCACCTTCCCGTTCTCCTCGCTCCTGTTCCAGTGCACCCCACCTACATGCTCCTGCCCGCCCAGGGATCCCACTGCACTGACTGCACCTTCCTCTCAGTGGAGACCTTTAAAGAGGGTCAGCCCTGTCCCAGCATTAGAAAGGAGGTAAAAAAGAGGGGGGGGGATGAGGAGAGAGAAGAAAAAGGGAGAGAGAAGAGAGAGAAAACCTCCTCACTTTGTCCTCCTTCCCCTCTTCATTAAAGCCCAACTTCTCAAAATAGCTGCTGTACTATACACACTGCCTTCACCACCTCCTTCTCACCCCTGTCTGGCTTCTGTCCATCTATATAACCCAAACAGCACCTGTGGCCACATGTCTCCATTTTAACTGTGTCCTCTCTGACCTGCTGGCAGCACCACCTCTGCTCACTGTCCACCTTACCGTTCTCCTACCTCTCTTCAGGGACACCTATGGTCTTCTCCCACCTTTTGGTTCCTCCTCTTTGGGGTCCTCTTCAGACTCTTCATCCACCACTGGTCCGTCCATTAAATCTTGGAGTCCTGGGCCTTTCCCCCACCCTGCTCCCTGGTAACCTTCATTCATACCTGTGGTATCAATACCAACTGCAAATAACACAGAAATTCTTCACCCAGGCCCACATATGCACCTGCCATTTAACATCACCCCGGAATACCTCAAAGGAACCCAGCTCTTAATGCCCTGTTTTCTGCCTATCCTACCATTGCGATAGGCCTAGGCCACTTGGGGATAGACACAGGTCCTCAAACTCATGGTCTCCCTGACCCTCTTCTCTCCTGGAATCCTGGTTCTCTCCCACTGTGCACCATGTTCCAGAAGTTACCCAGAAACCACCATTTCCCTCACTCATCACGCCCCCCATCACTCAGTGCTGCAGATTTTATTTCTGAAATTTGTCTTAATCTATTCTCTCTATCTCCACCATGCCCACCTCCCCTGGTCCAAGCTAGTTCTAGTGCCATGGTTTTCTAAGTGGTATATGCCCCATTATTCTGAACCATTCCCAAGTCCACATGTAGCCAGAGTGTTTTTTCAGACGTATTTAATTACATTATCACTCTTTCCTTAACTTGTTCACCCACTGCTTGGAGGATAAACATAGCATGGAGTTCAAGAACTTTTATGATTTCACACTCAAGTCAGCTATGGAATGAGTTCTAGTTATATTGCCTAAATTTGTAGCCTGACTTCATCACTTATTGTCAGTGTGACCCTGGGCAAGTTACTCTCTGAGTCCTCCTATATCTCAGTTTCCTCACCTGTAAAATGGAGTAATAATGGTACTACCTCATACAGTTGTTATAAGAATTAAATGCATTTAGCATTTAGAATAGTGCCTGACATATATATTGTGATGCATGCAATAAGTGTTAGATTTTTCTCTGTCTCCCTATCCGTCTCTCCCCCATTTTCTATTCTCTCTGTTTAGCCACATTGGCTTTTCTTTAAGCCCTTATTCTTACCATGTTCCTTCTGTCCTCAGGGCCTTTGCAGATGCTATTCCCGCTGACCTCTTTTCCTCTTCAGCTATTCAGTGTCTGCCTGTGCAGACTTCAGCATGCAACTCAAGGCCCTGGTTGGTGGCTCAGTGGATAGAGCATCAGCCCGGTATATGAACATCCAGGGTTTGATTCCTGGTCAGGGCATACAGGAGAAGCAACCATCTGCTTCTTTCCCTCTTCCCCTTGTGCAGCCACAGGCTCAATTGGTTCAAGTGTGGCCACAGGAACTGAAGATGGCTTGCTGGTTCAAGCGTGTTGGCCTCAGGTACTAAAAATAGCTTGGTACTCAAGCATCAGCCCCAGATGGGGTTGCCTGGTGGATCCCAGTTGGGGCGCATGTGGGAATCTGTCTATCTCCCCTCCTCTCACTTAAAAATAAAGAAAATAGAAAAAAAAATGCAACTCAAGTATAATTTCCTTGGGGGAACCTTTGTGGAACTCCCTGACCAGTACTGGTCATTGTTAGTATTTTACATTTATGTTGCAATAAGAATACTCTATCTCCACAAAAGCAGAAACTATGTTTCTTTTTGTAACTCTACCACCTTGAAAAGTATTTGACAAATCATAAATACTCAGTGAATATTTTCTAATGAATGAAAGAGGAATGAACACACAGAGAGGCCTATAAGATTGTTTAATAGTCAATCTGACAAGACACATTCCCATTTAAGAAGTTCTAAAGAGTCTCCTTCAACTTCAAATACTTCCCCCTCTGCCAACCACCATGCCAGATAATCCTCCAGTTAGAGTTTATACCAAGAAACACCGAGCCTGACCTGTGGTGGCGCAGTGGATAAAGCGTCGACCTGGGAACACTGAGGTCGCCAGTTCAAAACCCTGCACTGGTCTGGTCAAGGCACATATGGGAGTTGATGCTTCCAGCTCCTCCCCCCCCCCTCTCCTCTCTAAAATAAATAAAATAAAAAATTTAATTAAAAAAAAAAAAAAAGAAACACCGAATTCTCCCATCATTTGGTAAAAGGTGTTATAGTGTTTGAGGCCTAAACATTTACTAGTAGACACTTTAGCAACAGAGATGAGCTCCTCTGATTAAGTCTTTATTGCCCACAGGTGGTACAGAGAGCATTCTGTACCCTGAAGGCACAGAATGAACACTAGAGTACCTGAGCAGGAAGGCACCTTGGGGATCACCAAGCATCTGCATCATTGTACAGATTTAGGAACTGAGGCCCAAGGAGGGGAAGGGAGGGGTTCAATGTCACACAGCAAGTTTGTGGTAGAGTCAGGACAAGAACCTATATACCTGACAACTAGCCCAGGGCCCTTTGCACTGCCCATCACAGTTCATTAATTAATCCATTTGATAGGTATCAAGTACCACTTTGGGTAAAAGGAGGATGCACACACACAGAAAGAACTTTGATACAGGATAGTTGATGTCCATGCTCACATAAGAGGGCTTGTACCATGCTGTAGTCAGTTCTGGCTAAACCAGGGCCTGCTTCATGGAGGAGGTGGTGATCATTGAAGTGGGCCCTGAAGAATTAGTAGAGAGAAGCGGGGAGAGCCTGGGCAGAGCTCTGGGTGTGAATAAATCACACCCATCCTGGGATTCAGGGGCCAGGCTTGGGGATCTGTCCAGACTTCTTGTAAACTACAAGAAAAATAAAAAGAGGCAGAGACAGTGTCCTGAAGGAAGTTAGGGCCATGCAGAAAGAGGATTAGAAGTTGGAAGAGCAGTTGCCCCAACTTGATCTTCTGCAGAAACCTCCCCAAGCCCCTGAGAGCTGCCATTCTCTCCCACCAACACTAGGGCAGTGGAGGACAGACATAGTTTTGTCCCCAACTCCCTGCAGGCTATGGTAGGTGCATTTCCCATAAATAGCCACTGTTGACAGGCCTGGAAAGTGGCAGCAGAGAGGCCATGCATCTGGCTCTGTCAGGGTGTGTAACCCAGGAGGAGTCACCTATGTTCCAGATGGGAACACTGAGATGCAGTCTGGCAGAAGGCCATAGCCAAGGTTAATAGAGGGGATGAAGCTTGAAGGGCATGGGGTAGAACCTTGCCGAGGGTTGGAAACTCAGGTTCTAGGCCTGTCCTAGCCTTGATCTTGCTCCTGAGCAGTGCTGTTTCTCATCAGCCTCTGTCCCCTCCAGGGGTCACAGGGCCAGGTCGAGACTAGGCTGCTGGCGTCACTGGATACAGCATTGTATTCCCACAGCCCTACTTCCTCTAGCTCCTCCGCTACATATCAAAAACCTGTTTACCCTTTACCCACCTCACTGGAGAGTTCATTGCTGGCTGCCCTGCCATCTCCCCTGGGGAAATAAATCAGGGTACAGCAGAACTGCCACCATTACAAGTGTGGAGAGTATAAAAGAAGGGTTCCGAAAGCCACAAGGCTTCAGTGGATCCCAGAGAGAGCCAGGGACCCGGGGAAGCATGGACCAATGCAGCAGAATGCCTCGCTGGGGCCTCCTGCTGGTGCTCTGGGGCTCCTGCACCTTCAGCATCCCCACGGATACTGGCGCCTTTCGACGGTAACTAGGGCAGAGGGTGGCAGGGAATGGGGGTTCCCACCTTCCAAACACTGCTGGCTTACAATAAGTGATGTCATCCAGTCCTCACGACCAGCTGAGCAGGGAGGTATAGTGTCTTTCTGAGAGGTCAGGTGCCTCGCCAATGTCCCACAGCCAATAGTGGCACTGGGGTCCTGGAAGCCATGCCTTTTCCTTCTGGCATAGATCACCCTACTGGGCACTGTGGGGGGACTCAGAGAGGAGCAAGACACGCTGGCACCTCTTGGCCTGTGAGGAGCTCATCACCTAATTATTAAGAAGGCTGTGGTATGGTTAAGTCTACCAAGGAAGAAGCACAAAATAGTGCTTACCCACAAGGCTTCTAGAGCCGAATTGTCTAGTTTAAATTCTGCTCCACTAACAGAACTAACTAGCTCTGGAACCAGTGACAAGTTACTTAACTTTGCCGGTCTCAGTTTACCATTTTTAAAACAGGTAATAACAGCACCCACTTCTCTAGAGTTGCTTTTAAGAGTTACTGGGCTGGCACAGGTAAAGCCTGTGCATGGTGCCCAGTGGGGCAGTACTGTGGGGTGGGCTGTTACAAACGTCACAGAAAGGCTTGAGGCAGCCCGAAGGGAGAGAGGAGAAAGACCTAGCTCAGGCGGTGCCGCCCTGTGGAAACAATCATTTCATTCAGGCTACAGAGGAGAGAGGCTGGGGGGACAGAGTCCTATGGGGAAAGGCTTCTGCTTGGGGAGTACAGATGGGCCAGAGAGCTCCAGGTAAAAGGGCAGGTTTTACAAAAAGTAATAGTTGCTAAGCATACAAAATGCTTAGTGTTTCACAAAATCGTTTCACTTTTTTCATCTCGAGTCATCCTCCCAACAATCCCATTTTACAGATGAGTGCACTGAGGCTCAGAGAGGTCACATGTAGAGGCTGAACCTTGACACACACTGGGCCTTTTGTTTCCAAAGCCTATTTCCTTGCTCCCAGGCTCCCAAAGAGCAACTGCTGGTTTGGGGGTGTGGGTGAGAAGCTGAGGTGCCCCAACAGTACATGTCTGGGTGTAGCCTCCATCTCCAGGGTGAAGGCAGAGAGAGGTAAAAACATTCTTTTTTTTCTTCAAAGAGAAAAGTAAGATGGGGCCAGGAGTAGAGAGGGAGTCATGGTTTGGAATACAGCTATAAGGATTTGGTCACCTGCTATGGGCCAAGCATTGTACCAGATACTTTGGGAGAGCTGAAGGCAGCACTCCGTTCTCAAGGTGTTTTCACGGCATTTTACATACACAGTTTACATTACTGAGCGGTGGGCAGCTCATTTAATCTGTGCACTGATTCTCTGAGGTAGGTATTATTACCATTAAGTTCATTTTTAGAGAGGAGTTCACAGGGGTTCGGACAAGGCCCAGAGAAGCTAGGCAAGTTGCTCAGAATTACACAGGGACTAAGGAACTCAAACATGTCCCCACCACCACTGTGTCCTCACTACTGGATAGCACCACCTCTGTGAGCAGTTGGGGGTGTGGTGCAGGCTGTGAGCACCCATGGAACATGGAGGAGGAGCCTAAGCAAACATAAGGCCAGTGTAAATTGGAGTTCACCGGCATGTGAAAAGAACTTTGTGGTGGGGTGAGAAGAAAGGGACTTTTTGAAAGGAAAATGGTAATAGTGAAGGTCAAGAGCAGAGGTCGTTTTGAGTAAATAGTGAGAAATGCATCCCTTTGGGGTCAAGCCTTCTTCGCCCTACCATTTCCCATCTGTAAAATGGGAATAAAAAAATTACCCACCAGGTAGGAAGGCTGAGAATTGAATAAGATCATAATTGCAAAAATACATTTTGAATAGTAAACTGTGATATATGACGTTATGCCCATTACAATATTACACAGACAGGCATATGAAATGTGACTTCCATATGGCATATAAAAGTGGTATTCATAGTCATGGGCATGACGGGGTACGTAGAATCAGGGGAGATGACAAGTACAGGAGGACTGGAAGCTGAGAAGAGGGAGTCTGCATAAATCATCAGGCTTCAACCTCCCACCACCACCATCCCCAGCAGCTAGGAACATCTTCCTTTAGGTTTTTTGCAAAACAGGGGCCCTTTTTGGGAACTAGGGACAGCTGCTACTTTGAGTCCCTGTTCCAGTACTTCTGAGCCGCCTCATCGCTGTGACCCTACAAAGTAAGAACCCTAGTCAGCAGGATTGTCATGAGGTTACATGGCAGAGTGGCAGTTCAGTATGCTGTGAGTTTTTCAGGCTCTAATTCTGCTTCCCAAAGGTGGTAGGAAGGTCTCAGGACAAAAAGCCTAGGGACTGGAATTAGGCTCAGAAATGCACATCTTTCCAAGGACAGGGTGCACAGGCACTCTGGTGATGTGGTGCCTCTCTCTCTCCGTCCCACCCAATTCAATTGATTGGCTCCACCCCATAGTCCTGGCTGGGTGCCTACCCCAGGCATCCAGAGACCCTCAGGCTGCTGATGGTGTCTGCTGCCACCTACAGGTCTCATGTGGCACTGCCTCTTCCATCCAGTTGGAGGATCCCCAGCCTTCCTCTAGTTAAGGGGGATGTCATTGTGTTTCTTCCTCTGTGTCCTGCTTGATGGAGTTCCTTGAAGGTAGCTATGACCTTCATCATTATATCTCTAGTCTCCAGCTCTGTGTCCTCACAGAGAAGGTATTCAACATGTGATACGGAATGAATGAATGAACAAGTGGCCCCACAGTGATCAAAATTAGACAATAGAAGGAAGGTAGTTGAGGGTTATTTACTACTAGTGTAGGTGACTCATGGAGGTTTGTAAATTCTCCTTCAGAGGCCTAAGGGCACAAGAGTCATTCTTAGGTGCCTGGGCCAAGGTTAGGAGTTATGGTCCTAGATGCCCCCAGGGCTCTTCCATTATTATGGGGAAGTACAGAGTTCTTCTCTTTTTTTCTTTCTTCACTCTGGGCCAGGATCTCTCTCAAGAAAATGCCCTCAGTCCGGGAAAGCCTGAAGGAGCTTGGTATGGATGTGGTCAGGCTCAGGGCTGAAGGGAGCCAGTTCCCCGCGAGACTCTCCGTCAGCAACAGCACCTCTCCTGTGGCCCTCACCAACTACCTGGATGTGAGTCCTGTCCCTGGTCCCTTTCCTCTTGGGCCTATGGCTTTCTTCACTCTTTCTGGCTGTCTTAAACAGAGTTGCTGAGGATCACTAAGCACCCTACCATATTCTCATTTTACAGCTGAAAGCCTGAGGCACGGATGGGGGGGGCAGGAAAGAGGGTTAGGTTTAGAACTCAGAATCCAGGCTCTGGGCCTCAAGCCCGGGAGTCACTGGGGCAGGAGATGTGAGCTCAGATGCAGGTTTCTGTGACGGGGATCAGCACAAACCACTGAGTGGTTCCTCAAGGGCTGGGGAAAGTAACGACTTCATTTTCAGTACTTTTATTTTGCCCTCTTGTCTCACTTCTTGGGAAGTCATAAGACGGTGCTAAACCTGCCATTCAGGCCCTGCTGGAAATGGAAACCCACAGAGGCTGTGTGACCTGCCAAGTCTCATCGCAAGTGCCCCCGGGGGGGGGGTATAGAGTGAGACGCCAGGGCCCAATGCTCCCCAAGTCCCTCCTGCCGCCTTTCTTACATCCCTGCAGACCCAGTACTATGGTGAGATTGGCATTGGTACCCCACCGCAGACCTTCAAAGTCATCTTTGACACAGGATCAGCCAACCTCTGGGTGCCTTCCACCAAGTGCAGCCCTCTCTACACAGCCTGTGGTGAGCCCCAGACCTGTGGCGCCAATCCCCACGCCCCTTGCCTGCCAGACCTGGGCAGTCCTGCCTCACACCAAGCTAGACCCCTCCTGCTGCCATCTGAGCTGTTTCCTCTCTGCCTCTGTTCCCATTGCCCCTGAGAGGAGAGAGGGAAATGTCCCCCATTTTCCTAATATGGCCATCCCAGCAAAACAGCAAGCTTCAGGAGACCCCAGCTCACCAAGAAGGCCATTTCTCACTCTTCCTGAGACTGAGAGAGAACTGAGCTCTCTGGCCCTCCTCCAAGCACGCTCTCCCTAGTCAACAACTTACTGAGTGCTTACTGTAACCAGAATCTTCTCCTCACCCCAGTGTTGGGAATTCTTTTAAAATGCTTCATTAGAGACAAAATTCTCAGAGACATGAACACATAAGAGGGGCCCAAAAAACAGTCCTTGATTGATAAAACACATTTTTTCCCAAGCCTTCAATCAACCTCAGGACCACCCCCTCCCTGCACCTAAGTCCTCAACCACAGAAGCCACACCCATATGCACCTGCCTCTGAACCCCCTGCCTGGACCTCTCGGGGACAGACCTGAGCCTATGTCCTTCTCTCAGAGATTCACAGCCTCTATGACTCCTTGGAATCCTCCAGCTACATGGAGAATGGGACGGAAGTCACCATCCACTATGGATCTGGAAAAGTCAAAGGCTTCCTGAGCCAGGACATGGTAACTGTAAGTGGGACCAGCCCAGGTCATCTGATCCCCTTCCCTGTTTCTCCCCAGACCTCCGCTGCCACTCTAAGGTCCATACTTGAGAAAGATGCCATCCAGTGCCCTTGGAGTCTGGGGACAGGCTCTGCCACTGGGCAGAGTAAACCTAAGCCCCTGGCTCAGCCATAGGTGATCTATATAGACTTCTGCATCTCACACTTAGGGCTTGTCTGAGCCCTGCAGCCTCCAGTCAAGTGACCTGCCAGAGGTCTCCTACTCGGACTGAACTCTTCACCAGGCCCCAGACTGAAATCAGTTTCAGAAACAGGGTCAGCTGTCCTATTGACATTGTGGTCAGGGTTAGTTTTGGGGTCACAGAATTTAAGGTCCTACTTAAGGTTAGAATATAGGATTAGGGTCAGGGCCTGGTTTTCTTTTCCATTTGGCCTGTGTCTGATCCTTTCTCCATTCTAGGATTTCTCTAGCTCCTGGTCTGTCAGAGATAGGGAAGGGCTAATCATAGAACCTGAGAGGAAGGCAATGCGAGCTGTTACCCCTCCCCTTGTCTATGAAATCAGGGGGAAAGGAATGTGAAAGGCAGGCCGGGCTGTGCTGAAGAAACCCATTGTCCAAATGCAGGTGGGGTCCTGAGACCCAGTCCTGCCAGAGTGAAAGCCAGGCCATTGGGGAGGGGGCCTGGGAACTCCTGGCATCTTTTCTATTACTGCTTGGAAGTACCATCCTCTCAGCCTCTGCTTCTTCCAGTCACTGGGCAACCCCAGGTCTCTGTAGACCCAACAGCCTAGCCAGTGGTTGGCACACTCATTAGTCCACAGAGCCAAATATCAACAGCACAATGATTGAAATCTTTTGAGAACCAAATTTTTTAAATTTAAACTATATAGGTAGGTACATTGTTATTAACTTAATTAGGATACTCCTAAGCTGGCCTTTGAGCCACATTCAAGGGGCCAAAGAGCCGCATATGACTCGCAAGCCGCAAACTGCGGTTTGCTGACCAGGGACCTAGACGCATATTAGGAGAGAGGAAATGTGTGGGGATTGATGAAATGAGCTTACCCCAAATTGTTATACACTGGAACACATGCATCCCTGAGGCCCCCAGTGTGGAAGCCCAGACTAGAACCCAGCTGTCGGTTGGGTAGTGGACTTGATCTCCTTTGGTCCTTCCTCCCACAGGTGGGAGGAATCACGGTGACACAGACATTCGGAGAGGTCACGGAGCTACCCCTGATGCCCTTCATGCTTGCCAAGTTTGATGGGGTTCTAGGCATGGGCTTTCCTGCACAGGCCGTTGGTGGGGTCACCCCAGTCTTTGACCACATCCTCTCGCAGAGGGTGCTAAAGGAAGACGTCTTCTCTGTCTACTACAGCAGGTGGGCCTGGAACTCAGGGGCAGGGGAGGGAAGAGGAAGGAGGCAGAAGAGCTGGCAGAGTGAGGAGAGTTGGACCAGGATTCTGATGTGTTCATGATTAGGTGGTATTCCATTCATATCTAGAGCTGTGCTATCCAATATGGAAGCCACCTTTTTAAATTTAAATAAATTGAAATTAACTACAATTAGGCATTCAATTCCCTCCCTAGTCACACTAGCCACATTTCAAGTGCCCAAAAGCCACAGTGGCTACTGGCAACCATATTGGATAGTACAAACATAGAACATTTTTATCATTACAGAAAGTTCTGTTAGACAGCACTGCTCGAGAACAAGAGGGGAAGGGGAAGGGGAAAGGTGAAGGGGAAGGGATTGCTGTAACCTGGGGGCCTTCCCTCTCAGGGCCCACGGTTCCTCTCACACAGAGAAATGCTCTCATTCATTCATTCATTCGCTTATTCAATGGTTCAATAAATATTGGGCACTTGGGGCTAAGCCCTGTGCAAGGTGCTGAAGGTACAACCATGAACACCATGGACAAGACAAAGTCTGGCCCTCACAGAGCCTAGTCTCACAGGGAGGACAAGAAACATGACACCTTGATGCAACAGCAGGTAGCACAGGGCTAAAACTGCAGGGGCTTTCCAACTCTAGGCTGAGCTTATGTGCAGGTCAGCTGTGAGCTGACCAGTTTTGCGACCTGCTCCAAGCTGTTGGAGAAAGATGGTATGAGTTAGAGACAAGGATCATAAGGGCAAGAATACCAGGCCAGTAGCAATGAGGACAGAGGGGAGGGTCAGACTCCAGAGACAGCTCAGAGTGAAATGAAGTGTCTGGTTGGTGAGAGAAAGGGAAATGCTGAGAAAAGGCTGCCAATTGGCCCTGCAGCCAGGTGAGTCTTGGAAGAGCTGGTTTAGAGGTGGAGCCCGGCAGGATGGCAAGGAGTGAACAGGTGAGTATGGGTGTCAGGAAGTGAAGGGCAGATGTAAACTGCCTTGAGAAATTCAACAGGGAAAGAAATGTCAGGTAGGGGTGCAGGCAGAGATAAAGAGAGAAGCATAGAAAAGAAGGGTGGGTGTTTTTAGCAGCTAGAGCAGTGGTTCTTAACCTTTTTTGAGGTACTGAACCCACCAGTTTCATATGCTCATTCACTGAACCCATTCTTTAGTGATAAGTAAAATATGATTTTTCTTCCAAATTCAAGACATAGGTATATGTTTTTTTACTGGTACACAAAATGAGCCGTGCATGAACATCACCTTGTCCAAAGAACAAAACCAACAAAGTGCATGAACTCACAACAAATTACGGTATTACTTTATTCTGACCTCCGCAGCAGAGGCTTCTCCAAACCCCTGAGACCAACACATCGAACCCCTAGGGTTCGATAGAACCCAGGTTAAGAACCACTGAGCTAAAGGGTACCTGAGCTGAGCATGCTTGCAGGTGGAGGGAAGGCAGGAAAAAGCAGATTGAAAATGTGGGAAAAGAGATGATAATGGAGGGCACAAGAGCCAGGAGACCATGGAAGGGAGGAGGATCCAGCACTAGAAAGAAGGCAGCCTTGTTGATGGAAGGGAACATCCAGAGAGATCTTTAAGTGTTGGGAGAGAGGTGGAACTTGTACTAGCACACACACATGCATGCTATATTTGTAAAAATGCAATTAACTGTACTTGTACAAACAGCATGTGCATAGCTACACACTGTATATACATAAGCATACACACATGTTGCTGGTCACAAATGCTGGAAACCCCATCATTCACACACACACATACACACACAGAGGAAACCAGCCCTAAGGTAGGCACTGAACCGTGGGAGGTACTGTGTAGTTTGGAAGAGAGGAAGGCAATGGGGATCAGCTCTAGACTGGGCCCCAGGAGCACTGGCTCCAGTCCCCTGGTCATCTCACTCAATGCCTGGATGACTTCAGGCAAGTGACTTCACCTTTTGGTGACACACTTGCCTGAGGGTAAAAAGAGTGCAAAATAACCCCCAACGCCCCACCCATCCAACAACAGGCTGGTGAGGCTCTATGAAGGCTTCCTTTCTGTTGTGTCTCTTTCTCTGCAGAAATTCCAAGTAAGGAGATGAAAGTCCCCACATGGCCCAGACCTTCCAGAGCACCTGGCCCAGAATCATACCCATCACCTGCCCAAAACTCACTTCACAGACTTAGGCTCTGCTGAATGCTGCAGTCCTCTGCCCCTCCTTCCTGCTCTGCTTATACCCCCCCCCCCCCCCCGCCCACCCCACCCAACAGCTCCCCTCCCATGTACCTGTTCAACCCATAGCAAACCCAAACCGAAACCCAAGTGAGGTTGGGGCCAATTTGTGTCTTGTTTGCTCTCTATTTGTCCTGATGCCTGCTCTTTTCTGTGACCTTGATGGTGATGCTTTATTGGGTGCGGCTGGACTTTCATGGGGGAAATCTCCACTTGGGCTGGGGGAGGGGCAAGGTGGAGAAGCGGCGGCGCTCCAGCTTCCCAGCCTTGCCATCCCTGCCTTCCTGGGCCCAACTCCCCTTGTGCTGGGGTCGTTAGGTCTCCAAGAACCTTTGATCTTTCCTTTAGGAATTCCCACTTGCTGGGGGGAGAGATTGTGCTGGGAGGCAGTGATCCCCAGTATTATCAAGGGAATTTTCACTACGTGAGCATCAGCAAGACTGGCTCCTGGCAGATCAAAATGAAAGGGTCAGATATCCTCCACCCTCTCCACTCTCCACAAATGCTTCTGCTACTGTGGGCGGGGCGGGGACCGGGCAGCATTGCCATCCTGCCCTCTTCTAGTGCAGGGACTTCGGAAGGCACAGCCAGCATTTGTTCCGTCTAGGGATGGGGAAAACTAAGATGTGAGGGGTGCTGGGGGGAGGTAGAGGGTCACTACGCACACGCTGAGGCAGGGGCAATACCTGTCCTCCTCCAGCTCCCGCCTTACACATCCTTCACTGCATCACTGGACCACCAGCATGGCCTCCCCCATTACCTGCCGTCACTCTGGAAAACTGTGCAGCCTGGTGGTACCCATCAGTCTGTCTGTCTGTCTGACTGACTATGGCCTCTCCCAGGGTATCTGTGAGGTCAGCCACCTTGCTCTGTGAGGAGGGCTGCACGGCGGTGGTGGATACTGGCGCGTCCTACATCTCAGGTCCTACCAGCTCCCTGAGGCTGCTTATGGAGACTCTTGGGGCCAAGGAGCTGAGCACAGATGAAGTAAGAAGCTGGAGACGTGGTACCAGGGGTGGGGGAGTGCTACCTGGTCCAGACCCCCAAATCACCCCAGGCAGCATTAGGTCCCAAATGAGGTCATTTCCAGCCTTCAACTCCTCACTTCTCACACTTTTCACGTGTGGCTGGGTCTTCCCTGGGCACAGGGCTGGCCACAGGCACAGGGCTGTGTCTCTGCTAGGAGGCCTCCACATACTAAAAGGGCCTTTCTGTACTCTCCCCCTAGTATGTCGTGAACTGTAACCAGGTGCCTACACTCCCTGACATCTCCTTCTACCTCGGAGGCAGAGTCTACACACTCACCAGTGCAGACTACGTATTACAGGTGAGGCTCCAGTTTGCCCTCCGGCAGCAGGCAGGAAGGGTAGGCAGAAGCCCTCAGAAAGCGACAAGTCATCATGACAGACTCCCTACTAGGCCAGCAGCTCTCAAACTTTGCTGTTGGAGTCACCTGAAAGCTTCCTAAAGTCCCAACAGCAAGCCACATCGCCTACCTATTAAATCAGAACCTCTGTGGGCAGCACCTGAGCCTGTGTTTTCAAAACACCTCAGGTGATTCCAATGGGCAGCCAAGTTTAGGAATCATTGTGCTTGGTGCCTTGTCTGTTTTCTAATCAATGCCATGTTCTTGTATTCCAATCCCCCTTTCACACTTAATAGACTTAAAGACGTTAAATGACTTGCTCAGGATCAGCTCTGTCAGACAGCAAGCTCATAGAGTGCGGGGCCCCCTGCACTGTGCGCCCAGTGTCTAGCACAGCGCCTGCAAACCCCGAGGGCTGCGATCTGGGATGCACAGGAGGTGCAGTGTGTGTGGGGGGGTGCTAGGGGGATGTTGCTGAGGAAGGCTGCTGGAGTCAGGCAAAATGAGGGCAGAATGGTCACATGCTGGTCAGTGGGGAAAATTGTGTGCCTCCTGCCAGGATCCCTACAGTACTGATGACCTGTGCACACTGGCCCTCCATGGTCTGGACATCCCACCACCCACTGGGCCTGTCTGGGTCCTGGGCGCCAGCTTCATCCGCAAGTTCTACACGGAGTTTGATCGGCGTAACAATCGCATTGGCTTTGCTTTGGCCCACTGAGGCCCTCTGCTGCCCTGCGCCCCCTCCCCCCTGCCCTGGCCTAGAGATGGAGCCCTTTCTAGGACCGTCCCTGCCTGTGCTTGTGTCTTCATGTGGGGGTACAGGGTGTGGAGCTCCTCCTGGACGTTTGCCCTGCCCCAGCATCATCAGCTCTTCCCTGCTTTGAGGACAAATGGAATAAAGACTTTATGTTCACAGCCCTGTTGCACCTGGGTCCACTAATGTTTGAACCAGAAGGAAGGGCAACCTCCCTCACGCTGGATGGTGATCACGTGCAGACAGGAATGTGGCACAGAATGACAAACACACTCACCTGATGTCTGCAGGGTTCAAATGGAGTTGTTTATACAACCTTGGGTGGGAAGTTTGCATAGAGCCAGCCCCTTTCTCCCTCTAGCCTCAAGGACCAAGGTTAATGCTGTGACAGTAGGCTTTGGGTCAGAAAGATGTTCCCAACTCATGGAAGCCTGCCCCAAGGTCAGGCTCTGCACTGCCGAGCTAGCCAGGCCTGCCTCTTCCTGCACTGAAGACCTCTAGCACAGTGGTTCTTAACCTTTTTTGAGGTACCAAACCCACCAGTTTCATATACGCATTCACTGAACCCTTCTTTAGTGATAAATAAAATATGATTTTTTTCCCTCAAATTTAGTTTTGCTGGTGCGAGACTAGAGTTGCTCAACTTGGCATTGCATATCACGCAGATAAGACGCTGACTCCCATCCCGTTCTGTGACATATGTGAATCCATGTTGTACATATTCATCCGACCACTTTCTTCTTTTGCTCGACATATTTAGTATGGATTAAAATATTAAGAAAGAAATCACACGACGTACAACTATGACAGCCGTTGACTACCGCGCGCGCACTAAATTCCCCGCAGCACTGGTTGGCCAAGCAATGTAACGTGATCCTCTGCAGCAAGTGATGGCCAAGCGGGGCGTGTCATCACAACTTTACACAAGTGTGTCTTTACCTCCGCGGCAGAGGCTTCTCCAAACCCCTGAGACCGACTCATCGAACCCCTAGGGTTTGATCGAACCCCTAGGGTTTGATAGAACCCAGGTTAAGAACCACTGCTCTAGCACAACCCCACCCCCCTCCACCCCAAGAGAGCTATTTACAGTGCAGTCCAAGACACCATTGCCTAACCAGGGGTCCCCAAACTATTTACACAGGGGGGCAGTTCACTGTCCCTCAGACCCTTGGAGGGCTGCCACATACAGTACTCCATACACTGACCACCAATGAAAGAGGTGCCCCTTCTGGAAGTGCGGCGGGGGCGGATAAATGGCCTCAGGTGGCCACAATTTGGCCCGCGGGCCATAGTTTGGGGACCTCTGGCCTAAACATTGGAACACCAGAGATCTGGTTGAGACTCCCTTATTACATATGGGAAAACTGAGGTTGGGAGAATGGAAGGCATTTGGCTGAAATGTCTCAGGGAAGTGTGAAAAATCAAGACTGGAATCCAGTCCACCAGATTCAGGCCCTAGGGGCTTTCTACCTCGCCACAAGCAGGCAAACCTTGACAGGGAGAGCCCCCACACCCTGGCATGGGGCCAAGTGCCCAGGTACACAGACACACACTGCTCTCTCCGTCTCACGAACTAAGAACAGGATGAAATCTTCTCCCACTCCTACCACTTGAGCTGTCTGCAGGAATGTCTAGTTCCGGTAGCAGGAAGCAGCATCCACCCAAAGCCACTGATGCTGTCTCTTTTCATGGTAGCTGCTCACCCCTCTAATGACCAGAAAGGGTATTGCATTGAGTAGCATGACTAGGTAGAAAACCTCACACCTCTAGAATGGCAGCCTCTTGGGATTGTGTGGGACCACAGGGATCCTCTAGGGCAGCATTCTTGCATGGGTAGCATCCTTCTGCGGAGCCAAGAGCATGACTGTTTAAGTTTGCTTGCCTGGCTGTCTTCCATATTGCAAAAAAGAAGGTCAGAGTAAGGGTCCTTTCCAGTTCCACGTCCTGAGGCTCCTTGACCTTACGTAAGCAGCCCTTCTGCCACCATCATCTCCTATACTCTATACCAGGGGTTCCCAAACTAAGGCCCACAGACCGCATACAGCCCCCTGAGGCCATTTATCCGGCCCCTGCCGCACTTCCACTTCCGGAAGGGGCATCTCTTTCATTTGTGGTCAGTGAGAGGAGCACAGGATGCATTTGCACCCATAGTTCCCATTGAAATACTGGTCAGTTTGTTGATTTAAATTTACTTCTTCTTTATTTTAAATATTTTATTTGTTCCTGTTTCATTATTTTACTTTAAAATATGTGCAGTGTGCATAGGGATTTGTTCATAGTTTTTTTATGGTCCGGCCCTCCAACAGTCTGAGGGACAGTGAACTGGGCCCCTGTGTAAAAAGTTTGGGGACCCCTGCTCTACACTATGATAATCACATGTGCCTATTTATATTAAAATTAAACATCACACTCAGTCATATTTCAAGTGCTGGATCATTACGCATGACTAATGGCTACTGTTCTGGTGGACAACTTCTAACAACAACTAAATAGAACATTTCCATCATCACAGAAATTCCTCCCGGCAGAGCTGGATTCTGGACAGCAATAATGATGGGGCCTTGTGGTTGAAGTGAATAGGACAGAGACAACTTCGGGAAATAGAAACGGATCTCAACCTTTTCTCTGTAGGGACTTTCCTGGGTCAGGCAGTGAGAACTCTCTCACCAGGCCGATAACCTGGTAACTAGTGAGATAACCATTAGCACACTCACCTCCAACAGACATCACCCAATGTCCCTTCTCCATCATTGTGTTCTTCATGGTGTGTGTGTAGGAGAATATTTTGCCTGGGGACTTCCCTGCAAGGAAAGGTCCTGAAGAGCCTTTTCCAGGAGTCCAGGGAGTAGAGGCAGAGAGCTGGGCACAGGTGGGCCAAGCAAGCTGACCTCTTCTTGGTCACAGTTGTTTCTCCCTGCAGCAGAATAGCATGGGGGAACAGGAAGAGCTCTACACCAGGGGGAGAGGCTCCAGCCAAGGTAGGAGGGAGCAAGCCCTGGGTGGAGGCGGGGACGACCCAAGCGGGCCAAACCCGGACCCGGGGGCGCCCACGCACTTCGCCCTTTAGCCACGGGCCCTCTCTCTGGTTCTGGCCACGGCCCCGCCCCCACCTTTGTGTCACCGCCCCGGCCCCGGCCCCGCCCCCGCTCCGCGGCCTCCCGGGGGCGTCAACCCCGCGCTCCAGGTAGCGGCGCCGTAGCTGCCGAGGGTGGCAGGCAGAGCTTCCCGCGGGCCTGGGCCAAGAAGGGGCGGAAGGGGGCGTTTCCACGGCCCCCGCCCCGCGGCCCGCGCCCGTGATGTCACAATCACGGCCGGCCTCGGCGTTCCCGGGTCGGCTTGGGGCGGCGGGCTGAAAGGCGGCGAGCGCGGCACGCAGGGGCCCCAGAGTCATGGCCTGCCCCCGGCCCCTCCCCCACCGCGCCGCCCCCCGTGCCCGGCCCCCCCGCCGGGGCTAGCGTGCGCGCGGCGGCTCCGAGGGGGCGGCCGCTGGGAATGGCTGCGCCCCCTTCGGCTCCCGTGCCGCGTTCGCCCTTTTACCTGAGGAGGCCGGCGCCCAGCCCGCAGTGCTCATGGGGCATGGAGGAGAAAGCGGCGGCCGGCGCGCGCTGCCGGGAGCTGCCGGGCCCCCTGCGGGCCGCCGCCGTCCCGTATTTCGGAATCTCGGTGCACCAGGACGACATCCTGCCCGGCGCCCTGCGCCTCATCCAGGAGCTGCGACCACATTGGAAGCCCGAGCAAGTTCGGACCAAGGTACCCCAGTGGGAGAGCAGTACTTGGATCCGCGCATCCTTCCGGGCGTCGGTCCCAGGGGGCGCGGCCGCTGGGCTGGAGGGTTGAGGTGCGGGTTTGTCTGTGTGCTTGGTTCGCCATCCACCTCCTGCGCTCCATTCGGGCTCGCAGGCGGGCCCCCCGCAATTCCACCTGCCCGCTGTCAGCGTGCTGCGCGTGCGGGTCCCACCCCCAGTCGCGGCGCGCGGCTGCCCCTGGCTGCCCACCGGCTGCCCACGGGCGCATACCCAGCTGGTTCTGAAACCTGCGGCGGCAGGAACTTTTCAGGAAACCCCACACACTCACACACGTTGCTGCCCCTTCTGCACCCTGTGATGGTAGCAAAGCCACCAGGCTCTGAGCGGCCTCTGCCGGCCCAGGAATTCGGGCCAGCCCTGCGCTGTGTAGAAGTCCTCCCCATCGTCCGGGCTTTGGCCCAACCCCCCTTCCCCAACCCCAACCCCCCCCCCCCCAAGCACCTCCTCAACCCCAGATGGGCACATTTGTTGGGACAGAGATGGGCAGAGCCTTTCATTGAGGACCATCAGGATTACTTCCCAGCTGACTTGCATCCTCAGAGAAGAGTCGTTCCCTGCCCACCCTCCCATCTCTTCTGGGAGCTGCCAGTGGAAGAAGGGCCTCAGGGGGTGGGGGGCGGTACTAGGGAAGCACCTGCAGCTTGTGCTGAAGTGATAGGGGCTCCATGATGATGGGCTTTCTGGGAGGTTCAGGACCAAGTGGGGAGGTTGACAGATCCCTCTAAGGAGAGGGGTGGGCAGGTAGCATTTTCAAAATAAAAGACCTTCCTTGGAGTGAAAGTATCAAGGCATCAAGCAGGCCTGAGGTTAATTCCAATATTGGCCTAACATTCTATCTGCCAGCCCCTCCCTCTTAAGTTCTCAGTTTCCCCACCTAGAATTAGTGCAGATGTTCTCTAAGGCCCCTTCCAGCTCTGACACACTGTGCCCTATAAATTCCATGGTTCATTCCTCCTTGTCGCCCCCTTAGGAACCTGGTCTGGTTTCAGCTCAGGGTCTATTGTCTCTTCTGGTATGGAACTCAGAGGCCCTAAGAAGCTCTGACCACCAAAGCCCTGGGGTGTGTGCCAACCTCACTACGCTCAATGGGGAGGAGGGACAGCAACAAACCCTCTGCCTGCAGGCGGTGAGAGGCAGTTGCGGGAGATGTCCTGGTGATCCTGGCCCTCCTCTGCCAGGACATTCTGGTCTGTGGAGGTTTCTTTCAGGTCCAGGATGGAGGAGTAAGGAGGGAAGGGGGCTTCTAACCACCAAGTGATCCTGCAGATTCCTCCACCACTAAATTCCATCCACAGGAGACAGACCCAGGAGAAATAAGGGTGTCTGGGCTGATGCCAAGCTACTTGCCACTATTTTTTGAACTTTCTAGTCGATCCCAAGCGTTGGGGACAGTGTTGAGCTATTTATTGAGAGGGTAGTGGACGGGGTTCTTTGTGGTTGTGCTCAAGCACCTGTGCTGGAGCTGGGCAGCCATGGGGCAAGAGCAAAGATCCTGCCCCACGCACCCTTGCGCTGCCCTCTCCCCATGCTAGCGCTTCACTGATGGCATCACCAACAAGCTGGTGGCCTGCTACGTGGAGGAGGACATGCGGGACTGTGTGCTGGTTCGGGTGTATGGGGAGCGGACGGATTTGCTGGTGGACCGGGAGAACGAGGTCAGGAACTTCCAGCTGCTGCAAGCACATGGCTGTGCCCCCAAACTCTACTGCACCTTCCAGAACGGGCTGTGCTATGAGTACGTGCGGGGCATGGCCCTGGGGCCTGAGCACATCCGTGAGCCCCGGCTCTTCAGGTGAGGAGGGTGCCTAGGGTATTATTCATCTACATAATTTCTCAGGCCTTGGGCTGTGACATCGTTGGCCAGCTTCCATGGTGTAAAGTGGAATCCATGAATGAGTCATAAGATCTGTGAACTCTGAAATTGCATGAAAAGTGGGTGTGTGTTTATGTGCATTGCTATGCAAAGAGGGAATATAGCTTTGTATATATTTTCAGTGGGGTCTTCTAGAAGGATGAGTTCTTGAGAGAGGCACATGAGAACTTTGGTGGACATGGGACCAAAGGACCTAGCACCCTAAATTCAAGCAGAGATCGCCTTCCTGGTCCATGCCTCAGCCTTCTGCCCACCCCATTCTGACCTGGAAACATTTCTGAGCCTAGGAAATGAAATCTGAGCCAAATCCCTAGAGCTTCCTGCCCCTCCCCCTGCTAAGAGCTCAGGCATGCTAGGGGAATGGCCCTATCAAGGTGAGTTGGGCTTTGCAGCCCAGAGAGATGCCATCCCTCCCCCAGTGTGAGTGAGCTCCTTCAGATTCCCTGACAAGGGGGGAGTCCAGGTTTGGGGAGCTGCTGAGGCTTCCAGAAGCTCACAGAACCCATGGTTCCTGGGGAGCCATTCTTGTTAAATGCCTAGATGTGTATGTAGGACCTTCAAGCCCTGTGGATACTGTGGCTGTGGGACCTGGAAGGAGGAGAACCAAAGAAGAGGCCATGGTGTACTCTCCTCTGATTGTGCTGGGCAGAGAGGTCAGGCAGGATCCACCTCCCTCCCTCCAGCCCTGTGCAGGACACTCAGACTAGAGTTCCCAGGTGGGCTGAAACTTACTCCTGACACTGGGGACAATGGCACAAAACTCTTGGGCTCTATTCTGTCCCACCCACAGGGAAGGAGCCTTCCAAATTCCAAGGGGCAATAACAAAGCCCACCTAGGGACTAGACCAAGAAGTTTCTTTGCTCCCTCACCTGCTACAGTGAACCCCAAGTTAGTGCGCCTGGCCCTATTTGCAGGAAACTCCTGTCAGGCCCTCTAGGGACTTACAGGGAAGTGAATCTAAAAGCCTTACCCTCCATCCCCAGTGCTCCTGAACACTGATTCAGGATATACCATTGAGTTGTATATTTAGCTGTGTGTTAGTGCCTGGAAGTGGGAGATATGTAAATCCATGCAAGGGGTTTCTCAGACTCCAGCTGAGCATATCCCCAGGTACCCAGCCTGGAGAGGTGAGGTCAGACCAGGGTAGGGGGCTGAGGAGCCCTGTCCAGGCTTCCCCACCAACTCCCCCCCCCCCCCCCCCCCCGCTTTTGTACAAATAAGTTTAAATATTGGCAGGTCTTCACCATTCCCAGTGTCTGCCACTCCTCTGAATCTGATGTTGTCATTCATTTTTTCATGAAAACAATTACCTGAGGATGGATTTAGGTTCAATAATTAGAACTTTTACATTTGGGGGAAAGCCAGAAATTGGGCCAAGTGTAGGAGGTTGCCCTTTCTTGATACTTTTCCTAGGATAGACCATTATCTTTCTGGGGTAAATGTGGATCTCTGAGAGAAGGTGGGGGTGTGGAGTGGGAGGCTTTTGTGTTGCCCTGAACCTCCCCCCCTCTTCCCACTCTCGCCTGGCCTATTGAGGCTTTGCAACACAAAAATGCTGAGTGTTGAGGTTACCTTTCATTGCTATTCCAGACAACATCCCTATTGATATTCAAGGAGACACTCTGTTGGTGCTCTATTCGGAATCTTCCTTTGGGAAGGGAAGGCCTGGGTCTCAGGTCTGTCTCCCACCTTGACCAAACCTAGTGGGCTTCCTCCTATTCCAGGGCCTCTGGCCTCTGAAAGCACAGCCTTCATCTCTCGTTCACTTAGTTGCTGCCACACCCCCAGCCCCCCTCACCCTTTAAGAGGTGGGAACCCTGGTGGCTTCCGGAGGAGGAGCCCCCAGAGTGTCCTGTTATCCTGTTGGGTGATGGACTGCCCCTTCCCAGGACCTGGCAAGGGGTGGTGGTGTCGCTGGGACAGCTTGGCAACAAGGTTTCAGACAGCCAATGTCTTTGTTGTCTTTCCTAGTGATTATTATTTGAGCAACAGGCAGAGGCGAGGGAAGCTTGAATGTTGGAGGCTTGGCAGAATGTGGGGGGTGGGGCTCTATAGGGGAGCTGGCCTAGGCCTGGGGGAGCCCAGCTGGGACACAGGGCCTCAGATGCTGGAGTCCTTATCAGGGCCCTCCCTCTCTGACTGGTCAGCCCTCCACCCACCCCCACCCTCTCACAGCAGCCTTCCGCTGAGCTGCCCTCTCCCTCCACCGCCCCTCCCCTCTCCTGGGGCCTTGGGTAATGTCCACAGAAGAACTTGAAAATACAGCACTGGTTTGTTTTGCGTCCTTGGCACCCAGCCGCCAGCATCAACTCCCTGCCACAGAGGAAGGGGCTGCCCTGAGCCTGCCTGCTTCCCTCCCTACCTCGGCCAGGCTTGCCAGCATCAACTCCCTGCCACAGAGGAAGGGGTTGCCCTGAGCCTGCCTGCTTCCCTCCCCCCCCACCTCAGCCAGGCTTGTCAAGGGCAGCACATTTCTTTCTGCCTGGCATTACCACCCCCTGGCCCCTTGGTGCCCTGTGTTCACCTCCCCCTGAGGGCATGGGTCAGAGTCCAGAGGGGAGGAGGAGCTTTGCCTCCTCCCCTGGTGACTCCTCTGTCCTCAGGGGTTGCTGGAGGTACATGACCTTGGGGTGAGGTAGAGTTATTGACCTGTGGCCAACAGCCCACAGCTTTGCTACCTGAACTAGCCCCCACTCTGGTTCTGAAAAGGGAGTCGTTAGCGAAAAGACTATATCTCATTTTCAAGCCTTCTGCCAAGGTGTAGAGAGCTCTTAAAAGATTTATAGTAGTCCCACACTCTGCCCTCTGGCTGGTCCCCTCATGGACAGTGTAGGACCCCTTTTCTGGTCAGGAGGGGCTAAGCAGGGGTGCCCATCCCACACTGATACTCTGCCCTTCCTGTTTTCTGCTGTAGGCTAATCGCCTTGGAAATGGCAAAGATTCACACCATTCACACCAACGGCAGCCTGCCCAAGCCCACCCTCTGGCACAAGATGCACAGTTATTTCACCCTTGTGAAGAACGAGATCAATCCCAGGTACAGAGATCTGGGAGGGGCCGAGACTGCCACTGCCTCTACCTCCTTAATGGGATTCCATTCCCATACTATTGCTCTACTCTACCCCCTCACCCCCCACCCCACCCCCACCACAGGAGGTTTAGGGATTTCAGTCATGATTGCTGAGATTCTGTCTCCAAGAAGAGTTGGGCCAGTGGAGAAAAACTGAGATCCATGTGCTTATTTTTCCTTGAGTCTTCTGGTTACGGCAAGGCCCAGGGTCAAGGACAGTATCTCCCCATTTTACTTAAAGGAGACATGCTCAGAGACTAAGCTTTGCCCAGTGTTGGGGCTTAGTCTGTGGCAAGGCTTCTGTTCCCAGCCCAGGGCCCTATCTCCCTGAGCTGCCTTTTGAGCCATGAAGAGGGAGGGCCGGCCCTCTGAGAATGGGGTGAGCTGAGTTACTCAGGAGTCAGCTCATCCACAGACAAGCCATTGGGACATCAACACTCCTGCTACTCTCCTGGATGCCTCTCATCCCCACTTGCCCCTGGGGACCCTGCTTTCCACCTTGTTCAGACTGACAGCTTGCTGTTTTTTCTCTGTTCTTTTCATCCATCCTGACATCACCTTTCCCCAGATAAGACAGGGTTCTCAGGACCTTCCCTTACGCTGTCTGGCTGGCCAGCTGAGAGTCCTTCTAGCCTTCAGACAACTGGCTCATCAGCATATCATTGTTGAGACAATGGGGGCAAGGAAGAAAAGAGTAGTGTCACCCTCCAAAAAAAGACTTGAACACCCTTGTTCTACATGTTCATGGGCATGAGGTACACAGATTTGGGGGCAGGTGTCTCCCTTCCTCCTTGAAGATGAAAAGAGATGACAAGACCACAGTGGACTCTCCTGATGATGGATCTCTGTCACACTCTTGCACATGTGATGATTTGATCTGGATCCTTTCACGCAAGGGTTATTAAGCACTGCTTTGGGACTGTTTGTCCAGCATGGCTCATGTGTAGACCTTCTATGTCAAGTGTTATCTCTGAGACAAGAACTGGCTTGCCCCTTAGGACTAGAACAGCACACAGAGGAGGATCCTCTGGTATCTGAGCCAAGAGGACCTTTGGATCCCTCAGCCCATCTCTTTCGTTTGACAGACTAAGAAACTGAGACCCAGAGTGGGGATGAGACTTGCCCGGGGTCATTATGGTTATGGCAGGTCCTGGGGTCAGGGACAGTATCTCATTTTACTGGGGACTATTTGTCCAGCGTGGTCCATGTGTAGACCTTCTATGTCTCTGGGGCAAGAACTGGCTTGCCCTTGAGGACTAGAACACACGGAGAGCAGGATCAGTGGCAGCTCAATGACTAGAGTCCAGGCCTGATACTCAGGCATAACTCTTGTTACTATAGCTTCCTTTGATTCTGTGGTCACTATGTAATCTTTGTGGGGTGTGACCTTGTTGGGCGGGGAGTGGGCTCTGGAGAAAAGCTGGCCAATTGCCTTTGTCACACCTTTGACCTTAGGCGAATCAAATTGCTTAACTTTTTTGAGCCTCTTTAGGAAATGATGCCTGCCCTGAACTACCTTCCCTACCCCAGAGTAGGCTGCAGTGAGCACACACCTGGATGAGATGAGCACCTGAGTTCCACAATAACCCTGTCTTATAACTTGCCTAATAGTAATAACCTTGACTTGGTCCATTTTTCATTTCACAAATGCTGATCGATTGGGATTTAAAACAACAAAAAATACAAAAGTGGCACTGACCTGACCAGTGGTGGTGCTGTGGATTGGGCATTGACCTGGGACACTGAGGGCCCTGGTTTGAAACCCCCAAGGTCACTGGCTAGAGTACGGGCTCATCAGCTTGAGTGTGGGGTTACCAGCAAGAGTGCGGAATCTCGGCTTGAGTGCAGGATCATCAGTATGATCCCAAGGTCTCTGGCTTGAGCCCAAGGTCTCTGGCTTGAGCCCAAGGTCACTGGCTTTAGCCCAAGTCTCTGGCTTGAGCCCAAGGTCGCTGGCTTGAGCCCAAGGTTGCTGGCTTGAGCCCAAGGTTGCTGGCTTGAGCCCAAAGTCACTGGCTTGAGCAAGGGGTCTCTGGCTCAGCTTGGGCCCCCAGTCAAGGCATGTACGAGAAATAATCAATAAACAAATAAAGTGATATGAGTTGATACTTCTCATCCCTCTCTTCCCCCTCTCTCTCCTTTCCTTTCTCTCTCTCTTAAAAAAAAAAAAAAGGAAAGAAAGAAAAACATGGCATAGGCCCTGCCAACAAGTTGTGTAGGAACCCTCTGGACAAAGAGGGGTCTGCCTGCCCATGTGGAGCTATGGAAGAAGGCAGGGTGTGTAATGCATTCTGGGCAGAGATGGGAAGGGAGGCCCTCTGGCTGGAGGAAGCAGCATGAGCACAGTTTGCTGATGGATGATGAGTACCTGAGTTGCCTGGAGCAGATCTTCAGGAGGGACTGGGAGAGCTCTTGGAAGAGAGAACTGCAGAGGTTGTGTGAGTTGGAACCAGATTGTGGGGAGCCTTTAATGTCAGATTAAGAAATGAAGATTGCGGCACTGGCCAGTGGCTCAATGGATAGAGCATCAGCCTGGCATATGGATGTCCTGGGTTTGATTCCTGGTCAGGGAACACAGGAGAAGCAACCATTGGCTTCTTTCCCCCCCCTCCCTCTTCTCTTCTTCTTCCCCTCCCATAGCCAGTGGCTTAATTCGTTTGAGCATGACCGAGGGTGCCGAGGATAGCAAGGTTGGTCCAAATGCATTAGCCTCAGGCACTAAAAATAGCTTGGTACTCAAGCATCAGCCCTTGATGGAGTTGACAGGCAGATCCTGGTCAGGGCACATGCAGAAGGAGTTTGTCTCACTATCTTTCCTTCTCTCACCAAAAAAAAAAAAAAAAAAAGAAAGAAAAGAAAAAGAAAAAAGAAACGAAGAGTGAATTTAGCAGTAGTGGAAAGTGATTGTGAAGGTGTTTGAACAGGGGACCAGGTCAGTAACCTGACCAGGACTGTGGTGGAGGTCTGAGTTAGAGGAAGCAGGGATTAGAGCTAGGGAGACCAGCTGGGAGCGTATTGGAACTGAATGGGCAACATCTTGCACTAGGGTTTCCCAAACTTGAGCATGAGATTCCTCTGGGTGCTTGCTAAGTGCAGGTTCCCAGTCTGACTGTGGAGAGTGGCGGGAAATCTCTCATTGGACCCTAGGAGTCTGCAGTTCACAGATTCCCCTGGTGATTGTGAGGCAGGGGTCAGGGAACCACTTTTGGAGGAGCCCTGCCGTAGGTGGCTCCACGAGGGGAGTGTAGGGGCTGAGTAAGAGACCTGTGAAGAGATGTGGTGGCCCAGGCATTTGGGTAGGCGTGGAGGTATCCAGGGTGGCCAGGAAGATGGAGGGTTGATAATGGCTTTGGGGCTTAGCGAGGAGACTGAGATGTGCTGAGGGGTGTGAGGGCAAAGGTGATGTGAGCTTGCATACTTAGAAAAGTCTGCCGCTCTGATCCTGAGAGCTGAGTGGACACTTGCCAGGCATCAGTCCCTTCATCAGGAGGAACCCGGTCCCCTTAGCCCCCCTCTGGCACCCTCTGATGGACAGAGGAGCAGCTCTGCCTGAGGTGGGAAGGTTTCTCAGATGACTGTCTGCCAACCCCGCAGCCTTGGGCGGCTGTGGTGGTGTCCGGATGAAGGAAGCCCTCACTGTGACGATGACATTTCAGGTGCTGGGGGGAGGGAGGGAGCAGCTCAGGATTGTTCCCACAGTAACCATCTGCATGGCCTTGGGGTGGGTAGCGTGGGGGTCAGACAGAGGTCAGGGCCTGGCAGCAGGCATCTTGGATGTCAGAACCATGTTTTTCAGGCTGAAACCTGGGCAAACAAAGGAAGCCTCCTAATTCTTATCTTTTTGGAAGGTCTCAGTCCAAGAAATAAAAGAATCTTAAAAGGTAGCTTCTTAAGGAGAGCCAAGAGGAAAATGCATTCTATATAGCCCTGTCCATACTCCAGTGAGGTGGGGTGGGGCAGGGGGTGGGAGGCCTCCCTCTCCCCCAGACCCCTAACCCAATCAGCGCCTAACAGATGCCCAGGCTTGGAGTGGCCCTTGCAGAGCCTCTGGGGGGCACCAGGCATCAGGTTAGGAGGCCTGTGCAATGACATCTGGAGGTTGGAAGGAAGACTGCACTTCCTTGAGCCTCAGTTTCTCCATGGGGTTGGACTGGAGACCTAAGATCCTCTTTAGCTTTGACCTTCCCAAGCCTGGGAGGGAGCCTGCGGCTAATTCTTTTCCAGGCATAGGGACTCCTTAGTCGCTGAATGCTTTTCTGCATGCTCTGGTTTCTAGGCTGGGCGAGGGGGTGGTGGGGCTATCCCGTGGGACCGTAAGGAGGGCCTATCTCATTTTTATTCCCTTGCACATATTCTCACTGCCCCAGATGAGAGAGCAAACAGGAGAATCATGAACGGAGGTAAAACCCCAGCACCCTCCTCTCCTATTGGTGGTTCTGGAGTTTTAAGGGTTCTGCTGACTTTCTGGCTTTTCAGTGTACATGGACCTAGGTTTCCTGGGGACCACAGTTCAGAACTTCTGTGTGCAGTGTATCCTTAGCTTCCCGTGGCCTCTGATGGACCTATTCATTCATTCGTCAGCATGTGTTTCTTTCAGCAGCAGTGCCTATGTGTGCTGTGGGTGAGGTGGGCCAGCGTGGCCTCCATGCATCTTTGTTCCTGTCCAAGTTGCCCACACGCAGTCTGTCTGGGGTCTGGGACAAGAACTCACATTCCTAGTACAAGGTGGAAGGGGCTACACAGCAGTGCTTTTCCATTGACATCTCCTTGACCTTGTAGGAGTGAGCCCAAGAAGCAACTTCTTTGCTTTCTTACGTGAGCCTGAGAGGTCTATCTGTGGGATATGAAGTTAAACTCTATGATCTCTCTGTGACACCAGCTGCTAGAGTGTGAGGGAGACGTCCCAGGACATAACGTCAGCCTCCTCAAGAGAGCGCCCACACTCCAGCCCTCCCCAGGGCAGTGGGTCCCTCCACTCAAGGGGCTTTGCCAAGAGAATTCTGCTAGAGAGCTACCCCTCCCCCTAGGAATTTTTGCTACATCCTCAGAACAGGTCTGCCTGCATCTCTGCTCTACTGCCCTTGTCCTCTTAGTCTGAGATGAGTGAGTTTGGACACTCATTCTCCTCACCCCTCCTTCCTTACCTCTCTCCTGTCCTCTCCTCTGCCTCCTTCCTTACCTCCCTCTCCCTTTCACAAAAGTAGCAGGGACACTATTCAGTCAGGGATTATGGTGCTTTGCCAAATGATTTTAAGCCATTGTTTTAATCAGCTTCTTAGAGTGACCACAGGACATCAGAAGGACAGGGAGCCTTAGTGCCATTTTGCAGATGACACAAGACTGGCCATTTGTCCAGGGTCCCCCTGCAGTAAGAGGTGGTGGGGAGGCTTGGCTTTTGAGGCCAAGCACCTGCCTACTATCAGCCCTCCCTCCACTGACCACCTTTTCCGCCACTGCCAGCCTTTCTGCAGATGTCCCTAAGATAGAGGTATTGGAACAGGAGCTGGCTTGGCTGAAGGAACACCTGTCCCAGTTGGACTCCCCTGTGGTGTTTTGTCACAATGACCTGCTCTGCAAGAATATCATCTATGACAGCACCAAAGGTACGGCTTCTTTGGCCCCGGCTGGCCTGCAGCAGGGTTCTCTTCCTGGGGCTGCTACTTGGACAAGCAAAAGGAGACCTTTGGGCTTAGGTCTTATATTAATTCGTAGGAGGGAAATGGAAAAGGAGCTCAAGGTCCTGGTTTGTGGAGGTAGCACATTAGATCATCCGAGTTATTGCCCCTGAACAATTTGGGCTCCCAGGGCTTTCTAGCTGCTCCAAGCCTCCTTACAGGGAGAACCTCTCCTGATGAGAGTTTCACCCAGGGAATCCTTTGCTTTATGTCTGGTCCTCAGCCATGCTGAGGACAGATGTTTTTAGATGGGGAGAGCCCAAGGATCCAGCTGTGCGAGGGTGACAGTTGGAGCTGGGGGAAGGGCAGGTGGACAAATGGACGGACAGAGGAAGCAGCTTAGAAGATTGCTGCTGAGGAGGTTGGGTAAGGTGCATTGCTGCAGAGGCCAGCCTGAGACAGTGCGTGAACTCCGGAGGGCTGTGGACGCTTGACACGCTTGTCCAGGTCTCCTGGGGCCAGCGCTCACGGTGTCTCCTCTCCCTCGCAGGTCACGTACGGTTCATTGACTATGAATATGCTGACTACAACTACCAAGCTTTTGACATTGGCAACCATTTCAATGAGTTTGCAGGTGAGAGGGGCATTATTATTTGGCCTGAGTCCAAGATACCCTCCTTATAATGTAGGGCCACGTCCAAGGAGAGGATGAGAAAGGGGTTTTGTACTTGGGGGGTAGAGGCTGGGCAGCTCCTGTCTTCTGAAATATCCCAGCTCGAGGGGAAGACAGCCTGCCGTGAGAGAGCACCGAGCCTCCCAGGGAGGCAGGACCCACCTACAGAGAGCACACCCCTGCTAGCCAATATGGAAGTTTCCTGCGAATTCGGAAAATGTGCCCACTGTAGGCTTCCTGAGAAATATTTGGCTTGGCATTTGATTTAGAAAAAGACCCCTTCCTCTGGGTACATGCAGCCCACACCAGCGAGGCCAGCACAGGACAATCTCAGCCTCCACTTATGCCCACCTGCGCAATTGTAAATAGGGCCCAGCATGCAGGTAAGGAGCAGAACAAGCAGTAAAGTAGCTACTTGCCTAATGGCATTATAAAAATAATCTAGGTGGAACTAGCTAACAGTGTATACCCTGCAACTTGACTCCTCAGCTGTAAATCTGGGCTTTGTTGCTTGCTGTCTGTCTGACCCTGGGGCACGTTACTTCCTTTCTCTGTGCTCCTGTAAAATGGAGATAATACGAGGGAGCACCTGTATGAGATACACACACAGGTATTGCAAATACAAAGCATATAGTAGTATTTGCTGCTGATACGAGGAAGGGAAAGCTCTTCTGCATGTCAGGCATCTGGAGCGGGACTAGAGGAGGTAGAATGAGGGAAGGGTTTCCCAGGAGTAGACAGCAGTTCTCTAAAGGCACAGTACGTACAATAGAATCATTTGTGTAAAGGAAGCAAGGTGGGTTTTTCCAGTATGAGGGATTCTTAGAAACAATTAGATGAGACAGAAAAAGCTAGCCCCTGGACATGGGGCTGGAGGGACAGCCCCAGAAGGGCACTGTGAAATGCTCAACATGATGTGGCCAGCCCCTGAGGCTTAGGATAGATAGGTGAGTCATTTGTGGAGCCACCACCTGGCTCAGCCTCAGCCCTTCCCCATCCTGATCTAAACCAGTCACGACCCATTTGGAACCCCAGGTGATGGGTTCTGTCAAGCACTGATTATTCCTGAGGGTATGTCTCCCCAGTGTGGCCACCAGCTGCATTTAGGAGCCCAAGGGACTATGGGGCCTCAGCTAGACAGAGCAGCTGAACTGTGGGGAGTGGCATTGAGCTGTGGCTGGCACCAGCAGGGCATTGGGCCTGTGCATGCTCAGCAGCCAGACCCACTGACCTTTCCAAAAGGGATAATTCTTAAAAATTTTAAGTTTTTCTCATCCACCACACAGAGCAAAGTCCAGCTGGAATTTCTCCAAAGGGGCAGATTGTATCCTGCTCCTAAGTTGAGAATGAAAAAGGAGAACTGAGCATGGGGGGAGGAGGAAGGGGGTGAGGGAGCAGATTGGGAGCTAGGGAGAGTGACTGCTGGGGTCCTTGGGGACAAGAGGACCTGGAACTGGGAGCTAGGAGATAAGGGTTCCAGCCCTGAACCCACCTCTGTCTGGTGCGTGACCTTGAGCACATTTCTTCGCTCTGGGCCTTAGCTTCTGCATCTGCACAAGAAGGTCCTTTCCAGTCATAGTCTTGGGGCCCTAGGAGACTGAGTGTGCTTCTCCAGAAATATGAAGCTTGGGAAGAACAGGAAAGAGGAGGGAGGAAGAGACTGGGGAAGGTAATGTGATCCTAATTGTCTTTAAAAAGGCTGCTTTCCATGTTGGCTCTGAAGCCAGGCCTCTGCCACTGTGCCCAGGTTGTGGCTGTGTGTGTCGGGCTGGCAGCTGAGGATACAGGGAAGGGCAGGATGTGAAGGGGCCGGGGCCTTCTAGTTAAGGGGTTCCACACCTGGCTGTATTTCCCAGTCACCTAGAGAAATTGGGAGGGGGCAGGGTGCCTTGGAATCTGTGTTGTTACCAAGCTCACCAGGGGATATTTGAATTAGTGGGCTCAACACTGATGCAGGAAGCAGTGTTTGCAACAGACAGAGCCCCTTCCTTTTATCAGAGGAGAGGTTTGGGCCAGTAAGAGGAAGGGGCCTGTCATCGGTTAACTGGAGGTTAGAGTTGATACCTAAGACATCCAGGCTCTGATTCCGTGCTGTGTCCAAGTGCCTCCTCCGTGACATCGTTTTATATAGGACACAGGGAGACAGTGGTGCTTGTAGGTCCCCATCACTCCCAGGACTGTCCCTTGCTCCTCAAACAGCCTACCTCTCTCAGTACCCGAGCTGAAGTGGGGCTCGACCCTCTACACATTGTGGGTGATCAGACAAGCTGCATTCCTAGGCACGGCCCACATGGCAGTGCTGAGGGAGGTGTTCAGTAAAGCAGGGAACACCTGAGCTGGAGGAGGCCCCCAGGTGGGCCATCTCCCAGCAACTTGTGTGCCACTGCCTCCGCTTCAGGTGTGAATGAAGTGGACTACTGCCACTACCCTGCACGGGATACCCAGCTGCAATGGCTGCGTTACTACCTGCAGGCACAAAAGGGGATGGCTGTGACCTCCAGGGAGGTGGAGAGGCTCTACGTGCAAGTCAACAAGTTTGCCCTGGTGAGTGCTTGTGCCTGGGAGGGAGGAGATGGAGAGGGGGCCAGGAGGTGGGTGCAGTTCCCATCCCCAGCTCTGTGGAAGAAGCAGAGCCCAGGGTCAGGTGTGAGGTCTTGGGCAGCCCTGCCACGGGCTCCTGAACCCTCCCCTAGAGGTGAGATCTGGGAAGAGCCATCTAGGGCGTCTCCTTGATACTAAGACACCCTGTTTCCTGCTTCCCCGACGCCACCAAGTCTAGGCTCTCCCTAGACTTGAGAACTACTTTCAGGAGAGACCTCAGCTTTCTACTATAGCAGTTCTCTCATTTGGACAAGTAGTCCTTTCCTTTTTATTTAAAAATTAAATTTAATGAGGTGATACTGATCAATAAGAGTACAGACGTTTCAGGTAAACATCTTTATAGCATTTGAACTATTGACGCAAAGTCAAATCATTTTTCGTCACAACAAGTTCTTTCTAGTGTCTAACCTTAGCCTTTCATGGTGCCGTTAAACACATCCCCCTTTTGTTTAGCCTTTGGAGGAAGTACAGAATGTCAGCTCTAATCCTCCTTGTTAGCTTCCTCTGCTGACTCGGAACTCTTTGTGAGCCTTTCCCACCCGGCTCTTTCTGCTCTGGTCACTGTGCTGTCAGTTCTTGATTTTGAGTGCCACTTATGCAAGGTACATGGTTTCATGCCAGGTCTCCACTGGTGAGTTCAGCGGTGATTGCTAACTTATTGATGTTAGCCATGCGTAAGCAAGAGGACAAGTCAGCTGCCCCGAATTTCACAACACATTGTAGAGCTTAAGTACAATCTGCTTACCTAGGGTTTTGGATCACCTCTTCTATTCTCATCAGCACAAAGCTGATTCCCCTTCAGGTTCTTCCTCTTCACTGTTCCACGCAGAGCCTTTCTCTTGTTAGTGTTTTTAGTAATCATTCATATTTGCTAATTGATCTATATCCTCTAAGTCCTGAGAAGGGCAGATAGTGGAGGGAGGGACTGTACAGTCAGCCGCAGAGCAAGCAGTGAGGGAAGGTACCAGTGTCGCTGCTGTTTGTCTGGGGGCAGCAGGAAGCGCTACTCTCTGGCTTCTAGAACCTGTGGGGGACACAGGCCCCAAAGGCACCTCTGGCTGTGGGGAGAGCAGTTGAGAGTTTAATCAGTGCCCAGATTTTGGGCTTATTCCCACATCTACACTCATTTTCCAACCCAGTTCACATCCTGATAGAAGAGAGGGAAAGGTCACTTTGAGGGGGTCTCTAGCTGATGGCCATGTGGCCAGGCCATTGCTAAAGGGTCCCAGCCCCTCCTCTGGCCAGTGGGGCTGAGCTCTGGCTTAGAAGTTCATGTCACCCTGGACGATGCCTTTTTCTAGCGGAGGGGAGTCCCCCAATGCTACGCAGTGACTTGACCTGAATTTTCCCAGGCTGTGACTATGTCTCTCCCAGCGTTCTGTTTCCCAGAGTGACTGCGTTCCTCTAGCTCACGGGTCCCTGACAGGCTCGGGAGGATCACCGTGCTGACGCTCTCTGATCTGTTTCCAGGCATCTCACTTTTTCTGGGCCCTCTGGGCCCTCATCCAGAACCAGTTCTCCACCATTGACTTCGATTTCCTCAGGTAAGCACAGGGGACAACCTGGAGCAGAGCGGGGCAGGGGAGAACAGGAAGAGCCAAAGGGTGGGGAGCAAAGGATGGTCCGAATAGAATGTCCAGAGTCCACTCTAACTCATCCCCGACCAGCAAGTCCATGGCCAGAGGGCTCACACTCCAGGGGAGAAACAGGAAGCCAGAGCAGCTCTGGAAAGGAGACTGAAGTTCTCACGCCCGGCCTACCTTCCTGGTGGGAGATTGCGCTTTCCCTGTGTCCTCCTGCAACTCTGCTGCACTAATCCACAGGGCCTGGTGGTGAATGCAGTGGTTGCATATCAGTCTGAAAGATCATGAGCCCAGCCTTCATTTTATAGCAGAGGGGTCAGTGTTCCAGTGTGCAAGTGACTCACTGAGGTCACTCGGTGGTTTAGTGGGGTGTCAGACCCAACTCCCCCCTCAGTGGCCCCTAGTGATGTGTTATGGGCTATACTGATGCTGTACTAGAATATTCATTCCATGGTGGAGAGGCCATCATGTGAGGTATGTCTGTCCCTAAGGGCTAGGAATCATTTTGTTCTTAATTCTGGTCCAGTCTCTTCCCCTGTCTCCTCCCTATCCACCCTCAGCCAAAAAGGCTAACTTGAAAGTGTGTACAACTATTAGAGAAGTGCAGGCCAAAAGCACCATGAGGTATCATCACCTCACCCATTAGGAAGGCTACTATCAAATAAACAGAAAGTATCAAGTGTTGACAAGGACATGGAGGAGCTGGGACCCGGTTCAGAGCTGTCGGTGAGACTGTTGTGAGGACAACACTGGGCGTTCGCAGAGAATGAAACCTAGGCTCACTGTGTGGCCCAGCAGCGGGCCAAACAAAATGTGGTAAATTCCTGCAACGGAATATATCCAGCCTTAAAAGGGAAGCAAATCATGTTACATGCTGCATATGGATGAACCTTCAGGACATTGTGCTAAGTGACATAAGCCAGTTACAGAGACAGAAACTATGATTTCGCTAATATGAGGCAACGAAATCAGTCAAATTCATAGAAACAGAAAGCAGAGTGATGGTGCTGGGGGAAGGGGGAAGTGGAGATTTGCTGCTTAAGGTGTATAGTTTCAGTTTTGCAAAATGGAAAAGTCCTGGAGAGCTGTTGCCCAACAGTGTGAATGAACTTAACATTACTGAACTAAAAAAAAATTCAAAAATGACCTTGTTTGGGGAAGGGTTGATCTAATCTGCTCTAAGAAGAAAAATAAAATTATAGTTGAAGTAAAACAATAAAAAGTCCACCTGGGCTGGGGTTGACCTGCACAGACCAAGATGGGAAGAAACTTTGCTCATGGTATGAGCCCCCAGCATGGCGTCCCTCTCACCCCTAGTCCCTTCCCTGTCTCCTGGCAGGTACGCAGTGATCCGATTCAACCAGTACTTCAAGGTGAAGCCTCAAGTGTCTGCCTTGGAGATGCCAAAGTGACCACCCTCCCCCCCCTCCTTCCTGTCTGCCTGGCAGGCTGGTTCTCTTTGGCCCAGTTCTTCTCTGGGTCCATACCCTTGGACAAAATGGGAGGGGAACAGGTGGGTATCCAGGGAGAAGACTCTGCCAGCCCCTATTGGGTGCTGCTGTGACCACACTGCTGTTTGGAGGGGCTGATGGACCTAGCTGAGTCCCCTTTACCTAGCCTGACTTGGGGGAAGTGCCTGCAGCCAGCCAGAACTCAGATGACAACTACCCCTGGGAAGCCCAGTGTTCCCAGTCCCAGGCCAGGTTGGGACTGGCCTTAGAGGTGTCTTACTGGTGTCTTTGACCTTCCTGGCTTGGGGAAGGGGGATTGTGGGAGGGCTCCTTTCTACCTCCAGTACCCTGAGCCTCCAGCCCATCTTCCCACAGGCCCCGGATGGGAAGTGCTGAGCCCAAACCAGCACCATGCCAAGTCTGACCAGATGGATGTACATTCCTTGGGGAGGGAGGGTCTAGGACTGTGTTTGACAGCTCCTTAGCAGCTGCCTCATCTGAGATTTCTTTCTCCCAGTCAGACCCGATCAAGTAGCCCCTTCCCAAACCTCAGTCCAAGGCCTAGCGCTCCTCCTGGGTCCTCTCTGCTCTGTGGTATATCCCTCTGCAGCCCGCTGGGAGGGAAGGCAAAGGAGTGAGGATGTCCTGGCCTCCTGAGCCTGGCTCTGCTTCATGCTGTGGCTTGGCAGGAGGGGACAGCAGCCAGCAGCCTTGTTCCTTCTACCTTCCAGGCCCTCACTTCCAAGGATCTGTCTCTCCATGTCCACCCACTTGGGATTGACTAGTGGGAGTCAAGGGGCAGGGGCCAGGGATCAGGGCTCGCCTGGCATGCAAGAGCCTGGGTAGGATCTGTTGTGAAGGTGCTGAGATCATTGTCCCTCACTCACAATGGCTTCCACCTCCTTTCTGCTCTCACAGCCCCTGGGGCCCTAACATTGGGCTCATAAAGTGATTAATTTGTAAATTATCTTGATTTTCTGCATTAAAATGGCCACTTCTGGATCACTGTGTCTGAGTGCAGCTGATGAGCCTTTGACTGCAGGGTGTGATTAGTATGCCTGTGGTGGGGGAGAGAGGAGTTCCCCGCTTCTCTGGGGTCCCTTTGGCTGTACACTTCCACCATGCCCTTGATGCACCATGCTTACCAGGCCCTGGCTCCTGGTTTGGTATAGACCTGGGTGGGGCTGGTGGTTTCTGCCTTTGACCATTTTGCTAGAATCAGTTGGTCCTGGGAGGATGCTGCTTGGAGAGAACTAGGCTGTGGATTCCATGAACTTGGCCTTATCCAGATGATGGACCAGTGAGGCCCTGAAGGGAAGTACTCTGGACTTCTTCTTCCGTTCTCTCTGGCTTCTAGTATTTGGGAGTTGAGGGGGTCTGCTCTGCATAGAACCAATCTGTAAATTCTCAGGTCAGAGGGAGGGGAGGGCAGGAGCTCAAAGGTGAGCTGGGGTACTCCTCTCAGCAGCCCAAGTTGCTAGGGCTGCCCTCTCGTGACTGGGCAGCAGTGCCTCCAGGGACCCCCTAGAAGTTGCCCAGTGTCCCTAGGGACAGTAGCAGCTGCCTGTCAGGTGGACTCTGGCTGTTTGGCTTTTGCCTGAGAAGTACCGGGGTGCCATGGCAGCTGCTGAAACTGAGCTAGAACCTGCAGCTGGAGCTGCCTTCAAGGTCATGATGATCAGTATGGCTTAGCCCCATTGGGCAGTAGCACTGAGCTAGGGGTGCCAGGAGAAACATGGAGACGTGTGCCCGGCACAAGAGTTCATGGGGTCAGGTGGTCAGGGTGCAGCCTTCCTGTGGACTAACTGGCAGTGCCCGCCCTCCTCGTCCCTCAGGTCTGCCTCCTGGGGCCTTGATATCAGTGTTGGAGATGGTGTTGTAGTGGGGGGCAGGGGATTGGGCAGGTATCGTGGTGGCCCCTAAGGCTACCACCTGCGTGAGGGAGTTCACCTGCAGGCGCCATCCTCATTCCTTAATTCTCCAAGGGAGAGGGCAGGTGGGCACAGGGTGGGTGAGAGTTTAGGCATACACACACAAAGCTTTGGAATCCCACCATCACTCCACACTAATAGCACCCAGGCCTCTTTTGACCCTTAGCAGGCACGGCTGGCAAAACATGCCTGGGCACGATTCATCTCTGCTGGCCTCTGACCCTTGGCCACGGCAAGAGAGGCACAGAGAGGGCAGAGAACAGGCTCGTGATCCAGCCTTCCTGGTAAGTTATTAGGACACTGTTCCTGGTGTTGCAACCTACCTGCTCCCATCCTGCCTCTCCTGGGGCAGGGGGTGGGGCTCCAGGGCACCAACCACAGGCTCCCATGGAGGCTTTTCTCATGCTGAAAGCATGACTGTCTCAGGAGCTAGACTGAGAGCAGGACAAGGATACCTGGAGTGAGAGGTGGGCAGTACTGGTCTCAGGCACCCAAGGTCACAGAGGACCTGGGATAAGGAAGCGAGAGGAACTCAGGACTGGCACAGGGTGAGGGTGAGCCTAGCTAGGAGTGTCCTGACCAGGCTACCCACATTTGGTTTGGAACACAGACGTGGTAAGTGGAGACTGTAGGGGTGGGAGTAGATGGACCGAAGTTGAAATGAGCAATTCTCCCACATCACCACTAGAGGGCAGGCGCTGCAGCTAAAGATTCTTCTCTTCCTGCATCTTTTCAAGTGGCCAGGGAAGCTGGGCTTCCCTGTAGAGACATGGGGTGGGGAGGAAAAGAAGGCTGAAAGCTCTGGGAGGATGGGCTGGGTAAAGTGGTCAGCAAACTCATTAGTCAACAGAGCCAAATATCAACAGTACAACGATTGAAATTTCTTTTGAGAGCTAAATTTTTTTAACTTAAAACTATATAGCTAGGTACATTCCTTATCGAGGTAGCGCCCGCATGTGGTATTTTGTGGAAGAGCCACACTCAAGGGGCCAAAGAGCTGCATGTGGCTTGTGAGCCGCAGTTTGCCGACCAGGGCTGGGGGAAAGCAGCAAAGGTTAGCAGCCAGGATGGTCCCTAGATCAAAAGGCTGGGACCCTAATTATTAGGGACTCTTCGGTCCCAAGTTTGTGGCCCTGCAACTAACCATACATACCTAACTTCTCTCCCCACCACCCTTTCCAAATTAGAAACCCCTTTTCCAGCATTTAAGAGTCTCTGCTTAAATACTTCCTGCCTGTGTTGGAAAGTACACCTTTGTCAAAGTTTTTTATGTTCAGCCAAATGTGGACCCTTGAGAAGCACCAAGAAGCCAGTTCTGCCTCATCAGCTGCAGACTATATGTTGCTCACCTGACAGCTTTGAAGAAGTCAGTCTTATTCTTAAAGCTGTCCCTTAGTCTCCTTTTTTCTGGACCAAACATCCCTGACCTTTTCAGCCATACCTCTAATACGTGTCCACTAGGTTCCCTCCAGGCCTCTCCTATGCAGGGTGCCTCCTCCTGGGCTCCTTTGGTATGACAATGGCCTTTTCTATCGAGGGCATAGGACTGCCATGTGCACCTGGGATCAGGCCTGTGTGATGTACATTGGCTCATCACCTCCCTCTTTGTGAGCACATGCTTCTTCACAAGAATTGCCACTCAGCTTTGCTGCCCCCATACCATATTAACAGAATTAGTTTTTATTAACCACAAGAGGTTAGTCTTTTTATTGATCCCTGTTGATATGTACTTTGAGAGTTTTAACCTATCATCTAGACATTTCAGGTCTAATGGACTTATTTCTCCTGGTGTGATATGTCGTTCTTTGAAATCCTCATTCAAAGCATAAGGTCACAGACAGAGCCCTGAAACACATCATTAGAGACCCTGGTCATTCATCAGTATTCTGCGGAGCTCATATATGGGCCTGGGTTGTCCCAGTAAGCACTTTTCTAGTATGAGGGAGGGCCTATGGCTTTCATGAGATTCTCAAAGGGCTCCTCCAAAAGAGGTTAAGAACCATGGATAAGGCTTAATTTAACCTCCCTGTTTTTGGATGAGGCCAATGAGGCCAGCAGGGAAGTCCTCACCACCACCACCACCACCCCCCCCCCCCACACACACACACACATACAAGGTCATGTGGCTAGTTCTGGGGAGAACCCAAGCCTCCTGACTCATTATATATATTTTTACTGCTGTCTTCTTTCCTAGGATCTAGGTGGACACTGTGGTGAGGTCTGGCTCTCCTCCTTGAGGCAAGGGCAAAGTCTCATTCACCGTGTGTGCTATGAGCCTCCTGGGGGTGGGGGGGTGTGTGTAGGCCCCCTTGCTTGCTTCAGATGTTCTCTCTGGCCCCACACCTGAAGCTTCCTGAGCTGCCACCAGGGGGCAGTGGTGCCTGGGCTGGCGGCACATTTAGTCACACTTGAGCCTGCCTCCCCCTCCCCCATGCAAGGGCCACTTTCTGAAATAGTCTGCCTTTATTACACCAACAGAAAACAAAAAATTTCCCGAGTGTAAACAAGAGAAATGTGCTGGTTAAGTTACTCATCATTATCTTATTAACAAAATAAAGCACTATCTATGTTTACAGTCATAAAAAAAAAAAACCAGCCTGGACAGAAGTTGGGCTTTGGGGAGAAGGTAGGGGTAGGCACAGACTCTACATCTGCCCCTGTGGGATTTGGGGTTCCCTTCCCACCCAGTCCTATGTGGGTCTAGGGAGTCATACCAATGAGATTTAATTTTCTTAAGGAAATAACTTGTGAAAGTGATCAGGAGTGGAGGCAAGTTCCCAGTGTGGAGTGAAGGACAGGCAGGGTGAGGGCAGAGCTTTGTGGGAGGGGATGGGGCAGGAGTCTTCTCCCCATTCCCAGAGAGCCCTCCCATCCCCTGCTGCCGAGGGAGGAATGCAGACCAGCTGCCAGGGGAGCCCTGCTCTCCAGGATTTGTCACTGACAGCCGGGGGGATGTCCCATCCGTTTCCTGCTCCCTTTCCTGGCACTCAGAGCCAGACCGGGTCTGCAGTACCAGGACAGAGGTCCTCAGAGGCTGAGCGCATTCCCATGCTGCAGAGCTAAAAACAGCTATGGGAACCCAGCAGAGAAAGTTAGGAAGGGGCCGAAGAGGTGGATGGGGGAGGTCAGGGTGGTCCAGGGGCCTTCAGAGACCCGGAGTGACTGTGGGCAGAAGGGCAGAGTCTGACACCAAGGAAGGGAGAGGCACACAACAGGGCCGGCAGAGAGACAAGGACAGAGAAATGCACACAAAGACGCACAGAACCTGAGACACCCAGACTGACAAAGAGGTAGCAATTTGGGGACAAAGAGAGCACAGAAAGAGGCCCCCAGAGAAGCAAAAGTGGTATCAAGAGACACACTCACAAGAACTCAGCAATAGTGCCTGACACATAGTGGGCACTCAATAAATATGCAACAAATGAACAAATGAAACCACACACGCACACATGCATACAACACACAGCAGCCAGAGGCACAACAGGCTAGAAGAAGATAAAAACAGAGGACGGCCAGGCCTTTTCGCACAAAGTACAAGTGATCCTGGTGATAGAGAAGCGATGTGTGTATGTGGAGGAGGTAGGGATGGGGGGGGGGGGTGGTCCCATGGTGACCGGTCCAGCCAGGACAAGAATGGAAACAAAGCATGTGGCTCCGGGGTGGCAGGTCTGGAGCTGCCATACCCCTAGGGTAGGTAGACCTGCAGGAACGGAGGGTCATACTGTGTCCCTTGGCCATAAGCCCCAAGGACCAAGTAGCTCAGCTAGCTCAGCCTTCACCGCCATATAATCCCTGCACATTTATGCCAACAGCTCCTCAGGCGTGCCTGCAGGTATGGTGGGGAGGGGCCTGTATCTACAAGTACACAGCTGTGCCATCTCCGGGCACACCCAAGTCCAAGTACCAACAGAGTCCAGGTGGGCTGGCTGTGCCCCTTGGCTCGGGGCCAGGTCTTTCCCAGGAGGCGATCGGATCAGTCCGTGAGCACCACCAGCTCCCCGTCACTCTTCTCGCCCTCTGAGTCCTCGTCCTCACTGTACCGGTACATCTCCCCATCAGCCACGGAGTGCCTGTCCTCCGTGGCCTCGGCCTCCTCCCTGAGGCTGCAGGTGTTCACGATGACAGGCATATTGGGGTCCAAGCTTCGGGGCACGTAGTGCTCCACCGGGGTCTGTGCCACCCGAGGGTACAGGACATCTGGGGAGCTCATCTGTACCGGGCCTGCCTGTGGGCTACAGGGCAGAAAGGGGTGGGTTACAGAAGTGTCTTCGCCCTTCCACCCTCCTCCAGGCCTCCTCTCACCACACAGCCTTTTAAGATATACACTCTGCCCCCCCCCCCGAAACCCTCCAGTCTGCTTTCTGGTGGCCACATTCATTGTCAGCTACAGCCCTAAACACACGTGTAGTCTTGGGGCCACGCATGTATTCAAAAGATATTCCTGGAGGACTGTGTGTGAATCCCACTTTTGGAAATTGTATATTTAAATGCTTGCTTTGGGCAAGCCAGCAATCCTTTGATGAGTACCTTGGATTTTAGTACTGCAAAGTTTTTACTAAGTTTGTCAGAAATGAGATCCACAGGCACATGTCTCCAGGTATACAGCAGTCCCCCACACCCACTCGGTCACAAATTTAGTATCCTGAACCACTAGGTACCCACCACACTGCCACCCCTGCAGTCACACACGAAGGCCCAACCACGTAAGAGCCTTGCGCACATGGTCTCAGCCACCTGGGGCCGGCCTACTCACGGGGTCATGTAGCTCTGGCGGGCATCCTGGCGCCGGGTCCTCATCAGGGCCTTGTACTCGCCCACCCGCAGCCGCTTGCCCTCCACAATGCAGGTGCGCTTAGGCCGTGGCTTGTACTTATAGTCAGGGTACTTCTCCAGGTGCTGCCGGCTCAGCCTTGCCTGTTCCTCATAGTAGGGCTGCTTCTCCTGGTTGGTCATGGACTTCCAACGGGATCCTGGCCCAGCCCCCAGGGGCAGGCAGTCAGCGCCGGGCTCTGCCGACCACCCCCAGCCCCCTGCAGGCCCTGGAGGTGCCAAGAAGGTTTTGGTTCCCAGATATATGTGCAAGCACTTAGCAAGAACCTGGTCCAATGTGGATGTTCCTTGGATGTCGAGCAAATGAAGGGATGAAGTTGGCATGTATATATGGGCATCCAATTGACAGCTTGAAATAAAGCACTCACACACATTCCAAACTACCCAGCAACTTCCGGGAGTCCTCTAGTCTGCACAATTTGCATAAACAAAAGAGAAGCTACTGCAGGCCCCCAATAAAACAGACTCTGCTCAGAACAAAATATCCGGTGTCTGTGCTCACACGAGACCTGCACAGACACTGGAGGAGCCTCAGTCTTGAAAACAAGACTTCTGGCCCCATCTACATCCCATCTTGTCCTACGTCATTTAAAAACCATTCCTGTGATCCCAAGAATATCAATATCTTGTTTCCTGACAGAGCCAAATAGTGGAACAGGCTAGTTAGGCAGAGACTGGCGGGGGGGGGGGCTCTCTGTCACATGTACATTATGTACATGTATGTACGTACACACACACACACACACACTCAAGTTCTCGAGTGCAGGTGCAAGCAGAAGAGCCAGATAATGGTGTAAGACCCTAGGACCCAGCTGCCCCACATCCCTCCTGACTCCCATACCCCATCAGATTCCCCCAGGGTTCAATATGGCACGGACTCTCACCAAGCAAGCCCCAAACGAATGCAGCTGTCTCCTGCAACTGTGTCCTGCTGGACTATGACTTCCGGAGCCCCAGAGCCCCGCAGACCTTACCCGCTGGCCCTTACCGAGGATCTTGCTGATGCTGGAGTTGTGCATATCTGGGAATGCTTGGAGGATCTTCCTCCGCTCGTCTTTGGCCCATACCATAAAGGCGTTCATGGGCCTCTTGATGTGGCTGCTATTTCGGGACTCAGGGAAGTGGCGGGAGCCTGGGGACAAGGGTGGAATCAATTGGGCAGAGGTCTAGGGTAAGAACAGTCCTTCAGAGCTAGCAGAGAGAAACACCCCACACTGGACCAGTAGGGAGTACTGGATGGCTCCCACAGCACCCAGGGGGGGCCAGCAGCAAGATGTCAGCAGAGGCCCAACCACCGACCCAGAGACAGAAAGATACATACCGGGACTCCACAGACAAAGGCGAGAAGGGACAGGAAACAGACATGACCTGACCCAGCCTAGCCCTGGCAGGAAGCAGAGCTGGGCCCTCCTGCCCATCAGACCTGTGCCCAGAGTCCTCACCATCCACATCACAGCCCAGCATGGCTTCCTCCAGCGGGTGCACACAGCTCTCCTCCAGCTGCTCCTTGACTGGGGATGTGTCCAGGCTGATGAGGTCCTGGGATTGCCGGGGCAACATGTACATCAGCCTCTCTGTATCACCCCACTTCCTTTCCCACCCCTCCCTGTGATGGCCTCAAACTCTGCCTTCTACCCCCGGGTGCCATCTGTTCGCTGCTCCCAGGCAAATGGGAGCGGGAGCCCATACCTTACGGAAGGGCGTGTTGGGAGAACTTTCCAAGGCCCCGCTGTGGCCATGCAGCAACTGTCGAGCATCCTGGATGGCCTTGGTGACAGCATCCCCTTCACCAAGGAAGCCTATGGCAGGCAGGAAGAACAGGGACATGGGAGGGGAGTTGAGGGTTCACCCCAGTCCATGCTATGCCGCTCCTGTGCTTCCTCTTGCCCCTTCCCAGGACTGCCGCACTGCACATCACCAAAGGGGACACTGTTTATCCTGGCTTTTGTGCCAACAGACTAGATATAAGAATAGCAGGCCTGGGCCTGACCTGTGGTGGCACAGTGGATAAAATGTCGACCTGGAATGCTGAAGTTGCTGGTTTGAAACCCTGGGCTTGCCTGGTCAAGGCACATAGGGGAGTTGATGCTTCCTGCCCCCCCTTTCTCTCTCTCTCTCTCTTCTCTAAAATGAAAATATATATATATAAAAAAAATTAAAGAAGAATAGGACTCCTGAAGTTATACAACCCAGTGGCCTGAATCACCGGAGGATAGGGTGCCCAGATATTGTGGGGAAAAGCAGGAAATGGGTCTTCTGAGACACTGAATGCTGAAACTAAAAGGCACTGACCAGAGCCAAGTCTAACCTGTAGAGCGGAAGGGTCATTCCTAACGCTTACCCAAAGGCAGGCTGGGGGGGCTGGACTGCAGGTCCCGTGTGGCGGCCCCATGGCTGGGGGGGCGGGGCCCACAGTTGCTCATCTTCAGGCTGGGGGAGTTGGAGGTATTGGGCAGCTCGGGGGCCTTGGGCTTGGCTGTGAGGTTCAGGGGCTGGGAGGGCTCCTAGGCGGGAGGCAGAGAGGGTGAGAGACACCAACAGAGACCCCCACAGAAAGACAGAGGGGACAAGCATACTCAGAACAGACAAGGGGACAGAGGGGACAAGCATACTCAGAACAGACAAGGTGGCAGCCAGCCATCCCGGCTAGGGAGGGTGGAGCAAGTACCTGCAAGGGGTGGTGGGTGGCCATGGCCCCAGGCCTCTTCACGGCAGAGGCAGGGGGGCTGTGCAGCAGCTGCAGCGGGTACTCCACTGTGGAAAAGGCGGCAAGGAGAAAAGTCCTGGATGAGCACAGAATAGCAGACACCCTGCGTGACGAGGTCCCAGCAGCACAAAGTGGACAGAGGCTTGGAGCTGTTCCAGCTTGCTTCCAACCATTGCCCATGCCAGCCTCAAAGTGCTACAAAGGGCTTCCTATGCCCTCCCCACCAATGTCCTGCACATCAATAGGCAATGTCATCCTGTCCTGCCTTTCCCAACCCACTGAGCCTGGAGTCCCAAACCCACAGTGAAAAAAATAGGGACACCATCTACTCACTCTACAGATACTTACATTTTATACCTACAATGTGCAGAGTACAAAAGCAGTTACTTGTTGTATAGCCTATTGTGCATTATCTCACAATAATCCTTACTACGTGGTATATGATAGGTGTTCAATACATTATTCCATTTTACAGATAAAAAAACTGAGACCTGGAGGGGTCAAATGGGTGACCCACATATTTAATTAATGGGAGCAACGACATTTGAACCTGGCTCCCCTAGTTTCCACAGCCTGTCCTCTCCCCTTTGCAAGGCGCTGTCTCTTCTTCCTCATCTATCTCAGTCTCCTCAACCAGGCCAGAATCAAGGAGTTGAAAGTTCAGATGCGGAGATAGCCATATATACAAAATCACTAACCACACTTGTGGTGATATGGGCTGAGTAGCTAGCATGCAAGACGACTTTGTTGCAAATGGAGAGACTGGAGCAGGCTTCTTGGGGGAAGCTGAGATGTGAGCTAATGCTGGCAGGTGGACAGGAGAGACGAAGTGGTGGGGTGTGAGAGCAAGATGTGGGAAATGAGACCAACATCGGATGGGCAAGGTGGGCGCAGAGGCCTGAGAAGGCTGAGCTCAGGAGTTGGGACTCCATGTTTTAGGTCAGTGTTTTTCAACCACTGATCCACGGACTGGTCTGCCAGAAATTTCATGGCAGTCCATGAACGAGTTAACCAACCTGACGTTGTATGAAGATTATAGACCCAGTGATCTTACTCAAATTCACTTATGCTCAGGGTGATTCTGCCTTAGCAGGCCCTGAAATAATTCTATCTTCACTGGTCCCCAAGTGTGAAAGGTTGAAAACCACCGTTACAGGCACGGGGCACCATCTAAGGCCTGGGAACTGAGGACCACTCACGCAGCTTTAGGAAGGGGCATCCGGCAGCCTGGCCAGCCCAGGTCTCCTACAGCTTATTTCCTGCCTGCCCTGTCCAGATAGATAGGATCAGGCCCCTGCCCTGACCACACCCCTGCCCTCCTCACTCCTACAGCTCTGCCCCATGTTCACCTGGAATTAAGAAGGTTTGTGCTGTTGCCCTATCCTCCCCCTCCAACCTTTCCCCTCCCGGCCGCCCCCTCCAGAAGTCTCCCCTCAAGGCAGAGTCCGTGGGGCTGCCCAGTGAACTGTGCCTTGACCCACAGGCCTGATGGTGGAACTCACCCGGCTGGATTTCCCCTGCCTTCTTTCTCATGTGGAACAGGTTGTGTGGGCCAGAGGGCTGACTGAAAAGCAACTCCCTGTCTGGCACCATTATAGGCAGCATTTCTGCCCTGTCCCCATGACCACTCACAAGGAATCAATGATCGTGACCTAATAATCCTATCCTACTGTTCTCCTGCCCTTGCCCTTGTTCAGACTGTCATCTCCTATTGCCAGAATCACCTCACAGCCGCCACCCAGTTCTACTCTCAGCTGGTCCCCCTCCATTCCCTATCAGTCAGCATGACAACACATCCTCTATTCACAGCTTCAAGTACCCCCCACACTCTACAGGATAAATCCCAAACTCTGTGCTCTGTCTCAAGTGTCCTCCCCAGCCAAGACCCTGCTACTCTGGCACCTCCTTGACAGTCATGTCTCAGGTGCCAGGGCCTCTTCCAGGACTGCCTTTCTGGTGTCCTCTACCCTCTGTTCCCAACTCCACTCTCCCAGGACCCAGTTACGTGCCACCTCCTCAAGAAGCATTCCCAGATTGCCTGGTTGTTGGCATATTATCTTCTTCTTCCCCAGACTGTAAATTCTTTGAACTCAAAGTCCATATTTTGCCTGACCAGGCAGTGGCGCAGTGGATAGAGTGTCGGACTGGGATGCGGAAGACCCAGGTTCGAGACCCCGAGGTCGCAAGCTTGAGCGTGGGGCCCATCTGGCTTGAGCAAAAGCTCGCCAGCTTGGACCCAAGGTCGCTGGCTCCAGCAAGGGGTTGCTTGGTCTGCTGAAGGCCCGCAGTCAAGGCACATGTGAGAAAGCAATCAATGAACAACTAAGGTGTCGCAAGGGCAACGAGAAACTAATGATTGATGCTTCTCACCTCTCACCATTCCTGTCTGTCTGTCCCTATCTATCCCTCTCTCTGACTCTCTCTGTCCCTGTAAAAAAAAAAAAAAAAAAAAGGTCTATATTTCATCGCCCCCATGGCCACCCAATAACTACACAGCGTCTGACATGGAGTCAGTGCTCAGTTTGTGTTTGCAGAGTTTCAGTGACAGGGCAGAAGGCAAAAGCGACATGGTCAGGACAAAGACAGAAACATGAATGTGCCAGATGTATAAATCTCAGCTAGTATTCAAAATATTAATATTCCAGGACAGTAAATGTACCAGAACTGGGGAGACTAGACCTAGACTGGCTAAGTGTGGAAAGTCCTTAACGGGTTTCAATGGACCATTTTCCATTCTCCCAGTGACATTCAGAAACAAGAGATTACTCTTCCACGGGACAGATCTCAGCCAGGGTCCAGAAAGGCTGCACTGCAAAATAGTGGATGAGTGGTTCCAGGCCTCCATCCCTTACCTCAGGACCTGGCCTCCCACACTCACCTGGTTTGCAAGGGATTGGCTGAATGGGCAAAGCCAGCTGGGACTCCGGGGTGACAGGTAGAGGTTGGTGGCTTGGGGGAAAGGCCGGGATCATGACATAAGGCATGTTGACCTGCTGAGAGCAAAGTCAAAGAAAAAAAACCCTGTGTGAGTTCCCAGATGTCCAAACGGCTACCCAGCTGTGGTCAGCCCTGGACAGAGGGGAAACCCAGGAATAAGAGGCACAGGGCTCAGGGCAGGGAAAGTCTTCCAAAGGATCCATCTGATGCCATGCCACCTCTGTGGGCCCCTGTCGACCTGCCCTCATGTCCTAGCGAGGGAAGAAGATATTCTGGCCCCCTCCCTTGAAATAGGGGAAGACAGAGGAGGGGAATAGAGCAGGAATGAGCCCCCTCCTCAGGGTCATACCTGAGTGATTGCCTGTCCCTCTGTGTCCCCAGCACCTCTCTGGGCAGGAACCAACCCCTTAGCCCCCAGCTCTCCCACCACCCAGTCCTCTGCTCTTATCACCTGGATCTGCTGCTGCAGGAGGTTGATTTTGTGCTGCTGCTGAATTAGCTGCTGCTGCTGCTTAGCAATCTGGCACAGGGAAGAGGAGGAAAGGGTGCATGGGTTTAGGGTCCGGGCGCCACCTCCCAGAGCCTTCTCAGCCCAACCACACCCTGCTCTCCAAGAGTGCAAACATGGAGAAGAGCTGAGGGGGTGGTGAGATGCACATCAGCCAACCCTCAGAATGCATTATGAATAGCCAGCAGGCCCACAGTCCCCTCCCACAAAAGTCCCCTCTCCCACCTGCACCTGGGCCGCAGCCTGCACTTGCTAGGCTAGCTCCCAAAGGTGCTCCCTTCTAGGCCCTGACAGAACCCTCCCCTGAAAAGAAAGCCAGACACCAAGCCCAGCCTGCCTGCTCCTGCTGCTGCCGGGCCAGCTCCATCTGCTGCTGTTGCTTCTCAAAGAGCATGGCAGCCATGTTCTTCTGCTCCGAGTGGGCTGTCAACAGCTGGTCCCGCAGGGTGGACAGTTGATGGATCATGACCAGAAGCTGAAGCTCCTTCTCTACTAGGCTCTCTTGGGTCCCTGTTTCAGTGAAACAGCCACCATTGAGAATTTTTATTTGTTCTTCTGTCTAGTCGTCCATTATCTGTTACTTATTAAGCAACTGCTCTGTCTCAGGCCCAGTAGGGCCTGGCAAGGGTGGCTGACACACGAGCCTTGCTCTTGAGGGGCTCCTTGCCTTGCTGTCTAACAACTAGCAGCCTTAGATGTGCTACCGCCAGCCACTGGAAATGCTGATGGGGGTATCTCACCCCGCCTGCCCCTGGACGTCCTCGAGTGCGCAGTGAGTGCCATAGGGTCAGGGTGCACAGCCATCCTCCCAGGAGCAGCCCAGCCACACATGCTCAGCCTTGGAGCAACACAAATCAGGGCTCAAATCCCCTCTTCAACCCATTCTGCTTGGGAGCTGTTGGGCAAGTTACCAACTTCTTTGCACCTGAGTTTTTTTCATCTACACATGAGCACATTAATCATCACTTCACAGGGTTGCTGCAAGGGTTAAAGGGACAATGAATATAAAACCTTTAGTCCAGGATCTGGCACATGGTCCTCACCAACAACTGTTAGTGCTTCCCTGCCCTTCGGGCATTAGCTAATATCAGATGCAGAAGTGCCAGGCCACAGAACATTTGCATTGGAATTACTCAGGGAGCCTTTGGAAAACACAGATGCCCAGGCCCCCATCTTCTGAGGTTCTCATTCAGTAGGTGGGGATGGGCCTGGGCATCTGCATTGTTTTAAAGTGTCTTCTGTGATGGAGAAACCCAATTCTCTGAGCAAATCATACAAACCTTGATGGACAGCTTATAAACTTCATAGAATTACCAGGGACCCTACCACCCTCAATGATCAGGAAAGGTCAAGAGAACTAATAGCAAAACTGGATTCAAGCAGAACAAGTTTAACTAAATAGGAATGAATGAACTGACGGATTTAATGACATTTCTGTTTGAGATTACAGATTTTTAAAATTTTGTTTTCCAGATAAAAGGAAACTTGTTTCTCTTAAACTACCTATGACTTTGTATTTTCGTAAGTTATATCTTTGCAAGCAGTATTGAAACATTTCTATATTTTCTGCCTACCTGATCCCTCCAGAATTTGGAAACTTAGTAAGTATTATTATTTTATGGCAAAATGGTTATTTGCATAAGTTCAGTAAGACTCTGTTCCCTCTATAACAGGACATAACTGGAAACTGCTTTTACTGCCAAAGCTTTGATGGGACTGTCATATTTGGGAGAGATGCATAGACTCAGATATGAACAGACACCTTTAAGGAATTAAGATTGATTTATGGAAGGCAAAAAAAAGCTTTGGAAATATTGGCCTGGTACCTTGCTTACATGGTTCGCAGCAGCATTACCGTGTGATTAAAGAATATCACTTCTTGGCAAGTGTAGAAACTTCAGGAGAAAAAGGGAACTCACCCAAATCTATAGGCATTGCAGGCAACATCAGATGGCAAGTCTTTGCCTTGGTTTTTCAGGCCTTGAGAGGCCTTGTTAAATTCAATCTGAAATTCCTTATGAAAAATCCAGCAAAGCAGATTTAAAGAGCCTATGTGGTCAGCCTGACCAGGTGGTGGCACAGTGGACAGAGCATCAACCTGGAACTCTGATGACCCAGGTTCGAAAACCTGAGGTCACCAGCTTGAATACAGGTTTATCCGGTTTGAATGAAAGCTCACCAGCATGAGTGCAGGGTCATTGGCTTTAATGTGGGATCACACACATGACCCCATGGTCACGGGCTTGAGCCAAAGGTCACTGGCTTGAAGCCCAAGGTTGCTGGCTTGAGCAAGGGGTCACTGGCTCAGCTGGAGCCCCCCTCTCCCCCTGGCCAAGGCACATACAAGAAGCAATCAATGAACAACTAAGGAGTCACAACTATGAGTTTATGCTTCTCATCTCTCTCCCTTCATGTCTGTCTCTGTCTCTTTCTGTCTCTCTCTCTTAAAAAAGAAATGAGAGAGAGAGAGAGCCTATGTGGTTAATTACTATTCTTGATGGACTTAAACAAATAATCAGGCCAAATTTATTGAAATTATACTTATTTTGCAAGCCTTAATATGGCTATCTTTGGTAAAAATGGGGATCATTTTAGAGAAAATATTTGTTTCAATACAAAGTACAATATACCTTGTGGCTATCAGAGTCTAGTGCTGTTCATTATCTTTCGAGTTTTTAATTTTTCTACCTATAAACTGGACTGGATGCTGAATTTTTCCAGTTTTCTTAAATATTTGGCTGCAACCCTCCAAATTAACATTTTCATTTTCCCCCACTTTGACTTGGAACCACTGAGAACTAGAAGAGCCCTTTTCCTAAGGCCACAGAAGCTAAAGTGGGACAACTTGGTATAAACAATAGCTCATCTATGGACAGTCTGTGCCTGCTGCAGACCAGGATACTCTGAGACCGGAACTGCCTGTCTTCACGCCATCTGAAGATGCTTTCAGCCAGACATCTAGATATCTTCGTGACTGCCTGCCTTCAGCACTCAGAAACCGAGATTAGTCTGCTCCAATCATTAACCTTTATTTTTCTTTTGTTTTCAAAGACACCTCTTATTAAACACCTGATTGCTTGTACCATGGGCTTCACTTTGGGAGCCCAATGGCATCACCACCTCCTGAAATGAGATACAACTTGAACTGAACTTTTCTCAAGACTAAAACTAGTTTAACCACAGAACTGTCGATCAGCCCATCTTCTGGAATGTGAAACTCCCAAGGATGTTTCTGAGGAGGGGACTTTGGAGGGGACCCAAGATGTGCCTCAGTGGCATATAGATATTTTGAGTTAAAGGCAATTTTAACTTCAGGCTCAGGAGAAACTTCTGCCCCTCCCTTTATCTACCTAGAAGAACTTGAATTAGGGGCCTTGCCCATAAGAAATTATCAGCGAGCCTGACCAGGTGGTGGTGCAGTGGCTAGAGCATCAGACTGGGATGCGGAGGACCCAGGTTCGAAACCCCGAGGTCGCCGGCTTGAGCAAGAGGTCACTCAGTCTGTTGTAGCCCCCGCGGTCAAGGTACATGTGAGAAAGCAATCAATGAGCAACTAAGAAACCACAAAGAAGAATTGATGCTTCTCATCTCTCTCCCTTCCTGTCTGTCTGTCCCTCTGTCTGACTTTGTCTCTGTCACAAAAAAAGAAAGAAAGAAATTATCAGTGATAATCTCTTTTTGACCCACATATATGGCAGGGCAATATTTTACTTACTAAACATCTGCTCTCCTTATCATCGTGTACTGACACTGTGAAGCCCCCAAGGTGCGTCAGCTCCTCCCTAGTTCAATGTCACGTGCACCCAGGTTCCCTTTCTATCTCTGAGCCTTCTGCACGTGGGTCTCTAATTTGTTCACATCTGTGCGATTCCCATACACATGTATGTATTAAAGTTGGTTCTTTTTTCTTGCAAATAAATAAAGAAAATGCCCTTTGTGAGTGTGATCAACCACACTGGGAACATTATTACTCTAATGAACTACTATTGGCCTAGAATTTTCAAAAATAAAAGGGAATGTTCGGATCACTTTACAGTTACATCAGGGAAGTGGCAATGATATACCTAATGTACCAAGGGTCCCTGGTAAGAGCCCAAACCCATATTCATGCAATTTGATCCCCACTAGGGCTTTCCCACATGAGAATGAGCCAGACCTAATGCTTGGTCAGTGTGGCACAGGCTGGGAGAAGGGACAGGGGCTCAGACATCCCTCCTCGGCCCAGCCCCCACGGCCTTCACCTTTGACATCTTTTGTTTCCACAGAGCTCCTTCCCAGAAAGCTCTCCCTCCAGTCGCTGGACAGCAGCCTCTCGATGGCGGGCACGACTGGAAGACAGCAGAGAAATGAGCACCGACCTTCATGAGCCTCCCCTCCCCGTCCCTCCTGCCCCAGGCCCCTGGCTCTAACTAGGGCAGACCTTACCTTCTTTTAAATTTTGGTTGAAGTCCAGCTTCTCCTGGCTTCCAGAAGCAGCCTCGGGGCCTCCTGGTCTCTTAGGTTCTGGGGACCCATTGCTCTCTGGTGAGCTACAATCCTGGAAGACACACTGAATGTGACTGTCACCTCTAGGGGGCCCCGGGGGCAGGCTGCAGCAAGCAGAGCACCCTGGAGATGTACACCATAGGGTCCTCCCTCCCTCCCTCCCTCCCTTCCCTACCCTTGCTTTCACTTTGCCTGACATACTAAAAAGAATAAAAAGTTTAAAGACAAGAGACCTGGCACAGTCCAGGCTCAGTGACTCACAAGGTACTTGATCCCACATGAGTCCCTGAACTTCTCTGAACCTGACTTCCCTCCACTGGAAATGAAAATGCTCATCCCTGCCACAGGAACATGCTGGGATCAAGGGAACAAATGCATGTTTGCCACTGCAAAGTCAGAGGCCAAAAGCCAGCTGTGGCCTATAACCTCTTTCACATACCCACCACTCCAGCTGGGCTGATCACTCCAAGGGTCCCCGCCCTACCTTTCCTTGAGACACTGACCCCTCTCTCTCGTCTTCTCATCTGACTCCACTACATTCTTTAAGGTCCAGTTTGAGGACCTACTTCTCCAGGAAGTCTTCCTTGATCACCACCCAGCCTCCTAACCCTCTACAAGAGATTCCTCCAGGCTGACGCCTATTCAGAACCCTAAAACTCTTCTCTTTTCTCCTCATTTGGCTTTTAATTATATATGTCTTTTTTATATCTCTTACATGTGATCATAGAATTTTTAAGAGCTGCCAGAATCCTTACTGGATGAGGAACTACATTGTCTTAAACAGCAGTTTAACTCTGGCTTTGTAATAAGACTGACTTTAATTCAGATGAAGAAGCTAGTACCTCTAAGCCAAACTCTGAGTGTGTGCATCCCACCTCCAACTAGTCCTAGGTGAGCATTAGTATCAGGTGAGTGAGTGCAGGAGGGAGTCTCTGTCCATCCACTAGGACAGGTGGCCCGAACACACTTGGCAGCCCCCCCCCACTTCACCTAAGTCTTGCCCCAGAGATGCCCATTTCTGCCTGCCCCCTCTGCCCAGCAAGGCGGGTGGGTGCCTGCCCAGCCTAAAGCAGAGGCTAGGGGTGGTTCATGGAGGTGGTGGGGACATTGGGGAACTAGGGACACTGACCCAGGAGCCCCGGGGAAGTGCTGGGCACCTGGGCTGGAGCTTGGGGGTCAGCACCATCCTGGGTGACTCGTGCTGGGTCTCCGGGCTGGGGTTCAGCTGTGGCAGCCAAGCCTCGGGGAAACTCGTGGCAGGGCTCCTTCTTCCCCTCTGACTTGACAGTACAGTTCACCATGGTGCCACCGCCATCCAGGGCCAGCTGGGCAGAGCCGGGGCTCCTCATGGACATCCTGAGGGAGGAGGGGCAGAGTGAGTGAGGCGAGTCCTGAGACACGGATACAGCAGTTCCGCCCTCTGTCCCCAGCCCCACATAAACATAGGAGCTCCCACTGGGGACCTACAGTGGGAAATTAGAAAAGATTCTTCAGTCCTTTTTAATTTTTTTTCAATAGGAAACTGTAGAGAAGGCTGGGCCCAACCTTGGTGCTCCCTGCCTGTTGCAATGTTGGGACTAGTAAGCTGATGGGTCTATCTAAGGAGGCCAGAGATTGTCAAAAGGCTAGTTCTCAGCCCAAAAAAGCCAAAGTTATACATACAGGTATGTGTGTCTGTGTATGTTTGTGTGTATACATATTTGTAATTAATTACCAAAACTTAAAAATCAAGAGGTTATCACATAAAAATGGGAATTTGAATTTCTCTTGAAGTTGGTCTGTGTAAACGATTGGCTAGAAATGAGGTACCCCTTTGAACAGGCCAGTCTGCTTTCCGCCCCTCCACTCCCCACTACTCCCTAAAAAGGGAGACCAAGTAACAACTACCCTATGCAATACATTTATTCTTTATTTCTCTTATAGTAGAAATAAGATACAAGAGAACTATTTCTTATATTCATGTCTCTACCAGAAGTGAGAAACTAAACAGGTTTAGAGATGGGCCAGTGGCTTTAAGAGAAACATTTGCATATATGTACCTACATCTCTCACTAACAGCTAGCCCCAGGAGGACTCTGCAACCCCTGCTTTAGGCAGACTGAGCCTGTGGCTCCACTGCTGCCTCCCTACCTGTCCCATCCATAGAGGAGCAGAGCGATCACAGGAGCCTGGGACTGCTTTCCAGTGGTCTTGCCGGGCCCAGGGCCACAGAGCCAGATCCCCGCTGTTCCCCTGCTCACCCTCCAAAGGCACCGAGACCAGTGGGTTCACACCGCAGGTTCCACCAAGGATGCATGGGTCCTACCTTGGACACTCAATTAGCTGAAGAGTGAATTTGCTCACTTAACCTCTCCACACCTCAGGTTCCTCATCTACAAAATGGGCTATGAATTGTTATTTGTACGATGTCTGGAACACTACCAGGTAGCCATCAGCACCTATGTGGTGTCTGTTAACCACAGTAAGCTGGGAGGCAGCACAAACCTCAGCAGGGCCTGGAGGCCTCGGAGACAAAGTCATGGGTCCCTCACAAATCAGAATCTCTATGGGTGGGGCCAGGAATCTGTTTAAACAAGCCCTCCAGGTGAACTGATACATACTGGGTTGTGAAGCATTGTTAAATAAAATTTATAGGTATTTCTCTACAGGGGCATTAATTTTTTTATGTGTAAGGCAAAAATCAGATGTAGTGAAACATCCCTTAAATTAAATTGCAGGTGTACTATGTATATTTGTATATTGCATCAACACTTACAGCTAAATTATTTCTTATAACATGTAATGAGTGACCGACATGTTGTGCTGCATACAACCCATGAAATAGATTATTTGATGCCATCCTATGGATCAACCCAGGCTCTCCTGCCACTTTCAAAGGGCAGGACACCCTGCAGGCTGGTGTGGGACCCAGGACAGGGCACTGCAGGGTGAGGAGGGGCATAACTGACCCTAGGAACGTCAGCCCAGAGGAAAAGAAGAGACCTCAACCCAGCACACCAGGGGTTTGGGTCCGGCTCTGGGTGCCCTCCCATCACCCCAGAAGCTGGAGAACATCCAGGAAGTGGGCAGCTCGGCCCATCCGGGTACAGGGAGGGGCGTGGAGCCAGGCCCAGCCGGTGGGCCCCAGTGGGGGAGGGGTAGTTGAGGGGTATTATCCTGAAGCTGAGGGCAGCAATTACATAACAAACAAACCCCGGCTCAAGCTGTGAATTAATCAAACCGCTGAAAATAAAACCTTCCTCTCAGGAACTTCAGACAAAAGAAATGAAAACAACCAGGCTGGCTGGGAAATAAAAGGCAGCAGGGCTGAAAGGGGGACAAAAGGAAACCAGACAATAGGGTGTTGGACAAAGGCAATAAAGCCAAAGGAAGTGTGACAGGCGAACAATGCAGGCCTGTGGGCTTCTGATCCTGCCCGGCTCCACGCCACCTCGTCCCACACCCACCGCTCCGCTGGCCTTGGTGCAGGCGGGTCACCTCCTTGCTCTGGACTTGGGTCCCTAAGGGCATTTCTCCTCCATTTTGTCCCAACTTCGTGGCCTTTCGGCCCCTACCTCTAAGCCTTTCCTCCCAAGGCAGGCAGCCCAGAAACCCCTGCGGCAGCGTGCGGGCTTTGATGAGCGGGTCTGAGGCTTCAAGGCCTTGGTGGAACTGGGCTGCCTCTCCCCAGAGCCAGATGCCGCCTGTCGGGCCACCCCCCATCTGAAGGTGGAGGCAGCGTAGGTGATTCTCTGTTCTAATTAACTCTTGGTCAGCAATGCCCAATAAGGCTACCGAGAACTTGTGATTGGCCAGTCCCAATGGAAATAGGCTTGGTGTAAAATACACCTGGGTTTCCAAGGATTAGAATATAAAATAGCTTGTAAATAACTGGTTATTGATTACATGTTGAATTTACAATATTTTGTAAACACTGGGTTAAATAAGACACCTTAGTAAAATTTATTCACCTGTTCCTTTTGAAAGTGATGTGTGTGGCTCGTATTATATTTCCGTTGGGCAGTGCTGCACTAGGACATGTTCTTCCTCTCTCTATGGTCTTGTCTACCCACACCACCCCTCAGAGTCCTCCAGTGGGCACAGTGGATTATCTTTATATTAGGGAGCCAGTCTTCTGGAACTCCCAATGGTTCATCCTGGCCTCCGGCCCAGTGCCTGGTAACAAAGAAAATGGGTCCTGGTGACCAGCCAACCTGGCTGGGAGGTGTCAGTCTGTTCACCAGGGCGTGATGCCCACCAAATAACCTTGCCAGAGCCTGCTGCCCAGACAAGGGCCCTTTACGCCCACAGGCTCCAACTCTGGTGTCCGGCACCGGGCCCTGGCTCTCAGCTGGTCCTCTCTGACCCAATTTGTTGATGGAGGAGCAACAGCACAGGCCTGATGGCTCCTCCTGGGAAGCGCCTCCCTGGTCCCACCTTTTGAAAAGTGGGTCCGTGGGCACTTCTTTTTCTCCCCTGCCCCTCCCTGAGCACTGACCTGCTCAAGAAGAGCCCACTTGCCCTTTCAAGCCTGACGCCCACAGAGATGAAAGTCTCTGAGGAACGTGGGTACCAGGCTCTGGACCCCAACCATTTAGCTCTTTCTGAATGCAGAGTAAAAGCTGCATGTGATAATAAGCTAAAGAGAGAAAGACCAATGAGATGGAAGGTATGGAGTAGCCATACAGCCCTGGTCTGTCACTGCAGCTGAGTGTCCCTGTACAGTGGGGAGGTATCAGTGGAATGGAGTAGAAAACTCACAGGTTTTTGGGTTCAAATTCCTGCCCTGCCACCAGCTGACTTGAATGACCTAAGGCAAGTTAATTAACTTCTGAACCCCTGTTTACTCAACTATATATGAGGCATAATAACCCATATTGCCCAGGTATCCATGAAGATGAAATAATGCAGGGTAAGCATCCACTCAGTTGTCGAAAGCCCAGGATGCTCCTAGAGTCAAGTGTTGAGAAAAAGCCTCTGGGGTTAGACAGACTTGAGTATATTTAAAACCCAATTCTGCTTAATTGCTGTGCAACTCTGAGCAAGTGTCTTAACCTCTCTGAATCCCAGTTTCCTTCTCAGTAAAATAGAAATTGGTAAAAAAAAAAAAAAAAAAGAAAAAAGAACCAACCAATATAAAGGGATAAGTCTTCCACTAATGCTCCAGACCTTGTAAACTATGCCCGTTTTCACATTCTCACGGCACCCTGAACTTGGCAGTTCAAAGTACTTATCATAGTTGGTAATGATATCTTTACATGCTTAATTTATTTCTGACTCACCCAGTAGTCTCCGAGAACCCACACAACTCAACTCAGGGCGCTGTGGAAAATACCAGTTTTTGCTCATCACTGCGGCCCCAGAACTAGCACAGTGCCTGGAGCAGAGTAGGTGCTCAATAAATATTTGTGCAATGATGGGAAAGTATAATATAGCTCAGTAGCATAACACAAGGCAGACCTGGATGCACCCGGACAGCTGGTAATACCCTCATTACTAGACAGATGCTGCTCTCTTAGTCTTATTTCCCACACCTCCGCCTCCCACACTTTTATCCTCAGCTGCCTTTTCCTTGCATCTAAGATCTTCCTATGAGTGACCTAAATCCCCCAGCAGCAAAGCAAATCCATTTCCTTTTGTTTTCTCCTTGGGACAGGTAAAAACATTTTCCATACCTCTCACTTAAAAACTCTGTTGGAGCCTTCCCTGAAGTTACTTTTTTCTCCAAAGACTAAAAAAAACCCCTCAGATTCCTTTACTTCCTAACCAAGCATGCTCCACGCTTCAACCATCGACATGGTTTCACAGAAGTTTCTAAGCTCAGCAGCTCTGTCTCCGGCCCCCCAGCAGCCAAAGGACTCGTGGCACACAGATAGATGTGAGTTATTGGACTACCCCAGGTCCCGCCCGGGTCCTGGTCTGAGGCCACAAGAGCACAGGACCGCCATAAGCCACCCACTCTGGTGGAAGTACTCCTATCTACCTGATCGCCTCCCTCTGGAATAGACAGACTCAATTCAGTATTTTATATCTGGAGAAACTGAGGCCCAGTCAGGTCATGTTCACATGGCTTTTGGGGCAGTACTTCTTCCGAACTACAGAGTCAGAGGACCCAAACCAGCTAAGATGTGAGCAGTATCCCTGCTCTACCCTCCCTTCCCTTCTTGGGAACCCACACCCCACAGGCCCTCTGCTACCTTCCTTCTCCTCACCTTAGCTCACTGAGCACCCATTACAGGTGAAGGCCCCTGAGGGGAGTGGGCTCCGCCATCCTCACCTTTGATGCTGTAGAAACTTGCGCTGGTGCCTGAGAGGCCCTGGGGCCCCCAGTCCAGTTCCTTGGTCAAGGCACAGAGACACCTGCCCTCGCAGAAGGCCAGTGGCTCAGAACACTACAGGTGCATTCTCCTTTTTCTCCCCCCCACAACCAACCCACTCCTAGCCCGCCCGCCCACCCACAGGCACACAGGAGCCCCCTTTCTACCCCAAACAAATAACCAGCCACTTCCTGTCCCAATCAACCAACAAGCAGCCCAGCTGGACTGGAATCAAAGGAGTTTTCACTCAGCCCTTCCTCCCTCCACCATGACAGCCCCCTCCACTCCCCACCCCAAATCTAGATGCAGATAAAGACAGAGATAAATTCCAGTCATCGAAGCATGACGGGTGACTCAGACCCAAAGTACAGGAAGACAGCTGAAAAGACAGGCAGACCCTCCTAGGGGAGCCAATGACTACGCCTCCCCACTGGGTATACACACCAAGTCCCTGGACTGCGGGCTCCCAGTCCCAAGCTGGCCCTGAGTGGGCGGTGCCAAGGGCATTGCCAGGGAGAGGTCTGTGTGGCAGGGGTGGGGCGGGACCTAAGTCCCAGGGGAATGGTACTTCCTCTCAAAGCTCCAGAGACTTGAGAGCCTCAGTCAGCCCTAAACAATAGCCCGAGGCGTGGGTGCCCAGAACGGTGCCCCGGTGCCACATCCTGCCATTCTTCTCCTAGGCCGCACCCTGCCACCCCTTCCTGGCTACGCCCGATCCTATCTCTAATGTTTACTTGGAGCTGGGGGCTGGGCCAGCTGCAGACTTGGGACAAAGCTTTCCTGAGAGGCCCCCTCACCTTCTCCTGCCTTTGTGGGCCTAGGGAGTGTGCCCATCTGGTCTAGCCCAGCTTAGGAGGGGACCACATCCAACACTCCCAGACCCTGGGCTGTTCTGGACTGGCCAAGGTTGTAGAGCAGCCAACACTAGTCAACAGACACTCCTTAAACTCCCAACTTCCCATCCTGCCTGCAATAGGAGGCAGCTTCCCCGCCACCTCCGGCATAGAAGTCCAGCTCCCAACAGGGCTGCCAGAATTCAGCTGACCCCCAGCGCATGGGCATGAAGGACTAAAGGAGTAGGAGACACAGTAGCTGTGATGTTCCCATCTACAGCCCTGTCCGGTTGTTAGACCACTGCGGCCCCCGAGCCTTCTCCCAGCTCAGAGAGAGAAAGCCCAGGAAGAGACAAGAAGGGACAGAGGGGACTTCCAACAGACTTGGAAGTGCTACTGCGATTCCCAAGGGAACGAGTGTCTGCCTGACCAGCCTGGGTCGAGCTGAGAATAAACAAACAGGGTCTCCAGGGGCCCCTTCTCTGGGGGCAGGACCTGCTACTGCCGCCAGCCCCTCCCATGCTCCATCAGCAGCCCACTCACAGTGCTAGGAGGCAGCTGCAGGTCCTGTCCTTGTCTCCCAGTGGCCAGGTCCAAGGCTACTCCCTGGGCAGAGGAGTGTGTCTGGTCTTCTGCATGAGTAGTGCCTAGCCAGGGGCCGGCACATAGCAGAAATGGTGCAACTAGGGCTGACTGGCCTTGTCAAAGGCCTCCCTTTTGGGATAGCTCTGAACGTTGACCAAAGAAGGGAGGCCAAAAGAAAGAAAGCATGGCATGACAGAGCATTCACTTGGGCTCACTTCTGAATGAGCGGCTCACCACATGTTTCCCAGCCCTACCCCAGGCCAGCGAAGGTGGCATCTAAACCCAGGCCTCACAGATGCCCCGGGCCCACTCTCCCTCTACCCCACATAATAGGATCCGGTCCAACAAAGATCTGCCACTGTCTTTTTCACCAGTTATAGGATTTGAGTTGTTTTTGTTTTGCATTATGGCAAAGAAGAATTAGTTCATAAAAAGCAAGGCCACTGTGGGAACTTACAGAAAAGATTCACTTCTCAAAACCTTAATGTCTTAATGTGTAAATGGAGATTCCAGTACCTACTTTGTGATTAGAAGATAATATATAATTAAAGGATCTGGTACAGAATATATGTGCAGGGGAGGAAAGAAGGAGAGAGAGACCTAAAGCAGCAAAGACTCTTGCCCCCACCCTCAGAGTTCTGGGGAGCAGGCGGGCAGGAGGGTATGACCCGCTGGCATTGCTGGGAGGCATTCTGGCATGGCTAAAAGAAAATGGGTTTTGTTGTTACCCTGACCTGTGTTTGAAGCCTGGCTCTACCATGGACTACCTGTGTAAACATGGAGAAGTGTCTATTTCTCCAACTCTAAAACAAATAACTATCTTGAAAAATTATTAGGAGGATTGAATGTGATGTTTGCCAAAAGCAAGCAAAAAAAAAAAAAAGTTCGCTTCCTGACCCTCTCACCACATGCTGGGGAAGGCTCCCCCACCTCTGCATGGGCACATTGCCCTCTCCCCATTTTGTGTGCCCCCTGAAGGTCTCCCTCTCTTCCACTGTCTCATAACCCCATGTAGGTGTCTGAACATTCTGTCATTGTCCCAATCTTCTGGGAATGTCCCCTGTAGGTGCTTACACTGAGTCAGGCGTCCAGGCCCTACATGGAGCAGAGAGGCCAAAAGAACCAGAATTTGCCAAGGAAAGCCCACATACTCAGTGCCACCATGTATCTTGCCAAGCCAATGCGCCTCCCCTTCCAGGCTGAGGACACAAAAGCTCTGAAGAATTCATGAGCCCCATCAGCTCCCGCATTTCCTCCAGAACCCAAGTGGGTAAAACGTTCCATTAACCACTGCAGTCCCCACTGTGGAGACCAGAGGGATGACTAGGGAGGGAAAAGGACAAGTGGAAACCCGGCTGGATGAAGTCTCATGGCATAGAGTGACACAGAGGATCTGGGGACATGTGTAGTTGGTTCCAGCCCCAACACCCTTTTCACCAGCATCATGGACAGGCCAGCTTACTCTCTAAGTGGACCATTTTCTTTATCTACAGACAGGACTAGAAATAAATGCTCAATAGGGTGGCTGTGAGGAAGAAACAATACCATAGAGACAAAGGCCAGTGCCTGGCACACAGCCACATGGGACCCCTGTAATGGACATTATCACCATAAGCTGGAATTGGAGGGTGAGGCTGGAAAGGTGAGGAGTCAGTCACCCAATTCCATACTGCTCTCTGGAGGAGCCCAATGAATACTTGAGACTTAACCTCTTTACACCATGGATTCTCAGAATAAATACTGAATATAAAATTGTTTAGCACAATATCTGGCACGCAGCAGACTGGCGCTTAGTATTCTTGATGTTGAATGAATGAATGAATGATTGTGCTTCCAAAGAACCTCTAGTCAGAGCACTCGGCCCCAAGCCACTGTTGTGTTTTGAAGACCTTTCTTAAAGGCATTTCAATGATCAGCTTCTACACAGCATTCTAGGAGTTCCTGGGGACTCACAAACGTGTCTGATTCCTCCCCTAGTTCCTCTCCCTCTCTCTGCCTCAGCTACCCACTGCAGGGGCGGGGAAACGAGTCAGCAATCAAGATGGGTCAGTGGCACAAGACCAAAAGAGGCGTCGGTAAATACTGGTCTCCAAGAAGGCCAGCAGGTAGTACTGACAGAAGCACAGCCTTGATCCAGAAGGTCAGCATGCCAGTAATCAGCACATCCACTTCATCCTCACCCCCCTCCCTGGGGGGTACCTCCCTAAGGCTCCCCAAAAGGTACATCTCTGGAGAAGGCCTGGGGGTTTCCAGAGGGGTTTGGGCATCTAGCTCCGCACCTGGACCAGACGATGGAGGAACAAGGTGGCAGTGGTCATGGTGGCAGAGCCCCAGGGGCTGGACCTGGGCTCATGGGCCTCCCCTTTGGGCATCCCACTCAGGTCTGCTGCTTCTCCTGGGCCTGCCCTCCCCACCGCAGGGGTGCTGGGTGGACCTCCTCCTGTGCCGGTATGCACCTAATCACCAGCATCTCTCCAGACAAGCTCAGTCATCGGAAACCCCAGTCAGCCTCTCCGGTTCAAGCAGCATTTATTCTTCCAGTGAACAAAGTGTTCCGTTCTTTCTCTCTTTTTTTTTCTCTGCAAAGGCTGCATTTCCTTTCCCACTATCTGCCCCATCGACAGCCAAGCCTGCCGCAAAAGCAAGATTTCTTCTCTCTTTTTATTTTCATAGTCCCCTTTATTTATGGGTTATGTTTTTTCTTCGCTTTGACTCCATTTCAAAAGGGCAGGGAAGCAAGCAGAGGAGAGCAGTATCATATTCTCTGATTTCATCTAAAATGCTTACCCCACAAGCCCCCAAAGCAGCGGCCCGCACCCCAGTTGGCCCAGGACCTGACCTTCCTGCACCAACACCCTCCGCAAACTGAGGCAAGGCCACCCCAAGCAAGGAAAGAGCCTGCTCCGGCAATGGGGTGAGGTAAGCTATGATTTGGGGAGGGATCTTCACATCTGAAGCCCACCATGCTAATAATAATAAAATAATAATTGTAGACTCAAAGTATTTTAACAAGTGGTAGGCACTAATCAATTAGATGAGACTCTTGGGACAATCAGAAGAGTTGGCAGATGCCAGCAACCAATAACTGGTGGTCGCTCTGATGTGTATTAACTAAAAACCCCCTCTGGTCATAGCTAATATTTACTGAGCATTTACTTTGTATCAAGCACTGTTTGAGTCAATTTTATTTACATCAATTTATTAAATCTTCACAATAATCACCTGAGGTAGATGGTATCATAACCTCCATTTTACAGACAGAGAAATCCAGGCACAGAGGTGGCTGGAGCACAAGCAGTCTAGTGTCAGAATCACCTCTCAACCAGACAATAGGAACGGAGCACAATATGCTAACAGTGCCAACTGTAAGAATTAACTCTTTTAATTCTTTCAACAGCCCTGAGATATGGTTACTATCATCTCTGTTTTGCTGCTGAGGACATGGAGGCTTAAGGAAGCTAAGCAATATAGCTCAAGGTCATGGCCAGTGAATGGTGATGAAGACCACAAGCCCAGAGACCGGCTGTTAAGTCACTTCTTTTAAGCAGTGGACTATATGATCTTCATTTCCTCTTGTCTGAGGTCCCAAGAACCATAGAAAGTCATTCTTGGGGCCTGAATTGCCTGCTCCTAACCTCCAACCTCCGCTGGGTCAATGTAGCTAGCAATGAGGTCCTAGTTCAGCTGATGTGAGAAGAGAAGTCAAAAGCAAACTTGGGGACCAAAACGCCCTGGTTTCACAGGTTGCAGACCTCACTCCTGCCAGCCACACCAGGTGGGGGTCAATGCACCTACCATGCCCCATGCAAAGATAAAGGGACTCATAGGCAGGGGCCCCACCACAGTACCTTCCCAGTGAATTAGGGGCATGATTCCGGAGGTCACAGGGCTGCCTTGTCCCTGGCCACCCTTAAGTTATTACTTCTTTATTTTCTGGCCATCCCTTCATGCCATCTGTCCCCCTGCCTCCGGCCCGGCTTCCTTAGCTTCTCTGCATTGCTGACTCTCAACAGCAGTGAGCAGAGCAATGCACTTTGCAGACCCTGCAACACATAAGACATGCCTGAGTGGCCGCAGTCATTCTCATTCTCTCGGAACTTTTTTCCTAAATATAAAAGGAATGTGTGGTTGCTGTAGAAAATCTGCAAAGTTTATAACAACATAAAGAATAAAAGAAAAATTAGTAAGCCACCCATTTTCCATCAACCAGGAGGAGGCCACTGATAACATGTGGGCACAGTTCCAGATCTTTTTTTTATGCAGTTTTCTTTTTCTTCACTGAACTCATAAGCAAGTTTTTATACTTTCGCCACACTTAAGAGATTATTTCAGGGGATTTTTCAGGTCACTAAAAATTGGACATTATTAAAAATTCTTTATAAAGACATGTGTATTGGTCATACATCTTCCACTCTGTGGCCACATCATAATTTACCAATGGCCACATCATAATTTACCAATGGCCATGGTTGAAATAGTCAACTCATTAAATCTTGGTACTGAAACCTCCTCCTCTGCCTCTCCTCATGGCCAGCCAACTCTAGTGGGTCACGGACATTCTGCTTCTGTGACAGGTGGAGAAGAAAGGGTCCTCAACAGTCAGCGGATTGAGCAAGACAGGAAAAGGACCTCCCCTGCCTCCTGCTGATGGGCTGGGGAGTACAGAATAGAGGACAGAGGCTCTGATGGGGCCCCAGAAGCTGGGGCCAACATCTGACCGCCTCTACAAGGGGGAGGGCCTTGTCTTTCCCTTTAAAATATGGAGAACCACAATGAGACACTACTTGACACACTTATTACAATGACAGTTATATATATATATATATAAAGAAGTCTTGGTAAAGATGTGGGCAGTGGCTGGTGGGAATGGAAAATGGTACAGCCTCTATGGACAACAAGATGGCAGCTCCTCAAAAAAATAAATATAGCCTGACCAGGCGGTGGTGCAGTGGATAGAGCGTCGGACTGGGATGTGGAGGAGGACCCAGGTTCGAGACCCTGAGGTTGCCAGCTTGAGCGCAGGCTCATCTGGCTTGAGCAAAAAGCTCGCCAGCTTGGACCCAAGGTCACTGGCTCCAGCAAGGGGTTGCTCGGTCTGCTGAAGGCCCGCGGTCAAGGCACATGTGAGAAAGCAATCAATGAACAACTAAGGTGTCGCAATGGCAATGAAAAACTAATGACTGATGCTTCTCATCTCTCTCCATTCCTGTCTGTCTGTCTGTCCCTATCTATCCCTCTCTCTGACTCTCTGTCCCTGTAAAAAAAAAAAATTATATATATATATATATATATATATATATATATATATATATATATATATATATATATATATATGACCATATGATCCAGCAATTCTACTTCTGGGTGTGTATCCAGAAGAATGGAAGTGGGGTCTTAGAAAAAGGTTTGTACACTGATGCTCATACAGTATTATTCATAACAGACAAAAGCAGAAACATGGACCAAAGCATCCGTGGGGGGAGAAATGGCTAAACAAATGTGATAGATAGATAGATATAAGGGAATGTAGGCCTTAAAGAGAGAGGCAGTTGTGACACATGCTATAACATGGATGAAGCTTGAAAACACGATGCTAAGTAAAACAAGCCAGACACAGAAAGGCTAACATTTCAGGATTCCACTTCTCAGGGGGGTACTTGTAGTAGTAGTTAAATTCACAGAGACAGGAAGTAGAGAGAGGCTACAGGGGCTGCAGGAAGGGGCAAAGGGGGACATACTGTTTAATGGGCACAACGTTTTAGTTTGGGATAAGGCATGGTTCTGGAGATGGACAGTGGTGATAGTTGCACAACATGAGAATGTATTTAACGCCACTGAATGGTACATTTAAAGATGGTTGAAATGGTAAATTTTGTTATGCATATTTACAATAAAAAAAAGATAAATGGAGGACGTGAAACTGCTAGTAAGTTGCACTTTCACGGCACCTTCCATCTTGCAGATGGGCAGAGGTGACAGTATAAACAGCTCACAGACTGGGGATAAATGTCAGATTGGGCACCAGAGAGAGCCTGCCCCGCTCACAAAGCCATAATTAACATCACTAATTGAAGCGTCTAGAAAAGGCCCAAACCAGACAGTGCCAGACCTGCCCCACCAGCTAGAAGGCCTTTCCCTCGAAGCCTCCCTCCCAGCAGCGATTAAAGGCTTCCACCTGCTTCGCAGAGACAAGGTATATTTAGGATCCCTCAGCGGGGAGGGAAAAGGATCTGGGGGCAGGAAGAAGGGGAGAGAGGAAGAGATTTAGTTGCCTCAAAATCAGTTCCTCAGCTTTCCCAGAAATCCTTCTCAGGGTGGTGGTTTCAAGGAAAACACTGGGCTGACACGTGGTTCCAGAACAGGTGTGTCCTCGACCTGCATTACCCTGGGCTAGTTACCCTCCTTCTCTGGGTCTCTCTCGAGGTTTACTCCTAGTGTCCTCACCATCTGGAGAGGAAACGGTGACAATGGTCCAAAGGGAAGGTCTAAACCAGAAGGTCTGTGCTAACAGAGTGGGTGACTGGGGTAGGGGTCCCCTGGGGAGAGAAGGAGGGAAGTAAGTAGCCATGCCAGTTCACAGGGGCTCATCCACTTATCCTACAGATGCTGGCTTCTGTGGGCCACCAGATCATCCCTTTCTTCCTCCGTGAGTGAAAAGCTGGTACCAAAGTCTCATCCTGGCCTAAGGTTCATTTGAAAGTTCCGTTTTCCATGACCAGTGCCTTTATGGGTAAAAATTACCCCAAATACATCACCAGGTTTCAATGTCTCTAGGAGCTGCCTGTGCTCCCACGGCACTGCTCCGTGATAATGCACTATTCATAAACACTGTCCCATAAGTAAATAAGAGTGAGTAATTAGAAAAATAAAAAGAGTGCAGGCCACATGGATGGTAAGCTACCACCAGGCACCCTTCGGGATTTCCTATGGAAACCAAAAAGCCACCAGCATCTTTGTTCAAAGAGGAAGAGAAATGAGTGTGGCCTCCCCAGGCCCTCCCTCTATACCACCACTACCCAGCCGGGGGCTGTTAGAGGCTCTGTGCCCTTCCCCCCACAGCCTGCGGCCCTGACCCAGGGGATGGAGGTCAGTGATGGGGTCACTGAAGGCGCCAGCTCAAAACCAGCTCAGTTGCTTAGGAGGAATTTAACCCTCTTGCTGCCGGCTCGTGACTATTCACCCTAACTGACCTACCTGTATGAAGGGGGAAAAATTGCCGAGAGGGTCTAGATCAGGGGTCCCCAAACTACGGCCTACCCCCTGAGGCCCTTTATCCAGCCCTCTGCTGCACTTCCGGAAGGGGTACCTCTTTCATTGGTGGTCAGTGAGGGGAGCACAGGATGCATCCGCACCCATAGTTCCCATTGAAATACTGGTCAGTTTGTTGATTTAAATTTACTTGTTCTTTATTTTAAATATTGTATTTGTTCCCATTTTGTTTTTTTACTTTAAAATAAGATATGTGTTCATAGTTTTTTTTATAGTCCGGCCCTCCAACGGTCTGAGGGACAGTGAACTGGCCCCCTGTGTAAAAAGTTTGGGTACCCCTGGTCTAGATGGCTCAGGATGAGAATTCTGAGTACACGGTGGAAATAAGTACTGGATTTGGAGGCAGAATGTTTGCTTGAGCCCTGCCTCTGCCACAAACTCAGCCTTAATTCTCTGAGCCTGGGTTTTCCTATCGGTAAATCGGGTGTCAGAATACACACCACCAGATTGCTGGGTACCTTGGCAGAGTGATCTTCTAAATGTCAAAGCACTTCATATACTTGATGGTTGGTTTATAAAGCCTCAAACATGGGGGATGGGGGGTTTGGATGCCTTTAATTCACAGCAGGATCTAGGACACACCACCTCACCTTCCCAGCTCTCAATTTTTCCATTTGCATGTGGAATGAATTCTTTCTTCTTCCCCAGAGATAAAACCGTAGGTGGGGGAGGTGTTATAGACTTTGATGCTGTGAAATAAATACAGGTGCTGCTAAACCCCTCATCCCCACCTTCAGGAGGCAGCCAAATTGGCAGAAAGATACTGACAGCACCTGCCATTATTGTGATTACCACAAGCTGAGCACTTCACAGATATTTTCAGCAATGACAAAGCCCATTTTATAGATGAGGCAACTGAAGCTGAGGTGTGAAGGCGGAGTCCCATTTATGGGACCCAAGCACAAGGATGTGGGAGAAGAGGCTGCTACCCAAAGACACTCCAAAAGTAATTAACCCTCTGGTTGTGGGCGTGGGTGCCAACGGGGCAGCCTTCATTTCCTGCCAGGCTCCTTCCTGCAGGCAGCTCCTGAACACCCAGAGTCCAAAGATTAGTGAAGGGCTGTTGATTACTATGAATTATTAAAATTCACCAGTAGCTGGGTTTTTGTGAATGTGGTAGTTTCTGGCTTCAAAGGGATCCCAACTACATGTGAATTGCATTGCTTTTATAAAAATCCATCCCACTTCGTGTAGAACTGCACCCCCCCCCCCATAGTGACCAGTTTAAGGGGCCATACTGGGCAAAGGACAAAAGGTAGTGTGCTCTGAGACAGACTGTCATTTCTGTTATGCCTGGCAACGCCCTGCCCGAAACCAGGCAGTGAGAAACAGCGTGTTCCCTTTTCTGGGCTTCTCAACACCATCAAGCAAGGGTCCTCTCCTATACTCACCCCACACCACAGCCCCACCCCTGCTCCCAGCTCCTGGGACACTTGGAGAGCAGCTCTCACCCTTGTTTCTTTGAGGAAATGGTTCACTCCAGTAACATAACAACTACAGCTACAGTAACAGCACCAAATACCTGGAGAAGACTCTCATGTGCCAGATGCTGTTCTGAACACTTTTCATATAATCCCTTTCATTTAATCCCCCCAACATACAGGCCTGATTGTCAACAGTGTTTTACAGTTGAGGAAGCTGAAGCACAGAGAGGCTAAGTAACTTAGGGCCACACAGCACATCCATGAATTGCATCTGAAGGAAAAATACTGTGGGAGGCTAAGGGAGGTGTCACAGCTGACAGTCTGTCCCCACCACTCTGGAGAGGTGCTTCTCCTCCTTTCCCATGTCCTACAGAGGCCATACTTATGACTCAAAGGAGGGGGCTGCCCCTACATCCAGGCAGGCCCCAGGAGAGTCACACCATCCACATCCTAGCACACGTCCCATCAACCACCCCACAATGGCCATCATACCAATCCCAACTCCCACTCACTGGAGCCTCCTATACTCCAGGGCCTGCACTAAGTGCTGTAATATGCACACCACTTCACTGAATCCTTTTCAACTAGTGGGGTATTATTCATTTCCCACTTCATATAGGCTCTATGGAAGTTCTATATTTGCCTGAAACCACACAGCTCAGAACAAAAACGGCACTCAAATCTGAGTGTGTCTGACTCAACTGTCCCCAGCCTCCCAACCCAAGGCTGTGGAGATGGAACTGTCACCATCAGTGCTGGTGCCCTGGCCAACTCGGTTGAAAGACTCTGTTCCCACAACACAACTTGGTTTCCGAGTATTTTGTCTCATCTCCCCAGACAGATAACAACTTTCCTATGGACTGGCTCAGATCCCTCCCCCAGCTTCCCCCTCACATAATGAGGGCCTGGTAAAGCTTATCCATTCCCTATCCCATTTGCTCAAAAACATCTACAAATTACTTACTATTCCTCCATCCTGAACAATATAAATTTGCCCATTCATTGAGAAATGGCACATGCTGGACTTCTTAGGAAAGCTAGCCACACACTTGGGTCCCAGTGGGACCAAAGCCAAGAAGGGCAGTGTGTGTCAGGGCAGAGAGGGAAGAGGAACACCCTCACCTGCCAGGGCTGCACATGCCCCACATCCTGGGAGGCCACTTGCCCTGGCAGTAAAAGGAAAGCCATCTTGATTATCAGGCAGTTCAGCATGATTTGAAAGCAGCAAAATGGCTTTAAGGAAAGAAAAAGAACAGGGATCTGTTGGAATTTGTCATAGAACCATGATGGCGAACCTATGACACGCGTGTCAGCACTGACACACGTAGCCATTTTCGATGACACGCAGCCGCATACCAGAGAAGTATGGGGCTGCATGCTGAGAAGGACGTTTCATCCTGGGCTCCTACACGGCCGGGTGCAGTAGCCGAGGATAAAACATTTGCTGTAGTGTAGACACTCTGTGCCAGAGGTCTGTAGGTCAAAACAACAAAACTCCAGCACAGAGCATCTAGTTCTGGGACTTCCGGTTAGGCCGTTTTTCTCAAAGTGACACACCACCCGAGTTATGCTCAGTTTTTTGGCAAATTTTGACACACCAGGCTCAAAAGATTGCCCATCACTGTTATAGAACAAAGAGAAGTTTGAATGAATGAGCCACCCATTCTGAAAGTTCTCTGAAACATTCTCTGGTTCCTCACTGTCACCAAAGTCCTCACTCCTTGGCCTGCTCTGACTTCGGTGGTCTCGGCCTACCTACAGTACAAGCCAAGGCCCTCAGTGTTCCCCAGCAGGACTCCAGTGCACCTGGTACAGAGGTGACCTGCTGCTATTTGTCTTAGCAGGACTGCGGTTGCTAATGGAGCCCCCAGTTTGGTGCTGGGCCCAGAAAATGTGCTCCACACACTCTTTACTGAATTGCATCTCCAAATTCATCCTTTCATGATCCCCTGGCAAGAGCCTTGAGATAGCCAAGGAGGATGTCAACCAGAGAACACAGGACAAGTACCCGCCCCAGGACTGAGTGGCCATCAGCTGTGTGAGGATAATAATAAGATAATAGTCCAAACCTCACAGCTGGAAACCAGGCCCATTATCTCATTGTCCAACATCCCTCTCCCCCACCACCCGAGGCTCGTTCCAGAATCCCACAGACACTTTTCCCCTCCAGCAAGTCTGCCCCTTCCAGTCATGTCACGGTACCAAGCTTGGAGGCTGTTGGATTGCAGGATTCAACCGCTTGCTTAAGAGTTTCACTCGCTTTGAAGCAGCTTGGGACCCTCCTTGCCTTGAGGCAGAGGCCAGGGGATCCGGGACCACTGACCCTTACCCTGAGAAATCCCCCCACCCCCTGAAGAAAGGCTAATGTAGCTACATCAATTCCAATCCAGTCGGGAGGAGAATGAGAGGAAACAAGGGAAGAATAAGACCAACTTACATGAGGGGTGGATGGAGGAAGGGGATTTGCTTCCAGTAATGGGGACCGGTGACAAGCCCAGGGAAGTTCAGAGGCCATCCTGGTGGAGGGGGCGCCACAGGTGCTGCTCCTGCCCTCTCCATTGTCTTCCGGGACCCCCTATACAACCTTACACACACACAGCCCAGGCACCGCAGAGCTCTATCTACTGCCCCAATCTCACAGCCGCCGAGCCAAATTCCACCAGTTCAGCACTTTTGCAGAAAGGGGGTTGTTTTGCTTGTGCGCCACTCTTTCCACAGAGGTGGTCATCTTGCCTGCTCCCCTCTTCAGGGGCCCTTTCACCTACAGCTGCTCTCCTTTCCTTGTAGGGATCTTCCTGGGCCCTGCCATCTCAACAACCGTAAAGCGACTCTGTTCCGAATGTCAGTGCCCTGGCTCCATTTCATGGAAAAAAATCTGGACCCCGAGGCCAGCAAGCGTGAATGTGAGAGCAGAGCCCACTCACCCTGCTTACAAGAGCTGTCTGGGTTCACGTGGGGATGCGTCGCCATTCAGAAGGGTGTCTCCTCACACAGGGCTGAGCTCAAATCTCCCCTAGCACAAGCCAAGACACCACACAGTCAATCATAAAAGTGTTGGCCTGTCCTCTTTCCTGTTCAGCCTCTCGCCATGGCCCCTAAGAGTCTCCCCAACAGTGGAGAACAGAATGTGCTTGGCCAGAGACCTAGATGTCATAAATTGCTAATAACAGATTCTCAATCTGGAAAACAAAATAATAGAAGGCCTGGCCCTTCCTTTCTGATTCTCTTATCCCCAACATTATTTTCTGCAAGGTTGAGAAGAGAAAAGAATGCCTCCTTCGGCCAAAGTCAGAGAGGGAAATGGATTCCTACCATCCCAGGACCCCCAGGGGCTCCCTTTCCCCCATCAGCCTCACCAGTTATGGTCACAAAAGCCAGGCCCCACGAGCAACTTCTGTCTCTAATTTCACTGTATCTTCACAATTATCAACCACCTGCTCAGTGTCAAGCACCGTGCATCCGAGGCAAAAGCTCCCTGGTCCCCATTCACAGGTGAGGGCTGCCGCTGGGGAGTGGTGGGATGGCTCTGCCTGTCTGTCCTTGCTGAAGAGCCATGTCTAGTTCAGCCCTCTGTATTCCCCCTCACCCCCAGTGAGAGTGGATCTATAGCGGGTGACCCAGAGCTGACTCTGTTCCCTGTAACCTTCACTGAGAGGGGTCAGGGGAAGAATGGGACAGGAGGGACAAGGCATAAACAAGAGCAAAGAGTGAGAAGCAGCTACCTTTCTTTGCAAAGAACAATATCAAGGTCCTTGGGTTACGACACAGTTCTGTTCCTACGACAATGACGTCAGCCTAATTTTGATGTAACTTGAAACACACCCTAGCCTAAGTCGCTTATCTATCCTAACACAGTCGTAAAACCATAATCTAGAACATAAAAACATAACTAAGCCACAGAAAAAGGAAAAGGACATAAATATACCATACTGAACACTGTACTGTGTATTCTTCAGCCGCGCAAGACCAAACTAGTTCACGTAAGCAGCTCGTAGGTATGACGCTAACGTGTAAGCCAAAACATTCACGTCTCAATTTTTTAAAGTTTTTATGGGAGTGAGCGTCGTAAACTCGGAACATCATATGTTAAGACTGTCACAGCCCAAGGACCCCCTGTAATATAAAAGGCAAATTTGAATGTGCCTAGAGATAGATTATTAAGTTGTGTTCAATATATTGGTTATATGCAAATTGCATGTAAATATGTATATACCTGAAAAAAATCCAAGTATCGCTGCTGCTCTTTCTGCCTTGGAAGTTATCTGCTCACCTAGCCAGGGCATTCCCCGGTGCTGTCCCTAGCCACATCTCCTGGCATTCCCCTCTGCACCAAGTTCTCTCCTTGGCCTCACCCATCTCGGGGCCACTTGAAAAACCTGAGTGCAGAGGAGGAAGAGAAAATGGAGATGTGCGCATGCCAGGTACGACCAAGGTGGAAAATGAGGAAGAGAATGGTGGCCTCTGCTCAGCCAAACACCCTTCTGATCTGGTCTCGGGGTGTGCTTCTTGTAAATGTCTGGAGACCCAGTGGGCTCCAGACATTCTTCAAAGCCCCAGCCCTTGCCATCACCAGTTCCTCAAAACCAATGGCAGGAGTGGAAACCCCAGAGTGGGTTTCTACTTGTTCTGCTCAGGGTCAGACATACCACGCGGAACAGCTCATCCCTGCAGACCCACAGACAGTATGGGACAAGGAAGTCCCCTACTTGGAAGAGTCCCACCTCCAAATCTGCCTCATCCACAAAATGGGCACTCAGATACTCTCAGCCGTTCCTGACTGGTTTCATGAGGCACCCCTGAGAAAAGCCGTGCAGAGGGAGGTGCCCCATGGGAGCCACCGCCTAGTGCGGACGTGGGGCTGACTACACATCTGGAGTTTGAAACTGCAACAGAACTGACAGGGAGGGCTATCGTCACCGTCATCTGACTATCGCCACAGCAGCACAGCATTCTTGTTTCATCCCAGGTGGGGTCCTGGTGGGCCTTCCCAAGTTGCACATGAAAAAAGCGAGGTACCAAGCAGCCAGGTGACAGACCTGAGAATATACGAGCAGAAGCTAGACCAGGAACTCGGTCTCCTAGGTGCTGACCGGCTCTTAAGCACCAGCACTGCAGTCACAGGAAGAGGTCAGAAGGCCAGCAGTGCTTCACCATGGGACAGGCTGGGTGGGGGCCCACTGCCCGGTGCACAGGGAGGGGGCAGCACCTAGACTGGTACCACGGCCACAGCCACTGTGCAGCCAGCTCTCTCCACCTTGGTCCAGCAGGCCTGGTGCCGCCCCCGGAAGGGCAATACCTGTCCCCTCCGGTCCTGGGCTTCCCAGCCTGACTGATCATTCATTACCAGTTTGAAAATCACGGAAGGAAGGAGACACACGGTTGTTTCCACATTACAGATACAGAGACTGAGGTCCCAGAAGGGTTCTGACGAGGGCAGGACCACACAGCGTGGTCCTCACAGCTCCTGTCTACTGTGCAGCCGGGAACATCAGCACTTGGCACACCTTTCTCTCTAAGGCTCACAATCACCTGACCCCAGAATCACATCATGCAGCTCAGAGAAAGGAGGTAAATGGCCTAATGTCGAGACTCAGAATCCAAAAGCTTCAAATTCAGAATTTTCTGACTCTAAAACTGAATGGTGTTTTACTAAACAATCTTCTCTATAAACTGAAGACTATTCCACAGTGAGACTAGTTTTTCATAATGTACTGGGGAGGAAGAAAAAGGACACTATGAAAAAAGTGAGGTTCCAAGAGGTCAAGTGACAGACCTGAGAACACACAAGCCAGAGCTAGACCAGGACCTCCGTCTGCTCAGTGTCCACTGGCCAAAACTGGCAGCTCACCCTGCAGTAAGCTGGGATGAGCCTAAAGCTTTTGCCTGCCATGCAGGCCCTTCTCAGCCTAACCCTGGCCACCCAGCTGTTGTCCTCAGAATACAGGCAGGTATAAACATCTACTTGTATACCTCTAGGCAGGCTCTGGCTCAAACGGTGTCCCTACCTAGAAGGCCTTTCCTACACACTTGACCAGAAAACTCCTATACCTCACTCAAAGCCCAACTCAAATGTTCCCCACTTTCATAAACTATTTTCTAATAATCCTAGCAGAGTTGCTTGTTCCTCTAGGGCATTCCAGATGCCTTTGACATCCTGGTCTGTAGTACTTGACTGGACTGCAATTATTTCTTACCTGTCTACTTCCCAGGTTCTGGCTAGATGTGAGTCCCTGATACTCTCTGAGACAGGGAAAATGATGGCCTTCTTTTATAGTCCTTGCTGTACAACAGGCATCACACCAGGTAGCTCTTCACACAATCTCACCAGCCCCACCAGGCAGTGACTATTATCACCCCCACAGTCCAGATGAGGAAACTGAGACTCAGAGGTTAAGTTACCTACAAAAGACCACACAGGCAGTCAGTTCCAGAACCTGCCAGTCTGTGCTGGTACTGTAGTATTTCTCCTTGCCTCCCCCAACCTGAATACACTTGGCACGTGGTAGATGCTCAGTAATAAAGAGGTACAGAAGGAGGAGGGTGTTGATGCACCCCAGCCACCTCCAGCCCCAAGTCCTACCTGGAAGCCCTTGGCCCAGTTCTCCCTACTGGTCCTCCCACCTTCCATCACTGCTAACATTCCCATCTCCCATCCACTTCTTGCTTAGGCGCCCCGCAGGGGTGGGAGTCTTGCCTGCCCACTTTCCAGCAGGAAACAGGCTCACTGTGGCCTCATGAGAGGTGGGGCTACTGTGGCCTTCCCTCACTCCTGGCTGACCTGACCCCTGGCCTTGGACTGGGAGGAAGGGGGTTGCTCCCCTGGCGCAAGGAGGAGGAGACAAGAGGCCCTTTGTGTCTGCAGAGCTCCTGAGACACCTGTTCTGCCTCCCTCCCAGCCTCCCTCCCGGCCAGCCTGTGTGCGGCCTTGTTTATCCTGCAGCCCTGGCAGCCAGGCCCAGCCCGCTCCCAGCGTGGGGCTCTGGGCTTCCAGCAGCCCCTGCCAGCACCTGCCTGGTCCTGGCAGCCCTGGAGGCTGCCGGCCAAACACAATCACCCTGCTGTTGACACAGTTGGAGGGCAGGGAGGGACGGGAGGGGAGGAGAAAGGCAGCAAAGGCATTTAATGCCAGCCTGGTTAATTTGCAGTTGGTCCTAGCCAATCCTGCAATCCCACCCCCACTCCACAGCTGCCTGGGAGAGGCTCCGGCTTCCAATACCTGGGCTGCATGGGTCACACACCGCACTGTGCCGGAGTCCCACTTGAACCTGCAGCACCACACCACGGGCAGCCACCACACACCCCATGTATAATAGCGAAACCCAAACCTCACCTTCCCTGTGCTGACATACACAACTCACAGCTACACAAGACCTCTGAGTGCCAGGAGCCCCTAACCACACTGCCTTCCAATGCCCCACACGCACCATCCCCCCAAAGTCAGGATGACCATCTGACATACGGTTGGTGACCCAGGTGGGGCCCCTAGGAGACAGGTGGGTCTGTCCTTAAAATCTTCTCTTCTGACTTGTTCTTGCCAAGCTCTCTCCCCCTCATGCTCCAGGTCTTTATGTTTCCTCTTACATGGAGTTTTCCCTGAATGCCAAATCCGGTTGTGCTACCCCTCCTGCGTTCTCCCATATCACTCCACCCTGCACCTCCCCACCTTCACTTTTGTCAGTCAGTGTCCAATCGATTATTTACCTCTATCTCAAAACTGTGTAAGGGCTATGCTGGTCTCGCAGCCCCAGAGCAGCAGGGCACAGCCTCGGGCAGGCACTCCCTGTGTATATGCTGAGTGGATGGGTGAACTGAGCAGGTCCCCACAAGCCCAAACATCCACTGCTCCTCCACACCTTCCCACTCTGTGTCAATCACCTCCTGGATTAATAAGGCCCTTGGCTGGTTAAAAGGTTCATGTACTTCAGGAGTTACCTGTTAATTTGTCACCAGCACATGAACTTAGATTGGTAAACTCAAATAGCCAGTTATCTCCTCAGAAATCAAAGAGCAGGATCCTGAAGGGCAAGGGTGAGTGGGTGTTCATGATGGGAGAGGAGGAGAGGAGGGCAGGAGATAGAGAAGACCCTTTGGGTTGAAGACCAGCAAAAGGTACTGGCAGAGGGGTTGCTGTCAAGTGAGGCAGAACCTGCCCTCCTCTCTATCTGCCCTATCAAGGCTTTCCTGACCCATCCTAAACCCAACCAGCCTTGACTTGGGAATCATGGGTACCTGTTACCTATGGCCAACTATCCAACCAGGACTCTGACTCCACAAGGAAGGTAATGACGGTCCAACTCCAGACCCTGTCTCTACTCTCCAACTCGCCCACACCCACACATGCTCACAAACCCTCCCCTCAATTCTTGTTCCCAAGCTCTGTGCCAATTGATACCCAGAACAGGGTAACCACTAGTCAAGAATCACATCCAGATTGGGGTGGGGGGTGTCATGTTAAGGAGTATGGCTCAATGGCCAGGTCATGGAAGAGAAGGGAACTTACATTATGAAAACCAAAGGTCCCAACCTCACACCTGTCAAAATAGTTATTATCAATCGAAAAGACTACAAATAACAAGTGTTAGCAAGGATGTGGAGAAAAGAGTACTCTTATTCACTGTTGGTGGGAATGTAAATTAGGGCAGCCACGATGGACAACAATATGGAAGTTCCTCAAAAAATTAAAAATAGAACTATAGTATGACCCAATAATTCCACCTCTGTGTATTTACCCCCAAAACCCGAAAATACTAATTCAAAAAGACATATGCACTCTTATGTTCATTATTGCACCATTATTTACAATAGCCAAAATATAAAAACAACCTAGGGTATTAGCCATAAAAAGACTGAAATCTCGCCATTTGTGACACCATGGATAGACCTGGAGATTAATATGCTAAGAGAAATAAGCCAGGCAGAGCAAGACAAATACCATGTGATTTCACTTATATGGAGTGAGCAAAAGTAGCTTTACAATTGTTCGTATGGCAAATAATACAGTAATTGATAAATGTAGACTCACAACTATAAACCTACTTTTGCGCACCCTGAATGTAGAACCTAAAAAATAAAACAAAACCAAACTCAGATACAGAGAACTGATGGTTGCCGGAGGGAAGGGGGCTGGGTAAAACTGGGGAAGGTATGAAGAAGTACAAACTTCTAGTCATAAAATAAAGCAGAAGATGTAATGTATGGCACAAGAAATAGAATCAATAAGATAACTATGTATGATGATGGGTGGTTGCTAGACTTGGGGACGATCACTTTGTAAGGTACATAAATGTTGAATGACTATGTTGTACACCTGAAACTTATGTGCGGTACTATTATATGTCAAATATAATGCAGACTGGGCACTGCACACTCTAAGAGCCACATTCGCCTAGACTTAGATACTTATTACAGTAATTCTCTAGCAGATAGCAGTCAAGTTCAGCCCTTCGATTTCTCAAATACCAAAGAGAAAGCTCTCCTACTACATACCTCTACCCCAGGCCAGATGTTACACAAATCCCCTTCTCTGTTCTCTGACCCTGTTTCCTGGCTAGGGTACCTGTGAGTGAAGGCTAAACTCATCTCCCCAAACAAGAGGAGAGGCCTCCCCTCCCTGTACCCCCACCCCAACTAGGAGACCCCGCTGACCTCACCACTGACTCCCTACCACTGCTCTCTCTCTGGCCCCTCACTCTGGCCAGATTTCCACACCATCCACTGCTGGTGTGACGGGGCAGCTGTGCTCCCATGCTCACAATGACACAGGAGGGAAAAGCTGGGTTTACAGAGAGGGAAGATAAGGAAGGATGGGGGACTGCCCACTGCTCTACCGATAGACTGGGACTGAAACCTCAACTGTGTGGGGCCCAGGGACTCTGGGAGACTGAGGTCCAGGGAGGAGGGATGAGAGGAGAGCCTCCTTCCCTCTTTCCTCAGCACAGCCCTGCATGGCTCTTTTTCTTTGCCCCCCAAACCACTCTTCCCTTTCCTTCTTGGTCTAATGTCCCCACTGTCTCCATAGGGCTTCAGCAACATTGCCTGGTCCCCCAGGAGCCAGAGGGAGCTGACCAATCCCCTATCTGGTTGCCTATACATGCATGTGCGTGCACACCCTCTCCACCAGCCAAGAAAAAGGTAACCAGGCAAGCCAGATAAAAGGCAGGGGCTGGAGGGGCCACTCCCTTCTGCTTTCAACAGCTCCCTATTCATTCCTCACTCCCCTCTCCCCACTTGCCTTTGAGAGCCTGGTTGTAGGTTGTACCTGCTCACAGGCTACTTTCCAGCCCCTCCCCACTAACCTTTTATTCACCCTTCCTTCCCCACCCCACCGCACCCCTCCAGGGACAGGCTGGAACCAAAGCCTCAAAAGGATGGGTGAATGACTTCAGGCTCCTTCAACAGGAAGGTGAGGGGGCAAGGTTTCAAGAGAGCTTCATACCCCACACAATAAAACAAAACTTTCCTCACCCTATACTCTGAGGAGGAATCAGGACCTGCCAGGCAAGAGTTAGTTCTTTGGACTCAGTATGAGGGCAGCTGAGTCCAAGACTTCTGGCCATTTCTTACCTCCTCCCAGGTGCAAGGCCAAAGCAGGAGGCCTCAAGGGCTGCCCAGCCCAGCCCAGCCCACCATGGGACCAGTCAGCTATCATCTTCTAAGAGTTCTAGTCCAGCCTTACAGGCTTCTACTCATATTTCCGCTATTCCCCTCTTGCCAGGAACCCTTCTTTCTAAAGAATATTCTAGTGTTGGTCAAGCCTCGACTCGTTTTGGTCTGCCAGAGAGTAAACTGATGACTACTTTTTCTCTTTCACTGTCTGGCAATTCTAGATATATTTAAAATCCTTCCCATTCTGATTACAAAAGTACAACATTGTTGGACTACTTTTGGAAATTATAGAAATATACAAATAAGAAAATAAATACAAACCACAATTTTTTAAAAAAGAAGTCAACAAAAGTTGTTGGGCGAGGGCAGACCTCAGCAGCTACGGGAGTCGGGCAAGGGCTGCTTTGCCTCTGATTGGCTCCCCACTCTCATCTTGGACGCCCAACCCTGACATCCCCTTCACATGGCTGGACCTGACCCCACAATGTCTATCTACCTCTGCCCCAACTGAGTACAGGCTCTGGAATTGCAAAGGGCACCTCTAGCCAAGCCAAGGAACGGGACCCAGCACCAGGGCCCCCCCACCCCCTTTTGTGGAGGGGCAAAAGGAGGCAAGATCAGGCCCTCTGGAAACCAGTTCTCACCCCATCCAGTTTCACAGGCTGCACATTCCATTCTGAGTCAAACAGGGGCGGGGATGGGGGAGGTAGGGTCAGGGGAGGAGACCAGTCTGGCCTCCTCTGGGGCGGCTCCCCCAGGGAGCTCCAAGCCTGGCAGGGATCACAGACCTAAACCACCACGGGAAGGGAGCCAAGGGTTCCTGCCCAGTCTGTGGCCCCTTCCTGTTCTCTCCTCAAGTCTAAACACTGAAACTCACCCAACCTTGGACATCTCTCTAGATGATACAAGGGGTTCAACATAGGGGGTAACATTAAGACCCTCCCCCCAACCTTAGGTTCTCTATGGGGCTTCATACCAACACCATTTATTTTACTTTATTTTTCTTCTTTTCCCAAGTGAGAGGAAGGGAGATAAAAAGACAGACTCCCACCTGACGAGGTGGTGGCGCAGTGGATATAGCATTGGACTGGGATGCGGAAGACCCAGGTTTGAGACCCTGAGCTCACCAGCTTGAGCGCGGGCCCATCTGGCTTGAGCAAAAGCTCGCCAGCTTGGACCCAAGGTCACTGGCTCCAGCAAGGGGTTGCTCGGTCTGCTGAAGGCCCGCGGTCAGGGCACATGTGAGAAAGCAATCAATGAACAACTAAGGTGTTGTGATGGCAACGAAAAACTAATGCTTGATGCTTCTCACCTCTCTCCGTTGCTGTCTATCTGTCCCTATCTATCCCTCTCTCTGACTCTCTCTCTGTCCCTGTAAAAAAAAAAGAAAAAAGAAAGAAAAGACAGACTCCCTTCAAGTGCCCCAACCAGCATCCACCCAGCGACCCCCCCATCTGGGGTCAATGCTCTGTACATCTGGGGCCATGCTCGCTACCAAGCCAGAGGATGGGGGCCGATATGCTAGAACCAATTGAGCCGTGGCTACAGAAGAAGAGAGAGAGAGAAGGGGGAAGGGGAGGAGTGAAGAAGCAAATGGTTGCTCCTTCTGTGTGCCCTGACTGGGAATTGAACCCAGGACATCCATATGCCAGGCTGATGCTCTACCACTGAGCAAATCGGCCAAGGCTTCCAAGGCCATTTAAATGCTAAGCTAGGCCACTTCTTTGGGGAGGGGAGTCTGAATGCTGTGTTGTGTATCAAGGGCACAGGAACTGAATTCAGATTTCATGGCCTGTGTCAGTTTTCCCAGAATGACCAAGAGCACCTGGGTAGTGACGCTATTTAGGAAAAAAGACGGCAATTGGAGAGACTGTCCCCATTTCTTTCTTCTTCTCTTGTACTACCTCATACACACCTCTCCCCACCCACCACTCCATAAAACATTTCTGGCTGGAATCCTCAACCTTTGGGTACAAATCTCAGCCTCTGTTGCTCTCCCAGCCTGTCCCCCTGTGCACACCCGAGTTGAGATGACAGGTCACACACAGCACACTCTGGGCTGTGCCTAGGCCTTGGTTTTGCCCACAGATGACCTTGGCAAGAGGCAGGGAAAACCCCAGCCACGTTCCTCCTGACCTCACAGCCTCTCAGAGGTCTAACCACTGTTCCACCCAAATCCTCCTTTGTAGCACCTAAGAGTGAGCAAGGGGGCTGCAGGGCTTCTGGCCCCTCCCAAAAATGGCAGGTCACAGGATCAGAGGTGTGTTTAGGGGGCAAGAGAACCAAGAACATCTTTGGCGTAGCAGATGGCAACTGCAAGGTTCCATGCCATGAACCATGCAGGGTGGACAGAAACCTTTTCCTGGAGGAGGCACAGGGCCTGCCTTCAGGGCCTTATCACCATGAGGCCTGAGGAGAGATGAACACATGGGTTTCTGGGCTCAGTCCATGGCATTCAAGCTGAACCAAATGTTCCACCTCACTCCACCCCACCTTTAAGTGGGAACTACCATATCATTGCTGCTCAGAGAAAGTACTTTTATTAATTCAAAAACAAAACAGGACCCTGGCCGGTTGGCTCAGTGGATAGAGCGTCAGCCTGGCGTGTGGATGTCCCCGGTTCGATTCCCAATCAGGGCACACAGGAGAAGCGACTATCTGCTTTTCTACCCCTTCCCCTCCTCCTCCTTCTCTTTCTCTCTCTCAGTTTATTCCTTCCTGAAGCCATGGCTCAATTGGTTCAAGAGCATTGGCCTGAATGCTGAGGATGGCTCCGTGGAGCTTCCACCTCAGGCACTAAAAATATCTCCAATGTGAGCATGGCCCCAGATGGGCAGAGCATCAGCCCCAGATTGGGGTTGCTGGGTAGAGCCTGGTCCGGATGCATGTGGGAGTCTGTTTATATCCCCTCTTCTCACTTGGAAAAGAAAACAATACTAAAAGTTAAAAAAAAATAAAGAAAGAAACAAAAAACAGTATCACCCCTAACCAGACACACTGGCAGAGGCTGAAGGTGGCCCCGCTGACTGGCCTAAAACAAATCTCTCAGGTCTTTCCAAAGAGCTGGTAGAAGCACTAACTAAGAAAGACAGTCAAAATGGGGTCACCTAGGCAAAGGCTCCCATCCAGGGCCTGTCTTCCAGTTTTGGTACAGGGAAATGGCAGGAGCGGTGGAAGTGATCCTCACAGGCCCTGGTTCCTCACCTAGTAATAAGCACTGTGACAGCCTACCTGGCTAACACATTGGGGTTTCAGGAAGGAGACCAGTAAAAGGTGAGGATCACAGTGAGTTCCAGCAGGAGTAAGCCCTCTTAAGCAAACACTGAGCACAAAAAATAATTCCCATTCAAAGCACGATTTACTGTGGGCCTGGCCAGGCCTTTCCAGCACAGAGCCCTTTGCAAACACTCAGCTTCACCCCTGAATGTAGCTGGGGGAGGGGCACACGGGCACAGTTACATTTGAATTCCACTTTTCCAGAGGCATCAGCTTCAGCTTCCTAGTGACCTACTCAGGGAGCTACACAGAAAGGTCACTCTCAAAGCATCCCCAGAGAGGAGAAAACCTTTGTAGAATCAAATGTAGCCCAAGGCAACAGCAAACTCCAGACCCTTACCATTCATAGAGCCCTAATGCAGATATGATCAGATGTGAGCCTTCTATGTTCTAAGAGGCAGGGATTCCTATTGCACTTGGCCCATTTCACAGATGGGAAAACAGAAGCTCAGAAATGTTATTTACCACGTATGCCCCACTCAACTCTAAATCCTTCTCACTTTATACATCACGTTGTCCTGAATTTGCTAATTATCAAAGTAGCAAAATATTCAGGAGGGCCCCCTGTCCCCTTACCCCTGTTAAAGAGTTAAGATGGGGATAACGATGTGACTGAAACCTGAGACAATTCCAAAGCTTAGGCAGCATTGGAAATAGCCCTTCACCATCACTCATTCCCGCACTGCTGATTATGAAATCTGAGTTGGGGTGAATGCCTTCTCTAGGCAAAAGCAGAGCATCATATCAGGCAATGGTGTGTTAGTGAGACCTGTTGTCTCTACCTCCACAACAACCTCCCACCCTAATTCAAGATCTCAATTCCATACAGAACCAGCCTCCTAGCAGGCCTCTCTGCTTCTACCCTTGTTCCCCCACCCCCCTTCGAGCTATCCTCTACTTAACAGCTAAAACAATCTTTTTTTCCTTTTCACTTATAAAAGCAGTTTCAGACCATTGCATAAGATTGGAAAAATCAACAGAAGATACAAAAGGAAGTAAAAAATACTGTATGTCCAGTATCTTGAATTAACCTCTGTAAAAAGACAGTCTTCTAGTATTCCTTCTATGTATGCATGATATACATGTGTGTGTGTGTGTATAATTACCTTTACAAAGTTGGTACTATACTATATAGTTTCATATCATTTTTTACACTTAGTAATAGTTTATTCAGGTAATAAACTATTTTTTATTTTTTTATGTGAGAGGAGGGAAGATAGAAAGACAGACTACCACATGCGCCCTGACCAAGATCCACCCAGCAACCTCTGTCTGAGGGTCTGGGGCCCATACTCGAATCAACCGAGCTATCCTCAGCTCCCCGGGCCAATGCTTGAACCAACTGAGCCACTGACTGCGAGAGGGAAAGAGGAAGAGAGGGGAGAGAGGGAGGAGAAAAGAAGCAGATGATTGCTTCTCATGTGTGCCCTGATTGGCGATAGAACCCAGGACGTTCACACACCTGACCAATGCTCCATCCACTGAGGCAACTGGCCAGGACCAAAACTGTTCTTTTATAACTATACTTTTTGTTTTGGGTTTTGGAGGTTTTTTGTTTTTAATTTTATTGATTGATCTGAGAGAGAAACATCGATTTGTTGTCCCACCTATTTATGCATTCATTAATTGATTCTTAAAAAACTTTTTTTTTGTGGAAAGAGGAGTGGAGATAGTGAGGCAGACTCCCACATGCATCCTGACTGGGATCCACCCAGCAACCCCATCTTGGGCCAATGCTTGAGGTACAGAGTTATTTTTAGTGCCTGAGGCTGGTATACTCCAACTATCCTCAGCACCCAGGGCCACGCTCAAACCACTTGAGCCACTGGCTGTGGGAGGGGAAGAGGGAGAGAAGGGGAAGAGGAAGAGGAGGAAAAGCAGATGGTCATTTTTCTTGTGTGCCCTGACCAGGAACCGAATCTGGGATGTCCATACACTGGGCTGACACTCTATCCACTGAGCCACCAAATTTTTTAAATTTATTAACTGATTTTAGAGAGAGAGCAAGGGAGAAGGGGAGAGAGAGAGAGAGAGAAAGAAAATCATCACTCTGTTCTTGCATGTGTCCTGACCAGGCACTGAACCTGCAACCTTGGCTTACCTGGGATGATGCTCTTAACCAAGTGAGCTACACAGTCAAGGTGGAGCTTTTTTGCTATAGCTGACACATGCATATGGTACTACATTGGTAAGGACAAAAGAGTCTACAGTAGAAACACTATTTATTTCTCCATCCTATCTCTGAGCCCTGGTTACCTTCCCCTGGGGCAACTCTGATTACCATTTCTTGTGTACCAAATAATCTTTTAAAACCATAAATCAGATCATGTCACGTCCTTAGTTAAAACTCTACAATGGCTTCTCATCATCCTGGCATAAATCCAGGCTCCTAACCAGTCCAACCTAATCAATCCTACAGGGTCCAACCCGTCCCCCCCCCCCCCTGATTTCTCCAGTCTCCCCTCCCAGCCACACTGCGGTTGCAAACCCTGTTTTGGCCTCAGGGATTTTTCATTTGCTGGACTTTCTTCTGCTTTTTGTGCTACTGGCTCCTTTTTATCCTTTAGGCATCACTAAGCTAGCTGTCTTCTCCCCAGGGCAGCTTTCACTGATTTCCCAATCCAGGGCCACCCCTGCGCACCTCCCGACACATATGGTCTCTATCCTATCACCCTCTTGTATTTCTTTCACATCTCATGGGATCTAATATTGTCTTGGTTACATATTTCAAGTTACTCACTGCCTATCACCTGCCCCTAGAAAGAAGTCTCCCTAAAGGCAGGGACATTACCTATCTGTTCACCCCTGAAGCCCTGCTGGCACATATAGGTGTTCAACAAATTTCTGTTAAAGGAATGACTGGAGGTGACTGCATTGGTTGGTTCTCATCACTGAACACCCACTTGCAGGATCTTCAAGCACCAAGAACCAACTTCCTCGCCATCCTCCATCAATGCCTGGGGTGGGAGTTTGAGGGTCAGAAAAAGCAGAGAGAGGAGCCCATTGTGTGAGACAGTGTGGGTGGCCAGCAGCCACCTGCTCTTCCCCTCACCCAGCTCAGAACCCAGAATCAGCCAAAAGCCGTGATAAATCCAAATTCCTAGAAAATATTCTACACGCAAGTGGAAAGCTGGAGGTGAAACTGTACATGGCCCGTCACGTACCCAAAATCCCACATTCATTCTACCCAAGCAGCTGGGATATTCCAGGTTCCTAAGTGAGCCCCAGCAACAGGCAACACAGACACTGCTTTCCCCAGGAACAGCCCCAGCCCAGCCCACCTGACTCCTCCCCAGGGCCCTAGACACCTGGGCTCCTCTCTTCAGAAATTCACCTAGCCGCAGAGATACAAATGCGCATCCAATCCTGAGCCAGCAGCTCAGGCCGGGTATTCAGGGAACACCTGGTGGAGACACTTCCTTCCTGGGGCCTGATTTCCACTGAGAACACTGCAGTTGAACCAAGATTGATTTTTTTTTTTTTAAGAAGGGAATGAAGTGCCTTTCATAAAAATTGCGAAGGAAGAGAGAGAGGAAGGAAGAGGGGGAAAAAAGAAAAAGATAAAAAACTTAAGATGGAATTAAACAAGGAGTAAGTTGGATTTAACAAGCCCAAAACAGGAAAGGGTGGGAAATGTGAGGTTTCTTCCTTCCCAGAGGTGGACAATTATTATAAGTGATTAAATAAGCACAACCCCAAAGTGCTCCTCTGGACTCTGTACAAGGTCAGGTTAGTAATAATAACAAGAACAGTTAACATTTCCCCAGCACTTACTGTGCCAGGCACTTCTATGAGCTTCACTTTATTAAGACTTTTAATCTTTAAGGCAACCCTGTGAGGCAGGTACAGTTCATATTAAACCCATTTTTACAGACGAGCGAAGTGAGGCACAGAGCAGGGTTAAATTGCTCAAGATCCTATTGTCAGTGGCAATATCTAGGATCTAACTCCAGAGCCTTGGTTATTAACCGCTAAGCAATACTTGGCTTTCAGTGATCCAAATAGAGGGGTCCCTACCCTCATAAAGTTCCTGCCTTTCAAACCACTATTCCTTAACTAATTATTGGATGCCAGTTTCAAAGATGTGTGCACAACTCTGCCCATCTAGAAAAGTTAAAAGACTCGCCCGAGCTCACGAGGTGGGGAATTAGGACCAAAATGTGCTGAATTCCAGCATCTGGAGTGCCACTTCTTAAGGAAGCCAGGGAACCTGGAAACTCCTCCTAGAGCAGCAGCATCTTCGGCTGTCTTCTGCCAGATCCCTTTACCAGCGCCGAGGCTCCCTGCCCGGAAATTCCCACAGAGTCAAAGCAAACTTCCCAGGAAAACTCCCCGGCTTCCTCCTTGCCCCTGTCCAGGAGCCCCTGCCAAGGGAGCCGCTGGAGTCCTTGCAGCTGCCGTCCACCCTTCAGGGAGGGGGAGCTGCCGCTCGTGCGCTGGGGTCCTCCCGGAAAGGTCTAGGGCTGAAGTTCAAAAATCACTTCCCGCCCAAGCACAGCTCGGGGCCCCGCCCGGGACTCTCCGGCCACCCCCAAGTCCTTGCCAGCTCCAGTGAAGTAATGAAGCAGCTGCCCGGCTGGGTCCTGCAGCTGGAGACCCCGCGGGCGATCCCTGCGCGACTCGGGAATCCAAGCAGACTGTGTGCGTGTGTGCGTGCGTGTGTGTGTGTGTGGTGTGTGTGTGTGTGTGAAGCGAGGAGGGGAAAGGAGGAAGGGAAAGAGGGGTGGAGGGAGAGATGGGGGGACAGGGAGAGAGAGAAAGAGAGACAGAGAGAGAGACAGAGAGTATGTTTACGTACGGAACGCGCGGGGTGGGAAAACAATGGCGAACCGCTGGGAACCGAGCGACTAGCCCCCCCACCCCTCACCTCTCTACTCCCAGGCAAGATTTGCTCTTTACGTGAAATAGAGATGAAAAGATTCACCTCCAATAACCCATGGCGGGAGGTGGGGGTCGTAAGAAGACTAGGTGGGAGGTGGGAGGTGGTGAGACGGGAACAGCCCGAGTATAAAACAAACAGGATGCAGCGCCCAGCTGGTCGGCGGGGGAACCGACCTGGAAGGGTGGGAAGGGTGACTTTGGCTGGAGACTCGCAACCTACACACCAGGGTAGAGTGGGGCGGGGGGCATTCGTCTCGACGCCGGCACCCGAGTCCGACTCGGGGTGCGCACAGGTACCTTAGGCTTCCCGCTGGGAAATCCTTTAACTGGACAAATAGACAGCATGGTGTGAAAGACCTGATACCACTCGGCCAGGGGCGGGCGTGGGGACCCCGCAGCCTCCGCTGGCGCGGAGCGCACAGGCACCGACACCGCAGCCACCCACAGCCTCACCAGGAGACCACCCCTCTCCACAAGGACCCTGTCTCTACCCGCGAGGAGCCCCCACTGGCCGGCGTTGCTGGGGAAATATGGGGGTCCGTCCTTCCTCGGAAAACTTTACCAAGGAAGGAAACTCTCAAAGATGAGAGCCGGCGTGTGCCCAGAACCGTGCGGACGCGAGTGTCAAACTTCCGAGGGCAGGGAAGGGGCGCGGAGGGGAGCACTTACTACTCAGCCCGCCGCCGGGCTCCGGGCTCGCAGATCCGCGCTCTTGCAGCTCCTCCGGCCGTCCTCGCGCTGGCGGCCCGGGCTTCCAGCTCACATGCCCCGCCACGCAGCGATCGGGCGTGGAGCGGGGAGGGGCACGCCCCCCGCTGTTGGCCAGGGACTTGCTCCGGACTCGGGGCCGACCCAGTGCGCGCCCAGCGACCGGCCGCCGTCCCTGGCGGAGCCTGCCGCGAGCCAGGCCGCTCTTCGCCCTCTGCCCTCTGCCCTCTACTGCGGCCGTCTCCCTGCCTTCCGCGGTCCTGCCCAGGACTCGCCCGGACGCGGCGCGGGCCCGCCGCCCGGCTCTCCGGCTCCCGGGCTCCGCGCCCCGGCTCGGTCCCAAACAGGCCCCCCGCGGCTGATCGCTGCGCCCGGCCTCAGACCTTGCCCGCCGCTCCCGGGAGGGTGCAAGGACCCGCACTCACACACTTCAGTTTCAAGCCAGGACTGGGAGCCCGACGCTCGCGTCTCGCGGCTGCGAGGAGACTCCACAGCCTCAGAGGAGAAAGAGGGAGGGAGACAGAGCGGGCAGGGGGAGGAGGAGAGAGGGAGGGTGGGGAGATGGAGGAGGAGGGAAGAACAGAGTTCCCTCCTCCTCCCTGCAGCCAGGTCCATCCTGGCATCAACAGCTGGAAACCTCTGGTGGAAAGAGAACTAAGGCTCCTGAATGGCAGGGTGGATGGGGGTGGAGAGAATACAAGAAGAACGTGGATTCTATCTACTCCCAATGCCCAGGAATGAGGGGTCCCTACAGAGACTCTCAACTCCTTAGGACAAGACCCACGAAGTTGTCCATCCAACTCCCCAGCCTCCTAACCCCTTCAAATAGACTCGATTTAAGGTTTTTAAAACTTCCATTAAAAAATCTCCTTTAGGAACCTGATCCCACCTGCAGTTAGACAGCTTCCTGTTGTTTCAGACCAGTCCCTAGTTCTGTCGTTTTGCACTGGCAAACAAGTCCTTTATCTTTTTTCCCTGGCTTACTCTATATAGGTGGGTGTAGGGTCCTTGCTGGACATGGCCCTTCCCCCTCCCCAGTCATATGGCGCCCATGGTCACAGATCCTGACCACAGGCCATGAGATAAAGGGTTGTAAAACTGTAACTAATGTTTTACTAAGAACAATATAATTAAGTCACCAGATATGTATCAAAGAGGGACAATACAGAACTGCAGTGCATACTCTTCCCCCTACCCACTGCTTACCTGCTTGCTTGCATGTAGACAAAAAGATTTTCTTGAATAATCGCCCAGGGCTTAGCTATTTAAGCCACAACTCCACCCACTAGACACGAAACTTTCACCAACCGGCCACCATCAATGCTGCCCCTGTATGTAAAGTAACAAAGGCTGACCGCTCCATCTGGTCCTCCTTGTGGTTTCTTTGGGATCCCACAACAACACCAGATTCAACTCCGGGTCTGGACCTCCTGTGTTATAATTGGTGTAGACAACAGGTTTGTGCAATCCCAAGGAACCCTTAAGTTGAGTCAACTACAAGTGACATGTGAAGTGAGGGAATGCCGGGAGTAATCCCAGGCTGTCCAGCTAGCTGCATGTGGCATGACGTTGCCATGTCAGTGGACTCTTGGGTCCACCAAGGGACTGGAGGGATGCCCCTGAAAGTCCTGTTAGTGTCCTAGCCACCCTGAAGGTGATGAGGGAACATTTGGGAGTGGAGTAAGAGGTAAGATTTAAGGATAGCCACAGTGGCATTTGCATGGGTACTTTGCACGCAAGGTACACAGTTAGCTATGAATAGAAAGTATAGAGTTTGGAGGAGGAACTTAAGCTAGAAAGGGACATGTGGCTTATGCAAGATGATAATAAAGAGGTTTGGGGAAAATAGCTGGAACAGACGAGTGAGCAGTTAACAGAATTAGCCTGCCGGTTTGCTTGCAATTGGGCCACCTTGGCTCTGGCCTGAGTCAGAGCTGTAGTTTCTCAAAGTGGGTGGACCCGATCACTGAAAGTGACTCTGACTACAATGGTTTCCAGGCCACGCAGACTACATCCCTGTGGATTTGGTTGATGGCACGGTGCCACATGGCATGACCTAATAAGGTAATTTCTCTTCCTCTTTGGGGCAGTGGAATTGCAGCAATTTATCCATGAGTTAGGCATGCAGCATGCTATTTGCAACCCTAATATGCAGGGACCAGATATGGAGACCATTATGGCTAACATGAGGGACCAAATAGTACAGATGGTCCTTCCCGTGTATCTCAGAACTCTCATTCCCATTCTTCCCCCCAATGTGGGACAACTTATACAGGTTGTAGCCCAATCTCTAATTAGAAGTAGAGATTATGAGGCAAAAAAAGAGGGTGAGACAAGTAAAAGGAGGAAAGCAGGAAAAGGACAAGAAGGGAGAGGCTGCCACTGGCAAGAAACCATCAAGGTTTACTGCAAGCAGCTATGGATAGACCTGTGAAAGTAGGAGTAGACACTGCCAGGATTGATGGGGAGTCCAACTGGGTCCTCCTTGCTCTTTGGCAGCAATTAATGGATGAGCAGAAGTGGCAGCCCTGGCCAAAAACAAGTGTGTATTCCATGGAGTAGACTCCATCCATGGCTGCCACTCTCTCAGTCACACCACTACCAGACATCAAGGACTTCCTGGTTCAGTTGTCCCCTGCACACCCCCAGAATGACTATTAGGGATGGGGTGACTTTTTACTCCCCTAGGTAGCAGGCTGAGGGACCCAAGTGCATGGGACTGCTAGGGACTAGAGGCCGCATGTAGAACTAACCATTTATTGATCCCCATGAAATATCCACTGGGTATTGGCCCTCATGGACACTGGGGCTGAGTGTGCACTCATATATGGCAACCCTGAGCACTTCAAGGGGACTTTATCCATCATAGATGGCTGGGGGTTCCGCTATCATTGTGCCAGCCATCACTTTGACCCTTGGGATGGGACAGCACTCCCCTCGTTCCTTTCGAACGTATATCTTCCCCAATCCTGAGTATATTGTTAGAATTATGTACCGGTGGGCATGAGTCTGCAAACTGCCATTAAGGCATTTCACTTAAGAGCAAGGGTAGTGAAAGCTGTGCTATGGTGACACGCTCAGCACTCCCCCATGCAGCTACCATCGCCTCGGAGAGTGGTGAGTGTCTGCCAGTACCGCCTGCCAAGGGGGCATGCTGAGATAACAGCAACTATACTGGAATTGGCCAAAGTAAACATAATTCATCTCGTTCATAATGTGGCCTGTGCACAAGCTGGACAGCACCTGGCACATGACAGTGGACTGTAAAGAGTTACTGCATGCCCTCACCCCATGCATGCAGCAGTTCCCAATATCATAGACTTGCTAGAAGCTTTGAGTCACCAGCTCAGGACATATCACTATGTTATCTACCAAGTTAATGTCTTCTTTTTCTGTAGCTGTAATTGAAGATAGTCAAGACCAATTTGCTTTTACTTGGAAGGGGCAACAGTGGACCTTCACTGTGTTGCTTATGGGATATCTACACAGCCCTACTATCTGCCATGCGCTTGTGGAAACTGATTTGTCAGCCTTGTCCAGGCTGGCAAAAGGGCTATTGTATCATTATATTGATAATGTCATGCTAACCTCTGATTCTCTTCCTGCCCTAGAGAAAGCAGCTCCTTCTTTGCTAACCTACCTTCAACAGCAAGGATGGGAGGTCAATGAGCATAAAGTATAAGGCCCTAGCTAACCTGTCATTCTTGGGTGTTATCTGGTCAGGTAAGACAAAGGTGATGCTGGCCTCAGCCATGGAAAAGTACAGGTCTATCTACAACCACAGTGGGCCAAGCAATTGCTGGAATTTTTAGATTTGTTAGGATATTGGAGGGTCTTCATCCTTCATCTGGCCCAAATGGTGTGGCCCCTTTATATACTACTGCAGAAAGGGGCTACTTCGGATTGGACTGAGCACCACAAGGCAGCTTTTCAGGACACTAAGCAAGCCATAGCCACAGTCCAGGCGCTGGGCATAATCAGCCAGAGCCAACTGCACATAATGTGTTGTAGGCCCTACAAGCCATGGCCACAGAAACTACCAAAGTAGAGGCTCTAGGACACAACTCCCTAACTTCCTGGTAGATATCCCTGGGGGCTAATCTTAGCTATGCTTTAACGGGTGTAGTAGGTTTCCTTCTCGTTTTGCTTGTAGCTTATACTGTACTTGTGGTATCTGGATGCAATGTGCTATTAATGCTCTACCCACACCGGAGTACTTGTGGAAGAGTCGTGCATAGATTTTGAGGTGGAAGAGCAATGTTGAAGTGGAAGGTAGGGTTGATGCTGGATGTGACCCTTCCCCTCCCCAGTCACATGGTGCCCATGGTCACAGATCCTGACCGCAGGCCATGAGATAAAGGGTAGTAAAACTGTAACTAAGGTTTTACTAAGAACAATGAAACTGAGTCACCAGATAAGTATCAAGGAGGGACAATACAGAACACCACATTCCCTTCCCCCTACTCACTGTTTACCTGCTTGCTTGCACGTAGACAAAAAGTTTTGCTTGAGTAACTACCCAGGGTTTAGCTATTTAAACCACAACCCCACCCAGCGGGGTGTGGTACTTTCACCAACTCAAGTGCTATTGGTGCTGCCCCTGTATGTAAGTAATAAAGGCTAAGTCAATTCCATCTGGTCCTCTTTGTGGTTTCTTTGGGATCCTGCAACAACACCAGACCCATTTCCAGGTTTGGACTTCCTGTGTTACAGGGGGTGGATTTCTTTAATTCAATGTACTGTATTTATTAAGTACCAACAATGCCTGGCCCAGCTGGTGTGGTAGACACCAGGATAAATGAGAGAGTGCCCTGCCTTTTCTGGATTCCCACTTTGTAAAGGAGACAGATGAGTGAACATTTAATACAGTGAAGTGCAAGAGAACTGAATTAAATTGCCCTGGCTGGGTAGCTATGTTGGTTAAAACATTGTCCTGATTTGCCAAGGTTGCGCTAGTATGCCAAGGTAATGGGTTTAATCCCCAGTCAGTACACAACAACAGTCAACCAATGAGCCTGACCTGTGGTGGCGCAGTGGATAAAGCATCAACCTGGAACGCTGAGGTTGCTGTTTTGAAACCCCAGGCTTGCCTAGTCAAGGCACATATGAGAGTTGATGCTTCCTGCTCCTCCCCCCCTAAAATGAATAAATAAAACCTAAGAAAATAAAAAGAATCAACCAATAAATGCATAAGTGGAACAACAAATCAATGTTTCTCTCTCTCATCTTCCTCCCTTCCTCTCTCTCTAAAATCAATTAAAACAACAACAAAAAGTGTGCTGAGATCAGGTAAGCATATGGAGCATGGGGCCCACCAAAGGCACTAGGGTGTGGGGACAGGATCAGAGTTTTCTTGGGGAAGGTATTGTGTGAACTGGGTCTTGAAAGGACCTATGGGATTAGAGTAGGTTAAAGGAGTGGCAATCATAGAACTGTAAGTAATGTGCCTACAGTGTAGGTGACCAGAGTACCAGCAAGTGATAGTACCAGCAAGTGATAGTTAGCTGGGCACATAGACCTTCTAAGGGTATGGGATTTCATCATTCCCCAGTGCCTTTCTTGGCTGACCCTTTCTATTCACCTTTTAGTTCTCGGCATACACATCAACTTCTCTAGAAGCCTTTCCCGACAGGCCATTCCAGGTCAGGTGTCCCATCTTTGTAAGGATTCCAGAGCCCCCAGCTGTATATAGTATGAAAACCATTCATTTGTTTATCTAACCCCGCTGGACTATAAGCTCCATGAAATCAGAGATGTGTCCAGGGGTTAGCAAAGAACCCTTGAAAAATACTTGTTGATCAGTGGATTGATTGAAGTGAAATGGGGAGTCAGTGAATGAGTCTAAGCAGAGCCTCTGCTGAGACCATTCTAGCTGGGGCAAGGAGGCCAGTGACCAGACAATGGCAATAACCTGATGCAGGCCTGAGCTAACCTAGGAGTGGGGAAGATGAAAAGGAGGAGTCAAGTAGGGTAAAAAGGTAAGAGAAATAGATATTAACTCTTCATGGTCTGGCTTTTGGATAACTATGGATAAAGGCATTTCAGAAATCATGTTACCCAGGTGTAGTGGTGGGATTCAGCCAGTTTGCACCGGTTCAGCAGAACTGATGCCTAATTTTTGGTTGGGTTTGGTGAAACAGTTAAAGTGTCACTTGTAATCAGGATTCTCTCTAAGGTAGACGCCTGGGCAGCCGCTCAATGTGGAAATCACAAATTTACATTCCTTACTCTTTTTTAATGTTCATTTGCGCAACAGCGTATTCTAAGCACCCATGGTAATGTTCATTCCATCCATAGGTGAAAAAAATTTGACGGAACTATGCTTGTAATATTTATTTATTCATTTCATAAAACTCACTATACCTTTGATGAACTACTACATTTTAATTCCCTCACATTTGTTACTTCAGTAAACAAACATAACATAAAGAAAATAAGTGCCAAACAACCAGGGGGTGACAAGCTGTCATTTCTTTCAGCTTTGTGTTACACCCAAAATTCCCTCAAGATATTATGAATGCACTGGTGTTTCTCAAACAGTGAAACCAACAGGAAGCTAGGACACAATGAACCAATAAAAATGTAGATTTCATTGGTTATCTTATCACTCATTTTGGAAGCTGTGGAAGAACACTCACAACTTTCCCCATGATGAACAGGTTTGTCGTACACATTATTCAATTGTATTTAATCTGCATAGTCTATGCCATTTATTAATTCAGCCTAGAAATTTTCATTTAGTATCAAGAAAATGTTTGTTCTGACTGATATTTATCAATAGTACAGGCACAGTGCTTTGTTTATAAAAGTTTATGATATGACCACAAACAAAAAGTTCTCTCGAGAGTCTGAAGACAAACATCTTAGAACCAGCAGTGTAATAATTTTTAATTTTAGGGAACCACCATATCAAATGGAGGATGCTGAACAAGTAAAATCTTTGCTCTCTAAAATCAATTCCGTTGATGTATTTGAGATTACAGGTCATAGACTGGGTAAACCAGCTGCAAACAAAACATGTCCCATGAAGGTCGAGCTGAAATGCCCAATATTCACTGCACATTCAAGGCATTGCTAACAAAAGCATCAAAATGTTAGGTTTTGTTTATCACTTCATAAAGGATTTTTGTAACCTCAACATGCTAAGAATCTTGTACTGTACTTAGGTTCAATCTACCCTAGAATTTAATGCAACAGTTTGGAACCCATAGTACAAAAATCATCAAAATAGCATCGAAAGAGTATAATGCAAGTTCTTAAAATCACTATCCTATAAACGTGGCCATGTTACTTATGATGTACCTCACATGATGTTGTGGAAGTACTTAACCTACCAACATTACTGCATAGGAGGAGGGTGATTGACTTAAATTTCATATACAAACTTTATAATAATCTGATGAGTGTCCTGCTCTCCTTGAGATGTTCTGTTTTAATGGTCCTAATGTCATAACAAGAGAAAGCAAGTTTTTAAAATGTGAGTTTCTGTAGAAGAAACAATACTTATTTTAGTGACATAAAGAGAATGATGAGGGAATAAAACAAACTGCCTCTTGATATCAATATAAATAATTTATTATTATGCAGCTTTTATAATATTTGTTGTTTATTACTTTGCTATTGTCTGTGGAATGTCCTAATAACTTGCACTCTTTATTGCCTATTGTGATTCTATGCATCTGTTGCCAGGTAACTTCCATTGTTGGTACTTTATATTTTTTCTTTTTTTTTCCATGCTCTGTAAGTATATATTCTATTGTTCCCTTATATATTTGTCCTTTATTTTTGAAATACCTTATTTCTAAATACTGATACTGATGTAGTTTATACACATTGTTTGAATCATGATATTTTTTTCTACTCGAGCAATACCAGCTTATTTTTGTGATATTTTTGTCTTCTCCCAGCTATTGGCTTATCTTTTACAATTCTTTCTTTTTCTTTTGATTCTAATTATTGCCTACTCTTTATTCTATAATTTTTTCTGCTGGTTGTATTAAGATATTATAAAACTTTTGAGTTCTTTATTACATATTCTTGCTTGGTTTTTGATGCATATACTTTTCAATAAGTTTTTGTACAATATTTTGCAATCTTTGATAAAGGGTATTACTGTACATAAATAAATATTATTATCATGATATATTAAAATATTTAAAATATTTTTTGCAGTAGCCCTTAAAAAGATGAAAAGGCAACAGAGTTTGACAGATTTTTTCAATAAGATACTAAAATTGGAATCTGTTATATCAGAATTGGCCTTGGATGGTACAAAACAGTCACAAGCACAACCACTCCAACTTGAAGAAAGTGTCACATCAATTATTGAAATAAAAAATGATAACAACTCGAAGATTGAATATAGTCTTCCTGAATGCTGGACAGTGCAACCATATAACAATTTTAAAGAAAAATATGATTGACTGGTAATTTCTAACAAAAAGTTAGGTTGCAAGTACTGTGTAAAATATGACTTCATAAAAGAGAAAAGTGTTCATGTGTCAAAAGAATGGAAATGTTTTCAGATTGAGGCATCAGGGGAAAAGAAAGAGGTACAAAAGCTTCTCTAAGGAAAAAAATGAAAAATCATTTTTTATCAAAAGCTCATAACATCTGTAAAGAAAACTTTAAAAAGTGTGAGCAGGATTCAATAACAAAAGTAATAGATACGATGAATGAAAAGTATTCAAGTACTACTTGTAGACTTTTTAATATAGTTTATAGTCTGGCAAAAAGATGTAAACAGTTTTTCTTTTTCATTTCTCTATTTTTTTTAGATTTTATTTTTTTTTTAGAGCCTCCTTTAGAGGTAATACTTGAATACTTTATTTATTTATTTATTTTAACTTTATATATATATATTTTATTATTATTAATTCTAATGGGGTGACACCAATAAATCAGGGTACATATGTACAATGAAAACATCTCCAGGTTATCTTATCATTCAATTGTGTTGCATATCCGTCACCAAAAGTCAAATTGTCCTCTGTCACCTTCTATCTAGTTTTCCCTGTGTCCCTTCCCTTCTCCCTATCCCACTCTTCCCTCCCTCCCCCCATCCCATAACCACCACTCTCTTGTCCATGTCTCATATTCTCACTTTTATGTCCCACCTATGTATGAAATTATGCTGTTCTCAGTTTTTCTTTTTTTCTGATTTACTTATTTCACTCCGTATAATGTTATAAAGGTACATCCATTTTGTTATAAAAGATCCGATGTCATCATTTCTTATGGCTGAGTAGTATTCCATAGTATATATGTACCATAGCTTTTTAATCCACTCGCCTTCTGATGGACACTTGGGCTGGTTCCAGATCTTCGCTATTGTGAACAATGCTGCCACGAACATGGGGGCGCATTTCTTCTTTTCGAACAGTGCTATGGTGTTCTTAGGGTATATTCCTATAAGTGGGATAGCTGGGTCAAAAGGCAGTTCGATTTTTAATTTTCTGAGGAATCTCCAAACTGTTTTCCACAGTGGCTGCACCAGTCTGCATTCCCACCAGCAGTGCAGAAGGGGTTCCCTTTTCTCCACATCCTCGCCAGCACTTATTCTGTGTTGTTTTGCTGATGAGAGCCATTCTGACTGGTGTGAGGTGATATCTCATTGTGGTTTTAATTTGCATTTCTCTAATGATTAGTGATGTTGAGCATTTTTTCATATGCCTATTGGCCATCTGTATGTCCTCTTTGGAGAAATTTCTATTCATTTCTTTTGCCCATTTTTTGATTGGGTTGTTTGTCTTCCTGGTGTTGAGTTTTATAAGTTCTTTATAAATTTTGGTTATTAACCCCTTATCAGATGTGCTGTCGAATATGTTCTCCCATTGTGTGGTTTGTCTTTTTATTCTGTTCCTATTGTCTTTAGCTGTGCAAAAACTTTTTAGTTTGATATAGTCCCATTTATTTATCTTGCCTTTTATTTCATTTGCCCGTGGAGATAAATCGGCAAATATACTGCTGCTACAGATGTCGGAGAGCTTGCTGCCTATGTTTTCTTCCAAGATGCTTATGGTTTCACGGCTTACATTTAAGTCTTTTATCCATTTTGAGTTTGTTTTTGTGAATGGTGTAAGTTGATGGTCTAGTTTCATTTTTTTGCAGGTATATGTCCAATTTTCCCAACACCATTTGTTAAAGAGGCTGTCTTTACTCCATTGTATGTTCTTTCCTCCTTTGTCAAATATCAGTTGTCCATAAAACTGTGGGTTTATTTCTGGATCCTCTGTTCTGTTCCATTGATCTATTTTTTAGATTTTTAAAAATCCATTTCAGAGAGGGGAAAGAGACAGAGAGAGAGAGAGAGAGAGAGAGAGAGAAGGGAGGAGGAGCAGGAAGCATCAACCTCCATATGTACCTTGACCAGGCAAGCCCAGGGTTTCAAACCAGCAATCTCAGCGGTCCAGGTCAATGCAGCATCCACTACGACACCACAGATCAGGCCATAAACCATTTTAGACATAGAGGATGAGATAAAAGTGCAAATTAAAAATGGATTAGATATGGGAATAGAATTACATTCAGGTAAAACTGCTATGAAAGTATTCATTTCATGGCAAAGAAAATTTAAAAAGAAATATTTACTAAGATTATTGAAAATTATTAAAAAATATGTTTGATTATTGACAAAGCTTCAATGATATCTTGCAAACCAGTTATTATACTTTTCTTTTTTTTTAACAGGGACACAGAGAGAGTCAGAGAGAGGTATAGATAGGGACAGACAGACAGGAAAAAAGAGAAGTGAGAAGCATCAATCATTAGTTTTTGTTGCCGTTGTGACACCATAGTTGTTCATTGATTGCTTTCTCACATGTGCCTTGACCGCGGGCCTTCAGCAGACCAAGCAACCCCTTGCTGGAGCCAGCGACCTTGGGTCCAAGCTGGTGAGCTTTTGCTCAAGCCAGATGGGCCCGCGCTCAAGCTGGCGAGCTCGGGGTCTCGAACCTGGGTCTTCCGCATCCCAGTCCAATGCTCTATCCACTGCACCACCACCTGGTCAGGCGTTATTATACTTTTCTTAAAAGTTGAGGATTCAGGCCTGACCTGTGGTGGTGCAGTGGATAAAGCGTCAACCTGGGAACACTGAGGTTGCCAGTTCAAAACCCTGCACTGGTCTGGTCAAGGCACATATGGGAGTTGATGCTTCCAGCTCCTCCCCCCTTTCTCTCTTTCTTTCTCTCTCTCTCACTCTGTGTCTTCTCTCTAAAATAAATAAATAAAAAGAAATTAAAAAAAAAAAAGTTGAGGATTCAGTTACATCATCAACAATTTTTGTTGAGCTAGTTGAATTGGAAAAACAAGAAGCAGAGACAATATGTTCTTCAGTTATGGAAAGTTTAAATAATGTTGGTCTTACTAAGAACTACCTAGAAAAGAATTGAATAGGATTTTGCTCCAATAGTATCAGTGTTGTGCTTGGGAGAAAATCTGGAGTGAGCACAAAGATAGCAAAAGAGTTTCCAAACATAATAATATGGCACTATTTTAAACCATCACCTCCATCTTGTTTTAGATGATTCAATAAAGGAAATAAAGCAAGTAAATTATTTTAAAATATTTATTGATAAGATACATACTATTTATCATCAATCCAATAATAACCAAATTTAACTTACCAAAATATCCAAACAACTTGGAATTTAAATTGTAATTAAAATTATAAAGATTGGTAGAGTTTGGGGACCAAAATGGGCTGCCTGTGGTTTAAGGTCTACCCTAGCTGTATGGCACACATATCCAGTACTACATCATTATTTTTTTTTTAATTTATTTTTTAGTGAGAGAGATAGAGAGAGGGATAGACAGGCAGGAAGAGAGAGAGATGAGAAGCACCAATTCTTTGTTGTGGCACTTTAGCTGTCCATTGATTGCTTTCCCATATGTGCCTTGATGGGGGGGGGATACAGCAGAGTAAGTGACCCCTTGCTTAAGCCAGCAACCGTAGGCTCAAGCCATCAACCTTGGGCTTCAAGCCATTAGCTTTGGGCTCAAGTCAGCGACCATGGGATCATGTCTATGATCCCATGCTTAAGCTGGTGAGTCTGCGTTCAGGTCAAATGAGCCCGTGCTCAAGCCAGTGACCTTGGGGTTTCGAACCTGGGTCCTCTGCATCCCAGTCGAATGCTCTATCCACTGTACCACCGCCTGATCAGGCTATATCACTATTTTTATTCAAATAAAAAGTACTTAGTTATGGCTGCTCATCTTGAAAATATATATTTTATAACCGATTTGATGATTTGATAATTGCTATTTTAAATGAAATTTCTCTTCTTTTAATTATACTACAAATAAGAAATATAGACATAATAAAGGTTGAAAAACTCGTGAGAAGATCTATTAAACCATTTCAAATGCTTGGAAAGGAAAAGGGTCCATACAAACAAAAAGTTGAATTAATTACTTCAGAAACCTTCAAAAATATAAAATTTGTAGAAAATCATTGATTTGTTGGGCTTCCTCAGGAAAGACTTTAAGAAAATATTATAATGAATTTGAAAAAGAAGACATAATTGTGAACATCTAAAAGCAAGTAGTAGCCAATTTTAAGACAGGAATAAATTATAATTTCTCAAATTTTTGGAGCCAGATTACTGGAATATTGCAGAGGTATGAGTTCCATGGAAAGCAGTTGAAGAACAATTGCTCATTTCTAATGACATTTTTAATTATCAAATTGATATTAATGATTATTGAGATTTTGTAAAAAACGTTTTAAAAAATTCCCAGAACTATGCAATTCCTGAAAGTGTTCAAAGAGCTGAAAATATTGTCAGAACAATTGCTGTAAGTTCAGCAGGTGCAGAAAGTGGTTTTGCAAAGATGAACATAATATTTTCAGAAAAGAGAAGTCACCTGTTTCTAATGTATCAAATACAATGGCTGTTAGTCTAATCAGCCCCTAAAGGAACGGGATCCTACTCCTACAGTGAAAAGATGGTTGAGGATAAATCACACAGCTGATGATGGTCAGATAAAAGGGAAGAAAATTGCAAGTGAGGACGCTAATCAAGAAGCAATATGGAAATATCTTAATTAACAGTTGTATTGTTTTTGTCAGGTATTATTTATTATTTTTTCATTAATATTTTAAAACTCTTATAACATAATCTAGTCTTGTGTACCTCTTTCATTATTACTTAAGTATTAAGTACATGAAATAATAAACTACCCTTTGGTATATTGTTTTTTTATACTTATAATGGTCATTAGGGCAGAGAACTGGTTGTTAAATTATTTGAATCTCACCACTGCCCAGTTGCCACCAGCCAACATACCCATGTTTGTCATATAGTACTTGGGAGTGTTTTTGTTTATTTGTTTGTTTTTATATACCTGGGTGTTTTTCTCTGGCTCCTGCTCAAGCTACAATGGGTAGCTTCATTATAGGTCCCTTCCTGTAGCTGTCCTTAGCCACAGCTGACTAAGAGAGGAAAAAAAGAGAGGTAGGAGGTGGGATGTCCTCTCTTCAACAACCCCTATCCCGTATATTTTACTTCGTAAGTGTCCACTCTTCACAATCATTGCCACTAAAATGAAGTATTTTTAAGTATCTGCCTATGTTTTATGTGTGGTACTATGGTACTACCTTCATATACAGTATCTACTTGTACCTTATCTTAATTCTCTGAGATTGGTATCATTATCCCCATTTTAGAGATGAGAAAATGAAGCTCAAGGTCTTAGCCAATAAATGGTAAAAGTTATTTGACTCTAAAAACTCTAGGCCTTTCTATATTATCTTACAATTTTCCAGGAGCAACCGTCAAATCTACACCATTTAACCCAGTCGACTACTTCCTCCTGGAAACCCTCACCTCATGACATCATACTCTCCTGAATCTCTTCTGACCTCACTGGTTGTCCTTCCTCAGCCTTCCCTATTCACATTCCTTTCTCCACCTTTGTCTCTGGGGGTGTGGGGGTGGGGGTGTCTCCTGTGGGCTCTCTCCTGCACCATATTTTCCTTTCTTTCTACCTTCTCTCTCTAGGTAAAATTTTATCTATTTTCATAGTTTTAAATAAATATATGCTGATGATTTTCCCAATTTTTAATTTAAATCTCCAAGTGCATTAAATCTGTTTAATGAGCCTGACCTGTGGTGGCGTAGTGGATAAAGCGTTGATCTGGAACGCTGAGGTCGCCGGTTCACGACTCTGACGACCCTGGGCTTGCTCAGTCAAGGCGCCTACAGGAAGCAAGTTGATGCTTCCTGTTCCTCCCCCTGCCATTCTTTCTCTCTGTCTCCTCTCTCTAAAAGCAATAAATAAAATCTTTAAAAAAGAAGCAAGATATTTTAAAAACAAAATCTGCTTAATGCACTTCAAACTCGTGTATCCAACCACACACTTGACATTTCTACCCAAGGATATCACAGACACCCTAAACTTCACATGTTCAAAACTGAACCTTCAGCCACTGCTGCCAAGCCTGCTAACACACTGCGCCATCTGCCCCATGTCAGTAAATGGCCCTACCATACCTACCCGGTGACTGAGGCCTAAAACCTAAGAGTCATCCTCAATTCCTCCTTTCCTGTCTAATCAAATTAGTGCTGTTGATCTATCTCCAAAAAGACATACCAAACCATCCACTTCTCTGTCTTCACTATCCCCACCCCAGCCCAGGTGATCATCAGCTCTCAGGCAGATATCCACGGCATCACCGCTTCTCAGAACTGAGACCATCTGCAGCCACATGATTTCACTAAGACCTTTTACATTGACATGATTAATATTTGTTCCAGAAATTTCTTGCCCAGGAAGATAAGACTGTAAACCAATAAATAACCTTATTATTTGCTTCAGAAACTTCCTGAAAATCAATTTATCTGAACAATAGACTGCTCAAACAACCCCCTCCTTGGGAGAATAGTTTGCTTAACCTGGCAAACCACTAGTTCATCAAACAGTTGTTTATTTTCCAAGATCCTTTCCTCTCTGTATCCTCCAATCCTAAATTGTTATCTCACAAATTTTGCCCAGTCCTAATCATATCTTTCATATGGAAAGAGCTGTCTTACACTAGACTTCAAACCCTATAAATACTGCTTTACCTAGAAAGCACTCCCCAAACTCTGCTCTGCCCAGAGCAGGCTCCTCTTCAGCCTCTGGCCTCAACACAGATGCCCTTCCATCTGTCCTTCTCCCCATCTACAGTCAGCCTCTACTCTTTTATCCTCCTCGCTTCTGCTTCCTTCATGGCACTTAGCACACAGTGGTACTTATTCTATCTGTTTTCTATTTTCGTGTGCTTTTTCTATGTCCCCTTTAGACTGTAGGCTCTGTGAGGGAAGGACCTTGTCTGCTCTATTTTCTATTAATTTCCAGAGCCCAGAGAATAGTCAGTCCTCATTTAATGAAGTCAATAGATTCTTGGATGCATGGCCAGTAGCCAAGGCCACCATTTCAGCTGCTTGGCTCATGCAGGTTCGCATTAGATTTGGACAGTCAGTAATGAAACAACAGAGCCAAAAACTGGTGGACCATCATCTTTAATTCTAGCTTGCACCTGGCGGGCAAGTAAAAACACACATTGAGCTCCAAAACCCACTCATTCAGTGCTCAGAAAGCTACTGACTTTTCTGAGTTTCCTAGCATCAAAGGTTTCTAGCTCACCAGACTTATTCACCTCTGTTTCCCATCTCCTTCTCTCTGCACAAACTGGCTTCTTCCTCAGCATTCTGCCGTCTTGGCTGCTTCTCCTGGCCTCCTCCACGTGGCCTTTCTCTGCTTTCTTTTCTAATACTAACCTCAGGAACCAAGAGAACAAGCTCTCAGTCTGCCCCACTTTATAGTGTAGAAATCCAAACCTTTAATCCAATCTACAAACAAAGAAGTCTTTAATACAAAATCACTTATCTGAGGCATAATGGGAGGATTCCTCATTAGAGTGCACCACCCCACATCATCCAATCAGTCAAGGGTGTGGGGAAAAGCTTACTCTTAAAACTTGCACATGGGCAGTGCCATCTTTAATAAAGTGAGCATAATGTATTTTATCTGCCCAACATTGGACTTTAAGGAAAATTAGGTTTAGAAACCAATTTTACTATAGGTTAATTGATATAAATAAGAGTTAAGTTTCTAGGGCATCTCATCAACCTTATAACCAAATGATGTTATTTGAGAATCTGTTGTAGATACTCAAAAAATATTTGCTGATTAAAATGACTTTGGCTTCAGTGAGTCTCCAATTCACTTCCTGTGGCTGTCAAGCCTGGTCCTGAGACACTGGTGGGGCTGCAGTGCCTAGGGTGCTGGGATTCCACACACTCCCTTTAACTTTGAAAGTTAGAGACAAGGTATAAAATTCAAGTTCCCCTGGGAGAAGTAATAAAAGGTTTTAATTCACAGAGTGGTGTGAATTGCTTTCCTGGAGCAGGTTGAGGGAGAGAAAGCTGAGAGACAGAGAGCTGAGGAGTTGGGAGAAGGACAGAGCCAATGAACTCCCTGTCTCACTGCTTTGTTTGAAGCCCTGTCTATTCCCCCCAACCCTGACGACTGCCCTCATATAACCAATGGCCATTTTCTTTGTGATAGGGAGGAGAGGATGCTTGTAGGTCAGGTCAGGTCAGGTCAGGTCAGGGTAAGCCAAGCCTAATGGAGCTTGTCCGGGTACTGACTTTTCATCCTACTGACTAGGGAACAGCTTTTCTAGATCTGTATACTCAGACGTGGGAGTCAGAAGTGATCTGTCCAGGAGGGTCTGCTCCATGGTGCCTCCCACAACAATTTTTCACAGTCAGGCACTCCCTTTAGGTCATGCTTGGGCGGCTTCTACTCATTTCCACTTGAGTTTTTCCAGGGTCACACTTGAATATGGGAGATAATCAAGAAAATCACAGATTGATTAACAGGATGTTTAATTTGCCTATCAAACTGTCAGCTCTGGAAGGAATCAGCTTTCCAGAAGTATTTCCAGCTCCTCTCTGTGCAGGGAAAGGGGAGACATCTTGCTCAAGGCCTGCACTTACACACATGCTCTCCTATAGTCTATTGACAACTGTGAATGAAGATGGGGTGTAAGGCCAGTGGGTGCCGCCGTGGCCATGCAGGTTCTCATTAGATTCAGGCAGATGGTAAGGAACCAGTGGAGCTAAAAAATGGTGGGCCATTCTATTTATTGAAAGTCTGGTACTGGCAGATGAGCAAATAGCCAGGGAAGAATGCTTCCCTCTTATTTGAGCTCCCAAAGCCCTGACACAGTCTCCGATTCCACAACCCAGAGAATCTTCTCCAGTTCCTCCTGGAATCAAAGGCACCAACCAGCCTCAGTGGAGTTCCAAAGCCCCTCAGCTCAGGTTCCACATCTGTACTCTTTCTTCTCTCTGCAAAACTGGCTTCTTCTTCAGCATTCTGCATTCTCGCTGTTCTCCCTGCAAAACTGGCTGGGCCCACAAAGACTCCTCCTCCAGCAAATATTAGGAAAACAATAGCCCCTCCCAAGCAGGAATGCAATCTGAAATTTGCAATGAACTGCCCTGCTCAGAGGGCAAGCACACACGTGCGTGGCTGCCCAGTGCCATTTTTTAACAATAAAAGTGAGCAAACTCAAAAACTACAAATTTCACAAACTCATTTGCTTAACATGGGGCAATTCCATTTTACAAATGAGAAAAATGACACTCAGAGGGCAGGAAAATTTTTAGTACCACATAGCGAAGGGGAAAGATCTTAGCATTTGAAATAGATATTCTGGCCCTCAAATCCCTGCTTCTTCTGCTGTACCATCTTCACTTCTTATAGGGTCTTATGGTCCTTAAATCTGAACCATATAACATGACTAGCAGTTGAACAGTCTGACTCCTGTCCCCACACTGAAGACTTTCCCAAGGACACAAGACTCAACCCATACCACCCTCCCCCCAGTATGCTTGCAGGTACACACACACACACACACACACACACACACACGGACCCCATTCAATGCATGTGCTCAGCTAATGCTGGTGACTTGAGTCTTTCTCTCTCTCTCTCTCTCTCTCTCTCTCACACACACACACACAGTAAACCTCCACTCCATTCTTCGCATGGGGAACTGGGCGGGGGAAGAGAGCTGGAGTAATCAGTTTTCCCTCCACAGCAGCCAGGATTCTCTCTGTACATTTAATTAGTAGGCCCAAACGCTGGGGGTGAAGATCAGGCTTCCTACCTTACTGATCAACTTGCAATTGGTGCAGGGCAAAAGCACTCACGTACACAGGCACACTTGTGCATACACACAATGGTTGTTTTTCTTTTATCTTTCCATTGTCTCTTGTCCCTTCCCACAGACAGGGTGCCATTGGGCCCTACCTGAAAAAAGGCAGCTGACTGAGGGAGAGAGGGAAAGAGGTCAAGAGGTGTTCCCTTCCCAAGAACCTAACCCTCTTCACCTCTACCCCTCATCACCTGGCTCTGGCGCCTCATCCCACCACCTAACTTTTGTTTCTAACCCTTTTTTCCGGTCTTGAGGAGGTCTAGATCCTCTTCCTGGGAGGAACTGGCAACAATTAACAAAGGCACCATGGAGAAAAGACAATTAACAATCCAGAAAGGGGAAAGAGAGGCTTTGTTCTGGTCTCCATGGCAACGAGGGGGGGCAAAGGGGAAGGGGGGAGGAAGAGGAGGAGGAGGAGGAGGAGGAGGAGGAGGGAAGGGCCATCCAGGGAGGCTGATACTTTCACTTTCCTTTCATCCCTCCCCTATCTGGCCCTGTCAGAGACAGAGAGGATATTGAAGGGAACAGAGCTGGGACAGGCCAAGTCTGCAAGTTGAGATTTGAGGTGGGTGACTCTAAGGTTCATGCCCCAGCTAAAAATCCAGTGGGGAGTTAAAGCTAGAGAGAATGCCTTGGGGACTGACTCCAAGGCATTCTCCCCATCCTCCTCCTGTTCTGAAAGCTTATCTTGTGCTGAAAGAGTACCCAGAGTCTCTGCTCTGGACAACTCATGGTCAAAAGGAGCTTGGGTGGCTGTAGGTCCTTCCTCATCACAACACAGTGGGAAGTGGAGTCATGGCAGGATGGCCACCAGAAGTAGCAGAGCCCACGGCAAAATGACATATAACACCCCTTGTTCCAAAATGTTTAAGAATTCAAGATGGCAACAGCAGAATATTTAATCAAGCTCAGGGTTCTTCTGAGCACAGAGCTTATTCAACTGCACAGGCTGACTGCTATCAAGCCAGTCCTGTCAGAAGGCAACTTTATGGCCTGTGCTTTCCCTCCCTGCTTGGGTGGGGAGTGCGGGTGTGGGGGAGAGGGAAAGAGAGAGAAGAAGGGAGGGACGGAGGAACGGGGAACAAGAATACTTACTTTTGGGGGAAGTCTTCCCTTCTTAGATTTCCATTTTCTCAACTATTGGCAAGGAGATTGAGCTAGGTAAGCTCTATCTTGCTTCTCCTATGACTCTGTGCTTCCTTCACCCAGATGAGAGGAGGACTTCTCAGTCTTCGCTCCATTGCACACAGTGCTGACCTCTACCTCTGGAGCAAGGGAGAAGCCAAGTACAGAAAATTCACTCCCATGAGTGAGGCGTTCTCGTGCCCAGCTCTCCCAGGCCTCCCTGTATAGAAAAGGCAGAAGACAATGAAGTGTATACTAAGCTCCAAAAGGCTGCTAGAGATCATGCTGCCAGTTTTGGGAAAATTCGAAGGCATCTCTGATGTCACAAGTGTTTCTAGCCAAAGCAGAAGTTTTTTATCCTAAGAAGCCAAGTACACTAGCCCAGACTTTTGAGTGGGCCTCTATTAGCCCTAGGACTCTGGCTGCTAGGACTTTCCTTGTTCCCAGGAGTCCTAACATCATGAGAGAAAATGGATTATGGATTCTAGAGTCTTATTCTTTAGAGCTCAGCATTACTATCCTGCGGGTCTAAGTGAAATGAAGAATATTAATCAGACACTAAAATCAAGAAAAAGGAAGTCAGTTCCATCAGAGGTCTCAAACCAGGCAATTGGTCAAAAGTCTTGCTCTCTGCCTTTATCTCTCTTCCTAGAAAGTCTCCTTTGAGAGGCTCCAAGACTTCAAAATATGACACTCTAAAGATACGGTTTTTACAAAGGGAATGAAATTAAAATGAAGTTAGGGTAGGTCCTAATTCAATGTGTCTGGTGTGCTTATAAGAAGAGGAAATTTGCACAGAGGGCCCACATGCGCAGAGAGAAGACAGCCACCTGCAAGTCAAGAAGAGAGACCTGGAACTGGTCTTTTCTCGTGATGCTCACAGAACCCAACGCTGCCCACAGTTTGATCATGGACTTCTAGTCTCCAGAACTATGAGACAGTACATTTCTGCTGATTAAGCCCCAGTCCATGGCGCTTTGTTAGGGCAACCTTAGCAAATTAACATGGATGCTTAGAGGTTGGGAGGTCTGCACAGCCTGGAGGATGCCGGGACTCCAGGAGTGCATGTACGTGAGGGACAGGCTTTTTGTACTTACACTGCAGGGCTATTTTAACTGGAAACAAAATTAATCTATTACTCTCTTCCTGCAGAGCACAGTCTTTAAAACTTTTTATTTCTTTTGGTTTAACACATTTTATTGTTTTAATCCCTTTAGTCTTTTGTTTTTCTGGTTTTAATGATTTTACTTACCTCAGTCATTTTAAATCTCTGTTTTGTCTTCTAGCTATTTTATACAATTTTATCTTATCTTCCAGATTTATTGTTACTTTATTCTCCCATCTTTTATTTCTAACCTTTGCCTTATGGCTTCTTTGTTCTATCTTTTCACTTTTTTTTAAGTTCATTTGGTTTATTTTTAGGTTTTGTTATCACTTGCCTGTTGCCTTTTTTTTTAACCTTTTTGTTTTACCATCATTTTATTTTTTGTTAGTTTATCTTTTCATTGACTGTTGTGCTATCTTTCACATTTTACTGTTTTTATTCTCTCAGCTTATTAAATGTGAAGGCTGGAAACACAGCCCTCAGGGGAGAGCTAAGAGGCTAACTCAGGCCCAAGCTGAGGAGGCGGGAGGCTCAGCCTGCTCGAGTTGACCTTTCAGCACCTCCCAATAGATGTTCCACTCCTCCAAACCTGGACCTTCTAGCTAAAAGAATTAATCTGTGCAATTTAGGAGATCTTGGGATAAAGTTGTCTCAGGAAGATACCAGGTTTGCTTGTAGTGATAACACGTGAGAACAGCCAGAAGAGCCTGGCTTGCTCACATCATTTGCCATTGAACTGCTCTCTATGCACCGCGTCATCTATATTTCACCATCACTGGACAATTAGACCAAAGCTATAAAGAAACCACACTACCTGTCAGGGTGCAAGTGATAGGTAAGAAATTCACTTCAGGAAGAGCTTTCAACATATCTTCTTAGGTTTAATTTTAATGAGAAACTAAGTGGTCTTGATGCTTGCAACTGAAGTCCTTGGGAGGGAGTACAAGGAGGGTCTTCTGGAACTCTTAAGTCCAGCTGCTTCTCATTTGTTCATTTACCTGATAATTATGTATTAAAAACCTACTCTGTGCCATAAATTTTGCTAGGCAATTACAGTGAGGTGAAGAGCAAAAAGAGCTAGGGGTCCTTGCTGTCATAAAGTTTATAGACTAATGACAGGATGTTTACCTATGACTGGTCTACTTAGCCTTACTTTCAGGTAAGATTACAGGAAGTTATTATGTCAGAAGCTGCTAGTTGTACCCCCAGTATCGAAAACTAGAGTAATACAAGTTTTAGCTGAGAAAATAACAGCCACTCAAAAGACTGTATTTCCCAGCCTACCTTACAGCTTAGTATGGTCATGTGCCTAGGTTCTGCCCTGCAGGACCTAACCAGAAGTGACACATACAACTTCCTGGTTCTGCCCTATTGGATCTACAGAGAGTGATATATACAACTCCCTGGTCATGTCCTTAACAAGACTTCTTCCCATCCTGTCTTTCACTCTTCTGGCTGGAATGTGAGTGTGGTGGCAGGAGCTGTAACAGCTATTTCAAGCCATGAGATAAAAGAAGGACACTGAAAAAGGAGTCTGTCTGTGATACCACAGAGCCCCCATAAAGCTCTGTACTGTTTATTCTTAGACAATTACAAGAGAGACTAATAAACTGTTATCTTCAATATGCCACTGTGGCATTGGCCTTTCTTATAGCAATTGAATTAGTTCTCTTGAGTATGTAGGTCTTCCCTAAAAGTTTCTCTTATTTTGAGGTGACCCTGGAATCATATCTTTCCAGAACTTTTTAAAAAAATTTTCTTTTTATTTATTCATTTTAGAGAGGAGACAGAGTGAAAGAGAGAGAAAGAGGAGGAGGAGTTGGAAGCATCAACTGCCATATGTGCCTTGACCAGACCAGTGCCAGGTTTTGAACTGGCGACCTCAGTGTTCCCAGGTTGATGCTTTATCCACTGCGCCAACACAGGTCAGGCTCTTTCCAGAACTTTTAGAGAAATTAAAATACATCCTTACTGGGTTACTTCTGTAAGCAAGAAAGAGAGTCCTTCCTTGTCATCAGGATTCATGAGGGTGGGTGATCTGCTTATTTCATGGTAGGACCTCTGAGTTTGTATCAGCCTTTTTACTATGTCCTGTTCTCTTGAGTCCTGAAAAAATAATCTAGGTCTTAACATTTGTTCTGACTTTAGATATCTTTTTCATGACAAACTATTGATGAAACCTCAAGAGACTATTTTGTTTAAAAAATATTTTATTAGTGGAATCTATATGAATGACCATACTGACCCCACCCTTCTACCAACAACGTGGTTCTTCTCTAAATTTTCTACTATTGACTTAGAACTCTAAATTGGCTCTTAAAATATATGTATTTACTTCCATGCTCTCCAGTCACATATGCAGGAACTTCTTTGGTGATGATGCACTCCCGTTCATCAGTCCTGCCCTTCTGCAGACAGAAGCTGTCATGAAACCTGAAAGACTTCTCCACCATGGAAAACTCTGTAGAATCCTAATACTGTGAATTTAGCCTTGCTTCTATTCAATCAGGTAAAAATAATCTCTTATATCAGTCTGCTTGAGTTGTTATAAGAAGATATCATAGACTGGGTGGCTTAAACAACATAAATTTATTTCTTATTGTTCTGGAGGCTAGAAGTCCAATACCAATGTGCCAGCCAATTGGGTTCCTCATGAGAGCTCTCTTCCTGGCTGGTAGATGGCCACTTTCTCCCTGTATCTTTACATGGTAAAGAGAGAGAGTTGTCATCTATACAAGGACACTAATTACATCATTGGAGTCTCACTTTATAACCTCATCTAAACCCAATTATCTCCAAAAGGTCCCACTTTCAAATACCATCACATTGGAGGTTAGGACTTCGACATATGGATTTTTGGGGGACATAAACATTCATTCCATAACACTCCTCGTCTCACTCCCCTCTGTCTTGTTTATTGCTGCATCCTTAGCCTCTAAAATAAATAAATTGAGTCATAATCTTGCATAATTGCTAACTGTCAAAGGATAATGGTTACATTCATCTAGAAGATTCCTTAAAGTTGCCTCCTAATATCTCAGGTATTTTTCTCAGCATGGGGTTGTACTTGGTTCTCAGGGGAGTAAACACTTTGTACTTTAGTATGTAACAATATAATACTTATAAAGAGGACTAGATTCTACAAAATTTTTATTTCTAAGAATTAGACCCTTTTCTTTACATATCTGTGTGAAAAAAATAAGGCAAAGATGAATTGATGATTTCAATCTCAGTGGCACTAAGCTTCTAGATTCTTTTTTTTAAAATTTTATTTTCTTTTTATTTATTCATTTTAGAGAGGAGACACAGAAAGAGAAAGGGGGGGAGGAGCTAGAAGCATCAACTCCCATATGTGCCTTGACCAGACCAGTGCAGGGTTTTGAACTGGCGACCTCAGTGTTCCCAGGTCGACGCTTTATCCACTGCACCACCACAGGTCAGGCAGCTTCTAGATTCTTAAAATTGTAAGTGGTCTATGAGGGGATTTGTGGTAAGTAAATATCCAAGATGGCCTCCAATAATCCCAACCTCTTAGTGTACACATTTTCTCTAGTGTAATCTCTTCCCATTGAGTATGAGATGAACTTACTGACAGAATGGACTTAATGGACAGAATAAAGTAGAAGTGACAATGTGTGTTTGGAGACCAGATCATAAAAAACAGAGTGTTATTTGGATTATTCACTCTGGGAGAAGCTTCCTGCCATGTCCAGAATTCCTGTGGATAGTTCCACATTGTGAGGAGCTGAGGCCTATCCTGCTGTCACATGAGTGCCTTGGAAGTAGACCCTCCAACCTTAGTCAAGTTGTTAAAGATTGTAGCCCAAGCCACTAACTTCATGAGAGACCTCCAACAAGACACTGAGCCAGAAACACTTAGCTAAGTCACTCTTGGATTCCTGACATTCAAAAACTGTGTAAGATGATAATAAAGTTGCAAAGTTTTAGGGTAATTTGCTTGCAGAAATAAGTAAGGAGAGATTATATAAGAATGTCAGTATCAATAACTCCACAGCTTCAAATATATTTACCTTCTTTGGATGCGATAGACCATCTACAAAAGTGAAAAATCAATAATTGGGAATCAGAGAATATTCTCTGGAAAGTATGTCTGAGGCACCTGCATAGTTGATGTTCTCCTGAACTTCTTAACATAATGCTGGACACAAAATTAGCTAATTGATTAAGTGATGGCTGTTTACTGAGACTCGCATTGTATTTCCCTTATTTAAACAAACTTTTAGTAGATTCACAAAGCTCTTTCTGGAGTAAAGAAGAGTGAATCCATTTTGCCTGGTGAATCCATTTTTAAAGTCTTCTCTGACATCTTTTCTGACTACCCTCTACCTCCAGCCTCATCTTCTCATTTGTCATTCTTCCTTCAGTGAATCTATGGCACCCTGAGAATACCTCTGTTATGGCACTTAGCACTATAATTGTCTAATTGTCTACTATCTTCCTCATTGGGCCGGGAGATTTTTAAAGGTAGAGACTGATGTATTCATCTTCGTTCTTAGAACAGAACACACTCTCTGACCCCTGGTGTAAGTCTTACATGAACAAATAAGAATATATTACTAAAGGAAGGAATAAATAAATGAAAAAATTTATTATTTTTTAGCCTTGGAAGAAAACTAAGTTGTTTGAGGAAAATTTCTTCCCCCTAGGATTTCTGTTCACCAATAAAATAAAAAGGGTTGGACAAGATTATGTCTAAGATCCCTTTCCATTTAGACCTCCAGTGACTTATGATTAAAGATGGGAGTGAGAACCCATGCCTATCTACAACCTTTAAAAAGTAATGTGAGAAAGAAAATAATGAAAATAAGAGTGGAAATCAGTGAACTAAGAAATAGACCAACAATAAAGAAAATCATGAAAGCAAAGGCTAGTTCTTTGAACAGATCAACAGAATTGATAAAACTGTAGATAGGTTGATCAATAACAAAAGGAAGACACAAATTACCAATATCAGAAATGAAGGGGACAGAGCATCAATTCAGATCTTACAGAGAGTAAAAGGATAAGAAGAAAGTATTATTAACAACTTTATAGACTACTTCTGGCAATTTACATGAAATGGACAAATTACTTGAAACAGAGATAATAGAAACAATGACTCAAGAAGACATAGAAAATTAAATAGCCTATATCTATTAAAAACCTGAACTTAAAACTGAAAAATATTTGTAAAATCTTATCAATCACTTAAAGATAAAATATACTAATCATACATTAATTGTTTCATAAAACAGAGGAGAAAGAAACACTTTCCAACTCATTTTATGAGTCTAGAATTACCCTGACGCCACAACCAAATATAAGGAAAGAAAACTACAGGCTATGATTCTTCATGAACATAGACATAAAGCCTTAACAAAATTTTTGCAAATAGAACACAGCAATATTTAAAAAGGAGAATACATCAGGATCAAATATTATAGTTTAGAAATCCAGGACACACAGACAGTAAAGGAAGAAATAAAACTGTCTTTATTCACAGCTAAAATGATATTTTGCAGAAAACTACAGAATTAAAAGAAAACTGCTGGAATAGTCAATTGAGCAAGATTGTAAAATATAAGTCAATATACAAAATTCAGTTGTATTTCCATATATTTGTAACTAACTAGTAGGAATGAAAAAGTGCCATTTATAGTAGCATCAACAAACACGAAATACCTAGAGATAAATTTAATAATAGATGTGTAAGACATTTATATGAAAAATTATAAAATACTGCTAAAAGAAATTGAAGATCTAAATGAATCAAAAAGTAATGTGAGAAAGAAATATACAATGTGAGAAAGTAATGTGAGAAGAGATATACAATGTTCATGAATGGGAAAAAAATATTGTTAAAATGTTAATTCTCCCAAAATTGATCTGTAGATGCAACACAATCCCAATCATAATCACTACTATAGACTGAATATTTGTATTACCCTCAATTTTTTTTTTATTGAGAGAGGAGAAAGAAGGGGGAGAAGCAACTACTACAAGTAGTAGTGTGTGCCTTGACCAGGTAAGCCCAGGGTTTCAAACTGGCAAAATCAGTGTTCCAGATCAACACTTATCCACTGTGTCACCATAGGTCAAGCAAACCCCAAACTTTTTAGTTTGGAATTTTTATCCCAATGTGATTGTGATTGTATTAGAAGGTGGGGCTTTTTGGGGGTGATTAGGTCAGGAGGGCAGAACTCTCACAGATGGAATTAATGCCCTTATAAAAAAAGTCCCTGTCCCATTCTACCTTGTGAGGATACAGGAAAAAGATGGCCATCTATGAATGAGGAAGTGTGTTCTCTTCAGACATTGAATCTGCTGGTCCCTTGATCTTGGACTTACCAGCCTCCAGAACTGTGAGAAATAAATTTCTGTTATTTAAACCTATGGTAAGTTGATAGCATTCTGTTATAGCAGCCTAAATGAACTAAGGCAATCATCCAGTAATTTTTGTTGAAATTGACAAACTTATTCTAGAATGTATGTGGACATTCATAGATGTAGAATATCCTAAGGTATCTTGAAGAAAAAAAAAGCAAAGTAAGATTTAAATTACTTGACTTCAAGATCTGTTACAGAGCCCTGGCTTGGTAGTTCAGTTGGTTAGAGTATTGTCCTGACAGATCAAGGTTATAGGTTTGATCCTTGGTGAGGAAACATACAAAAATCAACCAATGAATACCTAAATAAGTGGAGCAGCAAATTGATGTCATTTTCTCTCTAAAAATAATTAATTTAAAAAATTTTTGGAATTTTTATAAAAAGACTTGTTATAAAGCTACAGTAACCAAGTCACTGTAGTATAGATGTAAGTAGGGACACATAGATCAGTGAACAGAATAGAAAGTCCAGAAACTGACCCACATGTTTTGATAATTGACTAAAAAATTATTTCTAATTGATTTGAGAAAGAGGGAGACAGAAAGGGAGGGGGTGAGGAGAAAGAGTGAGAAACATCAACTCATAGTTGCTTCACTTTAGTTATTCATTGATTACTTCTCATACCAGCTTTGACAGGGAGGGGATGCTCAAGCTGAGCCTGTGACTCATTGCTCAAGTCAGTGACCTTGGGCTTCAAGTCAGTGACCTTGGGATCAGGTTGATGATCTCACACTTAAGCCAGGGATCTCCTTGTCCAAGCTGGCAAGCCCATGCTCAAGCTGGCAACCTTAGGGTTTAGAACAGAGGACCTCAGCATTCCAGGTCAACAGTCTATCCATTGCACCACCATTGGTCTGGCTAGAGTAATGCCTCAGGTGGAATCAGCAGGATACATCAATTGATTTTTGCAAATACTGCCACAATAACTTAAAGAGGAAAGGATATCTTTTCAACAGTTTTATGGGGAACAAAAAACTTAATTTTAATCCTTATAATATATAAAGCTATATATTGTTCATAGACCTAAACACAAGAACAAAAATGATACAATTCTAAAAATAAACATAGGAGAAAATCTTTGTGACCCTTGAAGTAAGAAAAGATTTCTAGGACACCAAAAAGGAAATAATAAATTTTACTCCATTGAAATTAGAAATGTCTCTTCAAAGGATATCTTTAGAAAAACAAAACAAAACAAAAAAATGAAGTCATGTCACAACCTGGGAGGAGTATTTACAATACACATCTCTGACAAAGGACTTATATCCAGAATATATAAAGAAGTCTTACATTCAATAATAAGACAACCCAATTTTAAAAAATGGACAAAAGAGTGACCAGTGGTGGTACAGTAAATAAAATGTTGACCTGGAATGCTGAGGTCACTGGAACAAAACTCTGGGCTTGCCTGGTCAAGACACATATGAGACGAAACTACTATGAGTTGATGCTTCCCACTCCTTCCCCCAACCCTTTTCTCTCTCTCTCTATCTCTCCTCTCCCTCTAAAAATAAATAAATAAAAAAATAAATAGACAAAAGATTTGAATAATCACTTTGCCAAAGAAAATATATTAATGGCCAATGGGCATATTCAACATTATTAATTATTAAGAAAATGCAAATTAAAACTTTAATGAGATTTTACTAACTGCTCTTGAAGTGGCTAAAAGAAAAAAGACAATACCAAGTGTGAGCAAGGGTGCAGAATAGCCAGAATGCTTATATATTGCTGGTGGGTACAGAATGTGCTCCAACCACTTTGGAGAATAGTCTGGCAATTTCTTTCTTTTTTTAAACAGGGACAGAGAGAGAGTCAGAGAGAGGGATAGGTAGGGATAGACAGACAGGAATGGAGAGAGATGAGAAGCATCAATCATCATTTTTTTTTGCGAAACCTTAGTTGTTCATTGATTGCTTTCTCATATGTGCCTTGACCGTGGGCCTTCAGCAGACCGAGTAACCCCTTGCTTGAGCCAGCAACCTTAGGTCCAAGCTGGTTAGCTTTTTGCTCAAGCTAGATGAGCCCGTGCTCAAGCTGGCGACCTTGGGGTCTTGAACCTGAGTCCTCCGCATTCCAGTCCAATGCTCTATCCACTCCACCACTGCCTGGTCAGGCATAGTCTGGCAATTTCTTATAAAGTTAACATACACTAACCATATGACCCAACAATTCTCCTACAAGATGTATACCCAAGAGAAATGTAAATATATATCCACAAAACTTTTATACTAACAATGAAGGAAGTTTTATTCATAACAGTTCCAAACTGGAAATAATTCAAATGTCTGTTAACAAGTATGAATAAACAAATTGTAGTAATGCCACACTTGGAAAACTACTCAGCACCAAAAAAGAAACAAAGTACTGATATATGCAACAACTGGGTGAAGCCAGACTCAGAAAGGCTTATACTGTAGGCCTTTGTTTATATGAAAATCTCGAATTTGCAAAATCATTCCATAGTGACAGAAATCTGATCAATAGTTGCCTGGGCCTATTGGTGGTTGAGGAAGACAAAGGACCAAGAGGGAACTTTTTGGAGTGAGGAAAATAACTGTTCTGTATCTTGATTATGGTGATGGTTATATAGATGTATATAGATATGTCAAAACTCACTGAACTATATACTTAAAATGGTGTATTTTCCTTTAAGTAAATCATATCTCAATGAAGTTAATTAAAAAAAAATAATGCAGTATTGTTGTGTCTTACATTGAAGAAGTGTGGTTTGAAGCTGGTCTCAGCTTCCGTCTTCTCATACCCCGTCAGCATATTTCCAAGCCACAGCAGGGGTTCCTTTCTCTGTGGAAGGTCTCTTTCCCAGCATTTTCCCCCACCTGCCATTCCCAGCCAGGACCTTTCTTTATCAGCCTCCACCATCCAGAGGTGGCTTTAAATATGAGCTGTTTGTGCTTCCCCAGGTAATGGCTTGGGGCTAAAGCTGAAAGGCCTTAAAAAGTTGTGTTCAACTGAACATATCAGCCTTACCAGCTCATACTGGGTCTTGGCAAGAATAAAAGACTGCATGCAGAGCCTCTGGGACCTTTGCCTTCAGAACTTAACACCTCTTTATTATTTATTGATTTTAGAGAGAGAGGAAGGGAGAGAGTGAGAGAGACAGGAATCTGTTCCTGTATGTGCCCTGACGAGGGATTGAACCAGCAACTTCTGTGTATCTGCACGGCACTCTGACTAACCGAGCTATCCAGTCAGGGTCAGACCTCAACACCTTTTATCCTGTAGACCACCAGGGCCAGGTTCTCTAGCCTGCACATTGTTTCACAGTCCTGTCCTAGGCTGCTTGGGCTCTTCCCCACCCTGAGTCTCATCTTCTTTTTACATTCTAGCTCACCCTGTCCCAGGTCCTCTCCAGCCCCTAAAACATCATTCCATTTTAAGAATCCCAAATAGAGCTGTTTAAAAGAAATCCAGGTGTGCAGTGATGTGACATAGGCCCACTGAAGACCCATGAGAATCCCCTGAGAGATCGCTTCTCGGCCTTTTGGCTAAAATCAAGTGTAGAATCCCCTGAGAAAGAATATCCTGGGTTGGCCAGTGTTTGTTCCTTCCCTCCTGGCTAGTGACATGCAGAGCTGTGTGACCTTGTTGCTCACATTATTGATGGACCCTATTTCCTGCCACCACTCAGCCCCTACCTGGGAATATATACACAACCCGTTGGGAACATAGGGAACAATCTGAGCCAAACAGAGGGAGAAGGGGTTGGCAGGACTGCTGAGAGGCTTGGTTAGAGCTTCTGTGCACCCCTGCTCCAGGGAGAGGCTGAAGCATGAAATCCAGATGGGAGTGGAGGTGGTAGTAGTGTGGTGGGAGGTGGTTGGCAAAAAATCTCCTGGTCAGAGACTGACCTTCGGGGAGCTATATGGCTCTTTGCCCCCAGCCCCTGGTCCTCTTACTTTTGGATGGCAAAGATGATGCGATTGCCCTGGTCATGGGAATGGCTGGACGCATCTGACTTGGAGACAATGGCTTGGCCAGAGCGTGTGGGCGAGCCCAGGAGACTGGCTTGGGTCTGTGGCTTCCTGGAAGGAAGTGAGGCATTGTTTCGGGGGTTGTGTGGGCCCGCTGGAACTCTGTACAATGCAGGGAGCAATGGGTGCCAGGTCCAGCCCACCGACAATCCGGGAACTTGTTTATTGCTTTAATGACCCCTTGGTGGATCCACCTGGAAACAGACCTGCTAATGAGCGGAGACAGAGCTGGCACAACCCCAAGGGAAGCCTGTCGGGCCAGCTCCCCTGGAGGCACTGAGAGTGTGTGGCCTGAGACTGGGAGAGCTTGGAAGTAGAGACCAGACTTCTGTCTGGGAAAAAACACTGAAGCAGCTCATGCTTCTCCATCGCTGTCCTACTCTTGCTTGGGGCGGGGCGGGGGGGTCATAAGAAGGCAGAGTGGAGAAAGTGACCTGAGCCCAATAATGGGAGGCATAATTGGGCTTTCCATTCCAGCTTCTGCTCCAAACTGCTGATGGCTTTGACCAATCTTTCTAAGCTTTTTGGGCCTCAGTGTCTTCATCTTTTGGAAAAAGATACCCAAATCCTTCCTGCTACCTCCCGACTTCCCCGGGGTGTAGAGACTATAAGGTAAGATCAGACATAGCAACTGCTTTGAAGTTCTTGGAAGCAAAAACCTTTTAGACATCAAGGCTTTTCATGTTTGCTTCTTTACCCTGTGGCTGGGACCTGAGACTTGTGGAGATATACTGTCTGGAACTTGGTTTTCCTAGACTGCAGACACCTGCTAGGGACTGAGACAAAATTAAAAACCACCCCTACATCAGGACATCTGGGAGCCATGGGTGGTATCAGAGGGGGCAGTGGAGTGCTGGACCCAGCCTGTGTCATCTCCTAAGTGTGTTAAATGTTCAGGAATGTTAGGAAGCTTGCAATAAGGCCACGGTAAGAGTTTTTACACTATAGAAATCAGTAATTTCTACAAATCAGGGCTCTTTCTTCTTCCTCTTTTTTTTTTTTTATAAAGCTGGTTTTCCAAGTAGGGTCTGTGGAGGCTCACTCAACATTGCCCTGACTCTACCTAGGTCTCACTAAGCAGTCCCAGCCAATATGTGGCGTGTTTGCCCTCTGGACACAGACACCCAGAGACTGGATGCTTCAGCAGTTAAGAAAATGGCCCCAGTCCAGGAAGTAGGGGGCAGGAGTGGTCAATGAGTAGGGAGTTGCTGAACTCCAGTGCCAGAGCTAAAAGAGTTATCTCTTCTATACCACACAGAGGTACAAGAGTCTGTGAGTCAAACCAAACTCCAGTTGTGTTATGGTTTTCCTCTGCCCTGGTTCAAACACAACAGGGGTGGGACTGGGAATGGGGTTGGGCATGAGAATGGGGATAGGGATGGGGATGGAGGGACAGGTATGGGGATGGGAGTGGGGATGGGGATGGAGGGACGGGCATGGGAATGGAAATGGGATGGGGATGGAGAGATGGGGATGTGAATGGGGATGAGGGATGGGCATGGGGATGGGGATGGGCATGGGGATGAGGGATGGGCTTGGGAATGGGGATGGAGATGGGGATGGAGGAATGGGGTTGGGAGGCCATGTGAGTTGAACATAGATATCTATGAGGGCACTCTTGTAGGAGCATAGCTCAGAGACCTCATTAATTATTTGAAGAATTCTTTGTTTGCTTCCTTGTGTTTTGGGAGTTGTTTCTAATCAGAGAAGTTTCTCTACAGGCTAAAAATGAGTGATGCTCACAGATTCTGCTGAAGGCCTCTGATATGGCAGGCAATGGGGGATAAAATTTTAAAGCTGAAGGAGAAAGCTGCTAATGACCTGGGATGTGGCAAGGGACAACTGTGGGCCTGAAAGCCAGAGAACCTGGGTTCTAGTTCCGGCTCTGCCATTTGATCTAGAGCAAATCACTCTGTGTCTGTGGACCTCTGTTCTCTCACCTGTACTCTCTGGTCATCAGTAGGTAATTTCTAGGAGTCCTGCCTGCACTCATGTTTTCTGACACTGAATTTATCTTTGCTGCACTGTGCTTTCTCTTAGCAAGGTCCCTACTCTAATAGGTTGGCACATAAGCTTAGATGTTGTCCCTTGCCCTGCCCTGCTCTCTAAGGAATGTCTATATGTGGCATAGTACATCATTCACAGTTAAGGGCATTTACTTCAGAGTCCAGGAGGTCCTGGGATTCGATTTCAGTGCTTGCCTCTTATTAGCTGTGTGACCTAGGGCAGTTTGACTTCTCTGATCCTAACATTTCAGCTAAGAAATAAGAAATAAGAGTGATCAGAGAGCCTTCTTCCTAGGGTTATTGGGAGAAGTATGTGGGGTAACCTATGTAAACTTCTGGCACAGACTGGCACTCAGTGGGTGTGCAGTTATGGTACATGTGGTGGATCCTTTATTCTGAGGGACACTGCTTTCTAGAGCAAGATGACATGGGTGAGCCCAGGAAGGACCTGCTGCCTAAAAGAAGTAGGAGACCTTGAATCCTCCGCCAGGGGAGACAATGCATCTCCAGGCAGTCTTACCAGGAAATTTAAACCCATCAAGAAAAGTCATGACCTCCCTGAGGACACTCCCATATTATCACAGGAAGCTGCATATTTGATCTGAGGGGAACGAGCAGGGTACTGGTCTGGTTTTGACTTGGGCAAGTCAGTTAGCTGCTCTTATTCCCAGTTCCCTTGTTTCTGACATAGATTTCTGCCCTTCCTCATTGCCCCAGACAGATGAGGTCATGCTGATGAGCAGAATGAAATCAGTTAAAATGTTTTAGAGTACTCTATAAAATGTATTATTATCACAAACAATATATGCATGGCCCAGGACAACCCTTAGAGATTTATTTGTGGGTAGAAGAATTTATTCTTTCCCATTCTTTTCCGGGGAGCCTCCATACCTTGCGGAGCTGAATGTCCAGTGTAGTTCACAGTCCTGGCTTCCACCCTCCACCCGTCCCTCTACTGGGAAATCTAAATGTATTTTTAGGGAACCTCATTCCTCCGCCCCAGTTTCCTTTCCAGGGCATGCCTGGGAAAGCTCTTAGAACTCCGAGTGGAGGCTGCTGCAGGGCTGTTCTGTAGCACATTCCCTCTGACCCTGGGCTTTGGTCCCCAAGAAGGTGGATCAGGATAGGGGGCCTATAGGGACTGAGATGGTCAGGAAGACAAAGGTGTGGCAGAGATGAGAATGATAAATGCAATAAATTCTGGGGGTAAAGGACACAACTGCTGAGGCCCCCATGGAGAGAAAATGAGTCAACAGCCCAGCCACTGTCCCTGGGCCACCTCGAGAAGGCTAAGGGGAGGGTTCCAGGCTTTAGCTTCAGAAAGCTGGAGGTGGGGCAAGCAGGTGAAAAACACTCCTCTGGGAGTGGGATAAATGGCCTTCACTGGCAATAATTCAGATCAGTCATGATCTCATTACCCAAGCCATATTCCAAAGGCCCAGTGGGTGGGTCTCTTCCGCTTGGTCCCTCCAGGTTTAATTATCTGAACAGTCTTTGGACTTTGTGAGACTCAACAGAGAAAGAAGATCTGCAAATAATTAAGCCGGGGTATGGCCTTCAAGAAAGAAGTGTCTGTGGGTGTGGGATAGGGGGCAGAGAATATGGAGGGTCCCCACCTGGTGCATCGCTGTGGGCCTGGGGTATGGACAGAAAACTGCAGCAGAGAACAAGAGGCAGCTGAGGTGGACAAGAGCTCCAGGGACAGACAGATAACTGGAGTGAGCCTTGAGGGTCTCCCATCTCTGCCCAGTAAGGCAGCCCACAGGGACAGCTGCCCTCTTCCTCAGCCTTCCCTACAGTGTTCCTGGCACTTTTGCAAATACTACTGTTGTAGGCAACATCCTTGGAGGGACTCAAAGAACTCAAAACAACACTAAACAAGTCAGCATAATTATTTCACTCACTGCTCCAGTACACAGGGATGCAGGGTCCAGGAAAGTTGTCTCCTACTCTTTAGACTTGGGCTCGAGCTATCTTGCTCTGACACCATCCTGGCAAAGTTCTTGTGTGCTCAGCAATGGCTCTCACTTCTACCTTCCCGTAGGTTGTGTCTGACTTGGTATACTGTATTACACAACTTGCCCAGGTCCACGTTCTGCATTATACACATCACTAAAATACAGCAGGGGCAAAGGTCAATTTCACATATAATCAAACTTGTGAAGGATGAATGCCTAACACATAGGTTTCACATCCTGTTAGGATCTGAGCCAGACCCATGGTTGTCAGAGGAGTTTGGAGGTTGTCATTCATCTGCCTGATCCTTATTTTCTAGCGGAGTACCTATATTAGGCCCCTAATGGGATTTTCATATCTTCTCTACCATTTTTTCCCCTGGATTCCTGAATGACCCCATTAGAATCATGCCTACTAGTGCCTGAAGGAACAGTAGAGGTCATCGAATCCATTTGCTAGATGAGGAAACAGTATTCTTTTCTTACCTGAAGCAAGGTCTCTGGACTCCCCATTTGCCTTCTAAATTATTTTTCCACTGGTTTTCCCTAATTAGGTATACAGTATCTTTATTGATGGTAGTTTGACACGTACCTCCATCACATGGTTTGTTAACAGGATGATGGACACTCACCCTGGATTAAACTGTAGCCCCAGGAGCCTACACAGAAGACAGAACACAGGTTGCCTGTGAGCATTAGACCCATCCCCCACTGTAGTATTGAGGTTCTACTGTGTTTTTAAAATTACCCTGCTATATTTATATATTAGTGTTCTTTTCTATTTTAAAAATGCTTTCCTATTGTGCTTTTGCTCACTGGGGCAATGTTTTTTTCCTGGTTGTGCCGATAGGCTTTTCAATCAAAAACAAGAGAAAAATCCACATGTTTCTATTTCTTTATATATCTCTGCTTTTTCAGGAAAATAAATATTTGTTGAATTGAATTGGAAAAATTTTTGAGAAAAATGTTTCTGTACCTTGTGTTTTTTTTGCTGTTATTGTTGTTAAATAAGTGCTTTTGGTGACAGGTCTTTTGTTCTGAGAAAGGGCTTTTTATGTTGGGGTGGGAGGATGCTGTGTGTCCAGAGGGCTGTGTTGGAAATTTTAAAATGAAAGACTCCTCCATCATGCAATTCAGCAATGGTCCCCATTCTTCCTTTTCCTCTCCCCCACTTTCTGTCTGCCTCTTAATTCATCTGTTCCCTCCTGTCACCCCTGCCATCACACCGCATCCTCCTCACTACAATGTGGTAGGAGCTTTTGGTGCCTTGAGGAAGACAGAGGTCCCCATACCATTGGAAGCTCCACAGAACCCATTGGACCCAGGATGCAGAGGAAGCACTAGCATCCCACTGGAGATTTATAGAGAGCTTTTTGGGGGTGCAAGTGCCTGGCTATTGAGGTCATTAACTTACCCAACCCCAAGTCTATTTCCAGTGCTCACAATTCACCTTGCTCTCTCAAGTGTAGTTTCACACAATGAGTTTCACTTAGGTGGAAACACTAATGTACACAGAGGTGCAAATTGGGTCCCACCCCCTCCCAGCAGGGAGCCCTGCTATCTCAAAGACCAAAAAGTCTTGCCCCAATATATCACTAATCAAGCCCAGGTGAAGAGAAGTCTCTCAGATGTAGTTCCTTAAATACATCTACCATGAAAGGTTCCTTTTGACCAGTTAAATAAAGAGATGAGTTATTCAGTTACATTTCCAATACACAATGTTAAAGAAGCATAAGATAGCTGCTATATACGCTCTTATTCAAAAAAAGGAAAAATGGTCCATAGCAATTCTGAAGCCCAGGTAGGCAGATGGAATAATTCTTCATGACTCTTGGCTTTCCCCTCTGAACTCTTTTTCTCTGACCTCTGTGTCACACCTCATCTTCCATGAAAGCTAGCATGTGTTTGCAGCTGAGTAGTTTTCTCAGCTGCTTCCTGTCAGTAGAATTCTGGGAGTCCAAAGACCTCTTTTCATTTTGTATTTGATGTATAATATATGAAAAAAACTTAGAAAAGAAGATAACCCAAAGACTAAACTAAAAATATGTTCAATAAATGGTAACAATTTTAGATGAGTGTGATAGTCAGAATAATAGATCCCTAAAAATATTTACATCTTAATTCCTGGAAACTATGAATATGTTACCTATGTACAAAACGGGACTTTGCAGATGTGATTAAATTAAGCATCTGGAGATGAGGAGATAATCTTGTGTTATCCAGGTAGGCCTAATGTAATCATAAGGTTTTTTTTTTTTAACTTATTTATTTATTTATTTATTTATTTTTATTTATTCATTTTAGAGAGGAGACAGAGAGAGAGAGAGAGAGAGAGAGAGAGAGAGAGAGAGAGAAAGGGGGGAGGAGCTAGAAGCATAAACTCCCATATGTGCCTTGACCAGACCAGTGCAGGGTTTTGAAGTGGCTACCTCAGTGTTCCCAGGTCGACGCTTTATCCACTGCGCCACCACAGGTCAGGCGTAATCATAAGGATTTTTATAAGTAAAAGAAGGAGGAAAGGCATTTGGAAAGAGAGGTGATGACAGGTGCAGAGTGATGCATAGAATGATGCAATTGCTGGCATTGAAGATGTAGGAAGGCAGCCACAAGCCAAGGAATTTAGGCAGCCTCCGGAACAGCAGTTCTTAACCTGGGTTCTATCGAACCCTAGGGGTTTGATGAGTCGGTCTCAGGAGTTCGGAGAAGCCTCTGCCGCGGAGGCCAGAATAAAGTAATACCGTAATTTGTTGTGAGTTCATGCACTTTGTTGGTTTTGTTCTTTGAGCAAGGTGATGTTCATGCACGGCTCATTTTGTGCACCAGTAAAAAAACATATACCTATGTCTTGAATTTGGAAAAAAAATCGTATTTTATTTATCACTAAAGAAGGGTTCGGTGAATGTGCATATGAAACTGGTGGGTTCGGTACCTCAAAAACCGTTAAGAACCACTGTTCTAGAAGCTAGAATAGACAAGGAAATGGATTGTCCTGACAGTGAATGCAGACCTGACAATTCCTTAATTTTAGCCTATTGAGAGTCATTTTGGATTTCTAATTGCCTGAACTGTTAGATAATAAATTTATGATGTTATAAGGCATTAAATTTGTAATAATTTGTTATTGCAACCAAAGGAAATTAATATAGGGGGTATTGGTACCCTCAAGATATAAACAGGTAAGAGCAGACTTGAGGCCAAGATTTATGTTTTGGACATTTAAGTTTATGGAACCCAGGTGCAGATGCGTAAGGAATGGCTGGGTATTGGAGGCTGGAGCTCAGGAGGCAGAACCTGGGCTGGGGAAAGAGACTCAGAGTTTTAGGATCAATGGCAGTCATAAAAATGAATGAAGAATGAGAGTGAGGAGGGGTGCAGTATGGAGGATTACTAGAGGGCAGTCCAAAAAGAAGAAGCAGAGGTGTCCTTGACAGAGAGAGAAAAGGAAAAATTAGTGAAGATAAATTAGGGGATTCACATTCCCCTAATGCAGGTGGTAATGTGATGACATAGTTAAGAGTCTAGTTTCATTCTGCTTATTCCTTGGGGTCTGTTCTTTATATTTCAGGTTGCCTGGATCCCCAGAGTCTGTCTGGAAAGCCTCATGAGATGCCGACTCTCCACTCCCAGAAAGCAAGGGAGGAGGAGCAGGGAAGCAACAGACAAACGTGCCTCTGCAGCAGCCCTATCGTTCTGCTAGCGAGGCCCAAGACCTGGCTCACGTTTCAGGAGTATATTTTGGGAGCTTCGGGGAATAGAGGGGGGCAGAGGGACCATCAGGGTGAAGCTGTCTTTTTTAATTCCTTGACATTTAACTCAGGAGCCTAGATTTATCCAGCACTGAGGGAACAACATAGAGCCCCTCATCTGGGGGCCAGATGAAACCAACGTGGGACATCTGAGCAGAGCTAGGAGGACCCAGTCGTGCTGTGAAGGGAGAATGCTTCTTTCCAGATATTTCCTTTCTTAGATGGAGGCCTCGGTGACTCATCTGCCCTGCTCAACTCTGGAGGCGGAGGGCTCCTTTCAGCCTTCTTCCTTACACAAACATTCACAAACAAGTTTATCTCTTAGGAATGTTTTTCAATGACAAGAAACAGAGAGGCCAACGAACAAAGGTTTAAATAAATTAGGATTTATTTTCTTTACATAACAAGAAGTCTGGAGGTTGTCGGTAGCTGGCATTGGTTTCAGGCATTATAATATTAGAGATAACATCTTGTATTTTTCTTGGCCTTTTTCTCAGAGTCACAATATGGATGCCATAGCTCCAAGTATCACATTCCCATTCAAGGTGGGCAAAAGAAGGAAGGGATGATACCAGATACAAGGGTTTCTCAAAACCCAGACAGGCTTTTGCTTACGTATAAATGGCCAGGAAATTGTCAAAAGTCACCTACAGCTACAGAAGAGAAGAAAGGTGGATTTTGTTTTTCAGCCTCCAGAGTAGAATGGGTGTGGGGTAAGCCAGTCTATGACGAAAACAAAGTTGTTTGATTTAAATGGCGTCTCCTCAAAGGAGATGTTTTGTTTTATTTGAGGATAGTTGGGGCTTAAGAGACCTCTGACCCCTGTTAGGGACCTCTCACCACAACCAGTCTGACCCCGGACGAACTATCCAGGCACCTGGCACCATGGGCTACAGCCCCCTAATCTCTCTCCCTCTCTGGGGTTCCCGTCTTACAGAGCCACACCACTGAGAGAGAAGATGTCTGTCTTGGCTTTCAAGTAATAAAACACAGGGCTTTTTTGAGGCCAAAGACTCAGTTAACTCAGGAAGAAGTAAAACCAGTTGTCTGGGATGGTGACTAGTTCTCACCTTTCAACCAGCTGCTGGGCTTTGGTGAGAAAGACGGTACCCAGGTCCGGGACACAAAGCCCTCCTTTTAGACAGCTCTGAACTGTTTCCTCTTCCCTAATACCCAGCTCTTTTTCACCTGGTCCCACCCCACAGCCACACCTGTTTGCCCTTAGCTTAGACCAGTTACTCTGTCTGACCTGCGGATGGAGCATCTCAGAAGCTGACTATGTTGACATCCATCTCCTCCCTTCACCCAAGCCGAAGTGCCCACCCACACACTGCCCACACTAATGCAGTGTGCTAGCAGTGAGACCCACCTCCCTAACAGCAGCTCCATGCCAGGTGCACACACACCATTGGAAAGATGTGATTCTATTACACATGGAGGGAAGGCTTGGCCCACTCCTCATGGGAGAGGATCAGAATTGAGAAAAATCCAGACCAACTTTCAGGCATGACTCACACTTGATGCTCAGAGGGCGTCTTGTCCACATGAACAAGAAGCCAAGCACCCACTGACTCTCAATCAGGCCTGGGGTCTCCTGCGTGAGTAAGAGCCCACTTCGGCTTGGGTGAAGGGAGCCCCTTGGCATTTGCTTCAGGAGCTGGACCTTCCTTGTGGCAAGTGCCCAGCCTGCTTGGGAATAGAGCCAGAGCAGGAGGCTAGCCCAGCAAGAACACTGCATCTCCTAGTGATTAATGGACAAGGGTCACTCACACTGACCCCTTTCCTGAGTCCCAGCAGCCTGGGACAGGGGGAGGAGTGCAGGGCAGGGGCCGGCTGATCCAGAAAGCATTTTGAAAGGCCCGGTTTGAATCCTCTGCTGTGTTGATGAGGGGGAGGACAAGGAGGGAAAGGGACCCTCTTATAATGACTTGATAAGAATAAAAATTGGCTCAGTATTTTTGGGGACAATTGGCCTTACTTACCCATATGTAAATGGGCATGCGCATATCTCTGCTGCAGATTATTTCTCACATGTATTCCGTTACTACGGTTACTCGGAATCTGGGGTAGGATTTAGGGCAGTTGGGGGACATACATTTTTATTTTTTTTACTTCACACATTTCTATATTTGCATTTCTTTATGAGGAATACATGTTACCTTTCTAATTACAAACATGGTGAGTATTAACATCATCCCCCTAGAAGTTTTTGAGTCACTGGGGACAAGACATAACTGGTAAAGGGATGTGGGGTTCTAGCCTGAGAAGAGCAGAGCATCCAGCCTTCTCTGCTTCTCTTCATGGCACCCCCAGTTTATTAAGGTGAAGAAATAAATACTAGGAAATAAAAAAATAATATAGTAGTTCATTAGAAAGATAAAATAAATTTAAAGAACTAAAAGGATTATTAAAACGATACAAAGAGCTGTGTGCACCTAAATGATGAAATGAACTAAAAATAACCCCCAATTCAACCCTCAGCTCTCCAGCAGCGAACACTGAGGGTGCCCGCCAAACCGCTGGTCCTTGTGAATTCCCCTTTGTTTCGACTGCACCGACCTGGGAGGTTGAGCTGGGGAGGCGGGTCTCCCCTCTACTACACACTCTCCTAAATGAGGACACAGGCTGCTCCTTAACTGCTCACAGCTGAACTGGAATCTGGTGAGACTGTCAGACATAGCTCGGTGAAGACTTGGGACCCTCAGAGGGGCATGAGGTTGTGAAGAAATGAGTTAGGACCAGGTGCACTCCCTGAGTCCCCCAGCCCTACTCTCAACTTGTCCATCTATTCCTCAGGCCTGCCTTTACCTTCCTCAAAGAACAGATTTGGGGGAGGGTAACTTGCAGGCTTTCTTATGGGTATCCTTGGAGTCCCAAAGCACTATCAAGCCCACCTCTCCCAGACCTCCCTCCCTCTTGGGGTCTGACCCACCCTAGGGCAATTGACATTGTGTGCAACCCTATCGGGACCAAAGGAATAGTCTAGGACTTGACACAGCTGAGTAGAGCATTAAACCAGCCTCTCTCTCTCTCTCCATTTAATACACTTCCCAAAGTCAAATTCTCCAGTCTGCAGTAATTTTATGAGGAAATGCCAATATTCCCCCCAGATTGCTCTAAGTTTCCCTCAATTCTGGCTGTTAAAAGACATCTCTGGCCTGACCAGGCGGTGGAGCAGCGGATAGAGCGTTGGACTGGGATGTGGAAGACCCAGGTTCGAGACCCCGAGGTCGCCAGCTTGAGCTCGGACCCAACTGGCTTGAGCAAAAGCTCATCAGCTTGGACCCAAGGTCACTGGCTCCAATAAGGGGTTGCTCGGTCTGCTGAAGGCCTGCGGTCAAGGCACATGTGAGAAAGCAATCAATGAACAACTAAGGTGCTGCAACGGCAATGAAAAACTAATGATTGATGCTTCTCACCTCTCTCTGTTCCTGTCTGTCTGTCCCTATCTATCCCTCTCTCTGACTCTCTCTCTGTCCCGTCCCTGTAAAAGAAAAAAAGGCATCTCTACCAGGTGGGTGAGGATATAGTGCCTGGCCCTCCTCAGGGAGCTTCCTTTCTGTGCCCCATGTAGCAGTAGCTAGAACAGGGCCACATTCTCACTCGACTTACATCCCCACAGAAAAGAAACATCTGCCGCGAGAGGAGAGATTCAATACACACTACTGCATCCCCACCGTGGAGGATGAAAGCTCATGAAAGGATGACGAAAACTTACAAGTGGGGATGGGGAAGGCTGCATCAAGGGTCTAGTTTCCCAGAAATAAATGTCTACTACTTAGAACAACTTCTTGTTTTGAGCTGAAGTGTTTTCCAAGGCTTCAAAAGTCCCAGAACAGCCTGACCTTCAGTGGCACAGTGGATAAAGCGTCAACTTGGAACACTGAGGTCACCAGTTTGAAGCCCCAGGCTTGCCTGGTCAAGGCACGTATGGGAGTTGATGCTTCCTGCTCCTCTCCCCCCTTCTCTCTCGCTCTCTCCTTGCTAAAATTAAAAAAGGAAAAAAAAGTCCTAGAACAATTTTTGGTTAAGGCTTGAGCTTAAATATTGAGGACTCCTCACCACCCAAAAATCTCCTAGGAAAGAAGCTTTCCCAAGAACAAAGCAATCTGACCCCAAGGGAGGGGCTCCTCCAAACCCCAGCAGTCTTCTCTCAGTCACAAAGTAATAACACAATAACAATAAAAACAAGAAGATGAGATAAAATAACAAACTACAAAATAGAGATAATGATCGAGGTAAGTAAAACAGAACTAGAGGACTAACAGATTAAAAGACTAAGAGAGAGAAATGAGCTTTTCAATTATACAAAAAATATAGTCAACAATTTACAAGATTAGGAGCTGAGGTTATAAAAACAAAAAAGGTTTACAGTGTTCCAAAAGACTCAAGGGATCAGGGATCTCAGCAGCCAGCAGGACCGAGTCTACCCCGCTCACACGTCAGGCTTTAGCCCTGATTTAGCCATCTCTAAGTTCCCTCCCAGACCACATCTCACTGCTTAAAATCATGAGACCTTTGTTCCTGATTTTTACTGATATCCATCTATAAGGTGGTATCCAATTTCTCTTTATGCCAGATGTCCCAAAGCAAATTTGATTGGGAACTAGGAAAGTACAGGTCTGAAATGCCTAATTTTCAATTCCAATATCCTAAAACCAAAAATGTTGTCATCCTTTTCTTGGAGGCATAACCTGGTTTGACCTGCACTTATTTGGTGGCAAAGCCTGACCTGCACTAGGGTGAAGCTATTTCTCAGTTAAATACTCGTGCATTTCCTTGCAGAAACATTGATGTGTTTGATTACAGGGTCCTAGCATAGACCCTGCATAAGGAGCTGCATGCATCTTAATTATCTTTCTAAAAATCTGAAACACATCTGGCCCTGAGGTTTCAGATTAAAGATTGTGGACCTAAATTCACATCTTCTGCCAGAGAGAAGAATGAATATAAAAATGATGAATTATATTGCTCACGAAAATTAGAGGATATTTCAAAATGAATATGAAGCAATAAAATATCCCTTACTTTTTGTAAGCATTGTATTTACACAGTGGAATATAATACAGCGATGACAATGACTTGTCTCCACTACATATGATATAATGTTGCTCAAGCCAGGCACAAAAGCACACTGTTGGAATTCTCAAGATCACCTTACTTTTGTCTGTTCATCTCTTAAAATCTATATATAAAGTTCAAACACAAGAAATTTAATCAGGTAGGATTTCTTTCATCAAATATAGGCCACCTCAGAGAATGCACTGCTGATGCCCCATGCTTATAGCCTGTCACCAGGGCAGGACCAGTGTGCTGTGCTCTCACTCACTCCGGGTGCCTTGCTCTGCTTTTGTATCCAGCTCCTTTTTGCTTTCCCCAAGTGGGGTGGCTCAAGGGATGGTAGCAAATCTTGTCTTTTCATGCTTTTGTCCCATCTCTATTTGGGGTCCCTTTCCACCCCCTCCCTGGCTGTTCACATAGGCGTTTTATCTTCCTTCATCCCTCTCCTCCTTGGTTGATGGGTTGTGGATCCCCATGTGGCCGGCTCTCTTCCTGTCCTTGTGCCTCCACTGTCTGATCCTTGGGATTGGCTGGTTTTAGGCTTTTGTTTGGGCTGCAGGGCTTTCTCTCTGCCTCTGCCTCTCTTTCTCACTACCCTCCCTTCTTCCCCCCTCTTCTCAACATCCTTTGTGGGATATGCACTTTTATCTCCCTTTGATTTGCTCTATCCTCTTTGTAGAAGAAGAATGAAAGGCTCAGCTAATTGTAGCAGGAGGGCAGTGAAGCCCTGTCCCCTTCCCAGCACCATCCCCACCAGCCTGAGCAGGAATGGAAATGAGGGCAATTCAGACTCCCACCCGCCCCCTATTAGCTCCACATCGTCTCCTCCATGGGCAGTCCAGGGGCCCCTCACCACTGGTCCATTTATACATATATTCCCTGTGCATGGGAGTGTGCCAACAATCATTCCAGGTGCTGGGGGCTGCACTGCAAGCAAGAGAGTTAGTTGTATCATCTCTGAGTTCACAAGTTATAGCCATAAAGTGGCCCAGGGGGTTTGAGAAAGAAACAAAGGTAATGCCTCCAGCATAGGGACCCAACTCAGAATGTGGGCAGGGCTATCACTGAGGAAATGATATCTAACTTGGGCACTTAGGTGAGAGCGGGGAGGGAAGCAGGTCCTAAATAGAGAGCATTGAGTCTAGTGGGGAAGAGAGTGAGGAGTAGAATTTATTGTATGAATTTATGGAGCATAAACTGCTAGGGGCCCAGTGATGGAGTCTTGGTAAAAGCTTAGAAGTTATTCTAAGGATACAGGGGAATTACATCATATGGGTACATGACAGATCATATTGTGTTTGAGTGGTGTAGAGAATAAACTGGAATAGAGAAACACTGGAGGAAGTGTTAGAAGGTCTATTCATTTCCTATTGCAGCTGTAACAGATTACCACAAATTTGGTGGCTTAAAACTATATAGATGTATTGTCTTATAGTTCTGGAGGTCAGAGGTCCAATGTCAGACTCACTGGGCTAAAGCTAAGATGTTGACATGTCTGGTTCCTTGTGGAGGTTTGAATGGAAAATCTATTTTCTTATCTTTTCCATCTTCCAGAGGCCACTTTCATTCTTTGGGCCATGGCCCCTTCCTTCATCTTCAAAGGGCATCGCACCAGTCTTTGCTTTCATCATCACACCCCTTGTCTATGTCTGACCTTCCAGCCTCCTCTTATGAGGATCCTTGTGATTATACTGGGCCTACTTAGATAATCTAAGATAATTGTCTCATCTCAAGATGAGTTTGATACTTATCTCAAGATTTTTAATTAAGTCACACATGCAAAATCTCTTTTGCTATGTGAGGTGACACATTTATAGGTTCTGGGGATTTGGATGTGGCCATTTTGGGGGGCTATTGTTCTGCCTACCATAAGAGGCTATTGTGGTATCTTAGGCAGGAGGTAATGGTAACTTCAAATGGGCAACAGTGGGGATGGAGCCAAGGAGATTTATCTGAAATAATTTAAGAAAGTTGACTGATGGGATGTGAGCAATGAGGGAGAGGGAGGAGCAAGGATCACTTTCAGCTTTCAGGCTCCAGCAATGGACCAGAAGAGGATGTTAATGACAAGAGAGAGATCACAATAGAAAAACTAGGTGTGGAAGTCTAATACAGGGGGAATTAAGTTTTAGCTACTTCTGAGACATCTAAGAAGAAATACCCTGAGGGCTGATGGGCTGTATCTGGAGTCTAGAAGAAGGGTCTAAGAAGGCAATAAAAGTTAAAGTAAGGGTCAGCAAATTATGGCCAGCAGGCTGACAGCCTCTTTTGCAAATAAAGTATTGTCAGCCCATTCATCTATGCATTGTCTATGGCTGCTTTTGCACAATAGCAGCAGAGTTGAATATTTGTAATAGAGATCATTTGGACCACAAAGCCATATGTCCCTTTCTTAAAATGTATGCCAACACTTGGGCTGGAGAATCATCAGCCCAAAGGTGATATGTAGGAGTGTAAGATGGTCCAGAGCAAACATGTGGAGTGAGAAGAACAGAATGCCTGAGAAATCCATTCAAAGAACAGGAATAATACTAGAAACCATAGACGGGCATTGAAAGTAAGATGCCAGACATAGGAAGACAATTAGGAGGGTTGTCTTGCAGCAGAAGATAAGTGTGTCAGTGTTAAAATATGTCCACAATTTTTTTGATATTGTGAGATCAGAATATGCTGCCCCAAAATATGCCACCTTAGTATGAGGATTATTTTGAGCAGAAGACAACTGAGAAACAGCAAACACCAAAACAAGCTCACTGCCTTCCTTCATTATTTGTGTAAAAGCAGGTCTCAGCTCTTAATCACCAGAGATAGCAATGAGACACAAAAAACCTTACTGAAATAACTCTTCTCTTCCATTAGTTTTCCCCATATATTAGTTTGCCACTCTTGGAAACCTAAGCGCATTTTTTTTTTATCTTATCACTTCTCTACAAATTTATTGTTTTTTCATTGAGATGCTATAAGCCAAAGTTCTAATCACTCCTCTGACTTACTCATTATTGTTTCTCCTGCATGTATGAGCTCTGCTTGTGTTAACAAACTGTTTTTCTCTTATTAATCTCTTTTGCCAATCTAATTCGCAGGGCCCCAGCCAATAAACCTAAAAGGGTAGAGGGAAAAAGTTTGATACTTCCCTACAATATTCCTCCACTTAAAAGGCTGTCTTATTCTCCTCCCCTTGAGTATGTGCTAGACTTATAGACTCACTTCTATGAAATAGAACAAAGTGGAGGTGACAATATGTGAATTAGGAGGCTTCGTCATGAAATGACTACAAATTTCTCCTTTTTCTTTACAGAGGAAGTTATGCTATGTTGTGAGGACTCACAAACAGATTGTGGAAACCTCCACATAATGAGGGGCTGAGGCTTCCTGCCGAGAACCAGAAGAGAACTGAGATCTTCTGTCTAAAACCATGTGAATGAGGCATCTTGGTAGGTCCCCAGCCCTAGCCAAGCCTTCAGATGACTACACTTTTGGCCAACAGCCCAACTATAAGTAGATGACTTTGAATAAAACCATCCAGCTCTGGAATTCATGCCCTACAGAAACTGTGAGATAATAAATATTTGTTGTTTTAGGTGAGTAAAGTTTTAGAGTAATTTGTTACACAACAAAGATAACTAATAAAAATCAAGTAAATGTTTCAAGGAAAGACTGATCAACCACATCCCTGCAGCTAAGAAATCAAGCAGAATTTAGCTGGTTGCACCCATAAGTGAAATTCTGGTGGGCACTGAGTTCTATGGATTGTTCAAGGTTGAGGAAGTCTAACTAAGCTTTTGTAGAGGTCCCTTGGCAAGGAGTACAATTGTGTGAAAGTAGCAGTCATTTGTTTTTCCACTTATGTAATGCTGGAGGGAAAAAAAGAAAGAAACATCTGGGACTGGTCTAGCATTAGTCCTTACTTACAAGATGGTTTTGGCCCATCACAATGTGAACTTGGAGAAGCCTTATTTTTTTAAAAAAACTCCTCCCTGTGCCTTTAGCCAAGAGGCTGATGGAGTAAAATCAAATAAAGGAATGTTCTCTGCTACTTCTCTGAATTCCTCTGGGTGAAGTCAAGACATCTGTTGATGGCTTTATTATTTTCAGTAAATGATCCTAAGTGACTTACTTGTACTTTAGTCAGTCATCATCTGATTGAGCAGCTCTTGAGTGAAAAAAATGTTCCAGGAATCTGACTTTAGTTTCTACTTGTCACATAACACTTGTCTCTCAAAAGCATCATAGAACTCTACATCAAATAAACTGATCCTTTCTCACTTGCATTCTTTTGGACATAGATCAGCCAGTCTGGAAAGAGAATTAAGCTCCGATGCTCTAGGCTTCCACCGTATGCAATGAATTAATTTATCTCCTTTGCATTTAAATAGTACTAGTTATGTACCATCTTTGGGAGAATTGAGAAAATAATCACTCAGATAATTTTCTTTGTTTTGTGGTTTAAATGAGGAACCCTGGTTGAGAAAGACACTCACATGGGTATGTTGGCTTTATGGCTGCTTTAGCTTAAAGTACTCTGGTTGACTTAGCATGAGATTGCTAGGCTTTTAAATTTGGTGTTACCCATATTTAGTCTCTTATCATGATTCCTTACTTCTTAGTTTCTTACATTTTATTTACTTTTATTATTTTAGTTTTAAAAAGTTATTTGGACCCTGGCTGGTTGGTTCAGTGGTAGAGCATCGGCCTGGTATGTGGATATCCTGGATTCGATTCCTGGTCAGGGCACACAGGAAAAGCGTCCATCTGCTTCTCCACCCTTCCCCCTCTCCTTTCTCTCTATCTCTCTCTTCCTTTCCCACAGCCAAGGCTCCATTGGAGCAAAGTTGGCCCTGGTGCTGAGGATGGTTCAATGGCCTCTGCCTCAGGTGCTAGAATGGCTCCAGCTGCATCAGAGCAATGCCCCAGATGGGCAGAGCATCGTCTGCTAGTGGGTATGCCAGGTGGATCCCAGTCGGGCACATACGAGAGTCCTTTTATTAATCATTCACTCTCCCCTAATTTCATGTTACTTATTTATATAGCTTCTGATATTCTACTACTTGTTTTTTGTTGTTGTTTGTTTGTGTTTTAATTTAGAAATTAAATTTAATGGGATGACATTGGTCCACAAGAACACATAGGTTTCAGATAAACAATTGAAATGCTATAGAGATGTTTACCTTAATCACTTTTTTTTTAAACTTCTTTTTTTATTTTATTCATTTTAGAGAGGAGACAGAGAGAGAGAGAGAGAGAGAGAGAGAGAGAGAGAGAGAGAGAAAGGGGGGAGGAACTAGAAGCATCAACTCCCATATGTGCCTTGACCAGACCAGTGCAGGGTTTTGAACTGGCGACCTCAGTGTTCCCAGGTCGACGCTTTATCCACTGCGCCACCACAGGTCAGGCCTTAATCACTTTTTATTATGAACTAATTTGGCACAGTTTAATTGTTCTTAAAGTGCTGCTTTTTCTTACTATTTTATACCTCTTTATTTTGTTCACTTAAACTTTTTGTTCTCAAGCATATTTTTTGTTTCTTCTTATCACTTTTAACTTTATGGTTTACCTCTTTTAGCGTGCCTTTTATTACAGTTTTGATTTTCCATTTATTTTAATCTCTCTTTGTCTCTTTATGAATTACTTTTTTAAAAATAACTTTATTTTAATGAGAGAAAGAGAGACAGAGAGAGGAACAGATAGGGACAGACAAACAGGAAGGGAGAGAAAGGAGAAGCATCAATTCTTTGTTGTGGCACCTTAGTTGTTCATTGACTACTCTCTTATATGTGCCTTTGATGGGGGCTACAGCTGAGCCAGTGTCCCCTTGCTCAAGCCAGAGACCTTGGGTTCAGGCCAGCAACCATGGGGTCATGTCAATGATCCCACGCTCAAGCCAGCAATGTCAGGATTTCAAACCTGGGTCCTCAGTGTTCCAAGTCAATGCTCTATCCATTGCACTACCTGGTCAGGCTCTCTTCCTATTGAATGATGTGGGACCCATGAATAAGAACAATTTCACTCCCATGATTAGGTTATGTTATCTGACAAAATTGGAGGAATTCTGCAGGTGTAATTAAGATTACAGATCAGTTAACTTTGAACTATTCAAAAAGGAGATTATGCTGGATGGACCTGACCTAATTAGATAATCCTTTAAAAGAGACAGGGCTCATCCTTAAGTTAGAGATTTGAAGCATAAAAGAGATTCTGCAGCTGGCCTGGCAAACCAGCTAATAGCCAGCAAGAAAATAAGGACTTCTGTCATACAACTAATAAGGAAATCAACTGTACAACAACCCAAAGGAGTTGAAAATGGACTTTCCTGTAGCTGAGCCTATAGGTGAGGATAACCCAGCTGACACTTTGATTTCAACCTTGTGACACCATGAGTAGAGACCAGCTAAAACATGCCAGATTCTTAATCCACAGAAACTGGTTGATGACAAGTGGGTGGTGTTTTAAACCACTAAACTGTGGTAATTTGTTACACAGAAATTAAATAAAAACAAAACAACTAATCCAGCCCTGGCTGGATAGCTTGGTTGGTTAGAGCACCGTCTCAAAGTGCAGAAGTTGCCAGTTTGGTCCCCGGGCAGGTCACAGACAGGAACAGATCTATGTTCCTGTGACAGATCTATGTTTCTCTCTCTCTCTTTCTCTCTCTCTCTCAAATCAATCAATAAAAAATATTAAAAAAAACTAAATTTAATTTAAAAAATCTAATCAATCATCAATAGTATCCTGATAAATCTCTTGAACTGCTGAAATGGAGCTGTTTGTTCATATGACACTGTCAAGTGTACCTCTGAGGAAGTAAAACCTATAATCTCTATTCCCTAAACCCTTTAGACACAGAGCAAGGCCTTTGTACATATGACCACATATCAGAGAGAGGAGCTAAGTAAAAAGTTCAGTTTGGGATAGGATTCTTAACATAAAAATGATTAAAGTTAACAAACAAACAAAAACGTGGTCTTGTGCCTTCTAACAAGACTTCCTGGAATGAGGTAAGGCATAAGAACCCAAACTTGGCATAACAATTATATTTTCCAAAAATGGGCAAGACACATTGCCTATCTCATGTGATCTTCTTATAAAGTGACTTTGACACTTCTCCCATTGAGCAGTGATTTCCACATCCTCTTCCTTTGACACCAGGCAGACTTGTGAGAGAAATAATAACACTGTGACTTCCAAGGCTAAGTCTCCAGCACATTCATTCATCCTTGAAGTTCTCAGCCATCATGTAAACAGTACCCTGAGGTCTCCATGTCAGAAGCAACCTGAAATTAGCTCAAGCAGGAGACCATGGGAAGAGGTCCTGTGACTGACTGCATGAGAGGGAGAGACATCACCCTAAACTGTTCAAATCCCTTTTGCTCCAGCTTTAGCCAGTTGACTACAATCCTATAAGAGATCCCAGGCCACAACTATCCAGTCAACCCTACTCAAATTCCTGACCTACAAAAATCGAGATAATAAAAACATTCCTTACTGTTTTAAGTCATTAAATTTTAAGGTGATTTGCTATGTAACAACAGATAACCAGAACATTTGAGTTTGAAATCCTGCCCCATAGGTGGATCTCAGTCTTGACTGGCCTCTCTTCTACTCCTACTACTTAAGACTTTGCCTGTAATCTTCCAGACCAGAATTTATATAAAGTCCTTTTGGTGTGTAAATTACCTCAATCTCATTCTTTTGTTTCGAGATTTGGAAAAGTTTGGCTTAAAGCTGGGATTATCTTTAATGGCACTTCCAGTCTTGAGCTACCAGTGTTTTGCTGGGTTAAGTGAGATGAGAAGATCCCATGTAAAAGTTAGGCTAGATACAAAAGATAAAAAGTAGGAAACATGACACTGACCTCAGAGAATTAACAATATATTTAGTGTTTTTTAAAAAAGTCAAGCAATGCCTGACTGGTGGTGGTGCAGTTGCAATGCTGAGGTCTCTGGTTTGAAACCCCAAGGTCATTGGCTTGAGCGTGGGCTCATCCCAGCTTTAATACAGGCTCACCAGTTTGAGTGCGGGGTTGCTGGCTTGAACGTGGGATCATCCATGTGACCCCTTAGGTGATGGCTTGAGCCCAAGGTCGCTGGCTTGAGCAAGGGATCACTGGCTCGGCTGGAACCCCCACCTCATCAATGCACATATGAGAAGCAATCAATGAACAACTAAATTGCCACAACTATGAGTTGATTCTTTTCATCTTTCTCCCTTCATGTCTGTCTGCCTCTCCCCTACCCAATTAAAAAAAAGGGTTAAAAAATAAAAGTCAAGCAATGAGAAGTGATCTATTAAAAAACCTTGTGACTCTATGTTGGCATTAGGTAGAATGATCATTTTATTTAATACCCAAATAAAAAGTTTATTTTTATTTTTTAAAGATTTTATTTATTGATTTTAGGAAGGTGGACAAGAAGTAGTTGCTTTACTCTAGCTGTTCATTGATTGCTTGTTACATGTGCCTTGACCAGGCAAGCCCAGGGTTTCAAACCAGTGACCTCAGCATTCCAGGTTGGTGCTCCATCCACTGCATCACTACAGGTCAGGCAGTATTTTTACTTTTTTAAATTAAATTTATTGGGGTGACATTGGTTAACAAAATTACACAGGTTTCAGTTGTCTCATTTCATAATACATCATCTGTATACTGTAACACGCGTTCACCACACTAAGTGAAGTCTCCTTCCATCACCATTTATCCCCGTTTAACCTCTTCTAAACTCCCTCCCCCCACTTTCCTTCCCATAATCATCACACTGTTGTCTGTGTCTATTAACTTTTTGTCTCTTTGCTTAATCCCTTCACCTTTTTCATCCAGCCCTCCAACACCCTCCCCTCTAACAGCAGTCAGTCTGTTTTCTGTATCTATGAGTCTGTTTCCATGTTGTTTGTTAATTTATTTTGTTCATTATATCCTACAAATAAGTGAAATTATACAGTACTTGTCTTTCTCTGTTTTATTTCATTTAGCATAATATTCTCTAGGTTCACCAATGCTGTTGCAAAAGGTTATATTTCCTTCCTTTTTATAGCTGAGTAGTATTCTACTGTGTAAATGTACCACAACTTTTTCATTTACTCATCTACTGATGGGCACTTGGGCTGTTTCCAGATCTTGGCTGCTGTAAATAACACTGCAATGAACATAGAGGTGCATATATTCTTTTGAATCAGTCTTTTGGGCTTCTTTGAATATATTCCCAGAAGAGAAGTTGCTGGGTCATAAGGCAGTTCCATTTTAATCTTTTTTTGTTTTTTTTTTTTACATGAGAGGAAGAGAGATAGTGGAACAGACTCCCTGAATATGCCTGGACCAGGATCCACCCAGCAACCCCTGTCTGGGGCTGATGCTTAAATCAACCGAGCTACTTTCAGTGCCCAAAGTTGATGCTTGAACCAACCAAGCTATCCTCGGTGCCCAAGGCCAATGCTGGAGCCAATTGAGCCACTGGCTGCAGGAGGGAAAGAAGGAGAAGAGGGGGAGTGAGAGGGGGAGAGAAGCAGGTGGTTGCTTCTCTTGTGTGCCCTGACCAGGAATTGAACCCGGGAAATTCATATACCTGTCCAATATTCTATCTGCTGAACCAACTGGCCAGGGCCATTTTAATATTCTTGAGGTAACATCGTACTGCTTACCACAGTGGCTGCAAAATCTGTAGTCCCACCTACAATGCACAAGGGATTCCTTTTCTCTATATCCTTGCCAAAGCTTGTTGCTTATTGATTTATTGATGCTAGCCATTCTGACAGGTGTGAGGTAATATCTCATTGTAGTTTTAATTTGTATCCTCTAATGATTAGTTATGTTGAACAGCTTTTCATAGGTCTATTGACCATCTTGGGAGAAGTGTCTATTCAGATCCTTCGCCCATTTCTTAATTGAATTGTTTATTTGGTGTTTCTTCTTATAAGTTTTTTATTAATTTTAGATATTAAGTCCTTATCAGAAGTATCAGCTCAAAACAGTTTTGAAAGTGAAAGGGGGCATTCTTGCTAATCACCTTGGAAAACCAGGCATAAACTCGGACTGTCCTGGGCAAACCAAGACATGCGGCCTTCATAGCTATAGAAAAATATATAAGGAGAGCCATAGCACCTATTACTCATTGTCATACTCACTTAGCCAAACCATAACTTTATTTAAACCTAACTCTTCTACTGCTCTGCACCTACTCCCATGCAGCTGAACATGGCTGGGAACACACATCTCTGCTGACTTGTCTGCTTTAAATTCATGGCCATTGATTTTATGTAACCCTTAATGTTGCATAGCAATAGTGCCATATTTCCCACTCTCCTGGACACTTTCACATCTCCTCCTCTTTCCTCCAAAACATCACTTCTTTCTCCATTCTTACACTGAGTTGAAGTCCTTAACCCATCTACCTGCATTCCTGTTCCTGTGCCCATGTGCTCTGCCTTCTCTCCTGCTATTGTAGTGACACTGACCATGCTCCTTGATGACAGCAACCCCTCCACTTATAGATTACATCCTTTCTACTCTCACCCACTCCAAAATTTGCCCCATCAGTTTTACCTTCTCCCTTCCCTTCTTCATTAATGTTTTCCTCTTAACATTTTATAAAAACATGCTGTTCTATCACCCATCTTTAAAAAACAAACAACAAAAAAACCCGTCTTGAATTCATTCTCCCCAGTAATTTGTGACTCTTATTCCCTTTACACAAAATTATTTGAAAGAATATTCAGTCTCAAATTCCCCTCTTTTTATCCTATCTTGAACCCACTCCACTGAACCTGCGCTGATCGTGGTAGCTAATGAATTCAGCAGGCTACATCCAATGTACATTTTCCACCCTCTCAGTGGCATGGGGGTCTCTCTAAGTCTTCCTTGAAAGATGTCTTCACTTGGCTTATAGGACAAGCACTCACCTGGATTGATTCCTACCTCTCTGACCACTCTTTCATAGTCTTTGTTAGTCCCCACCCCCAATCCCAGATACAAGAGTCCTCTGGGGCTTGGTTTTTGGACCTCACAGCTTTCTAGCTGCACTTACTTTTTAGGAGATTTTATCCAGCCTCCCAGCTTTCAATTCCATTATCTGATGAATTCCCTGATTTGTCATTCTAACCTGAACCTCTTTTCAGAACACCAGTCTTGATTATCCAATGTTTCCTCAATATCTTGGGGTAGATGTCTAATAGACATGTCAAATTGAATGGGTCCAAAATTGAATTCCTGCTATTTACCTTAGCACTACTCCTTTAGTCTTACTGAACACAGATAAATGGCAACTCCATTATTCCAGTTACTTGGACAAAATAGCTTGGTGTTACGTTTGACTCCCCTTTCTCTCATATTCCACAGGCAACCCATCAGCAAATCCTACCTGTTCTACCTTCAAAATGTCTTCAGAATTAGACAGCCATCATCTCTTACCACCATCTCCCACCTCCTAACTTGCCTTCTTGCTCTTGCCTTTGCTTCCCTTTGGTCTATTCTCAACATAGCAACAGTTATTAGATACATTGTTAAGTCCTAAATCATATCATGCCACTTCTCTGCTCAAAACTTGTATTTCACTAGGGTAAAGGTAAAAGCATCTCCCCTCCCCATCACCTCTTTGACATCTTTTCTTTCTCTTCCTCTCACTCACTCTGCTTTAGCTTATTGTACCCTGGAATGTCAGGCATATGTATTTGCTCATGTCCCATGAGCAAATGATCTTGCTAAGAGCCATGTGAGTTGAATGTGGAAGCTCATAACCAAGACCTTGACTGTGATTTCATGAAAGATTCTGAGCTAGAACCACTCTAGTTAAGCCATTCTGTCTTGTTCACCCTTAGAAACTCTGCAATATAGTCATCTTCAGCTGTTAAATTTGGGAATAATTTGTTATACAGCAATAAATAACACTGGCATCATATCTAAACCCATCCCATGACACATTATATTGACTCCCCTGCCTTTTTTTTTTTTAATTTTACAAAAGCATTTGTGAACATTTAACAGACTTTCCTCTATGTGGTTTCAATCTACCAGCACACTGACCGTACCAGCACCTTAATCTTCTCCTCAGCTCTTCTGCTGAAGAATTTGGCCTTCATAATTGCAGGCTGCTTTGGGAACTTCCCCTCCACAATTTTAAGCAGCTGCATCACACCACCTCTTATAGGAGCAGCTCCAGCCTTGTTTTTGATAGCATTTACCCATGTCTGCTCACTGACCAAGGGCCACAGTTTATCAAAGTTGACAGTTGGGCAGAAGCTCTAGTTCTTCTTCAGTGGTAATGCATCATCCCAACTTTCCCAAAGTAGCCTGGATGATATTTGTCAAAGCTGATCCTGTGATGATGCCAACCCCCCGCATTAACTTGGCCTCTCGAGTGCTTCCTCTGCTCACCAATGGGGCTGTAGCCATGGCTTACATGACCCCAAACTTTCTGGGTCTTCCTTAGTCTGGATGGCTTGTCAGTGGCTGAGATGTAAGGGCCCTGCCTTCTTTTTTATTCTTACCATTGATTACTATCTAATACACTATATATTTTATTTATCTTGTGTTTGTCTTTCTCCTCAATTAGGATGTAAACTCTTGGTGAGCAGGAATTTTTGTCTCTTTTCTTCACTACATATCCCCAGCTATAGAACAGAGTCTAGTATATAGTGGGTATGCAATAAATAATTGTCAAATCAATGTATAAACAAAAAAATAGATCTAATTTTAGCCTTTTGTCTTAAATTCTTGTACGTAAATTTGTTATCCTAAACATTTACTCACAGTACTTCATATACAGTATTATTTTTATTCTAAAACCTGTATAGTCAGTTCTGTTATAAATAATATACATGTTCCTAAAAATCACCACACTATCCAAAAGTCAAGAAATAAAACAGGGCTTATGGGAAAATGGGGTTAGAAGGCACAATACCCCAAAACTTTGTCAATAACAACAACAAAAATATATACAGAAAACTAATAAAATGGTAGCGTGTTACACATGTTAAATGGTAAAAAAATAAATAAGGCACTATACCTTGAAATAGACCTATACATATGAAAGTGTTATTGGCAGGGGTGCAGCTTATGAGTTACAGAAAAGTGCTGGAAGTAGAGTTATGGTATTGGAAAGAATACTATAACACCAGCTATGGACAGGTATGGTTATAACACTTTATAAACTTGGGTAGGGGATAGGAATTTGACAGGTGTGTTTATATACATTTCACATAATCCTACCCTCCTTGGTTCAGCTGGGTGCATTTTTCTTCATTCCCCTGGTGTTTCTCAGAGCAAAATCAAACATAAGCAAATGCAGACTTTACATTATGCTCAAATTCCTCCCTTATATATGACTCAGATTGAAACAAATTTATGTTTTATAAAACCTTAGAGCAGAACTGCTTGCATCTTTGTTTATATCATTTCCTGAGGCCATAATTCCTTTTTGTCTAGCTAATTCCACCCTTGCTTTAAGGTGTATATTTGTATTTCTTTTTAGAGAGAGAGAGAGAGAGAGAGGGAGAGACAGGGGCAGATAGACAAGAAGGGAGAGAGATGAGAAAGCATCAAGTCTTAGTTGTGGCACCTTAGCTGTTCATTGATTACTTTCTCATATGTGCCTTGACCAGGGGCTCCAGCTGAACCAGTGACCCTTGCTCAAGCCAGTGACCTTGGGCTTAAGCCAGTGACCTTGGGCTTCAAGCCAACAACCAGCCAGCCACCTTTGGGCTCAAGCCAGTAATCATGGGGTCATGTCTATGATCCTATATTCAAGCCGGCAACCCCCTGCACAAGTTGGTGAGACCACGCTCAAACCACATGAGCCCACACTCAAGCCAGTAAACTCAGGGTTTCATACCTGAGTCCTTAGCACCTCAGGCCAATGCTCCATTCATGGCATCACCACCTGGTCAGGCCAAGGTATATTTTTCATCGTCTTTTTTTTTATCATTATTATAATTTTTTTTCATGTCTTTTTTATTATCTACATGGACTTTATCTTCTTTGAACATTCTTATGCTTCCTTCTCACTTCTATTTTACTGCTATTTCACTTTTATTTATCTTAAAAGCTCATAATATAAATTCTCTCTACTATATGCGATTATGTTTATCTCTCCAACTAGCTGTAAACTACCTGAGGCAAGGGTAGCCTCCAACTCATTGTCTCTCTTTGCTCACCTCCCAACACTCATCCTAAGATTGTTTTGTATACAGTGACCATTGGAAAATTATTTGTTGAGCCTGACGAGCAGTGGCACAGTGGATAGAGGGTTGGTCTGGGATGCTGAGGACCCAGGTTTGAATCCCGAGGTTGTCAGCTTGAGAGCAGGTTCATCTGGGTTGATCATGGACTAACCAGCTTGAGCATGGGATCATAGACATGACCTCGTGGTCACTGGTTTGAGCCCAAAGGTGGCTGGTTTGTCACTGGCTTGAGCCCAAGGTTGCTGGCTTGAGCAAGGGTCATTGGCTCAGCTGGAGTCTCCCAGTCAAGGCACGTATGAGAAAGCAATCAATAAACAACTAATGTGCCACAAGTATGAGTTAATGCTTTTTATCTTTCTCCCTTCCTGTCTATCTGTCCCTGTCTGTCCTCTCTCTCTCTCTCTTAAAAAAGAAAAAGAAAGAAAGAAAATTATTTGTTGATTTGATTTGACCCTAAGGCAGAACTGCATGTAACCTCTTTCATGTCATAAGTTGGTGCCTAATGAAAGCAGCAGGATAACTCATGGAGAAAACTTAGACCAGGAATGAGTAGAAGAAACCAAAACCTGAGAACATAGATGAATGCAGGGTTAGGTAGGTAATGAGTCCCAAGGAAGGAGCAATGTTCAATGACCACAGCTTGGCCAGTTTAATCAGGGGTTTAATCTTAGAATACCTGAGTTTTGAACAAGATTTTGAAAATACAGGCAGAGTCATAAAATAGACAATAAGAGTGATCTAGGTGCTGAAAGTCAGGGGTTGGGAAAGGGAGTAGGGTAACTCACTGATGGGGCATCAATCTGAGAAGCAAAAATGGGGCTGGCTACCTCAGTGCTCAATTTCAGGAGGCATCATCTGAATGGCAGTGTCAGTTAATCTCCTGTATGGCAGCTGGAAATGAGTCTTTAAAACTGACAACACACCTACTTCCAGGTGTCTTTCAGGTTGTGTGTGTGTGGGGGGAACCATGGAGGCAGAGGGTGGTGCAGATAGTGCATAATGCTAGAACTCACTAGGGGTCTAATTAGGGTCTGTGGCAAAACAAACAAACAAAACCCTTCACTGTTAACTCTAAAATGAGAGCTCAAGTTTACAGTTATTTTATGTGTGCTGTGCGTATTCATCAGCAGAAGCTAAAATCCCTTTTCTACTTTTCACAACTCATAAGGTTCTCTTTTTTGGATCACCCTCACCACCTCTCCATAAGGAGCCCAAAGGCTCTTGCATTTTCCTAACATTGGGGAAGAAAAGTGTTCTTTTTTTCTACCCAGCTTAAGTTAATTGGCTGAGCCCTTGTAAATTAGACTAATAATAGACAGATTAACAAGAGAAAAAGAAACAGAAGTTGTTAACATGTATGATTAACATGAATACACATGAGAGTACTCAGTGATGAGTAACTCAAAGGGGTAGTTAGAATTTAGGCTTATATAGCTTCTTAACAAATTTTTGGAGAAGCAACAAGACAAAGGAAAAAGACTTTGAGTATCTAAGGCAGCAATTGGTGAGAAGGTAAATATATGGAAACACTAATGGATGATAAGGCATGTTTTAGTAAAGTTTGTTCAGTAAATTCCTCCAGTGCCATCTCTGGACTGTGAAGGATTTAGAGTCTAGACTTGTCTTTAGTGATTTATCTCTGTCCTTCTTGGTAGAGCAGGGATGGGGACACCTTTACAAATTTAGGTCCTGCTTTTAGGCAAATAAAGGGAGTGCTTTTCTTTTGTCTGATTCTTCTCAATTCCCTTCAGCTCAAAATAATCTTTATGCCAAAGTGGCGTATTTTAAGGTAGTATATTCTGCTACCTTCATTGACATTCTGGGAGAAGGCACTCTAATTCTCTATCCCAGGTATTCCCTGCAGTATCTTCTCTTTTCTTTTTTTTTACAGGGACAGAGAGATAGAGAGAGGGGAGAGGGATAGATAGGAACAGACAGACAGGAACGGAGAGAGGTGAGAAGCATCAATCTTTAGTTTTTAATTTCTTTTTTTTTTTTTAATTTATTTATTCATTTTAGAGAGGAGACACAGAGTGTGAGAGAGAGAGAAAGAGAGAAAGGGGGGAGGAGCTGGAAGCATCAACTCCCATATGTGCCTTGACCAGGCCAGTGCAGGGTTTTGAACTGGCGACCTCAGTGTTCCCAGGTCGACGCTTTATCTACTGCGCCACCACAGGTCAGGCTCAATCTTTAGTTTTTCATTTCCGTTGCGACACCATAGTTGTTCATTGATTGCTTTCTCACATATGTCTTGACCACGGGCCTTCAGCAGACCGAGCAACCCCTTGCTGGAGCCAGCGACCTTGAGTCCTAGCTGGCGAGCTTTTGCTCAAGCCAGATAGGCCCGCGCTTAAGCTGGCGAGTTGGAGGTCTCGAACTTGGGTCTTCTGCATCCCAGTCCGACGCTCTATCCTCTGCGCCACCACCTGGTCAGGCTCCCTGCAGTATCTTAATTTCCATTTTGTTGAACTTCTTTAGGAACTTGGAGCCATTGCTTAGCACTAGCTGCTTTGATCATATAGGATCGTTCTCAGACCTTGGAAGATGGTGCCGTCCTCTGTGTCTACACCCTGTGTGTGTTGACCAGAGGACCTTCCCATATATCAGAGGTAGCCAGTCTGAGATGATTAGGATATGTCAGAAAATGCACATCAACATACTGGAGGGGTGTGAAAACACAAAGCTCTTGTTATCCCAAAACTGCCCAGTGGCTGTGCTGCATGGATTAGGAGAGCTAAGGACACAGCCGCTGCCGTGGATGCTGTTGCTTGCTGAATGTCGCAAAACCAATGGTAATACTTCTATCCCTGTCTTTTGGTTGCTGAGAATTCAAAATGAAATATCAATATACTGAATGGCAGTCCATCCCAAACATTAAATTTTTTTTTTCTTTTCTGCCCTCCCCTAATCTGGGAAGTGGGGGTTTAAGATAGCTAAAATAAATGGCCTAACAGAAAGAAATTTTTGAAAAGCTGATTTTCCAGTTTGACCGGTCAGTAGATGCAAGGTCCAGCCACTCTCCCCTCCTCCCAAAACATGACTGACTGCCCACAGATCAGAAATTACACTGCTATTCATTTCACTGGAGAGAATTAACTGGTTTGATAGAGGAAAACAGTCAAATAAACACTGTGCAAGGTTTGGTAAATCTGTTTTGGATTAATTAAGCATAGGAGAGTCATAATGATATTTATAAAAGGTGATATAATTTAACATATTATCATTAAAATAACCATGTGAATAATGCTTTTGATAAATAGGCACCAACAAAGGTGTTTTAAAAATTGTTTTTAACCTATGGGGGAAAAATAAATTTTAATTTTATTTATTTGTAACTTTTCCCCCTACAAGTTGGAAAGATAGCACCATCTAAATAAAAAACAGCAAAATCTTTCAGTCTAAGGAAAGAGTTTTGAGTTGGAATACTTATAAAGGTCTTGAGTCTCCACCCCTGCCTGAGAATTGCTTTGAGTTATAGAGCATGCAGCAGCCCCACAAGGCTCATCACTGTTTTCCTGTTTTCACCAAGGACATCGGTGGAAAGGAGGAAATGTTACTGTTAACCGAAGACGCACCACTAAGACTCTAGGAGTACAAGTAGAAGGAAAAGTTTATTACAGACAAAAGAAAAAGAGTTTAGTACACTCGCGAGCGGGCACTAGGCAAGTATGCTGCCAGGCGCGCCATACAGCGTTTTCTCAGCATTTTTATACTTTACTTTTTAGGGAAGGGCGGGGGGCAGGGGATTTAGGTATTTGCTTTGATCAAGCGGTGTCTCGTAAGGTGGGTTTGAGCAATGTCCTTATCTGTTTACAGCAGGATGCAGTTTATCTAGTTCCTGTCTGTGTACAGCAGGGTACCTGTCTCACAAGCCCTAAAGGTCATATGGAATTTTTCCTAGTTCTTGTTTTTCCCTTACATTTCCCCCTCTTGTTCTGTAGATCTCTAATCCTAGAGATTAGTGTTTTCAACTAGTCTTTCATAATGCTGTCGTACTATCATTAATTTTACTGCTCCTATCTGCCCTTGCAAGAAAGTGGTTGGGATGTCCCAGGTCTCTAACCCTGCTGCTAACTGACAGAGGTCTGGATGCAGGGATGGCCACCAAGCCCAAGGGGGATGATTATCAGAAGTTATTTCCCATACTATGTCACTAGTCCCTGATATCACTTGCCATGTCTGCCGGGTCGGTTGATGAGGATTCATTGCGGCGGCGGACACGCAGCTTGAGGGGGCTGTCCGTTTTCTCCACTGTCCATTGGTCATCAGGAGCAGGAGCAGGCTTGAGGTGCGAAGCATGGATCCAAGCAGTGATGCCATCGACCTTTACAGCAGTGGGTGTGATGAGGAGGACCTGGTAGGGTCCCTTCCAGCGAGGTTCGAGTGTACGGTGCTGGTGTCTCCGGACGTAGACGTAGTCCCCAACTTGGTAGCGATGCGGGGTTCCGTCTCCTGCCGGCTGGTAAACGTCAGATAACTGCTTCCACAGGCAATGTTGCACTTTAGCTAGGGCCTGTAACCTAACAGACAAGGGTGTATTCGGGATATTCATGTCAGAGGGGGGTAAATCCCGAATGGGCGGAGGGGTTCCAAAAAGTATTTCAAAGGGAGTCAGGTTAGTTTTGGCGGAAGGGGTATTCCGTGCCCGGAAAAGAGCGTATGGTAGGAGCATTACCCAATCTCTATGGCCAGTCTCTATGACTAATTTAGTTAGGGTCTCTTTAATCGTCCTATTCATTCTCTCTACCTGTCCTGAACTCTGGGGTCTATAAGCACAATGAAGTTTCCAATTAATCCCCAATATTTTGGCTACCCCCTGGCTTACCTGGGCCACAAACGCCGGTCCATTGTCAGACCCTATTACCTTTGGAAGGCCAAACCTGGGAAAGATTTCTTCCATGATCTTCTTAATTACTACCGCCGCCGTCTCATGTTTGGTAGGGAAGGCTTCTACCCATCCTGAAAAGGTGTCTACAAAAACTAAGAGATACCTTAGTCCATACTTGGCAGGTCTTACCTCGGTGAAGTCTACTTCCCAATATTGGCCCAGTCTGGTGCCTCGGAGACGGGTTCCACTGGTTCCTTTGGCTGGGTAGGCATTTACTATCTGGCAGGCCTTGCAGGCTTCTATTACTTCCTTTGCCATTTGCCTCTTTTCAGAGGAGGTTAATGTCTTATCATCCTGGAGCAGTTGTACTAGTTTATCAGTCCCAAGGTGGGTGAGACGGTGGGCCATCTGGAGGAACGTCTGAATGTCCTCAGGTTCCTTTAGGTGGGTCGAGGTGGAGGATGGCTCTGCTTCTATAGCGAGGATGTTGGAGGCAGTCCTCATGGCTACCGCTCGTGCCTCTTCATCCGCCCTCCTGTTGCCTTTGGCTACTGGGTCTTGCCCTTTCTGGTGCCCAGGGCAATGGACAATGGCCAGTTCCCGTGGGAGCATGACAGCATCTAAGAGGGCTAGGATTTCTTGTTTATGTTTAATATCTTTACCTGCTGACGTGAGCAGGCCCCTTTCTTTGTAAATTGCCCCATGCACATGTGCAGTGGCAACCGCATACCTGCTGTCCGTGTAGACGGTGGCCCGTTTACCACTGGCCAGTTCTAGGGCTTTTGTTAGAGCTATTAGCTCTGCTTTTTGGGCTGAGGTTCCTGGGGCAAGTCTCTCTGACCAGATTACTTTTCCCTTGTCTACTACTGCAGCCCCAGCTCTGCGTTCTCCTTCGCACAGAAAACTGCTCCCATCAGTGTACCAAATTAAGTCAGATTGTGGCAATGGTGTGTCCCGTAAATCCTTTCGAATCCCAGTCTCCTCGGCTAGGATATCCCTGCACTGATGGTGGACAGTTTCCCCCTCTTCCCTGGGTAGCAGGGTGGCTGGGTTCAAAACAGTTGGAGAGCCGAAGGTGATCCTGTCTTTATCTAACAGGAGGCTCTGGTAATGAGTAATGCGGGCATTAGTTAGCCAGCGGTCCGGAGGTTGTCTGATTATGCTCTCCAGAGCATGGGGGGCGACAATAGTCAATTTCTGGCCCAGAGTCAGTTTGTCAGCATCTTTTACCAGTAGGGCTACAGCAGCGATCACCCGTAGACACCCTGGCCACCCTTTTGCGACTGCGTCTAACCTTTTAGAGAGGTAGGCTACTGGTCGCTTCCAGGGTCCCAGAGACTGAGTCAGTACTCCTTTAGCTATCCCTTCTTTTTCATCTACATAGAGAGTGAATGGCTTCTCTATGTTGGGGAGTGCCAAGGCCGGGGCTGATAACAGCGCTCTCTTGATTTGGTCAAAGGCCTTTTGCTGTTCATTTCCCCATGTATACTCAGTTCCATCCTTTAACAGGGGGTACAGAGGGGCAGCTAATGCGGCAAAGCCAGGTATCCACAGTCTGCAGAAACCTGCTGTGCCCAAGAATTCCCTGAGGCCCTTCCGGTTTTTCGGGGGCGGGATTTGAGTAACAGTCTTTTTCCTGGCCTCAGTTAGCCATCTCTTACCGTCTCGGAGAGAGTAGCCCAGGAAGGTGACCTTGGGTTGACAGATCTGGGCCTTCTTGGCAGATGCTCGGTATCCCAGTTTGGCCAGTTCGACCAGCAGCTTCTCAGTTCCCTCTTTGCATTGCTCTGTGGTGGCGGCTGCAAGTAACAGATCATCAACATACTGTAACAGAGTTACCTCAGGGGTGGAGGCCCGGTAGGCACTCAAGTCCTGATGCAGCGCTTCGTCAAAGATGGTAGGAGAGTTCTTGAAGCCCTGGGGTAGCCGTGTCCATGTTAGCTGTCCGCTGAGTCCATTCTCAGGGTCAGTCCATTCGAAAGCAAACAGGGATTGGCTGTCCTCATGCAGGCGCAAGCAGAAGAAGGCATCCTTCAGGTCCAGCACTGTATACCATTTCCTATCAGGACTGAGGGTACTGAGGAGGTTGTAAGGATTTGGGACCGTTGGATGTATGTCTATCACCCTACTGTTAACCTCTCTTAAATCCTGGACTGGTCTATAATCCCGTCCCTGGTTTCTTCACTGGCAGCAGGGGGGTGTTCCATTCTGATTGGCAATGCCTTAGGATCCCTTGTCCTAGCAGCCTCTGGATATGAGGCCTGATGCCTTCCCGGGCCTCCTTACTCATGTAGTATTGTCTGACCCTTACGGGAGTGGCAGAGGGCTTTAAATATACTACTACCGGAGGCCTTTGTACTGCTAACCCTGGCCCTGCCGTTTCTGCCCAGGCCTCTGGGAAGCTCTGGAGCCATCTGTCTGTTGTCGAATGGGGTCCGGGGGTAGGGGCTTCATATAGTTTATATTCATCTTCAGCAGACAAGGTCAGCATGGTCACAACAGGCTGACTGACAAGAGGGTTACTGAATCTTACTTCTGGCCCCTGAGGTTTGAAGTCAATACTTGCCCCTAACTTGGTAAGCAGATCTCTCCCCAGCGGCTGGGCGGGGCATTCTGGTATGACCAGAAAGGAGTGCTGTACTTCTCCTTTCCCCAGGTCCATCGTCCTTTTAGTTGTCCATGACCTATGCTGGCATCCATTTGCCCCCTGGACTAAGGATTTTTTATTTGAAAGGGGTCCCAGCGGGCTCTGCAAGGCGGAGTAAACTGCTCCTGTATCTACCTCAAAGTTGATTGGTGTCCCCTCCACGTTGAATGTTACCCTGAGTTCGGGGAGGGGGTCCGAACTCCGACGCCCCTAATCACCTAGGGCAAGAATTTCATCAACTTTCTTCTTTTTCTTGGGGCAGTTTTTTACCCAGTGCCCTTCTTCTTTACAGTAGGCACATTGGTTAGGCCCCAGTTTTGGCCTTTGGCGCGGGCCCGAGGTACTATTCTTTCCTTTTCTGTCCTGTTTTCCCACTACGGTAGCCAAAATTTTAGTTAACTCTTTATTCCTTCGTTTATCTCTCTTATTCTCCAATTCTTCATGTTCTTTCTCTAATCTTTGTTCCTTCTCTTCTGCTGTCTCCCTTTTGTAATAAACTTTGTCAGCTTCTTTGACTAAGTCTCTCAGAGCCATATCCTGTAACCCATCTATTCTCTGGAGCTTCCTCCGAATGTCAGTAGCTGACTGTCCTATAAAAGCCATAGCCAGTGCCCCTTTCTGTTCTTCAGACTCAGGGTCGAAAGGGGTGTACCTCCTATAGGCTTCTATTAGTCTCTCTAAGAATCTGGATGGGGATTCCTCTGGTCCTTGAGTTACTTCTCTTACCTTAGCCAAATTAGTGGGGCGTCTCGCCGCCGCTCGGAGACCCATCATCAGAGTCTGGCGATAGAGTAAGAGTTGCTGCCTACCTTCAGGCGTATTAGGGTCCCAGTTAGGCCGCCTCAGGGGAAAAGCCTCATCTATAAGGTTGGGGAGTTGAGTAGGGCGACCATCAGGTCCAGGAACTAATTTTCTGGCCTCAAGGAGAATCCGGTCCCTTTCTTCTGAGGTGAAGAGGATACCTAAAAGTTGTTGGCAGTCATCCCAAGTGGGCTGATGGGAAAACATAAGAGATTCGAGAAGGTCAGTAAGTTTTACAGGGTCCTCTGAAAAAGGCAGATTATTGTTTTTCCAGTTGTATAGGTCTGAGGAAGAGAAGGACCAATACTGAAGTGCCGGCATGTTCCCCCCTTGTCCATCAGGGACAGGGGGTCCGAAAGACCGGAGGGGCAGGGTGATGGCCACGTCATCTGGAGTCTGTGCTCTCCGGCTCCGGGTGCCCTGGGCCGGACCTCCTACTGATGGTCTCTGATCACCCTGATGTGAGGCCCCAGGCTGAGGACCAGCAGTGCCGGTGGGGGCACCCCTAGGATAGGGAGGTGGGAACTCTGAATCAAAAAGAATAAGGTCAGTTTGAGATTCAGGGAGAACAGGGGAGGGGAGAGAGGGATATAGGGATGGAGCAGGCGCCGCTGGCACTGGGGGTTTGAGTGGGAGCATAGAGCAGCTGTTCGGATGAGTTGGAGCAGGTCTAGAGGGGTCCGGGGTGGTGGAGAGAGTTATTGGAAGGGAGGGCGTAGGGGGAGGAAGGAAAGGTTGGACCCAAGAAGGAGGGTCGTTCGCCAGGTCTTCCCAAACCCAAATATAAGGCTGTTGATCCGGATGACTATGAGGTCCTGGACTGAAGACAATTGTTTTGACCGCCTGTATGGTGTCCTTATGAAAAGTTCCAGTGGTTGGCCAACCTACTCCGAGGGTGGGCCATTCGGAGGTACAGAAAGTCTGCCACTTGCGCTTCTTAACTAGGAGAGACAAGTTATGGGCTCGGGTATTAACCTCAGACCAATGAGACAAAGTCAGGGACAGTGGGGTCGACGACCTTTGTCCCATGTTAGTTTCGAAGAAATAGAGAGACAAAAAGAAAGCAACAAAGAAGACAGTAACAGAGACAGACAGACAAAGCCGGCTGCGCCGCGAACGGCAAAATAAAAAGAAAAATAAGTCTATTGGTCCGGACCTATGAGCTCGGTTAGAAACTGGCAACGAAATTACAGATTCTGTCTGAGACAGCAGATGGACTTCCAAGCGTCCTTGGTCGTCCGCACACTCCAGGGCGTCCCCCGGAGTTGTGGCCTGCGACCCTCTGACACGTCTGTCGGTCGCAGTCAGGAGAGACTCACGTCCTTGCCTGACAGCCACCGCCAGTTTCACTTACCAGAAGTGGGCGTCCATCCGATGATTTCCGAAGAGATTGAATCTCGGTGGAACCTCCAAATGTTAACCGAAGACGCACCACTAAGACTCTAGGAGTACAAGTAGAAGGAAAAGTTTATTACAGACAAAAGAAAAAGAGTTTAGTACACTCGCGAGCGGGCACTAGGCAAGTATGCTGCCAGGCACGCCATACAGCGTTTTCTCAGCATTTTTATACTTTACTTTTTAGGGAAGGGCGGGGGGCAGGGGATTTAGGTATTTGCTTTGATCAAGCGGTGTCTCGTAAGGTGGGTTTGAGCAATGTCCTTATCTGTTTACAGCAGGATGCAGTTTATCTAGTTCCTGTCTGTGTACAGCAGGGTACCTGTCTCACAAGCCCTAAAGGTCATATGGAATTTTTCCTAGTTCTTGTTTTTCCCTTACAGTTACCATCTCTACTTTGGAGGACTGTATGGTCAGTAGTTGCCGCCGTTGCTGTTGTGTCCATTTTCATGCAGGTTCCCATTAGATTCAGGCAGACAGTAAAGGAACAGTGGAGCCAAAAAATGGTGGGCCATTCCTTTATTCAAGATTTGCACCAGCTGACGAGCAAACACACACATAGGGCTCACAAAGCCACTGACACATTTTCCAGTTCCACAACCAGGCAAATCTTCTCTGGTTCCTATCAAAGGCCCCATCAGTCCCAAAGCCCCTTACCTCTGGTTCCCATATGACAACATGGCTTCTTACTCTGCAAAACTGGCTTTTCTCTCTTTCCCTGCCATCTTGGCTTCTCTTTCTTCTCCCTCCTTCTATCTTTTTAAAACTTTTCTGGCACCAAAACTTCTCTTCCAGAACACATTAGCATAACAATGGCCCTTCCCAAGCAGGAAGGTAATTAGTAATTTCACAGATCACATACCTGGCGTTACCCAGTACAATTTTTAACAATAAAAGTGAGCAAACTAAAAAAAAAAAAAAAAAAAAAAAGTGAGCAAACTCAAAATTTACAAACCCATTTGCCCAACAAAGACAAATGAGATTCTGTGTGTCCTCTGCTGTGAGTCACTTCCAGAGTCTCCAGTTTACACTGTGCAAGTCTAGAAGCCTCTCCTTCTCTCCCATCATGAGGGATTGTATAAATCAGCTCAGGCTTCCATAACAAAATACTGTAGACTGGGTAGCTTAGACAGAAATTTACTTTTCACACTTCTGGAGGCTTGGAAGTCCCAGATGAAAGACTCGCAGGGTCAGTTTGGTAAGAGCTCTCTTCCTGGCTTGTAGATGGCTGCCCTCTCACTGTGACCTCACATAATGGGAGGGTGGGGAGAATGAGTTTTCTGGTGTTTCCTCTTATAGGACACTAAATCTGTCACGGCCCCACCCTTGTGACCTCATTAACCTTAATTACTTTCTTACTCCAAACAGAGTCATGTTTGGGAATTAGGGTTTCAACTTATAAATTTGGTAAGAGGCACAATTTGGTTCATAGCATTGTGACATTGGCCCCCCAAATTTATGTCTTCTTGCATGCAAAATACATTTACTCCATCCCAACAGCCTACAAAGTCTTAACTCATTCCAGTATTAATCCTAAAATATAAAATCATACCTAAAAATCAACTAAATCAGGTATGCATGCCACTTGAGACACATTCATTCTGAGGCAAAATTATTCTCCAGCTACGAACCTGTGAAAACAGACAAGTTATGCAGTTCCAAAATACAGTGATGGACAGGCATAGCCTAGATAGCTCCATTCAAAATGGGAGAAATCCAAAAGAAGAAATGAGTGATGGGTCCTAAGTAACTCTAAGACCTAGCAAGGCAAATTCCATTAGACTTTAAGGCTGGAGAATAATCTTCTTTGGCTCAATACCCTGCCTTCAGTACCCACTGGGACAGTGTTCCAGTGGTCCTACCTCCACAGTTCTGACCCTAACACTTGGGTAACCCATCCCCAAGGCTTTAATCAGGGGCCATTAGTCTTTTTTTTTTTTTTTTTTTTTATAGGTTACTTTTTTAATTAGGTTCTTTATAAGAAATTCAGAACACCATTTTGTGAGGATAGAGCCCATTCGTGAGAGCGAACACAGAGCGGAGGTAGCCCTGGAGCTGAGGGACAGCTTTGATTTTGGGCAGAATTTGCGAGTCCACGGTTTTCTGGTCAACCTTGCGTTGCTCTGTAATCTCGTATTTCTCCTTCTCCGTGTCAAAGATCTCGCCCTCCTGGTGTCTGGGCCTGCGCAGCTTCTTCTTCTTAAAGTAGGCATCCGTGAGGTGTTTCGGAATTTTCACACTGCTGATGTCAATTTTCGTGGAGGTGGCGATGACAAATTTCTGGTGTGTTCTACGCAGAGGAACTCGGTTAAGGCACAGAGGTCCAGTCACAAGTAGCAAGCCACTGCTCAGCTGCTTCAGGAAAATCACCCTCTTGCCTCTGTGGCGGCCAGTGAGGATGATCAGAATGGTCCCAGGGGTGATGGTGGCCCGCAGTTTTCTCACATGCTGACTGAAGGGTTTCTTCCCGTGGCTCAACAGCTTTCGAGGCACATCTTCAGTAGGATAATATCTAGGCATTTTGCGAAGTTTAACCACTCGGGTACCACCATTCTTGTCACCACCAACTGGTTTTGTGACAGTAGCAAGAACTTTCTCCTTCTTTTTCTTTTCAATCCTAGATTTAGGGGCCGCATACTTCCTCTTGTACATGGCCTTTCGGGAATACATAGCCGACCGGGAGTACCTGCCAATTCCTCTGACTAGGACAGGGTTTCGGCTGCAGTGGGGCTTCCCCTTCTTAGGTATCTTGGCCTTGAGATTACCCTTCTTAACTTTACCAGCAGCATCGGCCTTCTTAGTTTCAGATTTCTTCTCCTTAGTATCCGGCTTCTCCGTTTTTTTGCCCGCCATCTTGCAAGATGGGACAGGGGCCATTAGTCTTGCTGAAACCTAGGCAGTAGCCCCACTCTTTAAAACCAAGGAGGCAGCCCTGATGATCTCTGAATTACCTTAAGGATCATTCTTTCCCTTTCTTGAGAATAGCACATATTTGCAGCTTAATAGCTCTTTGGTCCTGTTCTGTAGGATCTAAAAAGCCCACAACCTTCCTTCATTTCATCTTATTTTCTCTGTCCCCTTACTTCATACCGACAGTGTCTTTGCTTGTATATTTACATCTATATTCCTGGCTCCTACTGAGATGGCTGATTAAGTCCATGAGTTGCACCCATGATCTCTTTATGAAGTGGTTGTTTAGCCACACCTTCAGTGCTCTCATTGAAACAAGTTTTCCCACTTATTATTATATGACTAGGCTGATAATTTTCCAAATCTTTAAGTTCTATTTCTTTTTGCTTAATAATTTCTTCTTCAATTCACGTCTCTCTTTTTACATTTTATTATGAGAGTTGGGAGGAACTGAGCTATTCCAATACTTAGTTTAAAAAAAAAATCTCCTCAGCGGAATATCTAATTTTATTGCTTGCAAGTCCTACCTTCCACAAATAAATAGAAGGTAGTTAGTCATTTTATAACAAAGGTCACTTTTCCTCCACTTTCTAGTAACATATTCCTAATTTCCACCTGAGATCTCAGCAGAATCACCCTTAACATACCTACTTCTAGTACTTATGTCAAAAGTCTGTGAGCTTCTCCCCAGTTCTCAGTTCCACCTGTTTAGGTATTTATTATAGCAGTACCCTACTTGTTGGTACCAAAATCTGTTAGTCAGGATTCTCCAGAAACAGAGAACTGTATAGGAGATTTATTATAAGGAGTTGGCTCACATGATAAGTCCCAATATCTGCAGTCTGCAAGCCAAGACTCAGGAGAACTGATGATGTAGTTTGAGTCCAAGTTTGAAGTTCTGAGAACCAGGAGAATTGATGGTTTATGATTTAGTCCAAAAGGTGACAGGTTTGAGACACAAGAAGAGTTGATGTTTCAGTTTGAGTCCAAAGACAAGAGAAGACCAATGTCTCAGCTCAGTAGTCAGGCAAGCAGAACTCTCTCTTACTCCACCTCTTTGTTTCTTTCAGTTCTTCAATTGATTGCATGAGCTCACCTCCATTGGGGAAGGCAACCCACTTTATTCAGTCTACTGATTCAAATGTTCATTTCATCAGAAACACCTTCACAGACACACTCAAAATAATGTTTGACCGAATATCTTGGTACCTATGTCCCAGTCAAGTTGATCCATAAAACTACCCATTACAGGAATTATCCAGGGAAGTAATAATAGATGGTGTAAACTTTTCCTTAACAAACAAGGTCCCACTTCTAAGATTCTTTGAATGACAACTTAATTCTGTTCAATCTAATTTGATTCTAGCTGTGAAATAGATTGTTATCACAGATGGTGAGATCATCTCTACAGTAGTCTTCTTGTAGATGAGGCTTGGTGTCCTGGGCTGGCTTACAGTTTCTATAATTCTAGTCTCTGGATGGCAACACTGTCATAAAATAGGCAAGAGTTGTGGGGAGGAAAGGAGGAAGAAGCTGTATTAGACCAGTGCTTTGCAAGGACTCTATGAATTACTGGGGAAGTTTGTTAAACAGCAAATTCTGATTAGAAAGCTATTATGTGAAGCCTGAGACTCTGCATTTCTAACAAACTACCAGGTGATGTTAGTGTTGTTGGTCCAGGGACCATACTTTGAGTAGCAAGGCACTAGATAAGCTTAAAGGTCTCTTCTGAGTCTCTAAATTTGGTCCAATCCAACAAGTGTTCATTGAGAACTTATTATGTGCAATAATGCAATGACTTAGCCAATAGAGGTATTCAATGTTTCCTGTCTTCAAAGAGCTACTTATATTGAGAAAGCTGAACAAATAGCCACAAGTACCACAAATTAAGTGATGGTGCAACCTTGTAGGTCAACCTTTGAGTGTTTCGTCTCTTAGAAAGGCATTCTCCCTCCCTGAAAATTTTAAATCAATGTTTCCTCCATTTTTTGAGGAAACCAAGGATCTGCAATGTAGTTTAGCCACCTAGAAAAATAACAAGAGAATAAGAATAATACCAAGATCAGTTAGATGAAAAAGTATAGGGTTCTTTCTAATCCCCTGGGGTCTGCTGTATTGGACTACAACCCTGAGCAGACTGAAAGCACACAGTTTTATGAACAAAGTAGCCCTGAAAAAGGACACCTTTGACCCAATAGTCTAGAGTCAGAGTTTTTCTAGGAAGGAGCATAGAGGAGACACTCAGCAGGGAATGGCTAACCCTGTGGACCGGGATCAGTTGTGCTCCAGTGGGAATGGCCATTGGGACTACAGAATATCCAGTGCTACCAACGATCGTTCCCCAAGCTAGGACTAGTTACCCTGATCTCTTACATTCAACTTGGAGTGGGAGGGGGAGACTGGGAGCTAGTTAAGGAAACTGGTAAAACTATAAACAAAGACGGGAAGAAGCAGTGGCCCTTTGGGTAGGGTGGGGAGCAATAGCTGGCACAAAGGAGGAAGGGGACAGAGAGCTGGGTAAGACTCCCTTAGGGCCTTAGCTATTAAGTGAACAGCCAGTTGCAAAAGGCAAAAACAGTTGCAGAGTGGCATTTTTATAGTGAAGAGCTCAGGCTAGTCTTGCAATTGTTGGTGATGAGCAGAATCCACTTCTTGGAACAATCCTTCCCATACACCCTAGTTCTCTAGCCTTAATCTCCAGTCTCTTCCCTCCATGACGGCCCTGGAGGGCAACTAAAGGGCCACACACACACACACACACACACTCTCTCTCTCTCTCTCTCTCTTAACCAGGCCACTGACTTGAGCTCAGAATGCCTGGAGCTGGTGGGGGTTGGAAATGAAGGAGGAGGAGGGAAGGAAGAGGAGAATCAAACAGAAACCTTCTCATCTTTCTATCAGCAGCCATGCAAGGAATATTGTTCAGCATGGCACAAAAGCGGCACTGAAAATAGCTGCAGCCAGAGCGGGCTGCCAACCACTGCCTGAGATAACGTCTACTCTGAGACAGTGGTGTCTTTGTGGGGCTGTCAGTGTCCCTATTGTTCCTCAGCCTATTGCCTGGGGAATATTGTTCCCAGCTTTTGTCTCCCCCAGTTCACTTTTGTTTGCCTTTACTTACCATTTCATTCCTCACTCCCTTTGTGCTCTCCCATTCCCTCCTTTGTCTCTCCCTCTCTGAACCTGCCTGTGGCTGTGGATTGGTGCCGAGGAGACAATAGGCCCTACCCCTTCCCGACTTACCACCCCACCCGGAACCATGATGAACCACATAGTTCTGTTCCTTCTCTCCCTCCCAAGTGGCACTAAGATATCCCAAAGGTGGGAGAGGCTTAAGGGAGGGTAGGTTCCAAGCTACCCACTCTCCTCTTGGTAACAGGAATAAAAAAAGGCTGGTAGAATATTTGGTTCCCAGAGGGAGTCTGAAATACCTGGGGTGGGTCCCTGCTTCTTTCTGGATCTTTTGTTTTTAAAATAGGTTTTCGGTCCTGTCAAAGGAATAAGGACAATCCATGCTCCAGATCCCCAAACCCTCTTTCAAGTACCCTGCCCGCATTTCTCTGACCAAGGCACTCAGCTTTCCACCCTCCCTCTCTCTCAGCCTCCTGGATCAAAGGGACTTCTGTTTATTTGCACATTCAAATCCAGACTGCCTCCAGTAACCCGATCTAGTCAGGCGCCAGGATGGTGCAAGAAAAGCCCTGCCTGCACCCCTCCCCCATATAACAAACCTTTTGGCAGAACTGGGTAAGAAAGGGAACAGGGGTCTCCTGGGGTCAGAGTTGGGAGTGGACGTGGAGCTGGGTAGTGGGAGAAAGAAAACAAGACCTCCAGTTCTTTTAGAATAGCCCCTGGTTCTCTCATCTCAATGGCAGGGGCAGGGGCGGTGGGGGGTGGGGTGGGGTGGCGGTGGGGGAGGGGGAGAGAAACTAAGGCATCAAAAGAGATTTAAAAAACACAAAATCAAGCCCTGAGCTTGCCTGTCAACCCCCAACACATTCAGGTGTCCAATTGCAGTCCAGTGGAGAGATTCCTTTAGTTCCAGCTAGGGAGAGTACAGGTCCGAGGTAGTCCTTAAGGGGTTGGGACTGACTTGAGGTTGCAGGAGCAGTTAATAGAAAGTGCTTTCTCTTCTACCTCCCACAACTCCCTGCCTTTGTACAGATGGAGGCAGTGATTGAAGAATATAGGAAGCTTTTACTTTGTGGTGGGGATGAGGGGTGATGGTGGAAAGCTGGGGGAAGGCTAGGAACAGGGGTGTCATCTGAAACCAGAAAGGAGGCTCTACTCTCTCATTGTTCCAGTTCCAAGGACAATGGGAATAGTCTCCAGAGTCATTGTTTCAAAAGCTGGAAATTGGGTAGGGGATTTCCGGAAAGTTTGAATGGAAGCCAGGCTTTGCTAAGAGGAGACAGGAGCAGGAAGTAGGGGAAACAGAAAGGGAGGGGGCAGTCTGGGGTTAGGGACACCAGTACTGGGCCCGGAGGACAGATCTGGCTTCCTGATTTCACTGCTCCGAAGCCAAGACTGCTCATTTTTGTTCTGATTCTTGCTATGCCCTTCCGCCTTGTCCCCCTTCTCCAGCCAAAATTAGCTCTAGGTTCTTAATACTCTTAAGAGAGTATAAAGAGAAGCAAAAATAATTTGTCCATGCCTTGAGGGCAAGAATTGAATCTGATCCACCTGCCCATAACACAGAGCCCAGAGCATAGTACAAGCTCAAGAAACGTGTGAAAACAAATAAAGACAGAACTCTTGACCCCAGAAAATCCTTTTAACTATTTCAGAACTTTCAGGAAGGTAGACACGGAATTGAAAGTTTGAGGTGAGAAAACCTAAATGTAGGAATAATGAGGATTTAATAATAGGTAAGGCGCATGGTGCAGGATGTGAGGTGGATGTGCTTTGGACAGCAAAGGCACAGCAATGCAAAACAATATTTTGCCTCTGGAATAAGATCTATCTCAATCCTCTTTTCCAGTTCACCCTGCATAGTCAGGGCTATTTTTCTGAGATACAGATGTGATCACATCTCTTCTCTGTGTAAAATTATGTGGTGGCTTCCCCCTGCCTCCAGGCACATATGAGTCTTTGAAATTGGATCATTTTGATTATTCCCTGTACCTACCACAGGTAACTGGTGCCCAGCCAGCAGCACTGAAGCCACTCAGTAAACCTGGAACTGAATTAACTGGCAATTGTGTGAGTTAATCTTGCCAATTCTACAATGCTCCCTGAATAGTATTGCAAGTTGGGTACAGTCAGTGATTTTGACACTTAATGTTTTATCCATTTTTATAGCTATTGATTTCATCTTTGAAAGGAGCCAAACACCATGAAAATCAAAACACTTATATTTATTTTTAAAATTGAGACATATCCCGTTTAACTAGAATATAATTGAAAACTAGAAAGTAAGCTAATGTACACTGTGGAGCAACCAACAGTGATGGCATAAAGACAATATGTTCAATTTATTTGAGACAACAAAATATTTCCCTGTATCTAGGGGTGAACAATGAAATATAAGTGGAAGTCTGAGAACTTCTCCTAAAGGGGGTTGACTCAGGTGGGAACCATACCTTTTTGCCTTTCTTATCTTCCTTTTTGTCCTGCTGGAATGTGGCTGTGATGATTGGAGATGTGGTGGCTATCTTGTGATTGTGAAACGACATTGAGTTTGAAAGCCTTATGCTGAGGAAAATAAAAAAGAATAATAGAAAGAGCTTGGGTCCCTGATGACTGAGGAGCCACAATACTAGCTTCAAACTGCCTGCTTATGAAATTTATTTACGTGCAGTTAAAAAAAAAAAAAGCTTTTATTTGGCCTTTATGAGTCAAATACAAGTCCGATTAATATAGTAGCATGATTTATATCAACGAGGAAATAAATTTTTATACCATTTCTTCCTGTTTGCTGAACTGGTAGAAAAAAGTAAAGGAGTCAGAAGACATAATCTGTTGTGTACTAGAGCACATGAATAATCCTATGTGTTTTCAAAGTGAAACTGCAAGCTGAGCCTGGAGCAGGGGTAGAGAGAGCACAACTGCCCAGCACAATAAAGCAAGGGGAATCATTCAGAGTCAGCTGGGGAGCAGAGAGAGGCCAAGCAACATGCAGAAGCTTGCTACGGATAGTACCTGGGCATTGAATGAAGAGGCAGCTGATAGCCTGAAAGAAGAGGGGGGATGTCTAAAAGAAGACATGAGAACAAAAACAAAAACAAAACCCTACAGAAGTTTATTAATATTAATGACACAGAGTAAATCTAAATAGTTTTATAAATTTCATCATTCGTCTTAGGCTTCTGCAACATTATACAAAATGGATGATTCAAAATGATGAGTATGTGTTATCAAAATAAGTTTGCTCTATTTAGTGATGCAATGTTGGTCAAATAAGTTTGTGAATATGATATATATGTTTGCTTGCTTATAGTTTGTATTGGGTGTGGGGGACAGGCTGTAAGCAGGACGGTTTCTATAGCCCAAGGCTTAGTTTTAAGACTAAGCCTTACCCACCCTTTTTGATGTAGGGTGGTGCACTCTCATGAGGTATCTCATTATGCCTCAGATGAGTGACTTTGTATCAGAGACTTTCCTGTTTGTAGATTGGATTAAGGGTTTGGATTTCTACAGTATAAAGTGGGGCAGACTGGGAGCTTGCTCTCTCAGTTCCTGCTATCATCATTGCAGGGGCCTCCCTGATCCCTTGCCTTCCATGGGAAAAGCAGGTTTTCTGTTTTTCCCTAGTCTTCTCTTGTGGCTTGCCTGTCTTGGTGAGACACCAATAAACAGAATGGCCTACCATCCTCCGACTCTACCATTTCTTCACCGTCTGCCCGAATTCAATGGGAACCTTCATGTGAATGGCCACGATGGCGGCTCCTGGCCACACATGCAGGAACCAAGTTCTGGGTCAGGACAGAAGATGGAGCAGATGCTGAAACCTCCTCCTTCTCTGAACACGTAAAACAGATTTTAAAACTCATAGTCACACTTGAAAACAAGAGAGGGAAATATTAAAAGCTACTGTAAAGCCAATATTCGCAGCCACCATCAGAGCCGCCTGGACAGTGCAGGTTCTCATTTGATTCAGACAGACGGTAATGAAACAATGGAGCCAGGAACTGGTGAGCCATCAGCTTTAATCTTAGCTTGCACCTGGCAGGCAAGTAAAAACACACACTGGGCTCCAAAACTCACTCATTCAGTGTTCACAAAGCTACTAACTTATCTGAGTTTCCTAGAATCAAAGGTTTCTAGCTCACCAGACTTATTCACCTCTGTTCCCCATCTCTTTCTCCAGCACAAACTCTGCAAAAACTGGCTTCCCCTTCAATGCTCGGCCATCTTGGCTGCTTCTCCTGGTCTCCACGTGGCCTTAATCTGCTCTCCTCCCTGCTCTCTACCCTCGTCCTATAATGCAATCAGTCTTTTCCCGGAACAACGTGATCTCTCTTCCTTTTAAAACCTTTTGGCAAGAAAGCCCTCCTCCAACACATATTAACATAATCACACCCATTCCCAAGCAGGAGGGCAACTAATATCATCACCTGGGTGACGGGCTTCCATGTGGGCAGCACCATCTTTAACAAAGGGTGCATAATATATTTTATCTGCCCAACAGCTACCAAAAGGGAGAATAGATTATTTATCAAGGAAAAAGAATCACATTGATACCAGACTTTCTTATAAAGAACAGCAGATGCTGTTGGGCATGAGTTTGTAAAATTTGTGTTATTTGAGTTTGCTCACTTTTATTGTTAAAAATGGTGCCTGGCACACCAGATATGTAATTTGTGAAATTGCTAATTACCTTCCTGCTTGGGAAGGACCATTATTATGCTAATGTTGCGGAAGGAGAGGTTTTTGTGCCAGAAAAGTTTTAAAAAGAAAGGAGAGGAAGGAGGAGAAGAAGAAAGAAGCCAAGATGGCAGGGAAAGAGAGAGAAGCCAGTTTTGCAGAGTGAGAAGCCATGTTGGCAGATAGAAAGCCAGAGGTGAGGGGTTTGGGGACTGGTGAGGCCTTTGATTCTAGGAAAAAAAGGAGAAGATTCTCCTGGTGGTGGAATCAGAAAATGTGTCAGTAGCATTGTGAGCTTTGAATGAATGAAGAGGGAAGTATTTTTCCTATGTGTTTGCTTGCCAGCTGGTACGATACTTGAATAAAGGAATGGTCCACCATTTTTTGGCTTCACTGTTTCTTTACCGTCTGCACAAATCTAATGAGAACCTGCATGTGAATGGCCATGATGGCGGCGGATACTGGCCCAACAGATGCCAAAAGACAGTGGAATAAAATCTTTAAAATAGTGAAATAAAATAATGATAAATGCAAACTTCTATGCCCAACGAGACTATGATTTCAATGTAAAGGTAAAATAAAGACATTTTTAGGCAAGCAAGGACTCAAACATTTTAGACTCTCACTGAAAGAACAGTTTCAATGAGAGGAAAAGTGAATCCTCAAGGAGAAAATATAGGATGTAAAATTTAGCGGAAGATTTTACATATACCATGTGCAATTTTTTAAAAGGGAAGTACCTAGGTAAGTGATGTTACAGTAATAAATTATATTGCCTCATTCCAAAAGATTATAATCCTAAAGCTGATTGTAATACAGGCAATTTATTCTGTATTTCTTGCTCATGTTATCTCTGCTTCACATTGGCTAGGACTCAGCTCTACATATCTTCTTCATTCTGAGATTTAAGTGGAAGCAAATGTTTCTGTTGAAGAGAAGGTGTTTTCATGGGGAAAGAAAAGTGAAGTGCTATGGTTACTAAAGTATCAGCTAAGAAGTAGGACATCACTTTTTAACCCATAAAGCAAGTCAAGTCCCAAGCCTGCCATGTGTGGGATGTGTCCTGAAAAATCACTGGCAACAGGAAAGGATACATACAATTCTCTCAGAAAAGGCTATGAATAATCTGGGAACACAAATATAATTTAGCAAAAAAAAAAAAAAAACTGGAAAAATATGACTGTTACTACTATCAATTCTGGAAAGGAAAATATAGGTAATAATATTCTGAATTTTTATTTATTTATTTATTTACTTACTTACTTATCTATTTATTTTAGAGAGAAGTGAGAGAGAGAAACATCAATTTGTTGTTCTACTTATTCATGCATTCATTGGTTGACTTTCAATTTTTTCCCCCCATTGATTTGAGAGCGGGAAAAGGGGAAGTGAAAGAAGATGAGGGAGAGAGAGACAGTAAAGCATCAACTCATTGTTTTACTTAGTTGTGTACTCATTGATTACTTCTCCTATGTTCCCTGACTGGGGATCGAACCCATGACCTTGGTGCACCAGGATGATGCTTTATCCACTGAGCCACCTGGCTAGGCCCATTGGTTGATTTTTGTATGTGTCTTGATTAAAATCAGGGATCAAACCTGCAACCTTGGCGTATCAGGACAACGCTCCAACCATGTGAGCTACCCGGCCAGGGCCTCTGTATTTTCAAAGTTCTCAAAATGAACAAAGAAGACAAAGAAAAAGTTTTATCTACTAAAACAAACAAACATATCTGTATTTTCACTTTCTCTTTAGCGAGTGAGTGTGAGAGAGAGGAACAGACAGGAAGGAAGAGAGATGAGAAGCATCAACCTGTGGCACTTCAGTTGTTCACTGATTGCTTTCTAATATGTGCCTTGACCTGGGGCATCCAGCTGAGCCAGTGACCCTTTGCTCAAGCCAGTGACCTTGGGCTCAAACCAGCCACTTTTGGGCTTAAGCCAGTGATCATGGGGTCATCTCTATGATCCCCCGCTCAAGCCAGTGACTCTATGCTCAAGCTGGTGAGCCCTCACTCAGTTGGAGACCTCGGGGTTTCAAACCTGGGTCCTCAGTATACCAGGTCAAAGCTCTATCCACTACTCCACCACCTGGTCAGGCTGTATTCTGACTTCTAAAACAATATTAATCTTGTGAGTGTAGGGGAGGAAAAAATAAACATTGTCATGATTGGGCCCTGGGAATTAAACTTGACAAAGATTAACAATAGAAAAATGGGTCATTAACATGTGCAGACTGCATACACACTGGGGAAACTCAGTGATGAGGAACTTAAAGGGGTGGTGAGAACTCAGGGCTTATAAAGCATCTTAGTAAAAAGCAGTACATTTGCAGAGAAGTGACAGAAAAAAGAAAATGAGTTTAGGTTTTAGGGGTGGCAAACTGTGGAACAGTAAGTATGTGGGGAAACTAATGGAAGATAAGTGTTTCTTTCAGTAAGGTTTGCTTGCAGACCCATCTTAGCGCTGACTGTCTTCCTCATGGCCATAAATCTTCCACTGGAGAGGAAATTTATGGCAGTCCTCATGTCTTAGAAGTTTCTGCTTTCAGTCAGATAGGGAAAGCTCTAAGAAGGCTTCCTTCTGCATCTGTAGATTCCATTTGCCTTCAGCTCACAATAATCCTCGTATCAAAGTGGCCTATTTTGGGGTGGCATATTCTGATCTACAGGAGCATTTGCTCGCATCACTAATTGTCTGACCAATTTGTTTACTTCTTTATTTTTTTAAAAGACAAAAATACTAATTTTAAAAAGTGTGTTTACTTAAAAGCATTCAGAATGTCAGCAAAAGAGCTGCAAAACTTTTCTTTCACTTTTATTTTTTGCAATTACAGAGTGGTAGTCAGTTACCAGAACAACGATTATTTTATATAAGTGGCATCAGAGACCGCTGAAAATGAAAAAACTATCACCCGATAGACAACTAATCGGTACTGTGTATCAGCAAGAACCTGCTTTACATTTCCAGGCCGGCTTACAACCCCCATCCTGTACCAGGCAAGGTTAGTGGCAATTGAAAATACCACCAGGACAGGGCTATTTGAAGACACATTTGGTAATGTGTGAGCATACAAAAAAAACCCCCACACACTGTACAGTTTAAAAATGGTTCATACACAACCTTACATTTCAATCTTTTTTTAAACAAGTGAGTTGAGTGCAAGGGGGTTATGCGCTTTATAGACAAGAAAAAAAAAACTGGGCTAAAACCAACATATTCATCAGCATTATCTTCTTCATCTTCATCCACCTCCTCCTCCTTATCCTTTTCATCTCCCACCTCTTCTTTTTTTTCTTTTTTTTCTCAACCTGGCCGACTCCCTCTTTTCCCGCATCAGGCTTTCCTCTAACTCGGTGTGTAGCAGCATCCTTTCCGTATCCCCTCCTCCAGCTCAGCCACCTTCTTCTCATCAGGCTGCTGTCACCTGCAGCCGCGTGACTCCACATCTCTCCCCGCTTCTTTGCAGCATCACCAGTGGACAGGCTGGGATGCTCTCCTTTGGTTTTGGGGTGGTTCTCAGAACAGAACAAGGGAAAGGCGGAAGGAAGCTTCTTGGATGCACTGGGATCCTTGAACTTTTTTGTTTCCCTTTTAGGTGGGACATTAAGTTCCATTTCTCTTTCATAAGGGCCTGTCTACCTTTGCCACGTCTTGAAATGTTCTTTTCTCTTTAGCCGATATAGTGTTCCACCTCTCTAAGCACTTCTTAGAAAACTCAGAGAAGTTGACAGAAACATCGGGGTGCTTCTTGTGCTCCTCATGGCAAGTTTGTACAAAGAAAGCATGTGATGGCATTTTGCCTCTTGGCTTCTTAGGGAGTACAGAGTCCGGCTCCCACTTGCCCTGTGCGGTCTCTTCCCATTTACTTTTTTAAAGAAGTAGAGATGTAATATGGTTTAGAAAAAACAAAAATAGATGAGCTAATAGAACTCTCGGGCCTACAGGGTAAAAACTAAGGAACGTTTCCCAAACACTGTCTTTCTGATGTTTTATTTTGTGTAACTATAACTCTGCATGCCATATAGCTTTAAATAATTAAATGTAAAGCTTTATTTTTAAAGAGGAAAAGGCACCAAATAATATTGAGCACCTAAAAATACTGGGCAGTAAGAAAATTATGAAGACATATACTTACTAACAACTCAGGTTTTCAGTTATCAAGATAAATTGTGAAAGATTTTAAAATGGATCAAAAAATTGTCAGATACCCTTTTAGGTTATCTGATTCTGTGGGATTTGTACCTTTCATTGTCTTTGAGCTATTTTACAACATTGCAAATTGTAGATAACATAGCAGTGCCAATAATTCTGTTTTATCCACATGTGAAATTGTCCAGTGAAAGGATGATTGATTTCTCTCCCTCAAGCCCTAAAAGCTAGTTTTGCCTCTATTTGTAGGTTTATTTTTTGACCTACATATATGTCTAGCCTTTGAATTCTCTTTTAGGCTCTGGCCAGTTGACTCAGTCGTAGAGTGTCAGTCAGATGTGTGGAAGTCCCTGGTTCAATTTCCGGTCAGGGTACACAGGAGAAACTACCGTCTGCTTCTTTACCCCATCCCTCTCCTCCTTCTCTATTTCTTTCTCTCTTCCCCTCCCGCAACCATGGCTCAAATGGTTCAAACAAGTTAGCCTTGGGTGCTGAGGATGGCTCCATGGCCTCGCCTGAGGTGTTAAAATAGCTTGGTGCATAGCAATGGAGCAGCAGCCCCAGATGGGCAGAGCATCACCTGTTAGGGGGCTTGCCAAGTGGATCCTGGTCGAGGCACATGTGCAAGTTTGTCACTCTGCCTCTCCACCTCTAACTTAATAAAAACTTTTTTAATTCAAAAAATTGGATTGTTTTTTAAACTGGTTGAAACATCTTACTTATTCTTTAATTAATAAGTTAAATAAAATCTTTGATGTGTTGATTTTATATTTGTAAGGGTGTCATGATTTCATTTCATTTTTTAAAAAATTACCCTCTAACAATGAATATTTCACAAAACTCCATTTATTATGAACACTTAATAGGAGTCAGCCCCTGATACTATATGTTTTTGCAAACATATGTTATAGAATAATTATTTGAATTATTAGCTGTTGCCTTTTCCCATCATTTTTTCCTTAACTCACACACATTTGGCCCAAGCTTGTTCCATTCAGATTTTCTCTTAGTAATATAAATTCAAAGACAACTGTGCGTTCTTGGGCTGGGAGTAAAGTGATGAGTTGGCAGTAGCTAGAAAAGCAGAAGAGGAGAGCCCAGCTGCAGGAGGAGTAGGGGGAGGCCCCGTGGCCCACCGCTGGCTCCTGACTGCTGCCAGTATCCCAACTCCCTTAATAATAGCCTTGATTTCTGAATACTATCCAGAATTCTCTCAATAAATTTTCTTTTTTGATTTACCTGATATGAGCTGGTTTCTGTTATTTGCAATTATTTTATTTATTTTTTATTTTATTCATTTTATAGAGGAGACACAGAGTGAGAGAGAGAGAAAGAGAGAAAGGGAGGAGGAGCTGGAAGCATCAACTCCCATATGTGCTTTGACCAGACCAGTGCAGGGTTTTGAACTGGCGACCTCAGTGTTCCCAGGTCGACGCTTTATCCACTGCGCCACCACAGGTCAGGCTGCAATTAGAATAACTTTTTTTACCTCCCTGAAGTGAGAAGTGTGTGTATAGGGGGGCAGCAGACAGACAAACTCACACATACGCCCAACTAGGATCTACCCGGCATGCCCACCAGGGGATGATACTTGGCCCATCTGGGGCATTGCTTCACTGCAACTGGAGCCATTCTAGCACCTGAGGTGGAGGCCATGGAGCCATCCTCAGTGCCCGGGCCAACTTTGCTCCCATGTAGCCTTGGCTGCGGGAGGGGAAGAGAGAGATAGAGAGAAAGGAGAGGGGGAAGCGTGGAGAAGCAGATTGGCACCTCTCCTGTGTGCCCTGGCTGGGAATCAAATCTGGGACTTCCACACACCAGGCCAATGCTCTACCACTGAGCCAACCAGCCAGGGTGCAATCAGAATAACTTTAATCAAAACAAAGTAGTAGCAAGAAGGAGGACATAAAACCATTACCTTGGTTAAATCTAAGTTTCTGCCTATCTCCCTAGATCCTTGTGGCTGAAGAAAAACACCCAAACTCACTGACTTGATCTCACTTTAAATTCATGGTTGTCAGTCCTGGTGAATTTTCATGCTGTCCAACAATTATCTTTTCCTCTTCCAATCTATTTCCTTTTCCACTGTCTCCTTTCTCCTCATACCCCACATCAGCATCCTGGGTGGTAAACCTGGCTTGCTTCTTCACTGAGAAAACTGAAGCTATTATAACTTCTACAAATGATCACACTTCTACTCACACAGCTTCCAAGATGTCATGATGTCTTGGGTTGTTTTTACCTCAACAATTCCTCCTTCTCAGTCTTCTTTGCTACTTTCTTCTCTTAAGCCTCTAAATCTCTGCTGCCTAACATGTTAGTCACTAGCCTCATGGCTATAAAGCACTAGAAATGTGGCTAGCCTGAATAAGTTGCTGTTAGTATTCAACACATGCAAAACTTCAAAGACTTACTAGGAAAAAAGGAATATAAAATATTTTATTAATAATTTTTATAGTAATCACATGTTGAAATGATAACATTTTGGATATCCTAGGTCAAATAAAATAGTTTAAAATAAATTTGATCTGTTTCCTTTTTTAAATAAGGTTAATAGACAACTTAAAATTAGTATGTCTCTCATTTTATTTCTATTGTCAGCACTCAGACTTTGATCTTCTATTCTTTCTCTACTCTTACACTCTCATTCAGTTATATGTTTTCTTTTCTTTTTGTTTTATGTTTTTTTTTTTTTACTGAGAGAGGGAGAGACAGACAGACAGACAGGCAGGCAGACCAGGACATATAGACTGGAAGGGAGAGAGATGAGAAGCATCAATTCTTTGTTGCAGAACCTTAGTTGTTCATTGATTGCTTTCTCATATGTGCCTTGACTGGGGGGCTCCAGCTGAGCCAGCGACTGCTCAAGCCAGCAACCTTGGGCTCAAGCCAGGGACCTTGGGCTTCAAGCCAGTGACCTTTGAGCTCAAGCCAGTGATCATAGTGTCATGTCTACGATTCCACACTCAAGTCGGTAACTTAATGCTCAATCTGGCAACCCCACACTCAAGCTGGTGAGCCTGTGCTCAAGCTGTCAACCTCAGGGTTTCATACCTCGGTCCTCAGCATCCAGGCTGACTATCTACTGTGCCACTGCCTGGTCAGGCTCAGTTATATGGTTTTAAATATTTTATTGTGCCAGCATATATCCCCGCCCTCTCTCTTGAGTTTCTGGAATGGGTACTCAATGGCTTATTCCCATTCTCCACTTGGAAATCTACTATGAATCTCACATGAGTTCTTCCTTGGCTGTCCCTATCCCTGTAGATGACAATTCTGTCCAGTTTCTTTTCAAAAGAAAGCCTTGGAGTCATCTTTCAGTTCTTTCTTTCTCTCAAATGACACATTCATTTCTTCTAGTGAACTTATATTCAAACTATATCCAAAATCTAATCATTTTTTACTATGATGGGATTCAGGGATTCAGGACACACTGTTCCCAAACAAAGCACCTTGGCACGTGGAACATTTTAAGCTGAAGGAATACAAGAAACAACAGAAGCAGGAAGATCACTCTGACTTTCCTCCTCTCCCTTTTCTCCTGAAGCAGGTCTAAAGACCCTCATATTAGTGGTGCCCTCCTTATGCCCCAGAAAAGGAACATTCTTTTCAGAGGAGGGACACAAACATGCAGAAGAATCTGAATGAACAGGCCTTGCTAGGTTTTTACGAGTTTACTATACTTAGCTCATACTCTTTGCCATGTCATATCTTTCCATGACTTTCTGCTCTTCTTCAAACCCAGTATTAAAAACACTCAGATTTAACAATGTTTTCAGGTCTTTATTTCCTTATAAAGGCTTTGTGTCATGAAGAATAAATATATATGCTTTCCACCTATTAATCTTTATCAGTTTAATTTTCAGACCCAACTAGGGACCCTAAGAGGATCAAAGGCATGCTTTCCTCCCCTACAACCAGTTTCCCTCCTACCATCACTTCTTTCCTGGATTACTAAAATAGTAATAGGTCTCCCTGTTCTATGCTAACAGTTCTCCTGGGTATTACCCTTGTGTCTGTTCTCAACACAGCTCCTGAGGGATCCTTGGAAAATGTAAATGAGTGCTATCACTGTTAAAAATCTTGCTATAATTCCTTAAGTGACTCAGAATAAAAACCAAAGTCCTTACTGTTGCTAAAAGTCTGACATGATCTGACCCCCATCACTTCTCTGACCATATAACCCCCCGCTCCTATTCTCTGTACTCTAGCTACACGGCTATTCCTTTACATGCCAGGCATGCTACTGCCTTCAGGCTTTAGTATCAGTTGCTTCCTCAGCCTGGAATACTTTGTTCTTAGAAATTGATATGGTTGAAAACCTTCAATTTTCACAGAGCTGAAAATCTTAGATATTCTTATGACTGAATATCTAATTCACCTCCTTCAACTTTTTGCTCAGCTGTCACATTCTAAAAGAGGTTCCTCTGTTTAAAATTGCAAACTACCATCATGACCTATGGTGGCACAGTGGATTATTCAGGTTGGTCAAGTTGGAAGAAGAAAAGAAAAGCAGAACCACAGCTCAGATTCTGAAACCCAAATCAATAAATCAGTTACTTGCCAGGCCCAAATGCAACCAACCAAATGCTCTAATATGCTTTTATTTCTCTATTTGCTTCAGACTGGTTGCTACATTTGATTGGGAAAATGTGGGATCCTGAAAATCTCACTGGAATATGGAAAAAATATCAAGGGTTGCTGGATCTCTGACCCTGGCTCCCTAAGTAGTCTTTGTTTATGCATGTTTTTTCTGAAAGGGGCTCCTATTCCAAGGCTAGAAATGGAATGCAGTTAGGGGGCAAGGGCAACATTCCAGGGGAGATTAGAGAAGGTATGTTCACTGCAGTCTTCCTATCTACTCCTTTGTTCTGGGTCGGTGCCTGGAGGCTAAGGCCGTTAAGCTCAAAACAATTGATGATGCTAAGAAATGGAAGACCTGCAGTCCTGGGCAAGCCCTGATATTTCATCTCAGTAGGAATTGGGGTACAATGGGAAGGTCCAACAATGTTACTAACATTCTTTCATTTATTGAGCTCCTATTATGTGTCAGACACATTTTTGATCTTGAGGAAGCAGTGATAATTAATATAAGGCCCCTGCTTTCATGGAGCTGATGTTCTGGTTGGGGGAAACAAAATAGTGAAAAATGACTTATATAATTGAGATCCTGGTACTTGATAGGAACTAAGAAAATGAAAATGTGAAAAGGTTTTAGATAGGGTGACCAGAAAAGACCTCGCTGAGAAGGTGACTTTTTATATGAAACTGAGATGATGAAAAGGATTCAGTCATGCAGAGAACATTGTTGGGGGAGGAGGTGGAATAGCAAGCGCCAAGGCTCTGGGTTGAAAAGGATGTCCATGGAGAACAGAGGAAGTTTATGAAGCTCACAGGTAGTGAGAGTGAGCCTGATTGGTAGTGGCACAGTGGATAGAGTGTCAACTTAGGACACTGAGGTCCTAGGTTTGAAACTCTGAAGTTGCTGGCTTGAGTGTGGGCTCACCCAGCTTGAGCGCAGGCTTGCTCACTTGAGTGTGGGGTTATCAACATGTTACCATGGTTGCTGACTTGAGCCCAGAGGTTCCTGGCTTGAAGCTCAAAGTTGCTGGTTTGAGCAAGGGGTCACTGGATCAGCTTGAGTCCTCCAGCAACCTTCTACCAAGGCATGTATGAGAAGAAATCAATCAACAACTAAAGTGATGTAACTACAAGTTGATGCTTCTCATCTCTGTCCCTTCCTGTCTTTCTCTCTGTCTCTAAAACAACAACAACAACAAAACAAAGGAGTAAGAATGAGTAAAAAAGGAATATAAGAAGACTTCAAAGAGGCTCTACTAGGTAGGGAGATCACAGCTGGAAGAAGCCTACAAGTCATAGAGAATAATGGGTAGGCAGAGAAGCATAAGTCATATGCTTCAACAAGATAAATAATCTGATAAAGTCTTGAACGAATCAGAAGTAATCAAATTACTGGACGCAGAGTATAAAATAATGATTTTTAGGATGCTTAAAGATCTCAAAGCTACAATGGATGAACTTAAAGAACACTTCAATAAAGAAATTGAAAGCATCAAAAAGGACACGGAAATCATAAAGAAGAACCAGACAGAAATGACAAACACAATATCAGAAATGAAGACTACACTGGAAGGAATTAAAAGCAGGCTGGATGAAGCAGGGGATCAAATCAGCGATTTAGAGGACAAGAGAAGTGAAAGCATGGAAGCGAAGCAGCAAAAAGAAAAGAGACTGAAAAAATCTGAGGAAACTCTAAGAGAGCTCTGTGACAACCTAAAGAGAAACAACATCCGCATCATAGGGGTTTCTGAAGAAGAAGAGGAAGAACAAGGGTTAGAAACTTTGTTCAATAAAATCATAGCCAAAAACTTCTCTAAATTGATGCAGGAAAAAGTCACACAAGTTCAAGAAGCACAGAGAATTCCAGTAAAGAGAACCCCAAAGAAATCTACACCAAGACACATCATAATTAAAATACCAAAGCTAAGAGATAAAGAGAAAATATTAAAAGCTGCTAGAGAAAAAAGGCTATCACCTACAAAGGAGCCCCCATAAGGATGACATCTGACTTCTTAACAGAAACACTTGAGGCCAGAAGGGAATGGCAAGACGTATTCAAAGCAATGCAGAACAAGAGCTTACAATGAAGACTACTTTATCCAGCAAGGCTATCATTAAAAATGGAAGGAGAGCCTGACCTGTGGTAGCGCAGTGGATAAAGCGACCACCTGGGAACACTGAGGTCGCCAGTTCAAAACCCTGCACTGGTCTGGTCAAGGCACATATGGGAGTTGATGCTTCCAGCTCCTCCCCCCTTTCTCTCTTTCTCTATCTCTCTCTCTCACTCTGTGTCTCCTCTCTAAAATGAATAAATAAATAAATTAAAAAAATAAAAATAAATAAATAAATAAAAGAACCTGGAGTCTCAATTAAATTAAAAAAAAAAAATTGAAGGAGAAATCAAAAGCTTCCCAGACAAAAACAAAAAACAAAACAAAACAAAAAAACCCTCAAGGAATTCATTACAACCAAACCAATACTGCAAGAAATGTTAAGGGGCCTGGTGTAAACAAAACAAAGGGGAAAAAGAATATAGTAAAAGAGGAATATAACTTTAAAGAATAAAATGGCAATAAACAACTACATATTAATAATAACCGTAAATGTAAATGGATTAAATGCTCTAATCAAAAGACATAGGGTAGCTGAATGGATAAGAAAACAGGACCCATACATATGCTGTCTACAGGAGATACACCTCAAAACCATAGATATACATAGACTGAAAGTAAAAGGATGGAAAAAATACTTAATGCAAATGGAAATGAAAATAAAAGCTGGGATAGCAATCTGACAAAATAGACTTTAAAACAAACTATATAGTAAGGGATAAAAAAGGTCACTACATAATGATAAAGGGAGCAATCCAACAGAAAGAGATAACCATTATAAATATCTATGCATCTAATATAGGAGCACCTAAATATATAAAGCAGACTTTGATGGATATAAAGGGTGAGATCAACAGCAATACTATAATACTAGGGGATTTCAATACCTCACTAACATCAATGGATAGATAGATCCTCAAGAAAGAAAATTAATAAAGAAACAGCAGAATTAAGGGACATACTAGATGAACTGGATTTGATATCTTCAGAACCTTCCACCCTAAAGCAGCAGAATATACATTTTTTTCAAGTGCTCATGGTACATTCTCTAGGATGGACCATATATTAGGGCATAAAACAAGTTTGAACAAATTTAAGAAGATTGAAACCATATCAAGCATTAAAAAAATAAAATACCTAGGAGTAAATTTAACCAAGGAGGTTAAAGACTTGTACTCGGAAAATTATAAAACATTGATAAAATAAATCAAGGAAGATACAAACAAGTGGAAGCATATACCGTGTTCATGGCTAGGAAGAATAAACATTAAGATGTTCATATTATCCAAAGCAATTTATAAATTCAATGCAATTCCTATTAAAATACCAAAGACATACTTCAGAGATATAGAACAAATATTCCAAAAATTCATATGGAACCAAAAAAGAACACGAATAGCCTCAGCAATCTTGAAAAAGAAGAATAAAGTGGGTGGTATCACACTTCCAGACATCAAGTTATATTACAAGGCCATTGTACTCAAAACAGCTTGGTACTGGCATAAGAACAGGCATACAGATCAATGGAAGAGAACAGAGAACCCAGAAGTAAATCCGTACCTTTATGAACAATTGATATTTGACAAAGGAGGTGATAGCATACAATGGAGTGAAGGCAGTCTCTTTAACAGATGGTGTTGGGAAAATTGGTCAGGTACCTGCAACAAAATGAAACTAGACCACCAACTCACACCATTCACAAAAATAAACTCAAAATGGATAAAAGACTTAAATGTAAGTCATGAAACCATAAGCATCTTAGAGGAAAATGTAGGCAATAAGTTCTCCAACATCACTTGCAGCAATATATTTGCTGATTTATATTCATGCGCAAGGGAAATAAAGGACAGGATAAACAAATTGGACTATATCAAACTAAAAAGCTTTTGCACAGCTAAAGACAATAGGAACAGAATAAAAAGACAAACCACACAATGGGAGAACATATTCGACAGCACGTCTGATAAGGGGTTAATACCTAAAATTTATAAAGAACTTATAAAACTCAACACCAGGAAGATAAACAACCCAATCAAAAAATGGGCAAAAGACATGAATAGAAATTTCTCCAAAGAGGACATACAGATGGCCAAGAGGCATATGAAAAAATGCTCAATATCACTAATCATTAGAGAAATTCAAATTAAAACCACAATGAGATATCGCCTCACACCAGTCAGAATGGCGCTCATCAGCAAAACAACACAATAAGTGCTGGTGAGGATGTGGAAAAAGGGGAACCCTCGTGCACTGCTGGTGGGAATGCAGACTGGTGCAGCCACTGTGGAAAACAGTATGGAGATTCCTTGAAAAATTAAAAATTGAACTGCCTTTTGACCCAGCCATCCCACTTTTAGGAATATATCCCAAGAACACCATATCAACAATTCAAAAGAAGAAATGCACCCCCATGTTTATGGCAGCATTGTTTACAATAGGCAAGATCTGGAAACAGCCCAAGTGTCCGTCAGTGGACGAGTGGATTAAAAAGCTGTGATACATATACACAATGGAATACTATGGGGCCATGAAAAAGAAGGAAATATTATTGTTTGTGAAAATGTGGATGGAACTGGAAACTATTATGTTAAGTGAAATAAGCCAGGCCGAGAAAGAAAAATATCATATGACCTCACTCATATGAGGAATCTGACTAATAATATGAACTGAGGAGCAGAATAGAAACAGGGGCGGGATCAAAGGATCCAGAAGGAAAGCGAACAGAGGGAAAGGGGATGATAGGGTGATAGGATGGGAAGAGAGCAGAAAAGCAAATCCTGAAGGTAAGGGGGGAGGGCATTATCGGGAGGGGGACAGGGGGGTGTACTGGGGAACATAGGGGACATTAGAATCACAATAAATTTAAAAAAAAGGAATATAAGATGAAGGGGGAGAGATGGAATGAGGTCAGACCATCAATGAACAGGTACAGTTATAAAGACGTGAATATCATATTCTGATTTTAATTTTATAAATAGTACACTAAATTGTAGGAACAGTTAAAAAAACTAGTTGGATAGTTCAGGTGAAAGACAATCACAGCTTGGGCAAGTGAGGCAGTGCAGTGGTGTGATAGAAATAAAAAGACGTGAATGAATTCAGAAGATGTTAGATATTTTGGAGCGTGGAAGGCAAAATGCACTGGACAACTAACCAAGGTAACTTTTATTTGACAGAGAAAAGTAAGAAGTGCATAACTGTGTATTGTCTAATATACACCAACATTTGTACACTTCTCAAATTGACAGATATAAATACGTTCATTAAAAACCCAATGACACAGCCTGACCAGGTGGTGGCGCAATGGATAGAGTGTTGGCCTGGGATGCTGAGGACCCAGGTTTGAAACCCCGAAGTCACCGGCTTGAGTGCATGCTCATCAGGCTTGAGTGTGGGATCCACAGCTTGAGCGTGGGGTCACTGGCTTGAGCAAGGGATCACTGGCTCAGCTGGAGCCCCCTCCCCCAGTCAAGGCACGTATGAGAAAGCAATGAACAACTAAGGTGACACAATGAAGAACTGATGCTTGTCATCTCTCTCCCTTCCTGTCTGTCTGACCCTTTCTGTCCCTCTTTCTGTCTCTCTGTCTCTCTCTTGCTCACTAAAAATAACAAAAAAACCCCCAAAGATACAGTCTTTCTATAGTATATAAAAATAAGAAGCACATAAACTTAAAATTATACCTAGTGATCAGTAATTCAGTATTCTATCTTAGAAATAATTTAGCTGTTCAGTGAATATTCATTAACTCAATATAGTTATCAGTTCAAGGTTTATTTAACTTAAGTTCCCTAAGATCTTGAAATTAACTTAAAGTTAATTATTTTATAAATAAACTTTGTCAGAATAATTATTCTATGTGATTAAGCATAGATTTATACTTTTTATAATTTAAACATTAACTACAGTCATGAGTCACTTAACGATGGGAATACTTTCTGAGAAATGCATTGTTAGGCAATTTTGTCTTTGTGTAAATATTATAGACTGAGCTTATACACACTTGGATGTATAGCTTACTACATACCTAGTCTATACGGTATTAACTTATTGCTCCTAGGCTACAAGCCTGCACAGCAAGCATATTACTGTACAAAAACAGCATGAGATTAAATCAAGTACAAGAGAAAAATGATACAATCAAGAAACATGGTGAACATGAGATGTATAAGGCTGTTCTGGCTCGCATAACATGGCATACTGTTTTACAGTAAACATTTTTTATAAGTAAAAAAAAGTACATTCTAAAATAGCCATAAAGAGTATAGTATAGTAAGTGATTAAAGTATTAACATAGTTGTTTATTATCATTACCAAGTATTATATACTGGACATAATTGTATGTGCCATGCTTTTATATGACTGGCAACACAGTAGGCTTGTTTACACCAGTACCACCACAAACACATGATGCTTTGCACTATGTTATGATGACTACACTGTCACTATGTAGTAGGAATTTTCCACCTCTACTATAATTTTTTAGGACCACGTAATGACCAAACAGCATTATGTAGCACATGACTGTAGAAGTAATGTCAGCTAATTCAATCAGTAAACTTGTATAAGTTTAAGGACATATCTAACTAGAATATATTATACTTAATACCTATATTGGGACCCAGGACAGGCTATCCCAAAATATCCCACAATGGCAAATTGGTTACTTTGAATTTAATTTACTTGATGAACAACTAGTGCAAAAAAGACAGATTGATCCTCCCATGTCTCCTGGAATTCAGTAAATAAGTCTCCCCAGTGAAAAGTGCCTTTCTTTTTCCAAGGATTGTTGAGAGAGACCCTTGTTGCTAGAGTTAAGGAATTTAGGACTGAAAAACCTGCATACACAAATTTTATTACTCCTTGACTAATTTACTACCCAAGTGTAAAGTTTGCTTAAATTTCTCCTGTTGAGCACCAGGCCTAAGTTTCTTTGTCCTGTCAATTCTTCACAAATTTATTCTTTGTTTAAAAGTACAAATAGCGACCAGCTTTGATCATTTCCCTGAGCATCATTTATGATCTCCTGCGTGCAGATATTAAGTGTGTTTTTCTTCTGTTAATCTGATCTGATGGCAACTTTATAATTAGGCCAGCCATAAGAACTCAAGAGGGATGAAGATGGAAATTTCCCCCTCCCTGACACCTATAATTCAGAGAAAACATATGCATTTTTATTAAGCCAAAATATTAACTAGTTTTGTTTGCCAAAGATTTATCTAAATTATGTTGAGTTTTTAAAATGTTTGAGTTATTTTTTATAAAAATGACTTTTTTTCTCATTAAATTATTAGAAGTTCAATTTCCTTAATTTCTTAGAATTTTAAGACTATTTAACTTATATAAAGACTTATTTATCTCTAAACCAATCAAAATAAAATTTTTCTGATATATTTTGTAATCTAATTTAGTAACAACACCTAGAGGTAGGTTCACACTCATATACTTATTGTGTATTACACAATGAGAAGTAAAGGCCTTCCTGCAGTGGTGGGATTCAGCCAGTTCACACTGGTTAGACAGAACAGATAGATACCTAATTATTTTGTTGAGTATGGCAAACTGGTAGTTAAAATGGTACTTGTAATTAGGGTTCTTTCTAAGGTGGGTGTGTGGGCAGCTGCTCAAAGTGGAAATTACAAATTTACATTCCTTATTCTTTTTTAATGTTCATCTTTGCAACAGCATATTTTAAGCACCTGTAGTAATGTTCATTACATACATAGGTCATAAAAATTCGAAGGAACTATGCTTGTAATATTTATTTATTCATTTCATAAAAATCATTATACCTTTGATGAAATACATTTTAATTCCCTCACATTTGTTACTTCATTAAACAAATGTATAATGTAAAGAGAAAAAGTGTCAAACAACCAGGAGTGACAAGCTGTCACTGGAAATATCTTAAATAACTTTTATTGTTTTTTGTCAGGCATTACTTAATATTTTTTATTAATATTTTAAAACTATTTCTTATAACATAATCTAATTTTGTGTACTTGTTTTATTGTTCTTATTTAAGTATTAAATGCATGAAAAAATAAACTACCTTTTGATATATCTTTTTTTCTACCTAAAACAGTCATTAGGGCAGAGAACTGGTTGTTAAATTATTTGAATCCCCTGCCTTCCTGACCTGTAAACATGCAGAAACACAAAGAGAGAAAGCTTAGAGCTTCAATTCTAAAATTCCTACCATGGGTCAAGCATAACCATGAAGTGGGTCACACAGCCAAGATTCCAACCTTAGCAACCTGCTTCCAAATGGATTAAGTGGTCAAGTTAACTACTTGCAGTAGTCCTAACTTTACAATAATGGAGAAAAACAGCTCAATTACAATAAAGTTGTTTTTTTTTTTCTTAGAGAAAGAAAACGTTAGCCTAACCAGTTGGTGGTGTAGTGGACTGAGTGTTGGCCTGGGATGCTGAGGACGCAGGTTTGAAACCCTGAGGTCACTGGCTTGTGCTCGGGCTCACTGGCTTGAGCGTGGGATCGTGGACATGAACCCATGGTCTCTGGCTTGAGCCCAAAATCTCTGTCTTGAAGCCCAAGGTCTCTGATTTGAGCAAAGGGTCACTTGGTCTGCTGGAGCCCCCGGGTCAAGGCATATATGAGAAAGCAATCAATGAACAACTAAAGTGCCACAACGAAGAATCGATGCTTCTCATCTCTCTCCCTTCCTCTGTCTGTCTGTCTATCTGTCTGTCTTGCTAATATAATAAAAAAAAAAAAAGGAAATTTTCAAGACAGCTCCAGACCTTGATTAGCATTCAAGCACATGCCAGATCCTGCTGGACAGTCATACTGAGGTGGAAGGTAACACCTACCAATTTTAATGGTATTGGGTCAGGTATTTGTTTGCTTGATCAGAGATCGGGTTTATATTTCCTGGTCAAAGAATTCAATTGCCAAAATTCCTGTCCTTTGAGAGGCTATACCTTGTCCCATTCCCTTCAGACCATACTACCATACTGGCAAGCCTGCTACCTATGTATGTTATCTTTTGGTTGGTAACCCAAAAGTTTTGCCGCAAAACTGCAAAAACTATACCTCTCTCTTTCAAGAATCATTTTTGGCAATTCTCAAAATTAGTGGAACTTCAGGGTGACCGTTTTAGGCTAAATTTGTAAAAGATCACAGTTTTTCCTCAAAGCCAGACACTCCTTTGGAAAGGTTCTCATGCTCCAGCGTTCTGAATGAGAGCTATGCTTCACAGTGTTCTGGTTGATTTTTCTTTGACAGTTTCTGGTGCCATTACCTAGACCCTGTGCTTCTCAGCCTAAACCAAACACAGTAGAAACTTTTGCTAGCTGCCTTCCTGAAAGTACCAGTGACTGCATATCTGAGTAAGTCCTGTTCCTGAGACTATGCCACTCTTCTCTTGCACATCACCTATAAGCCACTATTCTTTCTCTTATTATTGTCCTTGGTACAAGTTTCTTGATTTGAATTGTTTTGCACCATTCAGGGCTCTTATAAGCAAGGCAGGGTATAGTGCTGAGATTCCCAGGGTCAATTATTGTTTCTTCTTTATTCTCATTATTTAAATGTGGGCAATAATCAGTTATTCAATAAACTGTCAGGTCATTCTTCCACTAACACATGCGTACATTATGGTGCCAATAACACCAAGTATATGAAATTCTGACAGGATTCTATCAAGGACAATTTATAACTTCTGTGACAACTCTGGACAATTGATACATAAACAAAATTATTTATACCTCTGGTGTCTAGAATTAAAGAATTAAAAATTCCAAAAAATTTGACAGTCAACATTTTTTATTGTTATAAAGATGTCTCTGAAAGGCAGAAAATTTCTAAAATTTCTTCCCTTTAGGACTTTTAGAAAAGGCTAATAAAAATCCAGAGAACTTAAAAATCCATACTTGAAGCCTCCTTTTCCTTTCTGACCAACTCTTGATGGATCTCTCCTTTGATCTCTTCCCTGTACCTTGACCTCTTCTTGGCCTGGCTCCCCCCCCCACTTTGGCATCATTATTTTCTTCCTCAAGGCAGAGCGCCCCTTTGGAAAAGTAGATCCAGGATTATAGAATAGAAACTACATAAACCAGTAACATAGTTGATTATTATCATTACCAAGTATTAAATACCAGGCATAATTGTAGGTGCTATACTTTTATATGACTGGCAACACAGTATGTTTGTTTTTCCTTCATTGCTCTTTCCTAAATACATTTCTTTCATTGACACTACCCCTTCAAAATGGCTTATGATATAGGTGTGAATAAAGATTATCTCCTATATCACTGCACTTAACTCTTTAAATGTTCACCAAAATTAACTTGCATAATTTAAGACTTTCTTAACTGTCTCAAGGAAAGATAAAAATTCACCAAAAACTATAGAATTGTTCTAAAAATTTATACTTAATCAGTTTCTTTCTGTAACCTAGAGATGCAAAACCTAAGACAGACTAGACTTATCACCAAATTATATTAAATACATGCATCAAAATTTGAGCACAAATGGATATTTAAAAGTATGAAAGTAGATTTCTTAGCAGTTTTCCATGAAATCTTTTCTATAAAAAATCAGTCAAAAAGTCAAGTTTACAAACAGAAAAAATAAATCAATTTTTCTAAATCCATTTCAGAAACCACTTAACTACCACTACAGGAAGACTCTAGTCCTGGTAAAGCTAAAGCTAAAGCTATCATACCTGTCTTATGTAATTTATTTATTTTTAAATTTTTATTTATTGATTTTACAGAGAAGGAAGAGGGGCGAGAAAGGGAGAGAGAGAGAGAGTTAGAGAGAGACACGAAGAAACATCAATTTGTCATTCCATTCATTGGTTGATTCTTATATATGCCCTGACTGGGGGTCAAACCTGCAACCTTGGTGTAAAAGGCTGACAATCAAACTGACAGGCTTATGTAATTTCTTTGTTGATTGTCTTAAACTAAGATGGCATATTTAGCTAAAAAATAGAAGATAATATGCCCTGTTTTCTAAATTACAAGATCTTTTAGAGCACTGTGAAGATAGTTTGATTTAGAAAAATATATATAGACCAAATTAATAACAATTTAGATTATTAACTGACAAGGACACCTCTCTGTCCAGTCTAGACAGACACCTATCAATATTGTAAGAAAAAAAAGACACTTGAAGAACAATTGTTCTACTTTAGCTTCAAAGATAGGATCTAAAAAGACAAAGGAAAATTGTTTGTCTGCCCACCTCCACCTTGCCCCAACCTCTCTTCTGTCTGACCATCACCACCATGTTGACTGTGTTTATGGGTTCTGTTATATATGTTTCTGACTAATTCCTTCACGTTTTTTCATCCAGTCCCCCCACTTTCTTCACCTCTGACAACTGTCAGTCTGTTCCATGTGTCCATGCCTCCATTTCTATTTTTTTTGCATCAGTTAATTTTGTTCATTATATTCCACATATAAATGAGATCATATAGTATTTGTCTTTCTCTGACTGGTTTATTTCACTTAGAATAATAATTTTCAGGTCCATCTATGCTGTCACAAAGGTAGGATTTCCTTATTTTTCATAACCTCATAGTATTTCATTGTGTACATGTACCACAGCTCTTCCTTTCTCTTTTAATTTTAGAGAGAGGAAGGGAGAGAGAGAGACAGAAACATCGATCTGTTTCTGTATGTGATCTGACTGGGGGTCAAACTAGAAACCTTTCCATATCAGGACAATGCTCTACTCAACTGAGTTATCCAGCCAGGGTTACCACAGCCTTTCTATCTATTCATCTACTGATGGGAATTTGGGCTGTTTCCAGATCTTTGCTATTGTAAATAACAATGCAATGAACATAGAGATGCATATATGCTTTCAAATTAGTGTTTTGGTATTCATAGGATATATTCCCAGGAGTGGGATTACTGGGTCAAAAGGCAGTTCCGTTTTTAATTTTTTGAGGAAACTCCATACAGTTTTTCACAGTGGTTGCCCCAGTCTACTTTCCCACCAACCAAGAAGGAAGAGGCGAGAGAAGGTTCTCTTTTCTCCACATCCTTGCCAGCACTTGTTTGTTGATTTGTTGAGGAAAGCTGTTCTGGCAGGTGTGAGGTAGTTTTAATTTGCATCTCTCTGATGATTAGTGACATTGAGCATTTTTTCAAATGTCTATTGGTTATCTGTATATCTTCTTTAGGGAAATGTCTGTTTAGCTCCTTTGGCCATTTTTAAAAAGTCTTTCTTATTTATTGATTTTACAGAGAGAAGAGAGAGGGAGGTGAGCAAGAAGTATCAACTCATAGTTGCTTCACTTCAGTTGTTTATTGATTTATTGTTGTATGTGCCTTGACCAGGCAAGCCCAGGATTTTGAACTGGTGACCTCCTCATTCCACATCGAAGCTTTATCCACTGCACCACCCCACATCAGTCATTTGGCCATTTTTAAATTGTATTGTTTGTATTCCTGGTGTGAGTTGTATGAGTTCTTCTCTCTCTCTCTATTTTAATTAAGTAAAGAAAGGGGAGGAAGAGAGGTAGCCTCCTGGATCCACCCAGCAAGTCCCCTATGGGGCAATGCTCTACCATTTGGGGCATTGCTCCATTGCTTGACAACTGAGCTATTTTTAGCACCTGAGGCAGAGGCCATGGAGCCAACTTGAATCAATTGAGTCATGGAGGAGGAGTAGGAGAGAGAGAGAGAAAGAGAAAGGGGAGTGGAGGGGTAGAGAAGCAGATGGGTGCTTCTCCCATGTGACCTGACTGGGAATTGGACCTGGGACATCCACATGCCAGGCCGGCATTCTATCATTGAGCCAACTGGCCAGGGTGAGTTGTATAGTTCTTCATAAATTTTGGCTATTAACTCCTTTTCAGATGTATTGGTGAATATGTTTTCCTGTTCAGTGGGTTGTCTTTTCATTTTGTTGGTGGTTTCTTTTGCTGTGCTTTTTAGTCTGATGTAGTCCCATTTGATTGTTTTTTCCTTTGTTTCCCTGCCTGAGGAGATATATCAACAAAAATATTGTTATGAGAGATGTCTGAGATTTTACTATGTTTTCTTTTAGGATTTTTATGGTTTCACAACTTATAGTTAAGTCTTTCACCCATTTTGAGTTTGTTCTTGTGTATGGTATAAACTGGTGGTCTAGTTTCATTTTTTTTGCACATACCTGTCTGATTTCCTCAACACCATTTGTTGAAGAGACTGTCTTTACTTCATTGTATGTTCTTGCTTCCTTTGCTAAATATTATTTGATTATAAAGGTGTGAGTTTATTTCTGGGTTCTCTGTTCTAGTCCATTTATCTATATGCCTATTCTTATGCCAGTACCAGGTCTTTTTGTTTTTAAGATTTTATTTATTTATTTTAGGAAAGAGAGAGAAAGAGAGAAAGAGGGGGGAGAGAGAGAAGGGGAGAGGAGCAGGAAGTATCAACTCCCATATGTGCATTGACTAGGCAAGCCCAGGGCTTCACACTGGTGACCTCAGCCTTCCAAGTTGACACTTTATCCACTGCACCACCACAGACCAAGGTTGTTTTGATTAATATGGCCTTGTAGTATAGTATAGTACCAGATATTATGATATTTCCCACTTTGTTCTTTCTCGGGATTGCTGAAGCTATTTGGGGATTTCTTTGGTTTCATGTAAATTTTTGAAATATTTGTTCTAGATTTATAAAATAAGCTATTGGTATCATAATAGAAATTGCATGGAATTTATAGACTGCCTTGGGTATTACAGACATTTTAATGATGTCAATTTTTCCAATCCATGAACATGGTATATATGTCCACTTATTTGTATCTTTTTCAATTCCTTTCTTCAAAGCTTTATAATTTTTTGAGAACAGGTTTTTTTGTTGTTGTTGTTTTATTTGATTTTTACCTCTTTGGTTAAATTTATTCCTAGATAACTTATTTTTGTTGTTGTTGCAATAATGAATGGGATTGTTTCCTTAACTTCTCTTTCTGATAGTTCATTATTGGTGTATAAAAATGCTACTAATTTCTAAATATTAATTTTGTATTCCACTACTTTGCCAAATTTGTTTATTAGATCTAATAGTCTTTTTGGTGAAATCTTTAAGGTTCTCAATATACAGTGTCATGTCATCTGAAAATAATGACAATTTTACTTTTTTCTTTCCAATTTGAATGCCTTTTACTTCTTCTTGTCTGACTGCTGTGGTTTGGACTTCCAGTACAGTATTGATAAGAGTGGTGAAAGTGGGTATCCTTGTCTCCTTTTCTTGTTCCTGATCTTAAGGGAAATGCTTTTAGTTTATTCTCATCAAGTATAATGTTGGCTGTTGGTCTGTCGTATATGGCCTTTATTATGTGTAGGTACAATCTCTATTCCCACTTTAATTAGAACTATTATTTTAGGTAGGTGCTGGATTTTATCAAATGCTTTTTCTGCATCTATTGATATGACTATATGATTTTTATCTTCATTTTATTTATATGTTGTATCACATTTATTCATTTGTGAATACTGGCATCTTTGCACCCAAACTTTGCATCCTTGAGATAAATTCAACTTAATTGTGGTATATGATCGGTTTGCTGGATCCAGCTTGCTAATATTTTGTTGAGAATTTTAGCATCTATATTTATCAGGGATATTGGCCTATATTTTTCTTTCTTTGTAATGTCTTTATCTGGTTTTGTAGTATAAAGTTGGCCTAATAAAGAGAGCTTGGAAATTTTCCATTATCTTAAATTGTTGGAATAGTTTGAGAGGGATAGGTGTTAATTCTTCTTTGAATGTTTGCAAAATTTGCCTGAGAAGCCATCCAGACCAGGACTTTTCTTTGTTGGAAACTTTTTTGTTGTTGTTGTTTTGTTTTATTGCTTTAAGTATTTTAGTTGTAATCAGTCTATTCCAGTTTTCCAATTCTTCCTAACTACGTTTTGGAAGATGGTATGTTTGTAGGAATTTATCCATTTAGCCTAGGTTGTTCAATTTGTTGGCATATAGTTGTTCATAGTATTTTCTTACAATCCCTTGTATTTCTTTGGTGTCAGGTGTTACTTCTCCTCTTTCATTTATAATTTCATTTATTTGAGTCCTCTCTCTCTCTCTTTCTCTCTGTTAGTCTGGTTAAAAGTTCATTAATCTTGTTTATCTTTTTAAAGAAAGACTTCTTGGTTCATTGATTTTTTTTGTATTGATTTTAGTCTCTATGTCACTTATTTCCCTCCTAATCATTATTATTTCCTTCCTTCTACTTACTCTGGGTTTTGTTTATTGTTCTTTTTTTAGTTCCTTTAGGTGTACAGTTAGATTGTTTATTTGAGATTTTGTTTTGCTTCTTGACATTGGCCTGTAATGCTATGACCTTCCCTCTTAGGACTGCTTTCACTGTGTCCCATAGATTTGAGGTTGTGTGTTCATTTTCATTTGTTTCCAGTTAATTTTTTATTTTTTAAAATCTCATCATTGACCCACTTATTATTTAATAACATGTTATTTAGCCTTCATATGTTTGAATGTTTTTCAGTTATTTTATTGTAGTTGATTTATAGTTTTATAACATTGTGGTAAGAGAAGGTGCTTGATATGTTTTCAATCATCTTGAATTTGTTAAGACTTTTTGTGCATCAATATGTGGTCTATCTTTGAAAATGCTCTATGTGTATTTGAGAAGAATGTATGCTCTGCTTCTTTGGGGTAAAATGTCTGTAAATATCAACTAAATCCATCTGATCCAGTGTGTCACTTAAGGTTGCTGTTGCCATGTTGATTATTTTGTCTGGAAGATTTATGCATTGATGACAGTGGTATGTTAAAATCCCCTACTATGACTGTATTGCTGTTGATCTCTCTTTTAGTGTCTATCAAGGTTTTTTAATATATATTTAGGTGCTCCTATATTGGGTGCATATATGTTTATGAAGGTTATATTCTCAGGTTAGATTGGTCCCTTTAGAATTAGGTAGTGACCATCTTTGTCTTTTGTTAAGGCCTTTGTTTTGAAGTCTATTTTGTCAGATATAAATACAGTGTGTCTATAAAGTCATGGTGCACTTTTGACTGGTCACAGGTCAAAAGTGCACCATGACTTTACAGACACACTGTATTGCTACCCCAGCGTTTTTGTTTGTTTCCATTTGTATGGAATATCTTTTTTTTCCATCCCTTCACTTTCTATCTGTGTGTATTTTTTGTTCTCAGGTGGGTCATGTTTTCTTATCCATTCAGCTACCCTATGTCTTTTGATTGAAGCATTTAATTCATTTATATTTAAGGTTTTTATTGCTTATTGTTATTTTATTCTTTATACCTATTTTATTCTCTCTCTATTTCTTATTTTCTTTCCTCTTTTTAGAGCAGGCCCTTTAACTAACATCTCTTGCAATACTGGCGTGGTGGTAATGAACTTCTTTAGTTTTTTTTTTTCCTCTGGGAAGCTCTTTATTACACCTTCAGTTTTAAATGATAGCACTGTTGAATAGAGTAGTCTTGGTTATAGGTCCTTGCTTTTTATCACTTTAAATGTTTCTTGTCATTCCCTTCTGAACTGAAGTGTTTCTGTTGAGAATTCTACTGACAGCTTTCTAGGGGCATTTTTGTAGGTAACTAATTGCTTTTTCCTTGCAGCTTTTAAAATTCTCCATTTGTCTTTAATCCTGGTATTTTAATTATGATGTGTCTTGGTGTGGGCCTCTTTGGGTTCATCCTGATTGGGACTCTCTGTGCTTCCTGTACTTGTGTGACTTTTTCCTTCACCAGGTTTGGGAAGTTTTCAGCCATTATTTATTCCTACAAGTTATTTATATCTTGCTTGCTCTATTCTTCTTTTGGTGTCCTTATGATGTGGATGTTACATTTGATGCTGTCCTTTAGACTTTCCTTATTTTTCCTAATTCTCTCTTCTTTTACATGCTCTGCTTGTGTGTTTACTGTTATCTTGTCCTCTAAATTGTTGATTTGATCCTCTGCTTCATTTAACCTACTGTTGAATCCTTCTAGTGTATTCATCATTTCAGATCTTATATTCTTTATTTCTGATTGTTTTTCCCCCCATTGATTTGAGAGAAAGAGAAAGAAATAGAGAGAAAAGGAGGGTCAGGGAGGGAGAAGAAGGGAGGGAAGCATCACCATTCCACTTAGTTGTCCCATTTAGTTGTGTATTCATTGATTGCTTCTTGTATGTGCCCTGACCAGAGTCTGAATCCTTGACCTTGGCACACTGGGAGGATGCTTTATCTACTAAGACACCTGGCCAGGGCTGATTGGTTCTTTTTTATGGTCTCTATGTCCTTTTTAATGTTTACTATATCTTTGTTTAAAGTACACTGAGATCATCTATTCTTTCCTTAAGGTCCTTGAGCATCCTTATAATCACTGTTCTAAACTCTACATCTGGTTTTTTGGTTTCTTCTATTTCATTTAATTCTTACTCTGAAGATTTCTCTTGTTTATTTATTTGGGTGTATATGTTTATCTCTCTATTTTGTCTCTGTGTATTAGGTAGATCTACTATGACTCCCAAACTTACATAATGTCTATGTTAAGTTGTTTTATTGGGCTCAGTGGCACAATCTTCCAGATCACCTGAGCTCCATACTCCAAGAATGTTTCTTGTGGATATGTGTACCCTCTTGTTGTAGTTGAGTATGGTTGGTTCTTTTCTGGGTGGAGTTAACCCTTCAGGCTGGATAACTCTATGTGTGAACCTTAATCACCATGTATGAGGTGTTATTTGAAGGTTTCCCGCCATAGCAGAGTTGTTCCCAGAGGGGTCTGGTGCCTGCAAGTATCCCTCTTTGACAGTACCACTTGTATGGCTAGTTGGGTTGATCACTGGTGTGGTCTGAAGCCCTCTGCTGGTTGTGTTGGTTCTGGGTCCACTTGGGTGGGGTTCAGGTATGAGTCAAAGTCAGACATTGTGTATATTTGGCCTTGGTCTACCTCTCTGCAGCTATCATACTGTTCACTTTTTGTGGCTACTTGTACAGGGCCTAGGTATGTGTGGAAGGGTTCAATCTGTGTATAAAGGCCAGTTTCCTGCAGTCTAGAGCTAGAGCTGGGGGTGGAGCTGTAAAATGGCAGAGCCATTGTGTACTAGAGGAAGGGAACACCAGCCTTCTTTTCAAAGCCACAGAAAATCCCAGCTATGTGCCTCACTCTGATCTCCCTATGTACAGTGAAATCAGCTGCATGGGGCCAGCCATGTGACCCATCAGCTGGGAGAGGGGAGCTCACTATACATTTGAGGTGGGAGAGACCAATCCTCTTTCCAAAGCACCAAAAATCCCAGCTCTGTGACGTACTATAATCTCCTCGTGCATGGTGAACTCAGCCACACCAATGGGTCAAGCATCTCAACAAGCTGTGGAGGGAATGGCCCCAGATTTGCACTCAAAGTGGGGGAGTCTGGCCCTCTTTCCAAAGCCTCACTGCCCAGTTACTATTGATATCTCTACCAAAAGCCTCCTCTGAGACAGAGTGACCCAAAAGTCACTGCTGGTTGCAGCCAGCCAACTTCTACAGAACTGCATCCAGCAGAGTGGCTGCACCAGCAACTGGAGATGGGCAGTGCCCTCCCCCAGGTGGTGCTGTAACAATAGCTGTGCTCACCCCCATAAGGTGATGTCTGGGTGATCCAAGCAGACTGAATCCCCTCTGATTTTCACCCCCAGGTATTTATGGGCTCTTCTTCCTACCTTCACTGTTCTGGGTTAGAGATCTCTGCTTGGGGTTGAGACCCCACGGTCCCAGGCAGTGGGGAGTCCTGCCACCATAATATTCCTACAGCTGCTTCTCAGCTGCTACACCTAGGCATGAGGCCAGTCCTTTCCACATCTCTACTCTTCTTAGTCTTTATGTGACTTCTGCAAATCCTTGGTTATCATGTTTCAGTTCAGCTACCTTTTAGTTGGTTATTCAGTAATTATTGATTACTCTATAATTTAGCTATAAATTTAGTTTGGGGCCAGGAGTCAAGTGGTTGTAGCCTCCTCTGATTCAGCAACCATCTTGAAATCCTCTACAAAACATTATAAAACTAAAGATATTGAAGGCCTTTATCACTATATTCTGTATATCACCTAAAAGACTCATTATTCCTTGCACATTAACCTAATTTTGCCCATCAAAAAGCTCCATTAGCCCAGCAGCCACTTTGTACAAGGTATAAAAGCCATTAATGAGATTGTGCTTCTGTACTTCTTTGTAATCCCCAATCCCAATTTTACCCCATCATCAGTCTCTAAAACAGCTACTTACTCTACAGTAGTAGATCCAGACTTCATATTCTTTACAACATTTGCAATCAAATATGCATTTCTCTGTATTTGAGAATGCATCATTTGGGAAAACAAACAATATACATGGACAATTTATGTATGCCTCAGGGACTTATAAAGCACCCTGTTATTTTTCCCAAATATTTAACCATAACCCTAGAGATATCCTATTCTTACACAATATGATGACCTTCTATTATGTTGTTCAGATGAAGAGCCTTGTAAAATTCGTTCTCTCCATTTGAACACAGCATTAATGTACAAAGGAGACAATGTCTCTAAGAATAAACTTCAGTTTTATTAGATCCAAGTGCATTAACTAGGCCATGACATCACACAGAGTGGAAAGTTTTTTTCTTTTCATATATTAGAAGCTATTTGGAACTTGCCCCCTCCCAATTACCAAAACAATATTAATGATTTCTCAGTCTCATAAGATACTATTTTGGAATGACTGCCTCTTTAAATGTTCTGATAAGAGCAGAAATACCTAAGCTTTTGCCCTGGACACATTCCTCAGAGACAGCTTTTGGTAACTTAACAGATTCCCTTAGTTTTAGTATATGTGCTGCCAAAGCAAGCACAAAGGATTTTCTTCAAAACCTTTCTCATGAACTCCCCAGTTATAATAAAAGTTTCTATGTATACATGAAAGATCAGTACCAGTTTGGGGGTTTTAAATAAAAGTTTATTCTGGCCTCTAGTTGGCCCTTTGGCAAACGCTTACCCTCCTTATTTGCATGTAGTAGCAGTAGCTGCAAAGTTAATGGAAGCCTTTGATTACTTAGGATTTCTATCTATCTATAATCTTTTTAACTTAATATTTATACGTGGTATGAGGTAGGGGATCCAAATTCATTCTTTTGAATGTGGCTCTCCAGTTGTCCCACCATCACTGTAGTGTAAGTACCTGACATTAAGTTGTTTTTTTTTTTTTTTTTTTTTACAGAAACAGAGAGAGAGTCAGAGAGATAGGGATAGATAGGGACAGACAGACAGGAATGGAGAGAGGTGAGAAGCATCAATCATCAGTTTTTCGTTGTGGCACTTTATTTGTTAATTGATTGCTTTCTCATATGTACCTTGACCGCGGGCCTTCAGCAGACCGAACAACCCCTTGCTCGAAACAGCAACCTTGGGTCCAAGCTGGTGAGCTTTTGCTCAAGCTAGATGAGCCCGCGCTCAAGCTGGAGACCTCGGGGTCTTGAACCTGGGTCATTCTGCATCTCAGTCCAGCGCTCTATCCACTGCGCCACCGCCTGATCAAGCGACATTAAGTTTTTGATTGCTGAGGTACCCACTCGAAAAGACATATATCTTGAATAAACATATTACCAGCTGTATGACACAATTACTATCCACCTTTTAGTTGGTTCCAGATAAGGAGTTAGGCTGCCTCAACTCATGAAGTTTCCACTTTCAGAAAGCCTTGAGTAACCTAGATAACTGACATTTGAGTGACCCTGCTCCTCTGTTCCCATAACTAAATTTCTGCTCTTATGCTTTAAATGATCCAGTAACAAGTGAACCTACAAAACCCTACACTCTCCATTCTTGGATCCTAGTGCCCCTCAGATATTCTGTGTACCTACCTGCCCAGGACCTGTGAAGAATAAATTTTGTTTTTCTAAGTTCCCTGATAGTTTTCTCTCAAGTGCATCCTGCAATCATAGTAAGAAGTAACAGGGCCATTCTAGTAACAACATTGGCCCGGTGGGGGAATCTCTGTGAGGCTTGCTATGAGTAATATGAGCCCCAACAAGTGCCTCAGGCATTCCTGGTCAATACCATCATTATCAATAGCCTGGAACTGACACAAAGACATTCTTAATTATTCTTTTTTACATTGAATGGTTTTAGCACTTTTATTAAAACCCACTTGAGCCTAGATGTGTGTGTTTATTTCTTGATTCTCAATTTTATACCATTGATCAATACACCTATGCATATTTCAATACCACACTGTTTTAATTAGTTTTGTAGGAAGTTTTGAAATTGTGAAGTATGAATCTTCCAGCTTTGTTATTCTTTTTCAAGATTGTTTTGTCTATTCCAGATCTTTTACATTGCCATATGCATTTTAGGATCACCTTGTAAATTTCTGCACAAAATGCTACTGGAATTTTGATAGAAATTGCATTCAATCTGTTGATTAATTTGTGCAGTATGACCATCATAGCAATCTTAAGTGTTTCAATCTATTGTTACAATCTATTGTTATGGGATATCTTTCTATTTATTTGTCTTCTTTAATTTCTTTCAGCAATGTTTTATAGTTTTTAGTGTACACATCTTGCCCTTAGCTTGTTAGATTTATTCCTAAGTATTTTATTCTTTTAGAGGCTATTGTGTTTCCTTAATTTTATTTTTTGATTGTTCATCGTTAGTCTATAAATACAATTGATTTTTGTATATTGAGTTTATATCAATACACAACCTTATTTAGCTGATTATTTTTCTTGTTGAACTTCTTTATTAAAGATTTTTTATTTATTGATTATTTTAGAAAGGGAGAGAGAGAAAAGAGGGGAAGGAGAGGGAAGCATCAACTTGTAATGGTTGCTTCTTGTATGTACCTTGACCGGGCAAACCTGGGGTTTTGAATGGGAATCTCTGCATTCCAGGTCAATGCTTTATCCACTGTGCCACCACAGGTCAGGTGAACATCTTTATTAGTTTCAGTGGGTGTGTGTATATGTGTGTGAATTTCTTATATAATAAAAGATCTTATCATCTTCGAACAGAGATAATTTTGTTTTACTTTCTAATATGGATGTTTACTTTTTCTTGTCTAGTAGTCTTGGCTAGATCCTCCAATATAGTGCTAATTAGTAGTGATGAGAGAAAACAACATGTCTTGTTTCTGGCTTATTAGTTATTTAACAGTGTATTGCTTAATTTTACGTATTTGTGAGTTTCCAATTGTTTTTTGTTATTGATTTCCAATTTTATTGCTCAAAAACTATACTTTGTATAATTTCATATCCTTTGAATGTATAGAAACTGAGTTTATACTCTAATAAATGGTCTATCCTAGAGAATGTTTTATGTGTTCCTGTGAAGAATATGTATGCTGCTATTGTTGGGTAGAGTGTTCTATACATGTCTTTTGTATCTAGGTGCTTTATAGTGTTCAAGTTTCTATTTCCTTGTTGATCTTCTGCCTAGTTGTTTTATTCATTATTGAAAATGGGGTATTGAAATCTCTAACCATTATTGTTAAATTGTCAATATCTCATTCAAATCTGCCAATTTTTACATTACGTATTTTGAGATATTAGCACCATATGTTTATAGTTATTATGTATTCCTGTTGGACTACTGTATCATTATAAAATGTCCTTTTTAATTTCTAGTAACATTTTTTTTGTTTTAAAATCTATTTTGTCTTATATTAGTTTAGCCACTCCAACCATTTTTTTTAGTTGCTATTTGCATGGTATATTTCTTTTCATCCTTTTAATTTCAACCTCTGTGTCTCAGAATCTAGAATATGTCTTTTTTAGACAGTATATAGTTGTATCATGTAATTTTTTCCCTTCTGTCAATATCTGCCTTTTCATTGGAGTATTTAGTCCATTACATTTAGTGCAGTAACTAATGAGGTAAGATTTATACCTGCCATTTTGCACAAGGGACTTTCTTTAGAGCAGGTATGTTAATAATAAATTATTTTATTATTGGTTTATCTGAAAATGTTTTAATTTCTTCTTCATTTTTGAAGGCTAGTTTGCCGAATATAGAATTCTTGGTTGGCAGTTTTTTTCTTTTAGTACTTGGAATATGTCATTCCCACTGTTTTCTGACCTTTATTGTTTCTGATGAAAAACCAGCTTGCAGATCTCTTATATGCAATGAGTCTTTTTTTTCTTGCTGCTTTCAAAATTCTTTGTCTTTGACAATTTTTCTATTACATTTCAAAATGTAAATCTTATTGAGTTTATCCTAAGGTTTCACTGAGCTTATTGGAAGTGCAGACTGCTTTCCATCAAAATTTTTTTACTGTTATTTCTTTAAATATTCTTATTGCCCTCTCCCCTTTTATTGAGACTTCAGTTATGCTTGTGTTGGTTTACTTGATGATGTTTCACAGATCTTGAGATTGGGTTTATTTTCTTCATTCTTTTTTTATTTTGATTTCTCAGGATGGATTATCTCAATTGACCTTTATTTATGTTACCTAATTTTTTTGCCTGTTGAAATTTGTTGTTGACTCCATATAGTGAATATTTTACTCAGTAATTTTACTTTGCAATTCAGAATTTAATTTATTTTTATAATTTATCTTTATTAATTTGCTCTTTTTGTTAAGACATCACTTCATACTTTTCTTTAAAATTTTAGATACAATTTGCTTTTGTTCTTTGAGCATATTTATAATAGCTAATTTGAAATCTTTGTCTGGTAAACCCAATATCCAGACTTCCTCAGATAATGTTTCTATAGAATGTATTTTTTCTATACATGGGATACATTTTTCAGTTTGTTTGTATGTCTCATCATTTTCTGTTGAAAGCTGGACTTTTTTTTTTTTTTTTTTTTTTACAGGGACAGACAGACAGGAACGAAGAGAGATGAGAAGCATCAATCATTAGTTTTTCGTTGCCATCGTGACACCATAGTTGTTCATTGATTGCTTTCTCACATGTGCCTTGACCGCAGGCCTTCAGCAAACCAAGCCACCCCTTGCTGGAGCCAGTGACCTTGGGTCCAAGCTGGCGAGCTTTTGCTCAAGCTAGATGGGCCCGCGCTCAAGATGGTGACCTCGGGGTCTCGAACCTGGGTCTTCCGCATCCCAGTACAACGCTTTATCCACTGCGCCACCGCCTGATCACACAGAAGCTACTGGATTTTAATGATACTTTGTATGTGGAAATATGGGTATTATATTAGGAAAAATTAAAAACTCCCAAAGCTCATTGTTCTTACTGATGTTCAGTCATTTTTCTTGACAAAACACTGCTCAGGTTATTGGAAGCCTCTGTTCAATTTCAAGGAACTAAATTTTTTATTTTTGAGAGTTTTCTCCAAATTTCTCATTGCTTTATGGAAGAGCTGTTTTGCAGATGTTCTTAATGCCATTCTAGAAGTTGGAAACTCTATAGCTTCTTTCCTCTTGTATTAGCATGGTATATCATTTTATATCCCTTTAGTTTTATCATATTGGTGTCTCTATTTTAAAGAAAGTTTCTTGAAGGTCCTATGTAGTTGAATATTGCTTTTTTAAACCCAATTTGATAATCTCTTTTTTAAATAAGAATGCTCAGAAGATTTAATTTTAAATTGGTTATTGATATTGTGGATTTAAAGCTACTTTCCTGCTATTTTCTATTTGTCTCATTTATCCATTGTTTTTTCTCTCTCTTTTGTTTGCCTTCTTTTGGATTGAATGTTATGATTTTCTTTCATTGCCTTATTAGCTTTAGTACTTTGGGTTTTGTTTTGTTTTCAGTGCTTGCTTTATCTTTAGTATAGCCCTTTAATTTATCACTGTCTACTTTGAAGTAACATTGTACTACTTCACAAGTAATACAAGATCTCAGAAGAGTATACTTTCATTTCTCTTCTGATCTTTGTCATATTGTTGTCCTATAATTTATTTCTACATGTTATAAATCTGACATTACGTTATTTTTTAATAGTCAATTATCTTTTAAATTTCTTTTTTTTAACATTTTATTTGTTGATTTTAGAGACAAGAGAGATAGATAAATAGAGAGAGAAGGAGCGGGAAGCATCAACTCATAGTTGCTTCTCATATGTGCCTTGACCGAGCAAGACCATGGCTTTAAACAAGTGACCTCAGTGATCCAGGTCACAGTGGTCAAGGCTTCATCCACTGTGCCATCACAGGTTAGGTTCTTTTAATTTTATTTTTTAAATAAATTTTAAAGTTCTTTAATAGTCACTCACACATTTATCATTTCCTGTACTTTTCATTCTTAGTATAGATTCATATTTTTATTTAATAATATTTTCTTTCTTTCTGAAGGCTCAATTTAACATTACAGTGGTCTCTTGTCTGTCCAGGGGTTAAGTTCCAGAACCCCCTGTGATAGGTGAAGGTCCACAAAGTAGTGACCTTATATTTATTTTATTATTTGTATATACATTAAAGCTTTATAAACCCTCCCCACAATCTTATAAACCTTTCCCATAGTGTTATTAAACTTTCCCACACTTATTTTGCTGCAAATATAATTAAAATAATAAATATATAAAAATACCTATATACCACAAAATCCCATGATATAACAAAAAATCCATGATACAAAATTAGATATATACAATTAAAAAATTCATGATACAGTTAGACCACAAAAAGTGAACTGCGATATGACAAGGGATGACTATATTGTAGTTCAAGTATAAATTTATTGTAGTGCTGGTATGAATTTTTTCAGCTTTTGTATGCTGAGAAAATCTTTAATTAGCCATTGTTTTTGAAATTTTTTTTCTGAGTATAGAATTCTAGGTTGACTATTTTTTTCTTCCAGAGCTTTAAAAATATTTTTTCACTCTTTTATGAGCTACATTGTTCTCAACAAGAAATCTGCTGTGGTTATTATCTTTATATTCTGTATATAATTTGTATTTTTTTTTCATCTGACTGACTTTAAGATTACATTTTTTTCCTTATTAGTAGTTCAAAGTAATTTTATTGTTATGTACATTTGTTCCTGATTCTTGGCCTTGGGGTTTGTTGAGATTCTTGGATCTGTAAGATTCTTGGATTTATAGTTTTCATCAATTTGGAAAATGTTTTCTCCATTAGTCTTTCAAATAGTTTTGCTGTTTTCCCTTCACTCTTTCAGGGACACCAATTACATACATACCAGACCACTTGAAGTTGTTCTACACCTTAATGATCTTCTGTTTACATTTTTTAGTGTTCTTTAAAAATATATATTTTAATGATTTTATTTATTCATTTTAGAGAGGAGAGAGAAAAAGAGAGAGAGAAGGGGGAGGAGCAGAAAGCATTAACTCCCATATGTGCCTTGACTAGGGAAGCCCAGGGTTTTGAACCGGTGACCTCAGTGTTCCAGGTCAACACTTTATCAAGTGTATCACCACAGGTCAGGCCATTTTTCAGTGTTCTTTTTCCTTGTCTGTGCTTTATTTGGTATAGTTTCCATGGCTACATTTAAATTTTCTAACAATTTTTCTGTAACATCTAATCTGTTATTAATCTTGTTATGGATTGAATTGTGATACCTCAAAATTTATATGTTGAAGCCCTAATCCCTGTGTTGCTTATTTTTTGAGATAAGGCCTTTAAGGAAGTAAATAAAGTAAATGAGACCATAAAGGTAGGGGTAGATTTCTAATCTAATAAGTTTGGTGTCCTTATAAGAGGAGAAATAGACACCAGGAGTATATGCATACAGAGAAAAGGTCATGTGAGGACACAGAAAGGAGGTGGCCATCTGCAAACCAAGAGGAGAGTTCTCACCAGAAGCCAACACTGCTGCAACCTTGATCTTGGATTTTAACCCCTAGAACTGTGAGAAAATAAATTTCTTCTATTTAAACTATCCAGCCTGTGGCATTCTCTTATGGTGGTACTAACAGACTAATACAAATCCCATCAGCATATTTTTCATCTTTAAAAATTTTATGTGAATTATTTTGTATTTATATACCTTTTAACATGCTTCTTTTTTTTTTTTTTTTAAGTCAGAGGAGTGGGAATAGAAAGACAGACTCCCACATGTGCCATCCACCTGGCCATCTGGGGCTGATGCTGAAATCAATTGAGCTATTTTTAGTACCTGAGGCTGATATGCTGGGACCAACTGAGCTATCCTCAGCTTCTGGGACCAATGCTTGAACCAATTAAGCCACTGGAAGAGAGAGAAGGGGGGAAAAGAAGGGGAAAAGAAGCAGATGGTTGCTTCTCTTGTGTGCCCTGACCTGGGATTATACCTGGGACTTCTGCATGCTGGGCCAAGTCTCTATCCACTGAACCAACCAGCCAGGACCTTAACATGCTCCTAATTTTCTGTACCTTTTTGAATTTATGAAATATATGCCTATCGTGTCATTTCTGGGTCTGTTTCTATCGATTGATTTTTCTTCATTACCAATTGCATTTTCCTGTCTATTTGCATGCCTGATAAGTTTTATTGGATGACAGACATTGTAATTTTACTTTCTAGGATGCTAAATTTTTGAGTCTTTAAATATTGTGTTTTTATTCTGGGGTGCTGTTAAACTACTTGGAAATAGTTTGGTCCTTTCAAAAATTGCTCTTAAGCTTTGTTAAATAAAATCAGAGCCATGTTTATTTTAGAATTAAATTGGTCCTATTACTGAAGCAACCCTTCTCAGTACTCTACCCTAACATCACGTATTACAAGGTTGTTTCACACTGATTGTTGGGAATATAAACTAATCACAACACCAAGTATTTTTCTGAGAATCATTCTGCTGCTTATATCAGTAGCTATTTTATTGGGTCTATGGTGGTTTTTTATACCCATGTGTTGATCAGTATTCAACTGAAGACTACAGGAAATACTCTGTAGATCTCTCCATTTCTTTTCTCTCCAATACTCTTTTCTCTCCAATATTTGCCCTGTGAATTGCAAATATCTTGACCTTTCCACAGTTTCAACTATACCTCCCTAACTCAAGGAGATCCTGGGCTCTGTTTCTCATCACTGTGCTGAAGTCTAGAAACTATCTCCAGCTATGAGGTTAGGTGACTCCATTTTTTTTTTTTTAATTTTCTTTTTCTCCCACAGTCAACCCTCACCATATTGTGGTTCACTTTTTGCAGTCTCACTGTATTGTGGATTGTTAAATTGTATATATCTAATTTTGTATCACAGATTTTTTGCTACATTGTGGGATTTTGTGGTATATAAGTATTTTTATATATTTATTATTTTAATTATTTTTGCAGTAAAATAAGCATTTTCTATCCTAAAAATGAAAACAATATAAAAATATAAAAATATAAATTAAAACATATTAAAAGAATACTAAATCGAAATAAAATACATAGTGTACAGCAGCTGAGTAGACAAAGACTCGCACATATGGAAAATGCAGCTAAGGCTGTTTCTACTTGAGCTAGTTTGCCCATGTGAGATTGTATACGGCACACTATTGGCTGATGGATGGGAGGCGATTAACCAGAGCACTGTGTTCTGTATATATAAATAACAAAATAAATATAAGGTCACTACTTTGAGGATTTTTCGACTATCATGGAGGGTTCCAGAACCTTACCCCCACGATAGACATGGGACCACTGTACTTCTTTTGTCCACGTTAGAAAAATCACTTACACTCTTTTGTCTGAGTTTTTAGTCAATTAAAGTGGGAGGATAAATCTATTCCCTGTTATACATCCATGTTCAGAAGTGAAAGCCTTCCCTAAAAGCATTTAGGTACTTGGTCTTTCCAGCTAAAGGGGTACAAGCAGAATAATATTATTACTGTGTGACTAGTGTGATGATGATCTTGAGATGTCAGTACCATCAAAAAAATTTTAGGAGGATTCCAAGATGGTGACGAGTAGGCAGATGTTTCAACTGACCCCTCCCAGGACCAAATTGAATTACAACTGAAGTTAAGAACAATCATCTTGACAAACCAACTTTGGACTAAATTAAGAGGGGTATAACCACATTGAGACTGATAGAAAGGGTGAAGATGCAAAAAGGGCTGTCCCAATCCCAAGAGTGAGTAGTGGCTGAGGGTCTTGAGGGACTCTCACTCAGATAACCCTCTGGGAAGCCAAGAGTGAGGGAGTAAAAAATATCCAGGAAAGTTATCCTAATGAAGTTCTCCTTACATTGAAGGAAACACCTAGTGGTGAAAAAATGTACTCCCCCCCAACACATTGATTCAGAGTATCAGAAAACAGTGCATTGGAAGTTGAAATTTCATCTTAGTATGCCATCTTAGTAGTCTCTAGGGTAACACTTACAAGACCTAGGGCATAGGGTCAAGATTTATGCACACAGCTTGCCAAACAGCTAAAGCCCTGACAAGGTGCCAGACAGTCTGAAAATGAGCATAAATGAAACTAAAGAAAAATATACACTTTCTATTTTGTCTGATAAAAACTTAATCTTGTTGTGTGTGTGTGTGTGTGACAGAGACACACACAGAGAGACAGAGAGAGGAACAGATAGGAACAGACAGACAGGAAGGGAGAGAGATGAGAAGCATCAATTCTTTGTGGTAGCAACTTACTTGTTCATTGATTGCTTTCTCATATGTGCCTTGACTGGGTGACTCCAGCAAAGCAAGTGACCCCTTGGTGAGGACAGTGACTTTGGACTCAAGTCTGTGACCTTGGACTTCAAGCCAGTGACCTTGTGCTTCGAGCCAGTGATATTTGGGCTAAGCCAGTGACCATGGGTTCATGTATATAATCCCACATTCAAACCAGCGACTCTGTGCTTAAACTGGGGAGCCTGTGCTCAAGCCAGCAACCTCTGGGTTTTGAACATAGATCCTCTGAATCCCAGGCTGATGCTCTATCCACTTTGCCACCACATGGTCAGGCAAAACTAAGTTTTTATTAAGATAATAAAAACCTGTAAGCTTTAAAATGTTAAATAATCCTTTAAATAATCCCTTCACTAAGATATAAGAGGTTGTATCTTCCACAAAAGATGGAGTAAAAAGTCATTAACAGGGAACAAAGTAAATGAAAAGACAGCAGGATAAAATACAAAGACCACAAGAGAGAAGTAAAGGTAAAATATGAAAGAACTTTAAGGAAAGCAAAAAAGTAATATACAACAAAAAGATGCATAAAATTGACATTCTAGACAATGTAATAAATTATGTAGAGGGAAAATATGAAAGAACCCCTAAAATGCAGAGGAAAAGGAAAAAAATGAAATAATAAAAGATGATAGCAATAGAGAACAGAAAATACAGTGTGTTTGTAAAGTCATGGTGCACTTTTAACTGGTCACAGGTCAAAAGTGCACTATGACTTTACGGACACACTGTATATAGATTTAACTCAATAGTTACTGCTGTTTCTTAGGTAGGAAAATGAAAACAAAGTTTAAAGTTTTTGAAGCTGGAAAAAAGCCTTAAGCATTAAGATGAAAGGGAATCACCATATTGAATAAAAATTAACCAACAGACCCACATAGACACAGTTTGGCAAATTTTCTTACAAAATTACAGAAAAAAATGTTATAAAGAAAATAAACAAGTTAGCTCTAAAGGTAAAAAGATATGTTTGATTTTAATATTTTCTGGAATACTAAATATAGGAAGTCAATATAACAATGGATACAAAATTTTTAAGGAAAAATTATGTGACATAGCCATAAGTCAGCAAAAATATGTACTAAAACAGACATTCTCAGAGTGTAGCCCATTGACCCCTTAAGTTCTTAGAAGTATTTTTTTCAGGGGGTTCACAAGGTCAAGCTCTTTTTAATAATAATACTAAGATATGATTTGCCTTTTCACTGTTGATATTTGCACTGTCGCTAAAAAAGCAATAGTGGGTGTGATGGCACAGTGGATCAAGCATCGACCTGGAATGCTGAGGTCGCTGATTTGAAACCCTGGGCTTGCCCGGTCAAGGCACATATGGGAGTTGATGCTTCCTGCTCCTCCCCCCTCTCTTTGATGCATCTCTTTCTCTCTGTTTCTCTCTGGACTTACTCTCTAAAAATGAATAAATAAAACCTAAAAACAAAAATTAAGAAAAAGCAATAGTGAGTAAAATTGTTGGCAGTTTAGCACAAATTAATGCCAAGGTGCCAGCTGTGCTAGTAGTTATATTCTCCACCACCACCTACTGGCAGGGGTAATAAGAAGAGTTCCTTTGAGGAAAAAATAAAAAATGTTAACTTTTCTAAATCTATTTTTTCTTTTTTTAGATTTTTATTTATTGATTTTAGAGAGAGAGAGAAAGGTGGGAGTAAGGAGCGGGAAAAATCAACTCATAATTTCTTCTCATATGTGCCTTGACTGGGCAAGCCCGGGATCTCAAACAGGAGATCTAAATGTTCCAGGTCAACATCTTGTCTTCTGCACCACCACAGGTCAGGCTAACTTTACTAAATCTTGAATCTTAAATGCAAATTTACAAAATATTGTATGTGGCAAATAAGAAATATACAAAATGCATTTCTGTCCCTTTTGGCTCTCTGAGCAGCACCATGGCAATCAGCAAGAACAAGCACCATTGGCAAGCTACAAGGGAGCCAATAAGAAAGTGGTGAGTCCATTTTATAAGACTGGTGTGATGTGAAAGCATCAGCTATTTCAATATAAGAAATATTGGGAAAACACTAATCACGAGAACTCAAGGAACTAAAATCACATCTGATGGTCTCAAGGGCTGTGCTTTTGAAGTGAACCAAAGTTATCTCCAGAATGATGAAGTTGCATTTAGAAACTTTAAGCTAATTATTGAGGATGTTCAGGATAGTAACTAATTTTTATGGCATGAATCTTACCTGTGATAAAATATACTCCATAGTAAAAAATGGCAGACCATGATTGATTGAACCTCATGTTGACATCAAGACCATCAATGATTATTTGCTTTGTCTAGTTTGTGTTGGTTTTACTAAAATCCACAACAGTCAGATTTGGAAGACCTCTTATGCTCAACATCAACACATACACCAAATCCAGAAGATGATGGAAATAATGAACTAAGAGGTGCAGACAATTGACTTGAAAGAAGTGCTCTAAATTAATTCTAGATAGCATCGGGAAAGAGAGATGAGGCTTGCCAATCTGTTCACTCAATGATGTTTTTGTTAGGAAAGTCAAAAGGATAAAAAGCCCAAATTTGAAATGGGAAAACTCATGGAGCTTCATGGTGAAGATAGTTTTGGAAAAGCTAGTGGGGATGAGACAGGCACTAAAGATGAGCTAATGGATATGAGTTCCCCAGTCTAAGAATCTGTTTAAAATTCAGACTTTAAATGATGACAGATAAAAAATCATATTTATGATTAAAAAAAGAAAAAGCAACAACAACCAAGTGCATTTCTGCTATCTAGTTATATACCATAGAATGGTTGTCTCAAGGAAAGCATTTGTGTGATTGAGTCACACACTGAACTAGCTTCTCTTTTTATGTTTTATTATTTTTTACTTGAAAAACTATTGGCAGACAAACCATTGTTGTTGAGACTTGGCTATAGGCAAAATTTCTCTTTAAAATCAACAAAGTAAGCCTATCTCTTCAAAGAAAATGATTGCTGGTATCTGTTCCCAATTAAAATTTTTTTTCAAGTGAAAAATTAAATGATTAGGAAAATTGCCTCTGCTCCCTATACTTAAAAAGTTTTCTGATGATATCAGCAGCAAAACAAATGAAAGTAATTATTTTCATGTTGTTTAATGAAATATGTTTATGTTTGGAAGGCCTGAATGTCTCAGTGAACCAATAACTTCAAATGACCAAATGCATGCTGATGCAAAATTATGTACCAATAAAAATTTCAAAGTGAAAGATAGATCAATGGAGTTTAATTTAACAGAGTAAGAACAGTTAGTTGATATGGTCTTAGATTTCACATTGTAAGTAACATTTAGTAAACTACTATTTGTTGAATTTTGGTATAGTGTCAAAAGAGAATACACAGAATCATCTAAGATTATTAAAATAATTCTCTTTTTCAATTACATATTGGTATGAAGCCAGATTTTCACCAATGTTACAATCAAGACAATATATTATAATAGATTGCTTCAGAAGGTTCTCTGCTTCTTTCATGCCATGTCTTCCAGTGTGGTGCCAACCACAACCCTGAGACACAATCAATGGAGAAGGTCAGAATGAATGGATTTGGCTCCATTAGGTACATGGGCACTGGGGCTGCTGGAAAAGTGGATATTGTTGACCTAAACAAGCTCTTCTCAACTACATGGTCTACGTGTTTCAGTATGATGTTACCAATGGCAAATTCAAAGACACTGAATAGTCAAGGCTGAGAATGAAAAGCCCATCTTTATCTTCCAGGAGCAAGATCCTTCCAACATCAAATGGGGTGATGCTGGTGCTGAATATGTTGTAGAGTGCACTGTTTCTTCACTACCTTGGAGAAGGCAGGGGCTCATATGAAGGGTAGAGCCAAGAGGGTCATCATTTCTTCTCCTACTGCAGATGCCCTCATGTTTGTGATGGGTACAAATCATGAGAAATATGACAACTCCCCCAAGATTGTCAGCAATGCCTCCTGCACCACCAACTTTTTGACCCACCTGGCCAAGTTCATCTATAAAAACTTTGGCAACAAAGAGGGAATCATGACCACAATCCATGTCATCATTGCCACCCAGAAGAGTGTGGATGGCTCCTCTGGGAAGTTGTTCTGTGATGACCAAGAAGCTGCCCAGAAAATCAACCCTCTGATTGGCTCTGCCAAGGCTATGAACAAGGTCTTTCCTGAGCTTAATGGTAAGCTCACTGGCATGGCCTTCTCTGTCCTCACCCCCCAATGTGTCAGCTGTGGATCTGACCTGCTGCTTGGAGAAAGTTGACAATACAATGACATCAAGGAAGTGGTGAAGCAGGCATTGGAGAACACCTTCAAGGGTATCCTGGGTTATACTGAGGACAAGGTGTCTTCTGTGACTTTAACAGTGACACACACTCTACCTTCAATGCTGAGGCTGGTCTTGCCTTCAACAACCACTTTGTCAAGCTCATTCCTGATATGACTATAAATTTGGCTACATAACAGAGTGGTGTGTGGTGGCCCTTTTGGTCTGCATAGCCTTCAAGGAGGAAGAGTCCCCTTGACAATCAGCCCCAGCAAGTGGAAGTCAGGCCCTCAGATGCTAGGGAGTCCTTGCCTCAAATTGATCCCCCAATACATTGAGAATCTATTGACATCCACAGTTTCCATCCTAGACCCCTTGAAGAAGGGGAGGAGCTTAGGGAGCCCTACATTGTCATGAACCATCAATAAAGTTCACTGCACTCAATCAAAAAAAGAAAAGGAATTTATAAAAATGTATAAGCCAGACATTAAAAGATAAGCAAAATAGCCTGACTAGGTGGTGGCACAGTGAGTAGAGCATCAACCTGGGACTCTGGGGATCCAGGTTCAAACCCCAAGGTTGCTAGCTTGAGCACAAGTCACTGACTTGAGTGTGGGGATCATAGGCATGACTCTGTGGTTGCTGGCTTGAGTCCGTGATTGCTGGCTTGAGCCCAAGGTCACTGGCTTGAGCAAGGGGTCACTGGTTAAGCCAGAGTCCCCCAGTCAAGGCACATATGAGAAGCAATCAATGAACAACTAAAGTGCCGCAACTATGAGTTGATGATTCTTATCTCTCTCCCTTCCTGTCTGTCTATGTCTCTCTCTCTAAAAAAATAAAATAAAAAGATAAGCAAAATAGTATTTTTCATCCAACCAAATGAATGTTCCTGGGTGAAGAAAACAGGAAAGAATTCTCAGATATGTAAGGGCTCCATAATTGAAAACCTAATTGCCCTTTTTAAAAGAAATTACTTGAAGATTTACTTCTGCCATTGAAAATATAAACTATGATGTAAAATAAAACATAAATGGAGCCACTTCAAAATGGAGTCAAAGCTGCCATCCAGAGGAATGCCTTGACCATCTAACTCTTCAATCCTTTGGAACGTGAAAACTGGGAAAAAGAATCCTTGGACTGGGTCTAAAGCAGCATTATATTCTAAACAAAGATAACAATAAAGCAGATAATATAACTATAAAACTGAAAATTAAGACATTCTTTAAAATTAGCATCACTATGTTAGAATATCAGCACCTATGAAAATTTCCTCCTTCCATTCATGTGATTGTTCCCCTTCCCATTCTTATAAAATACTCCTTGACTTCACCCCCTAATCAGAACACGATTTGGATTTCAGCCTAAATAGCTATATTTTTAGATCTCAAATAAATTCTCATTGCCTCTCACTTTGGCCTTTTATTTTTAGGTTAGCATATCTGGTTTCCTAGGTGGGATCAAAGGTGACCACATCTTTGCGCACTGGCATTTACTGGAACTGTGTGTGGTACTTAGAGAGACTCTTCTGTGCTCACCATTTTCAGGAACCACTACTTCTCTGACCCTGAAGCCTTCTTGGGTTCAGACCACCCTCATTTTGAAGTTGGTGCCATTATTTGAGATCAGAAGAGATTTTCCCATGGGAGAGAGGGCAGTTGCTATGGGGATGATTGTCACAGTGTCAGCATGTGTCTTCTGCCACAGGAGTTGCTATTGCATGAAGAATTTTTTCCTTCAAGACTAAATGTCCTTCACCTGTGGAAGGTTTCTTGGGAGCTGAGCAACTAGGAGTTTACTAAAACAAGAGGAATTTTTTCTCTCTGAAAAAGACATTCTTTACTTATGAAAGGTTTCCTGGGAAGTGAGCAACTGAGAGCTTGATACTGCATGAAAACATTTTTTTTTCCTGAAGGAGGGGCTTTTCAGGCTCATTAAAAGTGTCCTGGGGGTTCAGCAGCTCTCAATGATTTTTCCCTGGTGGGTAAATACAATTTTTTTCTTTTTCTTTTTCTTTTCTTTTTTTTTTAGTGAGAGACAGACAAAAAGAGAGAGAGGGGGGAAGGTGAGAGAGTGAGAGTATCAACTCATAATTGCTTCACGTTAGTTGTTCATTGATTGCTGCTTGTATGTATCTTGACTGGGAGAGGTCAAGCAGAGACAGTGACCCTTTGCTCAAGCCAGTGACCTTGGGATCATATCAATGATCCTGCGCTCAAGCCAGCAACCCTGCACTCAAGCTGGCAACCTTGAGGTTTGGAACCAGGGACCTGAGGTTGATGCTGTATCCGCTGTACTACCACTGTTTAGGCAGGTGAGTACTAATTATTTTGAGTGCTTTTTTCCCCTTTCCTTGTCTCTTTCTGTGTACTGTTGTCATTATATATAGATTTTGTAGGGGAAGACACAGGCATAAATCCTGTAAACCTGTTGTCCATGATGTCCCCCTCAAACTGACAAACTAGTGTATCTCCCCATACTGGCTTCTGTTTAGACCAGTAGTTCTTAACCTGGGTTCTATCAAACCCTAGGGATTCGATGAGTTGGTCTCAGGGGTTTGGAGAAGCCTCTGCCACGGAGGCCAGAATAAAGTAATACCGTAATTTGTTGTGAGTTCATGCATTTTGTTGGTTTTGTTCTTTGAGCAAGGTGATGTTCATGCACGGCTCATTTTGTTCACCAGTAAAAAAACATATACCTATGTCTTGAATTTGGAAAAAAAATCATATTTTATTTATCACTAAAGAAGGGTTCGGTGAATGCGCATATGAAACTGGTGGATTCGGTACCTCAAAAAAGGTTAAGAACCACTGGTTTAGACAAGCTTTAATGTGGGTCCTTATATAAAATCAAGATGAGGTTTTTTCTTCTGTCTTGTTTTATGCCCTGATAGCTTGGCTTTCTGACCAACAAAAGTATTTTCCTCTGATTTCCACCAACTGGAAGGTACACTTACTAGGGGGCATCTCATGGCTAAATAAACTAGAATTTAGGCATCTGTATCTAGTAAGACTGTTGCCCAGGAATTTATGACTGGTTAGTTGTAGCCAGTCAAATGGCAACTATTGACCTTTTTTTGAACTGTGCCAGTTCTCAGTGGAATTTGTCATGGGGGTCCCAATGAAATGTAGAAACACTATATTCCTGACGATAAAATGAGTTTTATAAGATTTGCAGATGAGTAAATGAAAAGAGTTCTGTAAAGGCCATAAATGCTCCCTAATGTCTAGATTCCAGAAAGCCCTCAAGATGCTGCCTTAACAACCTTTGTAAAAGGCCAAGGTAACCGAGCAGATTCTTTTGCTTTTTGTAAAATGCTTTGCTGAGCATTCTCTCCCTATATTGTTCCAACAATAACCGAAAGTCTGTTTCACTTCTGTAAAACTTCTTTGGCTAGCTGCTCAAACCCTCTCTCACTTCTTTTTGCCTTTCAAAGCAAACCCTTTAGTTCGTTCAGGGCCACAAGTTATTTAAGATTTGAATCCACTCGTGGTTGCCAGCATTAAATTAAAGACTCCTTGCCTGACCTGTGGTGGCACAGTGGATAAAGTGTCAACCTGAAAACGTTGAGGTTGCCAGTTGCTTTGTCAAGGCACATATGGAGGTTGATGCTTCCTGCTCCTCCCCCTTTCTCTCTCTCTTTCTATTCTCTAAAATGAATTTTTAAAAGAATTAAAGACTCCTTAATTTGGCTACTTAATTGTGTGGCAAAACGTTTGTTTCCTCGCTGTTCAGATATAACACCAGTCTGTAACAGCCTTTGTTGTCTTGACCTTCATTGCTTTACTGCCTGTAGCAGAGAAGGAGCCTTTACTGTCTTAGATTACTCCAGGAATGAGTTTTCTGGATTTTGATCTTTTTGTTTGGTTAAGCTATAAACAACTTACTGGTTTGAGCTGCTTGTGAGATTAATTGATCATACTGACAAAAGCCAGATGATGGATCCCTAGAATTGGAAAAACTTCTACACTGAATTGTTTATTATTTAAGGCACTTTCATAACAGTCATTCAATTGGTAGCTATGGAAAGGCCAAATTAAAAAATGTATACAAGAAGTATAATGGCTAGTCTCCTTCATTTGAGTAAATAAAACTGATACATGCTACAGCATACAGATGGTGTATTTTGTAATGATACACCTGAAACCTATGTAATTTTATTAACCAATGTCATCCCAATAAATTCAATTTAAAAAGTAAAAAATAGAGAGATAATGCAGTGAGATAAGTGATCTAATCTATAATGTCATTTAGGTGGCAACTCAGTTCCTTGAAGAATTGAAGCTGTTCTTGTTTTACAAATCTAGTCTTTACAGGACCAGGTGCCTCACTCCAGAAACATTTCAAAATCACCAATCCTTTTAACCATTCCCAAACTCCTTCATTAATCTCAAATGGCTTGCATATATTGGCTTTAAGAAACCAAAGTCCTTCTAGGAAAAGCTTGCATTTCTTCCTTTGTGCCATTGAGTTGTAAATTCCTAGTTTCCTCCAGGAACTCTTGTTTAGGCTATTTTTCTGAAGTGCAAATTGTGTCTATTGATTTTACACAGAAAGGAGGTGGGGGAGTGAGCAGTATCAATTCATAGTTGATTCACTTTAGTTGTTCACTGATTGCTTGCCTTTCATGACTGGACTGAGTGAGCCCAAGGTTTCAAACTTGCGACTTCAGCAGTCCAGGTCGATGCCCTATCCACAGTGTTACCACAGGCCAGGCAAAAAAAAAAAGCAAATTTAAGAAAGTTAATTCTTAACAACAACAACAACAAAAAGAATGGTGGTGGTGGTGGAAGGAAAGGTCATTTGCATTGATACCACTTCCTTTATGGAAGCCATGAAGTCTCTGTTTGCATTTGTTTAAATGTTCATGTGTGTAGATATGTGATATTTTTATACCTCCAGATGATATTGTTAATTTATAGAGGGCAGAAAGCTGTATTTAATTGGCTAAAAAATAAACAAACACATATATTAAGAATTGGGGGGGGGGAATGAGAGAAGATGGTGATGGAGTAAGCGGATATTCCAACTCCCACCTTCCAGAACCAAAGTGGATTACAACTTAATTTAAGAATAATCATCTTGAGCCCGGCCTCAGCTCAGGCCGTAGTGCAGAGCCACCCAGGGAGATTGCTGAATTAATTAGAGGGACAGTAAGATGCTTCACTGCTGACATCCTAAGAAGCCACAATAATAACGTGTCACGACTGTATTAGTTTCCTGTGGCTGCCATCACAAGTGACTACAGAGTGAGTGGCATAGCAGCAGAAGTTTGTTCTCTCACAGTTCCAGAGGACAGAAACCTGAAATCAGGCACTGGCAGAGCCAGGCTACATCCAAAGTCCTAGGGGAGGGTTGGTTCCATGCCTTTTTTTTTTAATTTAGAAATTAAATTTAATGGGGTGACATTGGTCCATAAAAACACATAGGTTTCAGGGAGGAGCAAGATGGCGACGGAGTAGACGGACGTACCAACTTCCAACTCCCAGAACCAAAGTGGATTACAACTCAATTTTAAGAACCATCACCTGGATAAACCAACTTTGAACAAAACTAAGTGGACTCTTCAACCAATGAACACAGAAGAAGCCACATTGAGACTGGTAGGAATAGCGAAAACAAGAAGAGGGCTGCCCAGCTCCCCGGAGCAAATGGCAGCCCGGAGAGACCCGCGTGGCGGGAGGAGAGTTTGGCGGAGAGGGAGGGACCTGGGTCGCAGGAACCAAGCCCCAGCCTACAGTCCCAGAGCCTAGAAGAGGCGTTTGGACAGTTTTGAGTTGTGAAACAAGTGAGGGAGCTCCCAGGCCTACAGTGTAGAGTATTAGGTCCCATCTTACTCTGCTGAGGGTTGCTGAAGGGCATGGTGGGCGGCAGGATGCTGAAACGCAGTTCTGTCGGCGTGGGCAAAGGCCAAGCCGGTGGGAGCTCGGTCTAGCCCAGCAGGGTAGAAGGGGGCGTGAAAGCGGTCCGGAAGCTGCGGGCCGGCCTTTAATCCCACTTACGGGGACAAAGCGGGAGGCCAGGAACAGGCAGAAATCTGCTCTGTGACTCTGCGCAAACCGGCCCTGACTGCGGGGACCGGGCTAGGACCAGGGACGGACGGGGGGCTTGCAGCTGAGCTCACACTACCAGCCCCGCCCGGCCGGAGAAACCGAGGTTTGCCATTCTGCATGTGCGAGCGGCATGGGGACATGGTAAACCCCGAGATAAGTGGAAGCTCACAGCTGAGCCCACGCTAAAATCCCCGCCCTGCCGGAGAAACCCCGATTTGCCATCCCACGTGCACGAGCGGGCTCCAAACACGGAGGGGGGTAGAGTCCGGGACGAGCGGAAGTCCGCAGCTGAGCGGAAGCCAGCAAACACGCCCGCCCCAATAAACCTTGGTTCCCGACCCTGCGCAGAAGGGCCCTAGCCTCAAGGGTGGGGCTAAAGCTCTGGACGGGCGAAAGCTTACAGCTGAGAGCACGTCAAAAGCCCCGCCTAACCCACGAAACTGTAGCGAGCAGGCTCCAACTGCTGGTTCTGAGCGGAAGTCCGGAAATAGGCTGGTCCACAGCTGAGTAAAGGTGCTACCTCTATCCTTGGTCCTGAGGCTTGTGGCTTGAGTGACAGCCCCTCCCACGGAGGAGAGGCGGAAATCACAGCAAAAGCCACAGAGGGCCAGCTCTGGCAACGCCCATACACAACCGCCCTAGGCAGCGGCAGAGGAGGTGGGGGGCCTGAAGACAGACCACACATAAAGAACACAAAGGCAACACCTACTGGACTCCAGTGGCCACAACTTGCTTATACACAGACAAAATGGGCAGGCAGAGGAATGCAAACCAAATGAATCAAGAGAAATCCCCAGAAAAAAACCTGAATGAACCAGATATAACCAAATTACCAGATGCAGAATTGAGAATAATGATAGTTAGGATGTTCAAAGAAATTAGAGCAACAAAGGATAGTCATTATGAACACCTAAATAAAGAGATAACAAGTATAAAAAACAAAATTGAAATAATAAAAAGGAATCAGACAGAAATGACAAATACAGTATCAGAACTGAAGACCACAATGGAAGGAATTAAAAGCAGGATGAATCACGCTGAAGATAGAATAAGTGAGTTAGAGGACACAATAAACAAAGGCACAGAAGCAGAGAAGAAAAAGGAAAAGAGACTCAAAAAATGTGAGGAAACTCTAAGGGAGCTCTGTGACAACCTGAAGAGAAACAACATTCACATCATAGGGGTGCCTGAAGAAGAGGAGAGAGGACAGGAAATGGAAACTTTGTTCAATCAAATCATAGCAGAAAACTTTCCTAAATTAAGGCTGGGAAACACTCCACACGTTCAAGAAGCACACAGAACTCCATTAAAGAGAAACCCAAAAAGATCTACACCAAGACACATCATAGTTAAAATACCAAAGCTAATGGATAAAGAAAAAATTTTAAAAGCTGCTAGGGAAAAAAAGGTTATCGCCTACAAAGGAGCCCCCATAAGGATGACATCGAACTTCTCAACAGAAACACTTGAGGCCAGAAGGGAATGGCAAGAAATAATCAAAGTAATGCAGAACAAAAATTACAACCAAGACTACTTTATCCAGCAAGGCTAACGTTTAAAAAAGAAGGAGAAATAAAGAGCTTCCCAGAAAAAGAAAGCCTGAACAAATTCATAAAAACCAAACCAATTCTGCAAGAGATGCTAACGGGATTGTTGTGAACATTTTAAAGGGAGAAAAGAATATAGCAAAAGAAGAATACAACTTTAAAGAATAAAATGGCAATAAACAACTACATATCAATAATAACCTTAAATGTAAATGGATTAAATGATCCAATCAAAAGACATAGGGTAGCTGCATGGATAAAGAAACAGGACCCATACATATGCTGTCTACAAGAGATACACCTTAAAACAAAAGACGCACATAGACTGAACGTAAAAGGATGGAAAAAAATATTTCATGCAAATGGAAATGAAAAAAAAGCAGGGGTAGCAGTACTTATATCTGACAAAATGGACTTTAAAACAAAGGCTGTAGTAAGAGATAAAGAAGGACACTACATATTGATAAAGGGAACAATTCAACAGAAAGATATAACTATTATAAATATCTACGCACCAAATATAGGAGCCCCGACATACATAAAGCTGACTTTGATGGATATAAAGGGCGAGATTAATAGCAATACTATCATAGTAGGGGATTTCAATACCCCTCTAACAACACTGGATAGATCCTCAAGAAAGAAAATTAATAAAGAAACAGCAGACTTAAAGGAGACACTAGATCAACTTGATTTAATAGATATCTTCAGAACTTTTCACCCTAAAGCAGTAGAATATACATTCTTCTCATGCGCTCATGGTACGTTTTCTAGGATAGACCACATGTTAGGACACAAAAATGGTCTCAATAAATTTAAGAAGATTGAAATCATATCAAGCATTTTCTCTGATCACAATGCTATGAAACTAGAAAATAACCACAAAAGAAAAACCGAAAAAACTCAAACACTTGGAAACTAAATAGCATGATATTAAATAATGAATGGATTAACAATGAGATCAAAGAAGAAATAAAAAAGATTTTAGAAACAAATGATAATGAGCATACATCAACTCAAAATTTATGGGACACAGCAAAAGCAGTTCTGAGAGGGAAGTTTATTGCACTACAGGCATATTATAAGAAGTTAGAAAAAGCTCAAATAAGCAACCTGACCCTGCATCTAAAAGAACTAGAAAAACAACAGCAAATAACAGATATTGTATATAGAAAAGCCTAAAGTCTCAGTCAAAAAACTACTGGACCTTATAAATGAATTCAGCAAGGTGGCAGGATATAAAATTAATACTCAGAAATCAGAGGCATTTCTATATACCAACAATGAACTGTCAGCAAAAGAAATTAAGGAAACAATCCCCTTCACTATTGCAGCCAAAAAAATAAAGTACCTAGGAGTAAATTTAACCAAGGAGGTTAAGGACTTGTACTCGGAAAATAATAAAACATTGGTAAAAGAAATCAAGGAAGATACAAAAATGTGGAAGTATATACCGTGCTCATGGCTAGGAAGAATAAACATCATTAAAATGTCTATATTACCCAAAGCAATTTACAAATTTAATGCAATACCAATTAAAATACCAATGACATACTTCAAAGATATAGAACACATATTCCAAAAATTTATATGGAATCAAAAAAGAACACGAATAGCCTCAGCAATCTTAAAAAGAAAAAATAAAGCAGGAGGTATCACTCTTCCTGATATCAAGGTTTACTATAAGGCCATTATACTCAAAACAGCCTGGTACTGGCATAAGAACAGGCACATAGATCAATGGAACAGAACAGAGGACCCAGAAATAAACCCACAGCTTTATGGACAACTGATATTTGACAAAGGAGGAAAGAACATACAATGGAGTAAAGACAGCCTCTTTAACAAATGGTGTTGGGAAAATTGGACATCTATCTGCAAAAGAATGAAACTAGACCATCAACTTACACCATTCACTAAAACAAACTCAAAATGGATAAAAGACTTAAATGTAAGTCGTGAAACCATAAGCATCTTAGAAGAAAACATAGGCAGCAAGCTCTCCGACATCTGTAGCAGCAATATATTTGCCAATTTATCTCCACGGGCAAATGAAATAAAAGACAAGATAAATAAATGGGACTATATCAAACTAAAAAGTTTTTGCACAGCTAAAGACAATAAGAACAGAATAAAAAGACAAACCACACAATGGGAGAACATATTCGACAGCACGTCTGATAAGGGGTTAATAACTAAAATTTATAAAGAACTTATAAAACTCAACAACAGGAAGACAAACAATCCAATCAAAAAATGGGCAAAAGAAATCAATAGAAATTTCTCCAAAGAGGACATACAAATGGCCAATAGGCATATGAAAAAATGCTCAACATCACTAATCATTAGAGAAATGCAAATTAATACCACAATGAGATATCACCTCACACCAGTCAGAATGGCACTCATCAGCAAAACAATACAGAATAAGTGCTGGCGGGGTTGTGGAGAAAAGGGAATCCTTCTGCACTGCTGGTGGGAATGCAGACTGGTGCAGCCACTATGGAAAACAGTTTGGAGATTCCTCAAAAAATTAAAAATCGAACTGCCTTTTGACCCAGCTATCCCACTTATAGGAATATACCCTAAGAACACCTTATCACTGTTCGAAAAGAAGAAATGCACCCCCATGTTCGTGGCAGCATTGTTCACAATAGCGAAGATCTGGAACAACCCAAGTGTCCGTCAGAAGACGAGTGGATTAAAAAGCTATGGTACATATATACTATGGAATACTACTCAGCCATAAGAAATGATGACATCGGATCATTTATAACAAAATGTATGGTCCTTGATAACATTATACGAAGTGAAATAAGTAAATCAGAAAAAAAGAAAAACTGAGAACAGCATGATTTCATACATAGGTGGGACATAAAAGTGAGACTATGAGACATGGTCAAGAGAGTGGTGGTTATGGGGTGGGAGGGAAGGGTGGGATAGGGAGGAGGGGAGGGACAGAGGGAAAACCAGATAGAAGGTGACAGAGGACAATTTGACTTTTGGTGACGGGTATGCAACACAATTGAATGTTAAGATAACCTGGAGATGTTTTCATTAAAAATAAAAAAAAATTAAAAAAAAAAAAAAACCCACAAAACATACAAAAAAAAAAAGAATAATCATCTTGAAAAAACAACTTTGGACTAAATTAAGAGGAACCTATAACCAAGGATCACCAAAGAAACCACACTGAGACTGGTAGGAAGCGCGGAGATGCAGAAAGGGTTTGCCCCACTCCCAGGAGCGAGTGATGACTTGGAGGGACTCTCATCTCAGGGTTGGTTGCCCAGAGAATTGTGGGTCTTCAGCCTCAGGATCAGAACCCCAACGTAGGCCTCCAGACACTAGAAGAGGTGTACAAACAATATTTAGCTAAGAAAAGAGCTGGGTTATTGTTTGCAAGAAAGAGATAGAACCCTCAGACCCAGGTTCTGTCTTAAAAGGACTGTGCAGAAAACCTCATTCACAGCCACTTACCTGGGGTTCTGAAGCAGGAAGAGTTGAGAGGACTGGAGGTGCGAGAGGAGAGTGTAATCTTGGAGGCACAGGGAGAGACATTGTGGGGAACAGCCATCTAACCCCTGTGTGAGTCACTCCCCAAATCTAAAGGGCCAATTTTCCTGGGAGAATCAACACCAGCAAAGGGAAGAAATTGCTCCACCCACCAGACGTTTTTCTGTTCTAGTTAGAGCAAAGAGTCACTTAGAAGCAGGGGCGCATCAGGGACACAGATTTTGAGTGCTGAGGTCTGAGCTATACCATCCCCCACCATGTTGCTATGTACTTGCTGAAGGGTGGGCAGGCCCAGCTGCGGCAGGCTGGCACCAGTGATACCTGTGCCTGAGCGCCCGAGGAGGAGGCGATGGTGGTGAGCTGGTAGGCAGACCACACTTCGGGAACACAGAGGCCACACCCACTGGCCAAGACTAGATAAAAGCCAGCCTAGGTGTGCAGCTGATATTTACAACAGCATCTGGGCCCAGCAGAGGCAACCACAAATTCTGGATTGTCTATAGCTCCAAGAAGGTTGATAAGGGCCAGTCATAGGCAGTGACCTCCACTGGTCTGTGCCAGGTTCTGGCCAGTGAGGTGCAGGGCTGGCACATCCAGTGGCCATATATGGAGAGCATCAGTTCAGAACCTAACAACCCTTGTTAGAGTAGTATCTTAATGAAGGGCTTCTCAGACCTGACCCAGCTAAGGCATAGAAAACACCAACATAAATAGCAAAAAGAACAGTAGCAGTAGACAAGTAGCCCACAGCGGCTTACAAACAACAGCTGATGCCAACCCAAAAAGGTCTAGAAACAACACAACTGGAAGCTGGAGGCAGACAACACCTACCCTACACTCAGCTAGCTACATAAACAGCACACCCAAAGGAGTCTATACACAGACAAAATGGGAAAAAAGAGAAATCTCCAGAAAAAGAACTGAATAAGATGGAAATAACCAAGATACCAGATGCAGAGTTTAAAATAATGATTGTTAAGATGCTTGAGGATATTAGAGCAACAATGGACAGACATAATGAGAACCTATGTAAAGAGATACCAAGCATCAAAAGGACATTGAAATCATAAAAAAGAATCAGACAGAAATGACAAATATAATATCAGAAATGAAGACTAAACTAAAAGAAATTAACATCAGGCTGAATGAAGCAGAGGATTGAATCAGCAATTTAGAGGACAAGATAAACAGAAGCATGAAAGTAAAACAGCAAAAAGAAAAGAGGATCAAAAAGTCTGAGCAAATTCTAAGAAAGCTCTGTGACAACATGAAGAGAAACAACATCTGCATCATAGGGGTTCCTGAAGGAGAAGAGTAAGAACAAGGGATAGAGAACCTGATTTAAGAAATCATAGCTGAAAACTTACTAAATTGATGAAGGAAAAAGTCACACAAGTCCAAGAAGCACAGAGTCCCATTAAAGAAGAACCCAAAGAGGCCTACACGAAGACACATATTAATCAAAATACCAAAGTTAAGAGATAAAGAAAGAATACTAAAAGCTGCAAGAAAAAAGCAGTCAATCACCTACAAAGGAGGCCCCATAAAGATGACATCTGACTTTTCAACAGAAACATTAGAGGCCAGAAAGGAATGGCAAGAAATATTCAAAGTAATGCAAAACAAGAGCCTACAACCAACACTTTTTTATCCTGCAAGGCTATCCTTTAAAATTGGAGGAGAAGTAAAAAGCTTCCAAGACCAAAAAAAACCCCAAAAACAAAAAACAAAAAAACAAAAAAAGAAAAAAAAAACCTCAAAGAATTCATTACAACTAAACCAATGTTGCAAGAAATGTTAAGGAGCCTGTTGTAAACAGAATAAAAGGGGAAAAAGATCTAGAAAAAGAGGAATGTATATTTAAAGAATAAAATGGCAATAAACAACTAAATATCAATAATAACCTTAAATGTAAATGGATTAAATGCTCCAATTAAAAGACATAGGGTAGCTGCATGGATAAGAAAACAAGATCTATATATATGCTGTCTACATAAGACCCACCTCAAAACAAAGAATACACATAAACTGAAAGTGAAGGTATAGAAAACCTATTTCATGCAAATGGAAATGAAAAAATAGCTGGGGTATCAATACTTATATTTGACAAAATGGACTTTAAAACAAAGGCTATAGTAAGGGATAAAGAAGGTCACTACATAATCATAAAAGGAACAATCTAACAGGAAGATATAACCATTATAAATATCTATGTGCCTAATATAGGAGCACCTAAATATATAAAGCAGATTTTGATGAACTTAAAGGGTGTGATCAACAACAATACTATAATAGTAGGGGATTTTAATACCCCATTAACATCAATGGATAGATCCTCAAGAAAGAAAATTAACAAAGACACAGCAGACTTAAAGGACACACTAGATTAGCTGGATTTAATAGATATCTTCAGAACCTTTCACACTAAAGCAGCAGAATATACATTCTTTTCAAGTGCTCATGGTACATTCTCCAGGATAGAACACATGTTAGAACACAAAACGAGTCTCAATATATTTAAGAAGACTGAAATCATATCAAGCATCTTCTGTGATCACAATGGCATGAAACTAGAAATCAACTACAATAGAAAAACTGAAAAACATGCAAACATTTGGAGACTAAATACCGTATTATTAAATAACGAATGGGTTAACAATGAGATCAAGGAAAAAAATAAAAGATTTCCTTGAAACAAATGAAAATGAACATACAACAACTCAAAATTTATGGGACACAGCAAAAGCAGTCCTGAGAGGGAAGTTTATAGTATTACAGGCATACCATAAGAAGCAAGAAAAAGCTCAAATGAACAACTTAATCCTGCATCTAAAAAAAACTAGAAAAAGAACAGCAGGTTAAGCCCAGAGGAAGTAGAAAGAAGAAAAGAATAAAGATCAGAGTGAAAATAAATGACATAGAGGTTAAAAATAATACAGAAGACCAATGAAATCAAGAGATGGTTCTTAGAAAAGGTAAACAAGTTTAATAAACCTTTAACCAGACTCAAGAAAAAAAGAGAGAGGACTCAAAAAAATAAAGTTAAAAATGAGAGTGGAGAAGTAACAATTAACACAGAAGAAATACAAAGGATTGTAAGAAAATACTATGAAGAACTGTATGCCAAAAGATTAGACAACCTAGTTGAAGTGAAAAATTTCTTGAAACATATAATCATTCAAAAATCAATCTGGAAGACTAGGGAACCTAAATAGACTGATTACAACAAATGAGATCAAAACAGTTATCAAAATACTCCCAACAAACAAAAGCCCTGAGCCAGATAGCTTCACAGGCAAACTCTAACAAATATTCAAAGAACTAACTCCTATCCTTCTCAAGCTATTTCAAAAAGAGAAGGGAAGACTTTCAAGCACCTTTTATGAGGCAAACATAATTCTGATTCCAAAATCTGGTAAAGACACCACAAAGAAAGAAAACTATAGGCCAGTATCCCTGATAAACTTAGATACTAAAATTCTCAACAAAATATTAGCAAACCGAATCCAGCAATACATGAAAAGAATCATACATTATGATCAAGTGGGATTTATTCTGGGGAAGCAAGACTGGTACAATATTCACAAATTAATCGATGTGATTCAGCACATAAACAAAAGAAAGGATAAAAATCACATGGTATTATCAAGAGACACAGAAAAAGCATTTTATAAAATCCAGCACCCATTTATGATCAAAACTCTAAGCAAAGTGGAAATACAGGGAACATACCTCAACATGATAAAGGCCAACTATGACAAACCCACAGCCAACATTATACTCAATGGAAAAAAATGAAAAGCAATCCCCTTAAGATCAGGAACAAGGCAGGGGTGCTCCTTTCACCACTCTTATTCAACATAGTTCTGGAAGTCCTAGCTACAGCAATAAGACAAGAAGAAGAAATAAAAGGCATCCAAATTGGAAAAAAAGAAGTAAAACTATTATTATTTGCTGATGATATGATACTGCATATAGAAAACCCGAAAGTCTCAGTCAAAAACTACTGAGCCTGATAAATGAAATCAGCAAGGTGGCAGAATATAAAATTAATATTCAGAAATCAGTGGTATTTTTATACACCAACAATAACCTGTATGAAAAAGAAATTAATAAAACAATCTTCTTCACTATTGCAACAAAAGAAACAAAGTACCTAGGAGTAAATTTAACCAAGGAGGTCAAAGACTTGTACTCGGAAAATTATAAAACATTGATAAAAGAAATCAAGGAAGATACAAATGGAAGCATATACTGTGTTTATGGATAGGAAGAATAAATATAATTAAAATGTCTATATTACCCAAAGCAATTTATAAATTCAATGCAATTTCTATTAAAATACCAATAGCATACTTCAAAGATATAGAGCAAATATTTAAAAAATTTATATGGAACAAAAAATAAATAAATAAAAACAAAAAAGAACACAAATAGCCTCAGCAATTTTGGAAAGGAAGAATAAAGTGGGTGGTATCACACTTTCTGATATCAAGTTATACTGCAAGGCCATTGTACTCAAAAAAGCTTGGTACTGGCCTAAGAACAGGTATATAGATCAATGGAACAGAACAGAAAACCCAGAAATAAACCCACACCTTTATGGACAATTGATATTTGACAAAGGAGGTAAGAGCATACAATGGAGTAAAAACAGTCTCTTTAACAAATGGTGTTGGGAAAATTGAACAGGTACTTGTAAAGAAATGAAACTAGACCACCAACTTACACCATTCCCAAAAATAAACTCAAAATGGATAAAAGACTTAAATGTAAGTCATGAAACCATAATCATCTTGGAAAAAAAGATAGGCAGTAAGCTCTCCAACATCTCTTACAGCAATATATTTGCTGATTTATCTCCATGGGCAAGTGAAATAAAGGACAGGATGAACACATAGGACTATATCAAACTAAAAAGCTTTTGCACAGCTAACGACAATATAAACAAAATAAAAAGACAAACCACACAATGCGAGAACATATTCAACAATTACGTCTGATTAGGGGTTAATAACCAAAATGTATAAAGAATTTGTAAAACTCAACACCAGGAAGGTAAACAATCCAATCAAAAAATGGGCAAAAGATGCCTGACCAGGTGGTGGCACAGTGGATAGCGCGCCAGACTGGGATGTGGAAGACCAAGGTTCAAGACCCCGAGGTTGCCAGCTTGAGCACAGGGCCATCTGGCGTGAGCAAAAAGCTCGCCAGCTTGGACCCAAGGTCGCTGGCTCCAGCAAGTGGTGGCTAGGTCTGCTGAAGGCCCGCGGTCCAGGCATGTGTGAGAAAGCAATCAATGAACAACTATGGTGTCACAACGGCAACGAAAAACTAATGATTGATGCTTCTCATTTCTCTCTGTTCCTGTCTGTCTGTCCCTATCTATACCTCTCTCTGACTCTCTCTCTGTCCCTGTAAAAAAATAAATAAAACATTTTAAAAAAATGGGCAAAGGAAATAAATAGGCAATTCTCCAAAGAGGACATACAGATCGTCAATAGGCAGATGAAAAAAGTTCATCACTAATCATTAGAAAAATGCAAATTAAAACCACAATGAGATACCACCTCACACTTGTCAGAACACCACTCACTAACGTAACAACACATAATAAGTGCTGGCAAGGGTATGGACAAAAGGAAACACTCCTGCACTGCTGGTGGGAATGCAGACTGGTGCAGCCACTGTGGAAAACAGTATGAAAATTCTTCAAAAAAATTAAAAATGGAACTGCCTTTTGACCCAGCTATCCCACTTTTAGGAAGATATCCTAAGAGTACCAAATCACTGGTTCAAAAGAAGAAATGCACCCTCATGTTTATTGCAGGACTGTTTACAATAGCCAAGATCTGGAAACAGCCCAAGTGTTCATCAGAGGACGAGTAGATTAAAAAGTTTTGGTACATATATACTATGGAATACTACTCAGTCATAAAAAATGATGACATTGGATCATTTACAACAAAATAGATGGACCTTGATAACATTATACGGAGTGAAATAAGTAAATCAGAAAAAAACTGAGAACAGCATGATTTCATACATAGGTGGGACATAAAAGTGAGACTATGAGACATGGACAAGAGTATGGTGGTTACGGGGTGGGGGTAGGGAGGAGAGGGTGAGATAGGGGAGAGGGGAAGGGCACAGGGAAAACCAGATAGAAGGTGACAGAGGACAATTTAACTTTGGGTGATGGGTATGCAACATAATTGAATGATAAGATAACCTGGAGATGTTTTCTTTGAACATATGTACCCTGATTTATTGTTGTCACACCATTAAAATTAATTTAAAAAAAGCAGTGGTACATATACACAATGGAATATTATGTGGTGTGAGGAAGAAAATATTACCTTTTGCGACAACATGAATGAACCTAGAAACTATTATGCTAAGTGAAATAAGCCAGGCAGAGAATGAAAAATATCATGTGACTTCACTCATTTGAGGAATCTAATGAACAATGTGTACTGAAAAATGAACAGAGGCAGAGGCGGGATCAAAGGGACCAGAGGGAAAGTAGTCAGAGGGAAAGTAGATTAGAGGATGGGATCAGAGAAGGGAAAGAGATTGATGAAATTATATATACATAACACAGCATTATAGAGTGCAGGACATCAAATTCTGTAGGGAAGTGGGGAAGGTGTTGGGGGGAGGGGGTAAGGAGTACTAAGGGGAACACGGGAGTGGGGGAAAGATATATTTAGTGGGACACTTTAATCTATGTAAACACAATAAATTAAAATCATTAAAAATAAAAATGTAAGAATTGGGGGCCGTGCATGGCTAGCTGTCAGTTAGAACCTCCTCCCAGAGGTACCTATGTTATGGATTCAATCTCCCTCCAGGGCACATAAAGGAAGTAGTCAATGAAAGCACAACTAAGTGGAGCAGCAAATAAATGCTTCTCTCTAAAGTCAAACGACAACAACAACCAAAAGAATAGGTATTCTAAAATTCTCAAAAATATAGAAACTATCCAAAACGTTTTTCAAGTTCACATGATATAAGGTTAATCTTTAGTAAATAAAAACTAGTTTAAGTTTGTTGGTTTAATTAAAATGAACACATCTTTAGAGTTATCAGTATTAAGTATAATACTTTTATTCACCTAAGCTTATAAATTTTTCACTAAAAGTAATAATTTACAGCGATGACTGACTTCGTCTTACATCTCATGATCTTTTGGTGGGTAACCTAATCATAATCATTGAAAACAAGTAAAATATATAGATATAGGTGGAATAAAAAGTTTTTTAGTGAACCTTCTTAGCACTAATTATATGTTCCAGTATATGTACTTATAATAGTTTCCTAAAATATTTTGGTAACTGTAAACTTTAAAGTTTTGCTAGCTAATTTAGATGATGGAAACTTACTGAATATTTAGATATTTTTCAATATATATATAAAATACTGGAACAGTAATTGCTAAATAAGGCTAAATTTACCTACTTTTGACTTCTTATTACAGGGGAACTAAAAGGTAAGTTGTAATAAAAATGTTTGTATTTTGTTAAGCAAGCATATGTTTCTAAAAATTATAAATATATTTGGTAAAATATACCTTTGTGAGTAGAATTGAAACATTTATCTTTTTATCTTTACCTAATCTTTCCAGAAACCCTCAGTGAGTAATTTTATTTTCATGGCCATGTAATTATGTACATAGTTTATTAAAAAAATTTCCCCCTCTACCCCCTCAAAGAAAAAGAATCTCTTCTTGTAACAGGACACAATTGGAAACACTGGTTATATTAACAAGGCTTTGACTGGAATGTTAAGTTTGAGAAAGAAATGCATAGTCTCAGATATGACTAGACAGCTTTAAGGACCAAAGATTGACTTATGGTAGCCTCCCTGGGAAAATTAACCTTGTACCTTGTTTACAGGGTTCCCAGCAGCCTTACAATGTCCTACTATGCATTTAGCTTTCTCTGTTTTTAATATCCAATTAATTAATGGAGACAAAGTAATTAAACACCATAATTCACAACAAGGTGATTAAGTATACTGAAAAAGATATCTTCAGAAGAACTTTTTACAACCAAGATAGAAAGGACCATATCAGTTACTCTTAACTAAACTGTGTGGCAACAGAATATTTGAAATAAAAAATTATTAGGAAGTGAAGCAGACACTCTTGTAGACAGCTAACCCAAGATTCCAGGTCAGGCCAGAATAATCCACACCTTCTGTGACAAGGTGCCAGAAACTATAAAATTACTAGCATTAGCAACGCCATTTTAAAGAGGAAAAGTCAGGCCCCCTACCCCTCCTCTAAAAAAAGAATGCAAGAAGAAGAGCTTGCAAGGGCAACCGAGTCAGCTAGTCATAGTTTAACTACTTCCTATAGTTCTCTGGAAGGACTGGCACCATTTGCTACACAGAGAAAAGAAGATAGAATTTATCTGAAAACCCCTTCCTCTTCTTTTTTTTTAAAAGCCTTTAAGAAACAATGTTTATGTACCTTAATTAAAATTTTCTACACTAATCCTCTGACTCACCCTCTTATTCTGGAGTCATGAGAGTGATGTATACCTCTAGACCAGATGTCTCCAAACTACGGCCCAAGGGCCACATGCGGCCCCCTGAGGCCATTTATCCGGCCCTCGCTGCACTTCCGGAAGGGGCATCTCTTTCATTGATGGTCAGTGAGAGGAGCACATCCTGTGCTCCTGGAGTACTGTATGTGGCGGCCTTCCAGCAGTCTGAGGGACAGTGAACTGGCCCCCTGTGTAAAAAGTTTGGGGACCCTTCCGCTAGACAAAGGGATATGAGCCCCTTACATAGAAACCTGTATTCTGTAACATTTTATATGCCTTCTAATAATCACAATTTTGAAATTTTTATATGTGGAAACATGCAAACTGAGCAAGCAGGGACTGACTTCAGACTTCCTGATAAATTAACTGCTAGTTTTGCTTTAACTGTTAGTTTTGCTTTAACTGCTAGTTCTACTTCTGTAATCTGTTGAGTGCAGCTGTTAAAATTCCTTGTGACTTTAGCCTTTATAAGTCATGCACCCTCTTCAGGGCTGCACAATTTGGAGTCTAAAACCCTGTACAGTCAGCCGGCTTAATAATAATAAATTCTTCTTTGAAATTCTTCTGTAGTTTTGGTATCTTTGTGGAACTCGCTGGTCATGGTATAACACTTCCTTTTTCCTTACTTCAGTTTCTATCTCAGGAATAATATGAGATGTCAAACACTCACTATAATATTATTTCCTTTACCCTTTAAATTTTATTGGATATCAACTTTGAACCTTCTTCCTAGGTCAAAACACGCAACTGGTTGCACACATAGTCAAAGTATTCAATGTTTGGCAGTGTCAACCTCAGTGAAGAACCTTAGATTTGGAAGAATACTTTTTCTTTGGGCAGGCATTGCAATGAATGAATATCTAATTCATTCATTACTTTATAGGAAATTGCCGCGGTTAGTGTCAAAGCAATAGACAACTAGAAAAAATCTTTAAATTCCCTTTCACCAGTTGTGTTAGCTAATAGAATGGCTCTTAATCATATCGTCACTGAAAGGTAAGTTTGCTCTGTTGTTAATATCGCTTGCAGTACCCAGATAAAACACAGTACCTCTGGTGAAGTAGAGATGGAACTAGCTAAAATCCAGGATAAGTCAAATGGTTAAACACAATACCCACTGATACCTCATGGTTCTTTGATATCTTCAGCTGGCTGCCCTCAGGTATTGCCTCCTGATTTGGATTTATTCTACAAGTTGGACTCAACATTTTGTTTGTTATAGAAAGTTTTGTTGTTTAAAATGTTGTTTTGCACAGCTTGATGTTTAAAGACAGCATTTTGATATCGTTTTTGGATGATCACTATAACCTTTGAGACTTCATATGAGAAACTGCTAGAGACTACAGAAGATGTTTGCTTGAAGAAACATGATGACAGAGCCTTCTTGTGTTCTGGCATTCTTGTTGCCCAAATGTGGCCTAAGGCTCCTTAAGAACAAGGAAACCCCTTTCCCTCCTTTGTGGAGCATGACATACCAGAAATAAGTCTTCTTGGTAATGAGGGACCAAGAATGCTTTTAATAAGTGTTGCTTTCCAATAATTGTTCAGTGATGTTTTCAAAGAAAGATCTTGATAAAAAGGGGGAACTGTAAAGAATAATATAAATGGAGTCACTTCACAATAAAGTTGGAGCTGCCATCCCCAAGGAACTGCCTTGAATGTCTTATTCCATACTGAACTGAAAATTGAAAATATTCTTTAGAATTAGCATTACTATAGCCTGACCAGTGGTGGCTCAGTGGATAGAGTGTTGACCTGGGACACTGAGGACCCAGGTTGGAAAGCCTGAGGTCACTGGCTTGACCATGGGGTTGCCAGTTGGAGTGAGATCATCAATATAATCCGAAGGTCACTGGTTTGAGCCAGGAGTCACTGGCTCAGCTTGAGTCTCTACCCCCCACCTCATCAAGGAATGTATGAGAAGTAATCAATGAACAACTGAAGTAACACTATTATAAGTTGATGCTTCTCATCTTTCTCCCTTCCTGTCTCTCAGTCTCTCTTACATATATTTAAAAAAAGAATTAGCATTACTATGTTAGCCTACCTGCATATATAGTAATTCCTTTCTACTATTCATGTAATTGTCATAAGTACTTCTTGACTTTACCTTCTAACTGAGAAACTATTTGGGTTTTTGCTTGAATCAGCGCTTCCCAAAGAGCTTATCTCTTGGATCACAAATAAATGCTCATTGTGTTCTACTTTGAACTTTCATTTTTTGGTTAATAAGGACTACAAGAATGGAGAAATTGGGTAATTAAAGGATTGTTTTGTGATTTATAAATTGCCACCAAATTACTTGTACTATTGTTGGAAAATGAGGAGTTCCTCAAAAAGGGAAAGGATGTTGGACAGACAAAACTAGAAATCAACACATCACTTTATCAAGTTCCTCTGTTTGCAATGTGCTCATCTAAATCTTATTTCTATTTCAAGATAAAACTCAGATCCCACATATAATCATAGAATCTCAGTACTAGAAATGAGCAGGAGAGAGGTACATAATTTATATTAAAATCTATTATTATGTACCTATCGGGGGTATTTGAAATTCATTCACACTTAATCCTTACAGAAAACCAGAAGAATTGATTTGTTATCTGCATTTTATAGGCAAGAAACTGAAGTTCAGGGAGGTTAAACTACTTATCCATTGTCATCATATTAGCTAGAGATAGAGTGAAGACTCAAACCCGGATCTTACATGGTAATAGGATTTCGACTTCAGCACAGGGACAGATGTACTGTAAAGCTAATGAAGCTGTAGCTTGGAGCGTCACTTGCCTGAGCCCTGTGAGTTCTGGCAGTTGCTGGGAACTGTGGAGTGTCCTAGATGGAGAAGGCAACAGATTGCAATTAGGAAGCATGCCTGGCAAGTTGGCTAAAGAGATCTCCAAAGAAAGGGATCTGAACCTCCGAAGCTCCAGCTATCTGCTGAGATTTATTTTCTCATAATTAACAAATATTGACTTTCGTACCCGATTTTGTATTGGAAACTTTGTGTTACTTTCCTTAAAGAAAGTTCCAAAAATAGTATTCAACTCCACAAAATCTGAACTGACTCTTGGTCCGATCTAGAGCAGTCCTGTTACATTTTCAATACTGTGTTTATATCTGAGTATTTACACAACAGAAATTAATTCCTGTCTTATTTAACTTATTTGTTTAGATCTCTATCACACTAGCCAGGCTAATATTATGATACAGAACGTTTAATTTTTATTCTGCCAGCTGCATGCATTAGCCACTCTATTATCACCTCCTGGGTTGATTGGTCAGGCCCACAAGTTACAAGCTGGGACTGTAAACAGAGTCAGTCTCTCTGGTACCTGTACTTGAAGTTCTGTAGCATTGGCTCACTTGGCATTTGTATCTCTTTACAGTTGTTTCTCATTACTTCCATATAGAGAAGGGAGAAGGAATTAAGAAAACATGAGGAAAAGAAAAGACAGGATAAAAGCTACAGAAAATCTGTCTTTTCAGTTGTTCTCTGAGCCCAGATGTATTTCTGCCCTTCTTATAGTTTAGTTCATCAATTCTTTCTTGACCAGAGAAGTATACAAATATCCCTCTGATATATTTCCGGGTTTCTCTAAGCTAGTTAAATAGGGTTTCTGTCTTTTACAACCAAGAGGCCTGCCAATTAACTTATGATGTACTCTCATAAAACATATCAGAAGCAAGCCAAGAAAAGGACCCAGGGAAATCCCACCTTGTGCCTTTTAGTGTTAATAATTTGCCTATGATTCTATATCTCCTGATCTCCCAGATCCATAGATCCAACTGTCTGACAGGATATTACTAATGCACCTCAAACTCATTATCATCTTTCCTCTCAAACCTCTGCCTCCAGGGTTCCCTGTCACAGTAACCTACTTAACAACTCACATTCAGGTGCTCAAGTCCCAAACTTTGATGAGGTCCATGCTTTATAAAACCTAATGAGTTCTGGCTTCTGCCTATCTCTTTAGTTGAATCATATGCTGTTCTTGCCTCCATTCTCTACCCTTCAGCCACACTGGTTTATCTAACGTTAATGAGGTAACATCTCCCTTTCCTCCAGCATTCCTCTGCCAAACCATTTTGCATAGAACTTTTCTATGAAAACCCATATCTCCTACGCAAAGTACATAAAATGGAGAGCTATGAAAGTCCCTGCACCTACAGACTCCTTCTGCCTTCCCTAGGTCTTCTGTGTATACCACACACAGCTCTCAAAAACAGGTCATCCCAATCCTCATACACCTAGGAGTTTGAAACAAACAAAAAACTATAAAGGTTCTAATTTTTAGTAATGTGTGTTAAGGAGCATATTGATTTAACTTTAAATAAAATTACTTGGATGGGGCCCAATCTCATTTGACAAATAAATGATTGGATCTCTGTTGGCACCATGGTAAGAAAAATTGATATTGCATGTCCCTTGCTTCCTCATTCTGCTCTCTTCTTAATCTAGATTTTATGCAGGAGCATCTGACTGGTCAGTCTGTTTTCCTGTCTTTGCCATAGCTATCAGAGACACTGGCTTCTACTTTGGGGAGATAGGGCACATAATGTCAGAAAAACCTCTAAGAGGAAAGGATAATCAAAGGATACTGAGAAACCCCAAAGAATAGTGTCCCCTTCTCATGACTTAACCCAGTCAGCTCACGGCTTCCTCTGGCTATCAGGTTGCTTTGCAATTAACATCACTCCCATTTCAGACCAATGTGATGTTGGATAGGTTTCTAGAGTTTGTTGTAAAAGGAAGTGGGATGGAAAATCTCTCATTCTTAAGGTCTACTGGAAGCCAGTTCTCTTTCTGGACAATTTAATTTAGGGATATAAGGTCTTAAATTACTGCAGCAATTTGGTCATTATTAGAAAAGCTATACCCTAGATAGAGTTAGCACAGCAAGATGCAGAGTGGAGATATGGGACGACAGTGAGAAAGTGAATTTCAGCAATCCTAAAGCCTGCAAATACTTCTGGATCTTACAATTAATTATGTGAGCCAATTTATTATTTAAGCCAGTTTGAGGTTTTTGGTTTGCTTGTCAAAAACCCCCCACATATTTGCCTGACCAGGCAGTGGTATGGTGGATAGAGTGTTGAACTGGGACGTGGAGGACCCAGGTTTGCAACCCCAAGGTTGCCGGCTTGAGTGCAGACTCATCTTGTTTGAGCAAGGCTCACCAGCTTGAGCAAGGGGTTACTCGGTCTGCTGTAGCTCCCCGTCAAAGGCACATATGAGAGAGCAATCAATGAACACCTAAGGTGCCGCAACGAAGAGTTGATGCTTCTTGTCTCTCTCCCTTCCTGTCTGTCTGTCCCTATCTGTCCCTCTTTCTGTCTCTGTCAAAACAAACAATAAACATATATTTGACAAAGGACTTGTATCTGTAATATATTAAAAAAGCTTCTTAAACTCAACAATAAAACAAACAAAAAAATGGGCAAAAAATATTGAAGATATACTTCACTGAAGAAGATATACAGATGGCAAATAAACATAAGAAAAGATGATCAACATCATTAGTTATTAAAAGCAAACTAATGGCCCTAGCCAGTTGGCAATGCAGACTGAATAGTCACTATTTGACAGTTTCTTTATTCCCCTCCTTATTAAAGACTAGATTTTAGGTTCACAGTTTCTTTTAAAATTAAACACAGTTATCATATGATCCAGCAATCCTACCCCACCTTATTTGTCTAAGAGAAATAAAAATTTTGTTCCCACAAAAACTTGTACATAAATGCTTATGGTCAACTAAAGTGACAACTATGAATTGATGCCTCTCATCTCTCTCCCTTTCTGTCTGTCTGTCTCTCTTTCCTGTCCTCTCTCTCTCTCTCTTGCTCACTAAAAAACAAAAAAACTGAAAATAACCCAAAATTCTTCAGCTGATGAGAGGCTAAACAAATATGGTGTATCATGGAATGAAACATTATTCAGAAATAAAAAGGACCATGTAGCAACGTGGATGAATCTCAAATGCATTTTGGTAAGTGAAAGAATTCACATACAAAAGGCTTCATGTGTATGATTCCTCTTACATGACATTTTGGAAAAGACAAAATTATAGAAACAGAAGACAGATCAGCAGTTGCCAAGGGCTAGGGGGTTGAGGGAAATTGAATATGAAAGAACAGCATGTCAGTGACCTTACTGCCTGTGTTTTCTTCCAAGATGATTATGGTTTCCCAACTTACATTTAAGTCTTTTATCCATTTTGAGTTTATTTTTGTGAATGGTGTAAGTTGGTGATCTAGTTTCATTTTTTTGCAGGTAGCTGTCCAATTTTTCCAACACCATTTGTTAAAGAGACTGTCTTTGCTCCTTTGTATGCTCTAACCTCCTTTGTCAAATATCAATTGTCCATAAAGGTGTGGGTTTATTTCTGGGTTTTCTCTTCTGTTCCATTGATCTATATGCCTGTTCTTATGCCAGTACCAAGCTGTTTTGAGTACAATGGCCTTGTGTCATAACTTGATATCAGGAAGTGTGATACCTCCCACTTTCTTCTTCTTTTTCAAGATTGCTGAGGCTATTTGTCTTCTTTTTTGGTTCCATATAAATTTTTGAAATATTTGTTCAACATCTCTCGCAGCCATATATTTGCTGATTTATCTCCACAGGCAAGTGAAATAAAGGACAGGATGAACAAATGGGACTATACCAAACTAAAAAGATTTTGCACAGTTAAAAATAACATGAACAAAATAAAAAGACAAACCACACAATGGGAGAACATATTTGACAATATGTCTGATAAGAGGTTAATAACCAAAATATATAAAGAACTTGTAAAACTCAACATCAGGAAGGTAAACAATCCAATCAGAAAATGAGCAAAGGAGCCTGACCAGTCAGTGGTGCAGTGGATAGAGCATTGAACTGGAATGTGGAAGACCCAGGTTCGAGACCCCGAGGTCACCAGCTTGAGCACGGGCCCATCTGGCTTGAGCAAAAGCTCGCCAGCTTGGACCCAAGGTCACTGGCTCCAGCAAGGGGTGGCTCGATCTGCTGAAGGCCTGCAGTCAAGGCATGTGTGAGAAAGCAATCAATGAACAACTATGGTGTTGCAACAGCAACAAGAAACTAATGATTGATGCTTCTCATCTCTCTCTGTTCCTGTCTGTCTGTCCCTATCTATCCCTTTCTGACTCTTTGTCCCTGTAAAAAAAAACAAAACAACTAAAAAAACAAAATGAGCACAGGAAATAAATAGGCAATTCTCCAAAGAGGACATACAGATGGCCAATAAGCAGATAAAAAAATGTTCAACATCACTAGTCATTAGAGAAATGCAAATTAAAACTACAATGAGATATCAACTCACACCAGTCAGAATGGCGCTCATTAACAAAACAACACATAATAAGTGCGGTGAGGATGTGGAGAAAAGGGAACCCTCCTGCACTGCTGGTGGGAATGCAGACTGATGCAGCCACTGTCGAAAACAGTATGGAAATTCCTCAAAAAATTAAAAATGGAATTGCCTTTTGACCCAGCCATCCCACTCTTAGGAATATGTCCCCAAAACACCACATCACTGATTCAAAAGAAGAAATGCATCCCCATGTTTATGGCAGCATTGTTTACAATAATGAAGATCTGGAAACAGCCCAAGTGTCCGTCAGTGGACGAGTGGATTAAAAAGCAATGGTACATTATATATACACAATGGAATACAATGAGGCCATGAGAAAAAGAAAATCTTACCTTTTGCGACAACATGGATGGACCTGGTAACTATTATGTTAAGTGAAATAAGCCAGGCCGAGGAAGAAAAATATCATATGACCTCACTCATTTGAGGAATCCAATGAACAATATGAACTGAGGAATGGAATAGAGGCAGAGGCAGGATCAAAGGAACTAGAGGGAAAGTGGACAGAGGGAAAGGGGATGAGAGGATGGGATCAGAGAAGGGAACAAGAGTGGTGAAATTATATACACATAACAACATTATAGAGGGCAGAAAAGTAAATTCTGGAGGGAAGTGGGGAGAGTATTTGGGGAGGGGGCAAAGGGGATGTTGAGGGGAACATGGGAGAGGGAAAATGCATTTGGGGGACACTAGAATCTATGTAAACACAATAAATTAAAACCAATTATAAAAAGAAAAAGTTATAAACGTTCAGTTAAAAGAAAAGGACAGCACGAAGGAATCTAGGGGGGGGGTCAGGAGAGGATGAAACCATTCTGTATCTTGATTGCGGTGGTGTTTATATAATTGTATAGATTTGTCAAAACTCAGAACTGTACAAACACAAAGAGAGAATTTTACTATATGTAAATTTTTAAAGTGAATAACTTAAAAAAAATTTTATATCTACAAGTGGCTCTCAATTTATTGGATGAAGAGAGCTTTAGTCCTTGAAGAATGTTTAATGCAAGTGGTAAAATGAAAGTGATTGCTTTAAGAAACAGTGTAATGTAAGGTGTACACACCTAAACATGATTCGAAGATAGAGAGACAAGTACAAATGCATGCAATTTCAAAAACTGATACATACAGGTACTGGAATAAATGTAACAAAGTAAAGTTAGTGGGAGAGAAAGCTTCCTGGAAAAGATGAGCACAGGTTATAAAAACAAAACCTTTCAAGGATCTGAAAGCACTTCAGAAAATATAAAGATTTATAAAAGTACAGATTTTATAATTTTCTTGGCATTCCCTACAGGTCTGGCAGATATTGTGTATATTACTGACATTTGGTTAATAATTTTTTATTATTCTTGTTATTACATAGAATTCATAAAATAAAAAAAAATTTAGGGACAAGGAGAGTGGCAAGATGGAGATGAAGTAGGCAGACGTACTAACTTCCAACTCCCAGAACCAATGTGGATTACAACTTAATTTTAAGAACCATCATCTGGAAAAACTAACTTTGAACTAAACTCAGAGGACTCTTCAACCAAGGAACACTGAAGAAGCCACACTGAGACTGGTAGGAAAAGCGGAAACGCGGAAAGGGCTGCCCAGCTCCCCAGAGCAAACAGCAGCCAGGAGGGACTCGTGTGACCGGAAGAGAGTTTAGCGGAGGGGGAGGGTCCTGAGCCCCAGGAACAAAGCCCCAGGCTGCAACCCCAGAGCCTAGAAGAGGCATATGGACAGTATGAAACAAGTCAGGATACTGTTTGTGAGAAAGAAACAGTTTTCTCAGACCCAGGATTCTTCTTAAAGGGATGGCGAAGAAAACCTCTCTCACAACCACTCACGCGGGGACCCAGAATATGGGAAGAGAGGAGAGGACCAGAGCAGCGGGAAGAGAGTGTAATCTAGGAAGCACAGGGAGAAACACTTTGAGGAACGCCACCCTAACCCCTGGGCTGAGTCACTCCCCAAATCTGAAGCGAATATTTCCCCTGGAACCAGCAATACCAGCAAAGGGAAACAGGACACCAGCCAAACAAGCTCTCCTATGGCACTCAGAGCAGAGCCACTTAGAAAGAGGGAGCTTTCAGGACTACAGTATGGAGTGTTAGGTAGAGTATGACCTGCAGCACCCCCACCCACACTGCTGAGGGCTTGCTGAAGGGTGGGCAGCAGTGGGACATGGAAGCATGGTTCTGTCAATGGGGATAGAAGCTAGGCTGGCCCACGTGAGCTGTCTAGCCTAGCGGGGGTGAAGGGGGCGTGCGAAAGCGGTCTGGCTGGCTGCGGGCCCACCTGTGACCCCATGTGTGGGGGAAGGGCAGGAGCCCAGGAACAGGCGGAGATCCACTGCTAAGCAAGGCCCTGTGGGCACGCAGCCTCACCTGACTTCCAAGCCTTGTGGCCCTACCTGCAAACTAGCTCTGCCCGCAGGGGTGGGGCGAAGGCCAAGACCAGCTGAGGCTTGTAGAGCCAGTCACGAGAACACAGCCCCTTCCATGGAGGAGAGGCAGAAACTGCAGTGACAGCCGCAGCTGGCCGGCATCTGCAACGCCCATACCCGAACTCCCTAGGCAGGGACAGAGGGGGTGGTGGGCCTGAAGACAGACCACACCTAGGGAACACAGAGGAAACACCCACTGGACTCTGGTGGCCAAACACTTCTTATACACAGACAACATGGGCAAGCAGAGAAATGCAACCCAAATGAATCAAGAGAAATACCCAGAGAAGGAACTGAATGAGTCAGATATAACTAAATTACTGAATGCAGAATTTAAAATAATGATAGGTTGTTCAAAGAGCTTAGAACAACAATAGATGGTCATTATGAACACCTAAATAAAGAGATAGCAAATATAAAAAAGGAAATTGAAATCATAAAAAAGAATCAGACAGAAGTGACAAATACAATATCAGAAATGAAGACCACAATGGAAGGAATTAAAAGCAGGATGGATGAAGCTGAGGATCGAATCAGCGAGTTAGAGGACAAAATAAATGAAGGCACAGAAGCAGAGCAGAAAAAAGAAAAGAGACTCAAAAAGTCTGAGGAAACTCTAAGAGAGTTCTGTGTCAACATGAAGAGAAATAACACCCACATCATAGAGGTTCCTGAAGAAGAAGAGAAAGAATAAGGGATAGAAACTTTGTTCAATCAAATCATAGCTGAAAACTTCCCTAAATTGAGGCAGGAAAATGTCTCACACATTCAAAAAGTACAGAGAACTCCATTAAAGAGAAACCCAAAGAAATCTACACCGAGACACATCATAATTAAAATATTAAAGCTAAGTGATAAAGAAAAAATATTAAAAACTGCTAGAGAAAAAAAGGCTATCACCTACAAAGGAGCCCCCATAAGGATGACATCGGACTTCTCAACAGAAACACTTGAGGCCAGAAGGTAATGGCAAGAAATATAAAAAGTAATGCAGAACAAGAACCTACAACCAAGACTACTTTATCCAGCAAGGATATCATTTAAAATTGAAGAAGAAATAAAAAGCTTCCCAGACAAAAAAAAAAAAAAATCAAGGAATTCACTACAACCAAACCAATGTTGCCAGAGTTGGTAATGGGCCTGTTGTAAACAGATCAAAGAGGGAAAAGAATATAGCAAAAGAGGAATACAGCTTTTTATTTATTTATTTTAATTTTAATTTTTTTTTTTTTTTACAGGGACCGAGAGGGAGTCAGAGAGAGGAATAGATAGGGACAGACAGACAGGAACGGAGAGAGGTTAGAAGCAGCAATCATTAGTTTTTCATAGCCGTTGCAACACCTTAGTTTTTCATTGATTGCTTTCTCATATGTGCCTTGACTGCAGGCCTTCAGCAGACCTAGCAACCCCTTGCTGGAGCCAGCGACCTTGGGTGCAAGCTGACAAGCTTTTCCTCAAGCCAGATGGGCCCGCGCTCAAGCTGGCGAGCTGGCAAGCTCGGGGTCTTCAACCTGGGTCCTCCGCATCCCAGTCCAGTGCTCTATACACTGCGCCACTGCCTGGTCAGGCGGAATACAGCTTTAAAGAATAAAATGGCAATAAACAACTACGTATCAATAATAACCTTAAATGTAAATGAATTAAATGATCCAATCAAAAGACATAGGGTAACTGCATGGCTAAGAAAACAGGACCCATACATATGCTGTCTACAAGAGACACACCTTAAAACAAAAGATGCCCATAGACTGAAGGAAAAAGGATGGAAAAAAATATTTCATCAAATAGAAGTGAAAAAAAAAAGCCAGGGTAGCAATCTAACAAAATGGACTTTAAAACAAAGGCTGTAGTAAGAGATAAAGAAGGACACTACATAATAATAAAGGGAGCAATCCAACAGGAAGATATAACCATCATAAAAATCTACACGCCTAATATAGGAGCACCTAAATATATAAAGCAGACTTTGATGGATATAAAGGGCGAAATCAACATGAATACTATAATAGTTGGAGATTTTAATACCCCGCTAACATCACTAGATAGATCCTCAACAAAAAAAAATTAACAAAGAAAGAGCAGACTAAAGGATATACTAGATCAGTGGTTCTTAACCTGGGTTCTATCGAACCCTAGGGGTTTGATGAGTCAGTCTTAGGGGTTCGGAGAAGCCTCTGCTGCGAAGGCCAGAATAAAGTAATACCGTAATTTGTTGTGAGTTCATGCACTTCGTTGGTTTTGTTCTTTGAGCAAGGTGATGTGCACCAGTAAAAAAAATATATACCTATGTCTTGAATTTGGGAAAAAAAATCATATTTTATTTATCACTAAAGAAGGGTTCGGTGAATGCGCATATGAAACTGGTGGGTTTGGTACCTCAAAAAAGGTTAAGAACCACTGTACTAGATCAACTCAATTTAATAGATATCTTCAGAACCTGTCACCCTAAAGCAGCAAAATATACATTCTTTTCAAGCACTCATGGCACAATCTCTAGGATAGACCACATGTTAGGACACAAAAGAAGTCTCAACAAATTTAAGATGATTGAAATTATATCAAGCATTTTATCTGATCACAATGGAATAAAACTAGAAATCAACCACAACAGATAAACTAAAAATACTCAAACACTTGGAAACTAAATAGCATGTTATTAAATAATGAATGGGTTAATAATGATATCAAAAAAGAAATAAAAAAATTTCTAGAAACAAATGATAATGAACATACATCAACTCAAAATTTATGGGACACAGCTAAAGCAGTCCTGAGAGGGAAGTTCATAGCATTACAGGCATACCTTAAGAAGCAAGAAGAGGAGAAGAGTGATTACATTCTAGAAGGATCCCATGCTGTAAGAGAGCAGAGTAAAGCCACATGGAGGAGGCCAGGAGAAGCAGCCAAGATAGTGGAATACTGAAGGAGAAGCCATGTTGGGCAGATAAAATATAGTATGCTCACTTTGTTAAAGATGGAGCTGCCCACATGAAAGCCCGTCACCCAGGGCACTCTCCATTCCACCAAAGCCCTTACTATCTTTCTTTGAAAAGAAAAAAAGGAAGCAATATGGCGACGGAGTAGGCGGACGTACCAACTTCCAACTCCCAGAACCAAAGTGGATTATAACTCAATTTAAAGAACCATCATCTGGATAAAACAACTATGAACTGAACTAAGTGGACTCTTCAACCAAGGAACACAGAAGAAGCCACATTGAGACTGGTAGGAATAGCGAAAACAAGAAGAGGGCTGCCCAGCTCCCCGGAGCAAACGGCAGCCCGGAGAGACTCACGTGGCGGGAGGAAAGTTTGGCGGAGAGGGAGGAACCTGGGTCCCAAGAACCAAGCCCCAGCCTGCAGTCCCAGAGCTTAGAAGAGGCGTTTGGACAGTTTTGAGCTGTGAAACAAGTGAGGGAGCTCCCAGGCCTACAGTGTGGAGCATTAGGTCCCTTCCTACTCTGCTGATGGTTGCTGAAGGGTTTGGGGCGGCAGGACGCTGAAACGTGGTTCTGTCGGCATGGGCAGAGGCCAAGCCGGTGTGAGCTCGATCTAGCCCAGCAGGGTCGGAGGGGACGCGCGAAAGCGGTCCAGAAGCTGCAGGCCCGCCTATAATCCCACTTATGGGGACAAAGTGGGAGGTCAGGAACGGGCAGAAATCTGCTCTGTGACCCTGGGCAAGCTGGCCCTGACCGCGGGGACAGGGCTAGGACCAGGGACGGGCTGGGGCTTGCGGCTGAGCTCAGGCAACCAGCCCCGCCTGACCGGAGAAACCGCAGTCGGTTAGCCATTATACGTCCACGAGCGGACTCCGAACGCGGGGGCGGGATAGAGTGCGGGACGAGCGGAAGTACGCAGCTGAGCGGAAGCCAGCAAACGCGCCCGGCCCAATAAACCTGGGTTTGCGAACTTGCGCAGAAGGGCCCTGGCCTCGAGGGCGGGGCTAAAGCTCTGGACGGGCAAAGGCTCACAGCTGAGAGCCTGTCAAAAGCCCTGCCCAACCCGCGAAACTGTGGCGAGCAGACTCTGACTGCGGGTTCTGGGCGGAAGTCCGGAAATAAGCTGGGTCTGCAGCTGAGCAAAGGTGCTCACCTCTACCCTTGGTGCTAAGGCTTGTGGCTTGAGTGACAGCCCCTCCTGTGGAGGAAAGGCAGAAATCACAGCAAAAGCCACAGTGGGCCGGTGCTGGCAACGCTCATACCCAACCACCCTAGGCAGCGGCAGAGGGGGTGGCAAGCCTGCAGACAGACCACACCTAGAGAACACAAAGGCAACACCTACTGGACTCCAGTGGCCACAACTTGCTTATACACAGACAAAATGGGTAGGCAGAGGAATGTAAACCAAATGAATCAAGAGAAATCCCCAGAGAAGGACCTGAATGAACCAGATATAACCAAATTACCAGAAGCAGAATTTAGAATAATGATAGTTAGGATGTTCAAAGAAATTAGAGCAACAATGGATAGTCATTATGAACACCTAAATAAAGAGATAACAAGTATAAAAAATGAAATTGAAATAATAAAAAAAATCAGACAAAAATGACAAATACAGTATCAGAACTGAAGTTCACAATGGAAGGAATTAAAAGCAGGATGAATCACGCTGAGGATCGAATCACCGAGTTAGAAGACACAATAAACAAAGGCACAGAAGCAGAGAAGAAAAAGAAAAAGAGACTCAAAAAATGTGAGGAAACTCTAAGGGAGCTCTGTGACAACATGAAGAGAACAACATTCACATCATAGGGGTGCCTGAAGAAGAGGAGAGAGGACAGGAAATGGAAACTTTGTTCAACCAAATCATAGCAGAAAACTTTCCTAAATTAAGGCTGGAAAACACTCCACACGTTCAAGAAGCAAACAGAACTCCATTAAAGAGAAACCCAAAAAGATCTACACCAAGACACATCATAGTTAAAATACCAAAGCTAATGGATAAAGAAAAAATTTTAAAAGCTGCTAGAGAAAAAAAGGCTATCACCTACAAAGGAGCCCCCATAAGGATGACATCGGACTTCTCAACAGAAACACTTGAGGCCAGAAGGGAATGGCAAGATATAATCAAAGTAATGCAGAACAAGAACCTACAACCAAGACTACTATATCCGCAAGGCTAACGTTTAAAATTGAAGGAGAAATAAAGGGCTTCCCAGAAAAAGAAAGCCTCACGGAATTCATTAAAACCAAACCAATTCTGCAAGAGATGCTAAGGGGCCTCTTGTGAACAGTTTAAAGGGAGGAAAGAATATAGCAAAAGAAGAATACAGCTTTAAAGAATAAAATGGCAATAAACAACTACATATCAATAATAACCTTAAATGTAAATGGTTTAAATGATCCAATCAAAAGACATAGGGTAGCTGCATGGATAAAGAAACAGGACCCATACATATGCTGTCTACAAGAGACACATCTTAAAACAAAAGTAGCACATAGACTGAAGGTAAAAGGATGGAAAAAAATATTTCATGCAAATGGAAATGAAAAAAAAGCAGGGGTAGCAATACTTATATCAGACAAAATGGACTTTAAAACAAAGGCTGTAGTAAGAGATAAAGAAGGACACTACATAATAATAAAGGGAACAATTCAACAGGAAGATATAACTATTATAAACATCTATGCACCAAATATAGGAGCCCCAACATACATAAAGCAGACTTTGATTGATATAAAGGGCGAGATTAAGAGCAATACTATCATGGTAGGGGATTTCAATACCCCTCTAAAAACACTGGATAGATCCTCAAGAAAGAAAATTAATAAAGAAACAGCAGACTTAAAGGATACACTAGATCAACTTGATTTAATAGATATCGTCAGAACTTTTCACCCTAATGCAGTAGAATATACATTCGTTTCAAGCGCTCACGGTACGTTTTCTAAAATAGACCACATGTTAGGACACAAAAATGGTCTCAATAAATTTAATAAGATTGAAATCATATCAAGCATTTTCTCTGATCACAATGCCATGAAACTAGAAATTAACCACAAAAGAAAAAATGAAAAATACTCAAACACTTGGAAACTAAATAGCATGTTATTAAATAATGAATGGATTAACAATGAGATCAAAGAAGAAATAAAAAAGTTTCTAGAAACAAATGATAATGAGCATACATCAACTCAAAATTTATGGGACACAGCAAAAGCAGTTCTGAGAGGGAAGTTTATTGCACTACAGGCATATCATAAGAAGCTAGAAAAAGCTCAAATGAGCAACCTGACCCTGCATCTAAAAGAAGTAGAAAAACAACAGCAAATAAAACCCAAGACAAGTAGAAGGAAGGAAATAATAAAGGTCAGAGCAGAAATAAATGACATAGAGGCTAAGGAAACAATACAGAGGATCAATGAAACCAGAAGCTGGTTCTTTGAAAAGGTAAACAAGATTGATGAACCTTTAACTAGACTCACCAAGAAAAAAAGAGAGAGGACTCAAATAAATAAAATTAGAAAGGACAGTGGAGAAATAACAACTGACACAACAGAAATACAAAGCATTGTAAGAAAATACTGTGAAGAACTATATGCCAAAAAATTAGACAATCTTGGTGAAATGGACAAATTTCTTGAATCATATAACCTTCCAAAAATCAATCTGGAAGAATCAGAACACCTAAACAGACCAATTACAACAAATGAGATCGAAACAGTTATCAAAAAACTCCCAACAAAGAAAAGTCCTGGGCCTGATGGCTTCACAAGTGAATTCTATCAAAAATTCAAAGAAGAACTAACTCCTATCCTCCTCAAGCTATTTCAAAAAATTCAAGAGGAAGGAAGACTTCCAAACTCCTTTTATGAGGCGAGCATAATGCTGATCCCAAAACCGGGCAAAGACAACACAAAGAAAGAAAATTATAGGCCTATATCCCTGATGAATTTAGACACTAAAATTCTCAACAAAATATTAGCCAACCAGATCCAGCAATATATGAAAAAAATCACACACCATGATCAAGTGGGATTTATTCTGGAGAGGCAAGGCTGGTTCAATATTCCCAAAACAATCAATGTGATTCATCACATAAACAAAAGGAAGGACAAAAATCACATGATAATTTCAATAGATGCAGAAAAGGCTTTGTTAAATCCAGCACCCATTCATGCTCAAAATTCTCAGTAAAGTGGGAATACAGGGATCATTCCTTACCATGATAAAGGCCATCTACGATAAACCGAGAGCAAACATCATACTAAATGGACAAAAATTAAACTCAATCCCCTTAAGATCAGGAACCAGGCAGGGATGCCCCCTTTCACCACTCTTATTCAACATAGTTCTGGAAGTCCTAGCTACAGCAATCAGACAAGAAGAAGAAATAAAAGGCATCCAAATTGGAAAAGAAGAAGTAAAACTGTCACTATTTGCAGATGATATGATATTGTATATTGAAAGTTCTAAAGTCTCAGTCAAAAAACTACTGGACCTTATAAATGAATTCAGCAAGGTGGCAGGATATAAAATTAATACTCAGAAATCAGAGGCATTTCTATATACCAACAATGAACTGTCAGCAAAAGAAATTAAGGAAACAATCTCCTTCACTAATGCAGCCAAAAAAATAATGTACCTAGGAGTAAATTTAACCAAGGAGGTTAAGGACTTGTACTCGAAAATTATAAAACATTGATAAAAGAGATCAAGGAAGATACAAAAAAGTGGAAGCATATACAGTGCTCATGGCTTGGAAGAATAAACATCATAAAAATGTCTATATTACCCAAAGCAATTTATAAATTCAAAGCAATACCAATTAAAATACCAATAGCATACTTCAAAGTTATAGAACACATATTCCAAAAATTTATATGGAACCAAAAAAGAACACGAATAGCCTCAGCAATCTTAAAAAGAAAAAATAAAGCAGGAGGTATCACTCTTCCAGATATCAAGGTTTACTATAAGGCCATTATACTCAAGACAGCCTGGTACTGGCATAAGAACAGGCACATAGTTCAATGGAACAGGACATAGGACCCAGAAATAAACCCACAGTTTTATGGACAACTGATATTTGACAAAGGAGGAAAGAACATACAATGGAGTAAAGACAGCCTCTTTAACAAATGGTGTTGGGAAAATTGGACATCTACCTGCAAAAAAATGAAACTAGACCATCAACTTACACCATTCAAAAAAACAAACACAAAATGGATAAAAGACTTAAATGTAAGCCGTGAAAGCATAAGCATCTTAGAAGAAAACATAGGCAGCAAGCTCTCCGACATCTGTAGCAGCAGTATATTTGCCGATTTATCTCCACAGGCAAATGAAATAAAAGACAAGATAAACAAATGGGACTATATCAAACTAAAAAGTTTTTGCACAGCTAAAGACAATAAGAACAGAATAAAAAGACAAACCACACAATGGGAGAACATATTCGACAGCACATCTGATAAGGGGTTAATTACTAAAATTTATAAAGAACTTATAAAACTCAACACCAGGAAGACAAACAACCCAAAAAAAAATGGGCAAAAGAAATGAATAGAAATTTCTCCAAAGAGGACATACAGATGGTCAATAGGCATATGAAAAAATGCTCAACATCACTAATCATTAGAGAAATGCAATTTAAAACCACAATGAGATATCACCTCACACGAGTCAGAATGGCACTCATCAGCAAAACAACACAGAATAAGTGCTGGCGAGGATGTGGAGAAAAGGGAACCCCTTCTGCACTGCTGGTGGGAATGCAGACTGGTGCAGCCACTGTGGAAAACAGTTGGGAGATTCCTAAGAAAATTAAAAATCGAACTGCCTTTTGACCCAGCTATTCCACTTATAGGAATATACCCTAAGAACACCATAGCACTGTTCGAAAATAAGAAATGCGCCCCCATGTTCGTGGCAGCATTATTCACAATAGCGAAGATCTGGAACCAGCCCAAGTGTCCATCAGAGGACGAGTGGATTAAAAAGCTATGGTACATATATACTATGGAATACTACTCAGCCATAAGAAACGATGACATCGGATCATTTATAACAAAATGGATGTACCTTTATAACATTATACGGAGTGAAATAAGTAAATCAGAAAAAAAAGAAAAACTGAGAACAGCATGATTTTATACATAGGTGGGACATAAAAGTGAGAGTATGAGACATGGACAAGAGAGTGGTGGTTATGGGATGGGAGGAGGGAGGGAAGAGTGGGATAGGGAGGAGGGGAGGGACACAGGGAAAACCAGATAGAAGGTGACAGAGGACAATTTGACTTTTGGTGACGGGTATGGAACACAATTGAATGATAAGATAACCTGGAGATGTTTTCATTGTACATATATACCCTAATTTATTGGTGTCACCCCATTAGAATTAATAATAATAAAATGTATGTGTGTATATATATATATATATATATGTATATATATAAAAGAAAAAAAAGAAAAAAAGAAAAGAAGCAAGAAGAAAATGCTCAAATAAAAAACTTGACCCTGCATCTAAAAGAACTAGGAAAAGAACAGCAAGTAAAGAGCAGGCGTAGTAGAAGGAAGTAATTAATAAAGATCAGAGCAGAAATAAATGACATAGAAGCTAAAGAAACAATACAGAGGATCAATGAAACCAGGAGCAGGTTGTTTGAAAAGGTAAACATGATCAATGAACCTTTAACTAGACTCACCAAGAAAAAAAGAGAGAGGACTCAAATAAATAAAATTAGAAATGAGAGTAGAGAAATAACTGATACAACAAAAATATAAAGTATTGTAAGAAAATACTATGAAGAACTGTATGCCAAAAACTAGACAACCTAGATAAAATGGACAAATTCCTTGAAACATACAATCTTCCAAAAATCAATCTGGAAGAATCGAAAACCCTAAACAGACCGATTACAACAAATGATATTGAAACATTTATCAAAAATCTCCCAACAAAGAAGAGTCCTGAGCTTGATGGCTTCACAAGTGAATTCTACCAAATATTCAAAGAAGAACTAACTCCTATCCTTCTCAAGCTATTTCAAAAAATTCAAGAGAAAAGAAGACTTCCAAGCTCTTTTTATGAGGCAAGCATAATTCTGATTCAAAAACCAGGCAAAGACAACACAAAGAAAGAAAATTATAGGCCAATATTCCTGATGAATTTAGATGCTAATATCCTCAACAAAGTATTAGCCACTGAATCCAGCAATATATGAAAAAAATTATACACCATGATCAAGTGGGATTTATTCTGGGGAGGCAAGGCTGGTACAATATCCGCAAATCAATCAATGTGATTCATCACATAAACAAAAGGAAGGACAAAAACCACATGATAATTTCAATAGATGCAGAAAAAGCCTTTAATAAAAACCAGCACCCATTCATGATCCAAACTCAGCAAAGTGGGAATACAGGGAACATACCTTAACATAATAAAGGCCATCTATGACAAATCTCCAGCCAACATCATACTCAATGGGCAAAAATGAAAACAATCCCTTTCAGATCAGAAACCAGGCAGGGGTGCTCCCTTTCACCACTCTTATTCAACATAGTTCTGGAGGTCCTAGCCACAGCAATCAGATAAGAAGAAATGAAAGGCATCCAAATTGGAAAAGGAGAAGTAAAACTGTCATTATTTGCAGATAATATGATATTATATGTAGAAAACCCTAAAGTCTCAGTCAAAAAACTTCTGGACCTGATAAATGAATTCAGCAAGGTGGTAGGATATAAAATTTATACTCAGAAATAGAGGCATTTTTATATACCAACAATGAACTGTCAGAAAGAGAAATTAGGGAAACAATCCCCTTCACTATTGCAGCCAAAAAAATACAGTACCTAGGAGTAAATTTAACCAAAGAGGTTAAAGACCTGTACTCAGAAAATTTTAATACATAGATAAAATAAATCAAGGAAGATACAAACAAGTGGAAGCATTTACTGTGCTCATGGTTAGGAAGAATAAACATCATAAAAATGTCTATATTACCCAAAGCAATTTATAAATTCAAAGCAATACCAATTAAAATACCAATGGCATACTTCAAAGTTATAGAACACATATTCCAAAAATTTATATGGAACCAATAAAGAACACAAATAGCCTCAGCAATCTTGAAAAGAAAGAATAAAGCAGGAGGTATCATATCACTCTTCTTGATATCAAGTTATACTACAAGGCCATTGTACTCAAGACAGCCTGGTACTGGCATAAGAATATGCATTAAGATCAATGGAACAGAACAGAGAACCCAGAAATAAACCCACAGCTTTATGGACAACTGATATTTGACAAAGGAGGAAAGAACATACAATGGAGTAAAGACAGCCTCTTTAACAAATGGTGTTGGGAAAATTGGACATCTACCTGCAAAATAATGAAACTAGACCACCAATTTACACCATTCACAAAAATAAACTCAAAATGAATAAAAGACTTAAATGTAAGCTGTGAAACCATAAGCATCTTAGAAGAAAACATAGGCAGTAAGCTCTGCAACATCTCTCGCAGCAATATATTTGCCGATTTATCTCCACGGGCAAGTGAAATAAAAGACAGGGTAAACAAATGGGACTGTATCAAATTAAAAAGCTTTTGCACAGATAAAGACAATATAAACAAAATAAAAAGACAAACTACACAATGGGAGAACATATTCAACAATACATCTGATAAGGGTTTAATAACCAAAATTTATAAAGAACTTGTAAAACTCAACACCAGGAAGACAAACAATGCAATCAAAAAATGGGCAAAAGAAATGAAATGACACTTCTCAAAAGAGGACATACAGATAGCTAGTAGGCATATGAAAAAATGCTCAACATCACTAATCATTAGAGAAATGCAAATTAAAACCACAATGAGATATCACCTCACACCAGTCAGGATGGCTCTCATCAACAAAACAACACAGATTAAGTTCTGGCGAAGATGTGGAGAAAAGGGAACCCTCCTGCACTGCTGGTGGGAATGCAGACTGGTGCAGCCACTTTGGAAAACAGTATGGAGATTCCTCAAAAAATTAAAAATCGAACTGCCTTTTGACCCAGCTATCCCACTTTTAGGAATATTTCCTAATAACACCATTGCACTGTTCGAAAAGAAGAAATGCGCCCCCATGTTCGTAGCAGCATTGTTCACGATAGCGAAGATCTGGAAACAGCCCAAGTGTCCGTCAGAGGATGATTGGATTAAAAAGCCTTGATACATATATACTACGGAATACTACTTAGCCATAAGAAATGATGACATCGGATCATTTACAACAACATGGATAGACCTTGATAACATTATACGGAGTGAAATAAGTAAATCAGAAAAAACTAAGAACTATATGATTCCATACATAGATGGAACATCGAAATGAGACTCAGAGACATGGACAAGAGTGTGCTGGTTACGGGGGTGTAGGGGTAATGGGGGGTATAGAGGGAGATTGTAGGGGGAGAGGGAGGGGAGGGGCACAAAGAAAACCAGATAGAAGGTGATGGAAGACAATTTGACTTTGGGTGATGGGTATGCAACATAATCAAATGTCAAAATACCTGGAGATGTTTTCTCTGCACATATGTTCACTGATTTATTAATGTCACCCCATTAAAATTAATAAAAACAATTCATATTAAAAAAAATTTAGGGGGAGGAGCAAGATGGCGACGGAGTAGGCGGACGTACCAACTTCCAACTCCCAGAACCAAAGTGGATTATAACTCAATTTTAAGAACCATCATCTGGATAAACCAACTATGAACTAAACTAAGTGGACTCTTCACCCAAGGAACACAGAAGAAGCCACATTGAGACTGGTAGGAATAGCGAAAATGCGAAGAGGGCTGCCCAACTCCCCAGAGCAAACGGCAGCCTGGAGAGATCCACGTGGCGGGAGGAGAATTTGGCGGAGAGGAAGGAACCTGGGTCCCAGGAACCAAGCCCCAGCCTACAGTACCAGAGCCTAGAAGAGGCGTTTGGACAGTTTTGAGCTGTGAAACAAGTGAGGAAGCTCCCAGGCCTACAGTGTGAAGTATTAGGGCCCTTCCTACTCTGCTGAGGGTTGCTGAAGGGTATGGTGGCGGCAGAACGCTGAAACGCGGTTCTGTCCGCGTGGGTGGAGGCCAAGCCGGTGTGAGCTTAGTCTAGCCCAGAAGGGGCAGAGGGGATGCGTGAAAGCGGTCCAGCAGCTGTGGGCCCGCCTGTAATCCCACCTGCGGGGACAAAGCGGGAGGCCAGGAACAGGCAGAGATCTGCTATGCAACCCTGCGCAAGCCGGCCCTGACCGCAGGGACAGGGCTGGGACCAAGAACGGGCGGGGGCTTGCGGCTGAGCTCACACTACCAGCCCCGCCCAGCCGGAGAAACCGCGGTTTGTCATCCTAGGTGCGCGAGCTAGCTCCGAACACGGGGGGCAGGTTAGACCACAAGACGAGCGGAAGCTCACAGCTGAGCCCACGCAACTAGCCCCGCCCGGCTGGAGAAACCGCGTTTTGCCATCCTGCGTGCACGAGCGGGCTCTGAACACGGGGGCGGGGTAGAGTCCGGGATGAGTGGAAGCTCACAGCTGAGCGGAAGCCAACAAACACGCTGGGCCCAATAAACCTTGGTTTGCGACCCTACGCAGGAGGGCCCCGGCCTCGAGGGCAGGGCTAAATTCTGGATGGGCAAAGGCTCACAGCTGAGAACACGTCAAAAGCCCCGCCCAACCCGAGAAACTGTGGCGAGCAGACTCTGACTGTGGGTGCTGGGCGGAAGTCAGGAAACAGGCTGGGTCTGCAGCTGAACAAAGGTGCTCACCTCTACCCAATGTGCTGAGGCTTGTGGCTTGAGTGACAGCCCCTCCCGCGGAGAAGAGGCAGAAATCACAGCAAAAGCCACAGTGGGCCGGCGCTGGTAACGCCCATACCCAACCGCCCTAGGCAGCGGCAGAGGGGGTGGAGGGCCTGCAGACAGACCACACCTAGAGAACACAAAGGCAACACCTACTGGACTCCAGTGGCCACAACTTGCTTATACACAGACAAAATGGGCAGGCAGAGGAATGCAAACCAAATGAATCAAGATAAATCCCCAGAGAAGGACCTGAATGAACCAGATATAACCAAATTACCAGAAGCAGAATTTAGAATAATGATAGTTAGGATGTTCAAAGAAATTAGAGCAACAATGGATAGTCACTATGAACACCTAAATAAAGAGATAACAAGCATAAAAAACGAAATTGAAATAATAAAAAAAGAATCAGACAGAAATGACAAATACAGTATCAGAACTGAAGACCACAATGGAAGGAATTAAAAGCAGGATGAATCACGCTGAGGATCGAATCACCGAGTTAGAGGACACAATAAACAAAGGCACAAAAGCAGAGAAGAAAAGGAAAAGAGACTTAAAAAATGAGAGAAAACTCTAAGGGAGCTCGGTGACAACATGAAGAGAAACAACATTCGCATCATAGGGGTGCCTGAAGAAGAGGAGAGAGGACAGGAAATGGAAACATTGTTCAATCAAATCATAGCAGAAAACGTTCCTAAACTAAGGCTGGGAAACACTCCACACGTTCAAGAAGCACACAGAACTCCATTAAAGAGAAACCCAAAAAGATCTACACCAAGACACATCATAGTTAAAATACCAAAGCTAATGGATAAAGAAAAAATTTTAAAAGCTGCTAGAGAAAAAAAGGCTATCACCTACAAAGGAGCCCCCATAAGGATGACATCGGACTTCTCAACAGAAACACTTGAGGCCAGAAGGGAATGGCAAGATATAATCAAAGTAATGCAGAACAAGAACCTACAACCAAGACTACTATATCCGCAAGGCTAACGTTTAAAATTGAAGGAGAAATAAAGGGCTTCCCAGAAAAAGAAAGCCTCACGGAATTCATTAAAACCAAACCAATTCTGCAAGAGATGCTAAGGGGCCTCTTGTGAACAGTTTAAAGGGAGGAAAGAATATAGCAAAAGAAGAATACAGCTTTAAAGAATAAAATGGCAATAAACAACTACATATCAATAATAACCTTAAATGTAAATGGATTAAATGATCCAATCAAAAGAAATAGGGTAGCTGCATGGATAAAGAAACAGGACCCATACATATGCTGTCTACAAGAGACACACCTTACAATAAAAGATGCACATAGACTGAAGGTAAAAGGGTGGAAAAAAATATTTCATGCAAATGGAAATGAAAAAAAAGCCGGGGTAGCAGTACTTATATCTGACAAAATGGACTTTAAAACAAAGACTGTAATAAGAGATAAAGAAGGACACTATATAATGATAAAGGGAACAATTCAACAGGAAGATATAACTATTATAAATATCTATGCACCAAATATAGGAACCCCGACATACATAAAGCAGATTTTGATGGATATAAAGGTTGAGATTAACAGCAATACTATCATAGTAGGGGATTTCAATACCCCTCTAACAACACTGGATAGATCCTCAAGAAAGAAAATTAATAAAGAAACAGCAGACTTAAAGGATACACTAGATCAACTTGATTTAATAGATATCTTCAGAACTTTTCACCCTAAAGCAGTAGAATATACATTCTTCTCAAGTGCTCATGGTATGTTTTCTAGGATAGACCACATGTTAGGACACAAAAATGGTCTCAATAAATTTAAGAAGATTGAAATCATATCAAGCATTTTCTCTGATCACAATGCCATGAAACTAGAAATTAACCACAAAAAAAACTAAAAAATACTCAAACACTTGGAAACTAAATAGCATGATATTAAATAATGAGTGGATTAACAATGAGATCAAAGAAGAAATTAAAAAGTTTCTAGAAACAAATGACAATGAGCATACATCAACTCAAAATTTATGGGAGACAGCAAAAGCAGTTCTGAGAGGGAAGTTCATTGCATTACAGGCATATCATATGAAGGTAGAAAAAGCTCAAATAAGCAACCTGACCCTGCAACTAAAAGAACTAGAAAAACAACAGCAAATAAAACCCAGGACAAGTAGAAGGAAGGAAATAGTAAAGATCAGAGCAGAAATAAATGACATAGAGGCTAAGGAAACAATACAGAGGATCAATGAAACCAGAAGCTGGTTCTTTGAAAAGGTAAACAGGATTGATGAAACTTTAACTAGACTCACCAAGAAAAAAAGAGAGAGGACTCAAATAAATAAAATTAGAAAGGACAGTGGAGAAATAACTGACACAACAGAAATACAAAGCATTGTAAGAAAATACTGTGAAGAACTATATGCCAAAAAATTAGACAATCTTGGTGAAATGGACAAATTTCTTGAATCATATAACCTTCCAAAAATCAATCTGGAAGAATCAGAACACCTAAACAGACCAATTACAACAAATGAGATCGAAACAGTTATCAAAAAACTCCCAACAAAGAAAAGTCCTGGGCCTGATGGCTTCACAAGTGAATTCTATCAAAAATTCAAAGAAGAACTAACTCCTATCCTCCTCAAGCTATTTCAAAAAATTTAAGAGGAAGAAAGACTGCCAAACTCCTTTTATGAGGCAAGCATAATGCTGATCCCAAAACCGGGCAAAGACAACACAAGGAAAGAAAATTATAGGCCTATATTCCTGATGAATTTAGACACTAAAATTCTCAACAAAATATTAGCCAACTGGATCCAGCAATATATGAAAAAAAAAATCATACACCATGATCAAGTGGGGTTTATTCTGGAGAGGCAAGGCTGGTTCAATATTTGCAAATCAATCAATGTGATGCATCACATAAACAAAAGGAAGGACAAAAATCACATGATAATTTCAATAGATCCAGAAAAAGCATTTGATAAAATCCAGCACCCATTCATGCTCAAAACTCTCAGTAAAGTGGGAATACAGGGAACATTCCTTAACATGATAAAGGCGATCTACGACAAACCCACAGCAAACATCATACTAAATGGACAAAGATTAAAAGCCATCCCCGATCAGGAACCAGGCAGGGGTGTCCCCTTTCACCACTCTTATTCAACATAGTTCTGGAAGTCCTAGCTACAGCAATCAGACAAGAAGAAGAAATAAAAGGCATCCAAATTTGAAAAGAAGAAGTAAAACTGTCATTATTTGCAGATGATATGATATTGTATATTGAAAGTTCTAAAGTCTCAGTCAAAAAACTACTGGACCTTATAAATGAATTCAGTAAGGTGGCAGGATATAAAATTAATACTCAGAAATCAGAGGCATTTCTATATACCAACAATGAACTGTCAGCAAAAGAAATTAAGGAAACAATCCCCTTCACTATTGCAGCCAAAAAAATAAAGTACCTAGGAGTAAATTTAACCAAGGAGGTTAAGCACTTGTACTCGGAAAATTATAAAACATTTATAAAAGTAACCAAGGAAGATACAAAAAAGTGGAAGCATATACTGTGCTCATGGCTAGGAAGAATAAACATCATTAAAATGTCTATATTACCCAAAGCAATTTATAAATTCAATGCAATACCAATTAAAATACCAATGACATACTTCAAAGATATAGAACACATATTCCAAAAATTTATATGGAACCAAAAAAGAACACGAATAGCCTCAGCAATCTTAAAAAGAAAAAATAAAGCAGGAGGTATCACTCTTCCAGATATCAAGGTTTACTATAAGACCATTATACTCAAGACAGCCTGGTACTGGCATAAGAACAGGCACATAGATCAATGGAACAGAACATAGGACCCAGAAATAAACCCACAGCTTTATGGACAACTGATATTTGACAAAGGAGGAAAGAACATACAATGGAGTAAAGACAGCCTCTTTAACAAATGGTGTTGGGAAAATTGGACATCTACCTGCAAAAAAGTGAAACTAGACCATCAACTTACACCATTCACAAAAACAAACTCAAAATGGATAAAAGACTTAAACATAAGCTGTGAAACCATAAGCATCTTGGAAGAAAACATAGGCAGCAAGCTCTCCGACACCTGTAGCAGCAATATATTTGCCGATTTATCTCCACAGGCAAATGAAATAAAAGACAAGATAAACAAATGGGACTATATCAAACTAAAAAGTTTTTGCATAGCTAAAGACAATAAGAACAGAATAAAAAGACAAACCACACAATGGGAGAACATATTCGACAGCACATCTGATAAGGGGTTAATAACTAAAATTTATAAAGAACTTATAAAACTCAACATTAGGAAGACAAACAATCCAATCAAAAAATGGGCAAAAGAAATGAATAGAAATTACTCCAAAGAGGACATACAGATGGCCAATGGGCATATCAAAAAATGCTCAACATCACTAATCATTAGAGAATAGCAAATTAATACCACAATGAGATATCACCTCACACCAGTCAGAATGGCGCTCATCAGCAAAACAACACAGAATAAGTGCTGGCGAGGATGTGGAGAAAAGGGAACTCTTCTGCACTGCTGGTGGGAATGCAGGCTGGTGCAGCCACTGTGCAAAACAGTATGGAGATTCCTCAAAAAATTAAAAATCGAACTGCCTTTTGACCCAGCTATTCCACTTATAGGAATATACCCTAAGGACACCATAGCACTGTTCGAAAAGAAGAAATGCGCCCCCATATTTGTGGCAGCATTGTTCACAATTGCGAAGATCTGGAAACAGCCCAAGTGTCCATCAAAAGACGAGTGGATTAAAAAGCCTTGGTACATATATACTCTGGAATACTACTCAGCCATAAGAAATGATGACATCGGATTATTTATAACAAAATGGATGGTCCTTGATAACATTATACGGATTGAAATAAGTAAATCAGAAAAAAAAGAAAAACTGAGAACAGCATGATTTCATACATAGGTGGGACATAAAAGTGAGACTATGAGACATGGACAAGAGAGTGGTGGTTATGGGATGGGGGGTGGGTGGGAAGGGTGGAATAGGGAGGAGGGGAGGGGCACAGGGAAAACCAGATAGAAGGTGACAGAGGACAATTTGACTTTGGGTGATGGGTATGCAACACAATTGAATGATAAGACAACCTGGAGATGTTTTCATTGTACATATGTACCCTGATTTATTGGTGTCACCCCATTAAAATTAATAATAATAAAATACAATTTAAAAAAATTTAGGGACAATCATAATAAGCCTCAAGTTTTTGGTAATTTTGTTTCTGACTTATTCTTTTAAACAGATCTAAATAAAAAATAATACAAACTTCATAAAAAAGAATTCATAAAATAAATTGTTTAAAGGAGTAGAAAGGCATTCAAATAAAAGGGAAGTATCCAGGAGAAATTTCTATTCATTCCAGACTGACTCAGATTCCAAGGACTTTTCTCTTGTTATGGGCAAAGTTTAGTGGTGGTCACATTCTAATTTCTTGATCCAGGATAAATAATGTCATGCTTTTAGCTGTGGCCTGGTTTGCAGTTTAAGTAACTGGTATTAATTTTGAGCTGCTCCTTGCACTTTATAAACATGAAGGTTCTGTTGGGTAATGGAGCACAAGCTCCCACCTGCGCAGGTGGGCACACTTCCTGCTGTGGCCCCCTACCCTCGTCTTCCTCTCTTGCTTGACAGTAGCCTCAGCGTTCTGCAGAAACCAGCCTTGACGCTATCTTGTTTTCCAGATCTGCAAGGCCCTCTCAGCTGCAGACTGATGCTGTGACAATTAACCTTCAAAGTGGCCTGAACAGTAACCACCTCCGGTAATTCACCATCTTGCAAGCCCACTAGTACCTTAAAAATCCGGTGCCACTGTGATATGCCAGCGGAAACACCCTGTTTAATTAACTGTCTTTACTCACCCTGCCAGGGCCCTAAAAGCTCACGACTTCTTTCCATCCAACGGCTCTGTTGGGCAAATGAGTTTGTAAAATTTGTGTTATTTAAGTTTGCTCACTTTTATTGTTAAAAATCATGCTTGGCAGTGCCAGGTACATGATCTGTGAAATTGCTAATTACCTTCCTGCTTAGGAAGGACCATTGTTATGCTAATGTTACTGGAGGAGAGGTTTTGGTGCCAGAAAAGTTTTAGAAAGCAGAGGAAGGAGGAGAAGAAGAAAAGAAGCCAAGATGGCAGGGAAAGAACGAGAAGCCAGTTTTGCAGAGAAAGAAGCCATGTTGGCAGAGTGAGTGCAGATGGGGAACCAGAGGTGAGGGGCTTTGGGACTGGTGGGGCCTTTGATGCTAGGAGGAACTGAAGAAGATTCTCCTGGTTGTGAAAATGGATAATATGTCAGTAGCTTTGTGAGCTCTGAATGAATGAAGAGGGAAGTGTTTTATCCCTGTATGTTTTATTGCTGGCCAGTGCAAGACATGAATAAAGGAATGGTTCACCATTTTTTGGCTCCACTGTTTCTTTACCGTCTGCCCAAATCTAATGGGAACCTGCATGTGAATGGTTACGATGATGGCGGCGACTACTGGACATATAGGCTGTCTTCCCCAACAAGCTACAGGTGAGAGAGTGCAAAGACATCATTTTATTCAGATAAATTCTGTAATTCCCACTCCTTTAGGATACCTTCCAGCTGAACAATGTGCCTGGACACTGAACTCTGAACTTTTTTGTCAAGTTTCCCTTCGTTCTCAACTCTAAAAATCTTTCACTTTTTCATGAAAACATCTTACCCTTACTTCACTATGTTTTGGTTTTAGGTTCAGTTATTGTAGATTGATCCTTCATAAATACATTTATTTCCAATTTTAATGCCACATAAGGCATTATATAGTATAGTAGAACCTATCAACACATACTTTTTTCAATAATAAACACATTACATAGATGGAAAAACAATGGCCCAATGAACAAATATTCACATTTCCCAGGCTTTCCCCAGGCAAAGCCCCTTCCTGTATATAAAGACACAGAAGGGGATTTCATCAGTCACCAAGAATTTCAGGGACAGAAAGTCACCCATTTCCTTCTACAAGGTTTCCTGGAGCTATATCTATTTAACGTAATAAGTCAAAAGAACAGCCGTCATCTCTTTCCCTGCTTCACATGCTCAGAACCACGAGGGTTCCAAACATATGATTCATAGATGAGAACCCACTTCACATCTATTTATGTTATATTTATTACATAGTGTAATTTAGAAAATGTTCACATTCAATGCCAAAACAGACAGTGTAGCCTATAACCTTATCCACTGCCCCATAGACTCCTAACATACTCTCCTCCTCTCCTACTTTCCTCATGATGAACAGGCAATGCCTAAGGCTCCTGCCTACTCTTATATTGCCCCAGTTCTCTCATAGCACCCAAGTGCCCTGTCAGTTTCATCCTTCTAGTGTGGCCAGACCTGGAAGATTATCTTCCAAAGGTAGGAAGTACTTTGGAAGGTTGGGGAAATTCTCCTACCCAACCCATGGAAGAGAAGAAGAGCCTACTGTAAAGCCAGTAGCCATGGCTACCATAACAGCTGCCTGGCCCATGCAGGTTCACATTTGATTTGGACAGACAGTAATGAAACAATGGAGCCAAGAACTGGTGGGCCATCACCTTTAATCCTAGCTCGTACCCGGCAAGCATGTAAATACACACAGTGGGAAAACACTTCCCTTTCCATTCAGGGTTCCCAAAGCCACTGACTCATCCAAGTTTTGCTAGAATCAAAGACCCTCACCAGGCTTAGCCAGCTCTGTTCCCCATCTGCTTCTCTTTGCACAAACTCTGCACTAACTGGCTTCTCCTTCA